>OX438786.1:2385748-3674174 GCA_949316455.1 Acleris holmiana | reverse complement strand
ACCAAACGCGACGACGGCGTGGCCCTGACTGGAACCGGCTGGGTCCGTCCTGTTGAGTTTGCTTGTGGTCGCTCGCGGCGCATACAGTCGAGGCACGCACACATGCATGCCGGGTGATATAAATTTGTTTGAAGGTGAACTACTGTTCTAATTACACTATGCTTCCAAGATTGCATTAGCTGCTGTGGTTGCGCAAAGGCAACGCCAATAAGCTTCTTATAATAATAACATCAACACCATCTACCGGTGGACGAAATGTTTCTCCACTCCATTTGACATGATATTGTACCCGATAAAAATAGAAACTAGTATTGTTCTTATATGAAATGGTCGGTGTAATAAATTACTTATTCCTATTAAAACAAGTTTATGGTCCAGTATTTTTTATCATAACACTAGTGTATATTTAACTATTATAAATGTGAAGACTGCTTTATAGTGGTTTGTCAATTAAGGAGATTATAATTGTGCGGTTTGTTGGTTGGAATGTGTTGCAATTTTACAAGACGTCGTATACGGAACATGGTGGTTTTATGCAACAACGATACATGGCTGGTTTAGTACAGAATCGTGGGATGCGATTGTATTGCATGACACCGTTGAACTATGCATTGAACAAACTCGCGAAATACCTATGGGTATACTAAGTCAGTGTCAATTGAAATTACATTGAAAGATAAATACCAGTAAACAGGAAGAACAATAATTGTAAGATTTGTAAGAACAAATAAAATAAAAAGGGAGTTTACATCGGCATGACGAACGCGGCTTAGCTGGTGTGGTTACATACATACATACATACATAATATCACGCCTTTATTCCTAGAGTGGGGTAGGCAAAACTCTAAAAAGACTTCTTGCCAATTCTGTAACTGTCCTCCCGTGGATGTCGTTAGGCGATGGGCTTGTCACTAATACAGTAGCGAACTTCTTAGCCTGTTTGTGCAAAATTTGATTACAGATTTATCAAGAAGTGGTGTGATTCTATGGCACTAAGAACAAAAATCAAGTGCATAAATTGTCAAAAGACCACGTGATCCTTTTTTTTTCAAGTTTAATTAACATTTCTTAGATTTATTGATGCTAGTGAGTTAGTGAGTGATATATATCTTTGCCTATTTCAATTAACATTGATTTTATTGTATATTATCGATTATCGATTTAGGCAATTATTTACCTTACTTATGATATCTTTAAAATGTGTTTTTCAAAATACGAACTCTTGTAAAATTGCCATTGTACATGAATAATGCGATATTTTGTGGGTACGCGTTATTGTGGAGGATAGTAAATACTTATTTAGATATTGACGATCTGTAATGTACTGTATGAAGTAACTTTTTGTTCAGAATTAATAAGAGTAAAAGTATTCATATATCAAAAGTGTCTTTTGCAGCGTACAGAGCAAGTAAAGTGTTTTTAATTAAGAAGAAAGTGTAGTGTTGTTAACCTTTTGAACTTGTGGCGTTCGTGGCTATAGCCGTTATGTTTGACAGTGTAAAATATACCTAAGTGTCTTTGAGGAAGGTTGACATTAGCTATGGTTTCTAGCCGCCACTGGTGTTCAAAACGTTAATGTTACAAAGAGCTTTTTCTTCAAATCCTCTGCTTTCAACTCTTAGCTAACAATGGCGTTAAATATTCAAAACATTTCTATTCCGAGAGGTTCTTTTAAGTTATAATTGGGTCTCTATTTTATTCTATATTGCTTTTGACATGTAAAGTAAATAGGAGCAAACGTCCGGATTTTACTGGGCAAAAACGACACGATGAAACTAAAAAGCAGCGTTACTAACAAATTTAATAAGTGAAATGCACCTTGCCTTTTAACTCAGTAAGGTTCATTTTGCTTTTTATTAAATTCGGTAGTTATGCCGTTTTGCAGTGTGACCGACGATATTGTCTTTAACATGTTACCGTATTTAATGTTTTGCCAGCTCCTTATGTACGTGAAAGTAATGCAGGCCGGGTTAAAAACAATACGATAAAAGATCAAAGGTAATTATGGTTTTAATAAGTAAAATAGAGACCCTAGTAGCTCTACCATTTTGTCAAAATAATATATTTGACAGTTTTACAAAGTCATGCTCCATACAGTACATTTGGACATCGAAAGTCACTATCTAATTGTACGCGAGCGAGCGAGGCGGGCAATGTTTGTGCGTTTACCTGACGTGCCATTTTAGCTTAGCTTACTGTAGTTAGTTAAAATTATACCGCAGATAGTTTTAGTTTAATTGAAATATATTCCGTAGATACTTACCTAAAGTACACTGGGGCTGAATTGGACATCTAGGTGATATAAAGGATGAAATTACTAACAGTGAGAATTTTTTGTGGGAAATTAAATCTACTAGCAAGAAAATAAAGTTCAATTACCTTTGCTCTTAAATGGCGTTTTCAATTTTGAAACGCATTAAAATAAACTATATACACGTTCAAATGAAGTTCAAACTAAATCGTCTTTATTATGGGATCATGTCACGTGACCTTCGTCAGTGACATCTATCGTTGGATTGATCCTTTGTATTACTTAGCTCAATGTTCGATGGAGCCACAGATTATAAATATAGCTATTGGAACTTTTTTTCCATCCTAGTATAACGTCCGGAAACACGCCAATTAAAAAAAAAAAGTTTGTCTTTACGAAAGAGGAAGTAGCGAAAATCTATTATTGAATATTATAGTTCATGTACCGCTTAGAAAATCCCGAGTGTGTCCAATTTCGTAATAGGCTGAATTTTAAGTACATAATAATCAATATTTTAGTAAGCTATTGTTTGGGCTAGGATTTTATGGACCTGGTTTAGCAAGTCTATTTTAAATTAAAGTAATGGTTAGCCTAGTTGGTCCCTGCCTTCGAAGCTAGGGGTCCTGGGGTCAAATCCCGGTGAGGGCAAATATTTGTGTGATGAACACGAGTTCCTCAGTCTTGGATGTTTTCTATGTATTTTAGTATATATTTCTCTATATAAGTAAGTTTATCGTTTTCTAGTACCCATAGTACAAGTTTGGGTCAATTTGCGTGTCAATTTTAATAACCAAAATGAACCAAAGGTATCACATTTTCGATTGCATTTTCGTACTTAAACCATTAGTTCTGTTAGCTGCTGATCACCCCGTCTTTAGATTCCTTATTATTATTATTCATCAAAAATATTTATTACACTAAGAAATTTGGTAAATATTCTAGCCTGATCTGACCAAACTACAAATACATTTGTTTAAGAATGGTCTTACACTTTTGAGAATTGCTACTTATATTATCATACTTACAAGTTGGTATACTATTTATATTAACGGGCGGCCTCTCACGTCCTTTTCCCATAAGCATTATTAGATGCTGGAAGTAACACCCATTCTAAAGAAATACACAGGTACTTAAATACATTAAAAACATCTACACTCTTACTTATAAACGTGGAATAACCGTGGGGTAGGTTGGTAGGTTATGCCATGCTTTGTCACTTTCTGTCTGATGCAAATGTCACAATTACAGATAGGGACAAAGCTTGGCATAAGCTACCCCACGGTTATTCCACGTTTATAAGTAAGGGGGCTATAATTTATAAGAAATGCTAGCGCTCATTACACATATTGCCCCTATCGGGAATCGATCCCAATACCGTTACCTTCGCAGGCACCACCTAGACTTCATATAGGCATCCCTTTAGTGTGATTTTCAGACTTATAGTTAAACCAGTCCCGTACCTAGCCTAGTTAACAAAATCGTGCCTTTTGTCTGCATTTGTTTTAAAACTACATACCCTTACTGATAAACGTGGAGTTACGGTGGAGTAGAGAAGCCGTGCTTTGTCCTTATCTGTCACTGGCGTTTGAATTCGACAGATAAGGACAAAACATGGCTACCGTTTATTAATTAGGGTAATAAGAGTATCGTGCAAACATCCCGCCTGACGACGATTACCAAAGATGCGATAGATGGAGCCACAAGGGTCTGCGTCGTGTATTTTGAAAAAAGAACCGTTTTATTTCGTGCCATTATTTATGATTCATTGTCGTTTAAAAATAGACTATGGTTCTACATTTGAAATTGGAACGGTTCCAAAAAGCTTTTACATTTTGTTGGAACAAGTTTTTGTTTTATTTCAGTGTGAATTTAAACGGCGTATTCAGTTGTAATTCTTTTTAGTGCCCGTTTCACGCTTAAGTTGTATGAAATGGTTCCAATTTTTTAAGCACGCGAACTTGTGGCTCTTGTGTAGAGTAAGGTCGGTAGGCAATGTACGCGAAAAATGGCCGCTATTTAAGTATACTTAGTGTAGGATAACTTGTAAACTAATTAATCCCCACGTCTGAATACACCTCGAAAAGTTTTATATTGGAATCACTTTATTTTACGATTATATTATGGTTAGTACGTGAAAATTACTATTGGTGGAATAAGTTTCCATGTAAGCGACTTTTAAATCATCCAACTCAACTTCATTTGCGGAAGGTTAATATCGTCCCTTTCTACATAATGTTGTTAGAAAATGATGATGAAATTCGGGGTGTATTCAATCGTTGGACGAGGTAAAACATTTCTTCGTAATCATAACTGGCTCAAATTGTCTTTGTCTATAAGTAAGGGCTCTACACCTTTTTTTAATAGTACCGTATTATTGGATGTGGGAGAGGAGAGAAAGAAATGGGATTATCAACTGCTGTCTAAAAGAAAGACACAGTATTGGAGCATACGGCTTTTTTCTTTTGGTCGGCAAAACAGGTGTCTCAATTCTGCTACGCGCTACGAGCGTAGCACGTAGCGGTAATTTTTTAACTTTGTAGTAATTTTCTGAATAGTCGCATGATTTTTTTACTAAAAGTTTTAATAAAAATGGCTTAGGTCTGAGTTGCAGTTTCATGTTTCTTATTGTTAAACCAAGAAAATCGATAATCAAACGGAATCATCATAATGATTTGAGTAGATCGAACTTGTTTTTTTGTCTCCTTTCTCAAACAGTTATTTGTGTAATGTTTAAAATCACTGTTGACTAATACGATCAGGGTAACGGCATGCAATCATGGACATCATTTAATTGTAACTTTTTTCATAATATGTCGAGTGGACCCACTGAATTACATAATGAGCAAGTGAGTTAGGCTATACTGTATTTTATCTTTAGCTGACAGGATTAATATCTATAGAGATTAAATGTAACATTATACAACATATGGGTAAGGTTAAAAAGTTGGGTATGCTCACGCAAATAAATTTTATATGAAACTTTTACGGTGTGTGACGAAAATTAGTCCTACAATTGTAAGGATACTTTTCGGCACACAACGGAATTTTTCCCGTCTTCGTTGTTTGTATGGTTAACTGCGATTAACTATGCTCCAACTTTTTAGTCCTCACCCAAATAACATCATAAAGAATGGTAATGCGTTCAAAAGAATATTATGCGCCCTTTTGATATCGCATAGTACAGTTACGACAGACAAAAATACGTTAAAAAATCCCTTCCATTCGCAAATAAAACCATTCATCTAATAAACAGAATTCAAATCCTTATGCAACCTTATCGCAAAGTCAGTATTTTGTGTGCAAGCGACAGAGATAAATCATTCCTAGCTGCACTGGCGGAAAATAAATATGATGGTGGAAAATAGGGTCTAGATTCGTGTAAATATACACTGCAGTGTCGACTTGTTTTTTTTTCAAACTCGTCCAGACGCACTGCTGTGCTTGTGCGAAAACCTTTTTGCTCTGAGATCGCCTTTTATAGAGGTTAGTACTAGTTTTCACACGGTTGGTTACCAAGGAGGTATCTTAACTATTTAAGATACCATCTGATTATTAGATCTATGGTTAGCAGCTTCATTAAGTATTGAGTAAAAAAACATTATTACACTTTATTCCATTAAGTATTAAGGTATTCACACCCCTATAAATTCGACTGTAATGTATTATAAATCAAATATTTTATAAATCTGTGTGTCGAATAAGCGCACTAATAATAAAATAAATGTTCCATGTTGTATGTACGCCCGAGTGTTGCTATAGCTAGTTAAGTAAGGTGTAAACATGTTGCCAGGTTGATCAGAAACCTATATTACCGCCTTCGTACGAATGTGCCAATTTTTTTATACTTCCCAACCGAAGCATTCCAGTTATTAATGCCAGTTATAGTTTTTAGTGCCGAACGAGAATGTTTATTGCACACTTATATTTTATTTTTCGGAGGTAGTTTGCAATCCGATTGCGAGACGACTATAAAATATTTTTTTACACTAGCAATAAATGCGGGAGTTAAAGTGATGGCACCAACACTTAACCCATAATTCAAAAAAACATACGGTCCTAAATTGTTGTAAAACAAATGAATAACCCTTATCATCTGTAAAGTGAGAATCGGGAACTTATCCATTACTGGTGCCATCACCCTAACAGATTCCCTTCAATGTAGCGCTACGCGCCACTCTCGTAGTCGATCCCAGCGTTTTCTAGCGTAAAATGCCTACGAACAGCTCTACGTCGTTTTTTTTAACCTTTTTAACGCTATTGACGGCTATATCCGTCACGGTTGACAACGCAAAATAGACCTGAGTACCTATGAGGCAAAGTTGACTTTCGCTCTAGTTTTTTATTTGACAAAAAGGTTAAGATGAGAATAAGTGACCGTTATTTTGTAACCGTTTTAACGAAGTCAAAATTATAATTGAAAAATAAATGTCTCTACTATAACTATTTAATGTCAAGAATTAGAATATTTGCATAAATATTTCTTAGTATTGGCTACGTTATTAAAGGAAACATGTGCGAATTTCACGGTTAATATTCTCATCTTAAAAAAAACCTAGCATAGAGGGTCCCTGGCGCTGAATGTACTAATAGCCTTCTCGCTCTAACTTCGCCAAACTTAGACGTCTTTCGTGCTTCATTATAAATGTTGAAGTAAGACAGTTATTTAAGCCTTCTTTGTTATTATTTCCCTAATGAGATATGTAAAGGGGAATTACGGAAACTGAAACACGTTAACAATGAAAAGGTACTAACTAAATGGGCGTTTTCCAAAAAAAGTGTACATCGTTAAAGACAAAAATTAAGAAAATTTCACTTTTCCATTTCGTCACGAAAATTAACGTATGTAAATGTATGGCTAATTTTCGTGACGAAATGGAAAAAGTTATTTTTTTTTAACTTTTGTCCTTAACGATGTACACTTTTTTTGGAAAACGCCCAAATACAACTTGGCAAAAAAGAGTTTGGTGTCCTCAATTTTTCCAGTCTCTTTTGCATTTGCGTTTTTTTTTATACAGTACTACTAAAAGGTAGTAACACTGAATTTAAATCTGTTTTTTTTCAAGTTACAAGTCAAGTCACTAAAAAGTTGAGATTTGAAGAGTTCGCAATAAACTGTTACATGCCACTCAGGTATGAATCTTAACGAAACTTTTCTTTTTTTCTCTTAATAAAATCTACACGAAAGATACGTACAAAAATTACATGATAAATCTGATCATCATGGTTATCTTTAAAATCGCAATAATTAAAAAGTTACTAAGGTGTGTCATTACCGTGGATCATTCAATTTTTTTAAGTTTTATTGCATATTTTTAATGCGGTTCGGTCTAAGTAAACTACCTCCCGTTTACAAGTAAATTCTAGTTGTTTATATACTCACATATCTTTACTCTTACGTGTTCGTCTCTTATATACTATTGTTATTATATATTTACACTAGTGGTTCAACAGACTCAGTTGTTCGTATAGATTTACTCACTTATATCCCATCCAATTATTAAATAAGTTGACCCTTTTTTAACTTAATATTTAATCTCAAGACATCACTTATGTACACTTAGAATTATTTAATATGCTTGTAAACCGTTTCAAGTAACACAAGCAATTATTTGTAATGTTTATACGTTTGTTTTGTTTTTGGTGTTCCGCCAATGGACACAGCGTTGATAATGATGAGCTACAATTTAAGTAAAACACTTTAATATTTGTCTGTATTTGGCGGACAAAGCTGTCACCCTCGCTCTTACACACAGGGAGAAATGGACAAATGTTTTATTATAGATATACACGACCATAATAGTTTCGCTGGACGCTATTTGCTAGGCGCAATGACGTCCTTGAAAAACTACCCACTAACTTCACCGCGTAACAGCAACGCGTTGGCAATCTTCTGCCGCCATACCAAAGAAGAAGGTTAACTGGATTTAAATTGTATGTGGTTTTCAATAGAGTATACAATGCTTTGCCTATATCGACACTTAGCCGCCTTCTTTGGTATTACGGCAGTCTTGATATTGTGAATTGTCAAGAAGCCAATTATTTGGCAGCCATGTTTGATTTTCATGGACAGTTTTTCTCCAGCCAATAGCGTACTTTTGTGTAGAATGTTAATGTTGCTAAGGACCTAGTTATACACAGCGAGCGTAGACCTTAGCTTCGTTTGTTTGTTTCAACTTGTTTCATTGGCAGTTCTTTGAACGTTATACCGTAACTGAAATGAAACATTATTTTAAGTAAGTTCCATAGAGAGAATATTTTCATTTACAGTAAATATATTTTAATTCATATGCTAATTACACGAAATAGCGGCTTAAATTATATTTCTTTAGTTTGTAAGCGCCTTATTTAATCAAACTGGAGGTTCACTCTTGTAAAGTATCTCAGTATACTACACGGATAGCACAAATAATATTTAGTAAGGTCAAATATTTTTATTCTTTACATGTTTTTTTTTAATAATTTATAGTCCCGTCGGTTTGCTTGTCAGTAATAGGCACATAGTTTGTGTCATACTGTGATAATTATGTTAGGACATCATACATGTAGTTTTGTTTTTTAATACTTTATGTACAGTACGAAGTAAATTAGTTATTTTCTGGTATTTTTTGTACATCACATGGACTATGTTTATCATACGAAGACTTATTTATTTTTTATGTAACCGCCTGTATTATCTAATTCGAATGTAAAATATATAAGAAATTATCTAAATGATTGTTTTTTATTCCGACCCTGTGTCCGAATACCCTTAATATAATCTGACAATGTGTTAACTCAACGGCATGTCAAATACAAACGTCACTCACAGGCCAACTACGATATGAACTTTTATCATTACCATTAAATATTTTTTTATTTCAATTCAAAATATTTATTCAGGAAATTGGCCTCACCCGAAACCGACGTGCATGCATGGCTCGATCGTACACGTATGAATGTGGAAGAAGCGAAAGAGCTTTGTCAGGATCGTAGCTGGTGGAAAGAAGTGGTCTCTGCCTACTCCTTTGGGAAACAGGCGTGATTTATGTATGTACTAGATGACAACCCGGCTTCGCTCGGATAAAATTATAGAAGCTCGTATAGAATACTTCTGTAGTTATCGGTTCTCAATGTTTAATATTGTGGCTAGGTATAGATTCGTAGGTATATCATATCATGTCGTATATATACATTCATTGTGTCTTACAGTCCGTGAGCACTAAGAAAAACTTTCGGTTTGTACTTGTCTCTCACTCGCTCTCATACGCTCTTATTGAGAGCAATTGAGAGAGAAGTACAACCCGAATTGTATATTTTAAGTTTGAAAAAGATTATAGAAAATCCTGTTCTCTAAACGAAATGGCCTGACTGACAAACAAACTCAGTTTTTTTTGTCAGATTCTGATGTGACTGCTGGACGCAAAGAGTATATAATATTTTTTTGCCAGTCTAAGGACTATCTTATGGAACAATCTGACGTATATTCCCAGCCTTAACTATGATGTTGATGTCTTCTTCTTCTTCTTCTTTTTTATTAAATGGCGGTCCACACAGTGATTTCGCCAATGTCAAGTGAATAGAGTAAATCAGTAAACAGAATAAATCAAAAGTAAAAGCCGGGCATTTTTCAATCGGCCGTCTTCCCTCCCCAAAGGTTACCGGAACCTAGTTTTCTTGGCCGTATCAAGATCCCATCACGATGTTGATGTCTCTGTGTTACAATCAAAGAAATTAGACAGAGGCCACTATGGAGAACGGAATACGAACCTGTGACATCTGTGACACTTGATTACGTGACACCAACGCCACATTGATGACATTGATATGTTTACTTCGAAACGCTAATTATTCTATCAATTTATTCATTTTTTTTTTTTTTTTTTTTTTTTTTATGTTAAGGAGAAGGCACACGAGTACTCAGGCCACCTGATGGTAAGTGGAATCTGAGACCCATAGACATTTGAATTCTCAAGACTATAATCCTAAGACCTCAAATGCGTCGCCAACCCTGAGGACTAAGATAGAATGCCTCTATGCTAGCAATTTCACCGGTTGTCTTATCCCCACGCCGGAACACAACAATGCGAACACTGTTGCTTGGCGGGTGGTTAATGGATAAGATGGTGGTAGCGATCCGGACGGACCCTGCACAGGGTCCTCCCACCACTACCACTTTTATATCGAAAATACTTGATAATCCGAATTTTCCGCCTATAAGTTGTCGATTCGGATCGGCTAAATTTTTACGCTCTTCAATTTGATGTGCATTTCGTTCGAGTTTACCGTAGACCTGCACGGAATTATTAATATAGATATATGTATGTATGGCCTCATGAGGGCTCTTTTACACGTCGGTAATAAGCAGTAAGTCTACTAGCGCTTCGGACATTCAGGTCATTTTTCAATAGGGAACATGCATGAAAAACAGAATTGATTTTCATTGATACGAATTAGGAGAATATGTAAAAAGCTTATAAAGCGGAATACCCTCTGGAACCATCGGTCTACTTTCCCGATCGGTCCACTTTTGCAAACCGTCTACTTTCCCGATAGTCCCACTTGCTTTTCCTTATCCGTCTACTTCCTGATCAGTCCATTTTCCTGATCTGTCTACTTACCAAACGGTACACTTTCCCTAACTGTCTACTTGCTTCTCCTCATCCCTCTGTCCTTACATTTGGGTGCAAAATTAAAAAAAGATTATAAGTCTAGTACAGACTGCAACAACGTTAACATTAGTACCCTGTCATTGAAGCTAGCGGTCCTGGGTTCAAATCCCGATTAGGGCAGATATTTGTGTTAAAATGTTTAGGGAGGGATCACCCCGCTTCATGTAAAAGTTTCACTCGTTTGCTCATGTGGACCAATCGGGAAAGTAGACGGTTTGTACAAGTTGACTGATCGCGAAAGTAGACGGTTTGCACAAGTGGACGGATCGGTAAAGTAGACGGTTTGCACAAGTGGACGGATCGGGAAAGTAGACCGATGGTTCCGGAGGGGCGGAATACACTAAGCTTTGATCCGTTTATTAAGATTTTATTTGAAATCGAAATTTGTTAAAATTTTAAAACTTATTTTAAGGTTTAGATTGTTTCTTTCGTCGTCCTCCTTTCGGCTTACGCATAGTAATTTCTGAAATAAATGCAAACTTTATAAGGTCAGTATATTTCAAACATGGAACAACAGCTGTGCCGTCATTCGTGTCGTCGATTTTGTATAGTGTTTTTGCAGGGGGTCTGAACTACAACTTTAGAGCTTTGTATCTTATGGAAAAAATAACACTACATTTGTTTCGCGTATACAGTTATTCCTCTCGTTCATAGCACTTTTCAGAGAGGGTAAGAAAAACATATGCATGTTCCTGTACGGGACAAGGCATACAACTGGTACAAGTATGCGAGCCTCTCCGGCTTGCGAAAGGTTAAACCACAGAGAGATTTGTCTTGATGCCTAAGCCATGTTAGATACAAGTACCATCAGCCACGCAGTTAACTGACCATTTGTGAATATTGTCACCTTACAATAAGGCTCACTAGTGGTCAGTTAACAGTGATGCTGTTTGTACTAATGAAATCTGACTAAACTTACGGTGACCTACAAGTTAAATTACAAAAACATGCTAAACGACCCTAAACCGTGTGGTTGCCGGGTTAGAATAGTGCCACTCCATATCTTCCCGTGGATGTCGTAAGAGGCGACTAAAGGAATGAGGGCTTCTAGTACTGTTAGGCGATGGGCTTGCAACCTGTCACTAATACACTGATAAACAACTTAGCCTGTTTGTGCAAAATGTGATTACAGAATTACCAACAACTATTTTTGTAGTTGTTGGTATTTCTGCAGCTCTGCCTACCCCATTCTGGGAATAAAGGCGTGATAGTATGTATGTACATGCTAAAGGAAAAAAAAAACATATCTTGTTATTTATTTTATCTTGTTGGTACTTACGGATACACTTCGACCCTATGGGGTCTTTTGTGTAATTACCCCTCTTTTTATAAGCGCCTAATCCAATGCAGCCTCCACTCCTTCCAGAAAGCGGATAATGGAGTGCAATGGCAGTGCCTTGAAGTCCTTAGGTTCTGGGTAGCCACGGCCAAGGTTTTTTTTTTACTCCGGCGAGGGCATCACATTCACACAGTAAGTGTTTCATCGTCTCCACTGCTTCGTCGCACATTCTACAATCTATGTTGTCGTGATGGCCCGTATGTGCAAATATATTAAATAAATAAATGACAGGACAGGACAATACCTACATACATATACATACATACATAAATCACGCCTGTTTCCCAGAGGGGTAGGCAAAGACCACTTCTTTCCACCTGCTACGATCCTGACAAAGCTCTTTCGCTTCTTCCACATTCATACATCGAGTCATGCATGCATGTCGGTTTCGGGTACTTAAGATTCGGCCCTTTTCCAGTATTTCCCCGATTTGATTCAAAAAAGTACGCCTAGGGCGCCCCCTTCCGACCCTTCCACTCACTTTAGCACTGTAAATTTCTTTCGTCAATCTTTTTTCATCCATCCTTTCCAAATGACCGAACCATCGAAGCCCTTTTCAATTTTAGTCACTACATCTTCTTTCAGACCACACTTCTCTCTGATGTTTTCATTCCTTACTCTATCACGCAGTTTCACACCACACATACTACGCAAAGAGCGCATTTCTACTGCATTTATGCGACTTTCATGCTTATCCTGCCACACCCAACATTCACTACCATACATCAGAGTAGAGGCCAACACTCCATTGTGAACAGCCAGTCGGGCTTTTTGTGAAACGCCCCTTCTGCTAACAAAGGAGTGCAGGGCTCCATTGACAGGACAATGTGACAGGATAAAGTCACACAAATTGACCTAGTCCCAAACTAACATTTAGGCTTGTACTATGGGTACTAGACAACGGTAAACTTACGCATATAGAGAAACATGTACTTAAATACATAGAAAACATCTAAGACTCAGGAAGAAATCTCGTGCTCATCACACAAATATCTGGCCTTACCGGGATTTGAAACCGGGGCCGCTAGCTTCGTAGGCAGGGTCACTACCAACTAGGCTAACGTGTCGTCAACGTATATGGTATATTGTGACTTAGATTTACATGTGTGAGCCCGCGCTATCTTACCCCGCCGAGCATTGCGCCGGGAAAACCAATTTCCGCCCACGAGCACAAGCTGCTTCACCCTATGGTAATAATAATAAAAAACAAAACCCAAATTTTCATGTATATGTACCTAGTTGTTTTTATGTATTGTAGATAATCACTTATACACTAACTGCCATACACAGAGACGTCAATTAAAATAACCCCTCGTTTGTCAGAGGTGGAAAAAAATACCAAATTCCAGTCTCTTCGGATTAAGATGAAGTCCGAAAAAAAAAACAACAAAACACTATCCAAATTTTGAGCACAAATCTGTGTCACGTGTGTGTAGTGACGTGTTGTCTTATAAATACTATTGCTTAAGCAAAGAAAGTGACAGCAGCAACTTTAATCAAGAATTAAGTTTAATTGACGTCTGCAAGTGAGGCAGTGTACAACTGTACACCTGTCACTAATACACTAGAAAACTTCTTGGCCTGACTGTGCAAAATGTGGTCTCAAGAATTTTATACAAGTCTTTTTATAGTTGTTGGTATTTCTGTAGCTCTGCCTACCCCACTCTGGGAATGAAGGCGTGATGATATGTATGTAAGTATTGTAAATATGTTAATTGATGTGACTCAAATTGAAAGTCGATCGGTGGTGATTAGTAGGTAAAAACACATTAGTCGCCTGGTATCTCAATATATAACATAAGAAGTCTCTCACGCTTTGGTTGACAACGTCAGGTTAACATAGTTGTTGTTTGTTGACTGTACATAATGTTATGTTTTGAGCTATCCAATGGTGGATATAGAGACAGAGACTACTTATAAGAATGTAAAACTGCAAGGAATAACCTTGGCTTTGCCGTTGAAAAACTGTGGTCTCCATATATCGACATAAGTCACGATATGGTTCACCAACTGCAAATAAGTTTGCAATCGCAAAAAAAAATCGTGATGGAGCAAGAATATAAAGATTTTCGGTTTTATTCCTTTACTTGTGCTTTAAGACCTTCCTTCTTGCCTAATTTCAGGATTTTAGTTCTATGGGACCCTATAATTTTTAATTCCCTTGAGAGTATCGAAATATTTTTTTTTTGCGGCATAATGCTGTATTTCACTTAGAAGTTTGATTATTTCACAGCTTCAAGGGACTGTACCCTTACCGTGAGTTACAGTTAACATACTCGCTAGAGATTCTGATGCTCTTTCCCTATTCCTCTACTACAATACTGTGAGGGACAGAGCATTCGACTCGCTAGCGAGTAAGGTAATTGCCACTCATGGTAAGGCTACTGTAGACCTGAGCATATGATTTAATTTAAACTCGATACCTCCAAGTGTTCCCGAGATAAAGTCTTGACAGACTGACGGACGGACGAACGGACGAGATCCTATAAGGGTTCCGTTGTATCCATCTGAGGAATGGAATCCTAAAAGAAAAAGATTTTATTTTAGGATTGCGTTCTAACTAGGTATGACAAATTACAACTCTATAGTACAAACGAAGACACTGTTAACTGACCCCCGTAGACTTTAATACGTTGCGATAAGGTTTATGTTCGTTTGTAAATGTACAGTTAACAGTGTCTTCGACTGTACAAAGAGTCTTTGAGTTAAGTTGCGCGGTCAGACGAACATGGCGAAACTAAGGGTTCCTTTTTTACTACGGAACCCTATTAAGAAACGGTTGATAGTAAGCTAACATTTTTATTCATAACAAGCTATTGCCCGCGACTCCGTCCGCATAGAAGTTGTTTATTGCTATTCTCTTGAATTCTGTCAATTTTTACTGGATGAAAAATAGCCCATGTGTTCTAGACTATCATACTCGTATATCTCAGTGCTAAATTTCATCTCGATCCGTTCAGCCGTTCCGGCGTGATTGAGTAACAAACGTCCATCCATGCAAACATTCACATTTATTATTAGTAGTAAGACTTAATTTAATAATTGTGTAAATTCTAGTATGTACAAACAATTAAACATGAAACATGTACCTATTATAAGTATTAATATTACATTCTAGACTATAATTAGAAAACCAAAACCCTAAATACATATGAAATTGCGCTGGTTCTCAAATAAGAGATAAAATGCGGTTTAACCAGAGTATTCAAATCCTTCTCAAATAAAATATACGTGCGATAAGCCACGCTAGGTACAGTCGCCAGCAATAAATTCTTGAAAACATGGGCTGCAAATATAACTGACATATTTTTAAATAAATATTTATCACAGAACAATGTCACACAAATTGACCTAGTCCCAATCTAAGCTCTAGGCTTGTACAATGGGTACTAGACAACAATAAACTTACATAGTTAAATATAATTACTTAAATACTTAGAAAACATCCAAGACTCAGGAACAAATACTCGTGCCCATCACACGAATATCTGCCCTTACCGGGATTTGAACCCGGCACCGCTAGTTTCGAAAAATGGGTCATTACCATCTTCTTTTTTTTTGTTGACGGACTGTCCGTGCTACCCTGATCTTTCGCAGAATAGAATTAGAAATATCTTTGTTTGTATTTTTAGATTTCATTTTCACATCTCATCAGATTTTTATCCCGACTAAAAAGAGAAGTGTTATTAACGTGTGTGTCTGTGTACGTCTGGCTGACTGTGACATCGTCGCTCCTAAACAGATGAGCGAATTTGGAAGCGCCTTTTAAAAAAAAACGTTATTTCAACCGGGACCGTTCTTAGCTAGTTTTCATGAAAATCGGTTGGGCCGTTTAAGGTATATCTATTACTGGGCCGAGCACGCTGCAACGGGATAATTTTTGACGTAGGGTCGGGACTATAATTCTTCTATTCCATATTCCAACGTAAGTATTAGGAACTAAAGTTTAAAATAATAGTGTGCTTTGTTTTCCTTTTGAGTCCTTTTATTACTCAGCAACTTAATCCCCGGGTGGTTGTAATTTTAATAATTTCATAATAATATTTGACACTAGTTCCCGTTTGACGTCATTTGACACTAAGTCCAGTGGCAGCGTGCTCGGCCCACTGCTTTCAAAGAAGGAATCGGCAGTATATTGAGGTTTTAATTGCAACTATATTCATTTGTTAAACATATTTAACTTTTAATCGAAAATATTGAGTCGAAAAGTGTAGTTATTTGTTCAAGATTATTTTTAACCGACTTCAAAATGAGAGTTTCTATGTAGTTTTTATGTATTTTTATTGACGTTTTTTTCTCCGTCAACTGTAGACCGATTTTGAAGTTTCTTTTTATTTTTAAGCGCAATTCATGCAATTCTAAAAATGTACACTTTTAATGATGTCCTAATGCAAATAGATGGTGAAAAAAATTACAGCGCGGGTAGCTGGACTGTTTATGCTTAGTTTGTTGAATTGTATGATGCCAAATAAAATACTTTTTATATATTTTTTATAAAACAATTTAATGTATTTGCCCCGTGTGGTTTCCGGGTTAGAATAGTGCCACTCCATGTCTTCTCGAGGATGTTGTAAGAGACGACTAAGGGAATAAAGGCTTCTAGTATTGTTAGGCGATGGGCTTGCAACCTGTCACTAATACACTAGTTAATATCTCAGCTTACTTGTGCAAAATGTGGTTCTTACAGAATTATTAACGTGTCTTTTTAGAGTTGTTGGTATTTCTGTAGCTCTGCCTACCCCACTCTGGGAATGAAGGCGTGATGCTATGTATGTATGTAATTTAATGTACTCCCGTGTGGTTGCCGGGTTAGAATAGTGCCACTCCATGTCTTCCCGTGGATGTCGTGAGAGGCGACTAAGAGAATAAAGGCTTGTAGTACTGTTAGGCGATGGGCTTGCAACCTGTCACTAATACACTGGTAAACATCTTAGACATGCTTATGCAAAATGTGGTTACAGAATTATCAACAAGTTTAAAGTTGTTGCTATTCTGTTGCTCTGCCTACCCCACTCTGGGAATTAAGGCGTGACGTTATGTATGTATGTAATTTAATGTACGCAGTTTCCGGCACACAGACATAATCGCGTCGCGATATGCCGTGACACAGTGCTGAGCAGGGATTGTAAAACCGGTTTTAACCTTTTCAACGCTATGTCATATACAAAACCAGAGCGAATGTCAACTTTGCTTCGTATGTACTGAGGTCTATTTTGCGCTGTCAACCATGACGGAAATATCCGTTAATGGCGTTCAGATGGTTAATAAATACCTATAATTAAAGTCTCAAATATATACCGCTAAAAATATATACCTATATTCGAATTACAGGGCCTGTATTATGGTCGCCTTTATAGCGGTGGATAAAGCATCCGTCACTCTCGCACTGTACTTGTCAGAAAGTGACGGATGTTTTATCCACGTTTAGTCACGCGATAAACACTGCTATAATAAGCCCCCTGGTATTGTTGTCATTACGCTTTTGTTTTTATCGCTATGTATATTCTATTAACAATATTAAATACCGGTATTCAATACCGCTATTCATTACACCTGATAAGTAAGATGTCATTTAGACTGTAATTAACTGTAACTTTAGACTTGTCTAAGGCGTATCAAAGTATTTTGAAATAACACCGAAAACATTTACAGAAACAATAAACGAGTTTGTTGTTTTTGACGGATATTACCGGTAATGGTTTTTAGGGGCAAAGTATCAAGTAAGTAGAGGTATTGTGGTCAATTGGCTAAACCGATAATATACTCGAACACCGGTATTGATTATACCGCTAATCAAAGCTTTACCGATATAAATAGCGAAATGCAATTATAACCGGTTTTACCTCATTTGAAACCGGTTGTCAGAAAACCGGTAACAATCCCTGGTGCTGAGTGTGTCAATTTCGACATCGCAGGCCCACTCATGGCAACATTATGCTAAAAACGACTATGAATGAATAATCATCGCATAAAGTTATTCAATAATGAAATGGATCTGTAATTAGCTTTAAGATTTTTCGTAGGTAACAGATATTAACATAGTTTCGTGGAGAAAACAAAAAAGTACAAAGTAAAATATTAATTGTAGTACTATATTTTCTTTTAATAAATTTATTCCTTCTCCTCCAATTTTCGGGTTGGGATGTCGTCCGTTTTCAACGTATATTATGTTGACTGTACCGGGTCGGGTATAAAATCACATTTTCAATATGTTTCCTACGAGAAAGATGTCCCTGCGAGTTACGATGGGGTAAAAACATTCGGTTGGGTGAAGCACGTCTTTCTTACGTGACTTACGAGGGACCTTATCTTATCTACTTACGAGTATATCTATACTAATATTATTATTATAAATGGGAAAGTAACTCTCTCTATCTGTGTGTGTTACGCTTTCACGGATAAACCGCTGAACCGATTTAGATTAAATTTGGTATGAAGATACTTTGAGCCCCTAAGGACAAAGAGTACTTTTTATCCCGAAAAATTGTACAGTTCCTGAGCGAATAGCGATAAACCACTTCTATATGGATGGGTCGCGGGAAACATCTAGTTGTATATCGCACTGCCATCTCAACACGGTATCATTCCAAAAAACTCGTTTGTTTTGCTTCAAATTCATAGGAAATGTTATTATAGTCTATTTTTAACCGATCTCGTATTCGAATACGTTTCATTGTAATTTTTTTTTGTGTGTTCACCGATTACTTTGTCAATTGTGGACCGATTTTGATTTATTTTTTTGGTTTGATAGAGTATATTTCCGAGGTAGTCCCATTGTCACCAAATCTGAATCTGATGAGGGGATCAGTGAGGAATTGAGGGAATCCCTCAAATATTGTAGTAACAAATAAACGAGTATATTGATACTCAGAGGTTTACTGGTTATGGTTTTTAGGGGTAAAGTATCAAAAAGAGGTATTGTTCTGAATTGGCTAAACCGATAATATACTTGAATACCGGTATTCATTATACCGCTATTCAGAGCTTTAGCGATATAAATAGGGAAATACAATTATAACCGGTTATACCTCATTTAAAACCGGTAGTCAGAATACCAGTAACGATCTCTGAATGTAAATAACATAAGAGTTATCAAAACGTTGACAATACGGAAACAGGTCAAAAACGATATCGTTATTACCTTGTAGAATTCCAGCCCAGGCCGTTGGCCCAGGGTAGCCCCTCCACTCGCCCGCCATTACTGTGAAGTCTTTTTTAAATAAGAGCTATATCGTAACGTTGACAATATGATAACATGACAAAGGCAATATGTTTTACTGTGTTGAATAAAGGCCCAGCGATGCGAAAACGGAACATAATTAAAATCCCCGAGCCCGAGCTACAGAGCTGCCCACACGCCATCGACACCCACTCGTAATTCATTCAGTCGACCCGTGATCACGACGCGTGTAACCGCATTGATATTTCACGAGAACATTGAATCAGAAGGTAATTACGGTTGTTGTCCCTTTGTTAGGCTCGGGACAACATGACACATTGGCCTAGTTGGTAGTGACCCTGCCCTCGATCTCCCTGGTATAAAGGTTATTTCTTGTGGTCATCTGTTGTTGGCTTTATTTATAGTGCCTTTTTATAGTTCACAATAAACTGTAATGCTGTTCATGTTCCAAATAATAATAAATTAATTAAATTACTCCCGCGAAGGGCAGATATTAGTGTTATGAGCACGAGTATTATTTGTTCGGTAGTCTTGGATGTCTTCTATGTATTTAAGTATATCACTACATAGTATAAAACAAAGTCGCTTCTCGCTGTCTGTCCCTATGTATGCTTAGATCTTAAAACTACGCAACGGATTTTGATACGGTTTTTGTTAATAGATAGAGCTATTCAAGAGGAAGGTTTATATGCCTAATACTTTAACCCGGACCGAAGCGAGGGCTTGTCGCTAGTTCTCTATATAAGTAAGTTTATCGTTGCCTAATTGGTCGTCTTCCAAGGTCCAAGTCGTCTAAAAAATGTATAAATCACTGTTTAACACGTTTATATTTTTTTTTGTGCTAAACAAATATTAACTTGGTAAAATTTATAGAAAATGGGCAACAAATTGTTTTTTATTTCGGCTACTTAAAACTTTCGTTCATAAAATGAAAACTACAGTAATTAACTTCAGTGCCTCTATTCAACTGCGTTATCATATGCGCAACGATATCGTTTTTTACCTGTTTCCGTATTGTCAACGTTTTGATAACTCTTATGTCATTTACAATAATGGCGACTGTGACATAGACGATTCTTAAACGTGTCAAACACGATATCGTTTTAACGCACCTGAATAGAGGCCCAGTTCAAAATCAATCAATTAACTTGAATAAAATCCAAAAAGTTAAAAAAAAGTTAAAACATCCTAAATCTCGCATTGTAAATACTTGACAAAAATAAAAAGTAGCTCATTCATTCGATGAATGAACAAATGATATTTCATGATTTGCATTAAAACTTAAAAAAAGTAGTATTTTAACTGTTCAATCACGAAAATAAGCAAAACCGCCAAAATTTCGTATACGGCCTCTTAATAGTGTCGCCTAGGTACATACACATAGGGGAGTAGCGGAAAACTAAATACTACGCGTACAATATACATATATAATGGCGGGCGACTAATATAATATATAAAGTTCAAAATACATAATGGTCATAATATATGTATATAATATATACATACATACATACATAAAATCACGCCTTCATTCCCAGAGTGGGGTAGGCAGAGTTACAGAAGTACCAAGAACTCTAAAAAGATTTGTTGGTCATTCTGTAACCACATTTAGCACAATCAGGCTGAGATGTTTTCCAGTGTACTATTAGTGACAGGTTGCAAGCCCATCGCCTAACAGTACTACAAGCCCTTATTCCCTTAGTCGCCTCTTACGACATCCACGGGAAGACGTGGAGTGGCACTATTCTAACCCGGCTACCACACGGGGGAATATAATTACTTTTCAGGATTTTTCAAAAGGCCATTGATTAGAACCCATTAAGTTAGGTTAGGTTTATTTTATAACAATCCTGAAAACTCCACGGTTTCAGAAATAAAACCGTTATCTATTTTGAACTTTATATATGCGTACCCGTGGAATAAAAAAAAACCTTTGTTTTGTATCGGAGGTGCCCGAACGAGAATTCCAGATTTTATTTTACAACTTTGTCGGCGTAATATGCCAAATAACAGGGTTGTAGTACCAAGAGTCTCTGACAGACGGACAGACGGATTTCGCGAAACTATAAGGGTTCCTTGTTGATAACGGAACTATAAAAACCGGGAAAGAGCATGTCGGACCATGCTCAGTGTAGGGTTCCGAAGCCGTAAACAACAAACATAAAAATCAACAAGTAATAACTAATTTTCTCTTTAGGGTCATTTGGTGCTGTCTTAAGATGATATTACAATACAATACATTACAAAACACTTTCTTGTCCACCAAACAAAAACATGACAGAGAAATAGCACAATTTAAAAGACCCAGGTAACAACAGGAGGCGGTCTTATCGCTGATTAGCGATCTCTATTATAGTAGGTACAAACACTTTAATCGCTTGTATCTTAATGATGTTTACTTAGTCATGATAGTTTTCCTTTTAAATTCGTTATATGCGCTTTCATTTAAGTTTTTTTTAGATGTTTAGCATTTGTGGTTTTGTCTGTAGGGTTCACTTGGCTCTAACAGAGATTAGCGCTTTAAAGCTTAATATTTCATATAAACCCGTAATATTTTTAAAATACCTATTCAACGACACCCCACATAAGGGGTAAAATAGAAAAAAAATACATCCCCACGTTACGTAAAAATTTTTTTAGGCGTTTTACCACTTAATTGGCGTGACTAATATGCATATTCATGCCAAATTACAGCTTTCTAGTACTAAGAGTCTCTGCGCTAGGCTGCTGACGGACGGACATGGCGAAACTATAAGGATTCCTAGTTTGACTACGGAGCCCTGAAAATCGTTACATCATCTAATATTCTAGTTGTTCCCTCCTTATGCGGTCTGCTTTAAGCCGATCATTTTTTACAGACTCATGGCCCCAAGGTTTCAACAAATTGTTTGCTTTGAGAATCTATATTGCTAAATCTTAATCGATTGTGCCTAAACTAACATTGGACTCGGGTCTTAGATTGCATTTTTTTTCGCATTTACAACGTATTTCAACGTATGACAATCTCACACAAATTGACCTAGTCCCAAACTAAGCTCTAAGCTTGTACATAATACTAAACAACGATAAACATACTTATATAGAGAAATACACACTTAAATACAAAGAAAACATCCAAGACTCTGCAGCAAATATTCTTACCGGGATTTGAACCCAGGACCGCTGGCTTCGGAGGCAGGGTCACTCCCAACTAGGCCATGTCGTCGAAAATTATAAAGCTGGCTTTAGACGTATTTTATAAATTAACTATAAAATCGATAAACCCCCGATATTGGTGAACCTACATTCAGAGCTAACATTTACATCTAGGTACATCTTAAACGGCTGAACCAATTTTCATAAAACTTAGCTAAAAGCCATCCCAGAGCGTCAGTGGCCTAGTGACTTAGAGCGACTACTCGTGATCGTAAGGTACCGAGATCGAACCCCCGCGGTTACTATGTACCAATGAGTTTTTCTATCTTAAGTACATTATCCGAAGCTCTTACGGTGAAGCAAAACATCGTGAGGAAACCTGCACAATCGAACAGCTGAGTGTGTAAGGGGGTAATTGCACAAAAGATCCTAAAGTGTATCCGAAAATACCCATCTGTAAGATAAGATAAGATAAGAACCATCCTGATCAAACCAGTTTACATTTAAAACATTACGGTACTACTATACCACAGATAGATACACAAACACAGATACGAGATTACATGGATTCACACGTAAACCGTATTACACCCCTCTTTTTTTGGTCGGGGGTTATTTAGCCACGGCTAAACAAAATTTATCGTATATCTACGAACTTTAAATTACATATAAACGACTAATGCATTTGGATGAAATTGAGTATATTCGGAAGTTAGCCCGAAAAAAAAGAAAAGCTTCTAAAGAAACCAATGATACAAGGTCTTAGCAGACGAAGTCTCGAGAAACCCTTATGCGAAATATTTAACAGACAAAATAGCGACTTTAATTCCAGTAATAACTTTGCAACACCTGTATTTTAATTCAATATTTTTCATTGCGATATATTTTCCGACCTCATTAACTCCCATTCCAATACATTACGGAAATATTTCACAAGTCGGACATGCCGTTTTAAAATTAAAACGGAACTACATTAAGAGAAGTGAAAATTAACGCAAGCTTTTTTTTAAAGGATAATATGATATGAAAATATTTATTCAATAAACTTAAACTAGGGCATAAACAATAGTTTTGGGCCTTGTTCTAGGATTCCCTGTGTTGCAGGACCCAAAAATAACAGGCACAATTCATTTGCGGTTATATGACGTGGCATTAAAAGCCAAAACCGTAGAACACTGACATAATACGTTTACAATTAATAATAGACAGTAGGGGACTTTGACCAATGACACCAATTTGCACCCACATAACTCTGTGTGCTGTTTTGACGTCATCGGCACCAAAATTGACCCTGGGGCAATTCTTGAAGCTCACTGACGAAAAATAACTAACTTTAATATCATTTTGTGCAGCGATTTCATTTACGAGCGGGCCTACCTTTTGGCTTTGATTTTTTTATTTATTTATTATTATATTATTAGGCACGGTACAAAAGTAAATATGTAACAATATTCCCGCAAAACTGTTTTTACAGTTTGTCTGCAGGCAGGAGTCTCTATTTAGCTAAATAAGTAACAAAATAAATAAGATATGGTTCTAAATATGATACACACCTGAGTGACAACTGCTTATGAAAGCAGTTGTCATTCAAGTGTCTGTAGTAAATATTTTTTGAGCTCTTTCTTAAACTTAAATTTATTTGGTTCATGACGGATGTTCGCGGGTAGGCTATTTAAGAGGTAAGGCAGTCTTTTATTTAGCGTTCTGTCTCCAAAGTAGTTGGAGACACGGGGAACCTCAAACTTACCCGCGGACACCGACCTAGTAGCATGAGTATGCTCAATGGGTGTAGGGACATGCGCTAGAGTGCCATGGTTGTTAACTGCAATCTGATATCATAACGCCTTTATCATATCAAAACCAAAAGGGGCTCGTAAATTAAATCGCTCCACAAATTGACTTTAAAGTTAGTAATTTTTCGCTGGTGAGCTTCAAAATGCCCCCCAATGTTTCAATTCTACATGGTAAAATAATTTTGCGTTTGAAGTGTTTCCGTATTGTCAACGTTTATTACTAGACTGAAATGGCGGACGAGTCAAAACCAATACCACAAAACGTTAAAAACATATCGCACCTTCGGTAGAACAAGGGCACAATGTACAATGTGATTAAAGGGGAAATTGTGCTCTTGTCTGGTAGAACAAAGGCACAATGTACTATGTTACTGAAGGGGAAATTGTGCCCTTGTCCTACCGAAGGTGCGTATTATTTAAATACAATATTTCCGACCAGAATAAAATCTCGGAAGCATTGCGCATAACTTTATTTTGACAGTTATTTAAAACGTCGCCGGAATCAGAATCGTGTGAAATACATACAGTCAGCATCAAAAGTAGCTAAGCTGAATAGCATGCTCAAAATGATCTAGACACGACGTAATCTCTAGACAATAGAGTCGAGAGCAGATCATTTCGAGCTCTTCGGTTGCGTAGCTACTTCTGCTGCTGACTGTACAAACATAAATCACGCCTTCATTCCCAGAGTGGAGTAGGCAGAGCTATAGAAATACCAACAACTCTAAAAAGACTTGTTGATAATTTATAACTACATTCTGCATTATCAAACCAAGAAATTTACGAGTGTAAGGTTGCAAGCCTATCGCCTAACAGTGCTGCAAGCTTTATTCCCATAGTCGCCTCTTACAACATCCACGGGAAGACACGAAGTAGCACTATATAGAACATGCATGAAAATCAAAATTGAGTTTTATTGATACGATTTAGGAGAAGATGTAAAAAAAGCATATAAAACGCAATACACTAAGTATTGACCCGTTTATTAAGATTTTATCTAATATCAAATTTTTTTTCGGCATCCTCATTTTATGAATGTAATATGTAAATTCAACGATATTGGCTTAAACATAGTAATTTACGAAATAAATGCATATTTCTTTATAAGGTCCTTATATTTTAAACATGGAACAACAGCTGTGACGTCATTCCTGTCGTCGATTTTGTATAAAGTGTTTTTGCAGGGGGTCCGAACTATGACTTTTTATAACTTCATATCTTATGAAAAAATGACCTGACAAATATTTCGCGTATACAGTTATTCCTCACTTTCCAAAGAGCGTGAGAATAAATATTATGCTTGTTCCATATTGTAACCCGGCAACCACACGGTTTTCCTTAGAAATAAAGTCTCTTAAACAATATTATTAAAGCTGGATGTTGTTGTAGGAATCAATTTATATTAATTACTTCATTCAATTGATGAGGAAGTAAATCTAAGTTAGGCAATTGGGAAAAGTTGGCGAGTGAAACTTGGGGTGTTGTTGAGACGTACGTTTTTTACGGCTAACTGCAATGTAGTAGTCGAAGCAATCTATACTCTATTTGCAACGGTGTAAAACTTAAAATGCTTATACTTTTAGAATTCAGTTAGCCCCTTCTTTGATATTACGACAGTATTCGTAATAACTTTGATTTGCTGTGATATCGTCGGACGGATATTTAGCGTGGGTTTGGGGTTTTTAAATTAAGGTCAAAGGTCACCATACGTTAAGGACATGACATTACATGTTAAGTTAAGTTTTTAGACACGGCTTATACCTACTGTTACATTAATGTAGATTATAACGGTCTTTATTTGTCGGCCATAGTGCCATAATTGCTGTAGTCATAATGTCGCACCTTCTCGGTAGAACAAGGGCATAATGTACAATGTGACTAAAGGGGAAATTGTGCCCTTGTGCGGTACAACAAAGGCACAATGTACAATGTGACTAAAGGGGAAATTGTACCCTTTGCGGTACAACAAAGGCGCAGTGTACAATGTGACTAAAGGGGAAATTGTGCCCTTGTGCGGTACAACAAAGGCACAATGTACAATGTGACTAAAGGGGAAATTGTGCCCTTGTGCGGTACAACAAAGGCACAATGTACAATGTGACTAAAGGGGAAATTGTGCCCTTGTGCGGTACAACAAAGGCACAATGTACAATGTGACTAAAGGGGAAATTGTGCCCTTGTGCGGTACAACAAAGGCACAATGTACAATGTGACTAAAGGGGAAATTGTACCCTTTGCGGTACAACAAAGGCACAATGTACAATGTGACTAAAGGGGAAATTGTGCCCTTGTGCGGTACAACAAAGGCACAATGTACAATGTGACTAAAGGGGAAATTGTGCCCTTGTGCGGTACAACAAAGGCACAATGTACAATGTGACTAAAGGGGAAATTGTGCCCTTGTGCGGTACAACAAAGGCACAATGTACAATGTGACTAAAGGGGAAATTGTGCCCTTGTGCGGTACAACAAAGGCACAATGTACAATGTGACTAAAGGGGAAATTGTGCCCTTGTGCGGTACAACAAAGGCACAATGTACAATGTGACTAAAGGGGAAATTGTGCCCTTGTGCGGTACAACAAAGGCACAATGTACAATGTGACTAAAGGGGAAATTGTACCCTTGTGCGGTAGAACAAAGGCGCAGTGTACAATGTTACTAAAGAGGAAAAAGTCTTGTGAATGCGAATGTCTATGGGTCACAGTTTCCACTTACCAACAGGTGGCCTGTGTGCTCGTTTGCCTTCCCAATGCCATAAAAAACATGTATTAAAAGTTATGCGAAATTTAACTTAATCCATACGAAATAACCTCTCTTACTGTATCTGTGACAAATAAAAGTCATGACTACTTTAGGCGTTGTTAGCGTTCAAAGGGTTAAGGAAAGTTTCAGAGAATCGGGCGTCAAGGCCGTTGGCCCATGGCCCTTAAAGAAATTAACCAGCTTACAATTCTCATCCAACCACAACTTTTTTAACTCACTGTGTGAGAAGTCGGTTGCGTAACACAACCAAATTTCTCTAAACCTACAAATTCTTCTCTACGAGTCGTCTTGTGTAATCATTAAGAAACCTTGAAAATACAGTTTTATAACTACCCTCGCGCAAAAATGTTGCGTGACTCAAAAACTTCCAAGGCCAGCGAAGTGTCGAAATAGCCAAACTTCCCACAGTTACGAAATCTGTATTCCCATCACGTGGCTGCCTAGCGAATTCGTAGCAGCTGCTACGGCGTAGCTCGTAGAATGTTGTCCGTGTAGAGATGAATTTCGATCGTTAGGACATCAGGGGTATTCTACTTAAATACCAATTAATTATTTAACAGAAATGTCAGTTAGTTAAAAATTTTTTGGTTGAATAAAAGCACTTTTCTTAATACCAAGAAATTAACTTGACAACTCGTTGGCCTAGTAGATAATGACCCTGCCTTAGAAGCTAGAGGTCCCGGGTTCAAACCCTTTTTTGTGTTGAGCACGAGTATTTGTTTCTGAGTCTTGGATGTTTTCTATGTATTAAGTATTCTCTCCATATAAATAAGTTTATCGTTGCCTAGTATCCATAGTACAAGCCTAGAGCTTAGTTTGCGACTAGGTCCGTTTTTGTAACATCATCCCGCGATTTTTTTTATTTCCGTTTTTTATTGACATTGATCTTTTTGGGCAGTTTATTAAATATACGTATTGCCATTACAAAACTATTTCATTTTCAAGGATAATAGATGAAAGTCCTTAAAATATGACGTAAACAAACAATCGCAATACGACATATTCATTCTTTTCGACTACATTAAGCATTAAACGACTGATTAACCTGATTATATCCTAAACTTTAAGCATACAGCATTTCCTGCATGACACTTGTTTCAAGAGTAGATTTGCTGAACATAATTTTGTATTTATTGATAAGGGATTACATAATTTCAATCGTGAGTTCCTACAATAAATGCTCGTGCTGGGCCGAGTTATCAAAACGTTGACAATACGAAAACAAGTCAAAGACGATATCGCTATTACCGTGTAGAATCCCAGCCCAGCTGTCTTCAAATTATACTTATAACTAGCGACCCGCCCTCGCTTCGCTCCGGATTAAAGTATTATACATATAAACCTTCCTCTTCAATCACTAAATCTATTAAAAAAAACCGCAACAAAATCCGTTGCGTAGTTTTAAATATTTAAGCATACATAGGGATATACGGACAGAAAAAACGACTTTGTTTTATACTATGTAGTGATGGTAAAATATTGAAGATTTTGTATTATGTTTTATATAAAACCACAAAAAGGGTTGGTATAGCGCAATTCTGACTGCATCTTCATTTTAATGATGGGATAACCGTTCTTTCACCTGCAATTTATATTCTTTTATCGAGCATTTGCTTTGCTTCTCAAAAATCCTTTCGCAGATCCTTTCCACCACAATGTTAAACTACAGATCGTTTTTGGTCCTAAGTAAACATACACGTCAAAAATATCGAGAATAGAGTCCCCAACCTTCAGAGAAGGTCATACGACATGTTTCTTCCCTTGACAATGGTTATTTTTAAACCCATTCGTGACCCACTTGTGATTTAATATTAAGTACATTTCACAGGATTCAGTGAAGCTTGCAAAGTCAAATTTAAATTAATTTGTACGCAATTTCAATGTTAAAGACCCAAATGTGTTTAATAATCATACATACATACATAACATCACGCCTTCATTCCCAGAGCGGGGTAGGCTGAGCTACAGAAACACTAACAACTCTAAAAAGACTTGTTGCTAATTCTGTAACCACATTTTGCACAATCAGCCCAAGAAATTATTCATAGTGACAGGTTGCAAGCCCGCCGGCCAACAGTACTACAAGCCTTTTTTCCCTTAGTCGCCTCTTACGACATCTACGGGAAGACACGGAGTGGCACTATTCTAACCTGGCAACCACAGGGGGGTACTTCATATTTTCCAAAATAGGAATTTTCTATATTTAACCGTTCAATTCTTATGAAATACCTATTTAATAGTTATTTCCAGCCATTTGTTACTAGCTTGACAGATAAATTCGAAGTGGACCCTCGTAGTTAAACTCTAGTACGGTCGCAGGCACGAACTTCTAAGATATACAGTTACCCTTTTCAAACATACATATGTATATGAGTAAACAGACTTCCGAGAATATAGTCTACGGGTACTTAAAACTTTGAAACGTCTGGCAGAATGGGAGTTACTCACGACTGTACTTCCAAACTCGAAGTTGTCATATATTGCGAATTCCAGCCAAGTTCTCCTTACACGTATATTATATCTATCTATAGGTAAAGCAAAGTTTTCCTTAAGTATTGTACTTGGACATGTTTGAAGCCTTTTTTGGTGTCTATCATTTCATCGAACTTCATTTTGTCGAACGCTTTTTTTTGCTGAAACCGTAATGTTTTCAGGGTATCTTAAACATCTAACTAATAATTAATGTTTAAGATACCCTGAAAACATTATGGTTTCAGCAGAAAATAGCGTTCGATGAAATGATACATTCGATAAAGTGAATGAGCTATTTTGATATATTAATGAGTAGTCTAAAACAACAGATACGTATGTTTTTTGGCTGTCCAATCTCAATCTATAGTCTGTACTTTTAGGTATTTAAAAAAGTGTAAACAAACCAAACCACGTGGCTCTGCTCATCAACCAATCCAAGCTGTTTGGTCAAGCTTTGACGTATGAGTGTTCTGCTCCTATTGGCTGACAACATTATCTGTCAATGTCACGTGGTTTTTTTGTTTACACTTTTTTAAATACCTAAAAGTACAGACTATAGTAGGAGAAATTCTCCTCCAAAGTACTGAAAAGTGATGAAACCGTCTAACTTCTGTAGAGAGTTTTGTTCAAGCAAATTGCAAGTTAATTACTAAGACAGTCTTTAGAGTTTTATACTTCCTATCGTCGAGGGTTATTTCTTTATTCTATTTTTATTAGTTCGATCCGATATAACAAACACGTGCTCATTATTTTTTCAAATTTCTCCAAGTTTTTAGTATATCTTAAACATTCATTACGTAGGTTAGGTTAGGTTACACTTGAGACTACCAAAAAAAAACTCATACATACATAACATCACGCCTTCATTCACAGATTGGGGTAGGCACAGAAATTTACTAGTGTATTAATGACATGTTGCAAGCCCATAGTTTCACAGTACAAACAGCCACACAATTAACTGCCCATTAAAGAAGGAAGTTAGAAAATGTAAAAAGAGATGAATATAGATTTTACAGAGAGTTTCTCTCTGTTTATCTTCATTGCTCACTCAGCTGTGTGGGCGATTGAACTACAAGCCCACATTCCCTTAAGGTGAAACCAGGCGAGCGTAATTTTTCCAGTTGTGAGTGGCGTAATTGCGCTCGCGTTTCTGCCTATACAAAAGTCCAACTCATCTTGCGTCGCCATGTGAACAAAACAGGGCTGGAATTCTACAAGGTAATAACGATATCGTTTTTGACCTGTTTCCGTATTGTGAACGTTTTGATAACTCTTATGTCATTTACAATAATGGCGACTGTGACATAAACGATTCTTAAACGTGTCAAACACGATATCGTTTTAACGCACCTGAATAGAGGCCCAGTAGTTTTGTATGAAACTGAATGTAGCAGAAATTAAAAGATAAAAAAGCGGCCAAGTGCGATCGGACTCGCCCATGAAGGGTTCCGTAACAGCAAGTAACATACTTAATATAAAAGTTCGTTGTAGCTTTGATCAATGTTGTTATGACGTATTAAAAAAAACTACAAACCAATTTTCGGTGGAAGTTTGCATGGTAATGTACTATATATTTTTTTTTTTACTTCTATCATTCTCTTGTTTTAGAAGTTACAGGGGGGGGGGCACACATTTCAACACTTTGGAAGTGTCTCTCGCGCAAACTGTTCAGTTTAGAAAAAAAATATGTTAGTAACCTCAATATCATATTTGAAGACTTATCCATAGATAGGTACCCCACACGTATGGGTTTGATGAAAAAAAAAATTGAGTTTCAGTTCTAAATATGGGGAACCCCCAAAATTTATGGTCTTTTTACTATTTTTGTGTGAAAATCTTAATGCGGTTCACAGAATACATCTACTTACCAAGTTTCAACAGTGTAGTTCTTATAGTTTCGGAAAAAAGTGACTGTGACATACGGACGGACAGACAGACAGTCATGACGAATCTATAAGGGTTCCGTTTTTTGCCATTTGGCTACGGAACCCTAAAAATTAGGCAGCTCACAACTCAAAAATTACGCTCGTCTGGTTTTACCCATAGTCGCCTCTTACGGCATCCAAGGGAAGCCGCGGAGTGGCACTATTCTAACCCGGCAACCATACCAAAATTAACAACAACAAAAACAACAGCAACAGTGTTCGCATTGTTGTGTTCCGGTGTGGGGATAAGACAACCGGTGAAATTACTAGCATAGAGGCATTCCATCTTAGTACTCAGGGTTGGCAACGCATTTGAGGTCTTAGGATTATAGTCTTGAGAATTCAAATGTCTATGGGTCTCAGATTCCACTTACCATCAGGTGGCCTGAGTGCTCGGGTGCCTTCTCTTTCACATAAAAAAAAACTCATGAGGCGAGAAATGCCTTTCGATGAAACGAGACGCGTAATGACACGTTTGTTGAAAGGTAATTCGAAAAGAGTACATTGTGCATCAAGGGAAGTAAGGAGGGAATAATTAACAAGAGTATTAGAAGCCCGACGTCGCAGGCGCAGGGCTTTTAATGACTCGAGTTTGTTATCCCCTTACTGCCCGTGATACACACAATGTTTTTCATCAAAAAATTAAGCACTCGACTCGCTAAAAGAGAGTGTCAACATTTCAACTCAACCTTGTATAATATAGTGCTCCACAGATAATGCTAAGGACTGCCATTAGTTTTCAAACTTTATAAGTATAATACAGTTGTACCTTATAAGTTTTATATACAGTTTTGAATATAGGAAATAAAACTTGGCTGATTTTACACCTCCATAGTCTGAAATAATTTTAAAACTAAACTCATAACTCCCTTGGGAGGTAAATAGGCTATAACTGCCCTATACGCCTACGTGTTATAACACCCTTTCCGAGCATGTGTGACGAAGAATAATAGGTACACCCGGTAAACTGGTTTGTGATCCCTATAATAACTATAATAAGGTTAAAAACAATAGGATTCGTTGGAGTAAACCCCAACAATAACAAGATCAGTATGCTCAGGAGTAACTATCTTTATTCCCAAAAAAAACACCAATTAATATATTTCAAAACATTAAGTACCTATTATAGATAGGTTACTGTATACCTAGTCGCAAACAGCCGCGGTCTGGGCCAAGATGGATCTTATGAACCCGTTTATAAAGTTCATATTGAATTATTGTCAATTAATTATTGTCTTTACCTTGTCTAGACCGCGCTGCGTACTTTAGATTAATAACTATTTTAAATAGCTACTCTATTTTTAATTCAGTAATACTGAAAGTTAAGTGTAGTAATATTTATACATAGATATTTTTACTGTTCGGAATGTCGAATGACTAGTCTTTTTTTAAGGATTGCCAATTAAAGTTTTGATATAAGTAATTTTATTTCATGAGTTTATTAACTCGATCGATTTGTAAACTAATATAAATAATACTGATATGATTATTCATATGTATTTATTTCATGATATTTAGCCATAGGTTTCAAGGTATGACGTCACCATTACAATACTTTGGAAATTTAAAACTTTTTGTTTTTTGTTTTCTTTCAAGTGACGCCATACTTAGTTTCAGTTCTTGCCGAAACTGCGAAACCTGTTCTCGTACCGAAATGTGCCAGATAATTAAACCCCTAATTAAATTGCAATACGCATTCAATAAACACTACCCATTCGTATTATACGCTAACTACCTAACTATTTATGAGTTTTTAAAGACAATAAAATAATTTGTAAAACTCTACGGAATATTGTTAGAAAATTATATATAAGTAATGTCTAGCCAAACTCACCCGAGCTTTCCGAGCGTAGTCGAGTCTAGCTAAACTAACTCGAGCGTATTTGAGTCTAGCAAAACACACTCGAACTCACCCGGGCGTAGGCATGTTTAGCCAAATTCGCCGAACTGAGCCGAGTCTAGCCAAACTCACCCAAGCTCATCCAAGCGTTTCCAAGTCTAGCCAAATTCACCAGGGCTCACTTGAGCGTTGCCAAGTATAGCTAAACTCACCCGATCCTAGTCGAGTCTAGCTAAATTCACCAGAGCCTACCTGAGCGTAGCCGAGTCTAGCCAAACTCACCCGAGCGTAGCCGAGCGCGAGCTCGCTACAACATTTAGAAGTTTAATGAATTCATTGACTCGCTTAAAGCCATAATACAATGTGTAATATATTTTTAAAGCCAAATTTTATAGTCTGTGAGGTTATTCGACGTATCGCGTCAATACTTATCAAGTCGATAGATATAATAATTATAATACACAAATAGGTAACAACATTCTTAGATTACAGCCTTGGAGTAGCAGAAATACGGTTGGAGTTGGAAGAAAACGTGATCCAAATATGATGCTTGATAACTGGCATAATGTATTTTTCCTGTCAGTTTTTAAACCGACCGAAGACTCCAAAAATACGCAACGAAAAGTAGAATTGTAAATCGTCCTCAAACTGCCTCTACACTAGACACAGATGCTAAAGCTCACGCTGTCATCGATAGTTTACAATATTTTCTAATAAACATGGAACATTAAAATGTAGTTAAAGCATCACGTCGGCCCGTGGGTACCTGGGTACCTTTAGGGTTCCCGCCGACTTCGCCGTCTTGAAGGCTTTTGGAATAGGTACGAGTATATTACACAATAACAATATCTTAGTCTTAGATGATAATCACAACTAGAATAAATTATACAGCGCAAATGTTCCAAATATCGGTAATATTGTAGGATATTAGAATTGGCCTATTTGACTGCATTGGCACAAGGGGTTAATTGATACCGGGATAGTTCAAAGTTGAAATTCAAAAATGCTGCGTGGTTATTATTTATTTTAATAGAAACAGGGTCTGGCAGGCCACAAATACTTAAGATTACAAAAATTATATTTACACAAACTGTAAATACATGCTATTCTACGGCAAGAACTTAATTTACGTATTGTCACGTTGCCTCTCAACTTATGAGTATGCAGAATAAGGTTATTTGAGGACGTCGGGCACCGACTGTACCTCGTAAATAATTCTGAAGCTAGTAAAGGTTTCAATTTAAATTTAAAACGGCGGAGCGAGCGCTTCCGCCTTTTAATAAAGTCCTTATCGTAATCTCTAATTCTTACACACTAGATATTAGTAAAACGGATTTATTGTCAGATCAATTTCTGTATTATTGTCATTGTATTGTCATATGAGAATTGACGGGACTAAAGTACTTCTAATTGCACTATGTATAAAACGTGCATTTTATTGTCTCAAGGATTGACTGTATAGATACATAATAAATCGCCTATCGCGTTCCTAAAAGAGCTTAAACCTATCGAAAAATACTTGATTATTCAAAATATTTAAAAATGGAAATTGCGTGTCTACTTCGCAACGGTTTTACAAATATAAAAATATGCGGGTAGTGCTCAAGCTCGTTCCGAAGCGCAAGCGTCGAAGATATGCTCCTGATATGGGAGTTATAGTTTAAAGCCCGTAGTTGTACGTAGCGGGGAGGGGCCCGCGGAGGATCTAGAAGGTTCTAGAGGGTTCTGGGAGGGTCCAGTTCAGTAGGCGTAGGGCAGAGGCTCGGCGTAGTCGAGGTAGGGGTGGTAGAAGGCGCGGCGCACGGGCGGCAGCATGGCATCCGAGTAACGGTTGAACTGAGATACTTGACGGCTGCCTCCTTGCGGCTTCCTGGAACAAACGTGATGTTTGAAAAAATGGATAAAATGCTACATAATGCTGCCGCGCTGTAATCTCAAGATTGCAATCCCAAGACTGCAAATTCATGGTCAACTCATGATGAAAAGCCTCTATGCTGCCGTGATAGCAAAGAAGGCGGCTAACTGCATAGTAATAGTGTAGGTAAGAATTTAAAATTAAATGTGATCACCAATAAAGTATACAATGCTTTGACTACTAAATGGCAGTTAGCCGCCATCTTAGATAGTACGGTAGTATGCCAGTCGAATCATGTCACCTTATCCCCAACGCCGGAATACAGCAATGCGAACACTACTACTCGGCCTGTGTCCTACAAAACCTTTAGTAAGTCACCCATTCTATTCACTAATGAATCTCCTATTGTAAATCAGATTAAATTTCTGCGAATATCGTATCAATCATCCAAATAAATTATACGTTATTGTGAAACGTAATTGGATATTTCCTTAGCGTTATCTCTGTCACTTTCAATGATTAATCCAAAGCGAGAAAGAGACAACGCCATCGTAGTTCAGAATAGGTATAACGTTACACAAATGTTCAGGCTGATTTTAACTGGATAATAAATCTCGAACCTCAGGGCAAGCTGACGCCGTGACGTGTTATGCTCGATACTGTTAAAAACTTATTACAATTGGGTCATACACACCCTTAAAAACAAAAGTTGTCTCTCCTGTGGTCAATAGTTAAAAGCTTGTGTGCATATAAGTTATGTTTTTATATGATAGGTCTAAAGCAGTCCTGACGCCGTTTTTGCGGGAATGGGCTTAGCCAGAAAATTAGGCCATAAAAACGTTAACTTTCGGTGTGTCCACAGGAAAGACGGTAACCTAAATCTGTGTATGACCCAGTTATGGGTTTGTTCTATGCGGTTCTAGCTCTTAGTAATGAGTAGGGCTTTTGGTAGAATACTGTAGTTGTAAAACTACGAAACTACTTTAAAAACTGTAAGTACATAAAGTAGTTTTTTCTTACTTTTTAAATATAATATAGCAATGCCGTTCCTGAGTATTTATCACTTTTATTTATAACAACATTGTAGGGCTTTACGTGGAAATCACACGACTGACTTTCTACACTATATTTTATATTTATACCGGGTGTTGCCTGTAATAGGAGCAATAAATTGAGGGATCGCTTCTACTCTATAAACGTAACAACATTTGTTCTACAACTTTAAAAAAATATGTAATTTATTATTTGGGATATTTTCGAACAAACTAAATAGTATTTTCAATGTACTCCATCCAATAGTCTAGTTGACATCTGTCAGCCTAGCAACTTCGTAGTTTTCGCAATACATTGCTTGCTTAGAAAATCTAAATTCATTCATATATAGTTAACAATAAGTTATTTTCAAAAGTTGTAGAATACCAATAAATTATCTTATCTTATCTTATTTATTTATTTATTTATTTATTTATTTATTCATTTGTTACAACTTATCTTAATAAATGTTGTTACGTTTGTGGTGTGGAAACAATCTCTCAATTTATTGCCCCTGTTACAGGCAACACCCGGTATACTTACAACATTCTAAAGAGGAAAGATTTGTATTTTGTATGTTTGTAATGCATAAACGCAAAACTACCGGACCTTATAGCGTTGAAAAGGTTAAAACTACCTTAACCGACAAATTTAGAGAAACGCAAAAAATACAAGTTGACTACATAACCGTATTTTATACGATATTAGTCTGCTATTAATATCAAATGGTGCCATATATTCAACACTTATTATCTATTTCTTCGGAGAAATGGATAATTAACTGTTAAATAAACAGCACGGGAAGTTCTTCGCTCGGAACCATAGCAATATTAAACAAAAAAGGTAGATTATATTGTCCAATTTGGTTGCGTTAAATGTGTAAAATTTAATGTAATCGCAGTTATCGCTGTGTATGTTTAGAATTGACGTTTAATGCCCTTTATTTTGGTACATTGGTTTTTTTTTATGGCATGAAGCACGCAAGTAGACGGTAAGTGTGATCTGTGTCCCATAGACGTTTGCATTCTTAAGACTACAATCTCAAGACCCCCAAATGCGTTGCCGACCCTGAGGACTAAAACAGAAGCCTCTATGCTGAAGTAACTACACTGGTTGTCCTATCCCAACACCGGAACACAACAATGTGAATGCTTGACGTTGGGTTTAACTATGGTAGTAGCGACCCGGGTGAAAGACATCCACAACTGGATCCTATGTCTATGTAGGCATTTCCTCCTCTAAGGATCTTCACTAGATCGTCGGTCCATATTTTTGCTTCCCGGTACGCGGTAGCCACACTAGAACCTTTCTCCAACGGCCATCAGGTCTCCCTGCCCCGCCCACTACCACTCAACTCAATTTATCACGTTTTAAATCCGCCATTATGAGGTTCTGTATTTTTTAAGTACCCATTGACGCTCCTACGTTAAGATAAACGATACCCCCCGTTCGTCGGAATTTGGCAATTTCGTTAAATTTCCACATAGGATAAAAATATTACCTAGGAGGGTAAGCACAAGTTGCCCGCGACTTGTTTGTCGCTCGGATGTCCCTTTCTATTACAGTTATAGAGTGACAAGCGAGAAAATGAAACATGCTAGCCGTACTGATTTATGGGGAGTCGGGTAAAGCCAAACTAAGTAAACGTTGTAGGCAAATCTATGTTGTAATTGGGTAAATATAATTTTATCGAAACACTCTTTCAACGAACATATCGAAAGGAATTTCTCGCCACATGACTTAACTTTTACTAACAAGACTAACCTAACCTACTAAATTAATGCTTAAGATATACTTGAGAAAAGCATTATATATGCTTCAGCGGAAATGGGATTGCATGACTCGTATTTTAGAACTCCTCGCCAAGGCTCGGCCTGCTAACCATCTTGTCGGGCAATCCCTTACTTTTCGCGATTAGGCAATAATGTACTATTTCGAATCATAAGTGTAATAACTATTGTACTGTTTGCAGTTTTAACTTGTAAATGAGGAGAAATAAATTATAACCTCGACCAATTATAAAAGTAGTAAGTAACTATAATTATGTCAGTAAAGTTATTACAAGTAAATGTATGAATTATACTTATTGAATATGCAATATTTACACTTATGACACAAGTCGTTTTACATAGGAATGATTCTCGGCAACATGCTTCGTCAAATTATCTTAACATTAACAAAACAATAATTGACAACACAGACTTAACCTAATTAACCCCAACCCTGCATCGTGGCTGGCCCGAACGTTCCTATTATACCGGCTGCATTGCCGCGCTGGATTGCAATGGAAACCTGCTGAACCAACCACGACCCTGACGAGGATCCACCCTCTGTCCCGCAGTTGATAGCCTAACTCCTTACAGCTCCTTGGCTGGGTTCCTAATATTTAAGGGTTCCTAGTTTGACTACGGAACCCTTATATATTCGCCATGTCCGTCCGTCCGCAGCCTAGCGCAGAGACTCTTAGTACTAGAAAGCTGTAATTTGGCATGAATATGCATAGTAGTCACGCGATCAAATGGTACAAAAAATATTAAAAAAAATTAGGTTACCTCCCCTACACGTAACATGGGGATGTATTTTTTTTTGGCGTCTAACCGTGACGTGGGATATCGTTGGTTAGACTTTCAAAAATATTACGGGGTTATAAAACAGTTTTTCGATTAAGTAATCCGTTTATGAAATATTAAGCTTTAAAGCTCTAATTTTTGTAAGACTCAAGTGTACCCCCCCTACAGCCAAAACTACAAGTACTTAAAATCTGGAAAAATCTTAAAAATCCCACTCGACGCTAGGTTGCGGACGGACGGACATGGCGAAACTATAAGGGTTCCTAGTTTGACTACGGAACCCTAATAACTCAATTTGACCCAAAACTCGAGTTATTGCAGTTTTCTTTAGAAAGGTTATGTCCAGTAATGTTTCTATCTGTAATGGTAAACCTGTATAATAGTACCTGTAATTTGATCTAAGTTCTCGATCAAACAATAACTAAATTAACAAAGTTACGGAGTTTCGATCAAGGTCTCAATTGGCGTTATTGCTGTAATGGGTTTGCCGATATCATCTGACAAGGGTCGACAGGCAAAATCTCGACGACCAACATTCAAATCTTTTGGTATACCTGACAGCTGCCGATTAACTTGCTACTGATGTTTTTTGTTGTATTTAAATTTTATTGTATTGCCATTGAATTTTATCGGTTGGGTATTTCTTCCAGCGTTTCAACCGCTTTGACTTCGGTGTCACATTTTTAACCATTTCCCTGTACGAGTAAGATAACCATTTTCGGTTATTTTGAAGAATGCCTGGACTCCTAGAAAATAACCGAAAATGGTTATCCTACTCGTACAGGGAAATGGTTAAAAATGCGACACCGAAGTCAAAGCGGTTGAAACGCTGGAAGAAATACCCGGTTCTCTCTTCGCTGTCAACGGTGTCTCTTTGCTTATCAGGGGCTCCATTTTACTCGAAAAAACAATATTGCTCTTGATATCTCCTACTAATATTATAAATGCGAAAGTTTGTATGAATCGATGTGTGGATGTTTGTTACTCTTTCACGCTGCAACGGCTGAACGGATTTGGATGAAATTTGGAATGGAGATAGCTTATTCCCTGGATTAACACATAGGCTACTTTTTACCCCAAAAATTCCTAACGGATTCCAACGGTATATCGATAATCGAAATCTGATCTACGTGGACGAAGTCGCGGTATGAAGTCGGTGTAGTCATAATACGTTAGCTCTCATTTTCTTGACAGTAATGGCGGCCGAGTTAAAAACAATACAATAACATGACAAAAGCCATACGATTTCACCGAGTAGAAAAGAGCTCCTGCAGTTATCAAAAAGTCTAAAAAGTGGGAATACTTCTGTCCGTCCGTCACAGCGTAATATTTAAATACCTAAGTACTTATCAATTGCTGCTGACTATTTATTATCGACTTCGCTCAACTAAGAGACGTATTTGCATTTTGCAAACAAAAAAAAATCGTCCCATTTATTCGATTTAGTATTAAAATTTACCAAATAAACTTCAATTATTTGGAAAGCACCGCGTTAAGACTGTTTAGAGTCACTCAATGACGAATTTCGGTCCTCAGTAACGATTTTTCATGTACACAAGTTTAAAAAAACCGGCCAAGTGCATGTCGGACCACGCACAGTGAAAGCTTCCGTAGCTGGGATGAACGTACATGGTTGAAAATCATTTTTTTTTAAATTAAAATCTCAAAAACTACAAAGCGTATTGTGTTCAAAACAATTTTGGTTGGAAGTATTTCGTATGTTCTACTGCTGTAATTTTTATTAGAATGTTCTATTTAACAATTCAAAAGCTACCCACCCGGACAGAATTTTTAAGACTTTAGAAGCGTGTATCTCGCCAACTGTTCACTTACGTAAAAAAGTCACTTAAAAACCTCATTTTGGAAGCCCTATCTAAAAATACCCCACACGCTGATGTAACTCAAAAAAAAAATTTTTCGTCCCCTAGTTACATGTATGGAGTGCCACCCCTAAATATATATATTTTTTCAATTTTACTACATCATTGTATAGCGGTTCATAGAATACATCTATCCTCCAAATTTCATTTATATAGTGCCAATAGGCTCTGAGTAAAATGGCTGTGACATACAGACGGACATGACGAAATTATAAGGGTTCCGTTTTTGCCATTCGGCTCCGGAACCCTAAAAAGGAACGAATTAACTGTCTTTAAAATGTCACTAAATAGGCGGCGGTAAGATTTTTGAATTCTTTTATTATGAAACGCTAAATTGTTGTCCGTGAGAATTCAATTGGGATCTTCCAGGGTAAGCAACACATCAACCTTAAGATTACAGTCTTGAGATTGCATCTTGAGGTGACTTGTGACCAGGGCTGGGTTTCTACACGGTTATAACGATATCGTATTTGACGTGTTTTCGTATTGTCAACGTTTTGATAACTCTTATGTCATTTACAATAATGGCGACTATGACTTAACATAAACGCTTCTAAAACACGTCGAACGCGATATCGTTATAACGCAGTAGAATAGAGGCCCTGTGTGCTCGTTCTTATTCACTTTGCTGTAGGAAGAGAGTACAATCTCTCCCGGCGGGTGTTATGCGGATGAATTGGGGCGTTGCATAAGAATCGTTTTAATTTTTTTTTACATGGTTAAAGGCTTGATGAAAACAAAATCACGATCGCGTCCTTGGTGTAACGAAAGTTAGTTATACAAACGATATGGGTTACTTTCATTACAAAGAAATCATTTAAGTTTTAAAACCACTATGTATTATTTTTTTAAACATCCCTTAATAGGTCAAGTGGATGGACTGTGGATTTAGTTGCGCTGCTAGAACAATAATGGCGCTGTCAAGTTGGTTGTAACAGGTTGTCGCTAGATGTCGCTAGGTATAAAAAACTGTTCTAGACTCACTTGTTTTGCCTGGTGGTAGGGTCATCAGCATACTCGTTGGGCTGGTTCTGCGGGCCGTGGGCCTCCTGGTCTCCGAGGTTCCAGTAAGCATAGTCCTCCCTGCAACAAGCCGGTGATGAGTCCAGGGCCTCTGTTCTATTTTCGCCAAAATTGCAATACCGCGTAACTAACAAATTAAATAAGTTGCAAAATGCTCCTTAACAAGTAAGTCAGTAAAGCACATTTTGCAACTTCTTGAATTGGTTAGTGAAGCGGTATTGCAGTTTCACCGTCGATATTGCCTTTGACGTGATTCGTATCGTCAACGTTCGGCTCTTATATATTTTTTTTTTATGATAACTAGGCACACGAGCACTCTGGCCACCTGATGGTAAGTGGAATCTGAGACCCATAAACATTTGATTTCTCATAACTATAATCATAAGATTGCAATCCTAAGACCTTAAATACGTTGTCGATTCCGCGTCGATAGGTGTGGGGAGACCCCTACCCAATAGAATAGAGAACCAGCATTTCACCATCTTAACAATGACACGTCACAGGTGACATTTCGGTATACATTGCAAAGTTAACACGCAGATACGTCAGTGGGTTTAGTATAAGCCGCGCCACGTACACTGAACTGTTACCTGTCACCTGTCGTTGTCGGTTGACCTGGTGTTAATAGCGGGCGATTTATAAAACACTAGCTCTTTCCCGCCCTCAGGAACCGTCCAGTTTTACGGGATAAAAAGTACACTATGTCCTTCCCGTGACTTCAACTTTCTCCGTACCAAATTTCAACTAAATCGGTTCAGAGTTTATCCGTGAAAGCATAACAAACAGACAGACAGACAGAGTTACTTTCACATTTATAATATTAGTATAGATTACGTTTTTTTTTTTTTAAGGAGGAAGATGGTAAGTGGAATCTGAGACCCATAGACACTTGAATTCTCAAGACTATAATCCTAAGACCTCAAATGCGTCGCCAACCCTGAGGACTAAGATGGAATGCCTGTATGAGTAATTTCACCGGTTGTCTTATCCCTACACCGGAACACAACAATGCGAATGTTGCTAGGCGGGTGGTTAATGGATGAGATGGTGGTAGCGATCCGGACGGACCCTGCACAGGGTCCTACCACCACTAAACTACATACATACTATGTACTCGTACATACTTGACATAAGCAAAAGCAATTATAAAAATGGCAATTAAATGTAAAAAAAATAGGTTTCTAATATAACTGATATCAAATATATACTCACCAGCAATGAAAACGGGTCACTTTCTATGAAAATACTGTACTAAGTGACCAGTATTCATTATAACAGTATTACAAAAGTAAACTTTATTATTATTGTATTCAGATTTTTTTAAATTTAAACTAACTGCATATAACTCTAAGTAACTCACGAGTACCTACAACTTTAATGCATCTTATTTAATACCAGTATTCCAGTTTACATAAAATAAGCAAAATATTCCAGCGATGAACCGAAAAATGAATACCAAACTCAAACTCTAGCTTGCCAAAATTCATTCATAACCTCGGATGCTTTTAGTTTTGGCAAGGAGGATTGGGCGGAAACTTTTCCCTAGCATTATTAATACAAGTTCTTAAGTCGTCAAGAATCACTCAAGGAGGGATTTGTTCGAGGTTCGAGTTTAAGTTAGGGTTTTAATGAACAACTAAGCAGGTAATTCGAGTAAGGACGTGAGTAAAGTTAGGCTTTACGCAAAAGCTGTGCGATGCCATCTCATTGTTAATGTGTTTGTCGATTTGTTAATTATGTTGAGTAAAATCTTCAAATGTCATCGATGATGAAACCCGCATAAAAATCCGTTGCATGGCTTAGGATTTAGTGGATATACAGAAAGTCAGAGAGACAGAAAGACGCGGGAAGTGGACCGTGAAGTCCTGCACCTATGCTGCCTAAAAATATTATAGTTATAGTTAGCTATTATTAGAGTTTACGAAGTAAGTAAAAAAAAAAAAGTAGGCCGCACGGGCACTTTTACACGTCAAAACTCTACTGGCGGCGCTTCAAAGAGACCACTGCTGAGAAGAAGCGCCGAAACTCAAAAGTAGGTCATTTTTTTTTAAATATTGCTTATGACAATGATAAAACTTAACCTAGCATTATATATATCAATTAATACATTTTAAATATATATAATATATATAGCATGCGTAGTTAAGCAGGAAAAAAGTGTCAAAACTTCTAATAAACACAAAAGCAAATAAATAAAGTAATAAAATTTATACCTACCCATGACGATGCTAAACTAAATTAAATAAAAAAATAAATAAAGTTTCGATACGTTCTCCTCCGTGTCCCCTAGACTAGATAGGTACTAAGCTGTTACGTACAATTAAAAACTCTGTCAATACTTATAGACCTAGGAATAATAACAGTTAGCTTTATTTTTAGGATAAACTAAGGAAAATTGGACTTGTCTTGCAAGCTAGGACCATAGTTGTAAATACGAGTTGGAGACGTGGCTCGTCAGTTGCAGCACATGTAGAGCCGAGTCCTTTTAGACCTCGCAGTACAACGCAACATCTCTAATTTCGCTACTTTCATAGGTACAAATCAATATCTCCATGTTCTATTCCATGGTTTGTTGCAGTGTGTTTTTTTTTGTCAAATAAACGTTACACAGTTTAAGTTTACGGATTTTGTTGGTTTACATTCATCTAGCATAGCTTTTTCTGGCATAATCATCATTTGGCATACAGTCTCTTTTTTCAGAAACCGTATACTTTTCAGGATTGTTATAAAATAAACCTAACCTAACCTAATGGGCTCTATGCAATGCTATTTTAAATAATCCTGAAAAGTATACGGATTCTGAAAAAAAAAGACTGTATGCCAAATGATGTTTATGCCAAGTGATGATTATGCCAAAAAAAGTTATGCCAGATGAAGGGAACCCGATTTTGTTATACAACAACAACAACAACATAAAGTCACGCCTTTATTCCCAGAGTGGGGTAGGCAGAGCTACAGAATTACCAACAACTCTAAAAAACTTGTTGATAATTCTGTAACCACATTTTGCACAATCAGGCATAAAGATATATACTTAAACTACTTTACTCTACTTTTACTTTTGGGATTTTGTTATATACTTTGCTATAACAGCATAACTCATCTCCTATACTAAATTTATCCGCCACTATATTACACAGTGTTCCCCATCCGTCTGCTCCGTGGTTTACCAAGTCCGAGACTAAGCCAACTTAGCGAGGTATTATGATGGATCAAACTCGAGCAGCTGCGCCCGCCGATACAGGCTGTTTCACTTTACGAATAGATTTTCTTTCACTTTCATGGAACTTGATTGAGTACCTTTGATTTTAATCGAGAGCGGTAAATGACGCTATGGCGGTAATGACGTAAGGAGCTTTAGCTCCTTCTATGCCTTTAGTTCTTATTCTATGCTTACCTTATAAAATATATTTCGTTTGATTTTTGTTTTATGTTTAGGACTTTTGTGTAAATAAGTTTCATGTTTGGGTTTTGTGCTTCCATGTTTTTTAATTGCCTTTTATTACTATTATTTGAGTTTACGTTTGTAAATTTAGATTTTTTTAAGTACTGCCGGTTGTGTGACCTGCCGTGGTGCCACCGAATGGTTTGTGCGGAAGACCAGCTCTGGCCTCAAAACCAGTAACATGCTGAGCAGGAACCATTTTGCTTCATCTGTTACTGGTTCAGTTTTCTATTTAATTTTTTTGTTCGTTATCTGTTTTCTGCACTTGTATTAGATGTAAGTAAACAAACATTCTTTCTTTCTTCTCCTTTACGTACATACATACATAACATCACGCCTTCATTCCCAGAGTGGGGTAGGCAGAGTCACAGAAATACCAACAACTCCAAAATGACTTGTTTACAATTCTGTAACCACATTTTGCACAATCAGGCTAAGAAGTTTACTAGTGTATTAGTGACAGGTTGTAAGCCCATCGCCTAACAGTACTACAAGCCCTTATTCCCTTTGTCGCCTCTTACGACACCCACGGGAAGACATGGTGTGGCACTATTCTAACCCGGCAACCACACGAGGGTTTCTTCTTCTTTCTTTCTGAATAAATACGTTATTTAATTGTGTGACTAAGTTACCCGTTGATGTGGATTAATACAACAAACAGCTCTCGTTTATTTAAGAGCCGTGCTTTTATCAGTGTTCCTTAAAACTACCAGTAAAGAAATTTGCTGTTTGTCACAATAGGTATTTGGACACGTCTTTTTTATTACACCTCTTGACATAACTGTTTGTTTTCTTGCTTTCATAGTTGACTGATATCTAACGCGTCGATACTAGTTCACGATTACCTGAGTGGCTAGCACATCTTCCAATTTCTCGCTTATCGCTCAGTGCGTCTCTATCGTTAAAGAATAGTTAGAATGGGAGATCGCGTGATCGCGGACCGCTTGTGCTAGCCGTCCCGGTGACATGCTGTCCATGTTGTGCTTGTTACGCTAACACAGCTAAACCATTGAACAGATATTAATGGGTTTGGAGATAGCTTTAACCCTACAGAAGAACATACAGTAGTTTTTAGCAATGTAAATTTGTCAATTTCCGAGAAATTAGCGATAAACGACTTCGACAACAGCCATAAAATACGTTAATAAGTTTTTTTTATGTTAAGGAGAAGGCACGCGAGCACTCAGGCCACCTGATGGTAAGTGGAGTCTGAGACCGAAAAACATTTGAATTCTCAAGAATACAATCCTAAGACGGAATGCCCCTATGCTAGTAATTTCACCGATTGTATTATCCCCATATCGGAACACAACAATGCAAATACTGTTGCTTGGCGGGTGGTTAATGGATAAGATGGTGGTAGCAATCCGGACGGAATCTGCACAGGGTCCTACTACCACTAAATGCCAATGCTTTAACCCCTGTGTCTGCGCACTTCTTCCCCCCTGGTCCCCCTACTCACCCGCGTCCAGCTGCCAGCTCCTTCAACTCCTGTTTCTGGTCGACCTCGTACTTCCTCTGCAGCTCACGCACGTGCTCAGCGCGGATCAGCTTCTTCAGGGTTTCGAATCTAGACCAAGGGAGATATAGATTGCATGAAATAATGGAACTGAGTTTCAAGTTATGGTATATAAAGAGCATCATGGTACGAGTATTTGCCTTATAGCCCTTACAGCTCATATTTGGACGCTGTTTCGCAATAATGTGTCAACCTACAAGTATTTAGCAATAAAGTGTCAACCTACAATGATCGCACCGTGGGTTGACACTTTATTGCTAAATACTTGTAGGTTGACACATTATTGCGAAACAGCGTCCATTTATAAGTAGAACATGGACTAGGTATAACTGCTTCCCTATTGTAGAAGATAGGACAATAAACTCTCCAGGCGAGTGTTTTGCCTGTGGACCGTCTGTCTCTTTTTGGCACACTGAAGCCCAATAAGATATCAGCTATCTGTATGTTGGCTTTTATTTTATCGCTCCTTCTATGCCTTTAGTTCTTATGCTATCCGATATCTATCGATAAGAATCAAGATGGCTACCGGTTCCTCTGGGGCGGCACCATGAAGGTGGCGGGGCGGTTGCGCGAGGGTCCAGGGTACCGCAGGATCTTGCCGGAGGTGTGGGGCACGTTCAGCATGCCGTACATCTGCAACAAACAGGTTTAGATACAGGGTGGTCAGATTGTTGGTTTTAATCCAAGATGCCCAACATTTTTTTGCAATAAGGTGGTGGAGCGAGTCTCTGTGAATTGTGGGTGAGGACCAAAAAGTGGAGCATAGTTAAGCGCGATTAACCATTCAAACAACAAAAGTATCCTTAAAATTGTATGGGTAAGGATACTTTTCGTCGTGCGTAGCGTGGCCAAGTTTTTAGTCCTTACACTTATATACACTATATGAGTGCCTCTGTTAGTCGAAATTTAACATTTTTTCATATATTTGTAACGCTTGTGTAAAACCTTAATATTTAACCATTTTTTTTGATTTGTCTGTTAGCAACCTTATAATCATAGATTAGGTGTGTCTTGTTTATGGTATATAGAATAGCTGTCATGGCATTGCTGGCTGCTGTCTTTAGACATACCTTACACCCACGCAACTGATACTGGCACAAGCCCTGTGGCTGCCATTAAAAGAGAAGAAGAAGACATACCTTCTAATCTGTGTTGCTGGCAATCGGATTAACCTGCATCATTTGATGCGGGATATTTTTTCATTTTCATTAGCGTAGTTGTACAGATTATGTCTACGGGTCTCTGATTCCACTTACCATCAGGTGGCCTGAGTGCTCGTGTGCCTTCTCCTTATCATAAATAATAATAATAAATTAAGATTAAATCGATGTGATAACAAAGTCAGTGTTCATATTTCAACGCCCCGGCAGCCTCTTAACGATGCTTGGAACCCGCCGACTCTTGAGGTAAGTCAAAATGTCACAGTATTATCATCCAACGAGAGCAGTAATTAAGTCTATCAGGATCACGGCTAGCGATTATTACGCACTACCTGTGTTTCCGTGAAATACTCTTGTTGATTAGCTGTCCATTAGAATTGCGAAGTTATGGGCTCTAGCACCGTAAGCCTATTTACGGATCCTAATTAATTGTGAGTAATGGCCGTATTGCTAAACTGATCTCAGCTGAGATGAACGTCTCAACGCGTCAAACTAAAACATTTCTGACTGTCTTGAGTTGTTCTCTCAGTCATCAGTTCATTAAATATTTGGATCTATATTGGGAACCATAATGATTTTTGTCCTATACGCCTAACGTTGATACTAATATTGTATGTACGTATACGAAAAGCATAATATTTAATAGTCCTAATGGTTTCAGGGAGGGAGTACCTGTCAAGAAGTTGACGAAGCCCCGCTATGCGGAGCTTCTATTTTACGCTTTTTAGGCGGTTTTCTAATGCTTCGCCCCCGGGCCCGTCCCTCTTTTCTCTTCTTTACGCTGCTTCATTGGGCGCCGTTCGCAATCCATAATAACGAATGTCCTAAAGTCATATCCCATAACACCGTTGCTCTAAACAATGTTTAGTACAAACGTTATTATGGATAGCGAATATCACTCTTTACATCTTGATTTTGCTTGCTCAACGTATTCACACCATTAGAGTTACTAATGGACACACTCAGTCAGTTTATGATGATTAATAGATTTTCCTTAATGTCAAATTTTTAACACAAGTCTAAAAATCGAACAAGAACATGTCGGATCATGCTCAGTGTAAGGTTCCGAAGCCGTTTAGCACTACAAACATAAAAGCAACAAGTAATAAGTAATTTTCTATTTAAAGTTAATTGGTGCCGTTTTAGATGGTTTTAGTAGGTAGAAACACTTTAATCACCTGTATCTCAAGAAACAATGATGTCTACTTAGTCGTGATAGTTTTCCTTAAAAATTCGTTATATGCTCTATGCTCTTTCAATTTTTTTTTTCTGATTTTTAGTATTTGAGTCTAACAAAAATTAGTGCTTTAAAGCTTAATATTTCATAAACGGATTACTTAATCGAAAAACTGTTTTGACAAATCCGTAATATTTTATAAAGATCTATCCAACAACACCCTACACTATAGAGTAGACGAGAAAAAAAAACATCCTCGTGTTACGTGTAGGTACCCTAAAATTGCATTGTACCTTTTTGTTGGCGTGAATAATATGCATATTCATGCCAAATTACAGCTTTCTAGTACTAAGAGTCTCTGCGCTAGGCTGCGGACGGACATGGCGAAACTATAAGCGTTCCTAGTTTGACTACGGAACCCAAAAAAAAACAACGTAAAAAATAACATGTAATGATATTTCCAAATGAAGGACATAAAAATCATCAATCAACTTTTCTACTACAAGCGACATAGAATGGGTACCATCAGTTATATATCTAATGTAAGCTATAAAGAGATATATAAATGAGTCAGTCAAAACCTACATGCGGCTAAAGGTTAATCATTTCGGATTCTAGTGTTTGTGTGTAATGGTAAAGCCAACAAATATTCAGGGGGTTGGTTCTCTTAACACAGCGCTGCGTCGATCCCAAAGGTGAAGTTTTATCCGGCAAGTTTAAAAAGTCGCGTCGGATCGTACAAAACACATTTTAGCGCGTGCCTTCTCAATTAGGCAACTTTATACGACACTGAATTCGACTCACCTGCCTGCTGCCAAATCGAGAAGGCACGCGCTAAAATGTGTTTTGTACGCTCCGACGGGATTTCTTAGTACGGGAAATTCGTTATTAGTTGTTATTTTTTACGTTTGTAGTAGGTACTTAGCGGCTTCGGAACCCTACACTGAGCATGGTCCGACATGCTCCTGCCTGGTTTTTAATTAGGTAAATGTTGTGGTTTTAAAGTAAACAGCAATAATGTCAATTTGAAGTTGCCATCAAGGCGCGTAAACTATCTCCATCTCGTGTTCTACGCGTGAAGCACATAAAGCCATCTCTTTTTATTCTTGTGTCGGGGTGGCAGCATGTTATTATGTGACTTCTTGAATGTAATATCTTAAACAAAAGATTCTATCTCGCTAGCAATAAGGTTAAACAAACAGGGCTGGGATTCTACACGGTAATAACGATATCGTATTTGACGTGTTTCCGTATTGTCAACGTTTTGATGACTCGTATGTCATTTACAATAATGGCGAATGTGACATAAACGATAACAAAACATGTCAAACGCAATATCGTTATGTAGCAGTAGAACGTTATGGTTTAGCAGGAGAGTCAAAGACATTATCGCCGTAACTATAATATATATATATATACTATAACTACATTTAGAATAAACATACATGTACGTATTTACCTAGCAGCTCTACTAAAAGGTTTTCGTCCCAGCGGAGTAAAACCCCACTCTAAAAGCCTTCATACCAAAAAGGGCCTATCTTTAAAAATATCATACTGTATATGCAACCTTACGGCTAACACCGAAGTTTTAATACGTTTCAGCTATTACATTGCAGATGTGTCTTCTATTTAGGAGGTGCTGACCCTATCTTTTCTGTGACCTTTGTAACCGATTGACACAATTGTGTGTTTGTTAGTAGACAGCCTATAACGTTTTACTAATTGTATTTTGTTTAGTGACTAAAGTCAGAGCAGAACTCGATTATCGCTGTTCCCTCGGGAACTGTTTGATAGAAAGCTTATTTCTGTTGTTTTCAGTTTTTTTTTTGTTGGTCACAGGTCTAACCTAACCTAACCTACGTAACTCATGTTTAAGATAATCTGAAAACATTAGTTTTCTATGAATATTACATTCTTGATACATTCTATAAAATGAGTTTATGTAAAACAAGGGGACACCAACCTGTGTGCGTTTAGTGGTGGTAGGCAGGGATCGTTACCGGTATTCTGACTACCGGTTTTAAATGAGGTATTACCGGTTATAATTGACTTTCACTATTTATACCGCTAAAGCTCTGATTAGCGGTATAATGAATACCGGTATTCAAGTTTACTATCGGTTTAGGGGTGAATCAACTTTTAAGGTACTCCCCAATTTTCGACATGTCTCACTATGTCACCTTAATTTGGTAGAATGCAATTTTTTTTTTGATGTGGTCAATATATTGAATAAATCAGACAATTAAACTTACTTTCTAGCTGACAATTTTAAATTTCTTCTATGATTTACACAAATATATCAGGTAACGCAGGGGACGACGTTGTCCCCGGGTTTTGTATGAAAAACGTGCATTTTCCACTGCGTTACCATGTTTTTACAAAATTATAGAATTGGTTTATGATTATGAATAGTGAAATCCGAAAATTTGATTATCTAATTTTAACATGTGTAAACCATTATCAATCTCACATATTCAAGTAATTTTTTATTAGCGTGTAGAAAAGGAGGACTTTAAAAGTTGATTCACCCTTAGACAATTATTGACAACAATACCCCTTTTTGATACTTTACCCCTAAAAACCATAACCAGTAATACCTGTCAGTGTCAATATTCTCGTTTATTTTTATATGTAAATGTTTTCGGTGCTCTTACAAAAAACTAAGACTCGCCTTAGACAAGTCTGAAATTACAGTTCATTAAAGTCTAATTGACATCTCACTTATCAGGTACAATGAATAGCGGTATTGAATACAGGTATTTAATACTGTTAATAGTGAATACATAGCGATAAAAACAAAAGCGGAATGACAACAATACCTCTAATTCGAATATAGGTATTATTTTTTAGCGGTAATAATTTGACAATGTAAATACAGGTATTAAGTAAAACCGGTTTTACAATCCCTGGTGGTAGGACCTTGTGATGGTCCCTCCGGGTCGCTACCACCATCTCATCCTCAACCTACCACCAAGCAGCATTCGGTATTGTGTTCGGGTGTGGGATAAGAGTAGCATTACGTCAACTGAGCAACGCAATTGCGATATTAGGATTGTAGTCTTAAGAATGCAAATGTCTATAGGTCACAGATCTCACTTACCATCAGGGCCTCTATTCAGGTGCGTTAAAACGATATCGTGTTTGACACGTTTAAGAATCGTTTATGTCACAGTCGCCATTATTGTAAATGACATAAGAGTTATCAAAACGTTGACAATACGGAAACAGGTCAAAAACGATATCATTATAACACAGTTGAATAGAGGCCCAGGTGCCCTGTGCCCTGTGCAAATCTATGCCATAAAAAAAAACCCGACGTTCACCTCTGGCCTTTAAACTATGTTTGTAGCTAATTTTAAATCGTCAGGCTTAAGCCTTGAGTGGTTAAGATCGAATTTCTGTATTATACTTGTAAGGAAAAGATGGTGATTAAAAACTATTTTTAACCCCCGACGCAAAAGAGGGGTGTATTATCTACACATATATCATCATAAACCCTCTATGATGCGTTCAAAACCCGCAAAAACGCTAACTCACTCAGTTAAATGTTCTATGAAACTTCCGTTGTGACACGAAAATTAGCCATACCTACATTTGTAAGGATAATTTTCGTGTAACAACGGAACTTTTTTCTTTTTTGTTGTTTGTATGGTTAGGTTAGGTTAACGCTTAACTATGGTCCAACTATTTGGTCTTCGTCTTAATACGCAACTATCTAGAGTCTGCCCAGCGAATCGTGTCACAAAAAAAGGGCGGCAATTGGGTTATCCCAAAAAAAAATACCACTAGTTTTTAATTTTTTTTTCGATAAAATAAACTAATTGAAGACACTAATTTCACGGTTTTTGCATTTAAATCAATATATTAATTTATTTTAATTTTTAAAGAAAATGTTTTTATTACGTCACTACAAGCTGGTTTGTTTGAGAAATGCTTTAAAACTATTGAATTCGTTTGAGAGTACGCATTTCTGTCAGATCACGTAAAATGTCAATGTCAAGTCATGTCAATATAGGTAAACTAAAGTATTAATGGTATTGTGAACGTTATATTCTTATACCTAAATCATACTTACATTAGAGCTTTAGCTCCACGTATTTCAGCTACGTTGTGATTGGGGCTGTCTCCCAAGTATGTCAATATCCTGACTATATCCACTTTGGGTAGATTAGTGGAATCAGCCCTTACAAAGTTTAATAAATGTACAGCGTTAGTCGTCATTATAAGCAAGAATATCGATATCCAAGATCTGTAGCAGGATCGTCAGATTCCGTAGAATTTGAAGCAATGTTGTTAAAATCAGAAAACGAGTAGTTATATGGTGCACACCAAACAAACCGAAATTTTATTTTTAGTTTGTTGAGTTTGACAATTTCACCCACAGACTAGCCTACGGGCGGAGGTTCCAAAACGGACTTGTATTTTAATCATACCATTTTTTTAAAGATCTGACCTTGTCATGTTTATATACAGTTAAAATTGTCTTAATTTTAATAAGCGTTAAAATAAAACAGAAATAAATAAGACAAAATTCGATATACATTATTTATTTATTACTGCATTCCGGACTCATATTATATGCAGTACTATGGTTGATCACAGATTAGACACAACTTACCAATGAAGATCGTGACGTCACTAAATTACAGGTCAAATAATGTCAAATGATAAATTAGAAATAACTATTTAATAATAATTTTGTAAAATAATCTGATAACAGGGAATGGTTCTACAACCCTTTTTCTCGAAATGGTTTTTGAATCACTATACATTACAAAATTATGGGATAACCCAATTCAAAAATCAGCAGTTGGATAAGCTGGATTAGGCGATACTAAACGTAGTTGAGACTATTTCATTTGTCAGCAATGTTAAATGATTGTTTCTATCTATCAAATCCGTTTATTTAGTGTACGGACATTAATATTGGTTGCAGATTTTTTAAATTTGCCGCGCTTTTTTTGTGACACGATTCGCTGGGCAGACTCTAATCAATCATTCGTAATACTAATTCAGATTAGTCATCTTGATGAGAGCTGTTTTTTTTAATATTACCTAGATACATTTTATGTGTAAGTGTATGTATTTAATTTTAATATTTTAAATTATATTACCAATGTATAGTCTCAATGTAAAATGACGTAATCAAAAAGTGGTTGAACATGCAAACTCTTTGGTTGGATGCACGGCTTGGAAGTTGAAACAAAATTATATTAAAAAAAATGGAAAACTATAACGCACAAGTATGTAATATCCAACTTTCCGCACGATATACAGCTACGAAAAGTACCACTTTTTGAGTAACTGTGTTAAAAAGATATTAAGTTAATTTTCAATTGCTCACAACATCCAAAAGTTTAGCTTTAAGGTTGTGATTTATTCTGAATGTTTCTGTAAGTAAAAATCTGCCAATAGGTATTATATCAAATTCAAAAGCTAAAGAGATTAAATCCTCTCCCGTTAGCAATAAGGTTGCATTTGCTACAGGAGATTTGTCTGAGATACTGCGATTTGTTTTAGCAGTGCAGAAATAGCTGCACACTTTTGGTCGTTGCTTTAACACGTTTAACAGATTAGTGCAACAGTTCACAAAGCACTAGTAAGCCGCTACTTATAACTCGACTGTACCAATTATAATATATAGCACACAGAAAAACCTTTTATTGTCAACAATAATTATAACAGCATTTCTAATTTATAACAAAAGTATTGTAAAAATTCATGCAAGGAATTCCGTTTTATTGTTACTTTACACCCACATCAATTTGTTACACAATATCATAGATAAACCAAACAATAGCCTATTAACGTTAACAAAATAATATCCCTAAAGGGCGTTAACAAAGAATACAACAAAATAATGATTGTATTCCAGAACGAAACAAAGAAATCACTTCAAAGTAACGCTTCGGAAACGTTCCGCGCGAGGTTATTTTCTTTCTATTGCGTTACTGTAGCAATTTGCTCTGCCAAAGGACTTTGAAGTGTAAATTTCGTTATTGTTTTTTGTAACGCCATCGTTGTCTTAAAAGTGTTTCTTTTAATGCTATTTGTGTAATTGTATTCAGCAATGGAACGGTTTTGTTTTATTTTTAGCTTGACACAACCTAATTTAAAACTTAGGGGTTTTTAGAAACGTCAAAGTCGATTATAGCCTAATGAAAATCGATTGTGAAGTTTTGGATTTAATTTTGACCAGGGGGATTAACTATGAAAAGGCTAAGCAATTCCATTTAGGATGAGTGTAAGGGACAGAGCTACGAGTACCTATAGCAGTTATACGGGGTATTTTTTATCAGTCCACAAATTTTAACATGATTTTGTATCGTTAATATAATATATTACTACAATAAAACGAGTTTAAAAAAATATTTTTTTTCTCGCAAATTATCTCTCTTATACCTTCTCGTGTGGACACAAAGTCACACTAGAAATGATGACATGTGTTGTCAAGCTGTAGGTATGCGATACACTGTACTGATATTCGAAATTTAAATTTTAAATTACATATACAGCTTATCAGACAACAAGCCCCTCTCCTACTGTTAATTTTTTTTGATGTGGTCAATATATTGAATAAATCAGACAATTAAACTTACTTTCTAGCTGACAATTTTAAAAATTCTTCTATGATTTACACAAATATATCAGGTAACGTAGGGGACGACGTTGTCCCCGGGTTTTGTATGAAAAACGTGCATTTTCCACTGTGTTACCATGTTTTTACAAAATTATAGAATTGGTTTATGATTATGAATAGTGAAATCCGAAAATCTGATTATCTAATTTTAACATGTGTAAACCATTATCAATCTCACATATTCTAGTAAGTTTTTCTTAGCGTGTAGAAAAGGAGGACTTTAAAAGTTGATTCACCCTTAGACAAACGGACAGATGGACATGGCGAAAGTATAAAGATTCCTTGTTGACTACGGATCCCTCAACACCACCTGTATAAAGGTATTTGATTTACATACAAATAATGTTAAGTATTTGTATGAATTTATGTAGTTATATATTACAAGAGTTATGTTGTTTTAATTTCATTGTAGTGATTTTAATATGTGAGAGAAATTACAATCACTATGAGCACACCAAGTCCGAAGTTATGTTTTAAATCTATAATTATTCAATGTTCTTTCCAACTGTAATTAGTTTCGTAAGCTATATAAATAAAAGACCTGTGGTAGTATTTTAACAGACATAATAAGTTTTTTTACTAAGTATAGGATAACTGTTAATACTCGTAACACGATTAAAATGCACGTGCAAATAATTAATGAAATGACGAATAGAAATGTATTGCTTAATAACGTTGTACAAACATAACATGTACTTTCGATGCCACTTCCAACTGGCCCTGTGGCGCAATGGATAACGCGTCTGACTACGGATCAGAAGATTCCAGGTTCGAATCCTGGCAGGGTCGCGAATTCCATTTTGCTTTTTTTTTCGTGGTTTGTATTAAAATAACAATATTTCAATTGAAATAACTAAATGACTATAATAAATATTTATTTTCAAAGTTTATATTAAAAAAGCAATAATCACATCACAAAAGCTTGGTAAAGTTAAAATTTGTTGATCATTATATTTTTATTTTTATCAATCAATCAATATCATTTATTTGCAGAATACAGTACACAAGATGTTACAGTCAATTTAAAATATTATATAATGTCCAGTGTATCCAGCTTACAAGCAAGCGTGCAAATATTATTATTCATGCAATAAAGAAATTTAACATCCAACATAATGTATATATAGTAAAAATTTATAAGTCAAAAAATACATGTAAGATCACAAATCAAAACATTAAAATTTATATTAAATACTAAATGTCAAAAATCATAAATTACTATTATTACATTGCTCGAGGAAGTCCTTAACACTATAAACACTATACACTAATAGTGGTGGTAGGACCCTGTGCAGGGTCCGTCCGGATCGCTACCACCATCTTATCCAGTAACCACCCGCCAAGCAACAGTGTTCGCATTGTTGTGTTCCGGTGTGGGGATAAGACAACCGGTGAAATTACTAGCATAGAGGCATTCCATCTTAGTCCTCAGGGTTGGCAACGCATTTGAGGTCTTAGGATTTTAGTCTTGAGAATTCAAATGTCTATGGGTCTCAGATTCCACTTACCATCAGGTGGTCTGAGTGCTCAGGTGCCTTCTCCTTGACATAAAAAAAAAAAAAAAAAAAAAAACACTTATCTAGAAGCCAGTTCGACAATGTGTTCTTAAATATATTTCCCTGGAGGAGCTGAATGTCATCAGGAATAGCATTATAGATTAGAATGCACATATTGTATACATTGTTGGTATATATGGCCTTGTGACTTATCTTAACTTACCTCTTTTTCACAATAATATTATAATTGCGAAAGTTTGGATGTTTGTCACGCCAGAACGGCTAAACGGATCTGGATTAAGTTTGACATAGAGATAGATTGTCGAAAAGTAGGGTAGGTACTTATATCTCGAAAAATTGGACAACAATGTTTGTTTATGTTTGTTGTTGTAAACGACTTTTACTCGGACAGAGTCGCGTGTAACAGCTAGTCTAGTTTTTTTTTAATGTTTGCAACACCAATTTACTGAAAGTATCCTGGTAGATGGCACTAAAATCAAGTAAATATTTACAAAAATTAAGTATTTATTGATTTGGCGTGTTAAAATTAATTATTTACTATCTTTAACATGCATGCGTTTTTGTTTTCTTTGAGTTTTTTAGTTATTATTTCTCCATGAATGAGATACCTACATAAAATATCACACACATCACACATACGTGAAATCAAACGCGATGAAATAAAAAGAAAGTGTAAAAAATATTATATTTTTTTTACCCGTCACTGCGTAAAAAAACCCAGCAAACATAAGACTAAGATTGAATTTTTTTCTGAGCTCTTCAGCTGTTCGTGTTAGAGAGAACTTGTATTAAATACGGTATTGAAAAGGAATCCAAAGGGTTCAAACTCGATAGGTTCACGGTTGACAACGCTAAGAAATAGGTAAAGTAGGTACTTATATTTGGCGTCGTTTCATCTCAATAATCGTAATATGCTCTCAATTTTATGGACTCACCCTTCCTCTATCCACTGGCATTAAGAAAGGATGTCCCATCCCTTTGTGTACATTACCGCATCTAGTAATCTACATATCATAGAGAGTTTTGAGAATTTCAAGGTACAGCTGCCATCAAAAATACGCTCCTATGCTGGTAACAATAGAGTCTAGTTCAGATATTTTTGAGCCTCTGACGTACAATTCGCAAAATAATAAATATCACGGACAATGTCACAGAAAAGTTAAACCTAGACCCAAACTAAGCTACGCTGTCGAAACCACTTATATCTTTATAGCCAAGGCATCTTAATCATTTGAATAGAGAACATGTATGAAAATCAGAATTGAGTTTCATTGATACGATTTAGGAGAAAAAAAAAGTAAAGTATTAAGATTCAAAAAATTCAAAAAAAATACTTCTTTTAATGTTTAAATGTTTTTTTCGGTATCATCATTTCGTTTACGTAATATTTAAATCCAACGATATTGGTCTAAACATAGTAATTTACGAAATAAATCAAATTTCTTTATAAGGTCCTTATATTTTAAACATGGAACAACAGCTGTGACGTCATTATTGTCGTCGATTTTGTATAGAATGTTTTTGTAGGGGCTCTGAACGATGACTTTTTAAAGCTTCATATCTTATGAAAAAATTACACGACAATTATTTCGCGTATACAGTTATTCTTCTCTTTCATAGTAATTTTCAGAGAGCGTAAAAAAATGCATGCTCCCTATTCACTTGCATTAAAAAAAGACTAGAGCGCAGTTTGGTTTTTGTTTTAATTATTGTACCTATTTTGACGTATTTTTTTCATGTTAAGGAGAAGGCACACGAGCACTCAGGCCACCTGATGGTAAGTGGAATCTGAGACCCATATGCTTGACTTAGTATTAGTATAGCTTTTTAGGTTTGTGCTATTTGACAAATTTCATTATTTTCATGTTATGTTTTCTACTTTTTTTTTGTTGTAATTATTATACCTATTTTGACGAACATATAATGCATGTAAATATTAATGTAATTTGTTACGTAATTGTTTTATGCAATAACTAAAACAAAACTAAACTAACGTCCCAGCAAGACAGTCTGATATTTAAATAGGTATGGTTCAAACTGTTCTGGAGATTGTCTTATTCGTCCCGCATATCTAGCAATGACCATTGTTAAAGTTTCTAGTAGGGTAACCCAGGTATTGATTGAGGTATTTAACGTGGTTGACGCTATTAGTGCATTTAACGTATTTTATGATTTATATACACTCTTCTACAATTTATGTTTCCCCATAGTAAAAATTAAAATTTCGAACAAATCTCGTAGCTCCAAATGGCTGACACGGGGAATTAAAAAAAGTTGTCACACCAAAAGGCAACTGTATTTTATGAGTAGGCATTCTGCTGACAGTAAAAAGAAATACAAGTTATACTCGGGAAAATTAAAAAAGTGTATCCTATTACTTCAAAAAACTAAAAACACTAAGTATATACAAAATAACAAAAATAAATGTAAAGCTACCTGGAATGTTATTAAAAAGTATGCCACTGCCAGCTCTGACTTACAATCTATTTGTAAAGTAATAGTTAATGATAAGGTCATAGAAGATCCTAACATGATTGCAGAAAATTTCAATAACTTCTTTGTAAGAAATGTAGTCGACAATTGTACATCTTCTCAAGACTGCTCTGTAAATGTGGATAATATATTAACTAGCATATTCTTGAATCCTGTGAATGCATGTGAATTAACAAAAAATATAAACAGCTTAAAGAATACGATGGCAGTTGGGTATGATGATCTAAAAACAGATATCATTAAGCAAAGCCTTTTCCCTATATTAAACCCTTTAGTGTATGTCATAAACTTATCTATGATCCAAGGAGTTTTTCCTGAAGTTTTGAAAAAATCTGTTGTGAAACCTTTGTACAAAAAAAAGGGAGATGTTTGTGACATAGATAACTATAGGCCGGTTACTTTAATTCCAATATTTTCCAAGATATTTGAAAAGGTTTTGTACACTAGGCTTCTGAGATTTTTTGAAAAAAATGAAATTATAAAAGACGAACAACACGGTTTTAGGAAATGTAGAAGTACATCTCTCGCAACATTTAAATTAATCAAGCGAGCCCTTGAATGCATAGAGAAAAAATCATCTGTTGCAGTTTTGCTCATGGACATGAGCAAAGCATTTGATTTTGTCTGTCACAATAGATTACTAATCAAACTTTCTAGATACGGCATACGAGGGCCTGCTTTAAGCTGGATCGAGTCATATTTAAGTAACAGGACTCAGTGTGTAATAACCTCTGGTTACTGTCCCAAAACTAAAACTATGGTTACGTATCGGTCGCCATACATAGCGAATAAATTTGGAGTACCTCAAGGCAGCATTCTGGGCCCTCTTCTCTTCTTAATTTATATAAACGATTTACCAAACGCCTTAAGTCATGAGTGTATATTGTTTGCAGATGACACAACTATTATTATTGAAGAAAACCACAAATCGACTTATCATGAGGAGATAAACACGGCTTTAGCTCAGACTATAGAGTGGTTAACTAGTAATAATTTAAAAGTTAATATAAATAAAACTAAACTAATCCAATTTTGTAGCGTTCGAGGTAAGACTTCAGAGATTAAAGTTAAATACCTAGACTAAGCCGTCGAGGAGGTTGGCCTAGCCAAATTTTTGGGTATTTACATAGATTGCCATTGTCAATGGAGTGAACATGTAAATTCTGTTTGTTCTCGGGTCAATAAATTTGTCTTTGCCTTAAGAAGACTAAGCCAAGTTGTGTCTATTGAAGCTGCTATTACAGCATATAACGGGTACATAGACTCTACTTTTCGGTATGGCATCGTTATTTGGGGAAATGCTGTAAATGTCGGAAAGGCATTATTAATACAAAAACGCTGTATAAGAAATATTTTCAATCTCAGTCAATTTGACTCATGTCGTCCTTATTTTATTAATTGTAAAATTTTAACTGTGCCGTGCCTGTATGTATTCGAGGTTTGTGTTTTTGTGTTTAAGTACTTGCATTTATTTGATCTAAAGCAAAATGTTACTACACGTGCATTGAGGCCTCAATTCAAGCACAAGATTCATAGGCCACTTGCACGGCTGAAACTCTCATCAAAAAACAGCTACATGATGTGCATAGATGTGTTCAACAAACTGCCGGACACTTTTAAGGAAAATGACCTAAACACCTTTACAAACTTGACAAAACAATGGTTGCTCGAGAAATGCTATTATAGCGTTAAGGATTTCTTTAATGATAATAATTAAGTATTGACATTTCTTCTATCGTATTATAAAAAATGTATTAATAAAACATGCTGATGAGTTGTTAATATTGATAGTATATAGGGTATTTCTTTTCTTTTAATTAATTTTATTATTATAATTGTTATATTGTATATTTAACATTCAGAGCACAATAAAGGCAGTAGTTTTTGTGTAACTGCGTGTACACCTGCAAAGGTAGGGTTAAATGAAACTTAGATGTAAGCATGACTATCTGCAATTTGTAACATTAATCTACACGCAATAAAGTATAATTTCATTTCATAATTTCATTGAAAATACCAGTGGGGTTATCATGACATGCCTAAGCAATTCAGTTTAGAATAAGTGTAAGGGACACAGTTAACAGTTACACGGCTCCGACTAATTCTCTCACCGTAAACTAAATTGCTTAGCCATGTCATTGTAACCCCCCAGTAATAAAAACCTATGCCCATTTGCAAAAAAATATATCTAGTTTCTTGGCCATATTAAACTGATCTATATGCTCATCAATTCAAAGAAAACCAACATTCTGCAGATACCAGTCGTCCTTAAAGGAGGAATTTTAGCCGAAGGATATTTCGGCGATTCCTAGGCCACCTGCTTTCTGGCACGGTGAAAGTGTTATTAATTGAATTGAAGTGTTGTTTAAGACGCAATACCTATTTTAGTAACATTCTAATTGCAACCTCTAATATACACCTCTAATTGGTGCCTTTTATGTTTGCCTTTTTTGTTTTTTCCTCAAGGAACAAACCTGGGGACTTGAGAGGTTACGTTTTAATTGTTATTGTATAACCCAGTAAGGTATTTGTATATATGAGCCTCGTTGCCTGAAATAAAGGTTTTATATTTGAATTACACCGTAGAAGAGAAGTTAGGCACATTATTTCATCAGTCTGCGGTCCAGTCGTCAATCAACTGGAACTGGGTCCTAATCGACCCAACCCTCCACGGTCGAGGCAATCTCCGCGAGCGAGCCATGCGTGAAACTGGACGGAAACTAACCTTATAAACTTATTGTAGGTATGTTTTATTAGGTCAAGCAAGTAAAATGTATTTGTACTGGTAATACGTTCGTTATATACTTTTTTTAATAGCCTTTTCATAAGTAGAAGGCGAAAGAACACACAGTCCACCTGATGGTAAAAAGATAAAATTGGTTTATTTAGTAGCCACACGGGCAATTACACGTCAAAATTCTACCAGCGCTGCCCAAGAGAAGACCACTGCTGAGAAGAAACACCGTAAGAAACTCAACAGCCAGTCATTTTTTAAATAATGCTTATGAAAATTACAAATCTTGACCTAGCATTATATAAAACAATTAATACAAAATAAAAATATCCTGCGTAGTAAACCAACAAACAAGTAAAGTAAATTTAGGTAAAGTGGGCTGTCTATAGAAGTTCACAATCTCAAAACAACCAACCCAAGATTAATTTTAAGACCGCAATTGCAAACACTGAGGATTAAGATGAAGTAGACTGGACGAATGTAGTAGGATTGCAATCTTATGATGGTAGTCATGAGATTGCAAATGTTAGCCACCTATTTCACAATCTTGACACGAGACAGGTGACAACTCGGAATACATTACAAAGTTAACAAGCAGATACCTCACTGGGTTTCATAAAAGCTGCGCCATGTACACTGAATCTGTCACGGGTCATTGTCCCTGTCAAGTGAAATCTAAGCCTGACTAACATTTACAATCTCAAGACTCAAGATAAAGATCTTAAGATTGCGATGCATCTCCATGCCATAAAAAGCAATATACCCGCTGGCCCTTTCACGGAAACCTACAGAAGAAGCGGTGGTGGACTAACCTCATCGTAGTCAGGGGTGCGCACGACGTTGGGAGGAGCCTTGGTGACGACGCGGCCGTACGCCTCGCGCGGGACCGTCGGGTATTGGTACCGGAACCTGCAACAAACAGACAATTAACCACTGAGCCTAGGCTTAGTTTCTAAGCGTTTTGCTTATCTATTCGTCAACGAATCAATAAACCTCTTTTTCATAAACGCACATTGGCTGTAGTGTGATTAATAAGGCCACATATGCTGCAATGCCCACAAAATAATCAAGATGGATGGCTATATATGCTTCCGCGCGAAGAATGAATGAAAAGCGATGGAGATAGTTTGCGCGCGTGACGCGCGTCTTGATGCCAGCAAAAATAATTGCTTTTTATTTTAAAACCACAATATTTATTAAAAACTGGTTTACCGGGATTATGAATTTATAAGTATTCAACTATTGAATCAAAAATCATCTTAAAGGTCGTAGGGTTTCGAAGATTCAACTAAAAATATGCGAAAAAGGTGTTTGAAAAATTAAAGTATCGACAATTTTGTGTCTAATCGTATTTTCACGTTGAACAGTCTCAAGGAAATATTACCGAATTTATTATATCCAACAGAACAGGCACATAGGTAAGCGTTACGGTTATTGAAATCCAGATCACGGAATACTACCGACTTTATGATATGTGATCTCTTAGGTTCCCTAATGTTTTACCAAATCATCATTTCATAAACTATATCATTTTACAAACTTACATTTGGCAAAGAGGTACTTGCCGCCGCATTATTTTAACTTTTCCGGGGTCAAGTCTAACCTAACCTAAGATATTTAAGAGTCATTTAACATATAAAAAATGTAATGATTTAAGCACAAATACGTTTTTGCGAAATTAAAGTTTGTGAAATGATATAGTTTGCCAAGAGATGACTTGGTCAACCCCGGTCTATTAAACAGGTTTATTTTGCGATTGCGTCCAGTGGCGCCCTCTTTACTATTATTGTGTTTTCTAATAAACTCAAGAAGCTTATAATGTAACCTCGTGAGGCCTATCATACTACAAACAAGAACATTTTTGTGAGTAGGAATTTGAATCTACAAGCAAGGGAATAAAGTTTAGTTACCTTTGCTCCTGAACACTACATATTTTCATCTTAGAAACAACTAAAAATGAACTTTATCTTTATGGAAATATAGATTAAACTAAATTGCCTGTATTATGTACTTCCCATGGGACACCAGGTATCACGAGGATATATATCACTGGAGATTGCACGGCGAACAACGTCTTGAAGCCAAGAAAAGTGACCCTGGATTACGTCGCTTATGTTTTTTGTCCCTTTCTTTAGGATGAAAAGAAAGAGACAAAAATATAAGCGACGTGTTTTGTCCCTTTCTTTAAGATGCAAAGGAAGGGATAAAAAATATAAGCGACGTCATTCAAGGTCACTTTTCTTGGCTTCAAATTGTTGTTCGCCGTGCAATCTCCAGTGTCATATATAAGCTTCTTGAATAAACTAAAGTATTGTCTTGAAATCGAAGGATAGTTCTTCGTTGAAAATTGACAGTAATGGCGGCCAAGTTAAAAACAATACGATAGTCGATAACTCTTTAACCGAACAGTAAAGTCTCCGTCGCATTTGGTATCCGTGGACTTAACTCGACATTGGCAAAATACGCCTTGTTAAAACAAGGATTGAAAGCCATTAATTAAAGAAACAATAAGTATGTAATATTATTTTAAAATAAATAAATAAATAATAAATAAATCACAGGACAATGTCACACAAATTGAACTAGTCCCAAACTAAGCTCTAAGCTTGTACTATGGGTACTAGACAACGATAAACTTACTTACATAGAGAAATATATACATAAATACATAGAAAACATCCAAGACTCGGGAACAAATACTCGTGCTCATCACACAAACTTCTTAGTAGAACAGAGCCTCTGTCTGTTATTCAAAAGTTATCCCAGTAATTTAAGTCCTATTCAAACTGCAAACTGCACAATTTCCACCGCGGTAAGTCGACAAAGCGTAACAAAGTCACCCAGGTATTATAACATTTATAACATTGTGTCGGCTGAACGCACGCGCACCCTCGCCCCGGCGTGAATGAATGGCGGTCGGAACGCGTTTGTTCGTGTAGGGTTGCCAGTGTTGCAATGCTCGATGTATTTTAGCAAGCATTTATTAATGGCATTTATTATTGATTGCTTGATTATTATATATTCTATTTGTTTGTATTAGGTTACTAAGTTGTTTCTCCTTTGCATGAAAACAATAGTAAGTTTTGCTTGGTTTGTGACGTTTGTTTGTGTCTGCTATCTCTTTTTTTTTGCAGCTGTTTTTAAGGCCTTTGCCCATTCAGCCGAAAGTAGGGGTAAAAGGATACGTGCGAACTATATTTGTTTTATGTTTGATTTCATTTATTGCATTTTATTATCTTGACGACACGCTAGCCTAGTTGGATTGACCCTGTCTTCGAAGCTAGGGGTCCTGGGTTCAAATCCCGGTAAGGGCAGATGACCACGAGTATTTGTTCCTGAGTCTTGGATGTTTTCTATGTATTTAAGTATATATTTCACTATATAAGTAAGTTTATCGTTGTCTAGTACCCATCGTACAAGCCTAGAGCTTAGTTTGGGACTAGGTCAATTTGTGTGACATTGTCCTGTGATTATTTATTATTTATTTATTTATTACGTATATATATTTTATTAAGAACCATACATAGGGTACTTTTTAACGCGGAAATTTGGACGAATCCTGAGGGAATAGCGATCACACAAATATTTGTCCTTACCGGTATTTGAACCCAGGACCCTTAGCTTTGAAGGCACGGCACTACCAACTAGGCTAGCGTGTCGTCCAAACACATAGTATACTATATCTGTATTAACTCCACGCACTAACGAGTAATAAATCAAAAGCTGAAAGCTGAGTTGCAATTGAATTGCATTTCGGTGATGGACCCGGCCGTAATCTGTTTAAACACCTAGGGTTGGCACCAGAGACCGGTCCGCTATCCCAATCAAGGGGTTTCGAATAGGTTTTTTATAAGGGTTTTACTTAGAAAAACCGTATTGCTTAAAAACCGTTAGATTTGCTTTTTAAACCCGCTATCCCATTCAAGGGGTTTCGAAAGGGTTCTACTTAGAAAAACCTTTCGATATATTTTTTAAAGTGTTATTTATAAGGGTTATCTGTGCTTTAGCTGTTAAGGTTTCCCTTATAGTGAATGGTTAGTTTAGTCATATTCTTCTTTCCAAGAGGTTGTTCTTTTAGTGGGGTATTCTATAGAGAGGTTAGTCTTTGAAAAGCTTTTATCGTGAATGGGTGGGCGTGTCCCTGATTGGCACAAATAATGGGCAAAACACATTGTTCTTATAATAATCCGTACAAACATACATTGCTTATGCCATTGCTTAGTATTGTATTATCTAACCTTGTGACCCACCTTACTACAAACAGGGAGATTTTTTCAGGTGGGAATTTGAATCAACATACAAATAAATTAAGTTTAATTACCTCTGCTCCTCAATACTACTTAAAAATTTAAAACGCATAAAAATGAACTATATAGTCGTTAAAGTAAAGTTTAAATCAAATTGCCTTGATTATATACCTCCATATTAGTAGTAAAAGTTGTCCGCTACGTCAGTCTGTATGTACTCGACTGAAAACGCATCTTGTTCATTGAGACTCCAAGTAAAGTTGAGGAAGGTTTAGAACTATAAAAGCCGTGTGAACATGCATACATAACTAACATCACCTTCATTCCCCGAGCGGGATAAGCAGAGCTATAGAAATACCAACAACTCTAAAAAGACTTGTTGATTCTGTAACCACATTTTAAATAATGCCACTCCATGTCTTCGCGTGGATGTCGTAAGAGGCGACTAAAGGAATCAAGGCTTGTAGTACTGTTAGGCGATGGGCTTGCAACCTGTCACTAATACACTAGTAAACTTCTTGGCCTGATTGTGTAAAATGTGGTTATAGAATTATAAACAAGTCTTTTTAGAGTTGTTGGTATTTCTGTAGCTCTGCCTACCCCACTCTGGGAATGAAGGCGTGATGTTATGTATGTATTTCATATACACAGTGCCTTGGAAGTACTCGAAGGATTTTAACAGCGTGTTTCTGAGTTAACTTTGAGTTTTTTTTATTTAAACATAGGTCCAATCCGGCTATTTTTACTTTTAATTATTTCATACAAATTTATATTTCATTTTATTTTCCATTTCTCCAAACTTAAACCCTAAAGCCCAAGTCGGTTTACTTAAGTTCCTATCCGATTGCATGATATTGCAACATAATTTATAATGTATAAAAATGTCAGTTAGGATTCAAAATGCATTTAGTGAGAATAAATTAGTGTGACTGTTAAATGGGTACTAGAAAGCGATTAACATACTTACTCGCGCTCATCACACAAATATCTGCCCTTAGCGGGATTTGAACCCGGGACTGTTAGATGTAACAGATGCAGAATATTCCCAGAAGAAGTATAAAAATATATTTATTTATTTATTCTGTACAATTAACACTTACAGTCTAGCCAAACATGATAAAATCTTTTTAAGTAATGAGACCATTGTCATTCAAAAGAAATAATTCCGAAATGTTACCAAGAATTTCTCATAAGGAACTTTAACAATCTGACAAGTTTCTTGTCTTTACAACGCTGTTTATCCTACTATATTTGTACCACAAACCGGGAGATTTTTATGAGTTAGGAATTTGAATCTATTATCAAGGAAATAAAGTTCAATTACCATTGCACTTAAATGCCATTTTCATTTTTAAAACAAATAAAAATGAACTTTTTAACCCTTGAAATAAAGCTTCAATTAAATTACTTCCTATTGCACACCAGGTTTTACGAGAATATTGCCCGTGTGGTTGCCAGGTTAGAATAGTGCCACTCCATGTCTTCCCGTGGATGTCGTAAGAGGCGACTCGGGAATAAGGGCTTGTAGTACTGTTAGGCGATGGGCTTGCAACCTGTCACTAATACACTGGTAAACTTCTTGGCCTGATTGTGCAAAATGTGGTTACAGAATTATCAACAAGTCTTTTTAGAGTTGTTGGTATTTCTGTAGCTCTGCCTACCCCACTCTGGGAATGAAGGCGTGATGTTATGTTATGTATATGTGTGTAGGAATGGGGATAGCTGATGCTCTGTAAATATTAACACATAGGCTACTTTTTATCGCGGAATAATTAAACGTTTCGGGAATAACGATAATCGAAATCTACGCTGACGAAGTCGCGGGCGGAAGCTAGTTACCAATAAATTATCCGAGCTTAATTATTCAGCCCCTATTTACAGCCCCACCTGTTTAATTATTTGCGAGCTCGCAATGAACGCGCTTATCTGTAGATCCCAGACAGTTTACGGATGCAAACTGAATTGCTCGGGGAGATAGTATTACCACAGTTATTTCAAGTTAGTCGACAATCGACAAGCCAATTTTGATTTCACTACCGCTCAGTGTCGAAATGTCAGTATTTTCAAATAGGTACCAGATTTTCACTGTACAGGGCTGGGATTCTACACGGTAATAATTATAATGTATCGCTGTTGATGTCCCAAATAAACTAAATTAATTAATAAATATCGTCTTTGAAGTGTTTCTGTATTGTCAACGTTTTGATAACTCTTGTGTTTTGTCATTGATAATAATGGCGGCCGAGTTAAAAACGATTTTAAAACACGTCAAACACGATATCATTTTAACGCAGTAGAATAGAGGCCTTGGACTCCCAAAACTTAACATTTTATTTATAGTAGGGTCATACACACTCCTAAAAACAAAAGTTGTCTCTCCCGTGGTCAATAGTTAAGAGCTTGTGTGCATATAAGTTATGTTTTTATATGATAGGTCTAAAGCAGTCCTGACGCCGTTTTTGCGGGAATGGGCTTAGCCAGAAAATTAACGCCTTAAAAACGTTAACTTTCGGTGTGTCCACAGGAAAGACGGTCATCTAAATCTGTGTATGACCCAGTTGGTAGTATTGATCATCCTCACCTAATATTCGACGATGGTGTTTTGAGAATTTGGTAAAAAGAGTAATTCTACAAGGTAATAACGATATCGTTTTTGACCTGTTTTTGTATTGTCAACATTTTGATAACTCTTATGTCATATATAATAATGGCGACTGTGACATAAACGATTCTTAAACGTGTCAAACACGATATCGTTTTAACGCACCTGAATAGAGGCCCAGGTATTTTGAGAGTAAGCGCCCGCTAGGCTTGGAAAAGCGGTATTTCGGGAATTTGGACGAATGGCTTGTGATTTGTAAAATTTCAACGTAACATGGTTCCGTTTAATTTTGATCATGTATTATTTTACGTTTAGATAGTATGTTATCCTTGCTGTGGTATTAATTAGTATAATGTGCAACATGAGATCAAAGTTATTTGGTTCTCGTGTCTTTAAATCCCCGCTGCACTCAGGATCTAACCTACAATCACGAGCGTAGCCAGTCAAAATCAACAATGCAGCTAAAACCGACTTATTTCTCTTGACACTTTATCTACGATATGTACGATGTGTGTGTTCGTGTTTGTTGCGAATGTTGATTTTGTGACATTCACGGGTGCGGCTGTACGTATTATAATATTCACATCGCGAATATCCACACCCTTGCTACAAAATAACTTTTACGCGGTAAGTCAATCATGAAACACGAGTGGTTAGATTTCAGCCTTGTCTACTTTATATCAATCTATTAATTATGACAGATCTCTCAATGGTCGCTGTCTTTCGAACAATGTAACTTCGCCAGGCCCCGGGCGTTTCTCTCTCTATTGTTAGCTTCTAGCAATGAATATTAGTTAAATAAAATAAAAAAATGATTCCGTATTTTTTTTTTAATGTTTGGATTGTATGATTGCGAGATGGGTGAATGTGAAATGGCTGATGGTGTAATTTAGTTAATTTTTGTGAATGTCTAAAACTGTAATGTAAATGTACCTGGGATGTGTGTATGTAGATTCAGATTCAGATTGTTTATTTGCAATAAATATGGTAAGTACATAGATCTTAAGTTATTTTATATTAGTTTGACATATTTAGCCGTCGGTGACAGCATGCACAACGTGAATACTTATTAGGTACTAAAATTATAATTCAGAGGAGAAAATAATATTTTTATGATACGTGTAAATTTTTGGCCACTCAATATCCACCCTTATTATAAATGAATGTCAATGTGGTTTTACTTAAAAACTAGAAGTTTTTAGGTCTAAATATTCTTTTACTGATTAATAACTTTTTTCTTGCAACCAGTTGTTGACTGTTTTCTTAAATTGCTTAAGGGGGAGGTTTGTAAATCGCATTGGCAATTTATTGAATAACTGAATGGCCATTGGATAACAGTTGCTTTTAAATAGTTTTGTTTTAATTCCCTGTAGGGAATGTAAATGGCAATAAATGATTTTGATTTTGAATTTGAATAAATACCTACAGTTTACATTGCTTACCCGTCTGCTATAAATGGTAACTGCTTGCAAAGGTTTGAAGAAAACTACGGAGTTCAAGTCCTGGATGACCATGTCACGGCCCGGTTCAAACTATTTCAAATCGGTTGCCAAAGATCGCTAAAGTTTGGCAAAAAGTTCAAAGTTCTCCAACAATGTTAGAGCCAGCATAGTTTTTTTTTTATGGTAAGGAGAAGGCACACGAGCACTCATGCCACCTGATAGTAAGTGGAGCCCCAAATGCGTTGCCAACCCTAAGGACTAAGATGGAATGCCTCTATGCTAGTAATTTCACCGGTCGTCTTATCCCCACCCCGGAACACATCAATGCGATCACCGTTGCTCGGCGGTTGGTTAATGGATAAGATGGTGGTAGCGATCCGGACGAATTCTGCACAGGGTCCTACCACCACTAAACATACCTTAATCCTCGCATGAATAGAAAAGTCCTGTTACATTTGCTTGTGGTGGCTCACGGCGTGTACGGTCGAGGCTCGCACACATGCAATCAGCGTGATATAACTTTGTTTGAAGTTGAACTACTGTTTATGCTGTGATGATACTTAGCTTACCTCGGGGCGGCGCGGGGCACTGCGGCGTAGACGGGCCACTCGTTATACATAAGCGGGTCGCGGTAGGTGCTCACTTCGTTCATGATCTCCGGCGCGCGCGCCTGCCGTTTCGAAAACCTGCGCAAACAGATATAAATTAATCCCTAGCTGACAAAGCTTGGGCTCTAATTAGACATTACGTATTAAAAATAATTGTAGTCATAAATAAATAAATCATAGGACGATGTCACACAAATTGACCGCGTCCCAAACTAAGCTCTAGACTTGTACTATGTGTACTAGACAACGATAAACATACTTATATAGAGAAATATATAAACATAGAAAACATACAAGACTAAGGAACAAATATTCGCGTTCATCACTCAAATATCTGCCCTTACCAGGATTTGAAACCAGGACCCCTAGCTTCGAAAGCAGGGTCACTACCAACTATGCTAGCGTGTCGTCATAATATAAAATAAATCGTATGTTTTAAAATTTCTCAGTCCAATCGACTTTATAGTCCATTCGCTTAGATAGTGTCGTCGCTTTTGTGTAGCGCGGCCTTGGCACGTGCCAAAGGATGCCGCCGCGTAAGCAAAAAATGCAAGCGGCGTACCCGCAAGTGAATTTGGCAGTTTACAGCGAATTAAATTCGTGTTCTATTACAATAGCAACAAGTGAGTGCGAGTGTAGCGACACTATCTAAGCGAATGGACTTTAAGTTGTTTGGGTTCTTGCTAATTTTTATACTCTTCACAAAAATAAAAATTCACGGAATTACTTGTCTTGTTATAGTTAGAGTGCTAATAAAGAACGTAAATTATTCCGCTAATATTTTAATATAAAAGGTCTAGCGTAGATATTTCATGTTTTTTCGAGTTTAAACTTTAATAAAAAAATGGAAAGCTTGCTTTTTATGGCAAAGGGAAGACACTCGAGCCCACTAGATAGTAAGTGGAACCCATTGACATTAGATTTCTCAAGGCTGTAATCCTAAGACTCCATATGTGTTGCCAACCTTAACTAAGATGCAATACCTCTATGCTAGTAATTTCGGCAACTCATCACTTCATCAAATGTATCATTTCATCGAACGCTATTTCCGCTGAGACCATAATGTTTTCAGGGTATATTAAAATTAGTTACGTACGTTAGGTTAGATGTTCAAGATACCCTGAAAATGTTATGGTTTCAGCAGAAAATAACGTTCGATGAATTAATTTATTCGATTAAAGGTGTTTCGATGAAATGATAGACAACTCATTTTGGTACAATAAACATTCAGAAAATCAGACAATAGGACCGGGATCTTTGAAAAAACATGCAAAATACTGTTAACCATACGTTACACGGACATGTTACTTGTATATGTGGTCTTTTAACAGCAAGTGTTCACATTGTTGTGCCCCACCAGTGTGGGACAACCGATTAAATTAAATTACTGGCTGTGGTTGTGAACACTTGCTGTTAAAAGACCACATATACAAGTAACATGTCCGTGTTACGTATGGTTAACAGTATTTTGCATGTTTTTTCAAAGATCCCGGGCCTATTGTCTGATTTTCTGAATGTTTATTGTACCAAAATGCTTTAGCAATACGGAAAAAAAGGGATCGGAGGAATTGTTATTGGGTTAAAGTGTTCGGAAGGGATGGGAAGGGTTACTTTACGGATCGAGAAAGGGTTTTATTCATTCCAAATGCGTGATTATTGCATTATAAGAATGAAAAGCGTTAAGCTATTGTTAACATTTATATCCGCTTTTGGTTCCGTAGTCAAACTAGGAACAAATCCTTATCTTAAGATTAAATGAAAAAATATGCGGGAATGGCAGATTTAGATGTTCCTATACATGGGTATTGACTTACATAGACGACAGTATCAGTTTATAAATCTTGCTTTTTATCTCTTAGGGTTTCATTGTCAACAACGAACATTTATAACATCGCCATGTCCATCTGTCTGTCCGTCCGCAGTTTATCCCAGAGACTCTTTGCACATTACGCCGCCAAACTTGTAGAAAAAATCTTGAAACTAAAATTTCTAATGCATGTAGCATAGGTAAAATATTTTTTTACATTACATCGTCTAGTGAAGTATCATTGGATAGCTATGAAAGATCTGTATGATTATTAACAATTTGTACATATTGAGGACCGTTTAGGAAAAAAATAAATAATAAATATCACGGGACAATGACACACAAATTGACCTAGTCCCAAACTAAGTTCTAGGCTTGTGCTATGGGTACTAGACAACGATAAACATACTTATATAGAGAAATAAATGCTTAGAAAATATCCAAGACTCAGGAACAAATACTCGTGCTCATCACACAAACATCAGCCCTTACCGGGACTTGAACCCGGGACCGCTGGCTTCGGAGGCAGGGTCACTCCCAACTAGGCCAAAGTGTCGTCAATTAAATTGAAATGTGTTCTTTTCGCTAGAATTGCAGGCCCCGAAGAACCTGTGCGGCACCGCACCGACCGGATCGAACCACTTCTCTACCGCTACTCCCACGACGCTGTTATACGTGTCCCGCCATTACTCTACGGAGGCGAAGGACCTCGTAGAGTATGTACGAGTTAAGACAGGAGTTACCCTGAGGGTTGATTAGTTGGAGCCCCGCCACATGGTTAATTTTAAGTCTTTTGTGGTGAGGGCACCGACCAATGATCTATAGACATTTTTAAAGGGGGAACACCTTAAAATCCGGAGTATTCATTTGTCCGAATTTTCATTTTTCCGAAAGCTATGTTATGCTGTAAATATTTTAGCCTAAATGCATAATTTAATTACAGGTTAGGTTAGGTTTGATTAATGAGCGAAATCTAAAAATAAAGTCTTCTGCCAAAAAAATTTATTCGGCTTGCGAAAATTCGGAATGTTTATCCGTTTGGAATTATGAATTATGTATGGAGGAATTCTGGCCAGGGGTGTCATGTTTCGGCGATTTCGTGGCTGTCGGCTAGCTGACACCGCGGAAGTATATTAATAGTTGTTAAATTTTAAGTTAAAAATGTTGTCATGTATAAGACTGTAAGGTGCACAAATTTTAACATATGATTTTGTATCGTTAATATAATATATTACGACAGTAAAATGAGTTTTTTTTTTTCGTGTTGCAAATTATCTCTCTTTTACTTTCTCGTGTGGACACAAAGTCACACTAGAAATGATGACACGGGTTGTCAAGCTGTAGGTATGCGATACACTGTATTGATATTCGAAATTTGAAATTTCATGTACAGCTTATCAGACAACAAGCCCCTCTCCTACTGATATTCTAAATTTGAAATTTCATTTATTAACTTACTTAACAACACTCCCCTCTCCTCGCACCCCTGCATTAGAGGGTCCATGAATATCGTTAAGTTAGTGGAATCATTGAATCGGCAATATCTCTAATATTTTGAAGCTAGAGTAAAAATAACACAACATGTGTTATTGATTAACAATAGCGAAGCAAATATTAAAATTTGTGCACCTATAAAAAAAATACCCTGTATATGGGCCTTGTCTGAAATAAATATATTATTTTATATTATATTGCGTAGGGTATGTACAGACGGCATAATGATTATGTTCTTACCTCCATATGGCTTTTAGCTGGTCGCAGCTCGGCTCGTCGTTCTTGGGGAGGTCGCGATCACGCACGCGCGCCGTGCGCGGTGACAGCACAGTCTCCTGGTCGATCCGCTGCGTCGCCACGGCGTAGGCGCAGAGCAGCGCGCCCCACAAACGTAACCACCGCATCCTGGAAGAAGGGGAGGTTGTTTTACGAGATTCTCTCTGAGACCGTTGGTGGCCTAGTGGCTTAGGTGGTCGACTTGTGATCGTAAGGTACCGAGTTCGAGCTCCCGCGGTCACCATGTACCAATGACTTTTTCTAACTAAAGTACATTACCCGATGCTCTTACGGTGAAGGAAAAACATCGTTTGGAAACCTGCACATTCAAACAGCTGAGTGTGTAAGAGGGTAATTGCACAAAAGATCCTTAAAGGGGTCGAAGTGTATCCGTAAGGGCGCATCTGTAAAGATGAAATTACGAATTTCTATGGTCGTGGAGTAGAGAATGAATCTAGAATTCGGTCCAGGAGGACTTAGTACAAGTGATTCGTGACTTGTTAGTTGCTCGGAGCTCCCTCTCCATCTAGTCTGCAACGATAGAGACGTACTGAGCGCCAAGCGAGAAAATACAACTTGTGCTAAGCGTACAGGGGGGGGGCTTAGGTAGCCAAAGTTCGGACACATATAAAAACGGATCTTTCGTGTTGGTTTTTAAAAACTAAATGGTGACACGACGCAAAGATTTACAACTTTTTATGAACCCTTTTCAAAAGTTTATTAAATGAACGTTTCGTGTTCAACGGACATAAAATGTTCAGAATTTTTAATCTTAATTTGTTAGTTAACGATAAGTGTGGCTAACAATGAAATTGGTTGTCAACTTTTAAAAGTCGTATATGTAGTAAGTCTTTGCTGCAAACAAAATGCGATAACGTTTTCTCCCCTTAAAGCTGTCCGATTTTTATGATTTTTGAATATGTTGTAGACATTATAAAAAAACTAGGTCTGTGTGTTTTCCTTTCCGAGAAAATATTTTACTAGCAAGAAATAAAAAGGGGAAACGTACAGAACTAGTTTTTCATAAGAACTACAAAATATTTTGAAGTCGTGGAAATCGGATTAGATTTAGGGGGCGAAAAACTTTATCATCGCCCGGAGCTAAATTTGTATGGATTATTTTTGACAGCTACGCGATTTTAGCCTCGCTTCACAATCCTCTTAACGTTTTCTTTCAATCGCTGCACTAATCTTTCAAAGGCGTTAAAGCGACATGGTACCAAAGTGTACAGCAGGCTGACTGCACCGTCAAACGTGGATGCTTGCTTGCCCTGGTCAATCGCTTTATGCGCGGAGCGGTGCGGGCTTCGTACGGAACTCTAGTTTACAACGGTGAAATTAAGAGGTAAGCTCGTGGTGGAAACACTTGAAGTCACCTTTGTAACCCAAACTGAGTCCGAACGGGGGGAGGGGCGGGGGGGCTTCGCTCGCAGTGGAAGGCGGTCATTAGTCTATGCTCCATCTGTCAACGGAATGCGTTGGGACTTGGAACATAAGCTCATAATCTGGCGTTAGGGCCATAGACGTAATTTAGTGACAATCAAAATAGCAAAGAGTGAATGCTATTCAAAAACAAGTATCGATACTGTCCCAGGTATCAACGTTTGATGGTATAATATGAATGTATTATCCGTTTCCTACCCGCGACATAATAGTTTCACATCCGATATCACCGAGGACACTGCCGTAATACAGAAGAAGGTCTAACTGCATAGTAAAAGTACAAGCATTTTAATTTCAATGTGGCTACCAATAGAGTACAGAATGCTTTGACCACTACAATGCGGTTAGCCGCCTTTGCTATTACGGCAAAACACCGGTATAACTTCGAGCTGATGTGGAAGGGTATCCAACTCTTGCGGACGTCCGGCTTGTCATTGGTTACTACCATTGTGTTGAAAGCCTTGGTTTGTCGAAGTTATAGCAAGTTGTTTAGATTAAAGTATTTTACATATACACATAGCTGGGCATTAACTCGTTTAACGTTTTTTAGCGAAGTTGACAATTCGATTAACGGATTAACTTTTAAAATAACTTAAAAAATGTTATGTTTTTTTTTTTAAAACAGACTCTTTAACCTCCGTTAAATTCCCTCAAGTCTGTTAATCGTTAATCGAGTACGTACTATTCACCAAAAAAGATACCGCACGCATCGTGCCTTGCCGCGAAAAACACGTTCAGCCTCGTTTTCAGACGAGAACGTCAACATCATATGTTCATGAAGAGGAATATCCATATTATGTCAATTGATTAAATTACACACTCTAATTATACGCGTTATTTTTGTTCCAAACCTGTTAACTTTCCGAACCGAAACCAACAGTTTTTACAAGTAGATTACTAACGCAACGATGTATCACGTGTTAACGGATTAACGATTAACGTAAATTAGTCGTCCATTTAAATAGATAGTTTTCGTTACTCACATGTAAAAGTTGCCGTAACTTAATTCCAGTCCTTAATTAGGTACAATTTCTTTGAAAAATACCCTTAAATGTTCCGAAATGTAACGTTTTTATGGCTAACTAAGTGAGCTTTTTTAGTAACGGACTAGCGATTAACGAAGTTAACTATTTGATTAACGGTGCCTATGCATATAAACACATTAAATCACGCCTGTATCCCAGAGAGACCACTTCTTTCCACCTGCTTCGATCCTGACATACCTATCTCTTTCGCTTCTTCCACATTCATACATCGAGTCATGCATGCACGTCGGTTTCGGGTACTTAAGATTCGGCCCTTTTCCAATATGTACGCCTACGGCGGCCCCTTCCAACCCTTCTACTCATTTTTGTCTTGTGTATCTCTTACGTCAATATTTTTTCATCCATTACAGTATACAGGGTGTCCCAAAAATCGATGTTAAGCCGGAAATAAGTGATAGGGCAGCTCATAAGCTATCGATTCAACCCCCATGTTTGTTCAGCAATTTTTAGTACTTTCGGAGTTATTGATCATTTTTATCGGAATTATTGTAATTTTTAATAGTTTTTTTTTTAACGCTTACAAAATACACTTTAAACAAATGACAACTAGAATGACACATTAAACATGGCGGTGAAAAGGGTTCCGCATTGCGCCGCAGCAAGCCGCGGAGCTGGTTTTCAGAGGGACCCTGACTTATTAGTAATTATAGGTCAATGTCGTCAAGGTGTTCATTGACGGAATAGTAAGCCGGAGTAGTCAGCCACCCTTAAGTTTACGGTCAAAACTAGGTGTAGACCTGGAGGGTGATTCTCTCAACACAGCGCTGCGTCGATCTCAAAGGTGAAGTTTTATCCGGCAAGTTTAAGAAGTCCCGTCGAAGCGTAGGAGAGGCAGTCGAGTCCAGTGTCGTATAAAGCTGCCTAATTAAGAAGGCACGCGCTAAAATGTGTTTTGTACGCTCGGATAAAATTTCACCTTTGAGATCGACGCAGCGCTGTGTTGAGAGAATCATTCCCCTGCATTCCCTAATTTGAACCGGGATATTATAAATTTAATAATATCCCGGTTAGGTTAGCGGTAGCGGTACCGGTAGTGGACCCATGATGTGCAGTGACTTTGTTGCCAGTTTATAAACAGTAGGGAACATGCATTTCTTCTTACGCTCTCTGGAAAGTGCTATGAAAGAGAGGAATAACTGTATAAGCGAAATAATTGTCGTGTAATTTTTTGTGTTCGCCCGTGTGGTTGCCGGGTTAGAATAGTGCCACTCCATGTCTTCCCGTGGATGTCGTAAGAGGCGACTCAGGGAATAAGGGCTTGTAGTATTGTTAGGCGATGGGCTTGCAACCTGTCACTAATACACTAGTAAATTTCTTGGCCTGATTGTGCAAAATGTGGTTACAGAATTATCAACAAGTCTGTTTAGAGTTGTTGGTATTTCTGTAGCTCTGCCTACCCCACTCTGGGAATGAAGGCGTGACGTTATGTATGTATGTATGCTGTAAGCTTTAAAGTCATAGTTCAGACCCCTTGCAAAAACATTCTATACAAAATCGTCACAGCTGTTGTTCCATGTTTAAAATATAAACAACAGTAACACAGCAAAAGAAGTTGGTTTTTTTTAACAAGTTTAAATTCTATATAAAATCTATATAAACGGGTCAGAACTTAGTGCAATGTTTTTTATATGCTTTTTTTTACATGTTCTCCTAAATCGTATCAATGAAAGTCAATTCTGATTGTCATGCATGTTCTCTATTATAGCCAGCAGGGCTCGGATACCTACCTATTCATTTCGATTCCGTTCGCATAAACCGGTTTAAGGAGATTTATATAAAGTTCTTTTGAATTAACCGGTTTAGAGCTAAAAAAACCGGTTTAACCAGACGCACGTCACGCACCATAGACAAGCTCCGCTTTGTGTTTTTATTTAGTGCAAAACTTTTGGTGTCTCTAGTCGCTGCTCGTGGATTAAACCGGTTAATTAAGGTTAAAATATTGTTCTCAAAACGTTCGCGTTCCCTGGAAAAGTTCGGAGCAAAACCGAAATAAACCGGTATTTTATAAACCGGTTCCGAGCCCTGATAGCCAGTTTATTAAAGTGCACTAAACTTGTCCAATGAAAAGTACTACATCCTGAAAACCAAACAGTTTCAACATCGCTGTGTTTACACATATTCACACCTCGCTGGGCCAGAGACGCCCCATGTTTGCCTACCCTCGCCTCGCACGAAGTGGCCGTCTGTCAACACTGGGCAGTGAGCCGGAATTAGGGAGAATATAGGCAGCTTTATTTTTACCTAACTGTACCCGTGGCCAATATGGGTAACATATTTGCCAGATATCACTTTTTAATCCCTGATGAAAAAAAAGGCTGTTTAAGTTTAATGTGTGTATGTGTGGTTTCACTCTTCTTGTTGCTTAAATATCTAAAAGCGATATAGTTTTACCGGGTAGAATAGAGCTAAGCGGAGTTGGGCGTTGTATGTTGGGCGCTGAGATTTGTATGTATAGATAGTTTTTTCTTGTATTATAAGACAGGAATATTTGTTAAGCGGTTGTGCTTATATGACATCGCATGCTTAGTAATAAACGGGCCTAACTCAAAATTGGTATTAAATTAGTTATTGTATTAAAACGGCTTATAACTGACAGCACTTTCGGCTCTCTTTCTTAAACCACGCTAAATCGCGTATTAAAAAGAGATGGCATTATTTACTACGTTTCATTTTCAACACAATTTGGTGCTAAAGCAGCTAACTTCAGTCATGTTCCGACCGGCTTTCGAGCAAGACGTCGTTTTCGTGAGACATTTGGAGATAGATCGTTATTACATTGAGGATTACATGAGTATTTTGAACAACTTTTTATCAAACATAAGCATATTTGGAGTTACTTCGTTTTAGTATAAAATCAAACTCAAGATGAAGTGATGTAATTCGGGTTGCCTCGTTTTATTACAAATAATACTTGATTACTTGGTGTACTATTTAGACATGCATCAGTTTAAAATTGCAAGGTAAGGTTCAATCATAGAACTATGTCTTGATGTATCGTTTTATTATTTTTGCTCATGTAAATTGTGTTTTTACATTAAGACATTAGTTTTTTTATCATGAAATAGAGTGCAAACTATGTGTTTCATTTGTAGTTATTTCAATTTATTAGTATGATAAATGCATGGATTTTAAATTAACTTGATTTAAACTAATTTTAGCATGAGAAAAAATACAAGAATAAAAGAAATTATGCGGCTTGCTGGTGTCGATGATGAACAAAAACAAAGTCCCGGTATACCATCTTTGGGTTTGGATGCCGAAAACACTTTAAATACGGCTCCAAATGATTCGGTAAGTGCGGATTATAAATTATCTTAGCATGAGTATACCTAATTATAATTTTAAAATAATGAATATGAAAAAACCTTTACTTTTTATGCAGTCGCTTAATATTACTCAAGACTCTATTGATGTTCAAAATGAGATCACCGGAAAAAACGATGATGAGAATGGTTTTGCTGGTCTTGCTGATGAACAGTGGAGACATCCTAGCATATCTTGTCTGGATGCTATACAAAGACTTTGTAAAACAACAATCTGAGAGGGGAAAAGACCCCGGAAAGTACGGTTCCTATTATAAAATTTTCACCACAGAGTTCAATTTAGGATTCTTCCAACCAAAGAAAGATCAATGCGACTTATGTATGACATTTCAAAATGCTTCACCTGAAGAAAAAGAACAGTTAAAAAACAAAATTGAGGTTCATTTGAGAGAAAAACAGCTGTCCCGCATTGAAAAAGACGCCGATCGTCAAAATATATCTGCCAGTAATAAGGTTGTTGTATACGATTTACAGGCCGTAATGTCATGTCCTGATGGAGACACGTCTTCCTTTTATTATAAGTCTAAGCTGAATAGCTATAATTTCACTTTGACTAACCTTGTTAAAAAGGACGTTCATCCTCAAAACCGAACCCGAAAAAACAAAGAATGCACAGCGTATGATAAGGTTGATTGTTTCTTCTGGACGGAGACAGATGGGAAAAGAGGGGCTAATGAAATTGGTTCCTGCATTTATAATTACCTACAAGATATGGACCATAACGTAGAAGGTGATATCGATGTTATCTTTAACTCGGATAACTGCTGCGGGCAGAACAAAAATAAATATGTTACAACCATGTAAGTACATGTATGCAATTCATTCATTAGATAAAATAAAATCTATTACACACAAATTTCTTATCAAAGGCCACAGCCAAAATGAAGCGGATAATGTACACAGCTTAATCGAAAAAGAGATTAAGAAGAATAGGAAATCTGGCCCTATCTACTGCCCGCAGCAGTATATCGCGTTAATTAAAAATGCAAAAAAAAGTAAAGACCCCTTTGTAGTCCATGAACTTACCTTTGATTTTTTCAAAGACCTAAAATTATTACAAGAAGAATGGGGTTACAACTATAATGTCAATGATGAGGGTGAAAATGTAACATGGAGATCAAAGTGATTCAAATTACTAAAGAAGATCCTTTTGTATTCTACTATAAAAATTCATTTGATCAAAAAGAGTTCTGCAAAGTATTACTGCGAAATAAAAGGAAGAAGATGCCTATCATATCGGATATTCATTTACATACATTATACAGCGAAAAACTAAAATTAGCTGAAAACAAGAAAAAAGATTTACGTGAATTGATTTCAAAGAAACTCATACCAAGCTACTACGTAGACTATTATTACACAATATTGTAAAGTGTCACATTGGTAGCAATAATTATTGTTTTTGGCCTGGCTGTTTTTTTTACACTTAGTGCAAGTGTATCGTGTCTAAGAGTTTATTATCGTTTTATGTTATTTTAAAGAAATAATGTTTCCTAATTTTTATTATATTGAAGTTTTGTTCTGTTCGTGGTAAGAAAAAATGTTAAAGTTTTTTTTTTTAATTTTATGAATAGGGTAATATGGGTTGTATGTTTACCTTAGAAGCTAATAAATAATCTTGAAATTACGAATTAAGAGTAATGACGATCTCTTTTTGTGACTTGTTAAGACTGATTAATACTTAATGGTCATCAATGGGCATAGATACCTAAATTGTTTACATGTCATGTTAAGTAATGCGAAGCCATAAGTTTTGATAATATGCTTTAGAAATTAGTTTACGCTTAACGTAACTCTTAAATTTATTTACTGACAGTTCAGTAACATTACTTTTTAAAGATGTATAATTATTATATGAGAAAACTATGTTGATGTTTTATGATTACGACGATTATGAAAAAAGTTCATTCTGCATTTTCATTTATACTCCTCTTAATATTACTGAACATAACTACTAAAACGTCATATTCATAACTGAGATATCTCGATTATAAAAATATTTCATAATCATTTGGAGTAATACGAAATATATCCCTTGTCATTTTTATCGCTTTTGTACAAAAAAGCATTATTTGGACTTAATTTAATTAAAAAAAGAAAAAACTTGCTACATTTTGTAATAAAGTGATTTATCATTGCAACCTTTTTTTTAAAGCATTAGCAATATTATGAAAAATATAAAAATAAATTATTTTTATATTTAATGTGCAAGTAAGCACTTAAACAATATCAGGAATTGTACAAAAACATATAAACAAAATTAAAACCTACCAAATAATTCAACGGAAACGAGAAGTGCCAATTACATGAACTTTAAACTCGATTTACCACAAATAAGGATTTTTGAGTCAAGCCCGTTTATTACTAAGCATGCGACATGTACAGTGGTCAAATAAGTCCCAAGACTCAATTCTCAAACAAACTTTTTTTAGTAAAATATTTTTTTATTCATCAACGTACTCTCCTTCTACTGCGATACAGTCCCTCCAACGCTTTTCTAACTTTTCTATTCCATGTGTGTAGAACGATTTATGTTTGACCTCAAAATAAGCCCCCGTTGCTGCGATTACTTTATCAATTGCGTCAAATTTCTTGCGCTGGAGCATTTTGTTTAGGTTTGTAAACAGCCAGTTGTCACTGGGGCCAGATCTGGAGAATAAGTCAGATGGGGAAGTAATTCGAAACCCAATTCGTTTAGTTTGGCCATTGTTCTCATGGACTTATGACAAGCGCATTGTCCTGGTAAAACATCACTCTATTTTTCTTCATTTGAAGCCGTTTTTTCGCGGTTTCGTACTTTAATCGGTCCAATAATCCCATGTAACATTCGCTATTAATATTTTGCCCCTTATAAAGGTAGTCGATGAAGAGTATGCAATGCGTATCTCAAAATATAGAGGCCCATAACCTTACCGGCAGATTTTTGTGTCTTAGGACGCTTCGGACGGCTTTCACCAGCCGCTCTCCACTCATTTGACTGCCGATTAGATTCTGGAGTGAAATGGTGAATCCATGTTTCATTCATTGTCATATACCGACGTAAAATTTAATTTTTATTCATCAGAGCCAAACAGCGCCCTGAATCGTTGTACGTTGTTGCTTTTGATCAATTCTTAGCGACCGCGGCACCCACTTGGAAAAAAGCTGTTTCATGGCCAAATTTTGATGTAATATAGTGAAAACACTACCAGTTGAAATCTTCACTATCTCAGCTATCTCGCGCATTTTATCTTTCGATGTTCCGTTACGATTTTTAGAACTTGGTTGATATTTGGTTGAGTCATTGCTTCAATTGGACGACCTGAGCGTTCAGCATCATTTGTGTCCATACGACCGCGTTTGAAATCGGAAACCCATCGACAAATGGTTGGCTTAGACGGAGCAGATTCCGGATAACATTTTATAAGTCACTGCTGTGCTTCAACGGTATTTTTTCTCATTAAAAGACAATGTTTTATCATCACACGAACCTCGTTTTTCCATTGTTTTGGAATAACAATAGTAACGCCAACGCCACTTAGATGTCTGTAACTCAATATTTTATTGTTCGATTTTTAAAACAGATTCACACATATCATTTGATGGCCAGTACTTTCCAAAAAATCAAAATAGTTTTTAATATATGCGGCTTTTCCTAGTTAGTCTCGGGACTTATTGAACGCTCTAGTAATGTTGCTATAATGTATGTATAAGAATGTAAACTCTTTATTGCACATAAACAAATACAAGACATGTTTGCATCGATATAGATAATTTACATGGATGAACTAGTTCCATGGGAGGATTCTAGTTGACTCTAGTAGAATAAGCAAGGATTGACAAATTAACAAGATAACAGAAATAACAAATACTTCCGAAACACAACACACAAACATCCGAAAAGCAGATAAGAAGAAAAACTGCTTTAATAAAAACACACATAGATAATTACGTATACTCATATATACTACCTCATACTTAAATATCAATTAAAACCTACAACAGAACAGGGCCTCTATTCAGGTGCGTTAAAACGATATCGTGTTTGACACGTTTAAGAATCGTTTAGTCGCCATTATTGTAAATGACATAAGAGTTATCAAAACGTTGACAATACGGAAACAGGTCAAAAACGATATCGTTATAACGCAGTTGAATAGAGGCCCTGAGGACCAACACTTAGACTCATCTTGTTGTTTTAGCCACACAATAATTCTACACCGTGCCGCGTCATGTAGGTAGGTAATCTTCCGGATCAGGTGTCATCCCCCACTGGATGTCGGCGATCCTAATAACGACCTTGTGCTCATTCCATACTACTCTCTGAGATTTTCGAGCCTAGACATTTTCCGCCTGCAAGGTGGTTGTCTTGGGTTTTCCTCTGGATAATAATTGTATGATTGAACTCCAAAATGCGCCTTTTGATAACGCTTAGAACTTCTAGTTCAGTCCGCATTTTTTCCAACACCGTCTCATCGCACCTTATCCCTCCACGATATCTTCAGCACGCATCGGTACACCCACATTTCAAATCTTGGAAATGCTTTGCAGCCTCTTTTAGGGTCGCCTCGATTGCAAACAATTTTTTTCGTAATTACGTTACATAATACACGCGAAAAACTTCCTACTTGTAAAAAGTTAAGAAAAAAACCGAAAAAATTGAAATTTCGAAACCTTTAAAAATTTCTTACACATACGAAATCACTTAAAAAGTGGCGTAATTATATCGAACGCTGAAATTTCGGTAGAACTAAGTTATGTTACCGGTCGGCCGATATTTCGATTGGTATTTTTATTTACTTGTACGGTGTTGTTACCATCGTTCGTAATTCATATATAAAACAAATAATTGTGTAGATGTCACTAAAGTAAAGATCTATCGAACAATGGATTTCCATAGCCGTCATGTAGTTTATTTTACCGGAGGTTACAAAAATAGTCATACATACACTCATACATATCTACACCCTAAAAATATTATCTGCCTTCTTAGGCAGTGGCCAAATAATAAAATATATATCGTTGCATCCATTTTCAAAACGAGAACATAAAATTGCATTTCAATTTACTTCGCTGGCGCCGGACAAAAGAGATGCAAGAATAAAACGGACCAGTGCAATATCCGACGTCCGACCGTCCGGACCGGTGGTCGATTGTTTAACCGCACAATGGTAGCTCTTTGTAAAAAAACCGTTAAATCATACTAGAAAGGGTTATTTGATTTGATGGAAGCAAAAACGTTAGGAATAAAATGAAAGTATTTTCTCGTCTTTATAAGGCTTGGATAACGTTAGAACGCCAAATTTTAGAATATTTGCTATTGGGTATTGGTGGTTGATAATGGTTGGTAAATACTTTGAGTGTTTCTTGTAGTTGTTCAGTTTGAGTTCTAAAGGAATTAGTTAACACCGCCTGCCATTAATTTTTGTCCTTAGTTATTTCTCTATCCAGGGTTGTCTGGAAGAGATCACAATTTAGCGGTAAGACTGCCTGTTGTATACCTATGATTTAAATGTACTGATCCGTCCGTATTCTGTTTGTTGTGGTGTTAAACAAAGAGTATTTTTTATAGTATCGTTTTAAACTTTTAAGATGTTGCACCGCGTAGATAAAGATCTGACTACGAATCTGAATCAACCTGTATAGATTTTACTCTATCATATTATTGTAGAGTCGACAACAAATAAATATATCCACTTGTGTACCTTATTACAATGCAATAATGTGGAGTGGGTACATCTCGTTGTAGTCGACTGTACCATAACTCTATCTAATGAAGATGCTACATCCACTTGCTTGGTGTTTGCCGCAAACACTGCAGGACGCAAATATACGTTAGAGTGAGATGGAAATACATCGTGCTAACTCTAACATACAGTTGCGTCCTGCAGTGTGTGCGGCAAACACCAAGCATGTGGATGTGGCTTAAACGGATTTCAAGATGGTTGCAACTAATTGAGATTTTTCACAACATGTTCAAGTTGTTAATTCATTAAATATTATTACCACCTTTTTTAAAAACTTTATTATTAATTAAACGCATTATAGTTTTAATTTTTCAATCGGAAAGACATACGAAGTAAGTTAAAACATGAAAAGAGGTTTTCATCAAGCCCAGTTTAGGTCAGTGGTTTTTTTTATGACCAGCAGAAGGCAAACGAGTAAGCACTTAAGCAAGCCACCTGATGGTAACTGGGATTTGAGAACAATCTCAAGACTGCAATCTCAAGACTGCAATCTTAAGACTGCAATCTCAAGACTGCAATACAAGACTGCAATCTCAAGAGTGCAATCTCAAGACTGCAATCTCAAGACGGCAATCTCGAGACTGCAATCTCAAGACTGCAATCTCGAGACTGCAATCTCAAGACTGCAATCTCGAGACTGCAATCTCAAGACTGCAATCTCGAGACCCCAACCCCACACCGTACAACAATGCGGACACTGCTGCTGCGTGGTTCCCTTACTTGCCAACCCAGGGGTTGTTAAAGGTAGTCATTATAATTATAATAGACTCCTCCCCCAACCTCGGTAGTAACAGTCAAAGACTTAAATTTGTGACCCACCTTAGATCCAAAGTCAATCTGACATTCTACAGCAATAAGGTTGAGTGTCCTCTGAGTTACAAATGACAGCATCTCTAAAGACATTGACAACTTTCCCCAGTACAAAGAGCTAGGTTGAAAATGTGAAGTAGCGGAGGTATAAGCCACTCTTTGCATCCTTTAAGGATAAACGCTGGAAAGCTGTCCGGGCCTGGGGAGCTTTGCGGCTTAAGTCGGGCCAGGGCGGTAACCACATCATGAGAGGTGATATTGTGGATGTGGACATAATTGGCCGTACAAGTTTGGTCCTCACGAATAACCTTTTCGTGGTTTAGAAGAGGTTCACTGGGCAGAAAAACACTCGAAAAGAAGTCAGCGAACACCTGAGCCACCTCTCTGCCCTGGTAAACTTTCCCCTCATAGGTAAACTGCGATTCGAAGCCACCCTTGGACTTAAGACTACTAATATATTGCCAGAAGGCGCGAGGATTGCAATTAACCTGGGCTTGAATGTGGTGACTATAGTTGTCATAAGCCAGAGATATTCGAGACTTAATGTTCGCTCTGAGGTTAGAGAAAATAGCATAAACGGCGCGATCTCCCGAGCGTTTCCACTCTCGTTGGAGAGACGCTTTCCGCTTAATGTCTTTAATTAAGTCAGCTGAGAACCAGACTGGATAACACCTGCATGGTTTGCTAGACCTAATCTTCCTGGGCATACACAAATCAAACATACCATAGACTGAACGGTAAAATAACCCTACAGCAACATTGACATCACAAGACTTCAGCACATTAGTCCAAGATACTTCAGAAAATAGGTGGTAAAGTAGTTCATAATCACCTTTAGCAAAGTTCCAATCTCGACTTGAGTCAACATTGCTGGGTTCAACAAATACAGGGTTACGCACAACTTCCGTAAGCGGTAAAGTAATATCGAGAGGAGGATGATAAGCGTCCCGATGAGTCACCAATCCACCTCCGTCCACCTCACCGACCACGGCGCCACGGGTTCCCTCTCGTACGAGCACCACATCTAACACTCCTCCAAACGCATTTAAAATACCATTCGTCTCTCGCAGATTACAAACTGTACTAAAATAGCAATAATAACTTAAAATACTAAAGGACGTATACTTAGGGTTTAAATTTAAATCTCCGACAATTAACACAACACCATTAAGAGAGTCAATAAAAGATTCCACTTTATGAAAAAAGCGCATATAAACATCATCCGCACAATTAGGTGGAATGTATACGACGCACATATGACAGACACTTTGATTAACCAAGAAGGATACCCAAAGGTCTTCGCCATCCGCCGTCTCCAACTCAGATCTGCGACGCAAGACGATACCAGGCCGCGCGGCCACGAGTACGCCGCCTCCCTGGCGACCAGCTGCACGATCACCTAGCTCTTTGTACTGGGGAATACCCTGATCAATGGAAGATCACGCGGGTGAGGCCTATCCCTAAGACTAATAATGCGGACCGCGTGGATGAACACCGACCCATAGCTATTCTGTCTTCGATTGCTAAGCTGTTTGAATCTATCGTAAATGGACTTCTAGTTCCTCAAATAAAGCCTTACCTAAGTGACTCACAGCATGGGTTCAGGTCCCGGCGATCAGTCGAAACGAACCTCATAACTCTGGTTGATTCCATTTCAGACCACTTGGATAAGGGAATACAAGTTGACGTGTTGTACTTTGATTTCCAAAAAGCCTTTGACCGCGTGGATAACGACGTACTTTTGATGAAGTTATGCGACATCGGTTTTTCGCCAAAGCTGCTTCGTTTCTTCGCCAGCTATCTGCGCGGCAGACAGCAGTATGTGCAACACGGATGCTTTGTTTCCGAGACCTATAATACTCGGTCTGGGGTCAGCCAGGGTTCAATTTTGGGTCCGTTACTTTTTGGCATAATGGTAAATGACCTTGCTTCGGTTCCCCAGAATTCCAGATGCCTACTTTATGCCGACGACTTGAAGCTGATCTACGGCGTGCAGGAATTGTCAGACTGTGTTTCGTTGCAGACGGATTTAGACCGGGTGCATCAGTGGAGTCTCGACAACGGGCTTCTTTTTAATGTAGCCAAGTGTGCCGTGGTCACTTTTAGTCGTGCCCGCAATCCCATTCACGCGGAATACTTGTTGGGTGTGGAACCTATAGCCCGTGTCGCCTGTATTCGTGATCTAGGCGTCATATTCGATACGCACCTCAACTTTCACGAGCACATGAGAGCCCTTGCTAAAAATTGCTATCGGAGGTTGGGGTTCGTTATTCGAAATGCTAGGGATTTTTCAGATACCAGGGCTATAAGAACTGTCTACACCGCTCTAGTCAGAAGCAAACTGGAGGCGGCTTCTGTTGTCTGGAACCCTCACGAAGTTACCTATGTCTTGCTTTTGGAGAAAGTACAGAAGGCGTTCTTGCGGTTTTTATATAAAAAAACTTACGGCTACTACCCGTTTTTGTACCCTACGAAATTTTTGCTTGGCGCCTTAAGTTTTAACTCTCTGGAGGTGAGGCGACACTATGGACTGCTGACTTTTGCTAGCGGTGTATTGCGAGGAGACTCCGACTGTTTGGAACTGGTGATGCAGGTGGTGCGTCTTTTCGTCCCCTCGATGACAAAAATTGACTTCCGTCCACGTTGCCGCCACCTGCTGGCGGCGCCTGCGACGCGCACTGTAGCTCGCGCCAGGTCGCCTCTGGTTCACGCTTTGCATTTGTTGAACACGCTTGCAGAGTCTGCCCCAGATTTTGACGTATTTGCCAGTGGATGGAAGGTTGTGAGTATTGAATGTTTGAAGTTATGCGAGAAGATGGATGCCCGTGTTTCATCGGTCTAAATAATATTTTCCTACTATCTAATTATAATGTCATGTCATATATTATGTTTATTGTATTATTATTACCGTCTTGTTAACCTATATTTAGTATGTAATTCACAGTGCTGTAGTGTTTTACTGTTATGCTGTGTAATTATTTTGAAGTAAATAAATAAATAAATAAATAAATAAATAAATAAATAAATAACTTCTAAGAGATTTTATTTGAAATGGGTCTTTAATTTACGCTCGCGACCGTACTAAAAGAGAAATTATAATCAAACAAACCAGATGCTATTTCCAAAGAAAACTTGAACATTGTGATAACGTGCTTCGCTATCCAATTCCCCATTACTCATCCGCATTTAATTTAGCATTAACTGTGAAAGTTTTAAAGCCAATTGACTTCACCTCCTCAATGTGTACCTACTTATGAAAAGCCATATATCATTATCAAACCATTCATTGGCGGGGTTTTCATCTCTTGCACTAGGAATTGTCTTGAGCGTTCTATTCAATGCAAAATTGCACCAACATGGCGTGGGCAAATTCGCGTAACTGATAAAGGCATTTGCAGGCATTTACGTAGAATTCACAGTGCTTCATTTCACCGAGTTGAAAAGGCTTATATCAAGTTTATTTTAGGGGTCTCTATCGTTAGACCGAATTTCATTTTTATATTCCATATGAATCATGTGCCACAATATTAATTTGCCTATAAGGCATTTTTTCTAAAACCGTGAACTATTTAAAATTGTAATAAAACAAACTTAACCTATTGGTCTCTATACGATGGCATGTAAAAATTACCTGAGAGGTTGACGATTTCAGAAAAAAAATCTTTATGGCAAATTAAATTTTGGTATATGATACTAGGGAAAATGAAGGTTATTTCATTTTGAAGGTCATTTTCAGCCAATTTTCGCCTTTCACAAATATAAGGCAAACTTAAAGTATCCAAGTTTGAAACATCTCAAGTAAATTTATAACAATATCTGTTATTAAAGCTAATGGAGTCAGCGTTCTAAATATAGGCCAGTAATCAACGCCCTTTGCTCAACATTACCGCTAATGTCCCCAAAATAGAACGATATTAACTGTCACCGAACAATGACTCACGATTACAATTCCACTAAATTATTAATGTTCTATTTACGGCACCGCTTTTACCGTCGATGTTTTAGCGATTACAATACAATACAATACGAAAACTAGTTATTAAACACCGGGCAACATCAAACCATGCTCAGTATAGGGCTCCGAAGTCTTTTCAACAAAGCCATAAATCTATCTCATAAACAACAAGAAGCCCTAGCCAAGATGCAAACGCTTCTAACGTTTTTATCTTCTATCGCTCAAAATGTATGGGATGACCGTTGACCGCGTGGTTTCTCGTAACGCACAAGAATGTCATCCCATATATTTTGATTGATAGAAAAGAAATACGTTAGAAGCGTTCGCATCTTGGCTAGGGCTTCTTGTTGTTAGGTCGGTTGGGACTAGGCCAATTTGTGTGAGATTGTCCACTGATATTTATTTATTTTATTTATTTACTGTATAACATCTTGGCCTGGTTGTGCAAGTCTGGTTACAGAATTATCAACAAGTTTAGAGTTGTTGGTATTCTGTAGCTCTGCCTACCCCACTCAGGGAATGAAGGCGTGACGTTACGTATGTATGTATAAAGTGATAATTTTTGGTTTTAGTTCTATCGATGTTTTTTTTGGTCGAGGCATCACAAATTTTTGAGTTGTTGTTGCGCCATTATCGCTTTACTACAATAAGAAACATCATCAAAATACCAATCAAAAAACACACACATCAAAAAAAATCGCACCGTTTGAAATTTTCCTTTGAAGGTTTATGTCTGCTTAATGTCAAAATTTGAAAAGTTGCGATTAAATTGACACCAAGTATATAAACTTTAGCTGGTGAAATAAAAAGTTTACCCCTGTTTACCCGGTTTCTCTCGGGTGACGATTGTTAACTTGTTTCTATTAATAAACTTTAGGAAAGAGCTTAAGAGCTTAGTTCAAGTTCCATTCGATGTATTCAATTATATGGCTACGGTCCAGTGGAGCAACTACGAGTGTTATAATAGAGTCATTGTGAGTTGTGACACATTTAGAATGCGAGACCCTCTAAGGTTTGTCCTATTATTTACCGCAGGAAGTTTTGCCTGATGACGTTTGTAGTTGAGAATGACGTCAAAAGTATTTACCAAGGTCTTTAACCACTTAATCGAAGCTAAAACCTGAATTAAAATATCCTTATTCCAAGAGGGGTGTTTATCCCTTTGTTTTACGATTATGAAACGAAACATTAAATAATAAAAAAAAAATGTCAAGGATAATCTTATAGAAATTATAACGATAAACATGCTGAAATACAAAAATAAATACTTAGTTGTACATATAAAGACAACGTGTCACCGGAGAAAAAAATAAGAATCAAATCCGGGACCACTAGTTTCGAAGACAAGTTTTCTACCAACTAGGTAAGGTCTCTCAAACTAGAGAACAAATTATAATTGCCTTCCTACCATTACTAATACCTAATAATTTTAGTAACATTGTAATTGCAACCTTATTGTAGTAGTTATAAGATTTATTTTATGTTTGGCATTTCTGATGCATAAACCTGGGGATTCTGATGGCCACAAAACCAAAGTTTATTTTATCAGGCAAGAATGTCGCAGATCGATCATCGGCTAAGTAGGCCGAGGGTTGTACGGTCAATAAGCCCAAAATGGGGCGATACAGCCCCGGCACGACGCGAAAGAACAGCTATCTCTTTTAAGTAACGATACCGGATGAAGAAAAGCTAGTTCTATAAACCAAGGTTATAAATTTAGATTTCAAAAAACACGTTTAATATTAATATTGCTTTGCCCAGACTGCATTTAGTAAAAACGCATATAGAGTAAATAGTAAGTTGGGGCAAATATTTGCATGATGAATGCGAAAACGTCTTATTTTAAATTCAATGTTGGAGGTGTCAACGTGGTTGAAATTTTATAGGTCGATTAGTGCAGAAGTTGTAAATAAGATGTCTATTTAAGTATGTATTTTGTCTATATAAATACTACACGTTTCCCGGTACTCAAACTATCTCCATACCGAATTTCATCTAAATCAGTTGGCCGGTTTATCCATGAAAGCGTAACAAACCAACAGACAGACAGAAAGAAAGACAGAGTTACTTTGATATTTGTGTGGCACTGTCCTCTGATATTTATTTTAAGTACAAAACTGTTTACATGACGCCCTTTTAATTTGTAATTAAGTGTACTCCGGTCAACGACCGTTCCCACAAAATACTACAAAGAGCTAAAAGTTTAGGTCCTTTGAAATACAACTTTTCCTGTATCGAAGTAAAATTATTTAATTAAAAGAGAATTCTATTCGCAGACGCAACTTAGCAATAATTCAATAGAAACCAAACTTGAGTAAGGTTTCGAGGAAAACTCGAGGAAATCAACAAGTATCTCTTAGGAGCTTTCTTTATTGTCGTGTAATAAAAGTTTTAGTGGCAGTAGGCCCATGAGCGCCGTCACTATCATCACTTTTATCATCAACACTGCTATCATCATCACTACTATCATCAACACTACTACCATCTGTCGCCTCAGTGCTAACATTGTGTTCCAGTGTGGGAGTAAACAGAGTTATTTCGTCTTAGTCCTAAGGGTTGTCAGTGTATTTGCAATATGGTTTTATACCCTTCTTGTCTTAAGGTGGCCTGGAATGGTGTAAATGAGCACATAGATCACCTGATGATAAATTGGCTCTAAGGCCCATAAACATTTTCAAGACTGCAATCCTAAGACTAAAAACTTATGCTAGTTTTATCCCCACATTGGAACGTAACATCGCGACGCTGCTGTTTGGCGGGTTATATGAAATTATGGTGGTAGCGATCCGGATGGAACCTGCACAAGTATGTATGTATGTTTGTATACCATCATTTACTTTTTTATGTTAAAGAGAAGGCACACGAGCACTCAGGCCACCTGATGGTGAGTGGAATCTGAGACCCATAGACATTTGAATTCTCTAGACTATAATCCTAAGACCTCAAATGCGTTGCCAACCCTGAGGACTAAGATGGAATGCCTCTATGCTAGTAATTTCACCGGTTGTTGTCCTTTAGTGTTTTACTTATTTAGCTATTTAACTGGAAGAGATCCCTTAAAGTGATAAGTTCGCTTTCGTACATGCCTGCTATATTTTTATTTATTTTATAATTTTTGTCCTGTTGTTTGTACTATAAAGTGTTAACAAACATACATACAAATTCCCGACTCCACTAAAATGACAAAGATTGAACCTATGACCATTTTGCTAATAAGTAATTAGATCCTAGGAAAATGCTTAATCTCATTACCAGTAAAGGTTCAACTCCAATATTGCGCACATTTTAATCCCAATTCACGTCTTATGTTTTCTGAAATGTTTCGAAACGAAAATGTTTAAAACAATTTTCATTAAACAACTTCTCGCATCTCAGTTCACATGTACATAGTAAGTTAGATTTCCTTTAAATTAAAATTGCCAAGTTCGACTCAAGCCAGGGCTTCTATTCTACTGCGTTATAAGGATATCGCGTTTGACGTTTTTTAGAATCGTTTAAGTCACAGTCGCCATTATTGTAAACGGCATAAGAATTATCAAAACGTTGACAATACGGAAACAGGTCAAAGACGATATCGTTATTATCATGTAGACTTCCAGCGCTGGGTCCCTATTCTACTGCGTTATAACGATATCGAGTTTGATATGTTTTAGAATCGTTTATGTCACAGTCGACATTATTGTGAATGACATAAGAGTTATCAAAACGTTGACAACACGGAAACACGTCAAAAACGATATCGTTATAACCGTGTAGCACACGAGCCCAGTTTTTGTTAAATTGAACGCCTTGAATTTTTTCATAGATTAGAAAGTACGAGATACATGGCCGAGTCATATAGAGGGCCGATACGTAGTTGACAGGTTGACACCCTCTAGTGTAAAAGTTCATAATATACACTGTCGGCAGAGGCAGTGCGTTGCTCAAGTACTGGGTGGTGATTCTCTCAACACGGCGCTGCGTCGATCTTAAAGGTGAAGTTTTATCTGGCAAGTTTAAGAAGTCCCGTCGGAGCGTACAAAACATCTTTTAGCGCGTGCCTTCTCAATTAGGCAGCTTCATACGACACTGAACGCGACTCACCTGTCTGCTGCCTAAATGAGAAGGCACGCGCTAAAATGTGTTTTGTACGCTCCGACGACGGGACTTCTTAAACTTGCCGGATAAAACTTCGCCTTTGAGATCGACGCAGCGCTGTGTTGAGAGGATCACCCCTGAATTTTCTTTTTTATTAATTTGTGTTTGTATGTATATTAACTCTTTATTGCACTAATACAAAATAACAAAGTAAAAATGAAACAGTAACACAAAGTAAATGTACAAAGGCGAACATATCGCTTCTTAACTTGTTTACTTACTTCTTTTTTTTTAACGTCCTTGACAGATTGCAACAGTTCCCAAGGGAATAGCGATAATTTGACATAATATGTCAAATTATCGATATAAAGACGCCGCTACCAAATTGTGATTTAATAGAGGATTAAGATGGAATGAAAGATTAAAATGAAAGATTTTATCATCTGTCATTTTAAAGTATGCAGCTACTTGAAAAGACCGAACTAATTACGCGTATAATTCTTTTAATTTACATTCTTTATCGTTGGTTTATTTTTAGCAAGCGTGAGTTGAACAGAAGGGAGGGTGGAAATTAAAGGACCCGGTTGAAATTAGCTGAACATTTGGCTTTAATATTCAAAAGACGATTAAAACGCTTTGACCGACGAGTTTTTGAATTATTTTAACTCAAATCGTGTCGTAAATATAAAATAAATAAACACTGCTCTATTATACTCCGCAAAACAATAAATTTAGTTTTTGGTATTTTATCGTATTGTTTTTAACTCGGCCGCCATTACTGTCGGGTAAATAAGAGCTATTGTAACGTTGACAATACGATAAAGTGTCTAAAGCAATATGGTGTTAACAAGAAGAACAGAGATAGATGGAAAAAGAGAATAGAGGGCAGCTAAGGATGTATTTGTTTGTAGCACTAAACAAAATCATTTGTTAGTCCTTTACCTCAAAAGCATAAATTTCTTGTAGCGATTTACCGATTCGCATTTCACCTCGATCGTGTATTTTATTTTCGCTTTGTGTCAAAGTCATATTTTTTTTTGTTTGCTAATAGCTTTAGTCGCATTTTACCTCGATCGCTTATTTTACTGTTTCATTTGGTTTCGATCGTCAATTTTATTATTAGCAAATATTTTAAATCACAGTATACCTCAATCGCATATTTTGTAATAGCATATCGCTGCGATCGCTTAATATCATAGTTCGCCAATCTACTATAATTACCTCGATCATAAAATCTAATTGTTTTATTTAGTCAAAGTCTTCGCGCGCTTATTACGGCGCGGCGCGACGGTCCCGCTGCAGGAGACGCTCGCGTCGCGGTAACAACACGATGATGATAATATTTCAATGAAATTGATAGCATTTAAGAAATGAGACTACAGGTACAAAACACGTTTTTAAAAAAAATGATACTGAAATTTAGTGCGAACACCAATTAACGCGTCAAATTAAATAGAGTCCCAAACAAACATCGATCGCGACGAAATGCGTCTAGGGTAAAATACTACACGAAAAATGAAATGCTACGAAATAATTATTCTAATGTAAAAAGCCACGCGAAAAATTGCTTTAAGTAAAAGATTCTATTGAAGTTTTGTTCATTCGAGGTGAAATGCGATTCGGTGAATCGCTACAAGGAATTTATGCTTTTGAGGTAAAGGACTAACAAATGAACAAAATCAAATCTTTGAAAACGCCACGATTATTTGATATTATCGACTTTGTAATAGAGAACATGCATGGAAACGGAATTGAGTTCCATTGATACGATTTAGGAGAAATTGTAAACAGAAGCATATAAAACGCAATACACTAAGTTTTGACCCGTTTATCGAAACTTGTTAAATTATCAAACTTTTTTTTATGTTTAGATTGTTTTTTTCGGCATCCTTTCCATTTACGTCATATTTTTATTCAACAATATTGGTTTAAACATAGTAATTTTCGAAATAAATGCAAATTTCTCTATTAGGTCCTTATATTTTAAACATGGAACAACTGCAGTGACGTCGTTCCTGTCGTCAATATTGTATAGTGTTTTGCAGGAGGTCTGAAGTATGACTTTTTAAAACTTCATATCTTATGAAAAACTACACGACAATTATTCCTCTCTTTCATAGCACTTTCCAGAGAGCGTAAAAAAAAAATACTGCATGTTCCCTATTGAAGTTAAAATTAAGTCAAAAAGAAACTTAGCTTAGCACCAATAGATATATAAGAGGAAGCACGGGTAGCAATGCAGGGCTACATGGTAAAAACGATACCGCCTTTGAAGTGTTTCCGTGTTGTCAACGTTTTGATCACTCTTATGTCATTGATGACATATACACACACGACCACACAAACACACACACACGCACACACACATACACATTTAGTATTGAGCGGCTATTATTATTAAATTTAAATTTATATTTTCTCTAATAAAAATCATTTTAATATAATTTAGCGAAAGTATTACATTTGGAAGAGCGAGACCTCCTGCTATAGATAACTTATTATTTACTAGGAGGCCTCAACAACTATTGTTACCATATAACTGTTAAATAAGTAAACTTTTTTTTTTTATTGATTACAATGGCGGCCGAGTCATAAATGATTCTGAAACACGTCAAACGCGATATCGTTATAACGGAATAGAGGCGCAGGTGATTTGCCTTCGTATTCCGAACCCAACTAAAAATACTTACCAGGACTGGGATTCTACAAGGTAATAAAGATATCGTTTTTGACCTGGGCCTATATTCAGGTGCGTTAAAACAATATCGTGTTTGACTCGTTTAAGAATCGTTTATGTCACAGTCGCCATTATTGTAAATGACATAAGAGTTATCAAAACGTTGACAATACGGAAACAGGTCAAATACGATATCGTTATAACGCAGTTGAATAGAGGCCCTGTTTCCGTATTGACAACGTTTTGATAACTCTTATGTCATTTACAATAATGGCGACTGTGACATAAACGATTCTTAAACGTGTCAAACACGAAATCGTTTTAACGCACCTGTATAGAGGCCCAGTTGTAGGATTTCGATTTCAAATTCAAATAATTATCGAATGCAAAGACCGCGCGATGCGTTTGGGTGTTTTAGTATCGCGAGATTTGCGGATTAATAAGTTCAAAATGGATCGCTGGCCAGCTAAGCAGCGTGCATGTGATATAGAGGCGTACCTAACCAACGGTTTTTCGCCCATTATCGCAAGGCTTTTTTTGTGTTCGCTTCAATATATCGTCAATTAAACTGATTGACTGCGTAATATGTGTGGTGTGAAACTGCGTGATAGAGTAAGGAATGAAAACATCAGAGAGAAGTGTGGTCTGAAAGAAGATGTAGTGACTAAAATTGAAAAGGGCATGCTTCGATGGTTCGGTCATTTGGAAAGGATGGATAAAAAAGATTGACGAAAGAAATATACAGTGCTAAAGTGAGTGGAAGGGTCGGAAGGGGGCGTCCTAGGCGTACTTTTTTGAATCAAATCGGGGAAATACTGGAAAAGGGCCGAATCTTAAGTACCCGCAACCGACGTGCATGCATGACTCGATGTATGAATGTGAAAGAAGCGAAAGAGCTTTGTCAGGATCGTAGCAGGTGGAAAGAAGTGGTCTCTGCCTACCCCTCTGGGAAACAGGCGTGATTTATGTATGTATGTATGTATGTATGTAAACTGATTGAAAGCTGGCTAATACTATACAGAGTTGCATTCGACAATCGTTAGCGATTATGTTTCGATTGACAAATATATGGAATTGACGTAAGGTACCGAGATAGTCACGTGGTACTTACGTCAATTCCATTTCAATCGAAACGTTATCGCTAGCGAGTGTCGAATGCAACTTGTCTAGCCCTACTGGACCTATTTCAAAAATTCGTTCGCCACGATAATGGTACATTATCACAGAGTAACATAGATATCTTTTATTTTGTACGCGGTCGGAGTGTTGAAATAAAATAACTGCCCACGCAGCTTAGCAATATTCCGCGGCCTCATTGTTCGAGGCTTAAACGGACGTCAAAGGATACTTTTTGTTGTTTTATTTCGCGAGGGACTTGTTAAAGGAAGAAAAGTTGCTTTTTAAATTCGATGTCTCTGAAATACTTCAAAAGATTTTTTAATGATCTGGGGTGTACTCTACTGAAACCATAATTATTTTTAACTCGGCCGCCATTATTGTCAAGTAAATAAGAGCTACCGTATCGTTGACAATACGATGACATGTCAAAAGCAATATTGTTTTCTCAAACATGCTCAGAAAGAAACGTTTTCCGATTAAAACACAAGGACGGAAAGTTGCTCATTTTACTCCTAGGAGTAAAAAGACCATATGAAAATACTTTCCGTCCATGTCCATATTTTATTTAAAAATGATCTCTATTGCCTGTTAAATCAAATTGACCATGAAAAAAATCCCATACACCTAATTTAATACAAGGTGGCGGCGGTGGAGGCGGCGCGCGTTGCGGCGGCGGGGGGCGAGTCATGTCAATTCTCAATTCTGTCTAGTCGTTTCCAAAAGAAGATTCTCTCTCAATTCGTCGATTTTTTTTACGAATACTTCTAATTATGCATTATTTTTTTTATGTTAAGGAGAAGGCCCACGAGCACTCAGGCCACATGATGGTAAGTGGAATCTGAGACCCATATAGACATTAGAATTCTCAAGACTACAATCCTAATACTTCAAATGCCAACCCTGAGAACTAAGAAGGAATGTCTCTATGCTAGTAATTTCACCGGTTGTCTTATCCCCACACCGGAACACAAAAATGCGAACACTGTTGCTTGGCGGGTGGTTAATCATCATTAAATTTAAGAGCCAGGCTCTTGTCAGTGGAGCAATTGCCACTTTTCTCTGTTCTGTGCCAGCTTTCTCACCTGATACGACACGACATCGGCCTTCTCTCTTATTTGGTTAAAGTAAGCCTAGGCCTTCCTCTCCCTCCTTTTTCTTCCACTTTACCCTCCAATGTTCAAAAAGAAACTATCGTGCCGCATCGAATATCCTATCATCTTTCCTCTTCTACATTCTATAGTTTTTAAAAATTGTCTTTTCACGTTCACCATATTCAATATTGTTTTACCGAATCGAATATAGCCCTAATAGTGAGTAGCATCTAAGACCAATTCTTCTTCAATCTTAAAAAATGCAATACTATGCAAACGCGTCGTCAACCCTGGTGGTGGAATGTCTCTATGCTAGTAATTTCACCGGAGAGCTTATACCCCTACCGGAACAACGTTTAGCAGTAGTTTAAGGATAAGACCCTGTACAAGGATCTACCACCACTATTTGGTAGTATACTAGAAACTTCAGGAATATTACGTGTCACATGAACGTGAGAGGAAGTTCATAACTGATACTAGTAACTCTCTAACTCTTACGTTACAGGCCACAGCGAACAACAAACAGAATGCACCCCATGTCAGAGGCGGAACCAATTTCAAAACTTAGTCGGTCTGGTCTAGTCAAGTAACTTGTCACTTAGTCTACTTAGATCCCAGTATAGTTTATACTGGGATCTAAGTTACTGGAACTTTACGCAGATTCGAAAGTTTTCTGAAAATGTGTGGGTTGGAAGTAGAACTTTGGAGAATTGAACGATGGAGTTTTTCTTGATTCAGAATATGTGTGGATTCTTTAAAAATGGAACGGTTTTGAATATTGCTAATATTTTAACAGTTAATTTTTGCTATATGTAGAGTTTTTGCTATATTATTTTCATATTAAGTTTGAGATGAAATAAAAACTCGCTTGGTGAATTATTTGAGGTTGTGTGTCAAACAACAGGAATTTGTTTAGATCTTTTCTAAGTTCAATTGACACAAACGTTAAACAACACAACACAATTGACCCCTATAGCTTCGCCAAGTCCGTCTGTCGGTCCGCGGCCTAACTCAGAGACTCTTGGTACGGTCAAGGACGTTAATTGTTATGCCACAATGGAACCCTGTAATAATGACAGCGTTAATCAATAATGTAAGTTTTCTTTCATGTCGTTTGACGCTGTCATTATGACAGGGTTCCATAGTCGCATAACAATTAAAGTCCTTGACCGTACCAAGAGTCTCTGAGTTAGGCCGCAAGTGTCTCTGATTTACTACAAAGCTGTAATTTGGCATTGTGTCGTTGCCCCCAGGGCTCGGAACCGGTTTAAAAATACCGGTTAGTAACGGTTTATTTCGGTTTTGCTCCAAACCTTTCTAGGGAACGCGAACGTTCTGAGAACTTTATTTTAACCAAAATTAACCGGTTTAATCCATGAGCGGCAAGTCAAGACACCAAAAGTTTTGTACTAAATAAAAACACTTAGCGGCGCTTGTATATCGTGCGTGACGTGCGTCTGGATTATCCGGTTCTTTAGCTCGGAACCGGTGAATCGAAAAGAAAATTATATAAAGGTTCCTCTAAAAACCGGTAAAAAACCGGTTTATGCGAACGAAACCGAAATGAAAGGTTTTGATAATTTAACCGGTATCCGAGCCCTGGTGGCCCATTATTATTTTTGTATTGTTATAGATATACAAGATAGTTTTAAAGTCAGGTCCCTCTGAAAATCAACGCAATGACAAGTGACACGTAACAATTCGGTATACATTGCAAAGTTAACACGCTGATACATCACTGGGTTTCATATAAACTGCGTCAGGATTGTGAAATAGGCGGCAGGTGACCTTTGCCTGCCTTCCTCGTGGATTTATTAACAAAAATAAGTCTAGTTTTAAACGCATTTCACAAACCACAGGTAGCTAATATTAATAAAACTGGGTTTTAACCGTTTGAAATAAACTTCTCCGTTTAATCTCAAACAGCCGCGATTCTGTTTCAGCCGTTTTGAGGCAGCCGAGTTTATCGCAGAGGTACTAAAAGCAGATTGTATTTAATGAGAGTTTCTATTTCATAAAGGCAAGACTGGGCTAAATTATAAGCTACAAGTACGTCATAATTCGAAATATATATTAATTTGACATTAACGAAATCCAGACGACACGATAATCATTTTAGGATTTCGAAATCAAACGAAGTCTGTGTTAATTGAACTTAGAAAAGATAATTACGTACTTTTAAAGATCAAGTCAGAAATGATACGTGACGTAACATGTATCGCTGTTGATGACCCGAATAAATAAAATAAAATAAAAATTCACTAGATCATTATTTTCATATTAAGTTTAAGATGAAATAAAAACTCGCTTGGTGAATTATTTGAGGTTATGTGTCAAACAACAGGAATTTGTTGAGATCTTTTCTAAGTTCAATTGACACAAACTTTAGGAACCCTTATAGCTTCGCCAAGTCCGTCTGTCGGTCCGCGGCCTAACTCAGAGACTCTTGGTACGGTCAAGGACGTTAATTGTCATGCCACAATGGAACCCTGTAATAATGACAGCGTTAATCAATAATGTAAGTTTTCTTTCATGTCGTTTGACGCTGTCATTATGACAGGGTTCCATAGTGGCATAACAATTAAAGTCCATGACTGTACTACAAAGCTGTAATTTGGCATAGTAATACATATAAATCGATTTTATCTCCTTAGCATTCGATCTTTATTCCAATGGGCGTATAACACTACTACCTACAACACACACACTACACTACTGTGGTATAAAGTAAAAAAACCGGGCAAGGGTATGTCGGACCATGCTCAGTGTAGGGTTCCGAAGCCGTTAAGTACTACAAATACAACATACAACAAGTATGAACTAATTTTCTATTTAAAGTTATCTTTATCCTCACAGATCGGGCAAATGTGCGTCATTATTCGCAATAATGTGAATATGACTCTAATTTTAATTAAACAAATTAAATTAATTGATTTCTTACCTGAACTTTAATCTTGTTCCTTTGCAGGATAGTAATAAATAAATAATACAAACACGTCAGGGGGGGCCTTGATATTATATTAATTTAAGTACATAAGTTTGCTCCATTGACATCCGTGGATTGCGAAACGAGCTTTTCAGCTCATAAATTTATTTTAGGCGTGAAAAGAAATAAACTAACCTCGGAAAAAATATATAAAATTACTATTTATTTGTTCTAATAAACCTACGCAATAAAAAGTCTTTGTATCGTTTATTTATTAATTATTACTGCCTTGTAAAGGATCGACATTATTTTTAGGGTAAGTAATCAATTAATGTAATTTAATTTGTTTAATTAAAATCTATGGCGCCATGTCCACACTATTGCGAGTAATGACGCCCATTTGACCGGTCTCTGCTTATCTTAGATGATTTAATGGGTTTAAACATTTTAGTCTCCTGTATCTCAAGAACCATTGATGTCTACTTAGTCTTGATATGCGCTTTCATTAAGTTTTTTCTCTGATTTTTAGTATTTGTAGTTTTGGCTATATTATGGACACTTAACTAACAAAAATTACCATTTTAAAGCTTTATATTTCACAAACGGATCCCTTAATAGAAAACTGTTTTAACAAACCCGCATGATTTTAATAGACCTATTCATTGAAACCACACTATAATGTGTGGTCTGTATGGAGAATTTGGAAACTATAAGAGTAACGGTAATGTGCTATTAGGAACCGAAGCCCCTCGATTTTGAAAAAGGGGCACCAAGGTAAGAGGGAATGAACGATTTTTATTGGAACGCTGTGCTGAAGATAATCAAAAACCCGAGATATCCAAATTTCTAAAAAAAAGGGTTACTTAGTCAAATTAGGAACCCTTATGGTTTCGCCATGTCCGTCCATCCGCAGCCTAGCGCGGAGACTCTTAGTACTAGAAAGCTGTAATTTGGCATGAATATGTATTAATTACGCCAACAAAATGGTACAATAAAATGTAAAAAATATTTTTTTTTAGTGTACCTCGTCTACTCTATAGTGTGGGGTGTCGTTGGATAGGTCTTTCAAAAATATTATGGATTTGTGGGATCCATTTTTCGATCAAGGGATCCGTTTATGAAATATTAAGCTTTAAAGCGCTAATTTTTGTTAGACTCAAGTCAGTCCCCCCCTCACAGCCAAAACTACAAATACTAAAAATCTGAAAACAAAACTTAAAATTAAGAACATGTAACGAATTTTCAAGGAAAACTATCACGACTATGTAGACATCATTGGTTCTTCAGATACAGGAGATTAAAGTGTTTATACCTACTAAAATCATCTAAGATGGGCTTTACATATAAATTGTCATGTTTGTAGTATTTAACGGATTCGGAACCCTACACTGAGCATGGTCCGACATGCTCTTGACCGGTTTTTTAATTAATATTCCGGGCTTATTCCGGCAATTACGAATCCTTAATTCATTAACATCCTAATGACATTCTAATTGCTGTAATTAAATATACATTAACAAAAGCGAGATCCCTCTAAGTTTAAAAAGTAATGAAATATGATTATTTTATCTTGTTTTCCTCAGATGTAATAATGGCGAAAGGAAATATATGATGGACCCTTTCTGACACACGTCGACCCCGTATCAAAAAAAAATCAAAAAATCAAAAAATCAAAATGTATTTATTACTATTTAGCAAGTTCGTAGATTTACAGTTGATGAGGCCTCCCTTTAGGCTTACAAAGCCTGTGTTGGGACACCTCGCTCTTCCTACAATCGACATAAATTCTACTTAGCTTAATAAATTTAAATTTACCATGTTATTAACTTGGGTGTATGTGTATGTGTGTGTGTGTGTGCGCGCGCGCGCGCGCGTGTGTGTGTGTGTGTGTGTGTGTGTGTGTGTGTGTGTGTGTGTGTGTGTGTGTGTGTGTGTGTGTGTGTGTGTGTGTGTGTGTGTGTGTGTGTGTGTGTGTGTGTGTGTGCGTGTGTGTGTGTGTGCATGCGTGCGTGTGAGTGTGTGTGTGAAAGTGTGTGCATGTGTGTGTATGTGGGAGTGTTTGTGAGCTAATTTTTAGTTATAAACTAATAGTCGCTCAGTTTCATTATATGTTTTTCCTTGAAGCCACTTTGGAATAATTGCTCTTTTTTTTACTTTATAATCTGTAAGTAGCTATCCCTCTTTTACACACACAGTTGCCTCTTTGTTGGTTACCTTATCTAATCAGCAGAGCTCGGCAGGGGTGAGGTGTTTCGAGAGTTTGCATAACGTGGACATACCTTGTCATTCAATATTGTAAATTGATAACAAATCAAATAATTATATTTAATTTTAGTCTGCCTTTCTACGATCGTCGTTTGCTACGATCTTTACGTCGCCATCAAAACAATTTTCAGTGGTGGTAAGACCCTGTGCAGGGTCCGTCCGGTTCGCAACCATCATCTTACCCATTAATCTAACGCCAAGCAACAGTGCTCGCATTGTTGTGTTCTGGTGTGGGGATAAGACAACCGGTGAAATTACTTGCATAGAGGCATGCCATCTTATATCAATTGGATTATAGTCTTGAGAATTCAAATGTCTATGAGTCACAGATTCCACTTCAGTTGGCCTGAGAGATCATGTTCCTTGTCCTTATAATAAAAAAAAACAAGCTATTTTGGCAAATCCTCCCCCCTCTTTAAATAATATGAATATCCATATGCTACTATGAAAGTTAATTAAGTGATATGATATGAAACGTCTTTAGATAGATAATAAATCTGGTTAAGGATGCCGTATTCAACTGAGTGAAATATCATGATAACGTTATTATTCTATTATTCTGTTGTGTTATAAAAAAAACTAGATACCAACTGGCTTTGTACATAATGCATTGTCATTTTAGTTTTTTTTTTTTTTTTTTTTGTTTTATTTATTCAATAAACCCACAGCACAATTTTGATAAAATATAGGTATGATACAGAAAGCTTATACATAGGCCAATTACGGGATTTTCTTATATAATAACTGATCAAGGAGAAGTTTAGGAGGGGACATACATTTACATTATAGAAAAAAACTAAAAAAAAATTAATGAAGTTTTATATTCTTTTAATATTTATTTTTAAAGTGAATACGCCTTCATTCCCAGAGCGAGGTAGGCAGAGCTAGAGAAATACCAAAAACTCTAAAAACACTTCTTGATTATTCTGTAACTAAGTTTTGCACAAACAGGCTAACATTTTAACCAGTTTAGTAGGTGTATCTACTTACATTAATATCTACACTTGAAATTCATGACGTAAAAATGGCTCACCCCGCCGAGCTCTGCTGGCAGGTTATAGAAAAACAGAGAATAATATAATATAATGGCCTGTAATTGGCTATGTTTTGTTATTCTAGTTTCTAATTTCTTTTGTAAAGCTGTTGGTTTTCCATGGATTAATAAATAAATAAATAAATAAATAAATATCACAGGAAAATCTCACACAAATTGACCTAGTCCCAAACTAAGCTCTAGGCTTGTGCTATGGGTACTAGACAACGATAAACATACTTAGATAGAGAAATAAATACGTCAATATATAGAAAACATCCAAGACTCAGAAACAAATACTCGTGCTCATCACACAAATATCTGCCCTTACCGGGATTTGAACTAGGGACCGCTGGCTTCGGAGCTTCACTCCCAACTAGGCCAACGTGTCGTCAATAGAAAACAAGGAAGGTGGAAGATAAAAAGTTACTATAGTTTCCAGTTTTTAGTATTTTTAAAGGGATGGACAAGGCAAACGAGCATACAGGCCTGGGCCTATATTCGACAAGCTAAAAAATATTTTACTTTCGACAAGGAAATATATGATGGACCCTTTCTGACACACGTCGACCCCGTATAATCTGTAATAGCTATCCCTCTTACACTCACTCAGTTGCCTCTTTGTATTGGTTTTAACTCAGCCGCCATTACTGTCAAGGAAATAAGAGCTATCGTAACGTTGACAATACGATAACATGTCAAAGGCGATATGGTTTTAAATTTAGAATTGAACCCCGCACTGATATTGAAAAAGGGTATATCAGTACAAAGCCTAGTTTTTTCACATTAATAAAGGGTGAAATTCTTACTAGATCATTATTCATTCCACTTCTAGTTTCAATTTCTATTAAGGCAACACAAAAAAAAAAAAATGTGTTCTACAATTTTGTTTTGTTAGTGCTAAGATAAGTTGCCGATGATCATTCTTATGTAAAACGACTTGACGAAGCCTTTTTTTTAATTTTAATTTAAATAAATGTCTAAGGCAAAAACATTTGTTAAACAACGGTTAAGAATTATTCTCATCTGTAAAAACTAAATATTAAGCCCTACCAAGTACAAAGTTCAATTATCTTCCAGTTTTAGACTGGCATGTACATACGTTCTATTTCCACGGCACTAAATTCGCTTGTGTAAAGGTCACACCGGCCCGGCAAACACATCGCCCCTATCTGCATAAGTGGGTTACCTCGCGACGTGATTGCTTCATTATGCGTGCGCGGCAGGGTGGGTGTTAAACCCGGGAGTAACCGCTGTAAAGCTTGCGAAAAAAAGGGCTTTCGAGGTAGTTATAATGAGTTTGGAAACTTTTGCGGATGTAAATTGTGATGTAATTTGCAAGGGAAGAATACACAGACGACTTTTCAAATGGAACCATACATACATAACATCACGCTTTCATTCCTAGAGAGGGGTAGGCAGAGCTACAGAAGTTCCAACAGCTCTAAAGTGACTTTATATTTTTTTAATTTTTTTTTATGGCATCAAGAAGGCAAATGAGCACACAGGCCACCTGATGGTAAGTGAAAACTGTGACCCATAGACATTCGCATTCACAAGACTGCAATCTTGAGACTGCAAATGCGTTGCCAACCCTGAGGACTAAGATGGAATGCCTCTATGCTAGTTATTTCACAGGCTGTCTTATCCCCAAACCGGAACACAACAATGCGAACACTGCTGTTTGGCGGTAGGTTAATGGATAAGATGGTGGTAGCTTCTTGATAATTCTGTAACCACATTTTGCGAAAACAGGCTAATATGTTTTTACCAGTGTATTTGTGACAGGTTGCAAGCTCATCGCCTAATACAAGCCTTTATTGCCCTTAGTCGCCTCTTACGACATCCATGGAAAGACATGGAGTGGCACTATTCTAACCCGGCAACCACACGGCAAAAAGGGAACCATTTAAACGAATTTTTCAAAACGATATTGCATATATATTCGTCTGCCATGAGTCTGCGTTTTTGCTCGTTATTTATTAAATCACTAGCTTCTGTTCGTGACTTCATCCGCATTCACTTCGGTTTTCGTTATTCCATCGGAAACTTAAAACAAATCCGGTATGAAAAGTAGCTTGTGTTCAGGCTTGAAATAGTAACAAAACAACACACACACAAACTTGCGCAATTATAATTATAGTAGGATTAAAAACAATGGCATGGTGGAGGCAAACGTGCAATTATAAACCATATGTTTTTACGATATGGTCGTCTTTACTATCAAGTGCATATGAGCTACCATGAGGTATGAGCTCGTATATTTTACCCCTGGTATTTTTTTATTGTTAATAATATGATAAAGAGGAACAGCTTCCAATTCCGGGTTAGATTTTAACTTTTTTTTTAATTTACGCTATACTGGAGGTTGACTTTTGTATAAGCGATTTAAAAATTAAAGTCACAGCACGATTACGGTAACTTTAACAATGACAGAGAGTTTGCCTTCATTTAATTTTATACAAATAAAGCAATATTCAGAATACTGGTACCCACGTCAACCGATTTAGTAATAACTATTTTATGTGTATGAGATTAAAGGTGAAAATTAAATGAAGGCAATCCATCTGGCAGTGGTAAACTCAAAATAATTCTACTGTAACTTGAGTTGACTTACTTATAGCTAAATATCCCTTCGTTCAAAAAATACTCGGCGTCAAAAAATCGCTCCTTTTGAAATTTTGAAATGAAACAGATATAAACCATATTTCATCCAAGGTGATTTTTTTGACGCCGAGTGTACAAGTGAGGAAACGTAGTTATGTTCCTTTTTTGATGTATTTTCTAAACACTATCCTTTTCTATTAAATAGCAGCCTAAATCCCAGGATCCCAGAATTGTATACGTAATCGACTCCATATTGAGTTCACGGTACTCAACGTACCCGCTATAACTCGTTTTATGCGATGTGAGCAGCTGTCCTTCTACATAAACATTTATAGAGAGGGTCGGTTTTATTGCTGTTTGTATGTTTTAATCAAAATGTTTCGCTGTATCAAAGTAGGGTACATTTAGCATATCTTTGAGGATGTCCCTACTGCCGTATAATACTAAAGAAGACGGGTAACTGCATAATAAAAGTATCATTATCATAAATACTTAAAAGTAACTTACTCGTTCTTTACAAGGTAATACATTATTTTTTTTATGTTAAGGAGAAGGCACCCGAGCACTCAGGCCACCTGATGGTAAGTGGAATCTGAGACCCATAGACATTTGAATTCTCAAGACTATAATCCTAAGACCTCAAATGCGTTGCCAACCCTGAGGACTAAGATGGAATGCCTCTATGCTAGTAATTTCACCGGTTGTCTTATCCCCACACCGGAACACGACAATGCGAACACTGTTGCTTGGCGGGTGGTTAATGGATAAGATGGTGGTAGCGATCCGGACGGACCCTGCACAGGGTCCTACAACCACTAATTTAAAAAATAAATAAAAATATAAAAAATATATATTTAAATTTAAATATATATTTTAATGTATTATAAATCACGATAAAACAGCTGAACGGATCAGGTTACAATTTGGCACAGTGTTTTTCGACCAGGGCTGGAATTCTAAGAGGTAATAACGATATCGTTTTTGTCCTGTTTCCGTATTGTCAACGTTTAGATAACTTTTATGTCATTTACAATAATGGCGACTGTGACATAAACGATTCTTAAACGTGTCAAACACGATACCGTTTTAACGCACCTGAATAGAGGCCCTGGGCTGGGATTCTACACGGTAGTAACGCTATCGTTTTTGACCTGTTTCCGTATTGTCAACGTTTAGATAACTCTTATGTCATTTACAATAATGGCGACTGTGACATAAACGATTCTTAAACGTGTCAAACACGATACCGTTTTAACGCACCTGAATAGAGGCCCTGGGCTGGGATTCTACACGGTAGTAACGCTATCGTTTTTGACGTGTTTCCGTATTGTCAACATTTTGATAACTCTTATGTCATTTATAATAATGGCGACTGTGACATAAACGATTCTAAAACACGTAAAACGCGATATCGTTGTAACACTAGAATAGAGGCCCTGGTATTCTACATGGTAACAACGATCCTATCGTCTCTGACGTGTTTCCGTATTGTCAACATTTTGATAACTCTTATGTCATTTATAATAATGGCGACTGTGACATAAACGATTCTAAAACACGTAAAACGCGATATCGTTGTAACACTGTAGAATAGAGGCCCTGGTATTCTACACGGTAACAACGATCCTATCGTCTCTGACGTGTTTCCGTATTGTCAACGTTTTGACAACTTTAAATAACAGGGCCTATATTCTACTGCGTTATAACGACATCGCGTTTGATGTGCTTTACAATCGTTTATGACTCAGCCGCCATTATTGACTTCAAAGGCGCAAATCTTGGCCCTGCATTGCTAGTGCTGCATTTAACATATCTATAGATTCTAAGCTCTGCCCTCCTAAGCCAAAATGCAGTATCTCAAATTCATTTACCAATGCAAGTTCAATCCTATCCTGTTAGTAATAAGGTTGTATTTCCTACAGAAGCCTGGTCAGAGATACTGCGATTTGTGTTAGCAAGGCAGCTAAGTTTTGTATTGAGTAAATAATTTCAAGTAATATTAGAATTGGGGCCTATTTCATTTGAGTTGGTTTTGAAAGATGTTCCAAATTTTGCAACTCACAAATTTATCAGTCCAGACATAGAAGTTTTTGTGGCTGGAACGTCAATTAACTAGGGACTTCCTTACGATATTAAAATTATCGATAATTATTTCAAATACTTATTTCAATGTGACATTTCATATATATAGGTATCGTTCACCGGATAAAATAGAGGGTAACTAAAATGCTGAGCACTACCCATCGATGGGTTTCTTACACAAAAACTACTTTTAATCGATTTCCATACAAAATTAACTGAAACCAAACAAAAAAGGCCTACTTAGGTAAATTGTATGACATTGTGTAGCATAATAGTAAACTCTATATAATCCTTACCTTTTTGAAAAATGTATGGAAAGGACTCAAACTTAAAAAAATATTATAAGTAGATAATACTTTATTTTTATCGTTACGTTGATGCCATTTTTAAGTTTTGAGTTACGGTGTATGGAAATTTCATGTTCATATTATACGTTATCTCATAGTCATAACTGTCATAAGAAATAAAGTACAATTTATCGATAAATTAAAATCGTTCGGAACTCCCTAGGACAATTTTATTCATGCCACAAAAACTTCTATGTCTGTTCATTACATTTGATATTGTTATAAGAACATTACGTTACAGCCGCCAGCACCACCGCAGATAGCAAAAATGAATGTTGTAATGCTAGCCATTGTCAAAAGGACTTATTATATGTGTATAGATACGGAAAACAACCCACCATTGCATGAAACACAGCTATAATCGTTTAAGTCACAAACATTACGGAACTCCTAAACCCACCGGGTTCGTACCGTGGCTATTTCTGCCCTGGTTGCGAAAGTGCCCGCTTTATGTCTCGTTGTGTCGCAAGCGGAAGACAAAGGTTTATTAGGTTTTAGTAAGATTGTATTCTTTTGATTGTAAAAATGTTGTATACATATTTATCGAAAGACATCATTTCCATATCGCGTGTAGATAAGGCTAGGTGCGATAAGGTTTGTTGTATAAAAACTCGTGAAAAACTCTTTGACTTTTAAAATACTAATATGCATATTCATGCCAAATTACAGCTTTCTAGTACTAAGAGTTTCTGCACTAGGCTGCGGACGGACGGACGGACGGACATGGCGAAACTATAAAGGTTCCTAGTTTGACTACGGAACCCTAAAAAGGATGTCAAAGTATAAATTGCCTGTCAACTTGAAGTGCAACTGTGTTTATTCTGTTAGTGCAACTGATATAAACTCTGATTCAATTTAAAACGAAAGGTAAAACTTTGGAATTGGTTTCTTCTTCTTTTTTGTATTCGCTTTTTATTTTTGTTTTCTGTGAATAAATCTACATCTACACTAAAGGTCAAAAGAGGAAAGAATTGTTTTTTGTTGTTGTATGTTTGTAACGAAAAACTCATAAACTACTAGACCGATTTCCAAAGTTCTTTCACCATTAGAATGCTACATTATCACAGAGTAACATAGGCTGTTTTATTTTTCTACGCGGACAGAGTCGCGGGCAACAGCTAGTTATAAATATCTGAAAGCTAAATGTGTAAACGTCCTCGATTCTAGTCTAACCGAAAAGAGTTTGACGTTTCTACATGTAGATTAACAGATATTTCAAATAGAAAACATAATCCGAGTTGGCGTCATAATAGACCTTTATAATATATAGGTAAATACGTAAGTTTCTGTAAAAACGTTTATAAAAGTAAAAAAAAACATGTAAAATTTGTGTTCATAAAAACTGTCACATAGATCATCCTAGATTTATACGACTGTACTCGCTTATAACTTGAGCATCGCCGCCATCTTGAGATGTTGTGACGTCATAGCTTCGTCACAGACTCTTAAGGTAATGAATGACAAAATGCGTCTCTCATCCGAAAACATAATGAAAAAAAGGTAAATTGTAGGAATTGGGGTGTTTACGACTTTATTTATACTGTAAGACTTATACCGTCTCAGTATAATCCCTCTTTCAACTTGAAGTGCAATGATGATTCAATTTAGAACGAAAGGTGAAAACTTTGGAGTTTGTTTCTTTGTTTTTTTAGGTAACCTAATAAGGTAAGAAATGTAAAAAAATCTTGTTTCACCTTATAAATTATAATTTAAATGTTTCCCTTTGGCTCATTTACTCCTGGCTCTCTCTGTCTCACTCTCTATCCCACAGCTGTGATGACGTGATGAGCTTTCTTCAAAGAATACTACTACACTTATTATATCCGCGGCACTATTCTACTAGTCGATAAAACCATATTGCTTTTAACATGTTATAGAATTGTCAACTTTATGACAGCTCTTATTTACTTGACAGTTAAAAACTACAACAAATATCAAAAAATAATCAGGACATCTACTATCCCAAGACATAACCGTGTTTTTTTTTTATTATAATGCAGTATTTATTAAGACTTTATTTTATCACCCAATGTAAGTAAATAGTAAGCAATGTATTTGTGTCCTTGGTTATTTCTCAGTTCAAGGTTAGGTTAGGTTAGGAAGAGATCGCTATGTAGCTGTAAGACTACCTGTTGTTTAGCTGAAACTATTATGTACTGTTGCGTGTTCTGATATTTTGTAGTTCAATGAAGAGCATTAGTACCTACTTATTAGGTATATTGTTTTGTTAATTCAAATGGCGGATACCTTGAGGTAGAATTACTTAATAACTTAGTTTTTTTTAGGAAGCGATCGCATCAAAACACCAATTACGTGGTCTCAAGAACGCGTTATTAGCAAAGACACAACTCAAAACAGCAGATTGTCAGCTTTAACAAGAGATTGCCAGCGGCAATTTAAAGGTGGTCCCTGGAAGCCGCCAGCAAAGCCACCTTTCTGGGGATTAGAGCCGAGGCGAGGGTCAGGGTGAGCTGGCCGGTTTACTCGTGATTAGCGGAGCAACAAGTGGGGAGATAATCACGAAATAAAGGGCAGAGGGTAATTTACGTCGTGTATTTTGTTTTCGCACTCGCATTGTGTTAAGGAACGTTGGAAAGTGTGAAAATCTATGGCCTGTATTATAAAGACAGATGCTGGTGAAAAGGCATTTATGATATAACAGTTTTTCTTCAGCTTTTTAAGTCACAGGGCCGTATTAATTAATTGATTTTGGCTTAAATAGGGTGATCGCACCAGTGTTGGACACTTTAAGCTGACAGGCACCAATAATGGACACTTTACTCTTAATTCAAAGATCATAAGGTTATAAATTGATTGTTGCAAAACAAATGAATAACCTTTATCTTCTGTAAAATAAGAGTCAAGTGTCCGTCATTGGACCTTGTCAATTACTGGTTCGATCACCCTACTCGTCTTAAGATTCGACAAATCATTGAGAAATTTTATTTAAAATCAATCTTGAGACGGGCTCTCGTCTCTCAGTTTTTTTATGCAAGGCCCACGAGCGCACAGGCCACCTGATGGCTTGGTATCGTAATCTGAGACCAATAGACACTTGAATTCTCGAGACTATAATCTCAAGACTGCAATCCTAAGACCGCAGATGCGTTGGAAGCTCCGAGGACTAAGGATCCTATTAATAAACTCATCTTGGCAGAGACGGCCGTCACAAGATACGTCAAAGGTAACCTCAATCCGTAGAAAACAGTCATTTTTCACGCATCTTGAAACAAGAATTTCACCGAAATCGTGTTTTCGTGTCGTTTCACCGAATTTCATTTCATGGAAAGCTACTTTCTCCTTAAACCTTACTGTTTTAGGTTATCTTATGCATGGTAACGTAGGTCAGGGCCTCTATTCAGGTGCGTTAAAACGATATCGTGTCTGACACGTTTAAGAATCGTTTATGTTACAGTCGCCTTTATTGTAAATGACAAAGAGTTATCAAAACGTTGACAATACGGAAACAGGTCAAAAACGATATCGTTATAACGCAGTTGAATAGAGGCCCAGGTCAAAAACGATATCGTTATAAGGTACCTTGTAGAATTCCAGCCCAGGTTAGGTTAGACCTGTGACCACCAAAAAATTATAACTTCGATGCATGTCGATGAAATGAGAACTCGGCGAAGTAAACTCAATGAAATGAGTGTCGACATTATAAGGGTACCACTGGATTGTAACGGCTCTATGCTGTTAAATTCATCACCGGAACCTAACTTGAGATGTTGGATTGTAGTTTATACTTCTTCTTCTTTTTTAATTAATGGCGGTCCACACAGTGATTTCGCCAATGTCAAGTGAATAGAGTAAATCAGTAAACAGAATAAATCAAAATTAAAAGCCGGGCATTTCTCATTCGGCCCTCTTCCCTCCCCGAAGGTTACCGGACAATTCATTGTAGTTTTAATTATTATTTATTATCTTGACTATGGCAGGTGATAACTGACATTTTGATGTACATGTTGATGTAATAGAATTGAAAATGTTTACTCAACGTACACAGTTTTTTCCTCTCAGTATTGTGCCACAATAAAACTGCGGCGTTAATTTTCAAAGGCATCCTGACTTAAAACTAACCTAAATTAAACAATAATCGGGTAAGAGTATTTTCACTTTTCACCTATTATTGACCTGTCACTAATACACTAGTAAACTTCTTGGCCTGATTGTGCAAAATGTGGTTACAGAATTATATACAAGTCTTTTCGGAGTTTTTGGTATTTCGGTAGATCTGCCTACCCCACTCTGGGAATGAAGGCGTGATTAATATGTGTGTATGCATGTGTATGTACCTATTATTGTCGTGAGAAACCACTGGAACTCCTTAATAAGTTGGATTCGGTTTAAGTTATTTAAATATTTAATTATTACTCTCACCGTCTGTTTCACAATCGTCAAGTAACCCTTTCCCTTTCATACACTTTATCGTATTGTTTTAAAAAGGGCGCCGATCGTCCAGTGGCACCATCATTACTTTTAAAGTGTTTTTTTAATAAACTAAAATATTATCTTAAAATCTAAGAGTGCTTTACTGTTGAACATATGAATACGCAATATATAACACACATGACACAGTTTAATAACCTTTAACCTTCGTGTAGTCAACTTAACGGAAAAGGCGGCAATTTTTTCCGTTAAATTGCTTACTGATAGTTCAATAGTTGTTAAGTTATGTCATATTCTCTATAAATTGCGTATTGATGTGTACAACAGTAAAGCGCTCTTGGATTTTAATATAATACTTTAGTGTATTAGAAAACACAATAAAATTAATGAGGGCGCCACTGGACGCTCGGCGCCATCTTAACTCGGCCATTACTGTCAAGTTAATAAGAACTACCGTAACGTCGACAATAGGATAGCAGTATGGGTAAGAAAACTGTACAATAAAGGAACTGGGGCCTTTATTGTGGACGTTTCAGCTCACAATGTAATACGTATACCTACCCGCTAACCACAGACAACCTCGACAAGAGAATGCTCGAGAAACGTAGGTATTGAAAGACTATGATCAAATTCAGATGATACAAACTCTGAGAAATATTATTTAATATAAAGCTGTCTAAAAATAACATGTTCACCGCGCGAGAACGCGTCAAGGCACAAGCGAAAGCCATTTTACGGTTTTAAGAAGTGATATCAAGTCTTTATTTAAAAACTAGCGACCCACCCTCGCTTCGCTCCGGATTAAAGTATTATACATATAAACCTTTCTCTTCAATCACTCTATCTATTAAAAAAAATCGCATCAAAATCCGTTGCGTAGTTTTAAAGATTTAAGCATACATAGGGATATAGGGACATAAAAAGCGACTGTTTTATACTATGTAGTGAAGATAAAAGACGGAGTGGCGTAAGCTCATGTGGTTGCCGGGTTAGAATAGTGCCACTCCATGTCTTCCCGTGAATGTCGTAAGAGGCGACTAAGGGAATAAGGGGTTGTAGTATTGTTAGGCGATGGGCATGCAACCTGTCACTAATACACTAGTAAACTTCTTGGCCTGATTGTGCAAAATGTGGTTACAGAATTATCAACAAGTCTTTTTAAAGTTGTTGGTATTTCTGTAGCTCTGCCTACCCCACTCTGGGAATGAAGGCATGATGTTATGTATGTATGTATAAAAGACGTTTTTATAGCATGAATACCATATGGGCATTTTTACACGTAAATAATTACCCAACAAAAGACCACTCTGCTGAGAATAAACACCGCACAATGCATCGTGTAATAGTAAATAGGTGGCGTGGTCAAGTCCAGTACAACACCATTTTATTCCTTTTGGGATTTAGATCAGGATCGCTACCACCATTATCCTTTAACCTACCAAGCAGCAGTATTTGTATTGTTCAGTTCCGGTGTGAGGATAAGACAACTGGTGAAACTTCTAGCATATCGGCATTTCATTTTAGTTGTCAGGGTTGGCAAATCATTTGGAGTCTTAGGATTGCAGTCATGAGAATTCAAGTGTCTCTGGGGCTCAGATCCCACTTACTATCAAGAGGCTTTATATATTTACCTGATGATAAGTGGAAACTGTGACCCATAGACATTCGCATTCACAAGACTGCAAATGCGTTGCCAACCCTGAGGACTAAGATGGAATGCCTCTATGCTAGTTATTTCACCGGCTGTCTTATCCCCAAACTGGAACACAACAATGCGAACACTGCTGCTTGGCGGTAGGTTAATGGATACGATGGCCTGGGTGCCGGTGTGCCTTCTGCTTGCCATTAAGAAACTGATCTTATCTGAGATGCCTTTCCCAAGACTTGTTAAAAATGACAGTTTTTTTGGCAGTGAGAGGCACACTAGCACTCATGCCACCTGATGGTAAGTGGCATCTGAGACCCATAGAAGTTTCAGCCCTCGAGGTGATAATCTCAAGACTGCAATCCTAAGACCTCACGTTGCTAACCATAAGGACTAAGGTGGAATGCCACTATGCTAGTAATTTCATTGGTTGTCTTATCCCCGATTTGACGTACCTTGAGGCGCTATAGGCTAGAGCAGTTTGTTAAAACACAGCTCTATTTATGAATGAATGAATGAATTGAATTTATTTCGGACTTGAATCCATATCTTGGTAGTATACAGCGTCCTTAACAACTATGCTAGTATAAAAATTAAATTTATTAAAATAATGTTTCACATAATATTTTTTATACAAATTCAGTCTATTGTAAGCTTCACAGTGGTGCAAGCTTCTTAAAATTACTTATACAGTTGCGTCTATTCCTGTCATACCAGCTTACGTAGGCGTACCTCATATCCCGCCTCCATTTATCTCGTTCTGAAACTGTATTCATCCCGCGACCGCCTGTCACTCGTTCCCCGCGTGGGCGTTTGTACTAGTCGGTTGAGGTTTCATTCACTCGACGTATGCTCCCACGCCGAAGTCGCATAATCGATATTAAAAAAAGAGTGTCTCCTTTGAGTAAAATAAGCAAAAGTATTTTATGAGGTTCCCCTCCATGTCCCGCTTCTTTTTTTCTACCCTGTACATACAATTATAATCGTGAGTTATTACGATGTGTTTTACTGGTTATGAAACAGTGATATAATGAAAAAGTATTGGTTACGAGTGCCTTATATTCTAATAATGTCACCGGAATTTATTATTTTCTTGCCATATTCTTGTATGTCGATACGACATTCATAATAAGGTATTGTTATTTCAATGAAATTCATGATTCGTACATTCTTGCCTTTTTCTTCTTTTTTTTTGGAATTTCATCGGATTTACAAAGTTACAGAATAGCTGACGACACGTTAGCCTAGTTGGGGGACCCTGCCTACGAAGGTAACGGTCCCGAGTTGATGGGCAGATATTTGTGTGATGAGCGCGAGTCTTGAATCTATTTCTCTATTTAAGTAAGTTTTTCGTTGTCTAATACCCATAATACAATTATGGGTATTATGGCTGTTATGACATAGCTATGCATTTTATTTTACGGCGAGTGTAAAGGACAGGACTATGGCAGTTGTATAGCTTTGTCTTCTACGCTCGCCGTAAAATAAACTGCATAGTTATGTCATAATAACCCCCCTGTACTGACAAGCGATGTATTTCAAGATGGCGCCGAGCGTCCAGTGGCGCCCTCATAACTTTTATTGTTTTCTAATAAACTAAAGTATTATCTTAAAATCAAAGAGTGCTTTGCTGTTGTATAAATCAAAACGAAATTTGTAGAGAGTATACTATGATAGCGGGAAAAATCGCGGGAACGCGGTGGATGCGAAAAGCACAGGACCGGTCTGAATGGAGAGCCTTGGGGGAGGCTTATGTCCAGCAGTGGACGTCTTTCGGCTGATATGATGATATGATGATGATACTATGATATAACTTAACAACGATTGAACTATGACTGAGCAACATAACAGAAAAAGTGACCACCTTTTTACGTTATGTTGTCTACACGAAGGTTATTAAACTGTGTCATGTATGCTATATATTTGTTCAACTGTAAAGCGCTCTTGAATTGTAGTGTAATACTTTAGTTTATTAGAAAACACAATAAAAGTAATGGCGACACTGGACGCTTGTCGCTCTTAAAATAGGCGATTATTTATTTTAATTAACTATAGGTCTATAATTAAGTTTTTATATTCTATTTAGCTAATGTACCAATTTGTTATGTAAGACTGTTTTGTTGCGTCGCTAGGTTTGTACCAATGTCGTATTTATAACAAGTGTAATAAGTGTTCAAATGAGTTGTCACAGGCACCATCCTAAAGTGAAAAGAGTGTAACATTCGGACATAACGAGAAGAAAAAACTAAAAACCATTTTTTTGTATGTTAAGGAGAAGGCACACGACCACTCAGGCCACCTGATGGTAAGTGGAATCTGAGACCCATACACATTTGAATTCTCAAGACTATAATCCTAAGACCTCAAATGCGTTGCCAACCCTGAGGACTAAGATGGAATGCCTCTATGCTAGTAATTTCACCGGTTGTCTTATCACAACAATGCGAACACTGTTGCTAGACGGGTGGTTAATGAATAAGATGGTGGTAGCGATCCGGACGGACTCTACACAGGGTCCTACCACGACTAAATTAATAGTTATAATAATATATGCTGCTGTCTTAGATATGCTTTGTTTTACCGCCCAGTGGTGCTAGACAAGTTGCATATAAGTAAGTTGGTAAGTTGTTATATGGAATTGACGTAAGTGGCTTACGTCAATTCCATACATTTATCAATCGAAATATAATCGCTAACGATTGTCGAATGCAACTTGTCTAGCACCACTGTACTTAATTCTGGTGACGTACTCACGGATAAATGGACTCGTAATACGAGTATAATTAGAATTGCATTGAAACCCACTAACGGATTATCTCCGCCCTTCAACCCACTCCCACGCGAGTGCAGCGAGCGATCTATATATAACGTGTGTGTTATCCGCTTTCTGCTTAATCCCAATTTCCGATTGGTTTCCCGAAAGGATAAACCGACGTTATTGGGAAATAATTAATGGGTACGATACCCTTGGAAGTTTATGGTATCAATTGGGGCAGAAGGGATTCTTGTAGTTATTTCTAGTTTAGTTTTAGTGTTGCAGCAGTGATAGATAGATAAAAAAATAAATCAACATAAACATGAAAAAAGGACATAAAAAAAAACATTATATGCGAGAGAGCCATGTGTTGTGCTGTGAAATGGCGCTGACTCAGCAGAATGCTGCAGGGACTGCAGCGCTGGTATTCTGCCAGTACCATAGGAGTCAGGTCTGTGGCGCCCGAATGAAGCCGAAAGATGTGCCAAACGAACATAAAAGTTATCAATATTTATTTCATGTAACATGACACATAAAAAAAATATTTATTATGTAACTGCTTTCCAAAATAGTAGATTGTTCAACAAGGGACTAAAACAAGCCATAATGACACGAGATGTTTAGCCACGCGAGCGAGGGTGGCTGTAGTTCGAGTGTCATTATGGTTGTTTAGTCTCGCGTTAAACACTCTACTTTTCACTTTGAATGCGAGGAAAAAAACGACGTTCTAAACAATATTGTTTTTTAACAACGTACGCTCAATACAAGTTATGAACATCTATTCAAAATACCAATAGGAAAAAAAGTTCCGCGGTTTTTTTGTAAAGTGATGTTTTAAATGCTTGCATATTTAGCCAACAGATTCAAACTTGGAAGCCATTTTAAAAGTAATTGGACCATGCATAATAAAAGAGTTCGGCCTTAATATGATTAAATAGATTCATATTCGTAATAATTAATCGTGTTTCACGAAATGAAATCCTTTTTTTTTATATATTTGCACAGTTGTAATTTTGAGGTTATTTCGACACCCAAAAATATGGTCCATACACAATCACTGAAAATGGCGATAATCCTCCATTCACAAACACCGTGATTGGTTGTTTAGGGGTTTCCAAAGTAAATTAAAAAAAAAACTTTAATCCTAGAGATTAATAAGGAGCTTTAGTCCCGATTCGCAGAGATTTAAGTAGTATTTTAAGAGCATGAGAAGTGAAAATATAAAACATCTTAAAATACTACCTATAAATAAAATAACCCTTGCAGTTCACCCGCTTGTGGCATGGTCTCTAAAATGCTGGCCGCGTTCCCCCTTTGCACAGCCAGACTGAGCCGCTGCGCAAAGAACGAGCCCGCTCTAGGATCGCCCGCCGCCAAAATAAGTCTTTCCGACCTCTTTAACAAACTTGTCGGTGTCGGAAGACCACGGTCCCAATGTTTCCATTACACATACATACATACATAAATCACGCCTGTTTCCCAGAGGGGTAGGCAGAGACCACTTCTTTCCACCTGCTACGATCCTGACAAAGCTCTTTCGCTTCTTCCACATTCATACATCGAGTCATGCATGCACGTCGGTTTCGGGTACTTAAGATTCGGCCCTTTTCCAGTATTTCCCCTATTTGATTAGGGCGCCCGCTTACGACCCTTTGCCTTTTTTGTTTCCATTAAAAGTGCCAAAAAAACGTAATTTTAATTAAGATAAGCGTTATCTGGCACTGGGTGGTCTGGGCACGGTCTGCTGCGGACCCAGGCTGACGAGCGGATCCCTCGACGAGAGACGGAGCTAACGTGTCCACGCATGTAACGTCCCAAGCCAATGGAATATTAAGGGAGACCATTCATTTTGGGCCTTAATCAAAAGTGCCGGCCAACGAATTAAAGTGTCTTAATCTGATCGGAACATCGCTCTGAGCGTTTCATTGTATGACATGTAAACTCTAGAACCATCATTTGTTGGTGTTACAGAAGTTCGAAAATCTTGACTTTCCATATAATATCAAAAGTGTCAACTAACAAATATAATTGTTTTTTACTGCTTGGGGCTTCACCGTGAGCATAGAAAAGACCTTGACCCAAGATAAATATCATAGTAAGTAGCAGGTATCATCATCGTTCAGTTAAAAGACATCCACTTTTGATAGTGTGATATACATCGCCAAATAAAGGGTTAAGTTAAGGATCTTCTATAACACCAACAAATTATGGTTCTAGAGTTTTGACGTCGTATAATGAAATGCTGAGAGCGATGTTCCGATCAGATTATAACACTTTTATTCGTAAATCGGCACTTTTGATTTTGTATAAAAAGTCAAGGATTTTCGAACTTCTATAACACCAACAAATGATGGTTCTAGACTTTTGATGTCGTATAATGAAATGCTCAGAGCGATGTTAACATCAAATTAATAATACTTTTATCCGTTAGCCGGCGCTTTTGATCTTGGGCCCAAACTTGTATGAAACGTGAATGGTCTCCTTTATCAATATTAAGTTTCTATTTTGTATTTTTCTACTTGGTACTATTTTGCAGACTTGTGGTATAGTTCTTTATGGATATATAATCTATCTACTCTGTATTTTTTTTTATGTAAAAACAGATACAGAGTAGATAAACAAATATATATGAGTTTATGTTACTCTAGCCTTAAGTTTATAGTTTAATTTCTAGAAGTAATGCGCATATTTATACAGTTAACAATGTTAACAAAACGTAGAAATAAATTTATAATCATGCTACATCATGTTCCGATGTGGGATAAGACCAGTGAAGTTACTAGCATACGGGTATGTAGTCTTGCTCCTCAAGGTTTAGAAATTTAATATTAGCCAATATATCGAGTTGACGCGATTTGAGATAGGCGCATCTCAACCAAGGACCATTTACTAATACGGCTCATAGGATGGCAGTCTTAAGTTGGCAAATGTATGGGTGTGAGATCCTACTTATCATCAGGTGGCCTGTGTGTTCGTTTGTCTTCTCCTTATTTAGTTATTTCGTGCGATTTTAAGATAATTACATAATTATATACTATCACGCCTTCATTCCCAGAGTGGGGTAGGCAGAGCTACGAAATACCAACAACTACAAAAAGAGTTGTTGGTAATTCTGTAACCACATTTTGCACTAAGATAATTTTAAGATCTTTTACAGTGGATATAAATATTTTAATCGTCTCTGAAGAATCAAAGAAGTATTGTTATACGTTATATTTTCACTGTTAATTTCGTTATTGTATACGCTTAAAAGAAATACATTTTCTGATTTTTAGAATTTGTTTTTTTGCTGTAAGGGCTCCCCTTTTCTCAAAATGATTATTTTTGAGTTCAATTTTTCATTTCGCACTCAAAACGCACTCGCATAAATTTATAGAGTCACCAATATAGTAAAAATCCTTAAGACCGTCTTATTAAAAGTGAAAAGTTTAAAATGAAAAGTAAAGTTTAATATCGATAGCCGTTCTTTACAGGTACAGAGTGCACTAAATAAACGACGAACCTCATTTCCCGAGCAAACAAAAGCCCTCGCAAAGCTCGAATAAGCTTTATAGCATTGCAGCTTCAACTATTGCAGGAACCGGAACAGATTAATTTTAGTGCTTACTTAACTAAGCTTTCAGGAAACTTGCGATAAGCTCGTTTTTTAATAAAGGCCAGTTGCAAAAGTTTCATTTGGAGAGTGCCCGGGTTAATTGACGTGGGTTTAAATTTCCAAATGGAAATACTCGTATTTTGGGGTCATCGTTTCAACAATAGAATAATATTAATTTCGTAGTCTGTTCCACATGAGGGTCATACACAGATTTATGTTAGCGTCTTTCCTGTGGACACGCCGGAAGTTAACGTTTTCAAGGCCTAATTTTCTGGCTAAGTTACCAGAAAATTAGGTGTCGGGGCGTTGTAGTATGAGCTTAATACAGACGACGACAATCCTTGCTTTAGAAATATAAAAATATTAAATATTTCTGTAGCTTTTTACACGAGGAAAAGTGTGTTTAGGTAGACTTGGCCCTCGTTTTTCCTTTACACAGTAACTCCCCCGCGATAACTTAATAGCTCTATAAATGTTTCTTTTTCGGCATAAATTGTGGGGTGTAAAAAGTAATGCGACCTTTTTCTAGCCGTAAAAATAGGGTGATGATAAAACCCAGAACGTCAGTTCCGGTACGCAAATAGCCCATGAGAGCGGTCAGAACCGCTGAGTAGCTATAGTTATAGTTTGGGACAAATTTGTATGGGAGAGCATCAAAGTGGAGTAAAAGTCCCGGCACCCGCTTATTTGGTTACTTATGTCTAAAACCATTACTACTTATGTTATTATGAAGTTTAATTTGTCTATGTCAAGGACCTGAAAATTTGAATTTCCGAATTGCAAATATTTAAATGTGGAATTTGTACATTATTTATTATAGTTTTACTTAATCATATTGCATACAGGGACCGGCCTGCTATCCCATTCAAGGCATTTCGAATGGGTTTTTGTAAGGGTTTTACTTAAAAACGCCGTATCGCTTAAAAGCCGTTCGATTTGCTTTTAAAACCCGCTATCCCATTCAAGGGAATGGGTTTTATAAGTCTTTTACTTAAAAAAGCCGTTCGATAAGTTTTTAAAGCGCTATTCATAAGGGTTATCTGTGCTTTAGCTGTTAAGGTTTCCCTTATAGTGAATGGCTAGTTTAACAAATAATTTAGTTATATATTTCCTTCCAAGCGGTTATTCTTTTAGTGGGGTATTCTATTGAGAGGTTAGTCTTTTAAAAGCTTTTATCGGTGAATGGGTGGGCGGGTCCCTGGTTGCATATAATTTATTTTAGTACTTTGGCTCATTAGTACTTAAGAACTTTTTTTTTTTACGTCAAGGAGAAGGCACACGAGCACTCAGGCCACCTGATTGTAAGTGGAATCTGAGACCTATAGACATTTGAATTCTCAAGACTATAATCCCAAGACCTCAAATGCCACAACAATGCGAACACTGTTGCTTGGCGGGTGGTTAATGGATAAGATGGTGGTAGCGATCCGGACGAACCCTGCACAGGGTCCTACCACCACCCTGCCTAATGTTAAAAATGCTTTTAAAATAAACATTAGGTAAGTTTTTTTTTTTCAATAATTTGTATGATAATGCAAATTTTAATTATTTTGAATGGCCTTACAAGATATATTTTGGGCATCTTAATAAGGTACGTGTAGGCAAATTGTAAAAGTCAACCGAAATTATATTTAGAAGAAGACTTTTAATATATCAATTGCCAGTTATATTCGGCCTCCATATTTACTTAATACCATAAAGACTTCGGTTTCTATTTCAGTCCCTTATTTATTAAAGGTAATTGAAGAAGGACATCGATATTGCTTAGATGGTTAATTTGAGAAGGTATTGAAACGTCGGAATCTAAATTTAAATTCAAGTAATTTTATTAACCACCGAAATAAGTTTAATATCATAAGTTTTTTTTATGGCCTGAAGAAATAAATATAAATAAATAAATATCAGGGGACAATCTTACACAAATTGATCTAGTCCCAAACTAAGCTCTAGGCTTGTACTATGGGTACTAGACAACGATAAACATACTTATATAGAGAAAATACATACTTAAATATATAGAAAACATCCAAGACTCAGGACCAAATATTCGCGCTCATCACACAAATATCTGCCCTTACCGGGATTTGAAGCCAGGACCGCTGGCTTCGGAGGCAGGGTCACTCCCAACTAGGCCAACGTGTCGTCAACGTGTCGTGAAGAAGGCGCATGAGCACTCAGGCCACCTGATGTTAAGTGGAATCTGAGACCCATAGAGACATTTTAATTCTCAAGACTATAATCCTAAAACCTCAAAATGCGTTGCAAACCCTAAGGACCCAGATGTAATGCCTCTTTTTTATGATAAGGAGAAGGCACACGAGCACTCAGGCCACCTGATGGTAAGTGGAATCTTTGACCTATAGACATTTGAATTCTCAAGACTATAATCCTAAGACCTCATATGCGTCGCCAACCCTGAGGACTACAATGGAATGCATGTATGCTATGTGTAAAGTTTAACGTGGTATCTGTGTGTCTGTTTGTGGCATCGTAGCTGTCCGTCCGTCCGCAGCCTAGCGCAGATACTCTTAGTACTAGAAAGCTGCAATTTGGCATGAATAATTATGTATATTACGACAACAAAGTAATAGAATAAAATGTAAAAAAACGTTTTTTTTTGGTACCTTCCCTACACATAACGTGGGGATGTATTTTTTTTTGTCTACCCTATAGTGTGGGGTGTCGTTGGATAGGTCTTTCAAAAATATTACGGGTTTGTATATACAAATTTTCGATTAAGTGATCCGTTTATGAAACATTAAGCTTTAAAGCGCAATTTTTTGTTAGACTCAAGTGTCCCCCCCTCCTACAGTCAAAACTACAAATCGCATCTTTAGAATTATAGTGACCTAATACACATATTTTGATTTTCGATTTAGGTCTCTATAACACTAAATTTATGACTCGAAATCGAAAGCTGTAAATGTTTGAATTGGGTCACTATAATTCTAAATGTGCGAAATACTAAAAAAATTAAAAATTTCAATGAAAGAACATATAACGAATTTTGAAGGAAAACTATCACGACTCAGTAGACATCATTGGTTCTTGGGATACAGGCGATTAAAGTGTTTATATCTACAAAAATCCTCTAAGACGGCACCAATTGACTTTAAATAGAAAATTAGTCATTACTTGTTGATTTTTATGTTTGTAGTACTTAACAGCCTCGGAACCCTACACTGAGCATGGTCCGACTTGCTCTTGCACGGTTTTATATAAGTAAGTAAGGCCTGTTCCAATTTGAGAAATATTGAATACCTTTCCATTACCGACATTTAATTAAGCATAAACACCGTAAAAGTCAATATCCGCGATCAGCTGCGAGACATAAACACCTTAACAGCCACAATTAATACTGGTTGTGAGTTGTATTACCTAAACTTGCCATTACTGTAAATGAACGAGTTAAAAACAAATACAAAAACACGTCAAAAGCATGTATAATCGAGTAAAATTCCATGGCAAATGCAATTAGATTCAGCCCGAATAACATAAACCCCGTAAGTATAAAAGCGAGAGAAATCAGCTTTCTTTTTAAAATGTATAAAACGAGTACAGACAGCCATTATTTAAACACGTCTGAACGTGCAAGGTGTTGAGCACGTACCTCTAAGGTGCTCAATGCTCATCGATATGCGAGCACGAACACGCATATAGATGAGCACCTGGGTTTGATCTGAAACTATTCTGCAAATGCATTCCCTGTGAACAAATAAAGGCAGCCACATTCGTGTTATAAAACTTTTAGATAACATTTTGTTAACTTGTTTCAAATACAAATTCATTTAAAAAATTACGAATACCAAGATTTATTACTACATGTTGAAAATAATTAGCTACTTAATAGGTTCGGTTGCTTCTCATAAATATAACCTTCTAAAGTGAGTCATATAAGGGTAATCTATAAATATATAATAAATATCGCAGGACAATGTCCGAAAATAGACCTTGTCCCAAACTAAGCTCTAGGCTTGTACTATGGGTACTAGACAACGATAAACATACTTAGAGAAATACATACTTAAATACATAGAAAACATCCAAGTCTCAGAAACGAATATTCGTGCTCATCACACAAATATCTGCCGTTACCGGGATTTGAACCCAGGACCGCTGGCTTCAGAAGCAGGGTCACTCGCAACTAGGCCAACGTATCGTGTAGTAAAATACTTTATGATAAGCTACTTAACAGGTTCAGTTGCTGCTCACAAATTTAACCTTCTACAGTGACTCATGTAGCGCCACTCCTTGTGTGTTGTTTTTGAACCTACTTCAAAAAGGAGAGGTTCTCAACTCGTCAGGATTTTTTTTGAAATGTATTTTCCCCGATTGATCAAAGACCACTGGACCGATTTGAAATATTTTTGTTTGAAAGGGTATATTTTCTAGTTGGTCCCATTGTCAACACATCAGCAGCTGATGGTGGGATCTTGGAAAAATCGAGGGAACTCATCAAATTTTAGTACTTTCGGTATCAAGTCTACACTGTGTTCAAAAAGTATTATTTGGTGAAGTGGAACTGATGATGAAGACCTCAGATGGCCACCGGAACGCCTCAACGGTACCTATTTCAAGAGTAGCGATATGATACATATATCTCGATGAAGATAGTTGAGTGGCTATGATGAAGCACATTTCAATGGATTAAATGTATGAATATGACTGTCCTATTGTTTCTTTTTGATTGAGATGGGGGAAAATTTAAAAAGGCTAAGAAAAAAATCGCACAACGTATGAATTATTTTGAATTGATTAAATTTTATAACATAACTAGCGACCCGCCAGCGGCTTCGCCCGCTGCAATATTTTTTTTTGCACTTAGAGGTATGAAAAATAGATGTTGGCCGATTCTCAGACCTACCCGATATACACACGCAGTTTTATTAAAATCGGTCCAGCCGTTTCAGAGGAGTTTAATAATGTACACCGTGACACGAGAATTTTATATATTAGAATATCCCATTATAGCAGGCTATAAATTGACGTTTCAGAAAAATAAAATTCTCGTTTATAATACAAAAAAGTTCAAATTAAGTTTGGAAGAATTAAAATTCACAACAGCATCGAAATTAAGGATCTTAATTCATTTATAAGTCGTTTGAAGTTTTTTATTAATTCCCTTTGTAAAGTTAAGCGTTCAGTAATTCAGTAATAAAGAAAAAAGGGTAACGAACTTTGTGACATTGGACAAACTGATACATTTTTTATTGAAAAAACATTTATCGTAACGTTACAATATTTTAATAGCGGATTAATTAAAATTAATATATTTTTCTTAGATAATTTTGTTCATATTATTGTGTTCTAATATGGGTATTAGACAACCAGTTTAATGTCTAGTATAGAAACATCCACCTTAGTCATCTCATCAGGGTTGGCCACGCATTTGCTTTAAGATTGTAATCCTGTACAGTGTGTTACCGGCATGAGGGCTTTAAATGTAGGTATCGATTCTACTCCTCAAATGCTACATCTTTTTTTCTACGACTTAGAAAATAACTTACTACAGTAAGTTATAGGTGATCAAACTTTCAAACTTTAGTAGTAAAATCAGTGAATTAATTTATTTTGTATGAAAAATAAAAAATAAAAATTACCTCATTTTTTAAAGTCGTAGAACAAAAGGAGTTCCATTTGAGGAGTAGAATCGATACCTACATTTAAAGCCCTCATGCCGGTAACACACTGTATACAATCAAGAATTCAAATGTGTATAGGTATCAGATTCCACTTACCGTCAGGTGGCCTGAGTACTCGTGTGCCTTCTCCGTATCATAAAAAAGAGGCATTCCATCTGGGTCCTCAGGGTTGGCAACGCATTTCAGGTCGTACCACTTACCATCAGGTGGCATGTGTGCTCTGTTTGCCTTCCCCTTGCCATATTTTTTTTACAAATTTAATGAAGATCGGGTTGACAATACCTACTCTAGTTTTCGTTGAACAAACAAACGTAGGATTGCCGCGCCGGCTCTGTTTACAGTTTAAAAATACGGCCCCACACAAAACTGGCACGAAACCCTTCGTACACTAGATTTTTAAACAATACATACATACATAACATCACACCAACAACATCCAAAAGACTTGTTTTGTTATATAACCATAACCATTCTGTAACCATATTTTGCACAATCAGGCCAAGAAGTTTACTAGTGTATTAGTGACAGGTTGCAAGCCCATCGCCTAACAAGCCCTCATCTCCTTAGACTCTTACGACATCCACGGGAAAACATGGAGTGGCACTATTCTAACCCGGCAACCACACGGGGTAATGATAATTAATGTAAAATCAACAAATGAATTTTTCGAGGTCTAAAGATAAATTAATCCTTTTTAAACTGTACTGAGTACGCTGTGAGCAAAGGTTCTGTTGTTTTAGGCCATCTTTATTGGAACATAAATTTGTACCCTTTTTACTAATTTTAGATTTATGGTACTGCGGACGCGATATTTATTAAGTAAATTATAAATGGATGATGCCAATTAAAGTGGGTTTTTCTTTGTTTTGCACAAAAGAATACACTTAGTATACAAAAGGCTAACTTAATGCCTTAAGGCATTTTCTACCAGGCAAAGCAGAGGTTGTAGTGGCGGTGCAACATAATGTGTAACTAATACACATACAATTACATATCAATAATCTGTATTAATATAAATACGTATATTGAGCTGGAAAAACAAAAATACATACATGTATATAATATAAATGTATAATATATATATGAGGATAAGGAAACAAATAATACAGATGAAGCAATCATAATATCAAGATGATGACAATTCTACCTGCTAAGAAATTCGCGAACTTTTTTTTTAAAGGAATACTTGTTTGGAGCTTGCTTGATTTTAAGGGGAAGGTCGTTCCAAAGTCATGCTGCTTATAGGTCAAAGGAGGTGGACATAAAGCCAGTTCGGTGAAGAGGGATAGAGAGTGTGAGATTGTCAGTGGATCGTAGCTGACGATTGTGAGTGGTCCCAGAAATTTAAAAACATGTTTTAAGTACTCGAGGGATTGTCGATCGTACAGAATATTATAAAGGAAACAAAGAAATCTAATTTTGCGACGTTGACGAATAGGAAGCCATTTAATTTGAGATCGGAAAGAGGACACGTGATCATATAGTTCATATTTTAATACCGCCAAGCAGCACTGCTCGCATTAGGGTCCTTACGTCTTTGCTTATTTTGGACCCAGATGGCAATTAGCGGAGTCTTAGCTACATAACTTAGGCACTTCATTCCAACCTATGAGACAAGCGACCAACTTAATTTTGCTGTCGACGATAGCGCCACTGTCTCGCATTACTGTTGATTTTGTATGTGGAAATGTTGGTTCGAATTTCAGCCAACTGAGAAAATAAGGTTGTAAAGGGGATAGTTCACTTTTATATATGGATAGGGTAGTAATTTCCTCACTTTAGTTTTATGTCATGGCTCACTTGAGAGATGGTGTTGTAAGGCAGTTACTAAAATTGTCTGGATTTTGACGACACGTCAAACTATTTATTCTAGTCAAACTAGTCAGTAATGTTTCACATTTTAAGTTTTAGTCATAATTGGATATCCTTGTATTTATTTAAATTTAAGTATATTTACATATACCTGGTGTTGCCTGTAATAGGAGCAATACATTTAGGGATCGTTTCCACACCACAAACGTAACAACATTTATTCTACACATACATACATACATAAAATCACGCCTTCATTCCCAGAGTGGGGTAGGCAGAGCTACAGAAATACCAACAACCCCAAAAAGACTTGTATGAAATCTGTAACCACATTTTTCACAATCAGGCCAAGAAGTAAACATTTATTCTACAACTTTTGAAAATAACTTATTGTTAACTATATGAATGAATTTAGATTTTCCAAGCAAACAATGTATTGCGAAAACTACGAAGTTGCTAGACTGACAGATGTCAACTAGACTATTGGATGGAGTACATTGAAAATACTATTTAGTTTGTTCAAAAAAATCCCAAAATAATAAATTACATATTTTTTTTAAGTTGTAGTATAAAACGATCCCTAAATTTATTGCTCCTATTACAAACAACACCCGGTATGTATATGTGTTATGTACGTATATACTATTTATGTGTAGCTGTAATGTAATGTTGTAAATATTAGTTACTTGTGCACATCTTTGTTGTCTTGCCTATCCTCGTACAGTTTCCTCGTTCATGGTCGGGTTAACTAGAAGAGATCCCTTAAAGGGATAAGTTCGCCATTGTACATGTTAATCTTAAGTTTATTAGTGAAATAAAGAGTTTACATACATACATACAAACACGTTAGCCTACTTGGTTGTGACCCTGCGTATGTATCTAGCGGGCGCAGTTCAAATCCTGGTAAAGGGTGTATTTGCGTGAGCGTGTCTTAGATGTTTTCTGTGTATTTAAGTATCTAGCAACTAAAGTACAAGGCTAGAGCTTAGTTTGGGACTAGGTCAATTTGTGTGAGGTTGTCCCTTAATATTTATCTAGGTTTGGCTTTGAAATACAATTATGTACAGTCGATTACACGTATCCACTTTTGCACCTTATTTTAATGAAATAGCTACGCAACCGAAGAGGTCAATATGATCTGCACTCGACTCTATTGTCAAGAGAATACCTTAAAACGGGATGAATAGGGAATAAGGGGTGAAAAGGGACAAAACCTAAAATAAGACATAACTTGTAACAAATAAGAACAAGTATTCAATGAAAATAACGGTACGTTCTATTGGAAATTATTTTAGTCTTATGATTAGCTGCAAATGCTTCATTTTAGGTTAAGTCCCTATTCACCCCTTAGTCCGTATTCACCGTGTTTTACGGTACGTTGTATATAGATAATTTTTGACCATGTTATTCTGCTTAGCTACTTTTGATGCTGACTGTACTTATAGACGTTTTCGCGTCATAAAGTAAATTATGAAACAGTAATTAATAACTAGATATTACGAGTACCTTAATTTCAAAGCCTATCTCCTCAAACTTTAGTTACGATGCCACACACAAAATATATTTTTTTTAAATATTGGAGAAGGCACACGAGCACTCAGGCCACCTGATAAGTAGTCCTAAGTAGAATCTGAAACCCATAGACATTTGAATTCTCAAGACTATAATCTTAAACCAACAATCCAAGACGTTGCCAACACTGAGGACTAAGATGGAATGCCTCTATGCTAGTAATTTCACCGGTTGCGTTATCCCCACCCAAGAACACAACGATGCGAACACTGTTGCTTGGCGGTAGGTTAATGGATAAGACGGTGGTAGTGATCCCGACGGACCCTGCACAGGGTCCTACCACCACTCAATTAAACTTGTAACACTATTTATTATTTGCGTCAGGGTTAATAAGATATATGATACATAGAAAGAAACCAACCAATACTATAAAGACGCGATTTTTTTAACAATAAACTTAATTACCATTATTTCCTAACACAAGGAAAAAGAACATTTACAAATTTGAGAACAAATGAATGCTCTAATTGAGTTCTTTCGTCACAAAGGAATAAAGACTTATTTTTTGTAATCCCAAAGCGTTCAAATAAAAAGGAAAGCGAAGCAAAATCTGCGGAAAACGACATTGTCACGAAGCTTTTCACAGCTTAAACCTTAAATAATTATTTTTATAATAACGTCGTTGTAAATTAATAGGTTGTATAGGTGTTGGTTACATAAATGCCTCATTTTTCATTATTTGGATGAATTATTAACCGGCGAGCATAAGTTCGCTCGTCACAGCATTATAAATCACCATCTTATCCATTAACCTACCGCCAAACAGCAGTGTTCGCATTGTTGTGTTCCGGTTTGGGGATAAGACAGCCGGTGAAATAACTAGCATAGAGGCATTCCATCTTAGTCCTCAGGGTTGGCAACGCATTTGCACTCTTGTGAATGCGAATGTCTATGGGTCACAGTTTCCACTTACCATCAGGTGGCCTGTGTGCTCGTTTGCCTTCTCAATGCCATAAAAAAAAGCCCTCCTTTATGTTTCGCCGTAGTCGGGTAAAAAGTAAGTGCGTGTATTTTTAATTTGGTCTCCGTTTCAATCGAATTTAATACATTTATCTCAGTTTACATCATTAGCATTACACACATTAATCTTACAATCTAGTTTAGTATAGCAAAACCAAATCAATACATACTATAAGGGCGTTTTTTAAAAAGAAATATACATCGTTAAGGATAAATGCCCCTAGATTAAGAAACTTTAATTTTTCCATTTCGTCACGAAGATTAGATTTTTGTTAGTAGGACTTTGAATCTACCAGCAAGGAAATAAAGTTCAATTACCGTTGCACTTAAATGTCATTTTCAATTTTGAAACAAATAAAAATTAACTTTATGTTCATTGAAATAAAGTTTAAATTTAATTGCCTTACGAGGATAAAACAAAGTCGCTTCCCACTGCCTGTCCTTATGTATGATTATCTTTAAAAGTACGCAACGGATTTTGATGCGGTTTTTTTCAATAGTCAGAGTGATTCAAGAGGAAGGTTTATATGCATAATACTTGCAAAGCAAGGGCGGGTCGCTAATTAACAATCAATTAAAAAATACAATGATGTAATTATAACCAGACTTAAATAAAAAAAATGTAAAAAAAGAACGAAGTACTTTATATAAGAAATTTGGAATGTCAAATGATTTACAATTCGATTTTTTTCAATGAACACGGCCAAAGCGGTTAGTACAGTCAGCAGCAAAAGAAACTGATGAAATAGGGTCAAAATAGTATATACAATCAATAAAGTCAGATGTTTCTGACTTATTCTAGTTTAGTTTGAGTCAATTAATTTCTAATGTGTCATAAATAAGTGATCAATACCCCGCAATCGAATTACCAAGTAGCAGATGTACGTCAGGGTTGTCACTATATACTACGAACATTTAAAAACACAATGTTATTTAAATCATTTTATTTTTTTCGAAATATCTTAATTTACTTCGACATCATTGTGAAACAAACTATGTTTGTACGTTTACGTCCTTATTCATAAATGTAATGAATAAAAAGCACCATCGTGAATGGTATACATGCTGTGATGTTCACTTGCGGTTTCCAATCCATATGGTTAGGTGCTAGGCTAGAGCTGTGCTGGGATTCTACACGGTAATAACGATATCGTCTTTGACCTGTTTTCGTATTGTCATAGTTTTGATAACTCTTATGTCATTGGTAATAATGGCGTCCGAGTTAAAAACGATGCTAAAATACGTCAAACACGATATCGTTTTAACGCAATAGAATAGAGGCCCTGGCCTGTTTCTCTTTTAAATAAGTTTCGTACTAAATCCCGACACATCTTTTTATATGGTTATATTTATATCAAAACAGGGTCAGTAAGGTTATCATTAAATTGTATAAATCATAAGTACAATAGAGTAATAAAATGATTCATCGTAAACGCCAACCCTAACATAAAACTGTCATATGCTACGGTTTTGCTAGCTCCCTTGCGGGGCCTGAATCATATCACTAATGGGCGGACGACAGATGCAAAATACGTCAAAATCATGTCAAACGATATACATAACATGGATATGACTACAATTAGTTTAAAAAAGAGAATATACTTGCAAAGTAGCTATATAATTTTATTGTTGTAGTAAATAATCAATCTATTCAAACACTTTATAGTATTTAGACTCTCATGAGGTGATTAACTACGAACGATAGAGGAATTATGCATTTGTTGATCAAAAACTGCTTATATTTTTTACATAAATATTACTTGAAATTTAATAAAAGTCTTATCCATCCTATGCTTTCGTCACCATATTGCGTCCATCGTCCGCCCTTTACAAATCTCATTCATTCTGAGTGTTTCATATTAAAATGATTATCTACAATAGCAATAGTCGGTAAGACTATCACCTATAGGGTTTGTTCCCAATTCTACAGATTTCTTTTACAGATTTCTATCTCTACAGATTTTTAGCGCTACAGATTCCCAATTCAACAAATTCCCAATTCTACAGATTCTCAGCTCTACAGATTCCCAATTCTACAGATTCTCAGCTCTACAGATTCCCAATTCTACGGATTCTCAGCTTTACAGAATTCCAATTCTACAGATTCTCATCTCTACAGATTCTCAATTCTACAGATTCCCAATTCTACAGAGTTGGGAGAGTTGGTAGAGCAGGGAATCTGTAGAGCTGAGAATCTGCAGAATTGGGAATCTGTAGAGCTGGTAAAAATCGTATGTAGGTATATGAATACGGGTTTTTGGGACTCGATGACCACTCAAGACCACCTCGGAAACAAGTCAGACGTTCGGCTAATGTGCGACACAAATACGGGAAACGACTATAACACCTCTCATTTCCGTCAAGGATTAAATGATCCTTTTACTTCAACTTGATTTTTCGGCAATATTTTAAATAAATGCTTTTTTCTGCCATGAACTTATTTAGTACATCGGTAAGTATAGTTTAATTTAGTAATTTTTAAATTCTGATTTTCTCTTTTCTGACAGTGCTTTATCAATTCATCATTCTTTATTTAAGTTAGACATAACTGGGTCATACACACTCTTAAAAACAAAAGTTGTATCTCCTGTGGTCAATAGTTAAGAGCTTGTGTGCATATAAGTTATGTTTTTATATGATAGGTCTAAAGCAGTCCTCACGGTGTTGTTGCGAGAATGGGCTTAGCCAGAAAATTAGGCCTTAAAAACGTTAACTTTCGGTGTGTCCACAGGAAAGACGGTAACCTAAATCTGTGTATGTAGTAATAGTTATGACATCGTGTATTTTTGCCTTGCTTTGACATATTTTTTTGTCATTTTGCTTCTGAGCTCTATTATTGTGATTAATTTCGTTTGACTAATAACATGTTTATTTGAAAATAACACTTTCATGTCATCTGTTATATCTGGGACGTCATGCTAGAACTTATTTTGAATTGTTGATTTTGATCAGCTACTTTTGACGTTGAGTGTACCTAATCTGCCATACTTCCATACTACGAGGGTAACTTAAGTTTGTCGGTCATTACGTCATCGACAAATTGAAAAGTAATTCACTTTACAGAATAGAATCCCAGGGCCGCTATTCTACGGGGTTAAACCATATCGCCTTTGACATGCTATCGCAAGTTCAACGTCACGGCAGCTCTTTTAAAAGGAAAACTATCACAACTAAGAAGACATCATTGTTTCTTGAGAATCTTGAGATACAGGCGACTAAATTGTTTATCACTTACTAAAATCATCTAAGACGGCACCAAATGACTTTAAATAGGAAATTAGGGGTTGTTAGGTGAGTGTCATGTTCGGCTTTAGTCATAATTTGCTTTAGTTATGGTTTGGTCATATTTTTTCCCCTTTATATTCTGTTTAAGTCATTTTCTGTTTTAGTCAAGTTCTTGTTTCGTCATGATTTTAGTCTTTTTAAGTCATATTCTTCTTTGGAAATATTCTCCTCTAGTCATGCTCCGCTTTAGTCATGTTCTGCTATAGTCATATTCTGCTTTAGTCATGATCTGGTTTGGTCATACGTGAGGTATTAGTTTCAAGTACATTATCAGTAAATAGTGTATTTCATTACAAAAAAGCGATTCCAAAAAAATCAAAAGCTCTGTCTATTGGAGAAACTCATTAAGGCCGTAAAATTTTATTATAACTATGTGCATGTCGCTACCGTTTCTGCCCGATAATAACATAGCCCAAGGGTTTTAAGAAGAGAAGCCATCCATTTTGACTTATAAATTCATCAGAGCAAATACAAAATATAAAACTGTAACAAACATAAACAAAGATTTGACGCAAAAAAAAAACAGTTCTTCGTACATTGCATAAACAGCGGATAATTATTATCTGCTACTGATGCTTTAATTAAATTTACGAAGCTGTCTACCTATTTAAAAAAAAACCTGTTATTTTAAGTTTTGTTAAGCTGTATTTTGTTTATGTTGCTATGTTTAATGACTAGGATAGAACATGACTAACGCAGAACATGACTAGGTTAGAAAATTACTAGGGCAGAGCATGAATAGGATAGAGCATGACCAACACCGATCATGACTACGATAGAAAATGACTAGGGCAGAACATGACTAGCATAAAACATGACCAAAGCGGAACATGACTAGGATAGAAAATGACTAGGGTAGAACATGACTAAAGCCGAACATGACACCCAACTATCAACCCGAAATTAGTTCATGCGTTGTTTTTGAGATAGTGTTTGTTTGTACTGGGCTAGGATTCTACACGGTAATAACGATATCGTCTCTGATGTGTTTCTGTATTGTCAACGTTTTGATAACTCTTATGTCATTTACAATAATGGCGACTGTGACATAAACGATTCTAAAACACGTCAAACACGATATCATTATAACGCAGTAAAATAGACGCCCTGTTTGAAGTATCGGCTTCGGAATTCTACATTTAGTATGATGCGACATGCTCTTACCCGGTTTTCTATATAATAATCTAAATTGTTCTTTTTGATGAAAAACTAGCACCGGTGTGTTTTGACACTAGAGGAAACAATAAAATATAGGTAGTAAAGTAACCCCTACTCACGTACAAACAATGCCCATAGCGTTTTGTTTCTTTCTAACAATACATTTACGACTAAGGGTAAACTATCTAATACATTTTTTGCAAAAGAAAAGGTAAAGATTTCTGTTGATAAATCAAACTGAAGGATTTCATTAGACAGATGTTCATTTTGCCGAGGATAAAAGGCTCTCCAGAGAAGTACACCATTTTAATGGGTTCTAGTGGTTGTTACAAATGAGTGATTAACTTTAACAAAGAAATAAAGAGTTACTTAATTAAAATTAATGCTTTTTGGCTCCTTGAAATTGTTTTAAAAAGATGTTTTGTTTGTTTTGTTAATACTACATTAATAGGTTTTCGAGTTTGATTTGTTTTTAGTGTTGGCCATTTTGGAGTTTTTTAATTTGTTATACTTACTACTCTTTACAGATATATTAGGATTAACTTGTGTGTTTAGCTTATAAAGGATGGGGCTACAGGTATTTATTATTATGCCATCATTACAATGTTATACAAGTAAATAAATTGTTTGATTAATTGATTGATATTACATGAAGCCTTCTTCCCCACTGCTCAACCGACTCAACAGACCAATGATATTTATATCAAAATTAAATTGAACAGAGTCGACGGAGCTCCGCTCAGGCGGGGCTCCTATTCCTGGGTGTTTTGGCCCTTTGGGCCAGCTGATACAAATTTTGATCAGTTGAGAAGTGACGCGTAAAATTGGGTTTGCCGCTACGCCCTATTTTTTCCCGTCGGACAAACATTTTCGTAAAATCTGCTTTAATACTACCTCCAGGGTATACAACAAATGTTCCCTCCAAATTTCAAGTCCCTAAGTTTAGCGGTTTAGGCTGTGTGTTGTTTAGTGAGCCAGTCAGTCAGTCGCGGGAGAATTTAAGTATCGATGGCGCGCGAGATAGACTACCCGTCATTGTCTAACTAGAACGGTCAGAAAAAACAGAACAGGGCGACATAACTCGCACGCCGTCATGTGCTAGCCGTGCCGGTGTGCTATAGGAGGTACATAATCAGGGGATTTTAATTTAAACTATACGCTAATGATCATAAAGTTCATTTTTAAGGTTCCGTAGTCATACTAAGAACCCTTATAGTTTCACCATGTCTATCCGTCCGTCCGTCCGTCCGCAGCCTAGCGCAGAGACTCTTAGTACTAGAAAGCTGTAATTTGGCATGAATATGCATAGTTATTTGTTAGGCTAACAAAGTGGTACAATATAACGTAAAAAAAAGTTTAGCTCCCCTACACGTAACAAAAAAAAACAATAATAATAATATTACGGGTTTTTGAAAATGAATGTCCCCCCTACAGGCAAAACTACAAATACTAAAAATCAGAAAAAAAAACTGAAATGAAAGAACATATAACGAATTTTAATGGAAAACTATCACGACTAAGTAGATGGGTTCGCATAACACTAGCTATGCTTGTTTTTTCATCGTTGAAGGGACCACCCAAATAGACCCTTAATAATACAAAAATATGTATATAATTGAGAGATATTATCCAGCAATGCCGGCAAGGCTTCGCCAATGGTTTACGCTGTTAATACTGCCAAAGAGTCTGGATAGGATAAGGAAGGCACATGCGCACTTACCTATTTCTTCTTCTTGGGGCAATCCAGATAACCTGGCCAGGCTTATCGTCCAACAAAAACTGCACTTTTCACTTTAGCAGCACGTGGAGGCTATATTGCTCTCAAATCCTTGGCGTAAAAAACACCGTTATACACAAAATAAAGTTCTTCACATCAACACAATATCCTTTAACGTATTTTTACTCAATGTTATACGAGGATGACGATTAGGTTATAAGATTTTTGTCGATTCCAAAATTAACGGCTCATTAGCGTGCGATGGTTACATATCAACTGACCACTGTCTATCGAGTCCGTGCGAGCGAGATCGCCATATATTATGTGCGCATGTTAGAGAGGAAAGACACTCCTGGGCAGTGTTTTCTAATATAATTATAAATCATTACTCTGGCGCAAACAGTAGACATCATTGGTTCTTGACATACAGGCGATTAAAGTGTTTATACCTACTAAAATCATCTAAGACGGCACCAATTGACTTTAAATAGAAAATTAGTTATTACTTGTTGATTTTTACGTCTGTAATACTTAACGGCTTCGGAACCCTACACTGAGCATGGTCCGACATGCTCTTGCCCGGTTTTTTATTTGTTTCAGTTTGGAATACAAGTTTAAGAGCAATGATAACTGAACTTTATTTCCTTGCTGGTAGATTCAAATTGCCACTCACAAAAATCTCTGTTTTTGTACACTTAAAAATTAGAAATTAGTATAGTATTGTGGGCCCCACGAGGGTATGTATAGTTTTTTTTGGGTAAGATTAGAACCCTATCATAATATTCTGATGCGTATTGTAAAAATAACATTCGATCATTTGAAAAGCATCTATCCCTTTTGCACTAATAGACTTGTATAAACATAAGAGAAAGATGCATATGTACAGTCTATGCAAGTTACTGTGCATGCCACAAATACCCTTTACAAAAAAATATAAAAAAAATATTTGGTATGATTAAATTTAATCATACCGAATTTACCTTTTATACCAAATACCTTTAGCCTTGATCTAATCTCTTTAAAGTCTTAAGATAAGACAACTTCAGCAATGAGGCTTTATTTGCACCAAGCAACAGCTTTATGTTTAGTAAAGCGTAAATTGCTATAGCCGAATTCGGCTAATGAAACGCCGAACTTTGCAAAGTAAAATACATCAAGTGAATAAGCATGCATTTTGCCCGCCGGATTAGAGTCATAATCAGCACATAGTACAAGCCTAGAGCTTTGTTCGTCTATGCTTTTGGATTTGTCGATTTGTGTGAGATTGCCACTGATATTTTCACTGTGCCCCGTATGGTTGCCGCGTTAGAATAGTGCCACTCCATGTCTTGTCCCGAATGTCGTAAGAGGCGACTTACGGCCGAACCCTATACTCAAACCGCGGACAGATAGCCTTACTTCGGATTAAAATTTGACACATTTTGTGTGGGCAAATGTCAAATTTCAACCCGAAGTAAGCCTTATCTATCTGCGGTTTGAATATAGGTTCGGCCGTAAGAGAATAAGGGCTTGTAGTACTGATAGGCGATGGGCTTGTAACCTGCCACTAATACACTAGTAAAACGTCTTGGCCTGATTGTGCAAAAGTTGTCTTTTTAGAGTTGTAATTTCTGTAGCTCTGCCTACCCCACTTTAGGAATGAAGGCGTGATGTTATGTTTGTACGTATATTTATATTTTTATAATAATAATATGTTTTTTACCATAAAGTACAACTTTTACGAAATTAACCGAGTTCTCGGTTTTATTTTATTTTAAGCGTCGGCGTCGGATCCCATCCTTTTAGAACAGGAAATATTTACTTAATAACGGATATTTAATTCTGCTTGTCTCGGTTTCTGGGGAATATACGAAGATGATTCTTTATTGAATACAGAGTTTTTTTCATAATTTCTTAAAATTTAGAAAAATTTAAGACAGACAGATGATTGACAGAAGGGAGACCGTGGGAAATGATATATTGGCATCCTTATTCCAAAGTGGTTAAGGCCGAAATCTTGATAGTTTTCATTTTCCCATCTCTAGTTTGGGCTAAACGATGGGACTGTAGTCTTCTTCCATTTAACTCCCAGTTTTGTTAAGCTGTTTATCCGCCATTTTGTTTTCTTAGTCGAAGGATTTACGGATTAAGGAAAGCTTTTAAGGTATTTAAAATTATTAATTTACTTTTGTTGGCGTGCGTAATTTGATATCGTCTATAAACTGAGTGGAACTACGTGTCTCATCTTTGGTCTTTTAGTGGTGGAAGGACGTTTTGAGGCTTTCAGTTTAACCTGCCGCCAAGCAGCAGTGATAGCGTTGTCGTGTTCATGTTCGATAGTAAGGCAACCGGTGAAATGACTAGTATAAAGGCATTCCACCTTAGTCCTCAGAGTTGGCAACGCATGCAATTTGTAGTCTCAGGCTACATTCACACGGCGTCATTTTTCCCGTATACCGTAAACGAGGTTTTATCGAATATCCTAGTGTTTGTCAGCAACATTTGACGTCTCGTATACGGTAAAACCGTATGCGAGAAAATATCGAATCTTATAGTCGCCGTGCGAACCTAGCGATTATAGTCTTAAGAATTTATATTTAGTCTTGAGATTATATTATAGTCTTGAGAATTTATGTCTCTCGGTTTCAGATCCCACTTACAACCAGCCCCCTATTTCACCTTCTTGACAATGACAAGTGACAGGTGACAATTCGCAATACATCACAAAGTGAACACGCTGATGCATCACTGGGATACATATAAACTGCGCCATGTACACTGATATGTCACCTGTCACCTGTCATTCCTTGGATGGTAAAATAGGGGGCAGGTGGCGTGTGTAATCATTGCCTCCACCATGCCATAAAAATTAAACATGACGACGTGACTAGAGTTGCAGAAAACCGATGGATGTCAACGCAGGACAGGTAATTGTGGCAAGCTATGGGAGGATCTATAAAGCAACGTGGCTTACAATTACCGTGTAAACCATTCACCAACGAAATTAGCACCGTTATCGGATTTTATAGCACTGTAAATTAAACCGTGTATTAAAGACAGAGGGTTTAAAGTGCTCGGGGGCGAGTTAATCCCTTTATCCGGGATTACCCCGAGTGACGCGAGGAGCTCTAACTGCGTTAGGTTCATTGATGACAGTGGAGGGTTGTCACTAATGGATGTAAGGGTTGGGACATGATATTAATACTGTTGGAAATGGATCGGGGCTTATATCCTTCTGGATTAGTATTAAACTTGTATAAGGGTTAAGTTAAAAAGTTGGACATGCTAACTCACGCAATAGGGAACATGCATATTTTTTAAATTTTCGCTCTCTGGAAAGTTCTATGAAAACTGCGAAACAATTGTCGTGTTATTTTTTCATCAGATAGAAGCTTTAAAAAGTCATAGTTCAGACCCCCTGCAACTATACAAAATCAATGACAGGAATGACGTCACAGCTGTTTTTTCATGTTTAGAACATATTGACTTCATACAAATCCGTTCATGCAAACTTTTGCGTTTATAATATTAGTAGAATTCTGGTTGCAAATCAAAATAACAAAGAAGGGAATTACCGTTGCTTATCATGTCCTAATTTCCGTTTGTAATTATCTGCTCACTTATTAATTCCGTTGGTGACGTCAGTCCCTAGCTTCATTGATCTAGAAGTTCCTTCCTTCGTCTCACGCCCCGCATCTATGTCGTTGACCTTACTTTGTGCTATAATTATACACAGATATAATATAATCTTAACAGAAAATCTATTTAGGCTGAGATTCTACACGAAAACGATATCGCCTTTGACGTGTTTCCGTATTGTCAACGTTTTGATAACTCTAATACACTTGGCAGTAATGGCGGTCGAGTGGAAAACGATACCTAAACACGTGAAATAGAATATCGTTTTAACTCAGAAGAGGTCCTGAGGCCCTAGACAAGATGCGTTCGCTAACTAGCGATTCGATTCGTTTGGTTTTTAAACCAATCGCGTCACTGATGGATCACGCCATTCAAACAGTCACGTGATCTACCAGTGACGCCATTGGTTTAAAAACCAAACGAATCGAATCGTTAGTTAGCGAACGCATCTTGTCTAGGGCCTCTGATATGCCTTTAAAAATGTTATTCATTTGTTTAGTCTTTATTGCCCAAAATAATACACTTAATATTGGCGACACGTTGGCCTAGTTGGGAGTGACCCTGCCTCTGAAGCCAGCGGTCCTGGGTTCAAATCCCGGTAAGGGCAGATATTTGTGTGATGTGCGCGAATATTTGGTCCTGAGTCTTGGATGTTTTCTATTTATTTAAGTATTTATTTCTCTATATAATGTATGTTTATCGTTGTCTAGTACCCATAGTACAAGCCTAGAGCTTAGTTTGGGACTAGTTCAATTAGTGTGACATTGTCCGCTGATATTTTATTTTATTTTATATTTATTTATTTATTAAAGTTCTAATAAGTATTTAATTATGTTCCACTGCTCCATTTACTGAATGGAACGGTATTAATAAATACGAAAAACTACTGGGTTTTATAACCAGGCGCTCACGATAAAAATTAACTAGACAATTGATCAACGTGATCTTTCATTAAACTGGCTTTGGTATTTTCGGCCGCGCACTTTTTGTACGTCTAAAGCCAATTCCACGTACGAATATATGGTTTGAAATAATACATTAACAGATAATATTAATAATTGATCAATTGACAAGGTATTTTTTGCCGGCGAGTGCATGGGTATGTTCCTGAGTCTTGGATGTTTTTTTTTTTATGTTAAGGCGAAGGCACCCGAGCACTCAGACCACCTGATGGTAAGTGGAATGTGAGACCCATAGACATTTGAATTCGCAAGACTATAATCCTAAGACCTCAAATGCGTTGCCAACCCTGAGGACTAAGATGGAATGCCTCTATGCTAGTAATTTCACCGGTTGTCTTATCCCCACACCGGAACACAACAATGCGAACACTGTTGCTTGGCGGGTGGTTAATGGATAAGATGGTGGTAGCGATCCGGACTGACCCTGCACAGGGTCCTACCACCACTAAAAACCTGTTTTCTATGTATTTAAGTATTTATTTCTCTCTATATGTAACTTTGTCGTTGTCTATATCAATAAGCTATAAATAATATTAATACATAGATTGCGCTAAAAAAATAAAATGCATACATGTATAATATAAAATTATACTATACATGAAGATAAACACAAAACAGTGCGGACACTGCTGCTTGACGGTATGAGTATAACATTGTTTCAACTCGGCCGACATTACTGTCAAAAAAGAAAGTCAACACATACTGGATGTGTTATCACGTCAGAAGCAATACGTTAAAGCCCAATTAATAAATCCTTAGGCGTTTGATATTTACGGAGCGATGCAAAATCGAAGGGGCCTCTATTGATCACGAGGTGTCTTTTTTCTAAAATTTGAGCCGCCTTCCCCCCTTTGTAAGATTGGGGGAGGTGTGGGTGGGCTCTTCCGTATATCGACATGAAGTAATATGTTCATGTCACCATGCTGTGTAATAGGTCGGGAGAAAGTCTTTTCGTATTTAAGTATAAATTAGATTAGATTAGATTTATTTATGTCTATTATATTATGTAAAATACCATGAATGAAGATCGTCAGAGTAAATTAAGAAAAACAGTAAAATAAATGATAGTCTAATCAAAAAAAAAAGATGTCAAATTGTCTAAGAAATATTTTTATGAAGAGTGATCTTTATGATGCAAAAGGGTACTCGTATGAGAAATAGTTTTAGACTTCCGATAATAGGACTTATTAAAGTTATGTGACAAAATGCGTACCCCTTGTAGATTCACTCCAATTAAATTACCGACTAGTAAAATAACCCTCATGCGGTCAATGTAAATAGTAGTTTATTCACCGAGGGGAGTAAGGCACGGATTACTAATCGAGTGTGCATGTGTGGCTCCACGCAAAGCGGAGGGCCGTAAACCACATAAGTTTAGTAATCTGTACTTACCCTCGAGTGATATTTACTGCTTTATACTACACAAAAATGAATAAAATACAAAAGTAACAAATGAATTATTTCGAGGAAGAACGAGCGCGCCGTCAAACAGGGGCTCCTTTGAATTCCGTAATTCATACACACATACAAACATAACATTACGCTTACATTCCTAGAGTGGGGTAGGCAGAGCTACAGAAATACTAACAACTCTAAAAGACTTGTATATAATTCTATATCTACATTTTGCACAATCAGGCCAAGAAGTTTACTAGTGTATTAGTGACAGGTTGCAAGCCCATCGCCTAACAAGCCCTTATCCCCTTAGTCGCCTCTTACGACATTCACGGGAAGACATGGGGTGGCACTATTCTAACCCGGCATCCACACGGGGCATCCGTAATTCAAACTTCGTCTGTTGCTATCCCTTTTGCTCTTGATGCGTAACATATTTGCAAAACGTGACAGGGCGATCCGAAGTTCGAATTACGGATTTCAAAGTAGAGCAGCAGAGACAAAAGCATTTTTTTTAAATTGTGAATTTTAACGCTCCGTACAGTTTGCGTGCCAAGAGACGTTAAAGAAGGTGAATACGCCCCGATTTGCAGGGTCCAACTTGCATGCGTGTTAAAGTGGGTTGATTGACAACGTTATCTAGAATTAAAAAAAAAACAAACGGGGTAATAATGGATTTTCGTATGATATTACTGCCCTGATGAAGAATGGTCCTTTTAGGATGAAATTTCTGAATTTAATAAACATTTAGTGTGCAGAATACAGTTTACATACGTTATGTTAGTTTTTTATAACATTCAATTGTGAAAACCGTTTTCAACCAAACATTTTTCGATCTTTCGTTCATACACATACATAAGATCAAGCCTTTATTCCCAGAGTGAGGTTGGCAGAGCTACAGAAATACTAACAACTCTACGACTTTTTGATATTCAGTAACCACATTTTGCACAATTCGGTTTAGATTTTTAGTTGTGTATCAGTGACAGGTTACAAGCCTTTATCCTAAGTCGCCTCTTACGACAACCATGGAAAGACATGGAGTGGCACTGCTCAAATTCGGCAACCACACGGATTAAACAATACAATACGAGTAGACCAAATAATTTATGCTTAGCGATATAGACCCTTCAAATGTATGTGTGCCAGTGCCTGACTTGGACTTGTTTAACACCTAAAGCTGCTTGTAGCCTTTGATATCCTCTAGCCCCCGATTTTCGGAAGGTAATTAGGCTTTGTAACTCGCAACTAAACGACAAATAAACATTTCGTCGAGTGATTCGAATCGTCATAAATATAAAGACGTTAACAGAAAATAAACGTCGGCGCTAAGACGGGATAAGGGACGTCAAAGTAAACGGATTACTGTAAGCGTTCCTCGAAATAAATGGAAAATGTACGAAACTGAGTTACCGGTGTTTTATTGTTACGTACTTAGGTACGGAAAAAAATATTGAAGGACACTAACTTCAGTTTAACTGACCTATTTTTGACCACCCGCCAAGCAACAGTGTTCGCATTGTTGTGTTCCGGTGTGGGGATAAGACAACCGGTAAAATTACAAGCATAGAGGCATTCCATCTTAGTCCTCAGGGTTGGCAACGCATTTGAGGTCTTAGGATTATAGTCTTGAGAATTCAAATGTTTATGGGTCTCGGATCCCACTTACCATCAGGTGGCCTGAGTGCTAGTGTGCCTTCTCTTGAACATAAAAAAAATATTACCATGTTTTTTACGTCTGTGGTGGCTTTTATTTAATAAGATTTTTTTTAGAGTTCCACTTCTCAATTAATAAAAAGTAAAGGATATTACAAGCTCGCAAGCAACGCCACGGGAAAATCATAGTGTGTATATTTATACCATTTAAATGTGCTTTGTCATAGTCGCTCAACTATCTAAATTGAAATATCTTATGAAATATGAAAAAAAATCGTATCGGTTCATAAACAACAGAGTACTGAGTTAACTACTTAACATAAAAAAATCGCATTGGAAACTTCGGTTTCTTCTGCCTGACAAGACCATTTTTTCCAGGAATGCGTGAAGGTTTCAAGTTCTAATTTATACTAATGGTCCGCCATCAAAAGATACGCCACTGCATCGCGACAAGCTCGCGGTCAGGGCCTCTATTCAGGTGCCTTAAAACGATATCGTATTTAACACGTTTAAGAATCGTTTATGTCACAGTCGCCATTATTGTAAATGACATAAGACGACACGCTAGCCTAGTTGGGAGTGACCCTGCCTTCGAAGCTAGGGGTCCTGGGTTCAAATCCCGGTAAGGGCAAATATTTGTGTGATGAGCACGAGTATTTGTTCCTGAGTCTTGGATGTTTTCTATGTATTTAAGTATATATTTCTCTATATAAGTAAGTTTATCGTTGTCTAGTACCCATAGCACAAGCCTATTTAGGGCTTAATTTGGGACTAGGTCAATTTGTGTGACATTGTCCCGTGATATTATTATTATTATTATTATTATTATAAGAGTTATCAAAACGTTGACAATACGGAAACAGGGCCTCTATTCTACTACGTTATAACGATATCGCGTTTGACGTATTTTAGAATCGTTTATGTTACAGTCGCCATTATTGTAAATGACAATAAGAGTTATCACAACGTTGACAATAGGGAAACACGTCAAAAACGATATCGTTATTACAGTGTAGAATCCCAGCCCTGGTCAAAAACGATATCGTTATTACCTTGTAGAATTCCAGCCTAGTATACTAAACTAACTGCAAATAAGTTTAAGTTAGCAGAAAAAGTTTTTTTTTGCACCACCTACATTATCTACCTTATTATATTACCTCACAAAAATGAGTGTATTACACGCCATAACAAAAAATAATACTGCATTTGCCCGGTTTTTTGTTATTAGTTAAGTATTGTTTAAGTACAATATAGTAGTACACATACATAGAAAAAGTGTGCAAAATAGTTACAGAATTATCAAGAAGTATTTTTAGAGTTGTTGGTATTTCTGTAGCTCTGCCTACCCCACTCTGGGAATGAAGGCGTGATGTATACTAAAAGTAACTTAAAATCAACTTCTAGTTTTGTAAACATACAAAACAAAAGAGATCTTAGTATATTTTAATTAAAACAAACAGAATATTAATACATTTTCAATCTCAAAAGTAAATACTATCTCAAAATGGATTATTCTGGAATCAGCTGCGAGATGGATCCTGCCTACGCCGTACCTGAGAGTAAATAGAATCTCTCAGATACTGTTAGCTGGTTGGGTTCAATGAACTATAGCAAACTAAACTAAAAGATAAATTAATGTTGAAAAGAAAACAAACAAATAATATAATACAATATATGTATTTGGACACGTTAGCGTAGTTGGTGATGACCCTGCATAGGAAGCTAGTTGTCCCGGGTTCCATTCCCAGTGTGGTTCTATGTCAATTTGTGTGAGATTATCCCCGGATAATTTTCATTTTTATTTTTTATTTATTTAGTTAGTACAATGTTCTTAATACCAGCTAGTAGGTGAGTGTCACATGTATTGTCTTAAAATGACTTGCAAAAAGAAACACAATGGACGTACCAAGAGTTTTACTCATAGCTAAATTAAATTGCCACGCATTATGCTTAAATAAGTAATTATTTAGCTGAAATGTCAGCCCCTGAATATTCTTTGGTTGAATAAACTTTTCTTGCATCCAAGAAATTGACTTTCGCTTAAGGTTAATGACAGTCAGATATTGATTTTTTTGCCATTACAAAATAATTTCGGCTTTACAGCTCTATATCTATTCTTACCAGTAGGTATACAGAATGTGGGAAGTAAATCGAGGTAAAAAAACACAGTTTTGACAAGTGTAACTAAAGCAAACTCAAAACCGGCCAAGTGCGAGTAGCATTCGCGCACGAAGTGTTCTATACAACCACGGTATCTGTATTAAGATCGAACCAAAAACGGCAAAAAAATCACGTTTGTTGTATGGGAAACCCTCTTAAATATTTATTTAATTTTAATTTCATTATTTATTCTTAAAGTGAATACACAACTAAATATTCTGTGAATACTTCAAGTGCCTACCTGTTGCTGTTATTAATTTTGAGCGAAAACCGACAAAACATCACGTTTGTTGTATGGGAACCCCCGTTAAATATTAATTTTATTTTGTTTTTAGTATGTGTTATTATAGCGGCAAAGGAAATACATAATTTGTGAAAATTTCAACTGTCTAGCTATCGCGGATCTTGAGATACAGTCTGGTGACAGACAGACGGACGGACAGACAGCGAAGTCTTAGTAATAGGGTCCCGTTTTTACCCTTTCTCAAATCTCAAATACGGAACCAAAAAAAACAACAAGTACAAATTCATTTTCTATTTAAAGTTATTTGGCGAATTGTAGTAGGTATAAACACTTAGGTATAACCGATCAAGTCTACTTAGTAGTGATAGTTTTCCTTTTAAGTTCGTTATGTGTTATTTTTATTTCTCTAGTTTTAGCGGTAGAGGGGATCGTGCATTATATTTATATTTTAACATTATTTTAGGGATATTACCAATTATTTATTATTAAATTAAATTTTGAATTCGGTCCAATCTGGCAGTACGGTCTATCAAGTTTTAAAACTAAACGCAGCATTATCTGTGGAATAAAATTGAAAATTGTTGTCAATGTCTTTGAGCGAGTCGAGTGCCAATTATTTATTTGATTGTTGTTTACTTTAGTAGTGTAATTATTATTTTATTTCCTCGCAATTGTGATGGAAAACTTTGTGTGTATCCCAGGCTGTAATGGGATTACAAACTCAAATCATTAAAAGCCTCTAAGACTCTCGTTAGTAATCCCCTTCTTACGGCCCTTGGTGCACAATGTACTATTGTCTCCCTAAGCATTGTTATCGAACTTTCAAGTAAATACTTAAGAGCTATCGTAACTCATTAATAAAATTAAGTTATTTTAGAATATTCAATTTAGTTGTGTTATACATTATTTTATTATTGACTTGATAATCTATGAATCTAACAAAATTTGTAAAGAACGCAGGATTTTATTTGTATGTGATGACTGATGACTATTTAAGTAATTATTTTAATTTTAATTTTATTCAATGTAAATAAACCATGTTTTTTAATTTAAGATTGTAATGTGCTGGTTTATCTATTAATTACAATTATATACTAAATAAATAATTAAATTACTAACGTCTATTACGGTAACATGTCAAAAGCAATTAGGTATAAAATATCCAAAATAAAATAGAGGCCCTGGTCAAAACGTTACCCTCCTTTTTAGCAGTCGGTTAAATAGATTTTGTCCCAACATTCTTCCAGGAATGAATCCTGAAAATGCCTTTTCTTCTTTAATCCGTACTATTCCAAACTTTTGCGTTGAAAAACTTTCTTTCCTACGAAATAAAAGAAAATCAATCTGCATTCAGGCTTTCAAACTTTTGTAAAACTTCCAAAAAAAAATCAAGCTATGCACCATGTTAAATTGTACTTTAGTGTGGTGTTGTAAAGCTCTGTATTGCTTAATGCAGATGGTGTTGCCAATTGATTAAAAAAGTTTTTCTACAAGCCGATTTGCTGGCAGTACTGTGCAAAGTTGCTACCATTTAAGGATTTGTTTGAGGACACAGTTTATTTTGAGAAATTTTAGCGTGATTAAAATAGAAGAATGAAAAGTTTACATTTGCAAAATAAGTTACAACAACCAGCCAAGTGCAAGTTGGAGTCGTACATGAAGGATTCCGTACCATCACTTAGTCTCTATTCTACTACGTTAAAACGATATTGTGGTTGACGTGTTTTATCGTTTATAACTCGGCCGCCCGTGTGGTTGCCGGGTTAGAATAGTGCCACTCCATGTCTTCCCGTGGATGTTATAAGAGGCGACTAAGAGAATAAGGGCTTGTAGTATTGTTAGGCGATGGGCTTGCAACCTGTCACTAATACTGTGGTAACTATCTTAGTCTGATGTGCAAAATGTAGTTACCCAGAGTGGGGTAGGCAGAGCTAAGAACAACTCTAAAAAGACTTGTTGATAATTCTGTAACCACATTTTACACAAATAGGCTAAGGTGTTAGTTATTATAGCAACAATACAAGTACCTCTCAATTAAATTTTCTATGAAACTTTTTCGTTGTGACACGAAAATTTGCCATACATTTGTTGGGATAACTTTCGTGTCACAACGGAACCTTTTTCACTTTTGTTGTTTGTATGGTTAACGCTTAGCTATGGTCCAACTAATTGGTCCTTACCCATACACTATGTGAAAATTTCAACAGTCTTCCTATACAACGTGCTCCCGACTAATATAAAAAACTCAACCAGCAATAGTATATTTAAGAGCAAGCTTAAATCATTGCTTATGGAACAGGCATGTTACTCAATTGACGAGTTTTTGCACACTCAGAAGGATCTGGCACCCTAATGTGTTACTTGTGTACCTATTTTAATTTAAGTTAATTGTAATTGCAAATTATGACTTGTAAAATGTACTTTTACCAATAAAGATCTGTATTCTGTATTCTGTAATGGTTCATGAGATGCAGCCCGCTGACAGACAGACGGAAGGTGGCACCCTTATGTTACTGAACTTTAAAAAGATTTAAAAGTCCTCCATGTTTTGATATAGTTGTCTATATAAACGTCAATAGCCATGTTATTGGAGTTAAAGTCACATTGATTATATTTGTATGTATGTCACCCGGACGATATTAACCAGTTATCGGAATTGTTAGTATTTATTAAGTGGTTACAACATAATTATTGTTGGCATTAGGCAATTGTAATTGCTAAAATATCTAACACTTAGGAATCTGTCCCAACACAAACCATTCCCTACTATCTACACTAATATTATAAAGAGGAAAGATTTCTATTTTTTAATGTTTGTTACAAATTTAATCATAAAATAGATACTACAACATACATAACGTCACGCCTTCATTCCTACCGTGGGGTAGGCAGAGCTATAGAAATACCAACAAATCTAAAAAGACTTGTTGATAATTCTGTAACCACATTTTCCACAATCAGGCTGAGATGTTTACTAGTTTATTAGTAACAGGTCGCAAGCCCATTGGCCTATCAGTAGGTTCTAAAAGCCTTTATTCCCTTAGTCGCCTCTTACGATATCCACGGGAAGACATGGAGTGGCACCATTCTAACCCGGCAGCCACACGGGTTACAACAACGATTACAAAATACTACAACGATTTCAAACATACTTTTACCAGTAGTAAGCCATCTTATTGCTGAGTAATATAGGTTTTATTTTGTTTTGCTATACGGACGCAGTCGCGAGCAACAGCTAGTCAGGGTGTTTGACTCGAGTTCACAAGAAAACGAATTTAAACCCCATAAGTCGGCATTTGCCATGTTTTTTTTTCTGCCATCTGCGGAAGCCATTGGATACAAGTCGCACTAAATAAACCGTCGTGTTCACTGGGGAAGGGGTTTGCCCAACACGACGTCTTTCAGCTATTCTGCCCTGCTAAAACAAATCGCAGTATATCAGAAAAAACTCATGTAGCAAATGCAATCTTATCATTAACGAAATAGGGTTGAATCTGCTTTGGCTGCTGAATTTGAGATACTGCAAGACGCGAGATTCAAATTGACGCTGCATTTGCGTTGTATGATTTATTTTTTAAGGCATGATTAAAGTGAATGTTCTCACAGGCCTGAGGGAAAGTGGAGTCTGTCATCCAAAGATATTTTGATTCTCAAGTCTGCAATCCTAAGGTCCAAGATGGAGTGCCTCTATGCTAGTAATTTCACCGGTTGTCTGATCCCCACATCAGAATACAACAGTGCGAACACTGCTGCTGGCGGTAGGTGAAAGGATGAGATGATGGTAGCGATCCGGATGGACCCTGCAGAAGGTCCTATACCACCACTGTATGCATATGACGCCTTTCTCTTTTATAGCTAACTGTCGTCCGTGACGCACTTAATAAAATTCGTCGTTGAGATATTGAGTGGAACGTTTTTGCAATAAATAAAAACCGATAGAAGGTTATTCCATTAAAATCGTGACGGTCACGCGTCGTCGACGTCACGTGCCCGTAATCCAGGGTCGAAGAGGATCTAAAAATAGAAATAATTAAGGGAAAAAATGTAGGCGCTGAATTGAATTTGGAGATTCTATTTGAAATGTCTCTGTTGGTTCGATTATTTTAATAAATATGGAAGCCGTGCTCGTCTGGAGAAAATGAGTATTGAAAATAGATGCTTTGTACCTACTTCTGCCCGCGACTGTTCCGCATACATTTCGATTATCGTTATTCCCTCGGGAACTTGAAAATTATCCGTGATGAAAAGTAGCCTATATGCCTGTATGTGATAATCCAGGGTTTAAGCTATGTCAAATCCAAATTTCATTCACATCCATCCAACCGTTTGCAGCGTGAAAGAGTAACAAACTAACACACAAACCCTGCTAAAACAAATGGCAGTATCTCCGACAAAACTCCTGTAGAAAATGCAACCTTATTACTAACGCGATAAGATTGAATCTGCTTTGGCTATGTAACTTGAGATACTGCCTATTGGCTCATGTAGGCAGTCCTTACCCCTAACCAAAAAGAGGGGTGTTATAAGTGTAACGAGTGTATCTGTGTATTTGTGTCTGTCTTTAGCTCACGAACGGATAGGCGGATTTGAAGGCTTTTTAAAAGGAGAGCTAGTTTAATGAGGAGGTTTTTAAGCAAAATTTCATGAAAATTGGTTATGCCGTTCAAGAGATATGGGCAGTTTTCAAAAAAGTGTATATCGTTAAGGACAAAATTAAGAAAACTAACTTTTCCAACGATGTACACATTTTTTGAAAAACGCCCATTTTACTCTCTGAAAATAGGCGTATTTTATCGGGGACTTTTATTTTTTTACCAGTTACTTAATACAGTGACGCAATCGCTTACTTTATTGGTAACCACATTGAATTTAAAATGCTAAGTACCAATTTCACCATACGATGTTAAATTTAATCAATGTTAAATGACTGTTAGTCCATACATTTTGACAGCTGTTAACGCTCTAATCGTCTGTTAAGTGGTTATAACATCGTATGGTGAAATTGCTACTTAGACTATTACTTTCAGTTAGCTGCCTTCTTTGATCACGGTTAAATTGACGCAATTATGTTGTCTATTATAACTAAGAAGGCGGCAAATTCTAATGTAATAGTCGTAGCATTCCATAATCTATTTGTAACCACATAAAATTTAAAATGCTTTGACTACCTGTGAACTTAGCCATCTTCTTTGGTACCTCCAATCGTGCTCTCTTTTATAACTACGAAGGCGAACTGCAATGTAGTAGTCAAAGCATTATATACTTTATTGGTAACCACATTGAATTAAAAATGCTTAGAATATTACTGTGCACTTAGCCGCCTTCTTTGGTATCACGGTTTTTTTTTGATGGCATTGAGAAGGCAAACGAGCACACAGGCCACCTGATGCTAAGTAGAAACTGTGACTCATAGACATTCGCATTCACAACACTGCAATCGTAAGACTGCAAATGTGTTGCCAACCCTGAGGATTATGATGGAATGCCTCTATAGGTATGCTAGTTATTTTACCAGCTGTCTTATCTCCAAACCAGAACACAACAATGCGAACACTGCTGTTTGGCCGTAGGTTAATGGATGATAATGGATGATGCAATAAAGCAATTATCTAGCACGGAACTCGTCAAAGTATTGGAATTCTAAATATATAACTTGCTAATTAGGGAAATATTCCCCGTGTTACTCGAGATAAATGTCCAATCTCACACTGGCGGGCAAAACAAGGGTTTTTCCTAAAGAATTTCACAACAATGATCACGTTATTTTGCTTCGAGTGTATAATTAGTGGTCAGCTGAAAATTAATTAAAGCGAAGAAATTCCAAGAATCTCCCTATGTTCGCATACGCGTAATATTGTCTTTAACAAGGGTAGAACCCGGGAATTGCTCGCGTCAGTATTTCTTGCCCGTTCTATGAAGGGCTAAACCTTTTTGCCCTAATCTATGATGATTAATAACAGTTATACATTTCCGAGGTGTCATGACATTATTAATTTTAAGGGTGAAAACAATCTTATTTTTTTGTGTATGGTCTTCAAATTTACCGCTATGCTATGACGTCATTCGTAATCAGTTTTAGTTTCCAAATATAGCTTTGGATAACTGGCTTTAGATGTCGTGTATGGCTATTCCCTTGGGAACTGTCTATTTTTCAGATCGCTTTTGTATCGCACCGCCTTGGCACGTGCTGTCGTTTGTCAAAGGATGCCGCCGCGTAAACCAAAAATGCGAGCGATGTACGCAAGGTAGGTAGGTAGGTAGTCATTTATTTCGTATTGGAAATTACATTATTACATGTCGCATAGTTATAATGAATTCACAATAAGATCGTCAGTGTAAAAAAATAAAGTAAAAATAAAAATGTAGAAATAAATAATGTCAAAGTGTACAAAAGCAAAAAGTACTCAATTTTAAAATAGAAATAAAACACTAAAAAATATATAGATAGCTCAAATGCTACAGTCAGAAAATGTCAAAAATACAATAAAATTTAAATGTCACAATTAACATTATAAATTAAAGTAGTAAAAATAATAAATTAACAATATATTATCTAGTCGTCACTATATTCTTTGACAGAATATAGTGATTTCGTCAATAGCAGATTTTTAAGTCGGCAAGTGAATTTGGCAGTTTACATCGAATTAAATTCGTATTGTATTACAATAACAACAAGTGCGTCCGGGTGTAGCGACACTATCTAAGCTAATGGTATAGTCTATGCTATTCCAGACTATAATCTATTTCTGTGCTAAATTTCATCTAGATCCGTGATTGCATGGTTGAGTAACAAACTTCCATACTTTCGCATTTATAATATTACTAAACTTAGTCAAAGATAAGATGAGTACAATAAGACATCAATAGTATATTCGATTAGATTATAGCATAAAAGATTTAAAGTGATATTATTCCACGACGTTTTCTTAGGGTTCCGTAGGCAAATTTTAGAAGCGGAACCCTTATAATGTCATGTGCGTTTTAACGTCAAGTCTAGGTTAGGTTAGTGGGATCTCAACTCCGGTGAGGGTGAGTCGCAAGGAGAACCTGCGGGCCTCAACAACGGAGTGGAGGGATAATCGCTGGGTTGGGTTGTTAGGAAGCATTCCTGCCACTCCTAGTTAATAAGTCCCATGTAACCACCTTAGCCCCCCCACGCATGCATTGCATTATCCCAGCGAGAAAAAAAAATTTAGTCAATGATTACTAAAGAGCGGACGGTGGATGCAATATGCCGACGAGAGCATAAGATGGATAAGACCTTTGTTAAATTTCGAGAAATATAATTAGTATATTAAGAAAGTACTAGCCACGTGTAAATTTTCCCTGTATACTCGTAAGTGGATAGTGAACCATAAAAGGAATAGATTTAAAATATGTTTTTTTTTTTAAACCAGTTGTAGTCATATCCATGTTACGTATATCGTTTGACATGATTGTGACGTAATTTGCATCCGTCGTCAGCCCATTGATTATCACATACACATACATAGCATCGCGCCTTCATTCCCAGAGTGGGGTAGGTAGAGCTACAGAAATACCAACAATTCCAAAAAGACTTGTTTATAATTCTGTAATCACATTTAGCACAATCAGGCCAAGAAATTTGGGTAAGTTCGTTTAGAGGGCTTATAGAATTGATAGGCGATGGCCTTGCAACCTCACTAATACACTAGTCAATTATAGTTAGTAAGTATTGTGATTTGATCGTTTCTTGTTTTTTCCATCTTTGTTTATGGTGAGGAGAAAGCAAACGAACACACAGACTAACAAATAGTAAGTGTGATCTGTGACCTATAGACATTTCGTTTCTCAAAACAATTTCGAGACTGCAATCCTAAGACTGCCAACCCAGACTAACTTAACCAGTTGTCTTTTTATATACCGGAACACAGCTGCTTAGTGGTAGATTAAAGTATGGTGTTGGTAGCTTTTCTGTAAACTTTCCTAAAACATCAACAGTAAAATAAAATCCGTTTTATTGAAATCCTTTATCAAAACGCATGGCTTCTAATTGCCCTTTCAGAGCCATTTTTAAACGCCCTCCATTTACGGGCAAGCCGTTAATCCCGTGGGAACTCCATTATGAACAAAACAAAGGCGAAAGAAAGGGAATTCATTTGTCAACTCATTCAGAGTGAATGAATGGTTGGACAGAGGCTGGCGGTGTTAGAGCACCTTTATTCCTGCTTGATATCATTCAATTACAGTTTAATCTGATTTGCGAAGTGTATACATATGTGTGGGTATAATTATATATTAATAGCATAGTCATACATTCATGTTAACATTGTATCATGTCTAGGGGACACGGTTTCTGTAGGAGAACGTATCGAAACTTTTTTAATTTTATTTAATGTTGTCTTGTATTAATATTTTACTTATTTGCTCTTGTGGTTATAATGTTAAAAAATTCCACGTTTTTCTGCTTAACAACGCACGATCTTTTTATTTTATATAATGCTAGGTTAAGTTATATATTTGTCATGAGCAATATTTAAAAATGACTGATTGTTGAGTTTCTTGTGGCGTTTCCAGCAGTGGTCTCCTCTTGGGAAGCGCTGTGCGGCCTGCTTACTGAATAAACAACATTTTTTTTTGTCTTTTATACCAAACTCTAGAATATTACATTCGCTAGTAAAAATATATGCGTCACACTCATGAATTAAATATGCAGTTCGGACCCGAACGTGATGATGGTGACGCTGACGTAAAAGTAACGTAATTTCACATACAGCAGGTTTTTTCTGAAATTATAACACTACCGTTAGAGTTACCAAATTGATATTAAATTTTCTAAAACCTATCAATGTAAAACTATGCACTAAATAAAAATACATACATATAAAACCTAGCTTGTAATATAAATGTATCACTAACACTCTTATGGACCCAGAGTCTGAAATAAATGAATTATTATTATTATTATTATTATAACTATTTCAGTTTACATAATAATTAATTGGCTGCGTAGGTGAAAGACGGTCAAAAACCTTTTGAACGCCACGGTCGGCTGCAACTTTACGTGCCCCCGACGCCAACGACGTCATATCCCGCAACCGCGCCGATACAAAATGTATCGAGCGTGCTGAGGGCTCGGCGATCCGGCACGACAATCCGATGACGTGATTTGCCGGCTTTGGCGGTAAAAATCAATTAGACATTTTGTATATACATACATACATATAACATCACGCCTTCATTCCCAGAGTGGGGTAGGCAGAGCTACAGAAATACCAACAACTCTAAAAAGACTTGTTGATAATTCTGTAACCACATTTTGCACAATCAGGCCAAGAAGTTTACTAGTGTATTAGTGACAGGTTGCAAGCCCATCGCCTAACAATACTACAAGCCCTTATTCCCTGAGTCGCCTCTTACGACATCCACGGGAAGACATGGAGTGGCACTATTCTAACCCGGGAACCACACGGGCAGGGGAGGGGCTTGATTTTGTATATCTTCACTTATTTTTAATCTCGATAAAGATTAACTAATGAAATTGACATGTACGTTACAAGTGATTACGATAGAACTAATTTGAATCAGCCTATATGCACTGTGACGTCGATTTTGTGTCAACGGCACCAAATAAACGGGGTCTAGATATGCATTTACCCGGTAGAATAGTTGCCCAGGTTTTTACAAGTTTTTGCACTTTAGCTATAAACGATAGGACCTCTGCTATCATTAATGAAACTGCAATACAGCGTAACTAACAAATTGGAGTTGCAAAATGTGCCTTACTTAGTTACTTGTCAAGGAGTATTTTGCAACTTAATCAATTTGGTAGTTACGAGGTATTGCAATTTCACCGGCGCTATGCTACGCGCTACGAGCTACGAGCGTAGCGGTATTTTTTCCGATTCGTAGCTAGCTTTATAAACCGGTTGTTTAATCCCCACACTGCAAGTCAACAATTTTTTTCAATGATAATTTCTTTTTTTAATGTTGCGGCCATAAGTTTGGGTCAATTAATACAGAATATGGTAATGAACTTGCCAAACCTCTTTCTAATTGAAGTTGCGAGAAATCACATAAAGAATTTTACTACATTTTAAATCCTACTTGAAGAGCATTTGAAGTTAAGTCAGCACGATTAGTGTTCAGCATATTTGAAAAAGACAACTGCAACTTGATGATAAAGCATGTTAAACCTATAGCAACTTTGAATACGGTTGTATTTGCAACAAAAATTTAAATGCAGTTGCAATTTTTAACGGCACTATTAAGTGCAGAGTCGCAGATAATGCAGTTTCGCTTTAATTACGTGAAAAAGCTTTGATATAATTTATGCAATAAAAGAATAATTCAGTTTGTTACATAACTCAAGACCACACAATGGCTTAATCTCACGTCGGTGATATGGAATGAATTTACTAGCGAATGCATTCATCTAAAAATTATTCCGGGTTTTGCGCTGAGGAAACAAATGAGCAATCTTAAGACTGAAATCCTCAGACATGCGTCTCCAGGTTTTAAATCAGGGGACAATCTCACACAAATCGACCTAGTCCCAAACTAAGCTCTACGCTTGTACTATGGGTACTACACAACGATAAACATGCTTATATATAGAAATACATACTTAAATACATAGAAAACATCCAAGACTCAGGAACAAATATTAGCGGTTATCACACAAATATCTGCCCCTACTGGAATTTGAACCCAGGACCGCTGGCTTCGGAGGCAGGGTCACTCCCAACTAGGGTGATCGAACCAGTAATGAACAAGGTCTAATGACGGACACTTGACTCTTATTTTACAGACAATAAAGGTTATTTATAACCTTATGATCTTTGAATTAAGAGTAAAGTGTCCATTATTGATGTCTGTCAGCTTAAAGTGTCCCACACTGGTGCCATCACCCTAGGCCAACGTGTCGTGTAGGTTAAATCATGACGTTCGTCAAAATCTTGATGTACTCGTATTAGTGTAGCGTGTCCTAACGTAAATAAAATTGTAAGCACTTTAAAGCATTGTCTTATTTGACGAACGAAGCCTCCTGGGTTCGAATCCCGGTAAGGGCAGATGTTTGTGTGATGAGCGCGAATATTTGTTCCTGAGTCTTGGATGTTTTCTATGTATTTAAGTATGTATTTCTCAATATAAGTGTGTTTATCGTTGTCTAGTGCCCATAGTACAAGCCTAGCTCAGTTTGGGACTAGGTCAATTTGTGTGACATTGTCCCCTGATATGTATTTTATTTATGGTAAATCACAATCACAATGATGGTTGTGAACGCATCCGAAACGCAGCGGTTATGACGTCACTTCGCGGCGGTTAGACAAGATGAGGATTTGACAGTTGGTCGAATCATAACGGACTTTTTCCCTACCATCAAGAACTAACACGCATAAATCTATTTTTTTGCTTGTATTCTTAACTGCCATACAAGGTGTGTCTGACCATGGGGCTTTAAATGTAGGTATCGATTCTACTCCTCAAATGCTACATCTTTTGTTCTACGACTTAGAAAATAACTTAATTTACAGTAAGTTATACGTGATCAAACTTTCAAACTTTACTAGTAAAATCAGTGAATTAATTTATTTTTAATGAAAAAAAAAACCTTATTTTTTTAAAGTCGTAGAACAAAAGGAATTATTTTTCAGGAGTAGAATCGATCCCTACATTTAAAGCCCCATGGTCAAACACACCTTGTATAATATAATACATAATTATAATTCAGTTTTTTTTTATGTTAAGGAGAAGGCACACGAGCACTTAGACCACCTGATAGTAAGTGGAATCTGAGACCCATAGACATTTGAATTCTCAAGACTATAATCCTAAGACCTCAAATGCGTTGCCAACCCTGAGGACTAAGTTGGAATGCCTCTATGCTAGTAATTTCACCGGTTGTCTTATCCCCACACCGGAACACAACAATGCCAACACTTTTGCTTGGCGGGTGATTAATGGATAAGATGGTGGTAGCGATCCGGACGGACCCTGCACAGGGTGCTACCACCACTAAAAATGTGTTCAGTTAACAATAATACACTGAAGACAAACCGAGGATCCCTGTATCATCTCCCATAGGAGCAGAGGGCTGCAACATATGGTCCTTCGAACCGGATGACAATGATAAGGTTCTATTGGGTAATTTCACTTTTTTTTTTCAGGTCACCCGGTAAGTGCGCTCCGACGCCCATAGTCGTTTGCAACTTTGGAATATCAAGAAAGTAATTGCGTTGTCAACCGTCATGACTATGGTGGAATGTTTTATGCCAGTCATTTTAACATAATTTCCTAGAAGACCGAGCGTCGGTCGGGTTCAATACGAATTTTCCCGATGGCAACTTTACTTGAAAGATAAATTTTGCCCCCGTACCCCTACTTTGCAAATATCATCGAAATCGTAAAATAGCATAATTGCGAAATAAACTGATTTTATTGATATTTGGTATGGAAACAGAGTACTACAGTCTTTGACCTGGATGTATGTATGTTTGTGGTTCTTTGTTCTCTCGTAGAGTCTGGATGGACGGACCGATTCCAACAAGCGATAGATAGTTAGATTCGTCTTACCGTCGTGAGTGTCACTGGGTACTTAAATTAAAAGAAAAATCAATATGGCGGATTAAAAAACATATAAATCGTAGGTAACTAACATATGTAGACGACATAATCAAAACATAGGTTTAAAAGCCAGGTTTAGACGCAATAAAAATTGCAGAAGATTATTGCCGTCTCACTCTAATTTTTAAGCTAGAAAAAGACAGCAAAATTGTATTTCTTGCCCTACAACCTAAGTTAAACTAAGACAGCAATCAACTTCTGCATTTTTATTGCCTGGCTTAAAACTCGCTTTCTGTTACATTTGTGACATGTCTATGCAGTTAATCTTATGGTGTGGGTAAAGGGCAGAGCTATGGCAGTTGTATAGCTCTATCCTTTACGCTCATCGTAAAATGAACTGCATAGCTATGTCAAAATAAACCCCTTGTTATAAATGAAACGCAATGTCCCGGTTGTCCGAGTTATGAACGCCCAGCCTAAACCACTTAAGATAATAATTAGAAATTTGTAAGGATTGTTGATTTTGCATTGTAGGCGTTAAATACTTTTTTCGTTATTAAACCCTTAAGGGGAAGATTAAGTCTACGCGTACGAAATCGTGGGCGTTCGCTAGTGTCTGTTGAAATGGCTCGAATCTTTGATAAGTTTTTGAATAATTAAAAATAACAGTTATTTCGCTGGTGTAAATACATTTAAATTAAATTTAGAAAGACTACCTCAATTACATTTGAATTTTATTAATTAAAGCGAAATTTACTATTTTTACCGAGTGCCGGAGAAGGAGGGGGGTAATGTTAATGACCTGTATGTAAGTATGGTTCTTTGTTCCCTCGTAGAAGCTAAAAGGATGACCCAATTTTAAAAAGAAGGCGTCGTGTGTCAATATAGGTTCAATAAAAAAAATAACCAATATGGCGGATTTAAAAGTATCTAACATGGGTATTTACATTGACGACAATATCAAAAATTTCAGACGCGTTTTCTAAATACCTTTTTGTTAGACTTTGTTTCATTTAGTCTTGCTACAAAACAAGGAGGGTTACAAATATTCTACTTTTGGAAGATATATTTTTTCCGGCGATTAATGTTTTATGGTAAAGTTATTTTTACATTCGTTTTTAATTTTAAACATGACTTATGTTTTTTAAAAACAAATAATGCTCGAAACATGCGCGATAAAATCAAACTACAGTTTTTCAAAAACGAGAAGGTTCAAAAAATAACCTTTTTTAATAAAGTTTTCTTATTTCTTATTACATATAGTAAAGTAATGATTTAATTTAAATAGTTTCCTAAAACTTTGCAACATAACTAATAACCAAAACCTTCGTAAAAATACGAATTCTGGGTATTTTTTTTATGTCTTTGTGTGTTATGGGCTAGACCACATAGGATTAAAATACCCTAAGTTGCTAGATCATTAAATATTCAAAATACGTTCAATTACATTATTTATTTCATTTATTTTAATCGTTAATTCAGTAGAATTCTTCGCCGCTGAAAAATAAAACCATCTCTACTCACTCACCTGTTGGTCTCGCTCGTCCGCGGTCGCTCCCTTCACTCACAATCCAAATACAATACAATCAAATACAATCGAAACAGACAATTATCCTTTTCAATATTACCCCAAAAAATCTATAACTTTTTATTATATTTCCAACTTAACGTTGAAGAGTCATCGCCTTAAACGCGAATTAAAAATCGAACAGCGCGCTCCAAATCCAAAGATGAAAAATTATTGTCTATTTTTTTTTAATATTTGGTATTCAATGTCCAGGGAACACGCGCGTATTCCGCCGCGACGGGCTTTAGACTGACTGAAATTGTGGGCTGAAAACGGGGTTGTATACTTAGGAGTAGCTCAATGCGAGTGGGTGTTTTAGAAAGGGACGCGCTTACACGTGTTCGTTTATAGAAGAAAGAGAGAGGCGTGCGGTGAGGTGGGGTTCCGCTCACGTACAAGCTCTGGCTGCCAGGAATTTGTAGGCGTCAGTAATTGAATCGTTGATTAGGGTTTTCCGAATTTAATAAGTTATCTTTGGTAATATTAATTGTCTATGGGCTCACACCGTTATTTCTGTTTATTCTTGTCTGTTCTGTGGTCCTTCAATTATGTTTCTGCGTACAGTTTACTACGTAGATGCGCGAGAAATTCGGTGAATGAAATTAGAGAGGGTTCGCGGGGAGCGATGGAAAATTATCAATAGACGTTTTTTTTGTATGAAGAAAAGTATGATTGGGTGTTAATGAGGAAAATAGGTATTCAGTACGTTTATACTGTAGTTAATCAAATTGAACATATTAGGGTAAGCACCAAAAAGTTGGCCACGCTAACTCACTCAATTAAATTTTCTATGATTTTTTCCGTTGTGACACGAAAATTAGCCATACATTTTTTTTTTTTTTATGTTAAGGAGAAGGCACACGAGCACTCAGGCCACCTGATGGTAAGTGAAATCTGAGACCCATAGACATTTGAATTCTCAAGATTATAATCCTAAGACCTCAAATGCGCTGCCAACACTGAGGACTACGATGGAATGCCTCTATGCTAGTAATTTCACCGGTAATTATCATACATTTGTAGGGATAATTTTCGTATCACAATGGGTGTTTTTCACTTTTGTTGTTTGTATGGTTGACTACGCTTAACTATGGTCCAACTATTTGGTCCTTACCCAGTACCCTAACTCTTATAGTTTGCATATTTCCTATACTAACCCATTTTGAGTCAAATTAAAAGCACCTGAAAACGACGTATGTGCATGAAGACGTTGAAGTATGTACAGTAAGCGAAAGAGATATGTTTGGATCGGTGCACCTGGCGTTCTCTAGTCTCTGTCTAACCCCATTGGGAGACAGGCGTGAAGGTATGTATGTATGACCCGTTTTAATTGCTTACTTAGTACAATTAATTTTAATAACGTTTTTGTCATAACTTTGTATGTATTACCCAACAATGTGATACTCAACCACTTTTACGATTCTACCATTATTATTAACTTTAGATCTAGATTACAAAACTTAAGGAGTGCATGTCGATTATGCAAATAATTATGTACTACCATACTTTAACAATACGTATGGTAAACGAGTGTGGGAATATATGTTACCCTATATATTAAACGATTGGCCTAGTCACGTGTGTCAGAGCCTACTAAAAGATGCACATAAATGTTAATTTATCATAAAAACCATGTTCCTGTCTCCATTAGTTAAGCAAAATAATCTACCTAGCAATTAGTGATACCTAGATAGAATAATTATGATGTGAACCGGCGCCGAATTGCGACAGATAAACCGTACGCGGTTTTCGCTCGCTGTTATCTACTCTATATTGGATTTAAGATATTTTTGGATAATATATTTAAAAAAAAAACAAGAATACTGTTAGAAGTTTCGCTCAAATTTCTACTTGTTACGCAACTAAATCTTTTAATAGATAATTAGTGCTCTAGGGTGAATCATAAAAATAGTGTACATAATTGGGCGTTTTCCAAAAACAGTAACGGTAGTTAAAGACTAAAATTAACAAAGGTAACTTTTCCATTTCGTCACGAAAATTAACTATCTACTTTAAGAGAAATAGTGGCATCTCAGACAAAACTCCTGTAGCAAGTTCAACCATGTTACTTACAGGTGAGGTTTGAATCTGCTATGCTTATTTAATTTGAAATACCGCCTATTGGCTTATGAGGGCAGTAATAATAATAATAATAATAATAATCACAGGACAATGTCACACAAATTGACCTAGTCCCAAACTAAGCTCTAGGCTTGTACTATGGGTACTAGACAACGATAAACATACATATATAGAGAAATAAATACTTAAATACATAGAAAACATCCAAGACTCAGGAACAAATACTTGTGCTCATCACACAAATATCTGCCCTTACCGGGATTTGAACCCAGGACACCTAGCTTCGAAGGCAGGGTCACTCCCAACTAGGCTAGCGTGTCGTCAAGTATATAAACATGTGACTAATTTTAGTGACGTAATGGAAAAATTACCATTATGTACTATGTATTTATGCGAGGGACCTTCAATAAGCTCTCGGTATTGATATTTTTCAACTTTTTTATATTTTTTTTTAATACGCATCATTCATAAAAATTTGAAAAAGTGAAATTCAAATATTCGTTGGTTTGATTTTCTGCAATTACCTAACTTGATTACAGGTGTGATTTGCAATGTTCATTAAATTAAATACAAATATCAGGGGACGGATGGATTATGTTTATTTATATGTTTATAAATGTCATAAGTCTGCTTATTCACTATCTACAATTCAAAAGTGGTCAAGTGAATTTAAACGTGGGAGGGAAAGCAACGATGACGACCCTAGACCTGTCGAAGCTACTTCACAGGAAAATGTATAAAAAAGTGGAGAAAATTATATTGGAGAATGGTCGAGTGAAGGTAAAATCGGTAGCTCAAACAGCCAATTCTTATTAATTTATATACATTTCTACTGTACATCGATATCGTCCTTGACCATCTTAACATTGTCATAAGTTAGTGTGAAGTGGGTGCCGCGAATGCTGACAACGCTTCAGAAAGATATTCCTGTTGCTTGTTGATCTGACTTTAACTGAGCTATGCAATGAAAATCCTGATGAGGTAAAAGATTGTTACTGGAGATAGGTTCATCATTACGACCAAAAGAACAAACAAAAGTCCATGCAGTGGCACATTAAAGGAACACCTTACGCTAAAGCGTGTAAATATCACAGGACAGTACTACGCTAATATTTAACGGCAGTTAAAGAAAGTAATCAAAAAGAAGATGCGGGTAAATTACCCAGGAATGTTCTGCTTCTGCCCGACAACGCCCTTGTGCATACTGCTCATATTGTCGAGGCTGTTGCTTTTGAATCTGGGTTCTAAACTATTATTCACCCACCGTATAGTCCAAGCCTGGCCGTGTGATGGGCTTGCAAATTGTCACTAGTACACTGGTAAATATCTTAGCCTGATTGTGCAAAATATGGTTACAGAATTACCAACAAGTCTTTTTTAGGCTTGTTGGTATTTCTGTAATTCTGCCTACCCCACTCTGGGAATGAAGGCGTGATGTTATGTATGTATGTAAAAAATACAATAATGATAATATGTGCCGAAATTTTAATGGTCTCCACTATTTGGCATGAGGATGTCAAGCTGGCTGGTGTTCAGGGGAGCCAGGCGGATTGCTTGAGACAGTGTACAAGCAACGTGTGTGTGTGTGTGTTGTGTGAGTGTTGACTTACGAAGGACAATTACATAAATTACACAATGACCATAAATTTAATAAAGACGTTGTATATGGTAAAGACGAGAAAAAAGAGTACGCCACAAAGGACCATTGTTCGATATTGATTCTTATTCAAAGAAGATAAGAGTTATTCATTTGTTTTGCAACAATCTAATTATATCCCTATAATCTTTGAATTAAAAGCTTCTGTCCATGATTGGTTACCTTACATATATAACACAATTATTGTACTAAAATACCATAAATTGGACAAAAGAAATAAACATGAACAGGTACATTTTTACTGTTAATACTAAAACGAATCTTATGAATATTGGTTAAAGTTATTTTTTAGATTGCAGTGAAATCTCTCAACAACCTTATACGGGTTTATCCAGTTTAATTATAAGATATATACATACATACATCACGCCTTCATTCCCAGAGTGGGGTAGGCAGAGCTACAGAAATACCTGCTGGTACTCTAAAAAACTTGTTGGTAATTCTGTAACCACATTTTGCACAATTAGGCTAAGATGTTTACCGGTGTTTTAGTGACAGGTTGCGAGCCCATCGCCTAACAGTACTACAAGACTTTTTTCCCTTATAAGATAGGCAGTTTAAAAATAGTACCTGTGATGCAACACCACCATGTCAATAGGTAATCCTATTACATTATTCCGAGCATACAATTAGATTTTCTTTTGATGAACGATGGCGAAAAGTGCCTCATTTTTTCCTAGGAGTAAAATAAACACATGCCTGGCCGCTGCGATATATTGAAAAATGATCTCTATTGACTGTAAATGTAAAAAGACCATGAAAAAAAACCCATGCACCCAATGTAACAAAAGGTGGGCGCTGGGCGGCGGCGGGCGGTGGGTCATTGTGAAATTATCTTGATACGTAACTTGTAGTTTTCAAAAAGAGATTCCCTCTCAATTCGTTGATATTTTTTAACCACCTCGTCAGGCAGTCCCTTCCACTTTTGTTAGCGTATACCTGGGGGGTTATTATGACATAACTATGCATTTAATTTTACGGCGAGCGTCAAAGACAAAGCTAAACAACTGCCATATCTCTGTCCTTTACGCTTGGCTTAAAATAAACTGCATAGCTATGTCATATTAGCCCCCCGATAACACTTTGCTCTCCCATATTTTTAGGGTTCCAGAGCCGAATGGCAAAAACGGAACCCTTATAATTTCGTCATATCCGTCTGTATGTCACAGCCATTTTACTTAGAGCCTATTGGCACTATATAAATGAAATTTGGAGGATAGATGTATTCTTTGAACCGCTATACAATAATGTAGTAAAATTGAAAAAGAATATATTTAGGGGTGGCACTCCATACATGTAACTAGGGGACGAAAAATATTTGTTTGAGTTACATCAGCGTGTGGGGTATTTTAGATAGGGCTTCCAAAATGATACGGAGGATTTTAAGTGACTTTTTTACGTAAGTGAACAGTTGGCGAGATATACGCTTCTAAAGTCGTAAAAATACTGTCCGGGTGGGTAGCTTTTTAACTGTTAAATAGAACATTCTAATAAAATTAACAGTAGTAGAACATACGAAATACTTCCAACCAAAATTGTTTTGAACACGATACGCTGTGTAGTTTTTGAGATTTTAATTTAAAAAAAAAATGAATTTCAGCCATGAACGTTCATTCCAGCTACCCTTCACTGTGCGTGGTCCAACATGCACATGGCCGGTTTTTATGTTTAAAATCGGTGACGCGCGAATTCAAAGTTGGAATGTACTTGATTTTTTCTTTTTCATTTATCGCCTGCCAGTGGGAATCACTTTGAGATAAAAAAAGGTGTACGGCTGGCCATCCCGCTTCAATGAGCCGTTCCAATTTCAAAGGCTGGGTGAAAATGAGTAGGTTGGCATTATAGAGGTGATTTTCACGTTAAGAGGGTTTTTTTTAGACAGTCTGATGCTTTATAGCTATTTTATTGTGACGTAAAGCGTTTTTACAGCCTTCCGTAACTCTTAGGCTATAAATTAACACTCGGTTACTGGTAATCACACATTTTATCTCCTACTGTTTTTTATGTCAATAGAGATAAGGCTTAAACCGTATTTGAGCTTAATTTTTCCCCCACTCAAACTAATTATTCTAAATTAAGCTTAAAATAAAGTAAGTAGGTATTCTACTTCCTACTAATATTATAAATGTGAAAGTTTGTGTGTGTGTTAGTTTGTAACTGTTTCACGCTGCAATGACTGGACGGATTTAGATGAAATTCGGAATCGAGAACCAGTTTCTAACGGAATAACAATAATCAAAATTCACATGGATGAAGTCACTGACAGTCCGCTGGCCAAATTACGATAAATTATCGTATTACCGCCGTACTAGGCCTATTCTACTGCGTTATAACGATATCGCGTTTGAAGTGTTTTAGAATCGTTTATGACTCGGTCGCTATTATTGTAAATGACATAAAAGTTATCAAAACGTTGACAATACGGAAACACGTCAAAGACGATATCGTTATTAATGTGTAGAATCCCAGCCCTGTGGGGCTAGTCAACTTGCATTCGACAATCGTTAGCGATTATGTTTCGATAGACATATGTATGGAATTGACGTAAGCCACAGAGATAGTCACGTGGTCGGTGATTTACGTCAATTCTATACTTACATTTTTCAATTGAAACATAATCGCTAACGATTATCGAATGCGATATGTCTAGCCCTACTGGACTGATATTCTACTAAGAAAACCTTATTACTTTTGACGTGTTTCTGTATAATCAAATTAATCAACGTTTTGATAGCTCTTATGTTCTTGACAGTAATGGACGCAGAGTTAATAATAGATTCTACAACAAAGGGCTAAAGTAAGCCATTACGACACGAGGTATTTTATCCACCCGAGAAAAGCGAGGGTGGATGAAGTTCGAGTGACATTATGGTTTTTTAGACTCGAGTTAAAACACTTTCACTTCGATTTCGAGAACACATTTTCATTTTTTTCAAGGGACATGAGAAATTGAGCCACCTGAGCAAATAGTTTGTTCGAGCAAACAATTCGTAAATTACGTAAAAAATACAAATTAATAGCGCTGTCACTTTTACTCTCAACCCGTCACTGTAATGTAGAAAGAGACAGCAAAAGGTTGTTTATAGGGTTAGAAATAACAAATAGTCCATAAACAACATTTCCGAAACGAAGACCTCGGTGGTGGAGGTTGTATGCCCAGCCTCAGCTTGCCCTCCACCGGCTCCACGCGCACTCCGGCGACAAGGGAAATATCATCAAATGGCAACATGTATCAGGCTGTTTGTGGTTTCCCAAGGCTTTTACTTATAAGGAAATTAAAAAGAAAAAGAACTTTAAGTTTTTCCGTGTGGTTGCCGGGTTAGGATAGTGCCACTCCATGTCTTCCCGTGGATGTCGTAAGAGGCGAATAAGGGCTAACTGTTAAGCGATGGGCTTGCAACCTGTTACTAATACACTGGTCAACATCTTAGCCTGATTGTGCAAAATGTGGTTACAGAATTACCAACAAGTATTTTTTACACTCTGGCTTCCGCACTTTGGGAATGAAGGCGTGATGATGATGAAGTACTTTAGTCCTCTAATGCAAGGCTCTAATACTATAAGTCATTTTAGAGTGTGAGAAGTAAAAAAACAATACTTTAACATGACACAGACGATGGTTTTGCCCCGTCGAATTGAGGCTATGACAGACATTTCAGAAACAATTAACTCGTTCCAAACTCGTTATCAAACTTGTGTGATGTGTCACTAAGGAATGACTTAATTCGTCGATGAAACTGCAATAATGTGCGTCACTGACTAACTTGTTAAGGAGTTTCACCGACGATTTTTCATTAACTGGCTCTGGCCGATTTTGGCCCGACGATAATCTTCGAACTGGAGGGTTATTATCAGCTAGCTATGCAGTTCATTTTACGATGAGCGTAAAGGACAGAGCTATGACAGTTATATAGCTCTGGGGGGTTATTATGACCTAGCTATGCAGTTCATTTTACGGTGAGCGTGAAGGACAGAGCTATGGCAGTTATATAGCTGTGGGGGGTTATTATGACCTAGCTATGCAGTTCATTTTACGGTGAGCGTGAAGGACAGAGCTATGGCAGTTATATAGCTGTGGGGGGTTTTTATGACCTAGCTATGCAGTTCATTTTACCGTGAGCGTAAAGGACAGAGCTATGGCAGTTATATAGCTGTGGGGGGTTTTTATGACCTATCTATGCAGTTCATTTTACAGTGAGCGTAAAGGACAGAGCTATGGCAGTTATATAGCTGTGGGGGGTTATTATAACCTAGCTATGCAGTTCATTTTACCGTGAGCGTAAAGGACAGAGCTATGGCAGTTATATAGCTGTGGGGGGTTTTTATGACCTAGCTGCAGTTCATTTTACAGTGAGCGTAAGTGACAGAGCTATTGCAGTTATATAGCTCTGTGCTTTTCTCGGAGCGTAAACATATTGCATAGTTATGCCATAATAACCCCCCTGCAAGTGTAGGGCACGCCGCAAATCTCGGGCTGACAGTCATACCTTACCAGCCACTCACTTGGTGGTCAGTTAATCTGGAACGGTCATTTAAAAACTAATAATGAGTGGTGAGTGACAGTTTCAAAACCGGCCGTACAAATATTGCCGGCATGCGTAAATGAAATATGTTTGACAGCAACATCCAACACAACGTCACATGCTGAATGCTGTTTCGCGACAATTGCATGCTGAATGCTGTTTCACGATTGTCACTTTTCTGTTGTCTCTTTTCTTTCTTTTATGTTATTTGATGTGTGATTGTTGTGAACAAATGTTTTTCTTTTTTTCTTTTACATATTATTTTCTTCTTTTGGATAGAGTTTCATACAACGCAACAAATTGTGTCGGAAGAGTCCGCTCTTCTTAACTTTAGGCTAATAGGTGGTGTTGTTACATAAAAAATAACACAAACAAGCCTAAAAAAGCAAGGGAGTACATGCCAGATTGCGTGTGTGTGTATTCCGTTATGGGATAAGACAATCGGTGAAATTACTAGCATAGACACATACTACCTAAGTTCACGCATTTTAGGATTGCAGTCTTGTGATTGTAGTCTATAAATATAAATATCAGGGGACAATCTCACATGAATTGCCCTAGTCCCAAACTAAGCTCTAGGCTTGTACTATGTGTACTAGACAACGATAAACATACTTATATAGAGACATAAATAGAAAACATCCAAGACTCAGGAACAAATATTCACGCTGATCACACAAATATCTGCCTTTACCGGGATTTAAACCCAGGACCGCTGGCTTCGGAGGCAGGGTCACTCCCAACTAGGCTAACTTGTCGTGTCGTATGGGTCTCATATCCCGCTTACTGTGGTGGCTCGTGTACCTTCTCCATGCCATAAAAAAGTGAAACATCGCGTGGTATTACATAATCATTGCGTAGGTTATTTCCATGATAAAATACAAAATGGCTGATAAAATCCGTCAAAGATTCTGGAAATTGGTGCCCGTAAATTGTAGAGAAACGTATTATTTTTGCAAGGCTTTAAATATTTGGGTTGGCGACAAATTCTTGCGAAACTTCTCCTTAGTTTCAAAACGTGAAATATAAATTCAAGAATACCTAATACCTCTTTATTACGTAGTAAAGCTTGAAGTTTGGTTTCGTGGAACCCTGTTACGGGTCATTTTGTTAATTTCGTTCGGGCTCAGGGATTCTTGGAAAAATGTATTTCTGTAGAATATATTTTACGTTGACAAATAGTTTATGGCTGTATTTTTTAAGTGTGTAATGGTGTATCAAATTTTATTATGGTGCCGTTTATAAATCACTGGACATTGTCCGCGGAGAAGCCAGTTATTGGGAACTTTTTTTATGTTTTTTTGTCCGTGTGGTTGCCGTGCTAGAATAGTGCCACTCCATGTCTTGACTAAGGGAATAAGGGCTAGTAGTAGTGATGCGATGGGCTTGCTTGCAATCTGACATTAATATACTAGTAGACTTCGAGGCCTGATTGCGCTCAATGTGGGAACAGAATTATAAAAAAAAATTAGACTTGTTTGTATTTCTGTAGCTCTTCCTACCCCACTCTGGGAGTGAAGGCGTGATCTTGTTTTTACGTCACAGATAAAATAATAAATTCCTGTGTATTTATAAGTAAAAAAATATTTACATACATACATACATAAAGTCACGCCTTTATTTCCAGAGTGGGGTAGGCAGAGCTACAGAATACCAACAACTCTAAAAAACTGGTTGATAATTCTGTAACCACATTTTGCATATTTTGCAGCGCCTCTATTCAACTGCGTTATAACGATATCGTTTTTGACCTGTTTCCGTATTGTCAACGATTTGATAACTCTTATGTCATTTACAATAATGGCGACTGTGACATAAACGTTTCTTAAACGTGTCAAACACGATATCGTTTTAACGCACCTGAATAGAGGCCCAGGTCAAAAACGATATCGTTATAACGCACTTGAATAGACGCGCTGAATCTGTGTATGACCCTACTTTTAAATTGATTATAAATCTATCAACATTTATTCCGTGAAACGAACTTGTTTAATTGACAACATGATTTTTTGGATTATTCTGAAATAATCATGCTTCTGCTTATAGAGGTTTGTCTCAAAAGCATACAATTTTATTTTTTGGTATTAGTTACTGGGTGAGAAAATGTTTCATATTATCAGTTTAGTGGTCGAAAAAACGTCATTTTGTTTGTAACTGCTTTTGTCTTTTTCGAGTCTAGTACTACCTGTGACTTAGAAAAGAACATGTAGCATTTAAGCTCTTTAACCATTAGCAGAAATTTGTATATTTATTAATTTATACCCTGAAGCCTTAGTACCTCATGACCATCAAAATACATATATCATACAGAGTGATTTGATGCATAGCAAATTTAATAATATAACTATGTGATAATACTTACACGTATATATTTTAATTAAGGAGTTTTAAACAACCAAGCACTAATAATTAAAAAGCAAAAATAATTTCACTGTATTATCTTCACTACAATATGAATTTAATTTATACTTCAGTCTAAGTAACACGTGGCCGGCTATGCTTACACCATAAATTGAAAAATCGAGAACAATTGAATTTGACTGTATTTCGTTTATTCCAAATTAAATTTAGGTTATACTTTAACCTCAGCAACACGTGGTGGTTATGCTATTAATTTGTAGCTTATATGAAACGTTTGTATTTTTAACATAGCGCCATCTATTGAATATTTACTCAATCCAGTCAACAGATATCGCCATCTGTTAGAATCCTTTAGAGCTAACAGATATAGCGCCATCTATTGAATATTTACTCAATCCAGTCAACAGATATCGCCATCTGTTAGAATCCTTTGGAGCTAACAGATAATTATGACTGTCAAGTAATAGACAAATAATTTGCAATAAAATAATATTGCGACTATAAATTGAAATGTAAGCTATCCTATCTTTCAAGTTGGGTCGATTTGCACACGGTGTGCAAATCAAATTTAAAATCGGTTCAGTAGTTTAGGAGTCCATCGCGGACAAACAACGTGACACGTAGGTAATTTTTATATATAAAGATTAATAAACCTTTACTTTTTAAAATATTTATATTAAATATTTTTAATCTAATTTTGTCTTTTTACTTCTGGGACAGCCCAGTAATGCCTAATGCTTTATCAATAAACAATTTGCACTGCACTTTCCCTATTCAAACAAAAGGTTCTTTCACCACGGATCTCTAAACTTCTCAAACTTTGCACACCTCGCTAATTTTTAAGTCAGAAAGAAGCCCGACAGCACGTGAAGGATGAAAAGTTTTATAGCTCGAGATAGAGTAAGTATTAGTAACCATTCTTACCTATGTATAAGCTAATTAAACTGGGAAAATGTGAAATCGAAATATCAGATTCTGCCTTATACCAAAGAAGGCACTGCATTAGCATAAGCATTTTAAATTGTATGTGGTTATCAATGAAGTATAGAACGCTTTGATTACTACATTGCAGTTGGCCGCCATCTTTGGTTTACGGTAGAATTGTGGTGTCACTTTGGAGTGGTATATTTTTAACCTCTGATAAAAAGGGGTGTTACAACTTTTACATGTGTTTATGTGTGACTGTGTACATGTTTATGTGTGTCTGATACCAAAAAATTGTAACTCCTGCACGTGGAAATGCGTGTCACTGAAATGAAAATTCGGCGAAGTCAAAGATTCTTTGATATGAGTGTGGGTGACACTTTAGACATGACAGCGCATTGTGATGTTTCTCGCCGGACAGCTACTTTAGCATTCCTTTTTTTTTGGCCCGCAGCATGAGCATGCCATGCTTACTCAAAGGTCTTTGCTTACGGCGGCGTTGGTGTTTGGGTCACCACTTTCCCGGACACATGGTTGAGAGAGGCGATGGCTGAGATACGCGTCATACTCGTAAACGGGTGCTGTCTTTGGGGTCCGGTAAGCTCACGCTTGCAAGGACCTGTTTTTCCAGTTAGTTATTTTAGTAAATTGTTCCTGAAGTAGAGATCTCGTCGTGTTGTTCTCCTAGTCATTATTTTGAGTTTAATGTTATTGATCTTACGTTTGTAATTATTTTATTTGTGCTTGTATTAATAATAATCATTTATTATTTTATTACTTTGTAATGTAACTTATTTTTAAGTATTATTTAATGTTATAATTAAAAAAATACCTTCTTCTGGAGTTTCTTGCAGCGCTTCGTCTCCGCAATGATCTGCACATAACCAACATGTGAGAGAGCCCTCATGTGGCCAATTTACTGAATGAATTACTGAATTTAAATAAAAATTGAGTACTGGTGTGCCTTCTCTTTGCTTTAAAAAACGCATCATTAATATTATTCATCTATCTTCTAATTCCAAAAATTGAAATTCAAAATTTTTATTTAGTAAATATGCCACAAGAGGGCTCTTTCACACGTCGGTAATATGCAGTGAATCTACTAGCCTCTGAAGCCAGCGGTCCTGGGTTCAAATCGCGGTAAGGGCAGATATTTGTGTGATGAGCGCGAATATTTATTCCTGATTCTTGGATGCTTTCTATGTATTTAAGAATATATTTCTCTACTTAAGTATGTTTATCGTTGTCTAGTACCCATAGTACAAGCCTAGAGCTTAGTTTGGGACTAGGTCAATTTTTGTGAGATTGTCCCCTGATATTTATTTATTTGTAAATATTCAACTGAAAACGATTTCATAATGGCTCATCAATAACGCAGAAAGCTGTGCCAACGACGTCGCGTGCATTGTTCGGTTCAAGCGAATCGGGAAATTCTTTACATGTAATGTATTACCGACATTTTTTTTGTCAGGGCAAGCGGGTATCGACGTGATAAGCAATCAACCCTGAATAAAAAGATCTGAGAAAATCGGCGTCTTTAAATAAATGGGGAAGGCGGGCTGAAAACAGATTGGAAAAGGAAGAGGGAACTTTAAGAGGGTAAGATAAGATATTATTTAGTTAATATACGAAGATCTTTTGGAGTAAAAAAAAGGAAAGAAAACAGTGTTTAAATATAAAGACTAACGACGATTATTAGATAAAAGTACTTATCTCTACATACTCGTAGTATAAGACGAAGTCTCTTGCCGCGTCTGTCTGTTTGTCTGTATATCCGCTAACTCCTAAACCACGGTACGGATTTTGATGCGGTTTTCACGAGCAGTTAGATATCACAAACACGGAACCATTTTTTTATGTAATTAGAACGGTTCTCTGCCTTTTCGCCGACACATCTTTGACAAATGCATCGTTTCGCAACCTATTCATTTGCCAAGCCGATTTTTTTTCTGTAACTACATATATTTCAGGGTTTTTATAAAATTAACCTAACTTAACCTATAGGGTTCTACACGATAGTTCTGAAATTAAATTCAGAATTATTTACAGTTTCGGAAAAAAACGCGGGTTGTCAAATGACATGTTTGTGAAATTAATCATTTGTGAATCGTTGGTTATGAAATGACAGGATCCCAATTAGAACAAGTTTTGCAACAAGTCGCTAAAAAAAAGTTTTTAGGGCGTTAATTGAAAGGAAAAAATGGAATCCGTATAGGATCACTTTGTTGTCTGTCCGTCTGTCTGTCTTTGTCTGTCCCTTTATCTCGGAAACGCGTGAAAGTATAAAGTTGAAATTAAAGCCATATACTCCAATCAACAGTCCCTTATACTTCGTATGGAAAACCGGGTATCTAAAATTCGCCCCCATACCTACCGATTTTCATGAAATCTAGTTAAGAACCATCCTAATGAAATAAACTAATTTTCTTATTGAAATAACTTCTTAAAATCAGTCCATTGGTTTAGGAGCTATGATTCCACAGACAGACACATTAAACTTATTACACCCTTTTTTGTAGGGGGTTAAAAAACTCCGGTGTTCGGATTACTGAAAAAAAAGGACTATGTACTCACATTCATACATAACATCACGCCTTCATTCCCAGAGTGGGGTAGGCAGTGCTACAGAATTTCAGACCGACAGAATTAAGTACCAATTTCACCATAAGATGTTAACCACTTTACAGACGATCAGAGCGTTAACAGTTGTCAAAATGTATGAACTAACAGTCGATTAACATTGATTAAATTTAACATCGTGTGGTGCAATTGGTACTAAGATGTTTACCAGTGTATTAGTGACAGGTTGCAAGCCCATCGCTTAATAGAGCTAGAAGCCTTTATTCCCTTAGTCGCCTCCTACGACATCCACGGGAAGACATGGAGTGGCACTATTCTAACCCAGTAAACACCCGGACAGGACTAAGATCAATAAGTAATAACGTACAACTTATCTAACGATAGGTTGCTAAAAAGTTTTTCTCAAGCAAATAAAACTATTAATAGGAGGAAAAAACGGACAAATACAAAACGTGGCTTGAAAGTAGAAAATGGACGTGACAACTGTAATCCTATTACGTTGTTGGCGGCCATACAATAGGTGAAAATATAACTAACAATTCTGGGCTGGAATTCTACAAGGTAATAACGATATCGTTTTTGACCTGTTTCCGTATTGTCAACGTTTTGATAACTCTTATGTCATTTACAATAATGGCAACTAAACGATTCTTAAACGTGTCAAACACGATATCGTTTTAACGCTCCTGAATAGAGGCCCTGATAGGAGTTCAAAGATTTTAATTGTATTCATAATAAAACCTTATGGTCACTATAGAGTATAACAACGCCTTGCTACAAGGTATGATTGTCATAGTATGATTTTCAACTCGGCTGCCATTACTGTCAAGTAAATAAGAGCTATGGTAACATTGATAATACGATAACATGTCAAAGGCAATATTTAATACCAAGAATAGAGGCCCTGTAACTTGCGAATATAATTAAATCAAACGGCAACAAGTCAAATAAATTATACCCATCATTCTAAATCCGCCATTTTGAATTTAAATATACATACATCACACCTTCAGAGTGGGGTAGCCAGAGCTACTGAAATACTAACAATTCTAAAAAGACTTCTTGATAATTCTGTAACCACATTTTGCATAAACAGGCTAAGAGGTTTTTTGGGTCAAAAATCGACCTGTCATGTCGACATCTACGGGAAAATTCTGGTGTTCCCGAAAATCGATTTCCGATGTGTTTGACATATGTAGACGACACTATTAAATCGTGATATAGTAGTGTCCTCTACATACAACCGAGTAGAGCTCGGTTGCTGAGTTATATTAATTTGTATGAGCAAGTTTTCTCCGTTATGAAACTCAACAAAACGCCCGTGAGCGGGCTCCGTGTAACGGCGTCAATTCGCTCTGGAGAGGTCCAGAACGAATTCAAGCCATTGTACGGCGATATTTATATTTTCATTTATAATATTTAATAAACCTCGCGTTTTAAAATGGTCATGTACAGTCACCAGCAATATTTTCAACATTGGGCGTAAAATATATGACGTATCTATTACTGGAGATCATACGCATTTAATTTATTTATTTATAGGTGTCTATCATTTCATCAAAACACCTTTCATCGAATGTATCATATCATAAAACATCTAACCTAACCTACGTTATTTTAATGTTTAAGATACCCTGAAAACATCAGGTTTCCAAAATTAAATTTGATGAATTGATACATTCGATGAAGTGAAGAGTTGCCTTTATTTATCTTACAGAAGTATCCACAAAACTATCAAAATGCGTAATGGTTTTTTTTTACTTATATTAATCAAGATTTTGAAGGTATATGACGTTATTTATCAAAAGTTGAAACAACAGTTTATACAGTATCGTTAAAAAAATTGTATGGAACTATACCTAATATGCACGAAAGCCGCTAAATATGAATTCCTTGTGTCTGTTTTACTTAAAACTATACCGATAAGACAAGCGTCCAGGGCCTCTATTCAAGTGCGTTATAACGATACCGTTTTTGGCCTGTTTCCGTATTGTCAACGTTTTGATAACTCTTATGTCATTTACAATAATGGCGACTGTGACATAAACGATTCTTAAACGTGTCAAACACGATATCGTTTTAACGTACCTGAATAGAGGCCCAGCAAGTGTGTATTTAAACGTAAGCTTCGGCAACATCTCCTCAAGCAAGAACTTAAGTAAGTGTCATCATCTTCATCACACACTGTTTTCATCGCATGTATTTAAGTATTGTTTATGTATTATATAAATTTAAATAATTTTTATGTATTATATGTTTTAAATGTTAAGTAGCCATTTAGTTTTAATTTAGTTTTTAACACTGTTAATTTCTCTAATTTCACCGGTTTTTTTCTCTGTTGAACATGTAGTTGACTGGTAGAGAATGCCTTTAGGAATTAAGTCCACCGTTTGTAGTTTTTAAATTATTTTGTTTTGTGCAAAGAAGATTAAATAAATAAATAATAAATAAATAAGGTAAGAAATATACCGATTATCAAAACTAATGTAAGGATCATCCCTCCTATAGACAGTTTGACATTATATTTCTGAAATTTGACGTAAGATCCACGTTACTTAAAAAGGGTTATTAAGGGTTATTATAAAATAAATAAATAAAATAAACATCAGGGGACAATCTTACACACATTGACCTAGTCCCAAACTAAGCTCTAGGCTTGTACCTACTATGGGTACTAGACAACAATAAACATACTTATACGGAGAAATAAATACTTAAATACATAGAAAACATCCAAGACTCAGGAACAAATATTCGCGCTCATCACACAAATATCTGCCCTTACCGGGATTTGAACCCAGGACCGCTGGCTTCGGAGGCAGGGTCACTCCCAACTAGGCCACCGTGTCGTCAAAACATTATGACCTAGCTAGGCAGTTCATTTTACGACAGAGCTAAGGCAGTTATGTAGCTTTGGGGGGTTATCATGACATAACAATGCAGTTCTGTTTACGCTCAGAGAAAAGGACAGCGCTATGGCGGTTATGTAGCTTTGGGGGGTTATCATGACATAACAATGCAGTTCTGTTTACGCTCAGAGAAAAGAACAGAGCTATGGCGGTTATATAGCTTTGGGGGTTATCATGACATAACAATGCAGTTCTGTTTACGCTCAGAGAAAAGGACAGAGCTATGGCGGTTATATAGCTTTGGGGGGTTATCATGACATAACAATGCAGTTCTGTTTACGCTCAGAGAAAAGGACAGAGCTATGGCGGTTTTGTAGCTTTGGGGGGTTATCATGACATAACAATGCAGTTCTGTTTACTCTCAGAGAAAAGGACAGAGCTATGGCGGTTATATAGCTTTGGGGGTTATCATGACATAACAATGCAGTTCTGTTTACGCTCAGAGAAAAGGACAGAGCTATGGCGGTTATATAGCTTTGGGGGGTTATCATGACATAACAATGCAGTTCTGTTTACGCTCAGAGAAAAGGACAGAGCTATGGCAGTTATATAGCTTTGGGGGTTATCATGACATAACAATGCAGTTCTGTTTACGCTCAGAGAAAAGGACAGAGCTATGGCAGTTATATAGCTCTGTCCTTTTCTCTGAGCGTAAACAGAACTGCATAGTTATGTCATAATAACTCCCCAGAGCTACATAACTGCCATAGCTCTGTCCTTCTCTATGGCCGAGATTCTACACGGTAATAACGATATCGCCTTTGAAGTGTTTCTGTATTTTCAACGTTTTGATAACTCTTATGTTATTGCTGATAATGGCGGCCGAGTTAAAATCGATGTTAAAACACGTCAAACGCGATATCGTTATATCGCAGTAGAATAGAGGCCCAGGTCCTTAACTTAAGTTTTTTACCTATACTATATTGTATACAATGTCAAAATAGACACCGCGCGGGCGCTGAATCACTTGAGTACCTTGTTGGTTTTAATAAAACTTGTAAATTCGAAAACTAATTTTACTTCAGCTCGTATGAAATTAAAGTAAGCTAAGGTAAAGGCACGTATTGGCGTATTACCAGAACAAGTTCTTCAATACGAGAAAAAAATAGGTATCGAGACCAAAAAGATTTTTCTCAACGTTTCGTTTTCGTTCCAGAGGCTCTAGCCAAGTTGCAAAGGCTACTAACGTTTTTCTTTTCTACCACTCAAAATGTATGGGATGACATTCTCTTGCGCTACGATAAACTACGTTGTCAACTGCCATCCCATACATTTTCAGCGATAGAAAAGAAAAACGTTGGGTGAGTTTGCATCTTGGCTAGGGCCTCTGGGGCCTAGTCAAAATACATAACGCTAAGTTAGTTATTTTTGAAAATCGATAAAATGGATACGATTGACGTAAGGTGATGACACATCGCGTCAAAAGCTAATATTAACTGTATACATTTCGAGTCGATACAAAACAGAAATATTAGTAGTGATTGCATTTTGACTACGCCCTCAAAGTGATTAAATATTGTATTTTGTACGTTTTTAGAAATACATATAAAAGTTAAAATAAATTATTAGAGTCGATTTAAAGGCTTAATGAAAACATAATCACGATCGCTCACTTTTGTGTAACGAAAGTTAGTAATACAAACTATATGGGTAACTTTCGTTACACAAAGGAATAAATTAAGTTTTGTTTAGATTAAAGCCCTTAACCATGTAACTTTGGAACCGTTCCATTAATGACTGTTCACCGAGCGATGCCTTTTTACCATCAGTAAAATGCGAAAATTGGTGAGACTCCGAAGTTTGTTACTTGTGTTAAATAAGGAGAAGCTGGTATCGTATGTGGTAACTGTGCCCCATAAAAATTAGTAATTCTGATTGTATATATTCCAAAGATAAACATTGTGAACTTAGCATACCTTTCGACCATTATAAAGGAAGTATATGAGGAATTTCTATTTTTATTTTATTTTAATATTATGTTTTTCGATTTTATATATTTATTGTAAAGTTATTTTGATTTTATGCACTATAATATGTACCCGAAACTGACATGCATGCATGACTCGATGTATGAATGTGGAAGAAGCGAAAGAGCTTTTTCAGGATCGTAGCAGGTGCAAAGAAGTGGTCTCATATGTACCCGACTGCAAATGCAAAGCAACCTAAGGAGTCTTAAAACTCATATTAAAAAAAAAACAGTATCGATTCCTATGACGTCGTTAACAGGTGACTTTACCTTAGCTTTTAATTTTCACTATAATGTAGGGTTTAAGTTTATTACGGAGTTGTTTCAGAGTTCATTTAGAAATGTTTTACATTGTGGACTTACTTTAAGCTTACAGTTATTTATACAAATAAATATACAGACATTATTACGTTAGTGAAAGGCTTACGGGACCAAAACTTTGGAATGAACTGGTAAATTGTGCCAGGGTTTTTTATTTCTATTCAAAATGGACTTATTACGGAGTCGGGGGCAAGGAAATGTGCTGTTAAAATTGAAGAGGCAAACATTTATAGGAACTCAAAAACAAACAAACGAATAAAATAACTTTAGAGTGGGCAAGGTATTTATAAATTGGTTGTTTATTATCTTCATATAATTAAGTGAAATGTTATTTATTTATTTTCTTTTTAGAGTTGTTGGTATTTCTGTAGCTCTGGCTACTCCACTCTGGGAATGAAGGCGTGATGTTATGTATGTATGTAATTATAGTTGACTCAAAAAAAAAATACAACTTAACAGCGCTATTACTTTTACTCTGAATGCGTCACGGCAATGCAAAAAGAGACAATAACAAGGTTGTTATTGGGGTTAGAACGTAACCAATAGTCCCTAGACAACTTTCCCGAAGCGAACACCTCGGAGGTGGAGTTTGTATGCCCAGCCCCAGCCTGCCCGCCACCGGCACCACTGCGCACTCCAACGACAAGAGCAATATCATCAAATGGCAACATATAAGGAAATTAAAAAGAAAAAGTACTTTAGTCCCTAGGGAGTATAATGACACTTTAATCCTTAGGTATTAAAGTCATCACTTTAGTCGGGTAAGTAATACGAGATATAAGAACTTATCATAAATATAACAGTCACAATATATACGCTCACTTTGTATAAATATGTTTAATATAACGTACACTTGAGATAATGAACGAAAGATATAATGTCAAAATAATTATTTCCATAAAGTATAACGTTATTAATATATAATATCAATTGATATAACAATTAAAGTGTATAATGTACATGACACCTAACATATAAAACATAAATATAAATCAAAAAGTCTAACATCAAAAAATATAATGCACGTATAATATAAACGCCTATCACTATTTTAATAATATGTAGTTTGAAATTAAACGTTATTTTCAGTATTACGTGGCCTTTTCAATTTTACAATCAAATTGTTTCGCATAGTTTTTTCAAGGGATGTATAAAAAATAACCTCGAAAGCTAAGGCGGGAGCGAAGCGTAGCGAGCTAACCTAACCTAACCTATCCGAGTCGGTTCTGCCCAGAGAGGTCTTGCTCGCTCGCTTCGCTCGCTCACATTTTTATCATACGATATTATATCTCGTAAACGTTAGTAACATCGCCTGTTGTTTACCTGGGTCTTCTAAATTGTGAAAATTCTGTGTAATGTTTTTGTTTGGTGGACAATAAAGTGTTTTGTATTGTATTGTATTGTATTGTATTGTAACATGAAAATAGTTATTTTGTAGTTATATCTCGTGGGACGCACCCCTTTAGTCCGCTTATACATGGCTATTATGGGTCATTAGAGCGAGAGCAGTGATAATACTTTCTTTTACATATAGAAAAATAATCTGGGATCCCTGAGCTCTTACGCTGTACTTGGATGTACGAGTATGAAAACACTTTATTGTATAAAACATACAAATTCAAATACATTATTGATTATGATACGTGATAGGAATCATAACACACTCTTAAAAACAAAAGTTGTCTCTCCTGTGGTCAATAGTTAAAAGCTTGTGTGCATATAAGTTATGTTTTATATGATAGGTCTAAAGCACTCCTGACGCCGTTTTCTGCGGGTTTGGGCTTTACCAGAAAATTAGGCCTTAAAAACGTTAACTATCGGTGTGTCCACAGGAAAGATGGTAACCTAAATCTGTGTATGACCCATAGATGCAAACTATCTCGGCCGGTGACGCTCACGCACTCAGAGATAACGTGTACGTGCATCTACACACATAAGTATGGCCCACCCGCTTTCGTGAGATATAACAACTATCTCTGGCATCATAGCTCCCAAATGGATATACCGATTCGGGCGCTGTTTTATATCTCCATATTACAAACAGGGAGATTTTAGTTAATGGAAAGAAAGAAAGAAAGAAAGAAAGAAAGAAAGAAATAGTTTATTCGTGACAAACGACAAGTAAAAAAATGTAAACTTGAATGGTTATTCAAACGTAATTTGTCACGAAATGGTCATAACTAATAATAAATAATAAATATCAGGTGACAATCTCACACAAATTGAGTTAGTCCCAAACTAAGCTCTAGGCTTGTACTATGGGTACTAGACAACGATAAACATACTTAAATAGAGAAACACATACTTAAATACATAGAAAACATCCAAGACTCAGGAACAAATATTCGCGCTCATCACTCAAATATCTGCCCTTAGCGGGATTTGAACCCAGGACCGTTGGCTTCGGAGGCAGGGTCACTTCCAACTAGGCCACCGTGTCATCTAAACTCAGGGCAGGGCCAGCGCTGTTCTTGCGTAATGAACACTTGGTGAAGACACGGCGCAATGACGCCACGATCGCACATGCAATAGGTATAAAGGAGGAAAAAAAAAGTTACAAAACACTTATAATAAAACAATTAAAAAATAAAAACAACATAAAGTATGCCACGCCACTCGGTGTGCAAAAAACGGTAAAACCGTTAAAGAGATAAAGTCGATATATGTAAAACTGAAAATGCGTTGAAAACCCCAAGGACCAACATCAAATGCTAGTAGACTCACCGATTATCTGAATTTATTTCGGAACACAACAAAACGTAACACTGTTGCTTGCCAGAAAGAATATAATGGTGCCATCAATCCGGACGGACCTGCACAAGTTCGCCACCAACAAAAGCCAAAGTGATAATTTAACACAATAGATCAAATTTTTATAACCTGTAAAATATTATACAAAGGAATTCACCTTCATATCGGTAACCCTAATAAATAACTTTCAGCTTTGCCATTCTGCATACCGGCTTTGAATTCCTATGGCATGCCACCGATGCCGCCCGTGCCAGCGGCAGCGATGGCATTTCAGGAAAATATATAATAGTTTATGACGTCGGCTTAAGGTATGCCACAGCCCGACGCGATAAAATATTTTATTTGGATTTAACCTTTAAGAATAAACTACACTAATTATAAACAAGCCCCGTGTGGTTGCCGGGTTAGAATAGTGCCACTCCATGTCTTCCCGTGGATGTCGTAAGCGGCGACTAAGGGGATAACCTAAGGGTACTACAATACTGTAAGGCGATGGGCTTGCAACCTGTCACTAATACACTAGTAAACTTCTTGGCCTGATTGTACAAAATGTGGTTTTAGGATTATAAATAAGTCTTTTAAGTTTATAATTAAGTTTTTCTGGGAATGAAGGCGTGATGTTATGTATGTATGTATGAATAAACTACACTGCTTACCTATACATTGCTCGATGGGCCCGTAGTCACTGCATCACTACATAGTATAAAACAAAGTCGCTTTTTCTGTCCCTATATCCCTATGTATGCTTAAATCTTTAAAACTACCCAACGGATTTTGATGCGGTTTTTTTTAATAGATAGAGTGATTAAAGAGGAAGGTTTATATGTATAATACTTTAATCCAGAGCGAAGCGAGGGCGGGTCTCTAGTAATAACAACTTTGTTTTAACAAAGTCACTTCCCGCTGTCTGTCCCTATGTATGCTTAGATCTTTAAAAATACGCTACGGATTTTGATGCGGTTTTTTTAGTAAATAGAGTAATTCAAGGAGAAGGTTTATATGTGAAATACTTTAACCCGGAGCGAAGCGAGTCACTAGTAGGTCATAAATTAATAATTCAATAGAATGCGTGTTCACTTTACAAGCTTTTAATAAATTAACTTGCAATATTGGTACATTTTTGTGTTCCTGTCAAATCTTGCAAGGTAGTTTTGAACCACTGCCCGGGGACCGATTGAGCTGAAATTTGGTATACCTACGTAACTTCGATAACACTACAATTTTATTATGGCATCGTCGAGCTGATCTGATGGAGTCAGAAGGTGGTGATAGGATCTCCGCTATATATACTTAAAGTAGACCCACTCTGATTCAACTCATTAGGTTTGTCTAGATTAGCAAGCAAAGATTGTTTGATTGATTTTGACCTTCAAAGTAGACATTTCTTTGGTGATAAGTGAGTTTGAGAGTTACGTAATTAGTGTTCAAATTGACTTTTAACTTTTTCCCACCTTCTCCCCCACGTGCTTTCTTTAAAACATTAGATAAATACCTAATAAGAAAAAATAGCAAATGCATTAAGGAGACGACGGCTACGCAGCTACGACTGTGTTCTACGAGTATGCTACGAAATATAACTCGGTAAATTAGTATATTATTTTTCTTATACACATGAAAGTACATCATTACAGAAATTTTACATTTAAGGAAAATTAATATTTATTTTATTATTTCCTTAAATGTAAAGTATGGTCGTGTGACAACTGAGATCGTGGTAAGTGGAATCTGAGACCCATAGACATAGAAAGTATCAAGACTACAATCTCAAGACTGTAAACTAAGATTTCAAATGCCTTCCCAACCCTAAAGATCGTCTCTATGTTAGTAATTTTACCGGCTGTGTTATCTCGCCACCGGACAATTACAATGTGAACACTGCTTCAATTCAATCATTTATCCATAAAAAAACAGGATTATATGTCAAGTAATTTACATTAGAATTGCTCATTAATTTCGTGGCATCTTGGTTGCCCCTTGGCGTGGGACGTCACGTGCGTTGATGCGCTTGCGCCGTCTCACGTCCAAGGTTCTGCTCACAAGCCAGGGACCGCCGCAGACCACGTCCAAAGTGCCGCAAATACGCGTTTTTAAAGCCAAATTACATATTTGCTGCACTTGCACCAGTAACTTTTGGGCCGTGGTCGTCTGACACGAAAAAAATCGTAAAAGAAGTGTCAGACAAGTTAATCGGCGTCTTTGGCGACCACCGGCAAGGCAACTTTTTTGCTCAACGACTGAGCATTGCAGTGCAGCGGGGTAATGCTGCGAGCGTCCTCGGCACGATGCCGCAAGTAGGTGCATTGAAGGGTTTTATTTTATAAGCTAGTTTTTATTAAAATGGAATTTAAGTAATAGCTATTTTTATATTTCTGTTTCTAAAAAAATATGTCTTAGAATTGTCATAAACTAAAATTCCTACTAATACATATTCTTCTTGCTTCTCGGCGGTAGGTTAATGGATAAGATGGTGGTAGCGATCCGGACGAGCCCTGCACGGGGTCGAACCACCACTGGACAATGCCGTAGGGGGTATTTTTTGCTTTTTTTTTTAGTTTTAATTCTCATATTTTTTAGTAAATCATCATGGACTGTTTTATTAGTATTAGTCTTTATTTGTTTACTAGCTATGAGAGACAAGGTCACATCGATTACTATGAATGGTATACAGCGTGTAAATTTCATACGGGCATATATTTTAATAACAGTTAGTATATACGCTAATTAACGTAAAAACTTGTGTAACAGCAACATTAGATGTGTTTTATTTGTTCTTACTAATTAATTCAGCAAGCAATGTATCACACATTGCGTCAATTAAATTAAATCATCTACATAATGGTCTTGTTATTACTCATGAATTATTATGTTTTGTCATTTGTTTACTTTGCCAATAAAAGTCAAAAATAAAGATCATTAATGCAGGCGGTTCGCTCGCCTGAGATTGATATTTACTTTCCTCACGTTTCGTCTTGCACTTGGATACAGGCAATACATTGACGACCGATGGACGCTTGCACACTTCGTACATTGCTCCTAAGACAAACTTTAAAAAATCAACTGCTCTTCAATAATAAGAGATAGCAACGAAATATCTTTCTCACATGATTTGTACGATCGTTAACTACGTCTGGATAAAATATATGCCCGTATGAAATTTACACGCTGTATAAGTTATATAACACCACAGACACCCCGAACATCCAATTTCGGGTTCAGTCTTGCGGAAAATTCCAGTTACCAAAGTGTTCGATGAAATTCAATTACACTACAAGTGAATCCGAACTGAAGACGTCGCTGCAAAGGATAATACTAATTGTTTGGATTTAAACGTTGTTTTCGCTTAATTACAAATTAAGATCTGTTGTTCTGTTTTTAAAGTTTCGCTACGGTTGTCTTATGCCCACACCGAAATACAACAGTGCGAACACTGCTGCTTGGCGGTGGTTTAAAGGATAAGATGACGATAGCGACCCTGTACAAGGTTGTCACCACTAAAAAGTTCCTTTATTTGTTTAAAATTTATTATGATTTTTGCTGTAGGTGGTTATTCCTTTATTGATTGTTACAACATTCTGACAGAATGACAGAAACAATTATGGCGGCAGCTCGATCAATCAGAAGGGTAAATATTAATATGATCGATGTTTCACATCCGACACGAAATAATGTTAATAAAATACGTACATAAATAACATCAGGCCTTCATTCCCAGAGAAAATACCAACAACGCTATAAAGACTTCTTGATAATTCTGTAACCACATTTTGCACAAACAGGCCAATATTTTTATACCAGTGTATTAGTGACAGGTTGCAAGCCCATTGCCTAACAGTACTACAAGCTCTCATTCCCGTAGTCACCTCTTACGACATCCACGGGAACACATGGAGTGGCACTATTCTAACCTGGCCCAGGTTAGAATAGTGCCACTATTCTACTGCATTAAAACTATATCGTGTTTGACGTGTTTTAGCATCGTTTTTAACTCGGTCGCCATTATTATTAATAAATAAATAAATAATCACAGGGCAGTGTCACACAAATTGACCTAGTCCCAAACTAAGCTCTAGGCTTGTACTATGGGTACTAGACAACGCTAAACTTACTTATATAGAGAAATATATACTTAAATACATAGAAAACATCCAAGACTCAGGAACAAATACTCGTGCTCATCACACAAATATCTGCCCTAACCAGGATTTGAACCCAGGACCCCCAGCTTCGAAGGCAGGGTCACTCCCAACTAGGCTAGCGTGTCGTCAATGACATAAGAGTTATCAAATTATTTGATTTAATGATTTTTTTATTTTTGAAAATGAACTTAATACGTCCCTTTTGACTGCTGTCTTGAAACCAAATAAATAATAAATAAATAAATAAATATCACGGGACAATTTCACACAAATTGACCTAGTCCCAAACTAAGCTCTAGGCTTGTATAAAAATTGTAAATTGTAAATTGTATAATATACTATGGGTACTAGACAACGATAAACATACTTATATAGAGAAATAAATACTTAAATACATAGAAAACATCCAAGACTCAGGAACAAATATTCGGGCTCATCTCACAAATATCTGCCCTTACCGGGATTTGAACCCAGGACCCCTAGCTTCGAAGGCAGGGTCACTCCCAACTAGGCTAGCGTGTCGTCAATGACATAAGAGTTATCAAAACGTTGACAATACGGAAACAGGGCCTATATTCAGGTGCGTTAAAATTAAAACGATATCGTGTTTGACTTGTTTAAGAATCGTTTATGTCACAGTCGCTATTATTTTAAATGACATAAGAGTTATCAAAACGTTAACAATACGGAGACACGTCAAATACGATATCGTTTTAACGCAGTTGAATAGAGGCCCAGGTCAAAAACGATATAGTTATTACCTTGTACCCATCCCTGGCAACCACTTTCTATAAAATATTGAATATAAGTAAGATAAAAAAAAAAACAAAAAAAGATAAGCTAAGGTAAGATGAATTCGCTTATTAGGCGATTGGTTTTCAACCTGTCAATAATACGAGTACACTAGTAAACTTCTTGGCCTGATTGTGGAAAATGTGGTTACATAATTATAAACAAGGCTTTTTACCCCACTTTGGGAAGGAAGGCTTTATGTTATGTACCTATGTATGTAAATAGAAAGGATGTTTGTTACTCAACCACGCTTCAACCACTAAATGGATCGGGATGAAACTACACTATAGGTTAGATCCTGGAATAGGACATATGGTTTTCCTGGAAAATTTTACAGTTCCCGTGGGAATACCGATAAACGACTTTTATGCGGATAGTGTCGTGGACTTAAATATTTAAGTCGCGTGGCGAGATATACCGATGAAATTTGAAAGTTGTGTTGCATCTCTTTAATATTTTTATACTTACCGCCTGTTTCACAATCGACAAGTAAAGCTTATTTGACACATAAACTTAGCCTTTTCTCTTTCTGACACTTGAAAATAGACAAGGAGAGAGACATCTTTATGTGACAGATTTTAGAAATTTACTTGTCGATTGTGAAACAGGCCCTTAGTTTAATGATGTTGTTAAATTTATTTTCGTTAATCGAAATAGAGTTCGAACCATCTCGAGTAAATATGTCTTTGTGATATAGCTTGTATGTATGTATGTAATCTATTTATTGTACGAAACACAGAAACTCAAACACAATATTTACAGGGCATGAATGTACAATGGCGAACTTATCCCTTTCGGGTATGTCTTCCAGCTAACCTTTGGGTGATTGAGACATAAGTACAAAGCAAAGCGTGAACTAAATTTTAGACGTATAATAATGAATAAATACTAACAGCGAATATATAAATGACTACTCGTCAGCAATTTATAGTTGTTATATTAATTCTTACTTTCCTATAGTATGTAAGTCTTCCTAAAATAAATTCATGTTTACCATATTTTGAAAAAAAAAAAAAAAAATTCCATAAACTTAAGTCTACATGACATTCACAGTTGGAACTTCCTAGTAGGTACAAAATAACCTGTGTCAGGAAGCCCCGCTCTTCCATTGCTACAAGTCACATCCGGAAACAATTTAAAGAAAGGTAAGTATCTATTTTATTTATTTTTTACTTATACAATATACACACACACTAGATAAACTAATCTAGTGTGTGTGTGTGTGTGTGTATTTTTGTACCAATACTTGTTATTAAATACAATTCAGCCAAACAATAAAACATATTAAGGAACCTTGCTTTTCCTGTATGCTGCTGGTTCTTCGACACTCCAAAGTAACATTAACTTTGATTAAAAAAAAATATGCCCCTGTAGTTAGCGGGTTAGAATAGTACTGCCTTCCTAAGCCAATAAGCAGTATGTCAAATTGGTTGTCAGAGCAAATTCAATTATATCCTAAGGTTATAAGGTTGCATTTGCTACAGGAGTTTTGTATCAAATACTGCCCTTTGTGTTAGCAGACCAGAGTGCCACATGTCTTCCCGTGGATGTAGTAAGAGGCGACTAAGGGAATAAGGGCTTGTACGTTAGGCGATAGGCTTGCAACCTGTCACTAATACACCGGTAAACATCTTACCTGTGCAAAATGTGGTTACAAAATTATCAACTTTTTTTGGAGTTCTTTGTAAGGGAATGAAGGCGTGAGTATATATGTATGTAAGTTTTATTCTAACATCCACCGAAATACATAACCATTACATTAAATCGCTTGTGATTTAAATAGAACGAGCCAAAAACCTGAAACTTCGCACATTATCATGCTTCTAAGAATGTAACATCTTGACTTTTACATAATACGACTTGAGTAAAGAGTAGGTTTGGCCCGGGTAAAATTATCCCCTCTTTGATGAAAGTAAAATAGCGAAAGATAAGTTCGTAATTAATGTTACTTGTCACCAGGGCTAGGAACCGGTTTAAAACTTACCGGTTAATACCGGTTTATTTCGGTTTTGCTCCGAACTTTTCCAGGGAACGCCAACGGTTTGAGAACTTTATTTTAACCTTAATTAACCGGTTTATTCTACGAGCGGCGAGTCGAGAAAGAGTTGTTTATGGTGCGTGGCGTGGGTCTAATTAAACCGGTTTTTTCAGCTCGATACCGGTTAAATCGTAAAAAACTTGCGAACGGAACCGAAATGAAAAGGTTATGCGGCAAGTACATGATAACGGTTTGAAAATTTAATCGGTATCCGAGCCCTGCTTGTAATTGTGTGAGTGTCGTTCTTATAAAAGCGCCTCCTAATTTGTAAACAGCTGGAACTTTTTCATCGTTCAATAAAAAAAAAGAAAAAAATCATAGGTCCTGCTAGAGGTGAGACGTATTTACTGGAATAGGTTTTTGGATCAGGTCTTATCATGTATTCGTACGAGTATTTAGGAGAACGGAAGAAAGAAGAAAGCAAAAGAAAAATACATTTATTCACTAAACACAACAAGACACAAAAAGTTAAAACAGTAAAGTAAAAGACAAGTGGTAGTTAGGTGTGTCTTCGTGGCAGTGAACTGGATACTGGCTCAGCATGATGCTGAGGTGCTAGGCTCCTGTAGCGCTGATTTCAGCCAGCACCGAGTGCGACAGACGGACGGAACGTTGCACAAACTAATAAATAAATGAAATTGTTATTACTTACTGTTAAACATGTGTGGTTGCCGGGTTAGAATAGTGCCACTCCATATCTTCCCGTGGATGTCGTAAGAGGCGACTAAGGGAATAAGGGCTTGTAGTATTGTTTGGCGATGGGCTTGCAACCTGTCACTAATACACTGGTAAACAACTTCGCCTACTCGTGCAAAGTGTGTTTACAGAATTATCAACAAGTATTTTTAGAGTTGTTGGTATTTCTGTAGCTCTGCCTACTCCACTCTGGGAATAAAAGCGTGATGTTATGTATGTATGTACTATTAAAAAAATACTTATATTCAGACCTTATAATGAGGCAATAAAATAAAAACCTAGAACCGCGACTTTCAACGTCGCCGCGCCGACCGCGGCCGCCGTCCGTCCGTATACTCCGTCGTCGCGTTCGGATTATTTCGGAAAGGCTCGGGTCACTTCGCGTCAACTTAGCGACCGGTGCTAAGGCAGGCGCATACTAAAATGGCCCCTTTTACTTGCATGATTTAAAGCTACGAATTATGTCGTTACAGTCGACGTCATATTTAACCCTGTATTTGGGCGATTACTAGACAGGATTGTCTAAAAGGGGGGTTTAAAAAAAACACACCTTTAATTTTCTCTTCCGATTCCGGAAAAAAAATGCACGTAGATAGAGAAAATGTATGGAATTGTAAGGTAAAACGGACAATTCCCATACATCTTATAAGGAATTCTATTTTATTGGTTGGAATGATGATTAGAATCATGCAATTTTTTGTTTTTTTTTTCCGAAATCGGAAGAAAAAATAAAGGGTGTGCTATTATTTTGAAACTCCCAAGAACACTATTATTACTTATTAACGTAACTTATCTTCTTCAAAAGAGACCCGAATGTATTATGTTTTGTTTGTGCGTTGTCGTATCAATTCATCAAGATTTATTTTGCCAATTACTATTTAATGTTGACGTCCATAACCCAGAACCGAATTGCTACTACCGCGGCCTAATTTAATTTCGCTTCAAACAATACGAACATTACAAAACAACCCGGGTCAAAGGGAAAGGTTGTTGCAGACGTTGTGAATTGCTAATAGACTTTTATAATTGTTTATTTACTGCCTGTTTCCGCAACCCCGTCCGCGTAGAACTCGTATATTGCTATTACCTCAGAAATCGTACTTGATGTCCTTCCCGTAGACTCCAACTATCTCCATACCAAATTTCATCTAAATCGTTTAAGCGCTTTATCCGTGAAAGCGTTACAAATAGACAGACAGAGTTACTTTTATAGTGTCGTTTAAAAGAAACTCGTTTATCGCTATTCCCTCGGGAACTGTTAAATTTTCCGGGATAATAATCCTATGTCCTTCTTCGGGACCTAAGTTATATCCATACCAAATTTCATCTATATTGGTTCAGTAGTTTCTGAGATTAGCGCGTTCAAGTAAACAAACAAACATACTCTTCAGCGTTTTAGTAAAGATTTGTGTGTATAAGTATACAAAATAATTTTTAAGTTACTAAAATACTTAAACCTAATATGTTTACAAGACTAAGTGTAAGTATAAGGAGTTTATTATGCAAGTGCAGCAAAAACGTATGCATAGCTTCCCACTTCATCCCACGACGGCAATGACCCTGACCTGTATCGTGACATCACGTTTGATTACTCTGAGTACCTAAGTCACCTTCGTGAGTTGCAGAAGGCATCCAAACACGCCAATATGTATAAAATACATACATACATAACATCACGCCTTAATTCCCAGAGTGGGGTAGGCAGAGCTACAGAAATTCCAACAACTATAAAAAGACTTGTCTATAATTCTTTAACCACATTTTGCACGAACAGGTCAAGAAATTTACTAGTGTATAAAGTATTTAATACTAATATGTTTTAATGTTATGTATATATTTTATCTAAAAGTACAATTTTTAATCTTTTCTGTTTTGATGCGTGGTTTATTGACTCAAAAGCCTTTAGGATCCAAACGTTAAAGTTTGTTACTGTTTCACGCAAAAAATACTCGACGTATTTTGTTGAAATTTGGGATGCAATTAGCTTATACCTTGGATTAACACATAGGGTACCTTTTATATTGCAATCCCCACGGGAACTGATTTATATGCGTACAAAGTCGCGGGCGGAACCTGTAATCAATAATTAGACACTCATTGATTGGCAGCTAAGAGTAGTTTTACCCAGCAGTGTTGAAAACTATTTGTAATAACAGACCAACCTGAGACCAACCATGATTAATTAACGTTTATCTTAATCATAATTTCTATTTCAATTTCATAATCTCTTTATGTAATTCCCTGTCCGATGTCTCGCACACGCGGGCGCCTGCATCCACGGCAGACCAGCGTCGTGGCGCTCACAAGCGCCTCGACTTGTGGTATCCTTTCTTTCTTTCATTGAAAATCGGAGACATATCATAGAAAACTTCTGTCTAAGAGGCGATAAATATTAACAACATTCTATTTGAAGCTGAAATGATAATCCAAAACATCTTTTGATATAAAAAGAAACGTACTCGTACGTAACAGCAAATTGGCAGCAGCAAATTGTAATAACCTTCAAACATGGCGCGTGTGTGGGATTTCAGAGGAAAGTAGTTATACTGCGACGGGCTCATTACCGATATCAAAGCCTGCAAGACTCTCAAAACATCTCATTATTCATTTGGTATTTACTATATTACTTTCAACCACTTCGGACGACATTTTTATGTATTCATTTTATTTGTTGGTACTATTTAGGTACTAATTGTCCTGGGAAACTCCAACGGCGAGTTCTGAATCACAAAGCTATATTAAACATCACGCCTTCATTCCCAGAATGGGGTAGGCACAGCGACAGAATTACGAAAACGTAACCACATTTTGCACAATCAGGCTAAGGGATATTTACCAGTGTATAAGTGACAGGTTGCAAGCCCTTCGCCTAACAGTACTAAAAGCCTTTATTCCCATAATCGCCTCTAACAAAATCTACGGGAAGACATGGAGCGGCACTAGTCCAACCCAGCAACCACACGGGGAAAGCCATGAATATGAGCCATAAAAGATACTTTCATAAAAGAGACTTTTTAGGAATATTTATTTGAATAACTTTTTCGATAATAATTCCATTTTTTGGTACCATGGAAATCAACTATTAAGTAAGGGTGTTTGTGTGCCTAGTTACTCCAAAATTTTTGCTTAAGTACTTTCTACATGGTTTTTTAGGGGAAGCTGCCTCCTGTGTCCGTTGATGGCATCTTTCCGTTGTTTGGCATTTAAAGGTAATAAACATGATGAATGCTACAATAACTTTTTTTTATTCTAGAGTAAACTTCTTGGCCTGATTGTGCAAAATGTGGTTACAGAATTGTAAACAAGTATTTTTAGGGTTGTTGGTAAATTTGTAGCTCTGCGTATTCCTCTGGGAATGAAAGCGTGATGTTATATATGTATGTATGTACACGTGTCTTCTAGAGGGGACAAACGAGCTATACACGAGCTAGGCACATGCAACACCAGGAGAGGAATCGCAGTAGCGTTGCTGGCGTTTATAAAGAGAGTATGCTCATCTCTTGAATGTCCCCAAGTCTTAGCGGTCCGAAAATATCGCTGCAAGTAGCTGATTCCATAACACTAGAAGCTAAAAAATTGTATATAGGATACTAACATCAATATGATGATCATCACACTTTTGAAATCCAGAAAGACTTCAAAAAAGAGGGAGTTCTCAATTTAACTGTATATTTTTATTGTGTATTTTTTTTTGTTCGATAGGGTATACACTCGAGTTGATCCCATTGTCACCAAGCCGGTATCTGAGAAGATCTGTGAGGAATGGGGAATAGAGGGAACTCCTCAAACATTCAAGGTATAGTGATTTTGGTATTTTCAATAATAGGTCCAGTATTTGCATTCAAAAATTATCATTTGGTGAAGTGGAACTGATGATGAACACCACAGATGACCACCGGAACTCCTCAATGGTACTTATTTCAAGGGTGGCGATAAGATATCTATATTAAGATGTTTAGGGAAATGTGACTTTCCCTCGGCGTTCCTGTGGTCTTTATTAATTGAGATGTATTATGATCACTAAAAAGTATAAAATAGAAAATAGAAAAACAAAAAACCGCCTTCAAAAACGTATAAAACTACTTGTTTTCAAATAGTAATTCGCGAACTAAAGTCGGCTTTTGGTTAAAAAAATACGCCAATTTCAATATTTCAGCGTCTCACAATATTTTGAACCATTTCTTTTTTAATTTGTAACCTTGACATGTCTCCGTCATTCTCAAATAAAACACCAGCCGGTTGCAAGCTGTAACAACCCTCTAACGCGAGTGGAAATTAGCGTCCCGAGTGGCATCTGCTCATTAGCGATCTTGCCGGCGGCAAAAAACAGGAAGATTTGCAGATGAAAGAACTCTCACTGTAAATTGTTTTACTTACTAATGAGGTTGTCTGTTTTAAAACAAATTTTGAATTCTTAAATTCAAAATAAGTTTGTCTGTATTTATAGGAATTTTTAATTGTGTGTTACAAAAAATATTCGATCTTCGATCGTCTTGACGGTTGAAGTACAATTGATTTCAGGGTATCTCAAACATCTAACCTAACCTAACCTACGTAATTAATGTTTAAGATACCCTGAAATATTATGGTTTCAGAAGAAAATAGCGTTCGATGAAATGAAGTTTGATGAAATGATAGATTCGATGAAGTGATATTCGTTGAAGTGATGAGTTACCATTGTTATGTATGTTAGTCTCTGAGGTATTTGTAAATATGGGTGTTGTTGCCTGAAATAAAGTTCTATTCTATTAGCGATTTTTGCAAGCTGAATCGAAATAAGCGGGATATACACACTGATACACACATTTAATGTAAAACACCCTTCTTTTTTCGTAAGGGGTTAATTATACACATGGCTTCCTTGAAAGCCTCGAAAGCAAGTGTAAGTGTGGGCGGGTTAATATTAGCGGGCGCACTAATTGACGCTAAATATAGAATCCCCGGCCATGTGTGGAGGCAGGAATTCTTCTTAAATATCTGCTAAAAACGGCAGAGTTCATTAGACGAGCAAAATATCGCAGGATTTTACGTGGAAAGGACTCTTATAATAACAATAATATCAGGGGACAATCTCACACACATTGACCTAGTCCCAAACTAAGCTCTAGGCTTGTACTATGGGTATTAGACAACGATAAACATACTTATATAGAGAATACATACTTAAATATATAGAAAACATCCAAGACTCAGGAACAAATATTCGCACTCATCACACAAATATCTGCCCTTACCGGGATTTGAAACCAAGACCGCTGGCTTCGGAGGCAGGGTCACTCCCAACTAGGCCAACGTGTCGTCTTATAACGATTACTAGCTGTTTCCCGCGACTCTGTCCACGTAGGTCATTTAACGCTATTCCCTTAAAAATCGTCCAACTTTTCGTGATAAAAAGTACCCTATGTCCTTCCCCGGGACTCAAACTATCTACATACCAAATTTCATCTAAATCGGTTCAGCAGCAAATTCGTGAAAGCGTAACAAACAGACAGACAGACAGAGTAGCTTTCATTTATAATTTCACTAGCTTTTTCCCGCGACTTTGTCCGCGTAGAAGTCATTTAACGCTATTCCCTAAGAAATCATCCTACTTTTCGGGATGTAAAGTCCTTTCACGGGAATCAAACTATCTCCATACCAAAATTCATCATAATCGGTTCAGCGGCTTATCCGTGAAACCGTAACAAACAGACAGACAGACAGAGTTATTTTCCAATTTATAATATTACTAAACCGACCGAACAGTCCAATTTTCTAGAATTTAAAGTTTCCTATGTCTTTGCCCGGGACGCGAATTATCTCCATACATTTTATTGTATCACTTTGTTGGCGTGACTAATATGCATGTTCATGCCAAATTACAGCTTTCTAGTACTAAGAGTCTCTGTGCTAGGCTGCGGACGGACCGACGGACATGGCGAAACTATAAGGGTTCCTAATTTGACTACGGAACCCTTTGAATAGGAAACATTTATTCGGCTAAAATACAATTATAATTCAATAAAACAACAAAGAACTATTCCAACAAAGAAACAAATATTAGGTAGACGATAAAATATTATTGCAAAAGTCGCTGACAACAAACATTTAATATAAATTTAAATTGTATTTCCCAGGGGATATTTATAATATAAACTATCGTCATGTAGTTCTTAAATTAATAAGGTCAAAGGTCTGCTAATAAAACGCTATTCTTGAAGTTTTAGCAAAAAAACATTTTTGCCTAGATTTTTACCAAGAAAAGAAAAAAGTTTTAACTCCAAATTTAATGCAAACGAGTATTAACACTATTTACAATGCCGTAAGTACTAAACGTAATGTTACCTTATTACGAAATTCCAAATGTTGTCTTATATCGTGCCAACTTAAATAAATTTAAAACGTGTAATATTGCAAGTAAATAAAACGTTAATTTCAGACCGTTCAGGGCCTCTATTCAGGTGCGTTAAAACGATATCGTGTTTGACTCGTTTAAGAATCGTTTATGTCACAGTCGCCATTATTGGAAACGACATACGAGTTACCAAAACGTTGACAATACGGAAACTCGTCAAATACGATTTCGTTATAACGCAGTTGAATAGAGGCCCAGTTTTAATATCTTCAGAAAATATGATTTGATGACATTGGACAATGTAATTTTAATTTTGAGCATCCTTATCCTCAAACGTGTAAGGATGAGAGATATATGGGAGCGGCATTGTTTAAATAAGACTTTATTTTTGGATTCATAATCATCTCAACCGAGGACTGATAGTCTCTTTTAACAATAGGCAGGATAAAGAGATTGAAAGACGCATCAAGAACGCCTAGAAGAGCTTCTGCTCTTTTTTTTTTGTTTTTATGTTGAGACTGTGACCCATATACATTCGCATTCAAAAGACTAATGCGTTGCCAACTCTCAGGACCAAGATGGAATGCCTCTATGCTAGTTATTTCACTGGCTGTCTTATCCTCAAACCGGAACACAACAATGCGAACACTGCTGTTTGGCGGTAGGTGCTCTATGAAAACGCTGATGAAGAACGACCTTCCTCTGTCACTAAAGTGGAAACTAATTGACACTTGGATTCTCCTATCCTACGGTGACCAAACTTGGTCGCTGACCGAGATTCAGAAGTCCAGTTAAAGGTTTGCCAAAGAGCAATGGAGCGCAGCATTTTGGGTGTTAAAATTGAATATGAATATGAATAAAAGAACGAATCGCGTACGAAACACCACGCTGCGCTCCAAAACTGGCACAGCTGATGTTGGCGGGAAAACCGCCAGGTTAAAGTGGGATTGGGCTTCAGGTTTGCCGAATGCACCCAGGGTGGGTGCCACAGGACGGCTACCGGCGTCGTGGGCGACCAAGGAGAAGGTGGTGGGTGGGCTTAGATGCATTATCTCGGGTTTTCGGGAAGGTTCAGGATAAAAGAAGCTCTCTAGGGAAGGAAACGTTTATTGGATGTATAATTATAAAATAAGGATAAGGCACCTGCGAACAATGCAGATAGAAAGAATAGAATATAACTAAATAGGATGAGATAAAATTAGTGGTCTATGTTAGAATGATATAAAACTTACAAATAGTGCCTTAGTTGGTCGAGATCAAAAATGAGGATTATCCAAGGTTTGTTCTGGTACACAAATAAAGGTATACTGGTATAAATCAATCTTTCACTGTTAAAAGATCTTACAGACACAGATAGTAACTGATTGAGAGTTCATCAACGACTGACCTCTGTCCCCGCAGGCGAACGTACAATTTTAAATGAGCTCAAATTTAGAATTCAGAACAAAAGGCCAGGAATAAAATGACCAGATTGGTTTTATACAACGAGGTGTAGGTGTATATTACACACCTCGTTTCAGCATTTCAAAGCGATTGGTCACAGATTGCTATGAACAGACCGGGATGGAAATCCGAAGGACAGGCTTTTGCCAAGCAGGGAGATACTAATCCAGGTTTTTTTTAATCTCAAGCCTAAAAGTATTTTTGCATATATCTAAAGGTTAGGTTAAGTTAGGTTTGTTTGTTTCCGATGACAAGCTTTGGCCTACTTGGTAGTGATCCTGCCTACGAAGTTTGTGGTCCTGGGTAAGATTCTCGGTAAGGGCAAATATTTGTGTGATGAGAGCGTGTATTTGTTCCTGAGTCTTGGATGTTTATCGTTGTCTAGTTCCCACAGTGAAATAATAGAGCTCAGGGCCTCTATTCAGGTGCGTTAAAACGATATCGTGTATGACACGTTTAAGAATCGTTTATGTCACAGTCGCCATTATTTTAAATGACATAAGCGTTATCAAAACGTTGACAATACGGAAACAGGTCAAAAACGATATCGTTATAACCCTGTAGAATTCCAGCCCAGTTTGGGATTGGGACTGGGTCAATTTATGTAAAATAGTCCCGAGATATTTATTTATCTATACTAATATTATGAATATGAAAGCAACTCTGTCTGTCTGTTAGTTACGCTTTCACAAATAAACCGGTGAACCGATTTAGATGAAATTTGGTATGAAGATAGTTTGAGTTCCGGGGAAGGCTATAAGGTACTATTTATCCCGAAAAATAAGATGGTTTCTGAGAGAATAGCGATAAACGACTTAAGTGTGGAAGGAGACATGAAAAACTAACTTTCTATATTTTCTAGATGAAAAACTGTTCAAATGAAATAATCGCAATGCAATGATCTGTTTTTTTTTTGTAAGCCAATATGGACTTTTGTGAATAACTTATAATCTCTTTTATTGACAGAGACCAGGGCCTCTATTCAGATGCGTTAAAACGATATCGTGTTTGACACGTTTAAGAATCGTTTATGTCACAGTCGCCATTGTTGTAAATGACATAAGAGTTATCAAAACGTTGACAATACGGAAACAGGTCAAAAACGATATCGTTATTACCTTGTAGAATTCCAGCCCTGGTCAAAAACGATATCGTTATTACCTTGTAGAATTCCAGCCCAGCTCATAATACAATCTCTTGTAATACTATTGCTAGAGAGCATTTTGTTTGTCTTTTCTGAACGACTTGTTCCTAAGTGCGCGTCGTGGCGATGTAAGAGGATATTCCAGGCGTAATCTGTTGTTAGAACGTTTTCCCTTTTCCCGCGGGATTTATGTTATAGAATAATGGTATAACCGGGTGCGCCAAAGTTCGTATAAAATTGCAAATTAGATTATTTTAACTCCGAAAATATTTCTCATAACATTGTACATCATACTGCTCTTCATAATCAATATTAATAATACACCTGTTTATATTCAGGATTTTCAAAATATCCAACTGGTAAATGAGGTTAGGTTTGTTTTATAAACTTCCTAAAATCAGAACTGTTTCAGTAAAAATCACTTTTGGAGCTTTTTTATGTTAATGAGAAGGCACACGAGTACTCAGGCCACCTGGTTGAAGTGGAATCTGAGACCCATAGACATTTCAATTCTCAAAACTTTCTTAAGACCTCAAATGCGTTGCCAACCCTGAAGACTACGATCGAATGCATGTATGCTAGTAATTTCACCGGTTGTCTTATCCCCACATCGGAACACAACAATGCAAACACTTTTGCTTGGCGGGTGGTTCATGGATAAGATGGTGATAGCGATCCCAACGGACTCTGCACAGGGCCCTACCAACACTAAAATAAGCCACTTTCACTATTATTAAGCTTTTCTCATCCTGCATTCAAAATAGGGAAAGAAAAGTAAAAAACAATTGCAATTTAACATGTTTGTTTTTCTCTTTTAGGTACGGAACACTAAAAATGAATGACTTTAATTGAGTTCTAATTGATCTTTGACAACAATACAACACAATATTTTTGAGATTCACCCAAATAAGTCAATGGAACGCATTTAAGTTGGTTATATCGACGATTCAATCTCTAAAATGGTTTGCTACACATGTCTTTTTTATACATTGCGTATTTTCAGAACATTCAGTCACTATTCTGCCCTGCTAAGCCAAATAGCAGTATGTCAAATAAGTCTCCTGTAGCAATCAAAACCTTATTACTAACAAGAGAAGATTGAATCTACTTTAGCAATTGAATCTGACATACTGTGTTTTAGCTTAGGAGGGCAGTATTACGACGACACGGTGGCCTAGTTGGGAATGACTCTGCCTCCGAAGCCAGCGGTCCTGGGTTTAAATCCCGGTAAGGGCACATATTTGTGTGATGAGCGCGAATATTTTTTCCTGAGTCTTGGATCTTTTATATGTATTTAAGTATTTATTTCTCTATATAAGTACGTTTATCGTTGTCTAGTACCTATAGTACAAGCCTAGAGCTTAGTTTGGGACTAGGTCAATTCGTGTGAGATTGTCCCGTGATATTTATTTATTAGGCTGTTTGAAATCCGGATTTGAGTGAGATGCTTTTGTTGATATACTTGAACAAAAGTGTCCCTGACATTTCCCTGAGTTTGTTGATCGATGCTATACATCCAGGGCAAGGTATCATTGGCTCGGTGTAACTTGTCACGTCGACGTCGCGTGGGAGACTGACAACGTTGATCGATGGCCTCCTTACCGAAAACCGGGAAATAGCCGCTTTAGATCGAATGGCAATGCGTATAATTTAAGAACTTTTGTAGAGTGATGTATGGTGCTTCAGATACTCGTATAGGAAAAAGAGTATAAAAACATAATCATAGAATATAATAGAAATCATTGAATTGAGCATTTTTTTTTATGTTAAGGAGAAGGCACCTGAGCACTCAGGCCACCTGATGGTAAGTGGAATCTGAGACCCATAGACATTTGAATTCTCAAGACTATAATCCTAAGATCTCAAATGCGTTGCCAACCCTGAGGACTAAGTTGGAATGCCTCTATGCTAGTAATTTCACCGGATGTCTTATCCCCACACCGGAACACAACAATGCGAAAACTGTTGCTTGGCGGGTGGTTAATGGATAAGATTGTGGTAGCGATCCGGACGGACCCTGCACAGGGTCCTACCACCACTAAAGGGTGGGGTAGCTCAGTCTTCCCCACTCTGGGAATGAAGGCTTGATATTATGTATGTCATTAATCAGCCAAGTTTCGCAGATTACATATAGTAATAATCGAAATGTATAAGTAGAACTATAAATTTTGCTTTTAAAAGAAAATAAAATAGCTGTGGAACAAGTATATCGCATCCATAGGCTGCACGTGTAAAGAAAGGTAGAGCAATCTCTAAACAACGTTAATTTTACCTCCAATGTATATCATTAAGTATTTTATCTACACAGGTAGGTACGAGTACTATAAGTCCTCTATAATGCGTCAAAAACCCGTTGGCAATGTCCAGCATTACAAAATTCAATCTTTTTATCTGTGGTGGTGTGGGTATGGTGGTAGGTGTGGTTATGGTGGTAGGTGTGGTTATGGTGGTAGTTGTGGTTATGGTGGTAGGTGTGTATGGTGGTAGGTGTGCTGGCGGCTGTAACGTAAAGGAGTGTCCCTGCAAGCACACTCAGCGTCGATTATTCAATCGGAGACCTCGTTATGTTGTTCTGACTACGTTATAAAATGACTACAGAGTCATCAGTCAGCTACTTGCCAATTTCTTTTTATGACATTTTTTTTGTGTCACAAAGTTTGTGTTTCCATACTTGACAAAAAGGGAACTAGGGTTAACTTAGTATGGAGAAAGTAACTTTGTGCGATTACACAATAAGTTATAATAAAAATTGGCAAGTAGCTTTAAAAACATCCTAAGTTCATAATGATTCTGTCGATGTAAGAAACTACTGCAAAATTACGGAAAAATTACAATAATCCCGATCAAAATTATCAATATCTCCGAAAGTACAAAAGTCGCTGAATATACATGGGGGTTAAATCGATAGCTTATGAGCTGCCCTATCAACTCTTTCCTTCTTGACGTCGATTTTTGGGACATCCAGTATGTAGATAAGATAATGTAAAGGAGCAATACTTGACAAAAACACCCACGTGCTTACTTGTAATTTATTTGCCTAGGGATCCCTAACCGTAAGTATCAGTGGGCGATGCAATTTGCTCGAAGTTGATGCTTTTATACAAAGGCGAAATGTTTGCAGGCTTCTCACAAGGTACACGGACAGTATAATAAAGATAGCGGGAAATCGCTGAATGCGAGCATTAATGACAGAGATTTCTGAGGAAAGTTGGCTGCAGAGGAAATTTCCCGTCTTGATAACGAAAACTAGTAAGTATAATACGTAAATAATAAATATCAGAGGACAATCTCATACAAATTACACTAAGCGCTAAGCTTGTACTATTGGTACTAGACAACGATAATCATACTTATATAGAGAAATACATACTTAAGTACATACAAAACATCCAAGACTCAGGAACAAAATATTCGCGCTCATCACACAAATATCTGCCCTTACCGCGATTTGAACCCAGGACCGCTGGCTTCAGAGGCAGGATCACTCCTAACTAGGCCATCGTGTCGCCAGTAGTATGTATGCAAACTCTTTATTGCACATAAACAATTAGAACATGTTTGCATCAATATAGATAATTACATAGAACTTATCGCATACATTATGACCTTATGTTATCCTAGTAGTCTACTATAGAGTTGTATATACGCTATATTCGCAATTTCGCACGTTTTTTTAAATATTATAGTCGTGATTATCGATGGGAACGAAGATAAAACATCTGTCACTTTCTGACCAGTACATAAGTGTGAGAGTGACAGATGCTTTATTCGACCTGATAAAGGCCACCATAAAGGTTCCTGGGGCTCGTTTCACCAAAGCTTGTAACTTGTATTAAATCAAGGTATACAAATATTATAAATAAGTGACTATATCTGTCTGTCTGTTTGTAATGCTTTCATGGATAAACCGCTGAAACGATTAAAATGAGATTTGTTACGGAGATAGATTTGAGTCCCAGCGAAGGACGGCACTTTTAATCCCGAAAAATTAGACAGTTCCTGAGGGAATAGCAATAAAAGAGTTCTACGTGGACGGAGTTGCAGGAAACAGCTAGTATATAAGTAAATGAGGACAATTTTACACGCATTGACCTAGTATTAAACTAAGGTTTAGGCTTGTACTACTTATGGGTACTAGACAACGATAACCATACTTTTATAGAGAAATACATAAGAAACATCCAAGACTCGGGAACAAAATCTACCGCCCATCACACAATTATCTGCGCTTACTGGGATTTGAACCCGGGACCGCTAGCTTCGTAGGCAGCCTATCCGTATTATAATTAGATTAGTGAAGTCGCTTTTCAACGCATATCGTTCAAAAGATATATCCGCTGCTTTTTTATTTAAAACAGTTCATGAATGGATTGAATAATCAGTAAAAGAAAACGCAAATAAAGAAAAAAAATATTCAATCGGCCATCTTCTCTCCCGGAAACCGGTATGAACCCTATTCCTTGTGATCACGAATCTACAAGCTACAAGACCGCTAAAGCAGCTTATAATAACTTAAATTTACGACCCTCGAGCCCTCCCACATGGTTAGACTAAGCGGCTTCGACGCTGAACGTTTCCTGTAATGCCTCGTGCTTTATAATGTGTACACTGCAATCGGCTTAATGTTATAAAAGAGTCATCTTACTTAAATTGTCAATTTATAGCATGAAGGGTTTTGAATACACCTGGACTGGGATTATACACGGTAATAACGATATCGTATTTGACGTGTTTCCGTATTGTCAACGTTTTGATAACTCTTGGTCATTTACAATAATGACGACTGTGACATAAACGATTCTTAAACGTGTCAAACACGATATCGTTTTAACGCACCTGAATAGAGGTCCTGGTGGGTGGACCCAAGATCTTTAGGCATTGGTTGGTGACGACACGGTGGCCTAGTTGGGAGTGACCCTGCCTCCGAAGCCAGCGGTCCTGGGTTCAAATCCCGGTAAGGGCAGATATTTGTGAGATGAGCCCGAATATTTGTTCCTGAGTCTTGGATGTTTTCTATGTATTTAAGTATTCATTTCTCTATATAAGTATGTTTATCGTTGTCTAGTACCCATAGTATATTATACAATTTACAATTTTTATACAAGCCTAGAGCTTAGTTTGGGAGTAGGTCATTTTGTGTGAGATTGTCCCCTGATATATATTTATTTATTTATTATTTATTTGATTTCAAGACAGCAGTCAAAAGGGACATATTAAGTTCATTTTCAAAAATAAAAAATTGGTCAAGTGCGAGTTGGACTCGCGCACCGAGGGTTCCATACAAACTTATAAGAACGTAAAATTGTATTGAGGGGACGAACTTGACTTTGCAGTTGAAAAACTGTTATCTCGTCGCGATTAGTTAACCGACTGCATAAAAGTTTGCAATTGCAAAATGTTTTTTTTTGATGTACTAACTAAAAATTTACGGTTTTTGCAGTTTTTCCTTTATCTGAGCTATAAGACGTTGCTTCGTACCAAATTTGTACCCTGTAGGTTTTGATTCCCTTGCGAGTGTCGAAAATTTGCGGCATAAACGGCTGTATCTTTTGATTGCGTTGGCTTAGAAGTTTGATTTTTTCACAGCTCCAAGGGACAGTTAAATTGAGTATTTGATATAAATTTCAGCGTGATACCTACACGCTTTCCTGAGAAAAGGGTCTTGAAAGACAGACAGACGGACGAATGGACGACAAAGTGATCCTATAAGAGTTCCGTTTTTCCTTTCGAGGAACGGAAACCTAAAAACTTACCAATTACAGTATAGACCGGCCCAAACACTAAGCATAACCTGTCCCGTCGGGGATAATGTTTAAATATATTTTATTTTATTTTAATGTGTTTAAAATGTAACAATAGGAACTCTACACAAAAACCAACCAGGTTAGAAAAGTGCCATGTCTCCCCGTGGATGTCGAAATAGGCGACTAAGGGAATAAAGGTTTGTAGTACTGTTAGCCGATGGGCTTGCAACCTGTCACTAATACACTAGTAAACTTCTTGGCCTGATTGTGCAAAATGTTTTCATATAATTATAAGCTAGTCTTTTTAGAGTTGTTGGTATTTCTGTAGCTCTGCCTACTCCACTCTGGGAATGACGGCGTAATGTTATACGAGTATCATGTATCATTGTCTAGTACTCACCGTACAAGCCTAGGGCTTAGTTTGGGTTCAGGTCAACTCGTGTGAAATCCTCCGATATTTGATATTTGTATAATATACCAATAGGAATACACAATTCGTGAAAATTTCAGTCTTTCTATTAAGGTTCATGCTATACGGACAGCGGAGGCTTGACTTTTTATTCTAATACGTCCCATGCCGCTAGCTGCATGCCAATATGCTAGCTATTTGTATGCGTTATGGCGAAACATAGTGCTCAACACATTTATTAAACATCAATTTGTAACCTATGTTTATACAAATAAAGATTTTGTTTTTTTTTGTGAAATAACGATCAAGATTTGTGAGTCAACAAAGAATTTAGTTGATGCATCTAACGTCTTGTTGGACTTTGTATTCATAAAGCTTATTCCTACCATTTAACCATTTATTTTTACCCGACTTGGTATTTATTTATTTATTATAGCGACCCGCCCTCGCTTCGCTCCGGGTTACAGTATTATATATATAAACCTTCCTCTTGAATCACTCTATGTATTAAAAAAAACCGCATCAAAATCCGTTGCGTAGTTTTCAAGATCTAAGCATACATAGGGACAGACAGCGGGGAGCGACTTTGTTTTATACTATGTAGTGATAAAAATACAATTACAGGCTTACAGTTAGGACCAAAGCACCTACAATGTTAATTATAATTACAATTGTACCTTACATAGTATAGAACAAAGGAATTACAAAAAGAGCATAATTTTATGAGCAACTATTCCAAATTGCCAGCTGTCGGCGAATATCAGCATCTTGGAACTGAGAAAGAAATACATTTAGAAGCAGCTGTGCTCGAATGGTCGGAGCGTTGCCGGCGCGGCGCGAGCGCAGCTCCGGCATCGCGAAGGTATGTATGGTATGTATGGCTTGACAAATTTTAATAGAACAATATGAGGTGTTGTTAGATTTATCTTGGTTTTGGGACAGGCTATATTATTTTAAAGTAGACTCCTTCTATTTTATTAACATTATTATAGATGACAATGTGAAAAAATGCTGTCGTTTTTTACACGCCCGACGCAAAATGAGGGTATGTTTGACCTCTGTGTGTGTGTCTGTCTGTGGACCGTAAACGAATAAACCGATTTAATTTTTTTTTTTTAATTTGTAAGTGGGCTTTCTAGCGGTAGTTGTGAGACATGTTTTATGAAAATCGGTTGAGCCGTTGAGGAGATATCACCTATGCAAGTATTGCTCGCCATTACCTACATCGGAGTTTTTAAATTAATACGGATGGTAAACTTAAATACTCGGTGTACTATAAAGTCTATTAACTATATATGTATAAGATATGGTTATACGTATGGTAGTAAGCTTGCTTTATAATCTACTTACTGGAGAACTTTAGTGGTGGTAGGGCCCTGTGCAGGGTCCGTCCGGATCGCTACCACCATCTTACCCATTAACCACCTGCCAAGCAACAGTATTCGCATTGTTGTGTTCCGGTGTGGGGATAAGACAAACGGTGAAATCACTAGCATAGAGGCATTCCATCTTAGTCCTCAGGGTTGGCAACGCATTTGAGGTCTTAGGATTATAGTCTTGCGAATTCAAATTTCTATGGGTCTCAGATTCCACTTACCATCAGGTGGCCTGAGTGCTCGTGTGCCTTCTCCTTATCATAAAAAAAGAACTTGGATATGGGACTGCACGTGTTGAATTCAATACCATTTAAAAACAAAGTTGCAAACACGTGTCATATTGTTATGGTTTTCTCGCGTAAGTCTATATCCCACTTGTTATTTATTGAATTCTAGCTTTTTCGCGTAACTCTGTCAGCGTCTAACTCAGTTATAAGTAGTTATTCCAGGTACTGCACAATTTTCCGAGATAAAAAGGACCTTATAAGTCCGTTCTCAAAAAGCAGTGTTTTTAGGGTTCCATAGTCAAACTAGGAACCCTTATACTTTCGCCATGTCCGTCCGTCCGTCCGCAGCTTAGCTCGGAGCTCTAAGTACTAGAAAGCACGAATATGCATATAAGTCACACCAATAAAAACGTAAAATAAAAACTTGAAAAACATTTTTTGGGATATATTTTTTTTCTCGTCTCTACTTGTCTCGTTTGTAAAAACAAAAATCATCCAAGCCTCAGGAATAAATACTCGCGCTCATCACACGAATATCTACCTTTACCGGGATTTGAACCCAGGACCCTGGAGAGCTTCGAAGGCAGGGTCACTACAAACAAGGCTAGCGTGCCATTAAATGTTAAAACCTCGCAAGTTTCACCATATTATAATCGCTGGATATCGCAGAAGAGCAAAAATTTGAAAAAAAGTTTAATATTGATGAATTTGCTGAAACCCGACATCACAAAGTTCTTAGATTACCGCCATACTATTGCGTATTGAATCCAATAGAACTGATGTGGGCCAATTTAAAGCATTACGTCAGAAAACACAACACTGACCCAAAGTTTAATGAGGGTATTTTAAATACAATAAGAGAGGGTGTAGTTGCTACAAACGCATATTGGAATAATTGCTGCAAACATGTAAAAACAATAGAAGACAAGTGGGCAGAGCCACGAATTCACCCACGCTTAATAATCGAAGTTGGGCAAAATGATGATGGTTCCACAAGTTCAAGTACTAGTGACTCGGATGAATGAAATAATGTAAAAGTATCCTATACATTTTTACTAATAAAAAAATATCATAACCTATTGGACATTTTATTTTTTAATTTTTTTTTTCAAATAAAATTGTGATACAAAATCGTGCCGCAAATATCAAGACTTTATGGTCCGCTGTGTTGTTTGAAGAACGGGGGCACTTTTACAACTAGCTTTTGTTTGATATTTACAAAAAGATTTAAGTGGAAAAAATAAATGTTCAATTCATATTTCCTAGACTATACTAACAAGAAGATTTTTGTAAGTGGGAATTTGAATCTACTCTCAAGGAAATAAAGTTCAGTTACCTTTGCTCTTAAGTGGCATTTTTAAATTTGAAACAAATAAAAATGAACTTTAACTTTATAAAAATAAAGTTTAAACTAAATTGGTCTCACGAGGTTAATATATTATTCTGGGAACATATTGTGTTTTGGCTATTTTGATCTCGTTTAAGAACACGTTTTATTAAAACTATGCAATATTGCAGCCCTGTGTAGGCGGAGAAAAATGTAATTTTAAAAATGCCCGTTACATTTTTCTTTGCTAATAGAGCCAGGGCTCAGTTTTAATTGTTTTCAGTGTTCCTAAAGGGCACCGCTTAGTTCCCTGCGGGCTTAGAAAACACGTGGGAGTGTAAATACAACCTTAAAAGCGTTGCAGTGTTAAGGTGCACTTACACGGACAAATATTTTGAGCAAAAAATGCTGGTCACCAATAGCTGTCTCACTCTGATTTGGTGCAAAAGAAGCTATGCAGCTTTGCTGCGAGGATGTGAAAGCTACCAGGTTCCACCAGTGCTATGCTATGTGGACGGGTGTCTATCATTTCATCGAATTTCATTTCAGGGTATCTCAATCATCTAATCTAACCTAACCTACGTAAATAATGTTTAAGATACCCTGAAAACATTATGGTTTTAGAAAAAAAATAGCGTTTGATGAAATGATACATTCGATGAAAGGTGTTACGATGAAATGATAGACACCTCTATTATGGGAATCATTTCATAACCAATGTTTTACAAATGATTCGTTTCACAAACATATCATTTGACAAACCAAGTTTTCCTCCGAAACTATAAATAATTCTGGATTTACTTCAGGACCATCATGTAGAACCCAATAGGTTAGGTAAGGTTTTTTTTTTATAAATTTATTCATTTATTACACATTTATTTTTTACAGAGAAATTGCTTAAAAAACAGCGGACGGAAACCATATGCGGTTTATTTGTCGCTGCCATCGCTCAGTACTTATTCTAATAAACTTATTTTATTTTTAAAGTAAAGAATCTAGACTGCTTGCCACTTTTTATGACCAACCTGCAAAATACATTTGTTTAAGAATGGTCTTACATTCACACGCACACGCACACGCACACACGCACACACACACACACACACATACACACACACACACACACACACACACACGCGCGCGCATACGAAGTTCCCTCTTTTTATCTTTTTATTTTTTAATTCTTTTTGTTTTAATTTTTATTTCAATTTTAATTATTACTTTCCACTTTTAACTTATTGCATTCATTTTTTAATCATTTTATTTAAACCTCGCGCGCTGACGCTATACCTGCTGCTAACCATTTTTGGTAACCACAACCGGGGCTCACGACACAGGCTCCACCTAGTGCGAGCTCCATTGATACTCTTAACCAAACAAATACTTTAATTATCTGGTAAGATCACTGTAACCTAAATATCTTGTAATGTGTCACGGAAATTAATAAAAATTACTACTCTTAACCAAATATAAGAAACATTTACGGACTTCTGATGATTGGGGTTTGCAAAATTAAGTGAACTTTGGCGCTCCCGCAAAGTCGGACTGTACAGAAAAAATAACTGTCTATTGTTATTGTTCTGACTATTTTGAGTTACCAACGCTTCTCTCTGAGTTTAGCTATTACAATGTACAATGTCCGCGCAAAGTTCTTCCTTTCTTCAATAAAGAAAAATATCCAGTAAATATCGGATGACAAACTGTAACTGGGGCCCTTTATGCAGTATGCAAACGAGGTTGGATAGCAAAGAGTGCGGTCGTTCATCAATGTCCACTAGCTATCAGCCTTGCCTGTTGACTGAACACTTTGAGTGCCGGCGACATGGTATCGAAAGCAAACTTGATGCCATTGGTAGTTCGGGGCGTGGAAGGAGCTAGCGGCCGCGTTTTTTTATGAGTTGTCAGTTTGTCATAGTCGTTCTTAGTTTAAATTAACGTTGACTTTGTTAACACTAACATGTTGTGGAGCTGTTACTCTTTGTCAATATTATCTTTTTTTAGGGTTCCGTACTCTAACCTAATTTCAATATAATATAAAGCTAAAAGCATATCAAGTCAAAAGATGGCTAAAATGGGGGTATATAGTGCGTAAGCAGGAACCTAAGAATTTTCTTCAAATTTTTTTTCAGGACGTTAGGGAGTTAACATATTAAAAGTCCCTACTTCTAGGGAGAGGGGGGCAAAACAGGTGCCATATTAAGGTTTTTTACTTTATATCTCGAGAGTGGTGCGACGTAGAGAAAATAAATTAGAGAACAGACGCAATTCGTCTTTAAAGAAGCTGGACTTGATTCAGTGACATTTATGCAATTTTTTTAGGGTTCTGTAGTCAAACTAGGAACCCTTACAGTTTCGCCATGTCCGTCCGTCCGTCCGTCCGTCCGTCCGCAGCCTAGCGCAGAGCCTCTTAAGAGGCCGTATACGAAATTTTGCCGATTTTGCCGATTTACCTGATTTTACAGACGTGATTTTACTGTTGAAATACTTTACTTCTGCAAATTTTAATGCGCAACACGAAAGATAATTTCAACTTTAAACGAATGTATGAGCTTCTTTTTTCTTTTTATTATTTGATACTGATTCATTGACCTGAAACCGGCGACTGTTTTGTGAATTTTGCTGTAAGAGGTTTAGAATATCGCGTATTGACGAATCGTTTTGATGTCTAAAAGGTATGAAAAAATTACAATTTATTGCTGTAAAATTTCTCTAAAAAATGTATGAATTACTTTTTACCACCTTCATATATTTTTTTTGTGTAAAAAAATGATTAACTTGGTAAAGTTTTACAGAAAATGGGCAAGACATTGTTTTTGATTAAGACTACTTAAAACTATCGTTCATAAAATTAAAACAACAGTAATAAAGTTCAGTTCAAAATCAACCCATTACTTTAAAAAACACAACTAAAAATAAAAAAAATAGCAATATATAATGTTTTAAAATAACCTAAATCTCGCATTGTAATACTCGACAAATCTGAAAAAGTACCTCATTTATTTGTAAGTCATTTATTCGATCAGAACTGAAATGATATTTCATGATGTGCATTTAAACTTATAGAATAGCAGTATTTTAACTGTAAAATCACAAAAGAAGCAAAACCACCAAAATTTCGTGTACGGCCTCTTAATACTAGAAAGCTGTAATTTGGCATGAATATGCATATTAGTCACGCCAACAAATTGGTACAATAAAAGGTAAAAAAATATTTTTTGTGGTACCTCTCATACTCTTAACGTGGATGTATTTTTTTCTCGTCTACCCTATAGTTGGATAGGTCTTTCAAAATCATAATGGAATTGTGAAAGCAGTTTTTCGATTAAGTAATCCGTTTATGAAATATTAAGCTTTAAAGCGCAAATTTTTGTTAGACTCAAGTATCCTGCCCCTTACAGCCAAAACTACAAATTCTAAAAATCTGAAAAAAACAAAAGAGCATATAACGAATTTGAAAGGGGAACTATCACGACTAACGGCCGAACCCAATATCAAACCTCTAGTTACAGATAAGGGGTTATCTCCGGTCGCCAGTACCTACTTATCTATCTTTTGATTGCGTCCCAATAAAGCAGATAAGAGCTGTCTATCTACAACAAAGAGTAGATAGGCCGCCTATCCGAGCCCTCCCTTGCGTTGCATTTTACGCAGACCCTCAGGGAGGGCCAACAGAAGTTTTGCCTTTATTTTATTACTGCAAGTTGAAATGTTTTAAATTGCGATGAAGGAATGTCACGTTAAGCTTAAATCTCAATGAAAAATAATGTAATTATGTTTTATAAGTCGAACTAGATCAATAAAATTTTTGGCTGCAATTAAAATCGTGTTGTTATAAATTTACGTCTTTACAACTGATATTGACAATGTCACAATAATTTTATTGACAATGTCAGAAGAATTTTATTCCGTCAATAAAGGAACAAGAAATTTTCAATAAATATCCAAGAAGTGAAGAAGATACCTTAAATATTTATTGAAATGAGTACGGTAAGTATTACATGTTGTGTATTTCTAATATTATACAAAATTATCTCTAACGAGGTACCCACTCCGATTTTTTTCATAAGAATATTTAAGTGTTCTAAACCTTGGTCAAGAAATGACCTCAATGATGTAAAACCACGTAACAAGCCGTCCAGTAGGTTCTGCCATTAGTGCAGATAATACAAACAGCTGTCACGTTGGAAGACTCTTATTTGTAACTGTTGCTCGCATCTCTGTCCGCATTGAAGACTCTTATCACTGTTCCCTCAGGATTTGTCCAGATACCCGGAATAAAAAGTGGCCTTTGCCCCCTCTTTAGGCTAAAACATATATCTGTACCAAATTTCACTTCATTCGGTTGAGTTGTTGGATCGTGAAGGCGGAACAAACAAACAAACATGCACTTTCAAACACATAATTTTCACAAAGATGACGTTATTAACGCCTTTTGTCTTATTGTTATTTTTGTAGGCATCCCTCTGACCAAGGAAGAGGTTGCACCTTGTAACATTAGTGGAAGCACAACCTACTGTGTTTAGCAAGGCTACAAACGCCGTGAACAATCAGCTGAAAGAAGCAACTTGGGCTACTATCGGAGCAATTTAACGCCGTGATAGCCAGTAGCCCAAGGAAAGCCGAACAATTACGGCTTAAAAGGGAGAACTTAAAAAAAACTGGCCCAAAAAGAAATAAGAAAATGAATATGAATAATAACCTAAAGGTATGTAATTTTAATAATTTAACCGGCGCAATTTCATCGAAATGGATTAACGAATAAACGTATAAATATTGTTTGTACAATAGGTAGCATAACATAAAATATCAGACAGCGATAAACATACTTCTATAGAGAAATAAAGAATACTTTTTTTATGATAAGGAGAAGGCACACGTACATCAGGCCACCATGTTAAGTGCAGTCTGAGACCCATAGATATTTGAATTCACTAATCCTAAGACTTTAAATGTGTTGCCAATCCTGAGGACTAAGATGGAGTCCGTCTATGCTAGTAATTTCACCGGTTTAACTGTAAAATCACAAAAGAAGCAAAACCACCAAAATTTCGTGTACGGCCTCTTAATACTAGAAAGCTGTAATTTGGCATGAATATGCATATTAGTCACGCCAACAAATTGGTACAATAAAAGGTAAAAAAATATTTTTTGTGGTACCTCTCATACTCTTAACGTGGATGTATTTTTTTCTCGTCTACCCTATAGTTGGATAGGTCTTTCAAAATCATAATGGAATTGTGAAAGCAGTTTTTCGATTAAGTAATCCGTTTATGAAATATTAAGCTTTAAAGCGCAAATTTTTGTTAGACTCAAGTATCCTGCCCCTTACAGCCAAAACTACAAATTCTAAAAATCTGAAAAAAACAAAAGAGCATATAACGAATTTGAAAGGGGAACTATCACGACTAACGGCCGAACCCAATATCAAACCTCTAGTTACAGATAAGGGGTTATCTCCGGTCGCCAGTACCTACTTATCTATCTTTTGATTGCGTCCCAATAAAGCAGATAAGAGCTGTCTATCTACAACAAAGAGTAGATAGGCCGCCTATCCGAGCCCTCCCTTGCGTTGCATTTTACGCAGACCCTCAGGGAGGGCCAACAGAAGTTTTGCCTTTATTTTATTACTGCAAGTTGAAATGTTTTAAATTGCGATGAAGGAATGTCACGTTAAGCTTAAATCTCAATGAAAAATAATGTAATTATGTTTTATAAGTCGAACTAGATCAATAAAATTTTTGGCTGCAATTAAAATCGTGTTGTTATAAATTTACGTCTTTACAACTGATATTGACAATGTCACAATAATTTTATTGACAATGTCAGAAGAATTTTATTCCGTCAATAAAGGAACAAGAAATTTTCAATAAATATCCAAGAAGTGAAGAAGATACCTTAAATATTTATTGAAATGAGTACGGTAAGTATTACATGTTGTGTATTTCTAATATTATACAAAATTATCTCTAACGAGGTACCCACTCCGATTTTTTTCATAAGAATATTTAAGTGTTCTAAACCTTGGTCAAGAAATGACCTCAATGATGTAAAACCACGTAACAAGCCGTCCAGTAGGTTCTGCCATTAGTGCAGATAATACAAACAGCTGTCACGTTGGAAGACTCTTATTTGTAACTGTTGCTCGCATCTCTGTCCGCATTGAAGACTCTTATCACTGTTCCCTCAGGATTTGTCCAGATACCCGGAATAAAAAGTGGCCTTTGCCCCCTCTTTAGGCTAAAACATATATCTGTACCAAATTTCACTTCATTCGGTTGAGTTGTTGGATCGTGAAGGCGGAACAAACAAACAAACATGCACTTTCAAACACATAATTTTCACAAAGATGACGTTATTAACGCCTTTTGTCTTATTGTTATTTTTGTAGGCATCCCTCTGACCAAGGAAGAGGTTGCACCTTGTAACATTAGTGGAAGCACAACCTACTGTGTTTAGCAAGGCTACAAACGCCGTGAACAATCAGCTGAAAGAAGCAACTTGGGCTACTATCGGAGCAATTTAACGCCGTGATAGCCAGTAGCCCAAGGAAAGCCGAACAATTACGGCTTAAAAGGGAGAACTTAAAAAAAACTGGCCCAAAAAGAAATAAGAAAATGAATATGAATAATAACCTAAAGGTATGTAATTTTAATAATTTAACCGGCGCAATTTCATCGAAATGGATTAACGAATAAACGTATAAATATTGTTTGTACAATAGGTAGCATAACATAAAATATCAGACAGCGATAAACATACTTCTATAGAGAAATAAAGAATACTTTTTTTATGATAAGGAGAAGGCACACGTACATCAGGCCACCATGTTAAGTGCAGTCTGAGACCCATAGATATTTGAATTCACTAATCCTAAGACTTTAAATGTGTTGCCAATCCTGAGGACTAAGATGGAGTCCGTCTATGCTAGTAATTTCACCGGTTGTCTTATCCCCACACCGGAACACAACAATGTGAACATTGTTGCTTAATTAAGATGGTGGTACAGCGATCGGAACGGACCCCGCACAGGGTCCTACCACCACTAAATACTAATATCATAAAATATGTAAAAGTAACCCTTTATCTGTTTGTCTGTCTGTGTGTCTGTCTATTTGTTCTGCTTTCACGGATATACCGCACCATCGATTTAGATGAAAGACATGAAATGAAGATAGTTTGAGTCCTGAGGAAGGACATAGGGTACTCTTTATCATGGAAAATTTGACGGTTCCTGAGGGAATACCGATAAACGAGTTCTATGCGAACGGAGCCGAGGGAAGCGGCTAGTAATATTATAATTTTGAAAATAACTGTATGTCTGTCTGTCTGTATGTATATACTTATGTCCGTTTGTGACGCTTTCACGGATGAACAGCTGAACCGATTTAGATGAAATTTGGTATTGAATTAGTTTGAGTCAAAGACGTAGGGTATCTTTTATCCTGAAAAATTGAATGGTTCCTGAGGGAATAGCGATAGTGACTTCTACGCGGACGGAGTCGCGGGAAACAGGTAGTACTTAAATGTATACATAACATCCATATTTCGGAAAAAACTTGTGCGCAAAAGTTGCCTTTTATTTGTCCGATTCCTGGGAATCGAACCCGGGTCGGCTGACTTCGTAGGCATGGTCACGTCCAACTAGGCTAACTGCGTCGTGTCGTGCACTGATTGTAAACATTTTTTAAGGTTCTGTGCTCAAAAGACAAAACGGAGCCCTTTGTTCACACTCTCCATCTTTCTGCTTCTCCGTCCGTCCGTCCGTCCGTCCGTCAATCTGCGTTTCCGCATACGTAAAATGATTTACAGATCTGAAATTTAGACAGTTTATGTAAACGGTTGACCTAAAAGCGAATTACCATAATTGTATTGTATTGTTTTATTTACATGTTTTAGATCTTTGCATCTTCATCTTCTTTTCTTTTCATCTTTACTTGTGCAGAATGTGGTTATAGAATTATCAACAAGTCTTTTTAGATTTGTTGATATTTCTGTAGCTCTGCCTACCCCACTCTGGGAATTAAGGCGTGATGTTATGTATGTATGTGTAGATCTTTGCAATTGCTGTATATCGTGTACAGTTTCTGTATGCAAATTCGCTTTTGCCAGCCTCTGGGAAAAGTGGATAAAATTCGAACGAATTCTTACCTGTAGGAATGCTGGCTTTTTATATGTCATTTAGTCGTGAATACCCATACTAATGTTAATAAATGTGAAAGAAATTCTGTCTGTCTTTCTGACGTCTGTTTGTCTGATACGCTTTCACGGCTAAACTGTTGAGCCGATTTCGATGAAATTTGGTATGGAGATAACTAAAGTACCTACCAGGGAAGGATATAGGATACTTTTTACTCCCGATAATTCTTTACTGTGTGGATTGTTGGATGCCGCATATTTTATGCTCTCCAGAATATTGTTCACGATTGTTTGAAGGCTTTTTAATTACTAAACTATGCATTATGCGGGTTTTTTATTTTTGGCTAATTTTCAGACAGGAGGTGGCAAGCCTGACTTCATCCCACCAGACGATGCGCTGGACCAGGTTGCCAATATTTTAGGTGTGATTTACGACGCCTATAGTGTCCAGTTTGGAGGCGACACTGTGGTCGAGGCGGGAGAGGACATAGAAACCGTGGAGGAGTTGGCGACGTTTAATTTAACATTTAAATCTGACAGCATTTGTGCCCGCATATGGGAGGTTTTAACTGCTTTTTTGATACTTGGCACATCTTTTTGTTTTAATATCTTATCTTGATAAAGGTAACCAGTAATCGCAACCCTGCTAATATATACCTAATGTTGTAATCGTATGCTGGACCGTGGCTCGTGCCCTGGACACCTCGCTGCGTAAACTGGATCACTAACAACTAGGTTAACAGTATCCTCTTTCTGTCGTATAAATATCTACGTCCATACTTTACCCAAATCCTGTATAATGTATGTAAGTATAAATGCATGTAAGTATATATGTATGTAAGTAAGTAAACTCCTTATTGCACAAATCGTTTCACAAATGAAGTCCTGTGAAATAAACTTTACAAAAGTGACATTACGCCTGTAAAGGTTGAATATAGATAGATATAATACACGATGATACTACGAATTATACTATAAACGTAAGGCGATAAATAATATTCTGGGGAAAGACATATTGTATCCGAGAAAACTGTACAATTTCCGAGGGATACAATAAAAGACTTCTGCAAACATAAATGCCCAACGGCGTGGGCTGTCTGTATATAAGTTTATGTTTACGCTCACTTGGCAAATTTACTTAACAGATTTAACTATTTATAAGAAGAAAGTGTGTTACCTTTAGGAAATTAAGAAGACAAGAGAGAATGAAAAGTTAATCGTGAGATTGTATACATGGAACTTTCTGTTTTAGGAAAACTTTATCGGATGATGTAAAAGTCCATGATAGAACGAAATAAAGCTTTGACCGAGAACTGCAAATCTGAAATAAAACAGGAACAGGAACTAACAGCATTGAAAAAAAGGAAACTACAACTGGAAATAGATGCATATTTAAATATAATATATACCTAAGTATTTTTTACAAATGGCGATTTCCTCAACCTTTAGCAATGCAATGTGCGATGTACTTGCAAAAGGTCGGAGAGGTCACCATTTACTTAAAACTTACTCATGACAACTATAACTTTGTAAACCGATTTCAAGATTATTGTTTTTTGGATACGTTATATAGTTCCCGAGGGAACGGCGGTAAACGACTACTTCTATTACTACTAGCGGACGAAGTCTCGGATAAAACTAAATTACTAATTGCGAAAATGTGTGTTGTTTGTTCCATTTTCACGGCCAAAGGGAGATAATACATTTCTTAAAAATTGGCACGTACGTTATATGGAGTTGGACATATTAAGATACTTTTTACCCGACTACCGCGAAGCAGAGGAAGGGTAATGATTTTGATACCCTATGTATGTTTCTATGTATGTATGTATTTATCTCAAGTGTTCTACAAGGATTTTACTGGACATACTTATCCAAAATAATACTCGCTGTTCAAGAATAGCGATAAAAAACTTCGTCCGCTAATATCGTCATCATCGGACATATTCGCAGCCAAAAGGTTTAAGAGTATGCCTGTATGTAAATCTGCACTAATGCCAGAAAACTAATAAATTGAAATTATAAATCGCATTATCAAGTCGGTGATCAACACACACAAGATCTCTAGTGTTTACTTGGCGCAGAAATGGTTTTTTTTTTAAATTAAACATTGGTAATAGAATAAGTATTAGGACATGACTAGTTTTGTATAGATGTAACTACAGTATTAATTGTGTATTGAAAATGTTTAATATATTTTTAACTGTTGATATTAAATGTTTTTCATTGTTCTGACTCTGTTATTAGGTCTCGGTAAGGAGATGATGACTCTACAATAGACAGTAGATAAACAACAAAGATCAAAATTTTTATTTTCTCTACCCCTTTGCAAGGCGAAGCACCTACGAACAAGACTGAAAGGCCCCCATTCGAATAAGATATGCTTTCGAGGATCTCCGGGATTGAAATAATCGTATAGGTGAAAAAGAAAGGCCCCTCTTGTATGTAATAATACTAATAATATCAGTGGAGGGTAAGTACACTACATAATCTCGAAATATTTCATAACTCAACCTAACGCTCCTCCTCGCGACGTTCGAATCAAATGACTGTTTATTGCATGATTTTGAATTTTCATATTACCGATCTGGCTTATTGGTTTTGGAGTTGAGACCACGCATGGGATAGGCAAGAGTAGTGTTTGTAGGCCGTCAGCTAGATGGACGACGAAGTGAGGATGTTTGCTGAGAGCGAAAGATGAGGGAGGCCCAGGATCGAGCCAGCTGGCGAGCCATCTTAGAGGCCTATGTTCAGCAGTGGACTGCTGTAGGCTGATGATGATGATCTGGATTACGAATATTTAGGATCATGGAAATCGGAATTATACATTTCGGAGAAATATAAATTCATGATTGTTAATATTTATCAAATAAATAATAATATTCGAAAAACTAGTTTTCATTATTTCATACTCGATAATAAAAATCCGAGATTTTGATAAATTGGCCTCATACCTATAATATATTCGTTTTTTTATGTCATTTGAAGTTTTAGTGTTCTCCCCCAGTGGAGATAGCCTGGTAGGGATATGTGGTACACGGGAAATGATCGAACAGACATTTGATGATGTCTATGACGAGGCAAAATACTTGTTGTTAGCACCACAATATATTATTATCCTTTATCTTCGTAGCCAAATAATTGGCTGGCAAACGGTACCTACGTTGCATAATCGATACTGTTTTAGCGGTCTTTGAATAATTCTATTTTCTTTTATAAAAATCGATATGTGTATGTTCCCTGTGGACTCCAAAATGGCAAGACTCGGTTTTTTGGATGTAAGGTTGGATTCAGTTTAAGATTCTAATTGTTAAGATTGAGAAAGTTCGGCTTGGATTGACTAAAAATCGATCAAGTGCGACGAGGATAAACCCACCGAGCGTTCCGTAAACTATAGGTCTGTACAACATAAACAGAAAACCTATAAACCCGAACATTTTATTCTACTTTGGTTTCGACCACCTTGCTTCGCTATCGTAATTTCATTGATCATTTTATGTTAACCCTTATTGAAAATTAGATAATAGCTGTCATGGCGTAATTAATATAATCACGACTCCGAAGCAAGATGGGTTTGTACATAATTTAAAATATAGCCTCTGTAGTACTATCAATACGGAAACTTGTCTCAGGTGTCCTACTGACTGCTGTACATACTCCTACTGATAATATATCTACTCATCCTGATAGCGTTCCTACACCTAAACCTAAAATGGAATTTGATAACGAAGGTGTCGATGGAGCTACGATTTTGATTTCACTTTCCTGTCGATCCGTCCCTTAAATAAAATAAAACATGTCTAGTCATAATGCAGTGAACACAATTTATTATAACAATTACAAAAATAAGTTGATATAAAACAAAAATTACATATTCTTATTAATTATATAAACCACCAATTCTTGATGATAAAATATTCAAACAATGATTGGGATGAGACAAAAAGCTAAAACGCTCAGTGCCTTCCTAAGCCTAAATTGGTGGTTTCTAAATTCGATTCTCTTTCGTTAATAATTAAGACCCATAAGATTGCACATGCTACGGATTTTTTGTAGGAGATGCCGTTTTTTCGTTTAGCAAGTCAGCAACCACATCCACCAATAGTTACTAGCGCTTCAATGGACATTGGACACATTTTGACTTCATGAATTATGAAGTAATTGTCAATCAACAACTGGCGTTCAAAATATTGATTTGATTGATGCTCCGAAGAGTGTATCAGATCAGCATTGGATTCAGATACTTCAATTTCGGGTTCCACGTCTTGCAAACTCCTTTGCCTGCAGATGTTGCCTCAATATTACAGCCTATGTTTTCAATACAGTCTTATTTTTTGAAGGCCTTTTCCATACTTCAAAAACATCTGTAAAACACAAATTGTACCTATTTAGTAAAATTCATCGTTCCAATTATTTTAATTATGGTTAACTACAGAAGTAGAATCTAAGTAGGTTCAGTACAAAAAGTCGCTTACGGTTTGGGTATATTTTATTTACGATACATACGATTCGAACTTGAAAGACTTTTTAAGACCTCTTGCACTACACCTACTATGTTATTATTTCGATATTGGTTTTAATGTGCGCTCGGTTACAGTTCATCTCATTAGGAGATCGTGGGTTTAGCAATTGAACTAATAAATATGATTTGCATCGGTACACGCTCACGCACCAAGTAAATAGCGATTTCCAAAAACACCGTTTTCACTTTGAGCAAAAAAAAAATTGGTAATAACTGCTCTTCATACGCCTGAATAAATAATAAGTATTGTTCATGTTTGTTTGAACTTTAGACAGTTTCAGTACAGACACCCATGAAGGCTTCTGACAGGATAGGATGGCTAACGCAGACCAAGTCTCGCGGGTCGATTACTCGTCATGTAGTAAAAGTAGAGGCACATCGGTAGCCCCTGTTTATTATGCAGGTTTCGCATTGTTGTGTTCCGGTTTGGGGATCAGACAACCGGTGAAATTACTAACATAGAGGCATTCCATCATAGTTCTCAGGGTCGGCAACGCATCTGAGGTCTTAGAATTGCAGTCTCGAGAATATTGTCTTGAAAATTCAAATGTCTATGGGTCTAAGATTCCACTTACATCGGGTAGCCTGAGTGCTATGTGCCAACTTCTTGCCATAAACAAAGGTTTCATCCAACTTTTACGGAACATACATACACGCCCAAGACTTTGTTTGCCGACGATATACGCAGGGTGGCAGCGACTGGCGGACACCAACCGAAGGTCGGGCTGAGTGGAGTGCAAACGTGCATTGGGAGGTGCCCAAGTCGAGCAGTTGACTGTCGCGGGTGATAGACATTATATTTGGCGGTAAAAAATAAATGCCTAGGGTAAAAAAGCACCTCTTAACTCGGAGTTATTAAATATTGTGGCATCGTGGGATGATCCTGGCCATCGAGCCACAAGATTGATGAATTTCAGTTGTACGTAGGGAAAAGACCGATTTTCTATTCGTAAATTCGTCACCAATGGTTGAATATTTGGTAAGTACATTGTATCAGTTGTAATAGGAAATAACAACCAATAAAAACTCATTTTTGTGGGAACTTAGGTACTTGGTGATTGCGTGAGGATACAGACCATCGATTGTGCCCGCCTCCCTGGGAAATACGGCAATTCTATAAAAATCTTCCTGTGTATTGGTCGTGATTGAATACTTACTTTGAGTACAATCTGGCTATACTTCCACTACACGTCCACACGCACGCACGCACTATACGTGCTGCTGGAGATTTTGTCACCCCTACATACTCGTAGTCCGCTGCAGCGACCGACATGGTCCCTAACGCGTAAAAGCGCTATTTTAGAAGTAGCTGGCGTAGCGGTGAAGTACCGTGGTTTCTAAAAAAGGATAAGGTATAAGTATTAGGTCAGTTTACTTATTTACAAGAAATTAATATTTTTAGCAGAGTTTTACTTTTCAATGGATAATGTACGGCATCAAACTGTTTGTTATTTTTTTGGGCGACATCATGAAAATTGTTCATGCAAAATAAGAAACGGCACGAGGTATAGCAGCAGTAATCATGCATTAGTATGTAAGAGAGTTGGTAAGGACAGGAAAGCGTGGCATGGCTGGCCCACTGTACCACTAGGCCAACGTTTACCAAATGAATTACTTATCATAGAAAGCAATGAGTTGGGTAAATTAAAAACCTTATATTATAACCTTAGATATTTTGTAAAAACTCACCGTTGTGTGGTACCAGCAGTAACTCGTTTACTGCACAGACTTGTCTCAACTGAATCTGTGTATAAATTCATAATCACTGTATTTTTCCATGTTATTCACACGCTCCTTACAGTATGATTGTTGTCTTCAGTTTACCAATCGCTCAGTATCTCCATTTCTTCAAATACCACTAGAACTCGAATTAAAAAAGCTCGAGTCCGACATTACTTTCCTATTTGGAACTATCTAATAATAAAATTCCGTATTAAAACATAAACGAAGCTTCTGCTATCTTGCTTCTATCCTCCGAAATCCTAGGATCGCGACAATGATTACTTGAAGTAACCAATGTCAGTGTCAGACAGGCCAAAGATAGGCTATCTGTTGTTATTGGGACGCACAAACTGTCATTTTCATACAAGCAGCTATCTGCGTTAGGCTATCGGCCCTCCCACGGATAGATCAGAGGTACAGACAGGTTAGCCTATCTATCTTTAGTTTATTGGGACAGAAAAAGTACAGATAGATAGCCGTTTCTATCTCCGGTAGGGCAAAACAAGAGATAGATCGAATATAGGGAATGGCCGTAAGTAAACATCACTGGTTCTTGAGATACAGGCGATTAAAGTGTTTAAACCTACTAAAATCATCTAAGATGGCACCAATTGACTTTAAATAGAAATTGGTTATTACTTGTTGATTTTTGCTTGTAGTACTTGACGGCTTCGGAACCCTACACTGAGCATGGTCCGACATGCACTTGTCCGGTTTTTTTTTCAATCATAATATACGCCCCCATACACTCGTGTAAGAATAAACGTGGGCTGTTCCCATCAGCCTGACAATTTTGACAAAAAATATCAAAAAAAAAATGGTGATAAATTCAATAATCAATTCTTTATTGCTTTACCACAATGTGACTGTGAAGCAAAAAAAATCCATACAAAATGCGATAGGGTTTTTCTCCCCTTAAACGTAATCCGGTTTTTACGATTTTTGAGTAGGTTTAACCATACAGTTATTGTCTGCGACCAGTACCCACCAGACTACCCACTACATTTTTTAGAGAATGCAATCACAGAAAAAATATATGTTTATCAGCAGAGTTCGGAACCGTTTTTAAAATACCGGTTAACACCGGTTTATTTCGGTTTTGCTCCGAACTTTTCCAGGGGACGCGAACGTTTTGAGAAATTTATTTTAACCTCATTTAACTGGTTTAATTCACGAGCGGCGAGTCGAAAAACCGAAAGTTTTGCACTGAATAAAAATACTTAGCGGCGCTTGTTTATGGTGCGTCAAGAACTTTATATAGACGTTTCTCTGAAAATCGGTTATTTAAACCGGTTTATGCGAACGGAACCGAAATGATACTGGGTTGAAAATTTAACCGGTATCCGATCCATATTTATGAGATACGTTATCGCCTCGAGCGTATGGATTATTTTTGATATATACGTGTTTTAAGCATCGCTTCACAATGGCGAATAAGAATCCATATGATGAATAAGACATCCATACCTTGTAGGGCACAGCTATTTTATATGTGAGAGCCACTTCTACATATCTACATAGTATAAAACAAAGTCGCTTTTTCTGTCCCTATATAATAATAATAATAATAATAATAATAATCACAGGACAATGTCACACTAATTGACCTAGTCCCAAACTAAGCTCTAGGCTTGTACTATGGGTACTAGACAACGATAAACATACTTAGATAGAGAAATAAATACTTAAATACATAGAAAACATCCAAGACTCAGGAACAAATACTCGTGCTCATCACACAAATATCTGCCCTTATCCCTATGTATGCTTAAATCTTTAAAACTACGCAACGGATTTTGATGCGGTTTTTTTTTAATAGATAGAGTGATTGAAGAGGAAGGTTTATATGTATAATACTTTAATCCGGAGCGAAGCGAGGGCGGGTCGCTAGTACAATATAAATGGGACATTTATATTGCATACCTACTCATTTCAATTTGAATTAAGGACAAGGACAACTATATCTATTCCAATCTTATTCAACGTTTAACAGTAAGGGGGTTAATGTATTACAACATAAATCATTATTTATTATACAAAAAAAAAACAAATTGGGGATTTGAGTCGTTCAGTCGCCGTCGGATAAGTTTACTTTTTTGATCAATCGACTTAAAAAAATCTTCATTCTGACATCGATCGTTAAAAAATCGCGTTTTTTATTTTTTATTTCTGATCTTCGTAAGGAGCCTATATTAATAACAATGCTATAATAGTCATTACAGAACTAATAGTACTAAGGCAACGCGCGTTATAGAACTACTTATTCATTACCACGACAACGGTTTGGTAACAGCATTTGTGAATGAGTTTAAATATATGTCGGCTGCATATTTGGAACGGCCAGGGAAACATCGAAAATTGTGTAGTAGATTCTAGAAGCATTGCATCCATACTAATATTATAAATGCGATTATGAATCTGTTTGTTGGTTACGCTTTTACTACCACCGTTTTATCCTTTAACGTACTGCCAACAGTGTTCGCATTTTTGTGTTCCAGTAAAAGAACCGGTGAAATTCCTAGCAGTGAAGCATTTAATTTCAGTCCTCAGGGTCAGCAACGCATTTAAAGTCTTAGGATTGCAGTCTTAAGATTGTATTATTACTTACCATTAGGTGGCCTGTGAGGTTTTAAACCTCCTCTATGCTTAAAAAATGGTATGAAGCCAGTTTGAACCTCGAGAAGGGACATAATGTTATCTTATCTTACAGATGGGGCTTTACTTTGTCCCCTTTAGGGTCTTTTGTGCAATTACCCTCTTACACACTCAGCTGTTGGAATGTACAGGTTTCTTCACGATGTTTTCTTCACCGTAAGAGCTTCGGGTAATATACTTAAGTTAGAAAAACTCATTGGTACAAACAGCGTTACTGTTAACTGACCACTAGTGAGCCTTATTGTAAGTTGACAAGATTCATAATCGGACAGTTAACTGTGTTGATGATGGTACATGTTGACCACGGGGGTTCGAACTCTGTATCTTACGATCACAAGTCGACCCTATAAGCCACTAGGCTACCGCCACTCTTAAGGACATATGTTATACAGTTCATCGCAGAAAAGGTCAGAATCTGAGGGAATAGCGATAAAAGACTTACGCAGACAAAGCAGCGGGCGGCAACTAGTTTCAAATATACATTTATCTGGTAATGTAATTCAGGAGCGGTAATGGAGCGAGTCATTTAGTGTTAAGTGATGGTTTAATCCAATTAATTTGTAAAATGTGTTCGACGCAAGGCTATTTTAAACTCAGCGCCACGGCCTCTCTTCCAATTCATTAGCTTATCTCGCTTTTATATTAAGTGCATAGTTATATTATATGTTATAGTGGCTTTTACTGTGCAATATGATAACGACATCAAAGGAAAATTTACCAAAACTAAAGTAAGGTAGATGTCCGAGTGCTCACCATACTTTGAATTGGCTAAGTAAAGTTTTTGGAAGAGATTTTTTTTATTTTATTGGTAGCCGTTATCCTAAAGATCAAGGAACTGCGGCTCTTTTATTTTTATTTCCTCTAATACTTTAGAAATATTTTTTTTAGTGATGGAGTTGACATTTGTTCATTTTAATGGCCGACAAATTTGTTGCCTTCGTACTTAATGAAAAAGAAAAAAAACCGCCATTTCCATACCTGTCATTGTCATGTCAAATCAAAGTAAACAAACGATTCAATTCAAGACGTCAAAACATACGTTGGCAAAGTAAAGACAAATTTTGATACCGAAATTTATTTTTCACACCACCTGCTCGACAATGCCGAATTACATATCATGCAAACCTTACGCAAACCAACTCATTAGAGCCCTTGGCTTTAGCCGGGGTGTAATGTTGTACTGAATCTCATTATAACTCGCTGGGTTACAATATTTTCACTTTTCATAGTTCTTATTACAATGGCCTTAAAGTCTAATTTCGTAATAAAAGATCAACTAATACTCGAAGGCCGGGCGCGGCGCCGCCGCCGCCGCCGCGTCGAACCTAATTTGAAAATCGAACATTTTCTAAAATCGAGCTGGCCACGGCAAGCTGAATGGAACACATTTGAAATTAAACAAAAGCCGCGAGTATTGTAAGACGCTGCAATAAAATACATTGGTGATAACTGCAAAGTTTTAAATAAATATTGTCTTTCCACAACTGGACTAATGTCTCAAATATCAATTTTCACTTATAATTTTAATTTACTATAATAAAACGCTGTTTTTAGTAGACTCGCTTTTTTATTGTCTCGCAAAAGGTGAGAAAAGTAGAGTACACTCCTCGGGGATAAAGCTGTTTTCGTCTTGGGCGCGCTTGAACCCCGCACTGCGCTCAGGACTCTTCTTAATTCCCTCGCTTCGCTCGGGAATTACCTCGTAACACCCTCGCTGCGCTCGGGAGTTAAATCTGGAGTCCTTCGTTACGTTCAGGATTCAATATCGCGCCCGTGACATAAAACTGTGCTTTATCCCCTCGGTGTATAATCTACTATTAGAAGGTTCCGGTAACCTTCGGGGAGGGAAGATGGCCGGTTGAAAGTTGTCCGGCTTTTGATTTTGATTTATTCTGTTTACTGATTTACTCTATTCACTTGACATTGGCGAAATCACTGTATGGACCGCCATTAATTAAAAAAGAAGAAGAAGAAGAAGATTCAATTCAAAAAACATTACTTAGCCTATTGCGATATAAAATAAGATCAACATTACTTTTATCACCACCTCATTTTAGCGATGATAAATGTGTTGACTTTTGATATTTCACACGCCAATTTTAAAATTTAGATCTTATTATTCAATTTAAAGCACCTGACATTTACTCATACAATTCGATTGACTAACATTTTTTTTTCATTTTGAGTTATTTCGATATGGTCACCATATCAAACAAATTTCATTTAACAAAAGTAAAGGTCACATCTCCCAAAACACATGAAAATGTTTTCGATAGTTGTATAAACGAACGTAAAATCACGACGCAAATAAATATTTTCTCTTGACATATCGAGCATTCGGACGTCTACTTTATATGTATTGTTAATGACAAAAATAATTTTATTCAGTAAGTTGGCTGCACGTCAATATTCTACCAGCGCTTCCAAGAGGAGACCACTGCTGAGAAGAAATGCCGCAAGAAACTCAACAGCCATATTTTCAATATTTGAGGTACTTACGATAATACACCTAGCAATTTATAAAACAATGACACGTTGGCCTAGTTGCGAGTGACCCTGCCTCCGAAGCCGGCGGTCCCGGGTTCAAATCCCGGTAAGGGCAGATATTTGTGTGATGAGCACGAGTATTTGTTCCTGAGTCTTGGATGTTTTCTATGTATTTAAGAAATTAAAATATACATATTTACATGTATAAATATGACAACCACACGGACATAATCGATGAAGTAAAATTCAATTAAATTCAAAATTAGGGATTAGAAATCAATACCCCAAGCACAAACTTCCCTTTATCGAATAAGCAATGTTAACGTATCTTCATCGAGAAAATGGATCTAGAAATTGGCATAAGAAATTGGTATTACTAGCATAGAGGCATTCCATCTTAGTCCTCAGGGTTGCAACGCATTTGAGGTCTTAGGTTATATTATAGTCTTGAGAATTTAAGGGGTTTCAGATTTCACTTACCATTATCATAAAAATAAAATAATAAATAAATGAAACATAAGCGCCCTGTATCCATATTGAAGCTAGGACGGATGACAGACAATCAGCGTAGGCTTTACAAGTACAAATACAATACAAAATACAAAATAGTTTATTTGCTTATCAACACACACAACAAGTGGAGACTCCAAGGACTTAAGTTTTTACCATCCCTAGCTTCAAGTCTTTGCAAGCGAGAGTAAAATATGTAACGCTCCTCCAAAATTTTCACCAAAAGCCTTCAACTGCTTAATGTGAAAAATCAAGTTTCGGCGCAAGTCTTCGCGCAGCTATCCCTGTATGTACAGCTTATAGGTATAGATATTGCCCCTATTTGGTTCTAGGTCATCGAGGCCCTGAATGAACGGATCTCGTGAATGGAATGGTATTTCTGTGAATTGTTTGTGATTGCTTTTTGCGACGAGTAATACAGTGTGTCTTTAGGTTGATATTTTGTTTGTTTTAATAACCATTATGTCATTCTCGCGACAAAGAGGGGTGTTAGTGTAACGGATTTGGACGCGGTTTAAAAAATTTAGCTAGTATAATTATGGTTCTTTTTAGCTAGTTTCTATGAATTTCGGTTGAGTCGTTTTAAAGATATCAGTTAGCTAATGAACCTTTATTCTTTAACTCACAGTTAAAATATTAAAAAGCCATGAATAAAATTATTAGTACATACTAGTTTTTGTTTTATTATGTACTTTTTTAACACAAAATAATATTTCTTTCGTATTTTTTACGCAAGAATTTCCTTATTCCATTCAAACTCTAAAAGTGGTTTAGCACAATTCTTGCACAATATTAAAGTATAAGTAAAGTCGAAGTTGTATTTTGCCCTGTGTGGTTGCCGGGTTAGAATAGTGCCACTCTATATCTTCCCGTGGATGTCGTAAGAGGCGACCAAGGGAATGGAGGCTTCTAGTACTGTTAGGCGATGGGCTTGCAACCTGTCACTAATACACTGGAAAACATCTTAGCCTGTTTGTGCAAAAATATGGTTACAGAATTACCAACCTCTCTTTTTTTAGTTGTTGGTATTTCTGTAGCTCTGCCTACCCCACTCTGGGAATAAAGGCGTGATGTTATGTATGTATTTGTATGTATTAAAGTCATTTTTATAGGACTTTAAAATTATTGTTTTCAAAATTAAAAAATATTCATAAGTACGCGACAGCAAAACAGACACCGTGAAAAAGTTTCTCAGCACGGTGCAGCATTCAAAATTATTTGTCACCGGGCGTTCGTAATACTAAAGAAAGCGGCTAACTGCATTGCAGTAGTCGAAGCATTCTATACTCTAATGGTAACCACATTGAATTTAAAATGCCTATGCAATTACTAGTTAGCCGCTTTCTTTGGTATCACGGCAGCGGGATCCTCTTGCATCGAATTATTCTTGACGTAGAATAGATTACAGCGCGTAAATTTCATACGGGCATATATTTTAACAACAGTTAATATACACACTAACTAACTTGAAAACTTGTACAACATTATTTTCTTGCTAATTAATTCAGCAAGCAATGTATCACACATTGCGCCATTGAATGAAAGCATCTACGTAATCGTCTTGTCATGAATTACGGTTCACCATTTCTTTACTTCGCCAATAAAAGTCAAAAGTAAAGACCATGCGTTTAATCCGTTGTGAATTAAATGCTTATTAATCGCGGTGGTTCACTAGTTTGAGATAGGGTCTTATTTCCCACATGTCGTCCTTGCACTTGGATACAGGCATCGACGACTGATGGACGCTCTCACACTTCGTACATACATTGCTCCTAAGATGAGTTTTATAAAACTAACTACGCTTCAATGATAAAAGTTAACACAAAATATTTTTCTCACATGATATGTATGATCTTTAACTTCTTCTGAAAATTACACGCCGAGAAAAGAGTAACTGTATTTCAGGCTACAAGGCTCATATTTCAATTAACATAACTATTAAAACACTCTCGCAGTGTCACCTAACCCTCGGCCAGAATTCCTGCTTTAAAAAGGTCAACAGATTTTTGTTCGGTACTCTCACCACAAAGGACTTAAAATTAACTATGTGGCGGGGCTCCAACCACTTGACCCTCTACAAGCTTCAATTCATCAGACCTCATCGTATTGTTCTATACTCGTATATTCAAGTATCTATTTCTCTATTTAAGTATGTTTAGCGTTGTCTAGTACCCATAGTACATGCCTAGAGATTAGTTTGGGACTAGGTCAATTTGTGTGAGATTGTCCCCTGTTTTTTTTTTTATATTTAGCTGTGACGTCATTCCGGTCATCGTTTTTATCTAATGTTTTTGTAGGGGGTGTGAACTATGACTTTTTAAAGCTACATATCTTATGAAAACATATCACGACAATTGTTTCGTGTATACAGTTATCCTTCTCTTTCAGTGCACTTTCTAGAGATGTAAGAAAAAAAATGCATGTTCCGTATGTAGTGCCTGTTCTTGCACACCGTAACAGTCAACTTCTTCAGTGAAATGTCGTGGCTTACACTGTTAAAAGCCTTTGATATGTCCGTAAATATTGCTAAAATGCGAGTTCTCTTTTGTATAAATTAAACACAAATAAATAATTAATTTAATTCACTAAATTATAGTAAGTACCAGGAGATACCGTTATTTGGTTCCGCAGAAAAATTCCATCTATTATCGTCTTAAACCGTACAAACGTAGATCAAGTAATATTTTTCTTTGAAAAGGTACATTTGTAAAAAAGTCCCACTTTAAGAATTACAGTGACATAATTGGGTCATACACGGATTTAGGTTATCGTCGTTCCTGTGGACACACCGGACGTTAACGTTTTTGAGACCAAATTTTCTGGCTAAGCCCATTCCCGTATAAACGGCGTCAGGACTGCTTTAGACCTATCACATAAAAACACAACTTATATGCACACAAGCTTTTAACTGTTAGGAACGACAACTTTGTTTTTAAGAGTGTGTATGACCCAATTCAACGTTTTAGCATTCGATTTCGAGTCATAAATTTAGTATCATAGAGACCTAAGTCGAAATCTAAAATATGTGAATTGGGTCACTATAATTCTAAAGATGCAATGTGTGGGTATGGACAAATCGCGTGTGGGCTGTTTGCCTTTGAGTTAACTTCAGGCAGTATGAACGAAATATGGATGGAAAATATACGGTATAACATCTTTTGAAGATGAGTAATATTTTTCCGAATGCAGCCGAGCGTGAACGCTGACAAAGTTAATACTCTTGACATGAGAGCATTGTACTACGGATTATAGCCGACGACATTTTAGTTTTATTCTGGATTTGTTTACTTAATAAAAATGTTCCTTGGTGAAGTTTTAAAGGTTTCTTGATTTACTAGCTCGTGTAAACTTCTACGAGGCTAACCGATTTTAAAAAAATATTGTTGTCTTTGAAAGAAACGCGGTGGATTCGATACAGCGGTTTTGAAAAGGAAGACAGAAAGACATTTATTTACTAGGGTGATGGCACCAGTGTTGGACACTTTAAGCTGACAGGCACCAATAATGGACACTTTACTCTTAATTCAAAGAAAATAAGGTTATAAATTGATTGTTGCAAAACAAATGATTAACGTTTATCTTCTGTAAAATAAGAGCCGAATGTCCGTCACTGGACCTTGTTCATTACTAGTTCGATCACCCTAACCATACATAAGACGCGTCAAATTAACAAAAACCGGCAAAGTGCGAGTCGTACAGTTACTGTGCAGAAACATCGGCTGTTACGGTGCTTATAACTTGTATTGGTCTAGAAAAGTTTCGACTGTCACAATTCATAACCGCCGTAAGTGACTGATACGGTGTTTATGACTAGTATCGGAAGCAATAATTTAACTAGCATGCCAAATTTGGACAAATTAATCGCTGTTACGGTGTTTATGCTAAATTAAATCTCGTTAATAGTAAAATAATTCGATATTTCTCAAATTGGACTATATAGATCTCATTACGCTGATTCAGAATAATGCTAATAACTCATTTTGGCCAAAAATGCATGTTACGGTTGATAATTATGATTTGCGCGGCAGGGTTGGTATTATTATATTTGAATGTAAAAGTTATGTCTTTGCCAAGTGAATAAATATTATATTTCAATTAAATTGGGCGAGCCCAACTCACAATTGACCAGTTAAGTATTTGTTTTTCTTTGTAATATAATCATACCAAATGTGACAAATGAAGGTGAAAAAATTGCATTTTTTTTCTTTCATTATGATTAACCGTAATATTATTATGTAAAAAAACCATATCTTATCAAATTAGGTACAAAAGATCTTTCAAGTCAAGATGGACACATGGACAGCGTAGACATATTAGGTCCCGTTGGGCTCCCTTCGGGCACGGAACCCTAAAACGCAACAGGATCAAAGGAACCGGATCAAGGTGTGTAAAAAAATCTTTTGCTCTGCGGAATCGATACCCTGGGGGATACCACAACATGGCTAAGCAATGGCAGCTATATGACTCTGTCTCGTTCGCTCACCGTAAACTGAACTGAACGTTCCCCGACGTTCCCTTGTCTAAGATTTGACTAATTTTGGACACATTACATAAATAACTTCTTTATTGTTACCCTAATGTCTGCGAATGTCTCCTAAATGTCTTTTGACGACACTTGAAACTGTTGTGTAAGTTTACGACAAGGATTAATAATTATGTTAGAATTTTTGTTGGTTGAAACGAATTCAATGAAGACATGTCAGAACGCTAAGCGTTCTCAACATCAGATTCTAGTATTTTTTTACGATTCCGTACCCCGTCTTTCTGTCTTTCAGTGGGCTGAATCTCATGAAACCAAACCGTAATAGATAGACGCTAAATATTTTCACATGCAGTGTCTACTTCTACATACATACATACATAACATCACGCCTTCATTCCCAGAGTGGGGTAGGCAGAGCTACAGAAATACCAACAACTCTAAAAAGACATGTTAATAATTCTGTAACCACATTTTGCACAAGTAGGCTGAGATGTTTACTAGTGTATTAGTGACAGGTTGCAAGCCCATCGCCTAACAATACTAGAAGCCTTTATTCCCTTAGTCGCCTCTTACGACATCCACGGGAAGACATGGAGTGGCACTATTCTAACTCGGAAACCACACGGGGCAAAACGGACGCACGGCACGTACGCACGGCGCACTTCTATTGTTATAGAACAACAAAAAATGGGCTACCTTCGTTTCGTCAAAAAGTTTTTGGTGTAATGTTTCATTTTCCAAATTTTCATTTGCCAACCCGCTTTGTTTTCTGTAATCGTAAATATTTCAGGATTTTATAAAAGCTAACCTAACCTAACCTTTAGGGTTCTAACATTGGATTGACAAATGAAAAATTTGGGAAATGATACATTGGCCAAAAATATTTTGGCCATACGGCAGGCTCCCACAAATAATACCTCATACAGTTCGGAACCCTTTGCGTGAGAGTCCGATTCACAATAACCTCTGAAAAATAGGTATTTTTGCCAGGGATCCCTCAACTTATTGCGCCTGTAATAGGAGCAATAAGTTGAGGGATCGTTTCTACTGTATAAACGTAGCAACATTTGTTCTACAACTTTTACAAAATATGTAATTTATTATTTGGGATTTTTTCGAACAAACTAAATAGCATTTTCAATGTACTCCATCCAATAGTCTAGTTGACATCTACTGTCAGGCTACAAACTTCGTAGTTTTCGCAATACATTGCTGGCTTGGAAAATCTTTTCAAAAGTTATTTTCAAAAGTTGTAGAATAAATGTTGTTACGTTTGTGGTGTGGAAAGGATCCCTAAATTTATTGCTCCTATTACAGGCAACACCCGGTATTTGACGCAAAACCTTTTCATTTCGGTTCCGTTACCATAAACCGGTTATTTTACGGGTTTTTGGAGGAACCTGTAGATAAAGTTATTTTCGATTAACCGGTTTCAAGCTAAAAAAACCGGTTAATCCAGACACACGTTACGCACGATAAAAAAGCGCCGCTAAGCGTTTTTATTCAGTATAAAAGTTTTGGTTTCTCGACTAGTCGCTCGTAAATTAAACCGGTTAGTTAAGGTTAAAATAAAGTTCTCAAAACTTTCGCGTTCCCTAGAAAAAAAACGGAAAAAACTGGTACTATCCGGTTCTCCGCCCTAAATTTTGCTTGAATGGTAACATTTCCCAATACATTTTCATTGTTTAAAAAGTGTATCCAATCGTAGCTGTTTTATATGAGAATTGAATGGACTAGAAATATTTCCGCCAAACATTGCAAAACTCCTTTCTATAGCACTCCCGTGATAAGTCTCAGAAGAAGTAAAATTACCCAAAGTCCAGCAAAGATCTTTCCGTTACAGTGAGACCGTCAATGATACGTAGTTCCATGTTTCATAGAAGCACAAAGAAGGGTATTGGCTTATTTTATAACTTAGACGTAACAAAAAACTAGTATGAAATGAAATTTCAGAAATATTATCCATCAAGAACTCTAAAAAGACTTATTGGTTATTCTGTAACCACATTTTCCACTTCGGCTAAGATGTTTACAAGTGTATTAGTTATGGGTTGCAAGCCCATCGCCTAACAGCACTACAAGCCTTTATACCCTTACGACATCCATGGGATGACATGGAGGGGCACCAGTCTAACCCGGCAACCACACGAGAAAAATATTATCAAGTCAAGGAATATCATCTCTCACGCGTCTTATAACACAAATCTCCTTCAAGATCAGATTATTACAGTACCTAGGCATAAACTTACAAAAAAACCAGACAAGTAAAAACCAGTACTTCAGACTTCAGATCATTCAAAATAAACCATCCTGTAGATTTATAGGTATAGTGTAGACGTTCATTCTGCAGGCACCAGTTGATCCATGAATGGGCCCATTCAATACTGCGGCGAGGCGCGCGCAGGCGCGTATCGATCCGGCCGCAGAAGGGCGCGTGCTCCAATGGGTCGTCGGCGTCGACACAAAATAATAAAAACATATTTTTAACTTCGTATGCTTCTAAAATTTTGATTGATGGTTTTAGTTGATTCAAAAATGGCTTTCGATGTACTCTATTAAAGTATTTACTTCTAAGACTAAGGCAATTAGGCAATATAGCTACACACAATGTAACTCCATGCAAAAAACTTGTTATTTGAATACATTTACAGTAATTAATTTGCTTTGTTTGTTCTGTGTTACCCCGTAGAAGTACAACCAAGGACTACCTTGGTTGAACTACAGAAAAGTAGCTTTTGTGTTTCCTTGTAATCGAAATATTGAGTGTATAACTATAATATAATTATTAAACTTAATTTATCGTCTTTGACCTCCTTCGCTTCTAACTGGGGCAGAACAATGCCCTGTATAAAATGGGTTGTTTCTCGCCCCACTACAATTAATTTTTCACCTTATCATGTCGCAAAAGCCTTTTTTGTCGCTCTTCCCAGCAGAAGGTGGAGTTACGCGAATACAAAACAATCTTTATAGCACACCACGTACATGAAGTGATAATTTAAACAAATAATAAGAATTTTATGTAACATGGTAACATCGTGGATAGCACCCAGTGTTTTCCTCGCTACAGTAAGGCACAAAATGGTGTGTTTTTGCTTACTGTATGTTAAGTATTAGGAATCCTTGCTTGCCCTGGAAACAACCAGCAACTTTGCAGCCTTGCATAACTCATCACCGCACCAACTTGGAAAGGCCTCCTACCTATCACTTTATACGCTAACGTGGAAAAGTTAGTCTTAATTCCAATCAAATAAAATTGTATAAATATGTAATTAAACGAATCGGGTGTCATCGGCAATCTTCGGATATCATCGGCTGCGCCGACGCTTGGGCCTATTTGGCAACAACTCGTCATTCTATAAATTATTGTAAAACCTTAAAATATTCCTTATATATTTTATTATTATGTGCTTGAACTTGCCCCCTTATTTATAAACGTAGAATAACCGTGGGGTAGCTTATGCCATGCTTTGCCCTTATCTGACATTGTGACACTTACAGAAAGGCATCTTACAGAAAGTGACAAAGCATGGCAGGGACGAGTGATGTAATGCGATAAGGTTGCGATAACCTGTGTTCGTAAACTTATTGCATGCTAGCTGTCACATTTACATTTAACTTTTCAAAGTCAAGTTAGGAAATGCGTGCACGGTCACGTTCCAAGCAGTATCTATAAAGTTAATATAAATGAGTTATTTCATCAAGCTACATAAATGTTTCAATTCACGGTTATTCCACATTTATAAGTAAGGTGGTTGGAGTATAATTTATCTCCTTTGTGCAACACTGAAACATACAAGATCAAAGTGCACGCATGCAAGCGTAGCTTGCCAGCTTCTAAAGCCAATAATGACCAATCAATTATATTTTATTAAACTACTAGACTCAAGCCTTCTTTTGCTCAGCAAATAACCTCACTTTTTTTTTTAATTGATTAATGAGACATTAAGTTGCAACATTCAAAATACGGGTAACTGCGTTTCTAATTTTATTAAGTAAAAGTTCGACTTAAAATCGAAACATTCGAAACGATGTTATACCTACTTCGACACAAGTGGTAAAGCGCCCCGGGCCGGAATGTTACGTTTCGGCCGAGTGCTGTATCTATGTATGCCCGCAGCCGATATTAGTTCGCATAGCACGTCACTGTGTGGCGTGGACGTTATTCAGCGAGTGGGAAACCTTATTTTAGTGACGTTAAAGGATGGATCGAAATTTTGAATTAATCGTTTTTACAAGATATGTAAGTTTTCCGCATCATTTGCAAGTCAATTTTAAACCAGTTCCCGTTAATGGAATGGACCAAAATTTGGACCGCATTTGTGAATCCGATGATAATACAATATTATGGAAACTAAGAGCTGATCTGATGATGGAGTCGGAAGGTGGTAACAGGATCTCCGCTATGCTTAACGTAGACCCACCGTGTTGGAACTTATTAGTTTGGTCTTGATAAGCGCTTTTTTTTTATGTTACGGAGAAGGCACACGAGCACTCAGGCCACCTGATGGTAAGTGGAATCTGAGACCCATAGACATTTGAATTCTCAAGACTATAATCCTAAGACCTCAAATGCGTTGCCAACCCTGAGGACTAAGATGGAATGACTCTATGCTAGTAATTACACCGGTTGTCTTATCCCCACACCGGAACCGGTTGCTTGGCGGGTGGTTAATGGATAAAATGGTGGTAGCGATCCGGACGGGTCCTACCACCACTAAAACTTAATGAATTTGCAGTCAACAACTAGAGGTTGTCCCAAAAAGTTTTTATTAATTTGCTTCGTTCATATATCAATCATTCCAATTTAAACTCAAGTCAATTTTGGACCACATACAGTTATCGTAATAAAGAATAACCATGCGATATTATGGTTTCTACAAGTCAGAGCTGATGATTGAGTCGGAAGGTGGCACAGGGTCTCCACCGTACTTGACATAGACCTGCTAAGTTTGAACACGTAAGCAGATGTTGACTGTCCAAGAAAAGAACAGTCGGCAATTAATAATTCACGGTTACGCTTATTAGATTAAACGGGGTACTGACCGAGAATATTAAACGAATTAAATCCCGTCAAATAGTAGACCAGTCTATTACTGTATCACTCCTTCATTACATTTGGATTATAAAGAATATCTTATTTCTAGGAGCCTGCCGTTTGGCCAAAATATTTTTGGTCAAATGTTTCATTTCCCAAATTTTTCATTTGCTAAATCAATGTTATATTTTTTGGTCTGTTTTTTTTTAGTACTATCGTGTAGAACCCTATAGGTTAGGTTAGGTTACGTTATAAAATCCTGAAATATTAACATTTATAGAAAACAAAGCGGGTTAGCAAATGAAAATTTGGGAAATGAAACATTTGACCAAAATCTTTTTAACGAAACGAAGGTAGCCCCTTATTTCTTTGTAGGTTGTGGAAATACCTACGCACTGAGTGTTTAAGTTGCTTTGATCATGTGCAGAGAATGCAGACCTTAATAACTTTATGAAAAATATCGATATATTGCTGTGTCGTTCGTTTCGTTTGATATTTTTTCATAATGGTGGCCATACACCATCCTTCTTATCGTCCAATCGGCATGACGCTACCGACTAGATCAGTTAGAACTGACTGTGAGTAGGAGTGGATTGGCATGACAGTTATACTTGACGGCACAATCGAATTTCGATTCTTTTGGCTTGATCATGGAGATTGGATCATGCCAATTGGACCGTGAATGGCGGTTGGCGGTCGTCAGTCAGTTCAGTCAGGTCAAGATTTTTTACAAGTTTCAGGTAAGTTTCTTCATTCATTCGTAATAATTACAATAATCTTTTGGCGTAATCTTCATTATTTTAATAAATTTGTATGAGTAAATTGTTTTTTTTTCTTTAACCATTGTTTGCACCACTCTGCTCGATCTTTTCTTTTTTTTTGATTTTCACGAGTAAAATTCCCAAAATGGCTAAAACATAGATAGATAGATAGATAGATAGATAAAAACTTTATTCAACATAAACACAAACACAGGCTCTTAAATTAAACATAAAACATTAAAAATATAGACAACAAACACGAGACTTAAAATATACATTGACTTATATACGGTGGGAGAGCCATGTGTTGTGCTGTGAATTGGCGCTGACTCAGCATAATGCTGCAGAAACTGCAGCGCTGATATTCTGCCAGAACCATTGGAATCAGGTCTGTGGCGCCCGAAAGAAGCCGAAAGATGTGCCAAACGACCATGATAATATGAATATTAACCTTAAGTTATTAACTCTGTATCAGTTTTTGCATACTATATGTTATATTACTCTAGCCTTTAGTTTTTAATATAATTTCTAGAAGTAAAGCGAGACTAAACATTTACACAGCATAAACAAAACGGAGAAACTAAATTATAACTAACAATAATTACACAGGGAAATTATTCTACGACATCAAGCTTAGTAAGCTATTTGTTTATTTAACAAATGAATTCTATACTTAATTCTAAACGAAGACTTATACCTAAGGTCACGGATGGGTGGGGGAATGTTGTTCCAGCACTTTGTAGCTTGATATCTAAAACTGCCCCTAAAGGCCGCTGATCTATGCAGAGGCACCCTGAATACGACAGCACGCGATGCTCTAGCTTTGAAATGCCTATTTTCGTCAGACCACCTTAACTTTTTAAAAAGATAGCTAGGAGCTTGATTTTTAATAGTGTCGAAAAGTAGACACGCAAAGTAGAGCTCCAGCCTATTTGACATTTTCAAACTTTTCGCACCATTAATAAAAGGGGTAACGTGAGCTCGTGGTGGTACTTTAAAACAAAACCTAGTGCAAGCGTTTTGGACTTTCTGTATGAGACGCTGAGATCGCACCAAGAGACAAGGGCCGAAAGCTGTATAACAGTAATTTAATTTTGAAAGAATTAGAGCTTCACATAGTCTCACACGCACGTCAATACTCAAGAAATCCCTCACGTTGTATAGAACTTTTAGCCTATAAAAGCAATTTCGAACCGTGTTAATGACGTGATGTTCAAAACGTAAATTGTTGTCTACTAAGAGTCCAAGGTTGCGCGCTTCGCTAACACAGTCAATCTCTACATTATTTAATACAATGTTTGGTACACCTGCTACAATTTTTTCCACTTGCTTACACGACCCAAGCACCATATATTTGGATTTAGATGGATTTAGTACCAAAGAGTTAGCACTAGACCATTCAAAAATGCGCATCAGATCTGCATTAATTAATTGAGAAGCAGAACCCACATCACGGGGAGAAAAAGAATGATATAGTTGCAGATCATCAGCATAAAGATGAAATTTACAATGCCTAATACAATTAGTAATATCAGAAGTATAAAGAATAAATAGTAAAGGACCCAGAATAGATCCTTGCGGTACTCCTCTTGAAACCAAACATGGATCCGACAGCAGACATTTTCCGTCGTCTTGTGTAATCTTAACCAGTTGTTTGCGATCTTTAAAATAACTATCAAACCAACGAATAGTGTTATGTTTAAAGCCATAGTGTTTTAATTTTGACAAAAGAAGCGAAACATTTATACAATCAAAAGCCCTTGAGTAATCGAGCAAAACCATGATGGTACCCTGACCAGTATCTTGAGCTGCAAGTACTTCGTCAATGACATCATGTAGCGCAGTACATGTCCCACGACCCTTCCTAAAACCCGACTGCAGTTCCGGCAAGATGTTGTTCGATTCCAAATAATTTGAGACCTGGTCATACACAACTTTTTCGAGTATTTTTGATAGGTAAGGAAGAATACTAATCGGTCTCAGATCTTTTAAATCAACTGGATCCCCATTTTTAGGAATAGGGCGCACAACTGCCATTTTCCATAACGATGGAACCATAGAGGTTACTAGCGAGGTATTAATGATATCGGTGATAACTGTCAAAGTCCGGGGCAGAGTCAGTAATATCATGTCATATGTTATGTCGTCATAGCCCTGAGCGTTAGACTTCGTGCGCAACAGAAGCTTAGCAATCACACCTTCGTCAACAGGCCTAAGTTCAAAGGACGAAACACCGAACTGTTGATTTTCAAAATAATTCATAGTGGGAAGATCGATACCATTATTTCCAGGAACATTCAAGAAGTGTCTGTTAATGGCTTCGGGGTCATTAAAGCAGCAGGGCAGCTCAGAATCATTTTTAAAATTAGGGATTACGTTTTGTTTAATTTTTTTCCATAGGACTTTAGGATTATTTATATTAGCGTTAATATTTGTCTCAAAGAAAGCTTTTTGTTCATAGTACATACTAGAATTAACTAAGTGTTTTAAAGTTTTATAACTAGTTTTATCGTGATCAGACTTGGTAGAGCGGGATTTGTTGTGTGCGTCGTCACGAAGCCTCATCATGAGGCGGACATTATCCGTAAGCCAGGGCTTGGGCGACTCCTTCATTAAGTGTTGTCGAACTGGTTCATGAGTATTAAAGAGGTCAATGATGAACTGATTAAATACCGTGACTTTGTCTTCAACCGTCTTCAGTTTTATTATACTATGCCAGTCAATTAAATGCAGGTCTGTATTAAAACGATCCATGTTAATTTTTTTTAAACAACGATGTAAACATAGTCTGGGCTTAGGTTTATAGACTTTAACATTGAAGGAAACAAATACCATCGCATGGCCGCCTAACTCGGCAATATAATCAACTTCAGAGCTGAGCGTAGGAGTATCGGTACATATCAGATCTAAAAGGGTAGAGCTATGATCCGTGAAATGGGTAGGCTGGGAAATATGATTGTTGAGATTATTACAAACAAGAAATTGTTGTAAAAGTTTTGTCTTAACATCACCTTTGTTAAGAAAATCAATGTTAAAATCACCACTCAAAATTATATGGCTGTGCTTAGAGAAGGAATTGACTGATTCTGTTAAGGCGTCCAGAAATATCTCTGCGTTTAGCCAAGGTGGACGATACGCGGTGCCAATAACGAAAGTCGAACATCGTCGTCTGTCACCGGTGAGGCCATGGCTTCAACTGAACGTCGCTGCCGATTGGACAATTTAAACTGATCGTGTGTAGTGTTTATAGACGAACTGCAGATTGGATTAAGCTTGCATCGTCATGCCGATTGGACAATAGGAAGGATGGTGTATGGCCACCATAGTGTAATTCTACATCGCACCATACATCATGTTTTTAAGAAGTCCATTTTGTCTCACATAAAATTCTCATTTCTGTTATTATTATTTTTTATTTTTATTGTAAGGATAAGGCACACGAGCTTTCAGGCCACCTGATGGTAAGTGGAATCTGAGACCCATAGACATTTGAACTCTCAAGACTATAATCCCAAGACCTCAAATGCGTTGCCAACCCTGAGAACTAAGATGGAATGCCACTATGCTAGTAATTTCACCGGTTGTCTTATCCCCACACCGGAACACAACAATGCGAACACTGTTGCACTGTTGTTGTTGTTTCGTTTTACTACCGATATGTATTCATAATAGTCACTTCATAATTTTTGTCCTCATGCTTTTTTTGCTCATTCTTTGTTATTCATAATGATCGCAACTCCTAAAGTGAATTTTACTAAAACCGTTCAGATTTTAGGACGTTTATAAAACAAACCTAACCTAACCTTATTTACCGGGTTGATATTTTTAAAATCCTGATAGCAAACAGCACGGCTAGCACATGTCAGCGCGAGTTATGTCGCCCGCGAGATAGACTACCTGTCTTTTTCTGACCGCTCTAATTACACAATGACGGGTAGTCTATCTCGCGCGCCTTCATGTGCTAGCCGTGCAGGTGTATGATTATTGTTTATTATTAAAGGGCGGACGTTGGATGCAATATGGTGACAAAAGCAAATGATGGATGAGACTTAACAACTATAACTAAAAAGTTATGTAATGCGCACCTTTTTTAAGAACTATTCAATACCTCACTCGATGCTATATTGTAAAAAAACTTTGCTTGATTTTCAACGTTTTTTTTTAGTGTGCTGAATGTAAATGTATATTACTACGCTAAATTACAGCTTTGTACTGCCAAGGGTCTCCGAGTTAAACCGCGGACAGGTTGACATGGCGAAATTATGACGGTTCCTTGTTGACTATGGAATACTAAAAAGATTCATAAAAAACTGTTTATTTTCAAGGAAAGTGCACATTACATAAATAATAAGTTAATTTTATCTTTACACTTTTAAGACTTTTTTAAATCATTAGTGCAGAGGACAGGCCCCCTGTTTTTGTTTTTAGATTTATTGATGTAGTAAGCAACACACATATGTTATGTTATGTGTATATACATATGCCTATCTACGTTCTTATTCAATGGGTATCATGTGCTTAAATATTTTCTAGTAATGTAATAATATATTTGTTAATAGTTATTTAATTCTTTAGTTACTTAGCACTACATAGTATAAAACAAAGTCGCTTTTTCTGTCCCTATGTCCCTATATGCTTAAATCTTTAAAACTACGCAACGGATTTTGATGCGGTTTTTTTAATAGATAGAGTGATTGAAGATAAAGGTTTATATGTATAATACTTTAATCTGGAGCGAAGCGAAGGCGGGTCGCTAGTTCTATAATATTAACAAGTGCTTTTTTAGTAATATTTTAAATTCTTTTAGGTTTATCTATTACATCCAAACCCATAATGTCGTAAGTAGTCAGGCTTAGCTCAAGTAGCTTTTAGTAAAGCTGACATAACTTAAATAATACCTTCATTAATAAATTAGCATGTTAATTAACATTTTAAAGAGGCGGGATCAAGCTTTATCTGTTTGTTCATTCATTAATATGCGATGAGCACATCGTTCGAGAAAAGCGTGATCTTGACACTGATGACGTGCCGTTTCTAAACCGTTCCTAAGTCTTTTGAAGATCAAGTGTAAAAAGGTTTAATAAATAAATATCAGGGGGCAATCTCACACAAATTGACCTAGTCCCAAACTAAGCTCTAACTAGTACTATGGGTAGGGTACTAGACAACGATAAACTTAGTTACATAGAGAAATATCACACAAATATCTGCTCTTACCGGGATTTGAACCCAGGACCCGTTGCTTCGAAGGCACGGTCACTACCAACTAGGCCAACGTGTCGTGTATGTATGTATGTGTGTTTTATGGTGGTAGGACCCTGTGCAGGGTCCGTCCGGATTGCTACTACCATCTTATCCATTAACCATCCGCCAAGCAACAGTGTTCGCATTGTTGTGTTCCGGTGTGGGACAACCGGTGAATTTACTAGCATAGAAGCATTCCATCTTAGTCCTCAGGGTTGGCAGCGCATTTGAGGTCTTAGGATTATAATCTTGAGAATTCAAATGTCTATGGGTCTCAGATTTCACTTACCATCTGGTGGCCTGAGTGCTCGTGTGCCTTCTCCTTAACATAAAAAAGAAACCCTTTTCAATTACGGGTTAAGTCGACTTATGCTCTTTTTCATGAGGACCCCATAAATATCATTGATTGTCTGTTCTTCGCAACATCATCCATGTTGCGAAGAACAGACAACCATATCTCCAGGCAGGGACTTCGGTGGCAAACATTCGGAAAAAGGAGACCTGGCTGCCTTCGTACCCGGGTCATACACACTCTTAAAAACAAAAGTTGTCTCTCCTGTGGTCAATAGTTAAGAGCTTGTGTGCATATAAGTTTTGTTTTTATATGATAGGTCTAAAGCACTGTCCTGACGTTGTTTTTGCGGGAATGGGCTTAGCCAGAAAATTAGTCCTTAAAAACGTTAACTTTCGGTGTATCCACAGGAAAGACGGTCACCTGAATCTGTATGACCCACCCATCAGATCACGAATAAAATTAATGGTTTAAAAATCTTAAAACCGTCTTCAAAAAGCAAGAAATAACTTCTTTCGACATTTGAGTCTACCAAAAATTAGCGCTTTTAAGCTTTACATTTCATAAATGGATTACTTAATTAAAAAACTGTTTTTACAAACCCGTAATATTTTTGAAAGACCTATCCAACGACGCCCCACACTATAGGGTAGACGAGAAAAAAAAAAACATCCCCACGTTACGTGTAGGCGGCGTAGGGGAGGTACACTAAAAAAAAAATATTTTACTTTTTATTGTACCACTTTGTTGGCGTGACTAATATGCATATTCATGCCAAATTGCAGCTTTCTAGTACTAATAGCCTTTGCACTAGGCTGCGGACGGACGGACGGACGGACATGGCTACGGAATAGTTTGACTACGGAACCCTAAAAAAGGATGACTCGCATAATAAAAAGCTTTTTTCAGTATATTCTCGTTTAATTTCTAGAACTCATGAGGTAAACAACACTAATCTATGTTCCATACCAATTTTTTTAATCTCAAACAAACGCATGGATTACGGGTGGAATATACTCGGATACTGAATACAACACAAAAAAATCAATTTTGTACGAAACATCCGTTTATTTTTTATTCAGTTAATACTCTAACATAACACTCCTGTCTCGTATATTCGTGCAATTAAGAAATTATTCAAAATTATAATTACTTAATTTAAAGCTACGTACTAAAATACATAAATACGCGATTAAATTATTTAAAAAAGTGTTGATAGTTGAAAACTTAAAGGCGTTGAAATAAAAAACATTAAATGTAAAATTAGATAACAAAACAAGAAGAATAACAACCAATAATGTGAGAAATTATTTTTTATTGCAAATAATTGTGACTTTTTAGCTGCCAATGCCTATTATTATAAATAAAAAAAAGTCTAAAATTGGACACGGAAAATTTTAATGACCTATCACTAAAAGGAGCACACAATACTTAAAAAAAAGTTACATTTTTGTCCAAAAGTACTCTTGACTATTTTTATGGCACGAAAATTTACAGGTTTTTTTTTTTGAATAATTCAGAATACAATTCGTGCTGAAACAAGTTTCGATTACGGACTAAATTAATTGCCCATTTGCAAAAAAACATACTAAAACAAAGAGATAGAATGCATTATGGGGCCAAATCGAGACGTATTTTTTATTTTAAATATCTATAAACCTAAATTTACAAACGTTAAACCCTATTCTAGTTTAACAAGAACCGAGTTTGTCGTTTATACATTTAGTACCAATTTCACCATACGATGTTAACCACTTAACAGATGATTAGAGCGTTAACAGTTGTCAAAATGTATGAACTAACGGACGATTAACATCGGTTAAATTTAACATCATATGGTGAAATTGGTACTTAGGTTCGCAGATATTTAATATAAGAGAATACTTATCCGTTTTGACCCCATTATTAAACATAGGTATATTGATATTACCTTCAATTGAATCGCTTATTTAAGCTGGGCCCACATTCGTATCATTTTGCCGCATCGTATCTCCGTCGCGTATCGTGACACGTGATAAGGGCTGGGATTCTACACGGTAATAACGATATCGTATTTGACGTGTTTCCGTATTGTCAACGTTATCATAACTCTTATGTCATTTACAATTATAGCGACTGTGACATAAACAATTCTAAAACACGTCAAACACGATATCGTTATAACGCAGTTGAATAGAGGCCCTGATCGCTCGCGATTCATGTTGCCACGCGATTATTATATGCGCAAATCACGATCGGTAACTATGGACGTGTTTTTATACTGTACCATGATACGCCTTTTTCCCCGATCATCGAAATGGATACGGCGTTATGATACGTTATGATGTTACGGGTCTACTCCGGTACAATGGCTGCCTACCTTGAGCCACATTCCTCCACCCCATTTGCGACGACAACAGACCTTGCTAAAAGAAGCCACAAAAACCCACAACAACCTAGATCTCCCCGCGGCAGAAGACTTTCTGAACCCTCCACACCATTGCTTGAAGTCTCGCAACCCGCCCTACAGAACAGCTCGCGAGTTGAAACAACAGCAGTTTAACGTCAGGAGCCAGTGGCTGGAAGAATGGACGAAAAATCCTCGTAGTACCTACGCCTTAGAAATTGATCCTACTAAGAAGCCCGCTGGTTTTTCCGAAGCAAGGAAGGTGTGGTCTCAGCTAAACAGACTTAGAGTTGGACATGGGCTATGTGCAGAGTACATGCGATGCGGATGGAGAGACTCACTGGCGTGTGACTGCGGAGCACCGAGTCAGTCGGTTGAGCACTTAATCCTGCACTGCCCTAATCGGAAATATGGGGGAGACCCTCGCGATCTGCTCATCTTTTCAGACAACGCAGCCCAATGGGTGAAACTCTAGATATTCAATTATAATTTATAAGCGACTTGGTGACCACACTATAGCCATACGATTAAATAAATAAATGTTACGGTACATCTTAAATGGACGTGACAATGCTAGTGATACGGTATGCCCAAAGGGATCGTCTCGATACAATACGCATGACAGTGATCGCGAAAATGATACAAATGTAAGCTACGACCTTTCAATGTACTGTGAAGGTTGAAGACCTCCACGTCGCCTCTATGGCGCGATCTTTAAAATAGGAACACTGAGTATTCCTATAGAGATGACATGGCTGTCATAAGATAGACTTGGATCGAACTTCAAGATTTGATAGGAATATTTTTACATAAATAAGCAACCACATAAATAAATGTAATTTAAAAGTTTTCAAAGTTTAATTGAAGAGCACCCCACCACCCCACAGTACCTACTGTAATCCAGAAACTTTCAAATTGTGGTAGGAATGTTTTATTCTTTGCGTACGTATTATTTAAAGTTCTGGTATTTTGGAAATATGCGGATTGAATACGGAGATGAAACTAATGTGGTTGCGTTTCCTCGTTTTTGAATTATGTCTATTTAACGAATACAAATCGCGCTGAAATATTTGACTTTGTCTGAGGCGCCAGTTAAGATGCATAACATTGAGTTAGCGAATTTCGAAAATCTATAGACTGCATAGGATTGACGGAAGCTGGTGATAGATGGCGTTGAAACATTAGGAGCGTGTAGAAAAATACCGATCAGTTACGAAACAAATATTGAAGACGACCATGGTTGTTTACACAAGGTCTCCGCTAAACATTAAATTAAGATATCTTACAGGAAAAAGTGAAATTGACTTTTACTTTTAAATCTGGATGATGTGTCATTTTTTTCCTGTAAATTTATAAAAAGACACAACTAAAGTTAACTTAGGCCTAAAATCAATCTAGAATGTTTGTGCTGCAAATAACCCTTAATTTATGATATAAAATGCATTTTTTTTAATTGAAGTTTTTTTGCAAATGGGCTTAATGTGAAATATGACATAGGAACAATTTAAGAGAACTTAAACTAAACAATACTGATAAAAGCTAGGTTAGGATTCGAACTGGTTTGGTCGAAAAAACAGTCCTCAATAAAATTGATCTCTAAGCATATCTATCATCCTCGTATAGATCCTTGGCGTCGTTGTAACTGATAGAGTTTAGGGACCAAAACATAATGGAAGAATTTATAGGTAACGAAACATCTCATAATGGCTGCTGTTCATAATGCAATCTTTTGACGTAATTATTTTATAGTTTTGGACCAAATTTTGTATATATTCATTCACACAACAATATTTCTTAATGTTTCGAAAATGTGTGGTATCAACGAAAAACTATACGAAACTATGATTATGCGACATTAAATTATGAACAAAAACATTAGGTATGCGAAAAAAAAAACTAGTGTGATGGAACTATTAATGGACAAGGTCCAATGATAGACACTTGATTCTTATTTTATAGAGGTTATGGGTTATTTTGCAACTATTAATTTATGATCGTACCGTATCTTTGAATTAAGAGTTAGGTAAGTGTCCATAATTGGTAACTGTTAGCTTAAAGCGTCCATCACCCAATAAACTTGTTTTTTATAAAGGCTAGGGGTCAAATTAGTGTGGTCAATGGTGAATCAATATCGATTAGCTTTAGAGATCAACGTAACTAGGACTTCTATAAACTACAAAGGAATGGATCTTTTAAAACGCCGGTAAAAGGAATGCAAAAGGTATTCGAAGGACACTTTTGACTAATACTGATCGCAATCTCAGTTATCAACTAAACATATTTGAATGAATATGGCATTGAATGGCTATGCTGTATACCCCATGGATCACAAACGTTCGATTCTGTACACTGTCCAATTGTAACATACTATACCAATATATATTTTTATTAACAATGAATTTTATATACTCTAATCTTATTTACATTGTTTATAAAATTGACAATTTTTTAAATATTTTTTGTTAAATTATATTTTTTGAGTTAACCTACTTGCGCGGTAAATTTTGACAGGTTTTTCAAAATGGCGTACGCGTTTGTGCTGCCGCGTCTGTCAGAACGTACCACGTGATATTGTCTCGGTCGGGACCAGGCACGACGGTTTTAACCAAAATCATTGCCTTATTTTAGTTTTACGAACCCTAAATTAATAATACTATTCGTAAAAATGTCTTTTCTTGGGATAATAAATATATTTTTATATAAACTATCATCTAAGATTGGTCAGGATTTAGGAAAATACACACGTTTCATATAATTAACATGCATTTTTAACTATTTTAGAATTTCACCATTTCCAACGAAACCATTTTTTCGGTGACTATTAAAATTTATAATTCACCCTATTCTATAAAGGCGTAAATATGTAAAGAAATTTATGAACATAAAACAAAATCACGTTTGTCTCTTAATTCAATCGTGTTTCTCGTTCTATCTCTGCTAACGAGACAGGGACAATACCGCGAGTATTGTTAGTTAGTGTAGCGTTTTCCAAACTCTCATGAACTTTTTAAATTTATGTTTTTAAGTAAAGAGTATTTATTTTGCGAACATGTTCACTTTTTTATTGTTTTTTTGTTAAAAATATGTTACAAATTTACGCCTAGTTTGTGTGAAAAGGGAATACACAATTCGCATTACATACAAAAATCTATTTTAACAATCTGAATAGTTATATTTATTTTGGCACATTTCCGCCATACTAAATCCGTTGAAAGCGTCTAAGGCACTATTTAGAGGGACAACACACACTTCTGAACGAAACAACATTCACTGCTCTCGGTTTAAAACACTCATGATATTCAAAACATGACTAAAAAGTCATTAAAGTCAATTCCGTGACAAAAATGACCAAAAAGGATCCATTTTCCAAGTAAAATAATTAAACTTTTTTTTTTTAACACATCTTAACATATGCCATTGTTTACCTAGTTGCACTACATAATGGTTGCGTTCAGTCTAAATTGAACTTTAACCCTGCCTCGTAGGGTTGTTAATCAGTGGGTGCCGCTGGTGGAAGGTCCAAGGTTTGCTTCCTGGTGCTTGTACTTGTGTGACGTCATCTGCGATAGGCCTAGCACGGCGAATCCGCATTGCAGGCAGTGGTAGTGGGTTTGTTTCTTGCTGTGAATGCATTGGGGCTCGTATCCGCATGCTAGAACCACAAAATAAGTTTCTAAATATTATGGTAATAAAGACGAACGAGGTGATTATATTTTTTTTTAAGTTAATGATAAGGCACTCGAGCACTCAGGCCACCTGTTGGTGAGTGGAATCTGAGACCCATACACATTTGAATTCTCAAGACTATAATCCTAAGACCTCAAATGCGTTGCCAACCCAAACTATGACTTTTTAAAGCATATCTTGTGAAAAAATTACACGACAATTATTTCGCGTATACAGTTTCTCTCTTTCATAGCACTTACCAGAGAGCGTGAGGGATAAAAATATGCATGTTTCCTATTACGCTAGTATGGCCGCCTCCGTGCCACCTCCGTCTTCTATTTTTGGACAAGTTTGCTTACCCTTGCTGGGTGGGAACTTGTCGAAGCCCGCAGCCTGGATGCTGTCCAGCTTCTGGTGCTGCCTGCGATGAGCCACCACCTTGTTGGTGTCCGTGCAGACGAAGTCACACTTGAGGCAGTGGAAGTGGGACGCTTTGTTCTGACCTGTTCCTGGAAGATAGCCTGAACTTAACATAGTTTTGCAATAGGGTGGCAGCAGTTAGGCTAAAATCATCTTTGGAGTCAGAGTGGAAATTCTACCGTACTACCAAAGAAAGCGGCTAACTGCATAGTTTGTCTAAGCACTTTAAATTGAATGTACTTACGAATAAAGTATAAAATGCTTTGACTACTACATGGTAGCTATTCTTTGGTATTATGATGACAATCCGTTTTGAGTAGTTGGTGGGGGCCTATGAAGCTAGCGGTCCTGGGCTCGATTCCCAGTATGGATAATTACAGATAATTGTGTGATGCGCGCAATTATTGGTTTCTGAGTGACTTATTGTCTAGTACCCATGGTAACAAGCCTAAAGCTTACTTTAGTAGTAGGTCAATTCGTATGACATGGTCCCCTGATGTTTAATTACTATAGTCCTCATGGGGTGCTTTCAGAAGACATTAAAAGACAAATAATCTGGTGAATATTATCACGATCTTCTTTGATTTAAATAAATATGTTCATATTCATTATCAGAAAAATATGTTCAATAAATAATTATTTGAATTTAAATAAATGCACTGAACCCCCTTAATTAAGAAACCTGGAATAACCGTGGGGTTATACCATGCTTTATAACTTTCTGTCAGATGCAAATGTCACAATTATAGATAAGGACAAAGCATGGCAAAGTTTACGATTATCAAAAAGTTTTTTCTGAAGGCGTGACATTATGTAAGGGGGAATGTGTGTAACCCTTATATTGGCATACTATCAAATAATACACATAGATACCATAATGTTCACTTTTTTTGTTACTAACTTTTTATGATTTAAAATGAGATAGGGTTTGAATTCACAACTTTAAAAAAATATGCTATGTATGGCAGAGCTAGTTCATGAAGAAATAGTGTAAAAATTACCGAAAGTCGAAGCGTGGGGGCAGTCCGGCCGCTGGCAGTAGACATTGGCGCGGTATTGCTGGAAGTCGCCGCCCATCAGTGTGTCCAGTCTGGAAAACAATATAGTTGACAATTTTAATAATTTATCACCATGGTAACATATTTGAACACAACGATCTTACTTCTTCTTCTTACGTATACATGACAAAGTTTGGACGTATAAATAAATAAATATCTCGAGACAATGTCACACAAATTGACCTAGTCCCAAACTAAGCTCTAGGCTTGTACTATGGGTACAAGACCACGATAAACATACTTAGATAGAGAAATAAATACTTAAATACATAGAAAATATCCAAGACTCAGATGTTTGGATGTCTGGATGTTTGTTACTCAATCAGGCTTCAATCACTGAACGGATTGGGATGATACTTGTACACATATAGGTTAGGTCCTGGAATAGGACGGCTTGTACGCAGACGGAGTCAGGGGTAACAGCTAGTACAATATAATTTTGATGCGTATTTGCAATTCATATAAAAACCAAGTTAAATCTACTAGAACTTCACTTTCATGTGCACTTCTATATGTCTGAGTCTACCAATAAGAAGGATTATCTTGCAATGTATGAGTATGTACGCAGCTTCAGAACAATAGTGACCCAATTCAAAATTTCAACTTACAAACTTCAAGTCATAAGTTTATTACTATAGAGACCAAATTCGAAATTTAAAATTTATGAAGTAGGTCACCGTTGTTCTCAAGATGCAGTATGTTGGGGTCAAATCTTGCAAGGAAGATATGAACCACTTCCATGGAACCGATTGAGCTGAAATTTGTCAATGACAATACAATAATATGGCACCATTGAGATGGTCTGATGATGGAATCGGAAGGTGGCGACAGGATCCCCGCTCTTCTTAACGTAGACCCACCGAGTTTGGACTCGTTACGTTGGTCTTGGCAGATAATGACTTTGCCAAAATAAAATACAGTTGACAACTAAAATTTGTCTCAAAAGAAAAATTGTTTACAAAAACTCATTTAAAACTTGGTTCTTACCTCTCGTGCCGAGCCGTGTGCTGCACGAATCTGGTCTTATCACAGAAGGAGTAGCCGCAGTCTTTACGGGTGCAGTGGAAGTGGGTTTGGTGCTCCCTGCAACAGTAAAGAAATTAAAATGATTACATTAAAACAGCATTTTGGGTGTTAAAAGAACAGACCGCGTACGAAACACCACGCTGCGTTCCAAAACTGGCATAGCTGATGTTGGCGGAAAAACCGCCAGGTTAAAGTGGGATTGGGCCAGTCACTTTTGCCGAATACACCCAAGCGGCACAGATAGTATCTGATTGGGTGCCACAGGATGACTACCGGTGCCGTGGTACACCAAGGAGAAGGTTGCGGGATGAGTTACATGCATTGCGAAGCGATTGGTCACATATTGCTATGGACAGACGCTATGGGATGAAAATCCGAGTGAGAGGTCTTTGCCCAGCAGTGGGACACTAACTCAGCCTATTAAAAAACAGAAGTTAAATCATTTAAGTCGCAGTTGGCAGAACACATTGCTGGTGGAACCCATAGTCAAGATGCATAACGCTAAGTTAGCAATTTCCAAAAAAAAACCAAAATATTTAGGATTGACGTCAGCTGATGACAGATCCATCGACCGCTTGTCAACTGCATATATCATACATACATAACATCACGCCTTCATTCCCAGTGGGGTAGGCATAGCTACAGAAATACCAACAACTTTAAAGAGACTTGTTGATGATTCTATAACCACATTTTGCACAAGTAGGCTAATCGTTTGCATTTTGGCTACGCCTACTGGGTGAAGAGGTTCTGGAGTAGCTGCAGGGCAAAAGCAGGTAGATCTTTGAGGAATGCGTTAGTCCAGAAGTGGCCGTGCTTTGGCAGATATGATTCTAATGAATTTTGACGGCTTTGCTTGTGGAATGAATTAGTTACTACAATTTGAACCAAATATCGCATGACTTATCGACGCGACGACTTGAATTCTTCTTTTGCTATACAAATTCAGCTATCATTTTAACCACGAATCGAAAGTGAAGCAGTAATAGTGGCAATGGTCAGGGATGAGTCGCAAAAACAAATGCTTGGTATCCCATCGCAAGTCTGAAGATTAATGAGTCTAAGCAACAAAGCTTAAATTGGTAAGTTAGTAAAGCGTTTTTTGAATCCATAAAATTTCACAATGTTTTATAGATATACCTACAGAACCTGTATGTAAGGTTTTAGATTTATTTCAATCCAGGAAAATTACATGATTACAAAAATAAAGAATTTCTAACTTAACTATGAAATTTCGGACAAACGAAACAATTGGTGACTAAAATTACACTTTATGATAGGTAATTTGGGATGTTGCTGGCTGAGACGACTCTTGGTATACTTTATTTATCTGTATAAGTCCTTTTGTTCTTTGCCGGTTGTTGTGTAAAGGATCATGGGCGCTTTTGCTTGGAGATAGATAACCAACAGACTTGAAACCTATATATTTAAAAAGGAATGAATTAAAACAATTTCTTCCTTTTTCGTTCTTGGCTTGATTGTGCAAAATGTGGTTACAGAATTAAAAACAAGTATTTTTAGAGTTGTTGGTATCGCTGTAGCTTTGCCTACCCCACTCTGGGAATGAAGGCGTGATGTTATGTTTGTGTTATTTCTTACTACGGCCACATATACCCAGCTCACCGGAGAACCAAAATATGGGCACTTGGAACAAGATTACCAGTCCATAGAAGCTTTGGCTAATTAAATATTCATTCATCATTCTTGTTTAATGAGGTTTCAATAGTGTTGGTGCTACACCCAATTTGCCCAAAATCCTTTGTGATGTAACCTGAAGGTTAGTTGAAAATGTACGTTACTGGATTCGTACCTGTAACCACAATGTTGGTAGGCACAGTCTTCGTTGAACCGGAATCGGAGGTAACCCTCAGGAATAGGCTCATCCTTCAGGACACGCATGTGAGGTCCTCTGGTGGTATGTGTGCGTCTCCTGGAATGATATAAATAACTTCATTAACATTTGGTGTTATTTTGACCGTTGAATACCTCCTATGATTTTCGTGGAAAAAGTTAACTATATCAAAATTTACTCATGAAGTCTCAAAATCTGCCAAGTTATGTATTATGAAAGGACAGAATGCAGTCGTATAGGCCTGTCCCAATCACAGTCTTGCACTAGGTTCCGGTTGCTTAGTTACGTTTCATAATTTGACTTTAAGACCAAACCAATTAAGTTTAAAGGGTTTTTTACCCTTCTTGTTTCACCGACAATCATTTCATAGAACGTATTACTTCACAGAATTTTCATTTCTTATACAGGCTTTTCTAGGCGCTTAAGGTCAGATTTTTTGATAGTTACAAGTCTAACCCAACCTAACCTGAGTAATTAATTTTAAAGATAACCTAACAACAGGGTTTCAGCAGAAAGTTTTCAATGTAGTAAAATTTTGTGAAACGATACGTTTTATGAAATGAGTGTAGGTGAAACAAGGGGACACCGGTGTAAAGGCATGCAGATAATTTAAAACAGCATTGCAAAACATTACAAAAGAAAATAATTATGTTTGTTTTGATTGCTTTTAAAATATAGACCTAGAATTGCGGCATATCTAATATATAAAAGTCTCGTGTCACAATGTTCGTTCCCATACTCCTCCGAAACGGCTCGACCGATTGTTATGAAATTTTGTGTGCATATCAGGTAGTTCTGAGAATCGGCCAACATCTATTCTTCATATCCATAAGTGACATGAAAGAAAAAAATTGCAGCGGGCGAAGCCGCTGACGGGTCGCTAATTATTTAATAAACATCAGCAGACAATCTCACACAAATAAACCTAATTCCAAACTAAGCTCCAGGCTTGTACTATTATTAGTTACTAGGCAACCATGAACATACTATTATAGTACAAGTATAATAAAAAGCAAGTTTTAAAACCTCAACTGCATTGATATTTTCGTCTATATAAAAAATAACCCCTCTCATAACTTTGGTAAAATCATTATAGCCTATGTCACTCTTACAACCAAGACGAATCTAACGACACCTCATATTAGTATGTTAAAATACATCAAGCCGTTTAAGCTTTAAGCCACAAAAATAGACATACAATACATAACTCTTCTTCTGACGTAGTATGATAGAAATACATTCTTAAATACATCCAAGACTTAGGAACAAATACTCGTCCTCATATCACATATGCTCTAAAATCGAACCAGGGAGTGCTAGCTTTGTATGCAGTATCACTACCAACAAGACTAAACTTGTCTCCATCCTAGTTGCTAAAGGAAATCGTCGGTGAAACAACAATACTGCGTAACTAACAAATTCAATAAGTTGCAAAATGTGCCTTACTGAGTTACTTGTTAAGGAGTATTTTGCAACTCATTCAATTTGATAGTTACGTAGTATTGCAGTTTCACCGGCGAAATAGCAAGTGGCTTAAGGAGAATACAATAAGATGACCTAGTTATTAACACTCACGTCTTGGCAATCATTTCAGCCTCTTTGTCCATTCCTGGCGGCATGCCGTGGCCCTGTAGAAGACTTTGCTCCAGTAACAACTCTGGTGGGTACAACATCGTTGGGTATAGCGGGAAGGGCGAGCCACTGAAATAAAATAGGAACATTAGAAATCCTGTTGAAAAAGCTACCAAATATGTTATGTTGGATATGAAGAATACTTTTTTTTATGATAAGCAGAAGGCACACGAGCACTCAGGCCACCTGATAAGAGACATTTGAATTCTCAAGACTATAATCTTAAGACTGCAATCCTAAGACCTCACATGCGGTGCCAAAACTGACGACTAAGATGGAATGCCTCTATGCTAGTAATTTCACCGGTTGTCTTATCCCCACACCGGAACGCAACAATGCGAACACTGTTACTTGGCGGTAGCTTAATGGATAAGATGGTGGTTGCGATTCGGACGGACCCTGCACAGGGTCTCTGTGCCAATTATATCGATCGGTTGTGAACTGTATTAAGTCTTTTTATTTTCTAGATCAAGATCCTAATATTGGAACTGCTTTTTTTCAGTCTATCAGCTGGGGACAACATTTCTTAAGTCTAAAAAGATACATACCCCTGAGAAAACAGAGCGACTTGCGCCAACCCAGGCAAGCCAGCTAAAGATGCAGTATACTGCTGCTGGATCTTGAGCTGTTCCTGCAGACTGCCTTTCCGACCTCCTGCTAGATACTGTTGCAGAAGAATACTCTGCACTGCTTGAACCTGGTGAAAATAAAAGAAATCATGAAGTTCCTGTAAACAATGATGAAAATTATGCTGAGAATAGATACAACATAAGCGATATTAAAACATTTATGGGTGCGTCAAAGTTTAAATAAAATTGCACATTAGATTATTGGAACTCCGAAAATGTATCTCATACAATTTTACATCACCTTTCATAAAAATATTTCTCTTGCCATTTGACGTCATAGTGATCACTCTTCATAATCAATATTAATCATACACCTGTGTTTTTACTGGATTTTAAAAATATCCAACTGTTCAAATAAGGTTAGGTTAGGTTAGGTTTGTTTTATAAATGTCCTAAAATCAGAACGGTTTCAGTAAAATTCACTTTAGGAGTTGCGATTATTATGAACAACAATTATGAACAAAAAAAATATGAGTAGAGTTTTTCGGAGAAATGATGAGTGTTTTCACAAATCCACAGATGGCAAAGCATTTAAAAGTTTTCCTGAGTTTCACCCAATGCCTTGAACGCGTATGTTTTTACACTTTGCGATGGGAAATCAAAGCAAGTAAAGTTTTGGTCACCTGTTCAGCAGGATTCGGTGGTCTGAGCCCTGGAGACGGCACTTGGCTTCCAGATGATGACGCCGTAGATGGCAATATTGAAATTTCTGGATATTCCCTTTCCAAAGTTTCCTATAAATGTATTAAAAAGGATGTGAGAAACTTTTATTACTATTTTGATACTTTATATTTTAAAGACAAGAACACGAATAGTATTAGTTATTACCTTTGTAGCAGCTAATCCCGCAGGTCCTGGGTCCATGGAGTTACTATGTTTCTTCACCATGTGACTAAACAGAACCTTCAAGTCAACATAAGGTTGACTACAATGAGGGCAATGATAATGTAAATTCATCCCACCAGCATTTTTATTAAGAGGACATGATTGATCATGACATGATGGGGGTATAGTAGGTCCTGAGGATTTCGGAGGATCATAACACTTCTTCTGATCGTAGTCTATCCGAAGTTTAAGGTCTTTTGAAGGTGAAGCATCATAGATGCTGCGTGGTGATGAAGTGTTGCTTCGGAGATGAGACGACGGATAAAAGGTTCCCGTCGCTTTTACTACTGGAAGGAAATTTTCGGTATTAAGGAACTGGCCATCAATATTTTTGTTATTGACTTTATCAAAAAAATCTACAGAGAAATACTCACCCGAATTATTATCTTGTTCCCTCTCAAATTCATTCTTTATCGAGAAATTTGTAGGCGTGTATGATTCGCTTGGTTCCTTCATTGAGCTGACGCTGTCTACGGAAGCTCTTTCCTTCAAAGAATAGTCTTTTACTTCTTCGTAAGGCTTATCGTGTTCAGTCTCACTTTTGATCACTGGAGTTCCTCGACCATGCTTATGAGTAGCTAAAGCCGAGTATTGCGTCAGGATCGCTGGGCAATTGTTGCCTTGTGCGCAATGGAAATGGTTCCTAAGTTGATTCTTGAAACAACTTTTTCCACCGCAATGGTCAAACGACGCGAAGTAATCAAAGCCATCTAGTAAAGGGCTTACAGAGTGAGATTCCCGCATGTGTGTTTCCATGATCACGTGGGATTCTCCGGCGAAGCTGCAGTTGAAGCAATGGAGATGGAGTCTTGTCAATCTCAATTGACAGTTTGGGTACGACTGTGTACAAGCTTCTGGTGTTGTGAATACTTCGAAGTGCTGGAATTTGATACGCTGGAAGAGAAGACAAGATTAGTATTTCTGACCCCTTACACAAATCAGATTGATTAAATGCTGATATATTGGTACTAACCGGAAACTCTTCGACGGTAGTAATAACAGGTGGTTGAGGAAGTGGCGGCAATTGATTGCATTTTGGCAACTTAAATGATGTAAATATAGCTTGAGGTGTCACCTAAAAATTCAAATACATTAGTTATACACAGTTCTCAACAACTCTAGATCAACGTATTTTAAATGTGGCGTTGTTACTAACGTTGTCTGTCCAAACTTCTACTACTCGATTCTTGGGTGGCCTGCCTCTTTTTCTGCTAAACATTTCATCCAATGAGCTCGAAGGATTGACATGTTGAGGAACTAGACCATGGTTGGGGCCAAGGTTGAGCTGAGCTTGCAGGTTTGGCGTAAGTTGGGAGCTTAGGTTTGGCGTCATTTGGGCCAACTGGGCTAGATTAGGTGGGAGATTGGGCACTTGGCCCAGTTGTGCAGCCACATTTGGATGTAACTGAGCTGATAATTGTGGAGTGAAGTTAGGAGCAAATCTTGCCGCTAAGTTAGGAGACATAGGGCTCAGTATTGCATGCTGACGATGGTGCTCCAGACGTCTGAAAGGATGTTCTTCTGATGATAGAATAACAGCTCCACAATTTTCCTGAAAATAATAATATTCATCATGAAAATTGTAAACAGGAACGTAAACTTCTGGCTGGTCATAGCCCATCAGCCCAAATTATTATAATTATTGTATTTCTAGTCTACAAATGGACTTACCCAAGTACAGTGGTAGTGTGTAATGTCCCTTATATGCTGACAAGCGGAATTGCTGCACGGATTATTGGGAGAAAAGGTCATGAAGTAAGCTTCAGTTACTTGGTTCTGCTGGTCGTGCTCCATGGCATGTTTTATCATTGTGTTGTGGCAGCTGTGGAAATAATAATAATTCTAAAGATCTATTTCATTAGGCTTGGTATGAAAATATCTCGATCTCTTCGTTTTTGAGCCCAATCTTATTGTTAGTAAAGTTTACCTGTGAGCCATTTTGCAGTTTTCAGCTAGGCAGTGGTAATGCTTATTAAAAGCACTGCATTTGCCGCATTTGTCTTCTGCCTCAGTACCTCCATTGAAAGTTTCTATATATTTGCGAGACACCTCTGCCACTACAGCTGGGTTCTGTAAAAAACCAGAAATCATTTGAAATTTGCTGTGTTTCATTAACAAATAATCTATTAATGATAATACATAATATATTCTTAGTATTTAAACAGCAAGGCATACTCACGAAAGGATAGGAGTATTCTGAATCCATCATAGAATTGGACATATCATCGTCAATGTGAAGGTTGGTTCCAGGGGAGTACATGCTGAGATCAGCACCCTGCTGCATCAAAGCACTTTGGATCACTGATGTGGGCAAACTGTGGGCAAAAGTAAGATATGTTATTTACCATAAGTAAGTATCGCTGGCATCAATAAAATTAATATAAGTCGTTTTTAAGTCAGCTTGAAAGTAGCACCAATAATAGAAAAGGTGAAGAGTAATAGATTGGCGTGTGGACATGGCATGTAAAGAGGAGGGATGAAAGAAACGTATTAGAAGTGATGAGCAGGAATGTGGATGACTATAAAGGTAGAGGAAGATCTAAAAAGGTTTGGATGGATTATGTGAAGCATGACATGTGTATGAAAGGTTTGCATGCAGAATTAACAGTAGATAGAGGAGAGTGGAAGAAGGAAACATGTTTTGAACCCATTATCGTGGGACAAGGGTAGGAAGATGAGATAAGGCAAGACATTTATAAACTCACCCAAAACTCATCTCTTGCTCCTTCCTCTCGTGCTTCCTCTTATGAGTAAAGATCTGGCTGCTGGAGTGCAGGACATAGTTGCAGTGCGGTCTGATGCAGTGGATATGGTTGCAGGTCCTGCTGAACCGGCAGTCGCGGTATGGACAAGCCTCATTTTTCATGTACTTCTTGAAGCCGTCTTTGGATAACGCTTCGTCCTTTATATGATAAGTCTTGTGTTTTTCTGTAAGGGAAATAGGTCATTAGTGGTCTGAGTATAGTAAATGCCATCCCATACATTTTTAATGACAGAAAAGAAAAACCTTAGTATCGTTTGCATCTTGGCTATGGCCCCTGAAATTCAGGTGCATATGCAATATCAAGATTTCAAATGCGACCCTGATATTATTAAAAAGCATTGTTTCTATGCTAGTAATTTCACCTTGGCTGTCTTACACCGACACACAACAGCACAGTACAAACATTATTACTTGGTTATAATAATTAGTTATTTATAGTTACCCATATCAGCCTTGTTCTTGAATGTATACTGGCACCCAGGTCTTCTGCAATGGAAGTGAGTGGTTCGCTGACCAGCGAAGACACAGTGGGGAGCAGCGCAGCTCTCAGTAGCTCTGAACCGCTGGAAGCCTTCCTGAAGGATGGCCGAGTCTTTGCGGTGATAGTTGGCATGCATTTGGACGTCTGACGTGGAGATGTAGACCTGGAACATGAAAAGTGGTTGATACAAGATGTGTAAAATAAATAGATATCAGCGGACAATCTCACACGAATTGACCAATCTAAGCTCTAGGCTTTTACTATGGATGCTAGACAAAAATAAACTTACTTATATTGAGAAATACATAAAAAATACTCGCGCTCATCACACAGCACAATATTTGCCCATATCGGAATTTCAACCTGGGACCGCTAACTGTGTTGGCAGGGTCACTTCAAACTAGACCAAACCCGTCATCAATAATACGATATCTAAAGGTTTTCGAAGCGTGAACGTTTAACTTATGGAAATGCAAGTATGTTCTATTATCCTTACCTTATCGCAACCATCTTGTATACAGTGGTAGTGGGTCTGGCTGCGATTATGGGGGCAGTCACTGAATCGTTCAGAGCAGTCATCTAAGGGAGAGTATCTCATGAACCCATGGGCTAAGGATTCGTCGCGTTTCTTGTGCCACTGTAAAGAAAAAAAACGTTCTCAACAATGTAACTATTGCTAACTCAGATACAGGATACAACCCGGGCATGTCGGACCATACTCAATGTAGGGTTCCGATGCCGTTAAGTACTACAAATACAAAAACTGTCTCAAAAAACTTAATATTTTCGATTATGAACTAATGTCTCTATTTAAAGTTATTTTATCTAGTCTTAGATGGTTTTTAGCAGATGTAAACACTTACAGAGTAAGTAGACTTGTCTGTCAGGCATTAATTTAAGATATTTTTCTTTTTTTATATTTGTAGTTGGCTGTAGGTGAGGGGAGGAATATTTCACAAACGGATGCCTTAATCGAAAAATTGTGAGACAAAACCCGCAATTTTTTTTGAAAGACCTATCCAACGACACCCTGCACCATGGGATATGCTGAGAAAAAAAAACCATCTCCACTTTATGTGTAAGGGAGAAAAAAAAAATAAAAAAAAATTATTGGCGTGACTAATATTCATGTACATTCATGCCAATTTACAGCTTTCTAGTACTAAGAGTCTCTGAGCTAAGGTGTGGACGGACGAACAGAATGACGAACATGGCAAAACTATAGGGTTAACGTAAAACTACTGACCTTGAAGTGTCTGATCATCTCCTCTTTCTTGCAGAAGACGCGAGCTGGGCAATCCATGCAGTGGAAGTGTTCTCGGTAGCCCAGGTCCTTGCAGTACGAGGAACCGCATTCTAAGGTAGAGCTGTACCTATAAGAAAAGAGTAAAAGTAAATTAATTCAGAGTTGTGATCTTTTGGGTGTAATGTTTAAGCTACAAAAAGTATCAGGGGATATGCAGAAATTGAACTAGTCCCAAATTAAGTTCTAGGCTAGCACTATGGGTATAGATCACGATATTACTTATACTTTGACGTCGTTCTACCCTAGATGGCAGTGACCTTGCTAGGCAGTCCCTGATTCGATTCCCGGCATGGGCAAATATTTGTGTGATGAGCGCGAGTATTTGTTTGTAAGTCTTAGATGTTTTCTATGTATTTAAGTATTTATTTCTCTTTTAAGTATTTATATCGTTGTCTAGTACCCTTATTACAAGCCTAAGGCAATTTGTGTGAGATTGTTCTGATATTTATATAGAGAAACATATAGAAAAAATTCAAGACTTCGCGCTCATCATACAAATGTTTGCCCTTACCGGAATTTGAACATGGGACTGCCACATTCGTAGGTAGAGAATCAACTAGGCTAATGTGTCGTCATTTAGACGTCACTGTGCGAAACAGGACGTAGTTGTCTATTTGTCTATAGACAACTTTAATAACTGAGCTACCACGAACCTTGTCATAATAACAGCGTCACGAACGCGAAAGAAATGACGCAGAAATTGGACATTGGCTTTCTGCGACTGAGTTCTATAGTAGTTCAATAACAGAGCTTTGCTGCCTTACGGCGGTATGCAAACACAAGCCTGGAGCAGTTTTACTAAACCTTGATTGTTATTCAGAACCTTGTGCAAAAGCTATGTTTCAAAATTATACTCGTTAACAACTTCGTGTTATGGTACTTCTTTAATTTTAAAGACACTATTATTAAGAAAAATTGTCACTGTCAACAAAATCAGAGTTCGCATACAGTATTTCATTGTTAAGATCCAAATCATGACCAAACATCAAGCGGTATTTGGAACAATAAGAACACGCCGAAGCGTCGTCAACAGTATTCCTTCCTTAATGTTGATTACGCAATTGGTGTCACTTATATAGAGTGACATAAAAATGATGATCTTTAAATTGATGATTCAATACTAAACAAAATGTGATTCCGAGAATTAAGGGACTATTAGACACGTTTCCCGGTCTACATTCTTTACAAGGTTACAGGAAAACACTTTAAAACATCATACTCTAATGTTACCTCAAAAAACTTAAATATTCCAAAGTCATTATTTATATTAACTCCTTCGCAAAATATAACACCTATTGAACAAAATTTGATGTTGCTAAATCTAAATTGCAATGTGAAACAATGACATTCATTGTAATCCTCAACCGTATTATCTATTTTGAAACTGCTAATCCATATCACTGTGGGTTGTATGGGTGTTTAAAAAATAATATTACAAATATAAACTACCTCTTGACATATCTCGAGTAATCCACCGTTGTTTGCAAAGAGTTCTTTCGAGCCTGGTCCAAGTGGTTCAAAGCTGACAGCAAACCTAGAAAACAAAAAAACATATGCTAATATTCTTGGAAACAATCATAGCTAACGATATATTCAAGCATTCCTTTTCCGTCAAACTTATTCTTTTGTTTGGAACAGGCAAATCACCTCGATGCATCATATTCAACCGAACAATGTAATGTTTTCATCGTATAGGAAATATTAACGTCATGCTATACATTTACGTTTTAGTTTCTATCGTTAAGAAGTTTAGGTTGAGAAAAAACTAAATCTTTGGTTGTGTAACCGGCCCCTCCCCGTATCAAGTTTTGGAGTATCAAATAAATTATTATGGTAATTAATCAATGTTTTCTCCGAGTCACTCCAGAGCAGCCATTGTGAGTGATCGTCGACTCTGCTCTAGTGCGTACATTGTACCACGAAAGCGCTCGAACCGGCTCTTTACATCGCCACAGTCATTTGGGAAGGAACAATTACAACAAATTAGTACCAATATTTTATCAACTCCATTCAACACAAAAAACAGTTTAAAAACATCAATGTTGAAAGTTTTTGTCACATTGTTAATAAAGTTTTATCTTAACATCGTAATTTTCTCACGCGAAACACTTTTGCGTGCGGCGTTACATCATCCACATACACACACGTATCATATTGTATTGAAAATTGGGATTATTCCCGTAGAGATTAAACTTATGTTTGAGCGGCAAAGCTGTGTCGACACACCACCTCTGCCTTTTTTACAAATTCGTTTTGAAACACGAATTAATACCTATACTTATGTAGATTAGCGTCGACACAATGGATGGTAACATACGGCTTGATAATTTGGTTCGTTACATAAGTCGTGCATGAATACTCGTGATTGTTAACAGTATTAGAGAGCAGGTATTATTAATGAAACAGATCACCGGTTTCCGAGATCTTTCTACACGTTAATAGCTCACGATTCTGTAACACTGCCAAATTGATAGAGAAAAATAAGCATTGTTACACGTCAATAAGTGTAAGAATCAAATTTATTGCCTTTAATATATGGAGATTAAAGATTAAGTGATGCGATAAGTATTTGACGAAACGTTGAAGTGAGATCGTGAAAGAACGAGAATGAAGTTTTCGATTCGTTGCAAGTACTGATGAAAAATAAAAAGACAATGGAACGATCAGATAATGCCGGTTCGACATAATAAACATTTATAATACGAAGGTGGTTTTTAGGAAATTTCGTAAGATATTGTGCTGGCTCATTCAGCCGAAACAATGGGTTCCCCATAATGTTCTACATAATGGGTTTCGGAGCTCGCTCAATGGAACTCCGCGGTGATCGACGAAAGTTGGGATTTATGATTCAGAGAGAAAAGGGTGCGACTTCCTTCCTCGAAGAATGTATCCGTGGCTTGATCACCATTACGAGTATGACCTCTCCGATTGTTTAAACATTATTTTCATCCAGATCAACTTATATCAATAGCTGTTTTGCAATCAACGTTTCCGCTATTTACTCTCAAGTCCACTTCCGTGTTATTATAATTCCTAATAGTAACAACCAATCCAAACTTGTTCACACGGCTATTACCTTCGAAACGTTTAGTGGCAAGTCTTTGACCGTTAATACCGAAAACTAACCCACGGTGCTGTTATAATCCCTCACTGGCATTTACTTGAGTGAAAAATGTTCAAATGTCACTTGGCTTGTACGGCTTTACAATTCTGTCACTAATTGAAGTAAAATGTCATTCGAGATTTAGATAAATGCTCGGAAATGTTTGCTTTCGAAGAGCCGCGTGGGTTTTAAAAGCTTCTTTGTTAATCTTAAGTATTACTTCATTAATATTTTCTATACAAACTTCCTTTTTATTTGTGTCCATTAACCACAAGCACGCATTCGTTGTATCTTTGTTATATTTATTTCTTGAAATAGAACATTCTGATTTAACAACTCCATGTTACAGCCGTCAACAATCAGGTCATCATGAGTTCAATAACTGCGTCTTCAATTCCTCGTTCGTCTCTCAATTGACATTTTATTCTCTGCAACTATCTCTAAAATGTAAATGCGGTCTACAGACATCTACAACGTTACCATCTTCACTTATAAAATTATCGTCAGTAAATTTTGAATCACAATCAACAGCAATAAGACTTCATTTTGTATTATCGACCGCAAAGTTATCCTTGTCTTCAAACTTACATGTCCAGCCTAACTCGATACTTAATGCTGACTTGTTGACGTGTAATTTTATTGAATGCAAGGGCTCATGTTATGCTGGAAGATGTTCAGTATAATAGTACATTTTATAAGGCTGTGTATCGTATAGAGGAGGTAATGAGGCGGGGCGATGGGTGTACGTACGGACAAAGATATGGCTATTGACATGCTGTAAGATCATCTATGTATGTATCTTTAAGCACCTTTAAGCTTATTAAGTACTTTTATAACGAGTTTTGCGGACTTCATAAACTATTGTCTCTGTTTTATCTGGTTTTTGTTTCTTTAATATTACAAAATTTGTAAAAAGTCGTTTTGTCTTTTAGGACCTTTTTGTGTGTTGAGGAAGTATTTTGAACGCAATACGTATAAGGTACTTCATCTAATTGAATCAAAAGTTATTTTGTATCTTGTACCCCTATTTGTACGGACTCCAAAACGAGATGAATCATGCGATCCGGAATATTACGTCAATATAAGTGATCGATGACCAAGTTACATAAACATTTGATAAACCGAATCGTAACGCAAAACCACCTTTATACCCAACAGATATAGATATTAATGAGGAAACAGATATTGTGGCCAGTGGTAAAGTTATGCTTGCGGATACAACGCACTTTTTGTAACAATGTTTCGTTTTGGAGATACTCCGATAAGGACAGACACGTCTAGTTAAATTTTTCCATATATCGATTTTTGTATTGTCGCTACAAGATTGGGAATATGTTTTTAAAGTTTTCCTGTACAGATACAATTTGTTCTATTGTCATTTTTGGTGTTTCCATCGTTATCGTCAATCTTTTTGTATGATTTTTGAATACCAGTTATTATTGTGGCGTTTACGTATTTGTTTTTCTGACGTCTTCTGATTGTTATCTATGGTATTTCCGAGAAGCTTGCTGTGTTTTGTGTTTTTGGCACTGCCATAAATTTTCTCTTTTCTATATTCTGAGATTAATTGTCAAGACTACCTTTATCGTCTTTATAAATTAGACTTTCCTTTCTTCTAATCAAACAAATCTAACTACCATCACAACTCCTTCCAATAACGATGAACGGCCGACATTAAGCTTTAATTGGACAATAATTACAGCATTGTGTACACCATAGTTAATTATACATATCAACCGATCCATTAGTTAGTTGCCAATATGATTTGAGACATTTACACGGGTCCCTAGTCCATAAAGTGAGTCGGCGGATGAAAGAGCTTGATAATTATGAACGTACGCATGCGTAGATCAAATCGGGTCCGTCGATAGATAAAGGATCTAGATGTGTTGCCGGCGATCTGGCTCTGTTACGTTTGATGCGAATTGCACATGTTGCTATGGATAATCAAGAGTCACTGGGTAGATGATGCTGGTTGGAGTGTAAAAGGACGTAACTCACTAACAATTTTCGCATTGATTTTACCTTCTTAAAATTACTTTGTATTAAATGTGACAACTTCTAATTATAAGTTCGTTTTTTGAAGGTATATGGTGTACTAAAATAATAACGAAAATATAAGTATTATGGAATACGTAGATATGCTGCGTTAGAATCGTTTCGCAACAATTGTCCATGTTATTTTACTCTCTACTTTATTTCTGTTCATTGTTGTAAATAAATGTTTCTTTTCAAATTTTCGAACAAATAGCATCTACACTACTTAATTATAATAAAGTCTTGTTTGATACGGAACCCTTTCACATCCAAAAAAAGATACCTTTTTCTTCATTATTCTCGTTTTGACATATTATTGTTCATTAGAAATGTCAGTATTTTAAAGTAACTGATAAATAAATGATTTAATTTATTATTTGAGCACATTGCAAAATTAATCCAAACAAGAATGTATCGAAAAAGGAATGTTAAATCAGGAATACTTATGTCGAAAAAGGAATTAATCAGTCAAGAGCAGTGTATATAGACGACATACTACGCCATGGCAATGTAAATCGTCATCGTTCTGGCCATTAAACGTAATCAACATCTGTCTGAGCCCTCGGCTTTGTTCGGGCGTCTCCGGCGCGGGTCGGGCTGCGCCCGCGCAGCGGTGATTGGAGTAAATGATTCCGCATGATCTTGTTTGGTTTTTGCTCTGTTTACGCTGTCTCACTTGATGGTCCGTTGCTTTGGTTGTTTTTACTTGCCTCAGTAGTCAATTAGAGTTGTTTTTCGAAAGTTAAAGCTTTTTTTTAATTTAACGATGCATTAGTAAGTTGCGTTTCCGCACGTTTTTGCCGGATTTCGAGTGCGGATATGAGGACAGGAAACTTTTACGTCCGCAATTTTTTATGGGCAGTTTGACACAATTTTCAAATTGTTTTTTTTTTCTTACAAATCTTTGTCTAAGTTGTCTCGTATGTCGTAGGTGCTTGCGTGGAATAAAGAGTTTACATAACAATATGCATTTATGTTATGCAAAATAATGATTTTTAATGACTTTGTAACCACTAAGCTGAATGTTAATTACGATTTCCCATGTAACTTATTGTCTCATTCCCTTAATAAAATAAAGGTAAACGTACAATGATGGATAGACGCGGGACCGATCGCATCGATACGACCGAATCGATTATGTGGATTAATGTGGCGATAATCGAGGACTTGGCTCGTTTTTTAGTCGATTCTTTTTGTGCAGGTGATGTACAAAGGTACGAGGTTTTGTTTTAATTTCAATAAGTTTAAAGGCATCTTGAAAGCAGAGAGAATCTTTAAGACTATTAAGATGCATCAGAGTTTTGTTTTCTTCAGTTTTTGATGAAACTTTTGTTTGATTGTTGATATTAATATAAAAATATACGAGAGTAAATAACTATTTATAACAAACTGCAAACTTGCAAACTGTCGTAAGTTATGTTATTACAATCTTCAAAAAAGCCAAAACAAAGTATCGCAATATCGTCTTCGCGTTTAAAAAACACATATATAATGTAAGCCCACTGTCTACCTAAAAGGGAGATATTATTGCATTGAAAAATCAAATGAACGGCGTAAACGCCAGTTTATTCCAAATGGCTTTTTTATATCAAGCTAATCTACCAATACACATGTATAAAACCCATCTATGAATGACTGACTCCTGGATTTAGGGACTTGAAATTTGGAGAGAATAATCCTTAGGTATCCTAGAGATGATGAGGAAACATTTTTTCCAAAAATCGACCCCAGCTGGGAACAAATAGGGAGAGCACCGGGAACACCTTCACCAAAAAGTACCATATCCGTTCTGTGCCACACCTAGCATTGTCTCGTATATAAATGCCGCCAAAAGACGTAAAAACCACGTTAACCTTTAATATTCCTAATCCAGCGATGTCATAACAAACTGTCCACATAAATATAGAAATAGTAACACGTCTAATATAAAATCTGCACATCATTGTCATTCTACGTACAATGGTAAATGTCGGGGTCATGATACGTCTGTCATATAAATATGTGTTTGCAATTATGATAAATTGGAAAGTTATGCGAAACTTTCTGTGAGAATTAGATAAATGAAATTATTATTTTAGTCTTTTTAGCTTCTGTTTTTCTTCAACAAAGATGTTCTTTTTTAATTTGCTGGTATAGTACAATAATTAACCCGAATAAACGCGACCAAAGGCAATGTATTTTAATCATATTCACATTTTTGATTTTCTTTTCATATTTTTTGCAATGGCTGATGCCTTGCAGGTCACATGATTCTAGGCTGATCTATAAGGTGGTTTGAGGCCTATATTGGGCGAGCTTCGAGACTTTAGAACAAATATTATTATGACCTAGGTCCCTAAGTCGTATCATCAAGAAAGTTTATTTAATCTTCCATCAATTCATCTTTGTCTGTAGTTAGGAAATTTTATACGCCAGTTTTACATGAAATCTCCATTTTGGAAATATCTCCAGAAAGCTCCTCCATAAACAACAATTTCAAACCGGCCTCCAATAAAAATAGCTTTAATCTTAGCCGTTTCCAGAAACAATCCATTCTGATTTAGCACGCTAAAAAAAAGAACAAAGAAGAGCTAGTATCCGAGTTTTATAACGAAAAACGACTACGCCGCTCCGGGTCACATAATGCATTATAATTTTATACAAAGATACAAACTGCAAAGGCTCAAATGAATATGCAAGCCGATGAGAGTGTAGTACGATTGAGTTATTGTAATCGCACGAGTGTGTGCGCGCACGCAGCTACACCAACAATGTAGGAGCTTGAAAGTGTGTGTGAGCTTGCATGTGTGCGTGCAACGCGTACGCATCCCAAAGAAATGCATATTTTATGACGTCTGCGAACATTCTGCGCGGTGCCACAAAGAAATTATACGCACATTAAATCCGTAGAGATGTTTTTTTAATTTTTCCTACGCTCATATTTATGGAATACGAAAGTTAACGAATTGACTCGGTTGTATTGTATAGCAAATCGATGCGAGCTTTTGAATATTAATAGCTCTTTCCTAGACTGGCTGGCTCTGCATAACAGAAAATACTTGAAACAAAGTTGTGGAGTCGCTGTTTATTGTTACAGATAAGAAACTTAATAAGTAGGGAAACTTTTGTAATTAGTTAATTTAGAGGCATAAGAGTTGAGGCTTATATAATATTGACATGTCGCTTAGAAACATAAAGAATATGAATAGGATGAATAAGTACTATACCTATAAAGTCCGTATAAACAATACGGCATTCTATATTTGAAAAGTAGACGTGATCAACTCCGTTATGGCCTATCTTTTATTTTCTAAATTATTTTACTATGCTCTGTTTTTGCAGAAATCCGCCGACTTCCACCGGCGATCCAAATTTGGGTCACCCCTTTATACCGCCATTTAAAAAAAAAAGCAAAACAATCTTTGTTTTTCGGTCTTCCCCAGAAGTTGAATAAATATTAAGGATAGTTTATCTCTTTCTTAATTACTATTTCCTTTCTTACAAGAAGTACAAAATATGTATTAAAAGGCAATTCCTCACTAAAGGCACTTTGAGCATAATTTCCCCTTCATAATTGGATTTCTCTTGGAATTTAGTTTCATGGTACATACACACGCATTCAACTGCGAAAAAGGTCTTTTGTTTGTTTGTAAATTTAATCACAGCTATTAAACTTGTATCGGTCTGACTTAACAACTTTTAATGTGAAAGTAACTCTGTCCGGCTGTCTGTCATCAGTTTATTTGTAACGTTTTCACGGATAAACTGCTAAACTGATTTACATGGAATTCGGTTTGAGGATAGTTGGAGTCTCGGGGAAAAATTAGACGTTTCCAGAGGGAATAGCGTTAAACGTCTTCTACCCGGACAGATTCACGGGCAACAACTAGTAACATTATAAATACGAAAGCATATCTGTTTGTGAATGATTTAAATTAAATTAGGTATAGAGCTTCAACCTCCTAGAAGGAGATAGGGGACGTTTTATTCCAAAAAATTGGTCAGTTCCGGAGCAAACAGCAATACTAACCTATTACTCATCTATTTCATAGGCATTGTTAATTGAATCGGGACCAACTTTATGTTTCTTTAACCAAGTGTGTTAAATTGATCGTTTAAAAGTTATGACTGTTTATTTTTTGGTCAACAGCAGTGATACTCGTACTGCGATAGCTATAATATTAGGGTGTTAATAACAAATATTTAGATAAATCACTTATGCTATGAGATCCCTGTGAGTAGGTTTAGTTAAATATCTTCTAAGCATTTACTTTAAGGTCTGTTTCACAATCGACATGTAAATTCATCTGACAAATAAAGTTAGCCAGTGGTGCAGGGTCCGTCCGGATCACTACCTCTATCTTATCCATTAACCACCCGCCAAGCAACAGTGTTCGCATTGTTGTGGGGATAAGACAAATTACTAGACATAAACATATAAAGTAGCAGCATAATTAATTTTGTAATAAATAAATATCCATGAGTCTAGGAGATTAATCTATAGCAAAATTTCAAATGTCTGTTTGTTACGCTTTCACGGATAAACCGCTTAAACGATGTCGACGAAATTTGGTATTGAGATAGTTTGTCCCGGGGACATAGGGTACTACTTATTATCCCGAAAAAAATTACGGTTCCTAAGGGAATAACGCTAGAAACTAACGCTTACTATTTGAGAAAAAGTGCCGTAAGAAACATTGAGTCACTTTTTCAACAGTTGAGTCAGTAATTTTCGTGTAATAACGCGTATTATGATGAGCGATGACTAATAAAAAAAAGTCTTCGACTCAACAGCGCCCTTGTTCTCGGCAGGATATGCAACGACTCTAAGTTAATTAACAAAAGAGCTCCATCTATACTTTATTCGCTGCATTTGTTCGTTATGCGTTCGCAAAACAAAACGACACAAGTTTAATTTCACAGTTGATGCATATTCAACCGTGTAGCGTTATGAAGAAAGACGCAAATGGAATAAAGGTGTAATGAGAGATGCGGCTTTTTGTGAGAAGGGCTTTACTAGCCTAAAGGCTCACATTAACGATGTGCCAATGTGTAACAAAGTCGAGAAATTTACGATGAATCGGTTTAGATTACATACGTACATACTTTACAATTGTACTTTATTAATGTCTTAAAAATAGAATATCGTATCTTATCTTTTAAGTAGTAGGACTTTCGGTTACGCCTTGTAGCGTCTTTTACAATCGGTTAGTCAAATGTGCAGGTTTCTTTACGATGTTTTTCCATTACTGGAAACATGTAGTTGAAAGGCACCAATACCCCTTCATTAAAAGGTAATACGGACATAAATTATTGATAGTTACAAAAAAAAACTTTGTTAAAATAAGAATCAAATGTCTATCATTGGTTGCATCACTAGTGTGGTTAATAAAGTTAAGAATATTCATCGGTTCAATTCTCGATAGAGTTAGAAAGATTGCGAAGTGATTAGATCCTTTGCTGATTTGTTTGATATTTTTAACAGTTTATCGATTACACAGGGTGTAATCGTTAAGTGTAGCCAGGCGATTTTCCGTAAAAATACCAGAAATCAGAAAACTTTAAACTGATATCGAAATTACCCAATGAAAAGTTACAATGTGGTTCGTGTGATTTTACTCATTGGGTAACGTATTTTCGATTACAGTTTAAAGTTTTCTGATATATATATTTACGGAGTGATTGCCTGGCTACGGGTACACTACATAATTCCGAAGAGTCATAATTCCTAATTGATAAATATTCCGAATTTTCATAATTCCGAACGCATTTTTTTTATAGAAGACTTTACTTTTTGCTATCGCTTATAAATCAAATAAAACACATAATTTAGATGCTATAAGTAGGTTAGGTTACCTACTTATAGCATCTAAATTATGTGTTTTATTTCAAATAGCTCAATCGTAACCTAGCTTTCGGAAAAATGAAAATTCGGACTAATGAACATTTGGAAAAAATAGTTCGGTATTTTATAGTGTTCCAGTTGGCTACACTTAACGATTACATCCTGTATATCTTTTAGATTATTTATAGCTAGGAGATGGCTTTTATTTTGATTGTTTATAGATAGGAGTTCCCAAGGAAACGGCAATCAAAAATAAACAAAAAAAATGCTCTTGTTTGTCATTTTGAATGTTTGTTAAATCTGTCATTTCATATCTTATGCATTACTGAACGATTTTCACGCCCGATATTAATAAAAAATGGCACGACGACAAGCCAACTTCTTCATTGCACATTACACGGACAAAATGACCCACAAATACTAGTATTACATTGTTATAGTTCGTTACACGGGCCCCTGGTGAATCAGGCCAGTTCATAACCACATCGCTCCCGTAATTCTGATATCCGGTGGGGGCCGCAATAGGCAAATAGTGTTTCTCATTTACTGAACTCTAGGCGTCCGGCGGGCGCAGGGTTATTACCGTGCGACCGGGGAGCTCTAGATTTGTTAGGGTTATTGTTAGTGTTTGTGATAGGCTTTTTAAGGGTTGTGAATTAATTATTACAACATACATACATAATCACGCCTTCATTCCCAGAGTGGGGTAGGCAGAGCTACAGAAATACCAACAACTCTAACAAGACTTGTTTATAATTCTGTAACCACATTTTGCACAATCAGGCCAAGATGTTTACCAGTGTATTAGTGACAGGTTGCAAGCCCATCGCCTAACCCATCGACATCCACGGGAAGACAAGGAGTGGCACTATTCTAACCCGGCAAAGACACAGGTCTAATTATTACTAAATTGGGAATAAAAGGCTTGTAGTACTACGAGTATTAGGCGATGGGCTTGCAACCTGTCACTAATACACTGTTAACATCATAAACTGATTGTGCAAAATGCGGTTACATAATTATAAACAAGTTTTTAGAGTTTTTAGTAATTCTGTAGCTCTGCGTACCCCTCTCTGGGAATGAAGGCGTATGTGTGTAATTAATTATTGGAAGATTTGTGTGCGGGATTATAAGTTTGCTACATCAGTATATTTCTGGTAGTCATATAGATTTATTTGCTGCATAAGTTATAAAAAAATAGAAATGGCGCTACAAAAAAGGCAATAACGGAATTCACATGCCATTAACCTGGGCACAAATTGGAACATATTGGAAAAATCTAACGACGCCGCCGGCCAACTCACTGCCTAGATATCGAATGACAAATCGATTGTTTGATAAAATCATCGATTATCGACTCTCAACCTCCCACCGGACAGAACGTTCCCAGTCTCCTATCCCGCTCTTATATTCCCATTACGCAGCTCTATCCTGCACTATAAATTATTATACCGTGCGCTCCCGAGGCGATAGAGATATAATTTATTAAGAATTTGTTAATTATAGCAATTAAAAACACGGCTTCTTCTATATTTCTAATGTTTATTGTGTGATAAAGAATATTTATCAATATTACAACGTTTTACACCTACATACAAAACTGTTTATGAATTAGCTATTCTAATTCTGGGCGAGATCGATAAATTTATCGATTATTTAATCGATTAGGTTGTTGTACTTTTAATTCGATTTTGGAACGGTTTTATTACAACTCAATTTGGTTTATACGAGTTTAAACAGTTAAAGCGGTTGCTTGTTCCGTTTTTTGCGAAACGAAATTAGGCTGTACATGATAAAGCATTAGAGTTAATGCCAATAAGTAATTTTATCCTTATATTTATGTAAATTAGATCAAATTTATGTCTCTTATCTTACAACGGAGTTCATTAACCTTAGCCGTTTAAAGGTGTTTTATAATACTTTTATATGACATGACATGAAAACAGGGCCTCTATTCAGAGGCGTTAAAACGATATCGTGTTTGACACGTTTAAGAATCGTTTATGTCACAGTCGCCATTATTGTAAATGACATAAGAGTTATCAAAACGTTGACAATACGGAAACAGGTCAAAAACGATATCGTTATAACGCAGTTGAATAGAGGCCCAGTTTTATGTCCGTGTATTTCAAAAGGGTGAACTAGCTACGATTGAGCAGATTAGTAGTTGTATTAGAGCTGCCGAGGTTTCTACTATGTGACCTCGGGGCCCCGCGGGAAGCGGTCGAAATGTAGGATTGAGTGTCACATAATTGTTTATTTAATTTTAAACACGTTTTTCTAGCCAGTTTGTCTTTTGAGGAGTTTTTTTTTGGATATATTATGCTGAAAAGAGTATTTTAGTCACTAGTTCAATCACTATGTGTGACTGCCTATGGAGCTAGCGGTCCCGGGTTTAATTCCCGGTATGGGAAAATATTTGTGTTATGTTTTCTATGTATTTATTTACATGACTAAAGATTAATTGTATGAGATTTTATTTTGCTGTCTCAAAGTCGATTTAATAAAAACATTATTTTCATAATGTTTTTATAGAGCATTATAAGTACTCCGTTTGATTAGGGCGTGTCCCAAACTTAATTAAAGAAATTATGTTAAACTATAGAAACCATTTTAAATAAGTAAAATTTTGAATATGAAACATACATGTAATTTAAGTGAAATTTTCACTTTGGTAACTTACAAGCTGCCCATCACTAGTCCCAAAAGAGGTTTGTACTATATGTACCTACAAGACTACGTACATACTTAAATACATACAAAACAGCCATGACAGGAACAAATACTCGCGCCCAACACACAAATATCTTCTTATACGGAGATTCGAACCCAGGACCGCTTCGTAGGCATGGTCACTACCAACTGGGCATTACGTGGTTTTAGCACAAGATAAACAGCTGTAAACTTCGATGACAGTTGACAAGCGGGGTGAACGACCAAAACAAACACGGGAATGGATAATTAAGCCAGAAACATCAGAAATGACCGATCATCGAATAAATTAGTGGTCCGCCACTTTTCACGGCCACATGTAAAGAATGCACACAATTGTGGAGAACACTCGCTGTTAAAACACCTTTATAACGGCTTTATACAGCTTAATCTTTCCATTGCTGGCTAATTATGAACTGCGTTAAAAGAGGCTGGAGTTTAAGCAGCGATGGGTTTTAAAGCGGTCTTTTGGTAAGTTCTCGTGAAAGCTTTATTTAAATTAGGTTAAATTTGAACGCATATCATTAATGTTACAGTTACGTGTATATTGGTTCAGTTAGTTAACTGATAATAAAAACTAGTTGAATTTTAACGTCAATTTTGAATAATAATTGGTTTGGAGTAAAAGTGAAGCAGGCGGGTTGTTAATGGGTAAAAGATTACTTAGTAAGTTAGTTTTTAACGATATTTTATTAGATTTAACATTTTTACCACCGCCTTTTACTATCACTAATGCCAATGCACATAGTAGTGACGAAAACATCGTTATACTTAATAGATAGCGTTTTGACATCCAATATACAAGCGTTTTGATAAATTCTGAGAAAATTAGATCATCAAACTTTTGTTTCGTTTATCTTGTAGAATTAAAAAAAAAGTCCTTTGAACCGGATACGTTTTGAAAGTTGATTACCTATACAGTTCGCTGGTTCAATATTAAAAGTGGGATGTAATAAAATAATAACAATTTTCAAACTGCAATATTATTCTGTACTATCATATGTTTATAATATAATATTCTTAACATAACCGGAGATGTTAGTGCGCCCCAATGCCACGCAGACACAGTTTTGTTAAAAGACACTAACGAGAGGAAACTCACGCGCACGCTAATCTCGCTAACCGAAACTTAGCGGTTCTGTATGACAAAATGTTTAAAACGTGTTACGACACTGCTGAAAGAGAACTGTTTCATAATAATAATTAAAAAAACGATTAGTAAAAACCCTCTTGTTGCATCCTATCGACGTGTTAGGCTATAGTTGATAAAGCTAGATAGTCCGCCATTTCCGCCTATGAAGCAAGCAATCGCGGGTTTGATTCCCGGTATGGGCAATATTTGTGTGATAAACGCGAGTATTTTTTTTTTATGTTAAGGTGAAGGCACACGAGCACTTAGGCCACCTGATGGTAAGTGGAATCTGAGACCCATAGACATTTGAATTCTCAAGACTATAATCCTAAGACCACAAATGCGTCGCCAGCCCTGAGGACTAAGATGGAATGCCTGTATGCTAGTAATTTCACCGGTTGTCTTATCCTCACGCCGGAATAGAACGATGCTGCTTGGCGGGTGGTTAATGGATAAGATGGTGGTAGCGATCCGGACGGACTCTGCACAGGGTCCTACCACCACTGAGTCTTTCTGAGTTTGTTTCTGAGTCTTGGATGTTTTATATGTTTTCGTAGTTTAACGCTGCCTAGTTAGTATCCATGGCGTAAGCTTATCTTCGGACTAGGTCAATTTGTGTAAGATTGTTCCCGTAACATTTATTTATTTATTTATCTCAGTGTTTTTATTTTTTTTCGAATACGAGACCCCTTTTTTAAGTAAAAAATTTCTGGACAAAAGAGTTACTAATTTAAAAGAGTATGTTTATGATTTTCTACACTGCAGGACCGCAACTTTTTCTTTTTGCCAGCGACCGCCTAGGTCGCGACCCACATGAAAAACACTGTTGACAACAACAGTACGACAAGTTACATTTTAACTTGTTATTTAATTAATAAGGTAATTAGTTAAATACACAGCGTGTTTGATACTGATATATTCTCAAAAGCCATATAAAAAAATAAAATGCAATCATCCTTTTCTCACTCACTCGTTTACCCTTTCCCACTATCTGTCTTTCTATTGTAGCAACATCAGTCATTCCGTTTCACGCATCACGCATCTTATAGTTAAGTTATGTCATGACGGTAAGTATCTCAATGAATTAATTAATACAAGGCTAATTATTAAGTATCGTTACTCAATTGCGAGTGAACTTTTGAAACATATTTTGATAAATTCTGTCACAGAAACCTTGTTTTGGATATATTTAGGAAAGCCAGTGAAGTAATGGGTGGTACGATCGCCCGGGTCGCTACCACCATCTTATTCATTAACCTACCGCTAAGCAAGTGTTCACGGTTTGTTGAAATTACTATGATATAGGCATTCCATCTTGATCCTCAGGATCAGCAGCACATTTATTAAGTAACTAACTTTTGCCAGCGATTTTGTCCACGTAGATTTTTATTTTTTTTGGTATAAGCTATCTCTATTCCACATTTCCTCCAAATCCGTCCAGCCGTCGCAGTGTGAAAGAGTAACAAACTAACACACACACAAACTTTCGCATTTATATTATTACTAGGGTTCATTTTTTTTGCAAAAAATTATACTTACCATACAGAAGGTGAACTTAATTCCGTAAGGCCTTCTCTACCAGTTGACTTCTGGGCAAAGCAGTGATTAAAGAGTATTGTTAGCTCACATTGTCACATTAACTGATCTCGACTGTAATGCCCGTCTCAAGATGAGATTATGACGTATCTTGTGACGGTGTCTCAGCCAAGATGAGTTTGTTAATACGGCCCTTACGATTGCAGCCTTAAGATTATAGTCTTGAGAATACAAATGTATATCAAGTTAGATGTATGGTTGATGTGACTGGTATGTCAAGCCAGTCTCATATAAGCCTGGTAATAAATAATACAGTGAACGGCCGTGGTTTCATTCACCTAAGCTTCCATGCGTTTCCAGCTGTGCAGAGACATCATCTGAGAGTCTATTCTCCCTTAAGATCAGAAAGCCAGGGCCGAGATTCTACACGGTAAAAACGATATTGCCTTTGACTTGTTTCCGTATTCCGTATTTCCATGGTGGTTGCCGGGTTACAACAGTGCCACTACATGTCTTCCCGTGGATGTCGTAAGAGGCGACTAAAGCAATAAGGGCTTGTAGTACTGTTAGGCGATGGGCTTGCAACCTGTCACTAATACTAGTAAACTTCTTGGCCTGATGTTGCAAAATGTAGTTACAGAATTATAAATAAGTATTTTTAGAGTTGTTGGTTCTGTAGCTCTGCATACCACACCCAAGGAATGAAGGCGTGATGTTATGTATGTGTGTGTTTACGTATTGTCAACGTTCTGACAACTGTTACTTACTTGACAGTAATGGCAGTCGAGTTCAAAACGATACTAAACACAAAAAATAGAGGCCCCGTGTGCTCGCCTTGCCATAAAAAAAACATAATAACATACATACATGTGTAGTGTAGGTATATACCTTGACGCCTGTCTCCCAATGGGGTAGCCAGAGACCATGGAACGCCAAGTGCACTGGTCTAAACATACATCTTTCGCTTCCTCTACATTCATCAATCTCTTCTTGCGCGCACGCAAACGTTAATTTAGGACCCATTAAAAAAAAACCGACGTCGTCAATGTCATTAGAGATTGAAAGTCTTATGTAACTTACAACAAACTTAACCTTATTGTAGTAGAATGTCAGATTGACTTTGGACCTAAGACGGGTCCTAAATTAATGTTCGTGATTGTACGTCGTTTTCGGGTGCAGACACTTCATCTGATAGTCAGATTCCACTTACCATCCGGAGGGTTATTATGACCTCGCTATGCAGTTCACTTTACAGTAAGCGTAAAGGACAGAGCTATGGCAGTTATATAGCACTATCTTTTTCTCTGAGCGTAAACAGAACTGCATAGTTATGTCATAATAACCCCCCAGGTAGCCTTTCACTTGTTTCCGTATTCCTTGTTTCCGTGTGGTTGCCGGATTAGAACAGTGCCACTCCATGTCTTCCCGTGGATGTCGTAAGAGACGACTAAGGGAATAAGGGCTTGTAGTACTGTTAGGCGATGGGCTTGCAACATAATACTGTTTTAATACCTTCCCGGAACAAGTATTAGGTCTGGTTTCGCGGCGGAGTCAGCGGAGACCCTCAAAAGGTGCAGATACAGTCAACTTAATCGAAGTTACGTATTTGAGCCTTTTAGGGTCACCTTAGGACCGTGGGGGCCAGGAGCACACCGTATTTTTAAAGACCTTTCGTCGACCTGGTCGACGCAACTCGTGACCAAAATGCTGGACTTTACTTGGCACAAAGATTGAGCATTGCCATCCAACGTGGCAATGCTGCCAGCATTTTGGGAACGATGCCCTCTGGTAGCGGTCTGTTAGATTAGAATAGTTTTAAGTAAGTTTGTATGTTCTTTCGTTAGTTTTTATTGTTTTATTTAAATTATATTAAAATGTTGCCTGAATAAATAAATTAAATAATTTTTTTTATTAGTACTTACCGCTCGCTTGAAGTTTCCTCTCCTGTGAATCATCAGCATCCGCCATAGGTTTTTGAAAGAATCCCTGAAATTTCATTCAACATTAACACATTTCGAGCTCTAATTATATGAAACAAATATGCAAAGTTAATACTTTTTGTTGATGGACCAACAAAAATAAACATGACATTGTTATTAAAAACACTAGAGTTGTTTGTAAATAAAATGCATGTGGATGCATTTTACAGAAAAATCCATTGATTGAGCCATTTGTGGCCCTAGACAAGATGCATTTTGCGAACGATATTGTTATAGGAAATGAAGGTCAAGTGTGAGTCGGACTCGCGCACCGAGGGTTCCACCCCGCACAGTAGGTTTTTTTAAGGCATTGAGAAGGCAACGAGCACACAGGCCATCTGATGGTAAGTGGAAACTGTGACCCATACTGCCGTCCTTAAACTAAAAGGCGACTAAAGGATCATACGACCTTTTTGAGTTATCTATACAGCGCGATTCAGCTAATTATTAGCTATCGATCTATCTAGGTTTGGTGCCAATATTTTTAAAAACCACCGAGATACAGCCTTCACACTAGCGGCTAAATGACGATTTTTTGGGCTATTGCTACTAAAAAGGCAGTTATTTGACACTTGCTTAACTTGAAGGTGATTAAAGGTTGATAGCTGCCAATTTTACGTAATACTGTACAAGACTTAAAGGCGGCTATTTGATTTTCAACGACTTAAAAGCGGCTTTTGGACTTTTGCCGCCTTAAAGTTTACAAACACAATACTCACCTGCAAAGAGGTCACAGATTAAAAGGCGGTCAATCCGTGTATACTTAAGAAAAAAGCGGTTAATGTCCAATAGCCACCTTATTGTTTTGTAAATAAAATTTAATTTTATCAAAATACATACCAAAAATGCCGTCACGGCTTTATAAGCTAGCAATAATAGTAATAAAAATATATCCCTGCTTAATTAAATCACAGCTACACGATATTGCCTAACTAGAAGGCGGCGGCAAGGCGACCCCCGCGCAAGAGTCTCGTTTGAAATTTTCTGCAAGTTCCAAGTATTGTATCTCAGTAAATATTGGGTATTTAGAAATAATCCATAAACCGTTTTACTATAAATTTATAGTAAAACTTCGCTGTTAAACCCAAAGTTTATAACATACAGGGTGCCCCAGATATTGACGTAAATATTATTACATACCCATAGTTTTAAGTTTCTAATACGTTAGTTAGTTTTAATTTTCTCAAAAGTTGGCGCAGTTAAACAAAATTTCGAAATTGTGTACAAGTTCTACTTAATATGGGTAAAAAATAATGTAACAGCTTGCTTTTCTTCTAAGTGACCGAATTCAATCGGTTCAATTTCGTACCCATCCGAGGTACTCAGGAAATCTTGGTTTGGGTCGTTTATTGCAATATTAAGTACTAGCGACCCGCCCTCGCTTCGCTCCGGGTTAAATTATTACACATATAAACCTTCCTCTTGAATCACTCGATGTATTAAAAAAACCGTATCAAAATCCGTTTCGTAGTTTTAAAGGCATAAATAGGGACAAACAGCGGCAAGCGACTTTGTTTTATTATGTATGTATTTTGTTGTATTATGTAGTGATATTTTTAAACGTTCAGACCTAGTTTTAAATAATATATCTACGACATATTCAACGGTCATCGTCAGAAAATCGATTTCAGCCCAGAACCTTTTTAAGTTTAGGAATCAAAAAGAAGTCGCTGGGGGCCAAGTTTGGACTATATAGGTGGGTGAATAATAGTTTAGAACCCAGATTCAAAAGCAACAGCCTCGACAATATGAGCAGTATGCACAAGGGCGTTGTCGGGCAGAAGCAGAACATTCCTGGGTAATTTACCCGCATCTTCTCTTTGATTACTTTCTTTAACTGCCTTTAAATATTAGCGTAGTACTGTCCTGTGATATTTACACGCTTTATCTCTATAATCGATCAGTAATATTCCTTCAAAGTCCCTGAATGTTCTGGCAAAGAGCTTGTCAGCTGAAGGGACGACCTTGAACTTCTTGAGGTGAGGTGTTCCTTTAATGTGCCACTGCATGGACTTTTGTTTGCTCTTTCGGCCGTAATGATGAACCCATCTCCAGTAACAATCTTTTGGAGTACCTCATCAGGATTTTCATTGCATAGCTCAGTTAAAGTCAGATCAACAAGCAACAGGAATATCTTTCTGAAGCGTTGTCAGCATTCGCGGCACCCATTTTACACTAACTTATGTATGATAATGTTAAGATGGTCAAGGACGATATCGTTATACAGTAGAAGTATACATTAATTAATAAAAATTGGTTGTTTGAGCTACCGATTTTACCTTCCCTCGACCATTCTCCAATATAATTTTCTCCACTTTTTTATACATTTTCCTGTAAAGTAGCTTCGACAGGCCCTGCAGGTCTAGGGTCGTCATCGTTGCTTTCCCTCCCACGTTTAAATTCACTTGACCACTTTTGAATTTTAGATAGTGAATAAGCAGACTTATGACATTCATAAACATAAACATAATCCATCCGTCTCCTGATATTTGTATTTAATTTAATTAACATTGCAAATCACTCCTGTAATCAAGTTTATTAGGTAATTGCAGAAAATCAAACCATCGAATATTAAAATTTAACTTTTTAAATTTTTAATGAATCATACTTAGCGGCCGTATTAAAAAGTTTTCTAAAAAGGTTGAAAAATATCAATACCGAGAGCTTATTGAAGGTCCCTCGCATTATTATGTATAGGCTGTATTTATTTATATATGGGTTCAGCTGAAAACCAGCGCTGCTGCTTCGGCTGCAGCACTGAGCATGTGCTGCAGCCAGAACAAAAGCTGGGTCCTATTTGACTTCACAGTGCACTGCAACAAATATGGTCTAATTTTGCTTTTTTGTACCTAATAATAATATGTCCGTTCTGTTGTAGTGTATTTTTGACCAGTAAATTAACCTAGTGAGTTATAAGTTTTCTTAGGACTGCATTTAAATTTCCAGCTTTACAGTTCTCAAGTATTAGAATTACAAATCACATAATGTTTTTAGCCAGCGCAAGCAAGGGCTAAAAACATCACGTACCGCAAGGTTATTTACCAGTATCATGAAAACCAATATAACTATTAAGTTAATTAATATTATTAGAAAGTTAAAACTAAATTCTTGACCGGTATGGAAGAGGTTTTCTTATACGTAATATTTGCGTTAAATTCTGGGACACCCCTCTATTTAATACAACACTAATTTTGCAGTTATTTTACGTATTACGCAGGGAGCACAACTTTCTTTTCCTTGCATAATGTAGTTTCACACTCCTCTAAGGGATCCAAATAACATTGTGGCAGTAACTTCCCCAAGTCATTGAATATAAAAACATATTTTGATTGCAATACGTAACAAAAAAGCAGTTATTGTGATTTGTTCTGCAATTAACTGCCTTTTTCTCAAGCATTGAATATTAAAACTATATGTCAGATTCCACCTCATTTACCTTTTCTTAACTAGAAGGCAGTTAAAGTCGCGTGGCCGTTTTCTAGTCATGTATGTTTGCATAGTTTTAACTAGACATACATAGCTAAAAAGTGGCTATGTCATATAACCGCCTTTTAGTTATGTTTTCTATGTAACTTTTGATATATTTGTAAAATGTAACGCAGATAACCTAAATTACTGAGCTAGAAGGCCGCTAAACATACTTTAACCGTCATTAAGCTATGTAAAGTATTACATTAAATTCAACGGGTCCATAGCTAAAAAGGAAAATTAAAGATTTTACCAATAAAAAATGAGTAAAAAAATATCAAATTCATATAAAAATATAAAGCAACCCTCATTACTTAGTATATAAAAAAATTACATCGATATCGTGCACCAGTTTGTAGAGACATAGTTTCAAACGTTTTTTGGCCATAACTCAAAATGACCCTCTTGCATTTAACGGCTTTTTAGTTTGAGGACGGCAGCATAGACGTTCGCATTCACAAGACTGTAATCCAAAGACTGCAAATGCGTTGCCAACCCTGAGGACTAAGATGGAATGCCTCTATGCGAGTTATTTCACCGGCTGTCTTATCCCCACCCCGAAACACAACAGTGCGATTACTGCTTGGCGGTAGGTTAATAGACAAGATGGTGGTAGCGATCCGGACAGTCCCTGCACAAGATCCTACCACCCGCAATATATATTATTATATTCTAATTTCGTGCCCAACTCACACTTGACCATGTAATAAATTCACACCAAATTAGTCGATTGCATGTATTACAGTATTTACGACACAACAAAAATAAACATACGTTGAAAAGAACGTTTCTTGTGTCAGTATATTAAAATATATGTTTTAGTTAATCTATGAACAGCACAAAAACAGTGTCCCCTTGTTTTACAAAAACTCATTTCATAGAATGCATCACTTCGCAGAATTTTCATTTCATAGAAAGCTAATTTCTGCTGAAACCTTAATGTTGTTAGATCATCTTAAGCACGACTTACGTAGGTTAGGTTAGGTTAAACCTGTGACCACCATAAAATAATCTGAAAACAGTAAGATTACAGTGAAATGAGTTTCTGTAAAACAGTGTACAACCGTCGCCAACGTTAGCAATTTTCGAAAACGGACAAAATGGTCACGATCGACGTAAGCTGAGCCCTTAGCATATGCAAAAAACGTCTCAGCAGGACGCAAACACGTTTGAGAGGGTTTGCCCCGCAACCTACACTCAAGACTGAAGATCTATCCCGTCGGCCACTTATGTCAACTCCGTACACTTTGTCAGTTATTGACAATAGCCTATTATGTGTTCTTTCGATATTGAGATAACGTTTACGTTCCTACATTGTGTAACGAAAACGAAAAGTAACACAAAAGGAAAAATTAAAGTCTCTTTAGTTGAGTCCTTAACTACGCACAAAAAAATGGAAATTCACCCGTTGACCTTATGCTTCTGTCCTATAGGCCAGATCGCCAAACGTTTAGTGTATTACTAGTCGTTTCCCCGCGACTCCATCGTCGTTTATCGCTATTCCCTCGGGAACTATCTATTTTTTCGATACAAAATGTAGCCTATGTGCTATTCCCGACTATCTATCTCTGTGCTTAATTTCATTATGATCCGTTAAGCCGTTCTGGCGTGATTAAGTAACAATAAACATCCATCCAAACTTCCATATTTATAATATTAGTAGGATATAAGTAGGATTATGCTTTACCTGCATTTGTAAATTGGCTAGATCCTCCAAGTTCTTGCGCATGAGCATACTTTGTTGTTCAAACTCGGAAACACTGTTGCCGGCGCTTGAGGTTGTCGATTGCTCCTAAATTAAAAAAAAAATACTATTTTACCTTCTCGTATCGTTTCATGCAATCCCAAAATCCAGGAAAATATTAAAATAATTTGATTAAGGAACGGCCTCCTTATTTGCCTAACTATTGCCGGGTTTTTGCGAACTATAGGTAAATATCGTACCAAATTTCCGATCCCTGATGATGAGCGCGAGTATTGGATTCAAAATTTTGGATTACAAGGGAGTAAATCACTTCCTGAAAAGTAGTATATTTTAACTGTCAGTCATCATGCCTAATTACCCATTGAAAGCGCCTAGATCCTGGACTAATAATTATATAAATAAATATGTTTATAGTTGTAGTACACTGGTCGGCTTTATCCTCGCCACGCCCACCATACTACAAACATGATTTTGAAGGTGAGAATTTGAACCTAACGTCGAGAGAATAAAGTTCAATTACCTTTGCACTTAAATGCCATTTCTAACTTTGAAACAAATAAAAATGAACTTTATAGTTACGAGAATAAAGTTAGAACTAAATTGTCTTGATTATGTACCTCCTATGGAACACCGGGTCTCACGAGGTTATAAGTAGCTGCACACTTAAGTGCTTTGTCACTTTAACTTCATATTTCAACTGCTGCGCTAATCTGTCAAAAGCATCAAAGCGACAAGGTACAAAAGTGAGCAGTTACTTATAAGGCCGACTGTTCAAGCCTAAAACTTAGTTTATGACTATGGCAATTTTAGAATATGCTTTACCTGTCCATCTGTGTCCCTGGATACGCTTAAGTCCAGGGTTTGCTCTCCATCATCAGAGCCACTGCCTTCTTCTTCATTCCCTCTTCCGAACAGCCGCATGGACTGCTGATTGATGATTTGTAAAGCTCTTTGCCTGTGGAAGTGATGGTATGTCTCGAGTTGTTCCCAACAGCAATGATATTGGTTTTGTATATTATTTGTAATCACGTTCTCGAAAACGGCTGTTAGGATTTTGATAAAAAATGTGGAATAGGAGATTTTCGGATTACAATATCGATCTGTCAATTCCACCTCTGGGGAAAATTAGGGTTACACCGAAAAATCGGGTTCCGAGGTATTTGACATATATAGACGACACTATCAAAATTGTGATTTGATAGTATCGTCTACATTGTTTTGTTTTGTTTTTATGTTAAGGAGAAGGCACACGAGCACTCAGGCACCTAATGGTAAGTGGAATCTGAGACGCATAAACATTTGAATTCTCAAGACTATAATCTTAAGACCTCAAATGCGTTGCCAACCCTGAGGACTAAGATGGAATGCCTCTATGCTAGTAATTTCACCGGTTATCTCAACACCCAAGTAGAGCTAGGTTGCCCATTATGATAACTATGCAATTCATTCTACAGCGAGCGTAAAAGATAAAGCTATACATCTGCCATAGCTCTGTCGTTTACGCTCGCTGTAAAATAAACTGCATAGCTATGTCATAATAGCCCCCCACGTACTAATACTAATAATATAAAACATTTTTCTTACTTCTTATATGATAAAGTTAACTAGCAGCTCATGGAAGTCATATTTCATCAAAAGACGTGTAAATTGCAACAATTAGTTAACTCATGCTACTATGACGAGTGTATTACATACATAAAGGTTATTTGAACGTTTTCCTCAAATATGTTTGGAATGATTGGGTTTAATCAAAAAACGCCAAATTTCAAATCCAGCCTCCATGACTTATTACCGGAATCAGCCGAGAAGTGAGCTTGACAATCCATTTTCACTATAATAACACAAGTGAACTGGTTTATTTTGACTGCTATCAAATATAACTATAATTTTGTAAAATAAGTAAATGGGAAAAAATATGTATCGCTATTTCCAAAAAAGTTTAATCTCTAAACAATCTTCTTATGATACCTCTGAGCTTCAATGTCATTGTCGGGTGTCTTCGGTGGAGTGATGTTGGCAGAACCCTCATCTTCAGTAGCTGATGAAGACCTTCTGCGGATCTTGTCAGCTCCTTCTCCTGAATCGTGTCTTCGTTTCAGACTTAGAGGCAGCTGAGTGAAAGGTTTCCCTAGAAAAAGAACAGGTTATAATTTTTGGCATTCAAATATCAATGATGCAAAAATGATCAGTTACAGAAACGGTGTTGTTTATGGCATGGAGAAAGCAAACGAGCACACAAAGCACCTGAGGGTATCTGTGACGCATAGACATATGTATTCTCAAGACTACAATCTAAAGATCGCAAATGTGTTGCCAACCCTGTGGACTAAGATGGAATGCAACACCGGAAGTAAGTAAGTAAATACCTTGTAGTGCTTCCAAAGCTCTTATTTGTCCACTAATAGCATCAGCTACTTCATTGGATGACAGTCCGTAAATCCCCAGCAGTTCTTTCATAGTATTCATAGCATAATCCCTCAGGATCCTATTTGTAGCGTTAGAGCCGTCTCCATTCTGTTGCATCTCACTAACCTTCATGGCTTCTTGGTTGTCTATCCTATCATTTGCATTAATATCCTGACCCTTATCATCATCAGATTCAGATTCCCTTCTCCTAGGAGGCGAGTTAGTTTTAATCAACTGAGATATAGCAAAAGGATTTTTGGCACAGAAAGATTTATTTTGTAAATTACTAAAGTTAAGGACAGTCCGGTCCCTTTGGCCTTCTTGGCTTATTTGTAAGCTATCTATGTATGACCGTTGGAACGAATCGATCTTCTTTTCGTCCGGTAACCTATTTTGGTAATTTGTGTCTACATTTTCATTGGAGTCTGTGCTTAACCGCCTACTTAGATCAACAGCAACTCCTTTAAGGAAGTTGAAGTTGGTGACTCCAATTTTGGGAAAGTCTTCTTCCGTATGTTCTGGAGTTGTTCTTTCGTTTCCGTTAACAGGGCTCTGTTCAGCTCCATTTGCTCCGTTAGAGTCGTCAGAGAATGTGGTAGCGTTGGGAGCGCATCTTGGCTTGAAGTTCTTTCTTTTGTTTCGTTTTGGCATGTTGTAGTAGGGTGAAGTGTCGGTTTGTTCGTCGGGATCAGGCGTGTCCGCCGGCCATGAGGCGCCATGGTGCAGGTACAGGGGCTCCTCTACTGGTGCCAGCCTCTCGTGCATCGATTCCTGGTGGGCTGCCATAGCAGTCATCGCGTGGACTCTTAGGGCGTCCTCAAACCGACCTGTGAAAACAAGAATTCAGTTCATGATAAACAATCGAATTAATTGAATACATTTTAGCGGGCAATCATAACAGTGATTCATTTTGGTTCGATGCATGAAACAATGTGTCCAGTGAACAATAGACCTTTGTTGACAGACGATTAGCTGAATGCCGCGGAATGTTTTGAATTTAAACTTTAATTTTCTCGGCGATGTTTTTATATGGACGCCGATTCTGTGCAGGGTTGGCGATGTCAAAATCCTTACTTTAATATCTAACTCACACATAATTACACACAATGGCTTAGTAGCTTAGAGTGTCGACTGATGATCGTACGGTTCTAAGTTCGAACCCCATGGCAACCATGTACCAGTAAATTCTTCTTACTAAAGTGCATTAACTTTCTTACAGAGAGGTTTAACATCGTAAGGAAACCTGCACATTCAAACAGCTGAGTATGTAAAAGTTGTAACTGCCTAAAAGATCCTACGGAGTCGAATTGTATCCAAAATGGCCAAAGTGCAAGATAAAATAAGATTAGATAATTGTATGTATATACTAAACTGCAGTCTAAAATACTTCCCACTAGTGGCCACAAACTCCTCAAAATGAAAGGTGAGACCAGTTAAGGACTTCACTACACTAAAATGCTTAAAAGCTGCGTATATTTCCCCACCTTAGGACCCTCAGCTTTAGAGGCGTGCTTACAAACAACTAAGCTAGTAGTAAGCTCGTTACAGAGTCAGCTGCATGTGTTATATGTAAGTTTATACAATACATTATGTAAAGATGCCTTGGTATAATTTTGGCACATCATTATAGCTATGTCTGTGACCCGTTTACCCACCTGAGAATAATCTTCATGGATCACTCATTTCTTGACTAGTTGGCTTCATACGGTATACTAATCAGTCTTCTGGATCAGCCAACAGATTGTACATCATCTGCAACAAACAAAAATTTCAAAATAAGAACAATTATCCAATTCACCCCCATCGCGTTCAAAAAACTACATACGTTTTGCACAAATTATTGAAAGCTTATTAATGAACAACGAATTTTGAAATAAGAACAAGTTCGAAACACCTTGGTGTAATTTTAAAGTTGGAACAATTTCAAATTCCACCGCGTTCGAAAGCGCTTTATCTATGGTACCCACGCTACTTGACCAGTTTTAATTCAATAACAAGGTAAATACCGATAGAGTTTCTCTCTAACGTCAAATTGATAGAGTCCGCCGAAGGCCGAATCTTTGTATTAATTTTAATAAGTAATTGTACCGACCACGTTACCAATTTCGACATGAATACACGTTATTTTTTTGCCGCCGCCCGGAGCAATCTCGTTTTCTCGAAAATAGATCTAATATGTTGAATATAATTAATTTTATACGGGCAACTTGATCGATGCGTGATACCTCATGTTTTTTTCGAATCATTATTCTTAAATTACAGTACATTACGTCAATTCGTCTAGGAAACCGAACGAGTTTTTTGCCGTTCGTCGGTTTACGCGAAATTCTTAAGTTTAGTCAGTTTTTTGTTAGGAGCGGCCATTTCATTATAAAAGTAATTTTGAGTATATCATTACCCGGAACATGGTCATTAGATCCAGCTCGCTTTAATATCAATAAAATTATTAGATACAGTTACTTTTTAAAAGTTTTGCATAAGCTATTAACATTTTTGTTTGACCAGAGCAAATTTGTGCGATCAATTTTATAATGCTATAGAATCACGGCCAGATATTTAGTTGCCACTCTTTACAAAGATAAATGATCATTAAAAATGTTTGTCTCGTTTTCAAACTATACCGTTGATTTTTTTTTAAGTTTAATGCAAATTGTAATGAATATATTCTAAGGTTGTTATTGTTAAAAATGAATAATGGTAAAATGGGCGTAAAATACATATCAATTATTATACGTTTTGACATTTCGGCGAATGATCTAATACAGGGCTTGTTGGAACAAAAAACCCGCCGATTCATAGAGTGTAGGCATGCGCAAAAAAACAACTCGGTTTTTTTATCTTTGAATAAAACATGTGGATGGTTAGTGTAGTGTACTCTAGGGATTGTAAAAATTGATAATAATTGGTGACATCATGTCGATAAATACAAGCTAACATCAGGCGAAAAGCACTACATAGGTACATACATACATAACATCACGTTTTCATTTCAAGAATGGGGTAGGCAGAGCTACAGAAATACCAACAACTCTAAAAAGACTTGTTAATAACTCTGTAACCACATTTTTCACAAGCAGGTTGGTTTACCAGTGTAAAACGTGAAGCACTAATTGCGATGTAAATGGCAAAATATAATTTGTTTTATTTCTCAACAAAACCTTATTTTCCTATCTAAGAACCAAAATAAAACATGACGTATTAGGTATTGGTACTTCTCTCAAAATGTCGTTAAAGCTTAATTTTAAACTAACGATCCCACATCAAAGATTTGAGGAAAAAACTTAATCCTACATTAGCTTAAACCGAAGTGACATTTGAGAACCTCGCGGTTTCGATCGCGGTCTCAAGTTTAGCCTCATTCACGTTCCTGTCACAAAAAACGAGTTGGAATGGTTTAGGTACCAAATGATGTTCAATTTAAACATATTACAATCAGATTGTATCATTATTCAAATTCTAAATATTATCTATCATCTTAAGCTTGAAAAATAATTACATTTCGTAAGTGCTTTCTTTTAAACTATGTCTAAACATACATACTATTTGATCGACACATCGATAATGCTGTTAATGTCACATCTCTAGTGACATCTCAGATAAGTTGTCAACGTGTCATGTCACTACCGAATAAATTCCACGAAATTAATTTCTTTTTAAATTTGGAATGAGTCACTTGAGGAAGAAACAAGGGATAAGAATCATGTTCGATTTTTGAAAATATTTTTCACAGTTTCAACTATTGTAACCAGCCAGTGTGCTTGTTAAAGGTTATTTTTCAATAATTATATGTATAAACTTGACACACACGCACACACAGCGCAGTGTTGAAAATTACATGGTGGTTGCAATTTTGTTATTTATTTGTATAATATGATTGCACACAACAATAACAAAGCAAAACGGCGATTTACCAAATAATAATTCAGTAAAATACGTTCAAAGAAGCTAATTCATGTATATTTAACTTATATTCCCTCAAAATTTGTGGCATTTTTTTCAAGGGAGCGTTGTTAGCTAAAATAAAACTCAATCACAACTCGATTGAATTTGAACTTGCGTAAGCGTTGAAATTGCAAGAACGTTCAATGAAAACGGCTCATTGTTTATAGTTTATATCAAAGATAAACGTTATTAAAACTTTTGTCTATGACTCGTTCTAATTGACCACGGGCAGTGTTAAAGGTCAAGTAATTAAGCTTTAAAAAAGCTACAAAAGCTTAGTTGTGAAACTTTTGTTGAGCTTAAGTGTGATTGGGAGATAAGTTACAATTTGATTTAAATTGGAACGAATAAAAAAAGGTTAGTTATGCAAAACCGGATCTTGGGTTATTCGCGGTTATTTGTTTTTTTTTATCTGTGGTGGCTTTGGCTACAGTCCTCATTTAACCTCAATGTAGGCTAAAACTAATATGCAACATATCTAGAATTTAAGGCGAAATAATAATTCACAATGTTACAGAAGCCACTTATTATTTTGATCACGCCGTCACTCGGAAATTTTAATTAATGAATCGTAACGAATTCGCCATTTTGAGGTTATTCTTAACTTTACTTGTATAATTCCTACTAATATTCCAAATGTGTAAGTGTCTGTCCTGTACATCCCGAAGACATAGGATATCCACAGTTTAACCCGGAAAATCTATATAAATATATATAGCGGACTGAGTTGCGGGTAAAACCTTATATTTAATAAATAAATACTAAACAACGACAGACGAGTCTTATTTACTTATAACGATAAATAAATAAATAAATATAAAATTACTTATATTTACCTAATTCAATGAACATTTTTGCCATAAATTAATAAAGAGCTCATAGTTTCTGTAAGAAATAAATAATATAAAAAATAATCTATTCAAAAAACGCAAATTATTATTGTCCTTATATATTGTGCTGCAAAATAATTAAATATTTAAACTTGCTAATTTTACATGTAAAACTAAGAATTAGCCGTGTTATGTATATATATATATATATTACGCGACGTGACACGACTAAACACGTGAAAAACGTATAACCCGGTCAACTTACGTATAATACGTAAGTTGACCGGGTTATACATTTTTCACCGGGTTATAACTTCTTAACATTCCAATTACTGGATAGTACATCCAGACAGCTTTATTAGCATTCATAAGCCTGAGTAAAAAAAAGGTTTTAAAAAAGATAATTCTTAAACATCACTTGTACCGACAGTGTTTTTTTGGCCTGTGTGACCTCCGGAGTTGTAGAAAGTGACATTTGACAATTATTTTTGACATTTGACCCTGGTGGTTTTCTAACAACGCGATTATAATCAAGATATTTAATTTGTTAGGTATGTAAAAAAAAGGATATTATTGTTACTGTGCTGTGTATAACTTTCAAGATCTACGGGGCTACATAGACCAAATAGATAGTAGGGTCATATACAGATTTAGGTTACCGTCTTTCCTGTGAACACACCGAAAGTTAACGTTTTTAAGGCCTAATTTTCTGGCTAAGCCCATTCCCGCAAAAACTCCGTCAGGACGGCTTTAGACCTATCATATAAAAACATAATTGTATGTATGACCCAGCACGTATAATTAACAGTGCAAGGAAAGTAATTTGAATCGCTTTTAAACTTTTTATGGCAAGGAGAAAGCAAAGGACACACGGACAATCTGCCCCCCACCATCTTGAGAATAATAGATGACAGTTGAAATTTCAGTGTACCTGTCGCAGCTCATATGAAACCTAGCGATGTATTCGCGTATTAACTTTGCAATGTACACAGAATTGTGTCATTGTCGAAATGGTGAAAAAGTAAGTCGTACGTGGGGCCTGGTACCTACCCAGACATTCACACCCTCAAAACTACAATAACTAGATTAAAAATGCGTTACCAACACTAAGGACTAACTTGGAATGCCCCTATGCTAGAAATACAATACAATACAAAACACTTTATTGTCCACCAAATAAAAACAATACACAGAATTTGGACAATTTAGAAGACCCAGGTAAACAACAGGCGGTCTTATCGCTGATTAGCGATCTCTTCCAGACAACCTTAGGTGCAAGTTAAAACAATTTACACAGTAGGTGGTGCAGACCAATTTCGAACAATAACAAGGAACTATGCTAGCTATAAAATACAATATAACTATAAATACACGCTTACCAAACTAATAAATAGATAATCAAATACATACTAATACAAACTAATACAATATAATGACTTACATGAACAAATAGATAGTAATAAATAAATATGTACATACATTAATGTCAATACATCCACATCAGGGAAAAAATGCAGCCACACGACAGAAATGCATAGTGAGAGAAATGTACTGAGACAATACAATTAAGACATTACTAATGTCTTATACCTACACCGAAACACAACTATAGGAACTCTGCTGCTTGGTGGTACGTTAAACGATGAGATGGTGATAGCGATCAGAACGAACTCTACACAAAATCTACCTCGATTTTAATAAGATAAAGAAGAATCAGCAGTAGGTAATACTGCATAGACAAAGCAGAATATAGTAGGTAGAGCGCGCAAAGACCCGTTTATCGATCAATATTAATAATGCTCCCGCGCAGGTAATGCGACTGTTTTATTGTTATTATTGGATATTGTTTCCTCAAGGCCGATCGGGAAAGGACACTAGTTAAACAATCAGTAGATCGTTGTCTTAAGCGAAACTAAACCGTATTGTATATCCAGTAGGGATTTTAGCTACTGTTTATTAAACTATTATAGTTTGCTATCGAAGGATAATGAGCCAATTGGTACAGGTTGATAGTGGTCATATTAGGGATGCTTTCTTGAGAGTAATGGTGAAGGCATACGAAGTTACCGGTAACTCATCACTTCATCGAATATAGGATGGTTGAACGGAAAAACGCTTCAAGCGACAAATTGTATGACATTGAGTTATGAAGATAATTGGAATCAGCAGATTTTTCCAATTCATTGTAATAGCTTTATTGTGAATTTTCAAAAAATGTCGCTTGAAGCATTTTGCCTTTCAACTGTCGGTATCATTTCATCGAATTTAATTTCATCGAACGCTATTTTCTGCTGAAACCATAATGTTTTCAGGGTAACTTTAACATTAATTACGTTGGTTAGGTTAAGTTAGATGTTTTAGATATTTTGAAAACATTATGGTTTCAGCCGAAAATAGCGTTCGATGAAGTGAAATTCGAAATTGTGAAAGTAACACTGTCTGTCTGTTTGTTACGCTGTCGTGGCTAAACTGCTGTCCCAATTTAATGAAATTTGGTATAGAGATAGCTTGAGTTCCGGATGTGGACACACATTTGATTTGTCTTAGTATGACAATAAAACCAGCTAAGTGCGAATCCGATTAGCGTACAAAAGGTTCCGTACCACGCTAAAAAGTGTTATTTTACTATGGCATGGATAAGGCAAACTTTGCATTCTTAAGACTATAATCTTAAGGCTGCAAGCTCAAGACCCCAAAAACGTTGGAACATGACAATGCGAACACTGCTCGGCTGTGGGTTAAAGGCTAGCATGATTCTTGTATAGAGATCCAATTTAATTCTTTACATACACTGGAGTCTAGAAATTCTTAGGCATAAAGCAAACATCGTAGTATACAGTAAGAATAATAATAATAATAAATGTTACAGGACAATGTCACACAAATTGACCTAGTCCCAAACTAAGCTCTAGGCTTGTACTATGGGAACTAGACAATAACAAACACATACGACAAACTTATATAGAGAAATGTAATACTTAAAAACAACATCCAAGACTCAGGAATAAATACTCGTGCTCATCACACAAATATCAACCCTTACCGGGATTTGAACCCGGGATGCTTCGAAGGCAGGGTCACTACCAACTAGGCTAGCGTATCTTCAACAAAAGTTTTAATAACGATTGCCTTGCAATATAAAAGATATGGAGTCATAATTATTAATGTTATTATGACTTATTCAGCAATATTTATCCCATTAACAAACTAAAGCGTGTAATATTTCGTCAATTTAAATTATTAAAAGCCGTGGGCTTTAGAGAGTCAGTCGTGAATATAATCATTAAACTGGTATAATTGTAACAATCGTACAGTCAGTTTAGATTAAGTGGTTGTATAGTATATTGTTGCCGAGAGTAAAAAGCACGCGATTTATGGAAGAGTCATATTGATGGCACGTTGTCCTAGGTGGGAGTGTCCCTGCCTCCGAAGCCAGCGGTCCTGGGTTCAAATCCCGGTAAGGGCAGATATTTGTGTGATGAGCGCGAATATTTGTTCCTGAGTCTTGGATGTTTTCTATTTAAGTATGTGTTTCTCTATTTAAGTATGTTTACTATCGTGGTCTAGTACCCATAGTACAAGCCTAGAGCTTAGTTTGGGACTAGGTCAATTTCTTTATATAGAGGGCCGAAACGGAGAGGCCTGATATCTCTAGTTTAGTGATATTCCGTACTGCTAGCTGCATGCCAATATGGAATCTATTTGTATGTGTTATAGTAAAACATATCGCACAAAATCTTATTGTCTACTAGAAGACACCTGCGTAGGGGATGAATTTCCAATAATCCCTTCTTAGTGCACCTCTATGATATCCAAGGAATATTCCCTTCAAATTTTAAGTCCCTGTGAGTTTGGGCTGGGCGTTGATATATCATAAATCAGTTTAGCATTTTAAATATACAGATAACATAGATAATATAGGTAGGGTTGGAAGGGGCCGCCCTAGGCGTAATTTTTCGAGTCAAATCGAAGAAATTCTGCCAAAGGGCCGCATTCCAAGTACCCGAAACCGACGTGCGTGCATGGGTATCCCTTCATTTTTCATCATTTCATTTGCCATAATGGTCACTGGCTATAACCTTCATTTTCCCTAGTATCAAATACCATAATTTAATTTGCTATAACGGCATTTTTTTGGAATGCTTAAACCTTTCAGGTAATATTTACATGCCATCGCATAGAGCCCAATAGGTTAGGTTAGGTTTGTTTTATTACAATTCTTAATTGTTCACGGTTTCAGAAAAAATGCCTTTATGGCAAATTAATGCTATGGCACATTACCGTTATGCCATATAAAATTATGTCATATGAAATTCGGGCAAATTAAATTATTGCATATGTAATTCAATTAAACGATAGAGACCAGCATGCATGACTCGATGTATGAATGTGGAAGAAGCGAAAGAGATTCGCCAGGATCGTAGCAGGTGGAAAGAAGATGTCTCTGCCTACCCCTCTGGAAACAGGCGTGATTATGTATGTAGATAACATCTACTATATAACCTACACTCAGGGGCAATACAAACGGGTCACTTTCAATAGAAATTCTGTATAGAGTACATTTTTGAATTAAACAAAGTTTTACGTAAATGTTGTTTTAGTAGATGATATTATTATTATCATCATCATTTTAGCTTAAAGAGCTAAACTACTGCTGGACACAGCCCTCCATCAAGGTTTGCCACGAGGACTGGTCCTGCGCCGCTTGCATCTACCAGTTTCCCACAAATTCAATCATACCTACTTGTAGTTAAACTGGACTCATTAAATAATCATCACACCTAATTATAACCGCGGCAATCCGATTGTGTTGTAACTGTTAGAAAAAAAAGTATTCTGCCTCTTTGCACACTGGCAGGTTGTACTGGCTGAATAGATTAAAAAAAGTGTTATTGGCGGAGAAAAAAGGCGGAAATTCGAGGAAAAGCGTCAACGCTTATATGATGAAATTTTGTAATAAGATTTATTTGTCAAACACTATCAAGGAAATGGTTCCTTTTACACAATGTCTCGAAAATGATACTCTATTTTTTAAGCAGAAACTTTCAGGTAGAAACATTTTTCTTCGCAAATAAGTACAAGGTCTTCATAAATCTGCCTGTGGATATTTAAGTATGTCACTTACGCACCTTTTGCTTAAAACCAGCCAAGTGTACAGTTACCTAACCCATCCATCTTACCCGCTTTTGTACGAAACCGCTCAACTCAGATAAAACTAAACGTTGCCTAAAGCCATTCATAAATTACTGTAAAAACTCGCCGATTTAGAATAACGATAACACCCGGATTTTGTTGATTCCGCATTCTTTCCTACTATGAACTAAATTGTATGTACCTACTTATATAATCAATTTAATTGACACACAAAATTTAGTATTTTTATCGATACATTTATCGATATCAGTAACGCCCACCCCTCTGGTTTTCTTTAACGCTTTTTATAAGTACGCCTATTACCACCTTGATGGTAAGTCAGATCCGACACCCATGGTTCTCGAGACTACAATCTTAAGACTGGAAATGCGTTACCAATGAGGACTAAGATGGAATACCTTTATGCTAGTAATTTCACCGGAACGACAATGCGAAAACTGAATTAATGCCGTAGACTAATTTAAATTGACCTTGTTAATTGAACCTATTTCACTGTTATTCTCGATGAATAAAGTAACTAACGGATTATTTAATAAGTATAACATTGAAATAGCGATAAAAATTATCGGTACTTGATACACCTACGTGACTCTAATAAAAATCGTGTATCGATTCCGAATCGATGGACTCGCTCGATTACGAGATTAATCGATTCATATTGAGTTACTTTTAATTAAGCCAGTTTGTGTCAATGTAGGTGGAAAGCGTAGCTTTTTATGTATATTTCATTATGTTAATTATTTTATTGTAGATCAGCTTAACAAATTTGAATAATAACTTAATTTGTTATTTAAAAAATATTAGAAGTAAAACTAACCGTACATGTAAAAACTATTTTAAAGTAATCAGTTCTATTTACGAAAAGTTGTTACGCGTCCAACATTTTACAACATTTTACTGGCCACTTATAAATGCCATTAAAAAGGAAAAATGCAAAAATAAAACTTCACATTTGGAACGTTAAGAGAACCAAATCTCCAACTTGTCGGCAGTATTCGGAACACTTCGGAACACCTCGGAAATAACTCAAGTCCACAAGCGATCATTATAGGCCGTAAAGCCACCAATAAAAACGATTAACGCCACATTTGAATATTCAAATATTTCAAATCGAACGAATTGCTTCTTTATTTAAAAACTGGCGTATATCAGTGGCTTTGCTTGTGTTAAATGTTATTGGGTATGAACTTACTTTTTAAATTAATTAAGTCATAGATGTGCTTTTATGTTTTACTTTATTTATTTTGTTTTGTTTAGCGACATTTAGTATGCTTTTAAGTTTTTTAACAATTAATTTATACGGATTGGTTTTAAAGTCAGCTATAAAAACATTAAGCAACACACTTTTGGATTGTTCACGATTATTAGTTTCGTACATGGGTCGAGTGGCTCCGTATTACGTGCAAAGATTTAACATATTCAAAGTTGATATTTGAAATTGAAATTTGCAATTAAAATCATGCTTTGTTGGTTTTTGCGAGCAATTTGTTAATTCTATATTAGCATAAAAATGTTATTGCGTGATTAAATATATATGATTAAGAGTTAAAGGCTGTATTTGAAAATAGGGATAATAAGAAATATTTGTAAAACTAGGGCATTGTTTTGACAATTTATTAAGGTACGAAAATGTTTTAAAATACTCGTAGCGTCTACGAGATTCGTAGCTCTACACGCAGCGGAAATGCGCTTGCGCCGCGCAAATTAACCGCCATTTCACCCGCAATTCCAAATTTGAACAGTTCAAGATTCATTTTTATTACCAACCAGTAAGTAGTGCTTGTTGACCGAACACTTTCCAAAGGTCAAATATACGAAAACAAAATTTCCTAATTCCCCACAATTATTATCTTGAACGTCAAAATGTAATAACAGTCATTATAAAGTTCTTCATCTACGTCTAATTGGCTAACTGTCCGTTCTTGAGCTACGAAATATTAATCTTTTAAAAGCTGTCAACCCGAAAAGCGGAGAATTTGAAAACCAGTAGTTATATCTATTTGTTAACCTCGCGCGGTAATGGCAACAAAAAAACTCACATTCTCAGCAACAAAAAATATTAAAAGTCAACGTTCTAAATTCAAAAACGGCGTTCGAATTATGATTTAAAACGTGTTCCGGAGAAACTCGACGTTTCTAAAAACGAACATCTAGCCGCCGTCATTATACATACGGGTAATGAGAGCTCACACAAGAGCGCCGCGGACTATAAAAAGATTGAAAACTATACACGCTTTACCATATTCAGGGTACTAGATTATGGTAAACTTAATTATTTAGGACATAGGCATCAAACCGATATGCATTTTCAATTACACATTACTATTTTTATTTATATTATTCATAATCAAAAGAAAGATTAATCACCTCGATCAAGATGATTTACAAATTACGAATCATAGAAAGTTAAAAGTTCATAAAAGTCACTTGCTCATCCACTTTAAACGTAATAATTAAATGGCCGCTTCGCTCTTAAGCTAAACGAAGATAGTGTACTTTATAATAATATAATGTTTCAAATATTTCAAGGCTAACCGTTCTCAGCTGTCAATCATAATAAGCTATCCATCTTTGTCTTATTTACATGAGGCCTCGGACCTCTCGCTCGCTCTAGCTTACGCGCCCGATCGACTGCTTCGAGTTCTTTATTTGAAAATTTGATTTTAAATGTGGAATGAATAAGCATTATCTTAAGGAATCCGTTCTTTTATTTGAATTTTTAATTTCTTTTTTCGGTCTCACTACCGGCTTTGTGATTTTTTTTGTTTTAATCATTTTCGGTTGGGATTTTTGTTTCGCTTCAAGATTTATTGGGAGATGTAAATGTGGTCGGAGAGCGGTACAATTTGTTTTTTATTCGTTCTCATTTGACGTGCCGACTGTTTAGCGTTAAGTTTAGGATAACATAAGTAACCATAATCATGCTTTAATTTATTTTAATGTGATGTAACTAGTTCGTACTTATTTTTTTTTTGTAATAAGACCATAATCGAAAATTCCTAATGGTTTGTCATAAATCACATTTTATTTTTTGTGATATTTTTTAAGAAAATAATTTAAGCAATAAGCTTGCAATTTCATAGTGGCACTTTACTTGGTAATATTTGCCAAATACTGGTCTTAAATATCTTCACATACAAAATGTAGATAAAACGGGATTTTTCTACAAATAATAGCCAAGTACCGCTATTTAAGACTGGCCATCAAAAAAGTTTATCCGCAAAAAGTTGTGACAAAATTGGCTTCAGTAAAAAGTTGTTCTATATTCAAACGTATAGTTTGAATAAAGTTCCTGCCATATTTTATTGGCCAGTGTGTTTTCCACGTAATAAAAATAGTGATTGTTTATGAAAATCAACACTAACGATTTATAGGAATACGTTTAAGAAGAATTTGATTTTGTTTTCATAAAAGTGCATCGCACGTGTCTGGTCAACAAGTATGCACGCCCACGGACAAATTGCAGTGGCAGTGTTTTATTGCATATGCTGTTATAAAATTCCATAGATACGCAGTGAGTTGTACTGTAGGTCACATATAATTAACAGATTTTGTTTTACGTTTTTATCGATACCATTGATTATATAAAATTAATTTGACGACACGTTGGCCATGTTGGGAGTGACCCTCCTTGTGAAGCCAGCGGTCCTGGGTTCAAATCCCGGTAAGGGCAGATGTTTGTGTAATGAGTGCGAAAATTTGTTCTCGAGTCTTGGATGTTTTCTATGTATTTAAGTATGTATTTCTCTATATAAGTATGTTTATCGTTGTCTAGTACCCAAAGTACAAGTTTAGAGCTAAGTTTGGGACTAGATCAATTTGTGTGAGATTGTCCCCTGATAAAAAAAAATGCAAAATGCAAAATGCAAAATGTGGATACAGAATTATCAACAAGATTAGAGTTGTTGGTGTTCTGTTGCTCTGCCTGCCCCACTCTGGGAATGAAGGCGTGACGTTATGTATGTATGTATGTGTCCCCTGATATTTATTTATTTATTTAATTGACAGCGAAAAACACCATAGAAGTTTATATTCAGTTATTTTAAAATCAATTTGTATTTTGGTTTAAACTTTATACGACTTTTTTTGTTGCGCTATTGTTTTAAATAAGAATGCGTATAATTAATTAATTTACTAGTGGTTTACAGTTAAAATATATAAAGATTTAGTTACGTATAGATATTTATTATATGTATTGTAGCAGGTGCTACGAACGCTACGCCGTAGCAAATATGAGAACAACAAAATAAATTTATTTTCAGTTAAGTTACCGTATTAATGAAACTCTTCACTATTCGATAAAAAAATATTTACTATTTTACGATAATCGTTCAGTCGACTCCAGTAATGACCGTACTTTCCTTTCAATTTCACCTTGTCGTTGCACAAAGTTAAAAAATTAAATATAAAAAAACTCTATTTTTTTAGCAAGACCACCGTGGACACAGACCCACCGGTATTTCTGATAATCAGTCCTACGCACAATCTCCTTAGTCCAACTGCCAGTAAGCGCGGTAACCCTACACCCAGACATAAACACAGCGCAAAAATGTTATTGTTACCATAGCCAAGAGGACCTTAAGTTTCTTCTGAGAAGCATTCTTCATATCAAAACATTAATTAAGCCAACTACAATAAGCCCACATTAAAATAATACGCCGAATTCGACCCTAACGCAAGGCAATAATGCTCGTGCTCAGTTTTCCGAACGCATAAGTCTAACTGTCGCAATAAAGATTTGAATTTAAGTGGAAATAGTTTGAAATTGGAACGAGTGCGTTCACGGAGACGGTTCTGCTGCTCGTTTAATATGTAGGGATCGTTAAGGCGAAGTGATAAGGATCATTTCGCACTGTCATTTGTAATATGAAGTTGATTATGATTACGTGGTTTTTTTGTAGCTAACTGAAACGGGCTGTTGATATGTGCTTTTTCTCAGTTTTTTTTAATTTCATACCGGCCAGTACGTTAATTCCTAGATATCAAAGATATTAAGATAAAACATTAAAACTTCATTTGCTGGCTTAAACTTGATTCAGTAAATTTATCCCTATTATATTTAAGGAAGGATTGTGGATCGTGGATTTAAAAAGCAGCTTTTTGATTATATTAGAAAAACTACTTTTTGAAAACTGTTAACCCGAAAGAGACAGTTCTAACTTCAAATGATAGCAAATTTAGTCTACATACATTTACTATCGATGATTAGTTTAAGGTTAATATCGATACTATGGTCAAAAACTCCGAGGTTTTTTTTTTGACAACTTTGCGTTTGGCGTTCTTAGTCAAAAGCTTGAATTACTAGGCCTAGATTCTAAACAATGTAACATTCCAACTAACTTAAAGTTTAAAATGACTAGCTTCTTCATTAATATCCAGTATCCACGTATCAAAGTACATATCCCAACCATAGACAATTTAAATAAAACACAGACAATCATAAACGTTATGGTGTCACTCGTTTAATATTCCGCGCGCATTATGCAATAGACAAACGCATTCAAAATGTCCGTCTTTCTGTCCTTCGTTGACAGGAAAATGGCAAACGGTATACATTTTAATATTTCATACATGTATCAGTGACCATTTAACCGTAAAGATTATGCCACATGTAAAGATGTACTAGCCTTCCGCTAATAAATACTTGGTTTTGTAAATAGGTACACTAGATTGTACAGTTTCAGTTAAAATGGTCAAGCTAAGTTTTTAGTCAAAAAGTCTGTTTCATCAAACGTGTTTAACTAAAATAATGTTTTGTGTGGTTATTGCGTTAGAATAATGCCACTCTATGTCTTCCCGTGGATGTCGTAAGAGGCGACTATGGGAATATGGGCTTGCAACCTAACACTAATAAACTTTTTGGCTTTTTTGTGCAGAATGTGGTTACAGAATTATAAACTAGTTTTTTTAGAGTTGTTGGTGTTTCTTTAGCTCTGCCAATCCCACTCTGGGAATGAAGGCATGATGTTATATATTTATGTGTGAAATAATTTAAATGCGAGAGCATGTCTGTCTGTCTGTTAACTCTTCGTGCTTAAGGGTAAAATATAATAAAAAGTACCCACATATTCCTAACTTCTATACATCCAAGACTGAAAAACAAATCTTACCGCCAAATTCAAACTTCAACGACTTATTACATTGTTCCCCAATGCAATGCGCACGCGCATTGCGCATCCCAATTGCAAAACCTACTTTTAAACTGTATCAAAACCGGATTTCAAATTATGCAAGATACCGTAGTTACGTAACAATGTCACCAAATCAAACGGTATTAGGCTGACAATGAAAAGCATTAGTCAGCTGTCAGGGGACCTGTCACTCGTTCTGTCAAGCTTACCTCTCCAGTGCCAGTGGCTCTTTTAAGAGTCAATTTTTTATTGAAATGAGAAGCCATGGCATTTTAAGCGGTAACGCGCTAGCACAAAGAGGTTTTCTTAATTTCTTAATCTACTTAACTGTTACAATTAAATGCGTGAGTTGAATCAGCGGTGGGTTTTACGTAGAGGAAATGGTGGGGGAAAGAAAGAGGCAGTAAATCTAGACAAGATAAACCTGCTAACGGATCTGCTGGCTATCGAATCGAAATCTATGGAGTAGCCGTCGATGTGATCTGTCATCAACTAGAGTCAACCCTATGAATTTTGTCGATCTTCGACAGTCACTAACTTAGCGTGATTCGTCTTATCTACGTTCCCAGTACAGGGCCTCTATTCTACTGCGTTATAATGATATCGCGTTTGACATGTTTCCGTATTGTCAATGTTTTGAAAACTCTTATGTCATTTACACTAATGGCGACTGTGACAGAAACGATTCTAAAACACGTCAAACGCAACAGCCCCAGCACCATCCTGCGCATGATAGCGAACAGAGTAGACTGTCCCTATACAGGGTGTCTCATTTAAATCGGTCAGTGTGGGAAATTCTGAAACTATAAGACATACGAAGATCTGTTCTTGGAAACCATGTCATCGATTTTAATAAGAAGAAAAACTGCATTTATACATTAAAAAAAACCGGTACTCAGCTCGGAAATCAAACCAGATTGTTTTGGAAAAAATAAACTTACACTATTTCTATTTACTTAGATATCGATTGTGTGGATCTTAAACAGTAAATGGCTCTATGAAACATGATGTCTAAAATGTATGCATTGTTTTTACATACTTTAATTTATTTTAGTAGTTGTTCGAAGTTACCAATGTACAATTTTCAACTAGTTCAGGCATGTAAAATTGTCTCTACTAAAATAAATCAAATTAAATTATGTGAAAACAATGCATTTTATTCATTTTAGACATCATGTTTCATGGAGCTATTTACTGCTTAAGAACTAAACAATCGATATCTAAATAGAAATAGTGTAAGTTTATTTTTATCAAAACAACCGGGTTCGATTCCCGAGCTGAGACCCAGATGCAGTGAATAATCCTTTCCCATAGTGAAAACTCGGAAAACAAGACGACTCCCGAATGATACCGACGCGTCTATGAATTATTGCATTAATTGACGTGTTTGTATTGAATAAATAGAGTACTTTAGTTATCAGTGTCAAATGCCAAACCACGAGTTTGAAATATATCGCACTGAAATGTTAAAACTTAAAACCACCACGATCAAATTATATAGAGGTGTAGGTAAATTAAATGTTAACGAAAAAATGCTCTGGTATTAACCACTCTATATCGATAATTAATCTCGCGATGCAACCTTCCCCCATGATGTCTTGATGGTTACCGAGTCTGACTGAAGCAGCATGACAAGTACGAACATTTCCGAGAAAACACGATGGGAAAGGATTTTTCACTACATCTGTACAATCCTTCTATCGAATAAGTAACGTTAACGTATTATCATCGAGAAAATGTATTTGTCGATTGAGACGACACCCCTGTGTTCGTATTTAGTACTAATTCCTAGCACGAACTTTCAAATTAACTTTCGTACTCGTATCGTCACCGTATAATGATGGTGTATTGGTGTATTGTATACTTACGTAAAACTAGCTGTTACACGCGACTCCGTCCGCGTAGACATCGTTTATCGATATTTCCTCGATAAAAAGTAGCCTGTGTCCTATTTCAAGACGTAATCTATATGTGTGCCAAGTTTCATACCGATCCATTCAGTGGTTGAAGTGTGATTGAGTAACAAACATCCAAACATCAAAACTTTCTCATTTATAACAAAAAAAATATATGATAAGGACAAGGCACATGAGCACTCAGGCCACCTGATGGTAAGTGGAATCTGAGATCCATAGACTTTTGAATTTTTAAGACTATAATCCTAAGACCTCAAATGCGTTGCCAACCCTGAGGACTAAGATGGAATACCTCTATGCTAGTAATTTCACCGGTTGTCTTATCCCCACACCGGGACACAACAATGCGACCACTGTTGCTTGGCGGGTGGTTAATGGATAAGATGGTGGTAGCGATCCGGATGGACCCTGCACAGGGTCCTACCACCATCAAATAAAATAAGATACCTAACGTATAAAATGGTTTTAGGGTTTCATGCCATGGATAGATTCCGTAAAATTATAGTTTTCGAATAATAATAGTAGTATTAATAGCGGATCGAAAACGTGACTTTGATATTTGGTATGCTCATCAGTTTTTATATCAGAGTTCAAAAGAAAATTTTGCGGGGTTTGAAAACTAATCAAGAGATACACATACGAGTATATATCTTAATAAACTGTATTGTCTAGATTAGCGTTTTTTTCTGAAATTGTGGACAGTATTACTACCTACAAAAGTTTTTGACCAGTGCGTCTTACCCGTGATGACTTACGGAGCCGAAACGTGGACTCTGACGCTGGGACTGGTCCGCAAGCTAAAAGTTGCTCAGCGAGCTATGGAGAGAGCTATGCTTGGAGTATCTCTAAGGGATAGAATCAGAAATGAAGTAATTCGACAGATAACTAAAGTTACCGACATAGCTACTCGAATAAGCAAGCTGAAGTGGCAGTGGGCTGGTCACATCTGTCGCAGAACTGATGATCGATGGAGTAATCGAGTTCTGCAGTGGAGACCGCGCATAGGCAAACGTAGGAGCCTGCTAGATGGAGCGACGATCTGCGCAAGGTGGCTGGCAGCAACTGGATGCTCAAAGCTCAAGATCGAGGAAAATGGCGTGCCTTGGGAGAGGCCTATGTCCAGCAGTGGACTGCCGCAGGCCGATGATGATGATGATGATTACTACTATATATATTTTTATCTATATATTTTGATATTTATAAAGTTTTTATGGCAAAGATAAGGCAGACGAGGTATAGACCACCTGGTTGTAAATAGGATCCATAACCTATAGTTACTTTAAGTGCATGTTTTATTAGAAGCTTGCTTTGTGTAGGTTAATTCCTAAAAGTGGAACAAACTAAAACTTTGTTGGCTTATGAACTACCTGTGATGTATCCAATGTGGATGCCGGGTTAGAATAGTGCCACTACATGTCTTCCCGTGGATGTCGTAAGAGGCGACTAAGGGAATAAGGGCTTGTAGTACTGTTAGGCGATGGGCTTGCAACCTGTCACTGATACACTAGTAAACTTCTTGGCCTGATTGTGCAAAATGTGGTTACAGAATTATCAACAAGTCTTTTTAGAGTTGTTGGTATTTTTGTAGCTCTGCCTAGCCCATTCTGGGAATGAAGGCGTGATGTTATGTATGTATGTAAATGTACAATCATATTTAAGCGTTTTTTTTCCTCAATAAAGTAAATATTATACAATAAGGCGTTTAATGTACAACAGGTCACAAAGATACGGACAAGCATGAAAAACATTACTCTCTTCTTAACAGTCGGGTAAAGAGTTATGCGGATCACCTTCACTTAGTGACGGTTCTATTGTCCTTCTACATCTATCCAGTTTAATGGAACTGGTTCTTGATGGACTTATATTGCTACATTCGGTTGCGAATTAGATACGCTAAAGATAAGATTCGTCATTCTTATAAGTTGTTTTAAAGAACTCGGTGTTTAGTGATAGGGACGGTGGTTCACTTTAAAAAAAAAAATGTTAAGGAGAAGACACACGATCACTCAGGCCACCTGATGGTATGTGGAATCTGAGATCCATAGACATTTGAATTCTCTTAAGATCTCAAATGCGTTGCCAACCCTGAGGACTAAGATGGAATGCATCTATGCTAGTAATTTCACCGGTGCACCGGCACACAACAATGCGAACACTGTTTCTTGGCGGGTGGTTAATGGATAAGATGGTGGTAGCGATCTGGACGCGCCCTGCACAGAGTCCTACCACCACTAACAAAATTAATTGAATTTATATTAAAATACTTGAATGTTTACATAAAACTATACACATTATATCGCTAACCCTGGATCCTGAGCATGTAAGCTCTGTACGCAGTAAAAACACTTACAGAACCAATAATCATTCATTTTAACTGTGACTTACTTCATGTGTTTAAAAGAGTAAAACTTCATTGCTCTGTATTACTTCCATTCAGTAAGCATGAATCTTTTAAAGAGATCGTAACAAAACCAGTTAACTGTTTAATTGACATCATTGCCACTGACATAGAGATCTCAATCACTATTGAGTCAAGAAAAACACAAAAGCCGTTTTTAAGCAATTTATCACAAAATTGATAACTCCTCAAAAACTATGCACACCATATATCACCTACACATTAGAATTTCTAAGAAAACGAACACACCAACCGAACAACAGATGTAGAAATTCCTAGCAAGTTATAAGATTACAATTTCGAGTGGCTAGATAATTCCGCATTAGCATACAAAGGAGAATTACCGTCTGTGCGTCCGTGTGTCACAAATATACATATATATGTTATATATACGGCCACGCCTTGCTGTCATATGTAGCCCCAATTAGGTGCGCTTGGGCAATAGTTAAAAACGGAGTTTAGCATTGATTGGGTATTGCTTGGAATTTCAAGTAAGCCATTTAAATTTGTAACACTAATTTATACTTATTTTAGTATGGGTTCATAGATAATGTTAAGGTGTGCCGCAAGGTGCTTATTTGGGTCCTGATTTTTTCTTTTCATACCTTTATGGTGTTTTATTGGTAACGCTGTATAATAAACAGCTTATGAAGCCTAAGTAACACTTTTATACCCTGTTTGTATCGTATTAGATCATATACAAACTTTTGTAAAGGCATTGGAGAATAATTCTAATCACGTGACTACTAAAATAAAAAACGTAAAATTTAATAAGTAAAAACTATAATCAAAAACATTACCATGCTTATCAAAGCCATCAATGATACCACCCATTCCGAATAGCCCGTCTAAACACGGAATAAAGAGAAAATCGTCCACGCACCCGACCGTATCCGAAAACAATAAGTCAATCCGTATTACCATAAGCCCATTCAATATTTATGTACGTATAACATCTTCAGGAAGAGTCGCGACTTACCTCGAAGCCTGTCATTAAATTCCTAACACTTTCTCATTTAAATTCATAAATTTCCGGTGTAAGTGAATTGTGATTGGTGCCCGCGTCACGTTCGACCGATTGCACACACACACATGCACGCGCATTCCTTTATACGTCCATTATTCCATCATAAGTTCCGAAGCTTCGCGGAATCAGTTTTTTCGAACGTTTTTACAATCGAATTTTGAATTTGGAATTGTCATAATGGCCAGTTACCGCACGCATCGCATTATCAATTATTTAATTTGAATTCAGAATTCAATTGACAATAGAATTACAATACAGGCGCTTTGTGAGACATGGAAAATTTGTTAAAGTATAATTAGGAATTGACATTGTAATCGATTGAAATTCGCAAAACGAGCTATCATTTCAGACAGTTACCGTTTGCATAAACACGTCCAATGAAAAAAGGACTCGACGCTGTTGTCCTTTTATGGACATTGTAGGTCAGATTACACTGGCGATCTGAATAGGTCAACGCATAGTGCACGTATTGCAATGAATTCCATTTACTACACAATACAACAGAGCACACACGACTCTGAATTCAAATTATAATTCGAAAAAAGAACAACGCATAGGCCGCTGTTGCGCGAATTTCAAATATGGAACACATTATACTGATTTTGCGTTCTTAATATTCCGAATTCAAATTGTTTCGATTGCCGTGGGCCGGGCGCGGAACGAAATTGGTATTGTTACGATAATTAATAATTGTTCTCGTTTTTTTGCAAGAGTTGTTTGAGCTTGTTAATTTAACAATAGTATTTTTATTTTCTAAATCATCCGTCAATTTGTCGTGTCGAGTTTCGTTTGTAGCGTAGGCGTTCGATTTTTGAAAAGGTTAACGTGTGTTACATAAAAATAATGGCAGAAATCAACGAAAGCCTTGGTTTAGAATTAGTAGCAACATTTAAAAGACGAAATAACGAACTTTAATTAGAATGTAAATACCATTGCCGCGTGACGTCACCGGTCCACTTTCAACAACATACATTTTTCAATCTAAACGGACAGTTTCGGATCACTTAAGATTAACGACCTCGCTAACTGTTAGTTTCCTAACATTCGGTTAATTTGCCGGTAACGTTTGGTAATAAACTTTTTTTTTACGCTTCGTGTCAAGGGTGTGCAAAAACTTTAAATTAGTCTAGTGTCTTGGTCTCGTGGAAATTAGGTTATCTAGGTTTTATTAATAAATTGTATAACTTTTTTAATCGATCCAACGCATTTATGCAATTTTTAGACTGTGTTTATTAGCAACAGCTAAAGGTAGCTACCGCCAAGCAGCAGTGTTCGAGTTGTTGCAATCCAGTGTGGGAATAAGACAACCAGTTTAATAACTAGTATGGAGATTCCATCTTAATCCTCAGGGTTGGCAACGTATTGCCAGTCTTAAGATTGCAGTCTTAAATGTCTATGGAATTCAGATGCCACTTACTATCAGGTGGCCTGTGTGCTAGTTTGTGTGTGTGTTGTGTGCGGTAAAAAGTTCTATAGGTATCAAATCTAATACTGAACCATAAACAAGCAATGATCTCACGTAGCATTTTTAATGCGTCTATAAAGTCGAAATTTCTCAGATATTCCAAAAGCTATACGAATAACAGACACAAGTTGGTAAACAGAGCTGTTATTATAACAGAAGGGAAAAAAACTCCGAGGTCATCGACCCACGAGTGTTCCCAGCCACTCGACGGTTTTATAGAGAAAACACTTCAAAACGAATATTACTATTTCCATACTTTAATTACGTACTTACACACCCACACATGGGGACGGCACGCACACACGCCCGAGCTTATAATTATAAGATAAACATATGGCTTTTTAAGTGAAGCACCAGTTGTCTTGGATGTGTTCCGTCGTAAGTTGAAAGAGTTATATTAGATTACTGGCCATCTACATGATATCTTGCACGGTTAAATTGCATTAAAAAGTTCCGTTTACATTAGCTTTTTTTTCTTCAAACCGCACGTACGTCGACACCTTAAGTGTGTCTGATTGTTAAGAATCAAACAATAAAACACTGAGGTGTAAGAAAAATTGTTTATTATTATAATTGCTTATTGTATTACAGTCTATGGAAATGTTACTGGCCAACATGCGCGGCCCGACAGGAAAAAGAACTCGTTCGATATTCAAATTGGAATTGGAGTTTGAATACGCGATTGTCATTGGTTGACAATCAATCATTACAGTTTTTAAATTTCGAATTCCACGGTACGAGTTTTTGATTTAATCGGAAACGAGAGTGGCTACTGGCTAGTTTTTGTGGCGAGACTATTGTTTCGAATTCGTGTTAATTATTTTGTGATTTGAAATAATATTGATAGAAATGTCAAGTGATGCTTAAGTATGTGAAATACAAATAGGAGCTACTTTTTTCGAAGGCACTTGTTTTGTTAATGTTGTTTCTAAAATCAAAGTTGGGAATATTTGTTTCGGTGCTCGAAGAGGTACGTGAAAACGTAAGCGCAAACACTTTGCCTGTGAGGTGTCGAAAAATTTACATTTTCTTAGCTTTGTCGTGTTGACTCTAAGATTTAGAAATGTTAACCAAGCATTTTAATGGCGTCTTATACCACTGGTAAGTTGGATCGTTAAGTTATATTTGTTTAAATACTTAACGATTAATACTGTTGGTAAACGTTTTATAGCTAGTCGGAAGCTGGCTATTTTTATTTAATTTAAATATCGTTACGATCAACCGTTAAATGTAAAATAACACTTAAATTACTCTTATTTTGACGACCTGGTGTCTAAGTTGGGAGTGACCCTGCCTGCGAAGCCAGCGGTAAGGGCAGATATTTGTTACTGAGTCTTGGATGTTTTCTATGTATTTAAGTATGTATTTCTCTTTATAAGTATGTTTATCATTGTCTAGTACCCATAGTACAAGCCTAGAGCTTAGTTTGGGACTAGGTCAATTTGTGTGAGATCGTCCCCTGATATTTTTTTTTTTTTTAGTGTTTGTTTTACTTTGCCTTATGGTTCAAAATATCGTTAATTATAAGTCGAAGATATTTTTTTAACAATGCTCTTTTGAATGACATGTAACTGTTTGCCATCAATGCTGGGTTTCTAATCGCTATGTGGAGCGGTGGTACCGTAACCGCCTGGGGCTTGACGCACATTGCCCAAAAGAAAAAGGTAACATAAAATTGTAAAGTCCTTACACGTATACTTTTTTTGCTTTGGAAAGCATTATAATACTGTTTGTACGTGTAACGACTCTATACCAGATAGGACACGTATAAAACTAATAAAAGTGCGGGGGCCCTAGCCAAGATGCAAACGCTCCTATCGTTTTTCTTTTCTATCGCTCAAAATGTATGGGATGACATTCTCGTGCGTTTCGATAAACCACGTGGTCGACTGTCATCCCGAACATTTTGAGCGATAGAAAAGAAAAACGTTAGCGTTTGCATCTTGGCTAGGGCCCCTGTTTAGTTTTAAAATGATTAAATTCGATTCGACTATTAATTGGCGATGAATACACAGTCTAAGTATTTTTAGGAGATTCCGGTAACCTTCGGGGAGGGAAGATGGCCGATTGAAAAATGCCCGGCTTTTACTTTTGATTCATTCTGTTTACTGATTTACTCTATTCACTTGACATTGGCGAAATCACTGTGTGGACCGCCATTTAATAAAAAAAGAAGAAGTATTTTTAGAAAATAACAGATAAGAAATAACTTGCCAATGTATGTTAAAACCGCTTATTATAATTGCAGTGTATATTAAAAATGTTAATGGAGGCCGTTGCTTAACAATAACAACAAAGGTTATATTGTAGCCCACAATGTGACTAGTTTCGCATTTTGTATGCTAATGTGGCAAAATGTACGTATAATTATATATAATACTTAAGGCAAGATGCCTAATGATTACATTCCTTTATCAGTAGCCAATGAAACAGGTAGATAACTATTAAATAAATAAAAAAACCGCCCTCTTCAGCCAAAAGGCAGTATCTCAGAAATTCTTGTAGCAATATCGACCTTATTACTATCAGAAGAGAATCGAAAATGCTTTTATTGATTTGAGATGCTACTTATTGTCTTAGGAGGGCAGAATCGCAACCCTTACTTCCATAGCTGATAACTCTTAAATGACTGTCTTGTTGTATTTTTTTTTCATGGATGAAATCGAAATCTGAAGAGACTAGAACGTGGGTATTTTTGCGTTCGCAGGGTTAAATTAAGCTAGCAAAATTGATTTTTTTTTTTATATATTGAGGAGAAGGCACCCGAGCACTCAGGCCACCTGATGGTAAATGGAATCTGAGACCCATAGACATTTGAATTCTCAAGACTACAATCCTAAGACCTCAAACGTGTTGCCAACCCTGAGGACCAAGATAGAATGCCTCTATGCTAGTAATTTCACCGGTTGTCTTATCCCCACACCGGAACACAACAATGCAAACACTGTTGCTTGGCGGGTGGTTAATGGATAAGATGTTGGTAGCGATCCGGACGGACCCTGCACAGGGTCCTACCACCACTAAATGCTATGTATTAAAAAAAAGGGTGCGAGTGCGAGTCTCTCACCAAGGGGTTCCGTACAAACTTATAACAATGTAAAATCGTATTGAGTGACAACCTTGCCTTGGCTGTTGAAAACCCGTTGTCTCCACACATTGACATAGGTTACAATGAGTTTACCAACTGAAAATAAGTTTGCAATCGCATTTTTTTGTGATAGTGCAACAATTAATGATTTTCGGATGTTTTCCTTTATTCGTGTTGTAAGAGCTTCAGTCTCGCCAAATTTCAGGATTATAAGTCTACGGGAGTGTCAAAATATACGTTTATTCATAATGTATGTTTTTTACATTAACTTGGAAATTTTATTTATGCACAGATTCAAGGGACTTTAGACTTGAGTATTATTGTTTTAATTTCAACTTGATACCTCCACGCGCTTTCGAGATAAAGGGTCTTGACAGACAGACGGTCGGACAAAGTGATCCTATAAGGATTCCGCGGCGTTTCTTCCTTTTGAGGTACGGAACCCTAAAAAGTACGTTGAAAACTACAATGCCCCACAGACAGACATGGTTGTTTAAATTATAACTCCCCTCTTTTACTTTTTAAAATACGAATATACTAGCGCCATCTTTTAATTAATATAAATCTAAAACCGCAGTCTAAGTTTTGAATTAAAGTTCTTGGAATGTAGGGGCGTATTCTAAAGGCATGATTATAATTTGTTAGGTAAGATAAAGCTCATTATGAGATAGTCGATATCGCACTTGACAAAAATCGTTATATTTGTAATAGCGCCGAGTACGGCTGGACACGTGGTTAATGCAGTACCGACAGTAAGAGCAAGCTTTAAAAGTATAAAAATAACCACAAAGTATAATGTACCTAGTAGATTTAAAAAGCAAGTAAACTAGTAATAGTGATAATATACAATATGGGCAACCTTTTCAAGTAAATATATTTGTTTAATTTCTAGTAATATGATCATACAAGAGATATAATGGTTGTGAAAAAATTGCATTTTGCTTGACAACGTATAGTTAAAAAAAAGTGTCACGACAATATCGGCTTATTTCATCAGAAATATATCAATATGCAAAACATACTTAATGAACCATAACCCGTTATCATTAATCAATTTAAAACCATACATAAACACATTACACCACCCGTCACATAGATACGTGTCAAGTCAACAATAAAGATCTTTGATCCACCGGTCGATATGTGATCGATCCAGCGACGTATGAAATTAATTAGTGGACGCAATACAAACTGGTTAGTGTTGTATAACTCTGCGGCATGCCTTTAGGCTGTTTTGATATTAAACAAAAAATATCACGGTAGAAAGAAAACTGCTGTAAGAAAACAACTATGTAATCGTCCTAGAGTTCCTAAATTGAATTTTAAAGCATAAAACTAGTTCTTAACTTAAAGCATGTCATTTAGCTGTACCCAGAAGGACTTCTTTTGTTTGTGATGCTCCATCTCTTATACTCTTTATTTGTAGCCAAAGCTCAAGAAAGAGACAAAACTAAATTGACAATGAAAACGAAAGTATGAAGTTAACCGTGTAATCTTTTAGGAACTAAGTAGGACTAAGTTAATAAAATTAGTAGATAAAATCTGTTTTTTTTTAACGTAATTCCCTTCAATGAAATTCATAAAATTGCTGCGTAAGACTTTAATAAAGCCAAGTTCCAAAGTTGTTCTGTAGACGAATGGTTTTGCCGACGCTACACTTTATCGTGGTCGTGCATCAGAGTTAGCATTATTTTGAGAAGTAATTATTAATGTAGGTAGTTACCGAATTTCAGGTCGGAGCAGCACGGTCGCGGCTAATGAATAATAGAAAACTGGACTGTCCAAGTAGCTGATATCGAGCCCCGATAAATGATGAATGCGTTTTCGGTAGAGATTTTTTCTCAAAGTAATTATCAGCGTTTTTTATGGAGTGGACTTTCTTTTTTTACTTGAGCTTTTCCGTGTTCAAATTTCAAAAGTAGCTATTGTTGTTCCATTTTTGAAAAGCACAATTAAAATTGGAACGTTTTTGAAATAATAAGTTTAAAAATACTGGCGCCTCGTTATTAGTGCAGATTAAACGGATTGCATTTAAAATATCCCGCCGATTTCGGACATAATAACCGACGGAAAAACAGTAGACGATGATTTCTTTAAAGAATCCGCGAATGGCCACTTTATAAGGAACTCCGTAAATTTGACAAAAGAATTTTATGAAGGCATAAATTCGACGTCGGACCGTCAGTCGATCGGTACATTTAATACGCGCGTTCGGAGAAACATCTTTTTGTCCGAACTCGTTCAATTACAGACGAAATTAATGATTGAACACATTTATCGTGAGTATTCATATGATACGCACACACACAAACACTCACAATAGGATTACATACCCATAAATGGATCGGCATAACCAGTTATGACCGCTTATTCTCCTATAGTAGCTGCTTAACATTTTTGTATCTTTTGTTTCGCGTAGAACTGTGTTCTCGCATTTTAATTTGAGCTTAGCCTTATGCTGTAACATGAATCATATTTTTATTAGTGCTCGGGCACATAGAGTATCATTTAATGTCTCTTGTTCGTCACCAGTAGCACGCCAAATCTAAACCTGTTTTAGGTTTCGCTTTTTCTTAAAAGATTGCCCTCGGTGGTTATTAACTTGAAGTTAATAATGGCGAAATGTAGCAAACTAAAGTAAAAACTTCTCCTTTTAAATCGTAAACCGTCAGAACTCTCGATGCGGAGTAATTACAAATATCAATCTTAGTAAAGACATAAAATCGCCTAACGTTTTTTATATCCATTTATACGCATTTTATGTTTAACTCAGTCATTAAGAACATCAAACGGAAGCTCATAACAGCATATCGAGTCAATACTAATATAAAACCGATTTGAATTTGGAATAAAACGTTTATGGCCGGGAGTCCTGATCGTACGAGCAATATTTCAAATTAGGAACAATTCAAATCAAATCTTCGAATTCTCGTTAGAGCAGGACGCCCGTAGGGTTGATGACCCGTTGATATGTCAGCACATGTCCGTCTCTTTTACTCTTGTCGGTTTTGTGAGTAGGTGTTCCTTTCTTTCTATGAGATGTTGATCTTGATACGTCACATTTTTAATAAACGAACGCCGTATGACATGGCGCACGGAATTTCGTTCGAATGATTAATATGGCCGCTGCGTTCGTATTCGAAACTAATTATGCTTTGTTTTTGAACGTTATTAGAAATATTGATAGTTTCATGTCGTTGCTCGTGTTTTTGATTTCTCGATAAACGATTTGGAGATAGAAAGTTGTGTTTGGAACAATTGAGTGCACAAGAGGTTACGTGTAGGCAGATAAGAGAAATACATGTACTAATATTTAATTTTTAAAATAAATGGGTTCTCTTTGTTAGTTGGTAAAGATACTTTTGTGATTTGCAATGATACTAAATTGTAATAATTTTCGTTGCATGTTGGGAATATTATGCATTAAAATTCCTGGAAGTTTTATATTGGAAGATGATAGTCGATAAAATCTCACGCATGGCTATTAATTACAAATAAGATCGCTGGCCGCTAAGAGGCTTTAATAAGGCAATAATCTCGTCGCCCGTGGCACTTCGCTAACATTACACTCGACTTGGTCGTCAAAAGTCCACATTAATATGTGTGGCGGACTCGAATATAAAACAAATGAAAAACGACTGACTCAAACCCACACAAAACCTCAAACATGTACTAGACATCATACTGAGCGGCGTTTCATTACAACCCAAATAAAAAACTTCATATTTGACGTTTAACAAATTGTTCCTTTTTCAAATCGACCAATGAGACCATTGTGTTCACTCCTAATGGCGCGTTCTATTTTCAAATCTCATTCTCTTTTCAAATCTCGCTCGCCTTTCAGATTCATTCGAATTTGGAATGCGTTGGTCGGATGTACGTACGTATTTTTCCCACACGTTCTTTTTTCGAATTGTTTGTCTTTTAAATGAGTTGATTAATAGGATGTTTCGTTGTCTCGATTGTTGCAGTTTACGGCCGCGCGGCGCGCTTGTCGTGTCGCGTGTACGAGCCGCAACAACCTGCGGCTGAAGAGACATCCTTCACAACACGACTACAAGCGTACCTACACGTGTACGTACCTAACCATACGCATGATAGATCGAAGCCTACAACAAAAGCGAATACTATAATGATTTATCGGTCTCGAATAATTGGCAGTGAGCACTATCGCACGGGTGGGCAACGAGTGGCATTAAAATTTAATCTAAAATATGCATCTGTAAAATCCTCGAAACGGCCAAATGTCGCATCTAGCCGGGCGGGAGATATTGCCAAAATGCATAAACATCAAAGGGGTTTTTGTTAAAAAAAGATTTTAAAAATTGAAGGGCGCGTCCCCTAGTAGGCAAGTCCGAGATTATAATAACGATTTTCAAAAGTCCCCCTTCGTTCTTTTATTTTTATATTTTTGGAAGGGTTCTGTAAGTGGACGCGGGGAACGACGTTAAAATTTGACACTAACACTTTTAAAAAATGGGGTGAGTTTGCATGTTTGTGTCGGAATAGTGCGCGTTGCGCGATCGATGAGGATTACGCGCGATTTGCCCTGCGGGATGAAAATGAAAACGTGCCCCTCGCACCGGTGCATTTCCATTCGAATTCGCAAGTCTTGTCCAAATTCGACCGATTAAGTTTGAAATAACTTCCAATTGGCAACGCATAGTTGTACACACCCACATTATAAATTTGTTGGTTCATGTTCGTTAAAGAGTTTAAAATGACAAAGTGAACTTTTAAATGCACAATTTTGATCTGTCACACTGTTATTTGCATTCAAATTTGAAAGGTCAGCTATAAATCCAAAGTGATTTTCCGAAAGACCAACATTTCGAAAAAAACATGCGACAAATCGAGGCCGCTTGTTCCGTGATTCGACCAATTTAAGACCAAATCCGTACCAATTGTTGTCGCGCGACGCTTTTATCAATAAAAATAAAAATCTCCGAGGAAGTGACCAATTTGTAACAATGTTTGATGGAGAGGACGCGCTCATTCAACTCTCGACCCAACCGTTAACAACTAAAGGGCCATATCGGCAAAACTAAAAAATGGTAACAAATTAAGAACCTTTAAATTGACGACGTACAAAACATAATTGTGAAATCAATTAAACGTCTATTCTAATTCCGTTCGCGTTCGAATTTCGAAATTCAAATCGCAATATCATTAAACTTGCGTCATAAATAGACAGTTATTTTAGCCCTATGAAGGAGTGCATTACACCGAAAACGTCGTAGAAAGTCGTATATTATTTGACGTTAGCACGAACGAATATTTTCACCGAGACGTGAGCGGGGCCCGATCCCGTGCATACTGATTGACTGAGTTATTGCGACTTTTCCCGCTAACACGTATCGGGACATGTTATTGAAATGACGCTATTTCACGTTGACGGATAAACATCGGGTAGACTTGTGCGCAATAGGATTCCTAATAGAATATTTCCTAGTATATTGCCTTGAGGTGTACTTAAGTTTGAAGGAAATGTAGAAACACGAACGTTTTGATGCTTGGAATTTACTATGCTGTGGATTTTTCAGACAATTTACTGTAGAAATTACAAACACGCAAGTCAATTTGGCAAATGTTACGGCTCAAGCCAAATAACTTGACAGATGTCAGATTGGTGGGGACCCTAGCACTTATATTTTAAATTAACTCTACGATATTTAAGTACCTGCATAAAAAGTCACTTCACACTACTGACTGAGGACATGACCCTATCATTCGATTTCGTCAATAATTTAAAATTGGAACGCAGCCCAGCGATAATTCTAGGCTCCATTGTGAAACTCATGCGTAACCCGCATATTAAAAACGCTACTAAACTAACTACTAGCGAAAACGGGAAACAATCGGCCGTTCCATATTTGAAATCCGAGTTTGAATATGGAACTATTTAAAATTTCGAATCCGTTGCGTTATCGGTGGGACGTGCAGGCGTTTTCCGATTGTTCTTTATTTCTCTATAACCTTAGACTAAAAACGACGTAAGTAACCCGTAATTTGATGTGCAGTTACACCGTTTTAGTAAAGCAAGTAATTCTGAATTAGGACGCGTTTTGTATATCCGTTTGAGTCGGTGGCTTTGTAACGGTCGGTTTTTTGAACGAAATATGAATAATTATTGGTTCTCAAACGTACAAGGGTAGCTAAAAGGATAATGAAATAAGGAAGAAATTATTACGGTAAAAAATGCTAAAGGTTTCTTAAAAATCGGTATTCTTCATTACTCAACCTACGACTATACTGCAATTACTATATTATTCGTACAGCTACGACTATTCTGCATAATATTAAACAATAATTTCACTCGGCGACATTGTAGGTACAATTTATAATTGATTAACCGTATTCCCGTTCATTTTGCCACCTTTAATTAACCACAAAAACTAGTTCTTCCCTTACGAATCATTCCTAATACGTCATCGACACTCGACTTGTTTAAATTTCGAAGGTTTTTACTTCATCATTTCCAATGGCTCCACGGGGGGTCAATCTTCCATATTAATTGAAGAAGAGAATAAGCAGATTGTTGCGAAGTAAGTTTCGAACCAATCATCTGGCGATGTTCGGTTGTTTCAAAGAACATATTTAACCGTTTTTTTAAACTTCGAATATGGTATTCATAAAATTGGGGTGTTTTTCGTATAAGAGCTACTATTGGAACTCGTTTTTCAGTGGTATATATTGTATAGCTTCAAGTTAAAATATGGAAAGGAGTGTAGATATATTCGACATCGTCACAGCGATATTATGGCAACCGATTGTTACGCGCTGTGTTTTTTTAAATATAGTGAATATAGAAAAAAAAAGCTCTTTACCTACAATATAATTTGGGCAATGTTGATAGTTAGACCAAGCTGTAGTCTTATAGATTGTTGATAAGACACTTTCAGGTGTCAAACTATTGTAAACTTAGTTTTATATAACCCTGTGTGGTTACCGGGTTAGAATAGTGCCACTCCATGTCTTCCCGTGGATGTCGTAAGAGGCGACTAAGGGAATAAAGGCTTGTAGTACTGTTAGGCGATGGGCTTGCAACATGTCACTAATACACTGGTAAACATCTTAGCCTGATTGTGCAAAATGTGGTTACAGAATTATCATCTTTTTTTTTAACTTGGTGATTCTGTAGCTCTGCCTACCCCACTCTGGTATTAAAAGCGTAACGTTATGTATGTATGTATGTATTTATGGCTAGTAGAAACTTAATTTAGGGTTTTAAAAAAATTATATACCTATCATTTTTCTGTTTCTCCTAACTCATAAACAATGGAAAAACTAGCAAAAAACCAGCCATAGTGACTTGTCGATGGGACATAAATAATGTTAATGTGGTATAAAAGGCGTTTTTCGATAAATTTATACCCAAAAACGTCCGCTTTTGTGGCAAAACCGGCCCAAGTATAAAGTTGTTCATACATTATTCATCGCATACACTTTTGGGACTTAGTCACCTCTTACACTGTAATGCAATTCTGATAAAATAAACTCCTGGCTGGAAACTGTCACGGCAACGGTTTCTTTTTAATTTCCGAACACCTTATATAGCGGTCATTATTGCCAGCGTAAAAAAACGCTATCAGTGTTGCCTGATAAACACATTGTTGTTAGACGGGGCAATAATTAAAGAAAATTATCTTTGGAAATTGAGTAGAATAAAAAATTAAACACGTGAATTAAGATGGACGGACAAAGAGTTCGTTAAACGCAAGTCACTTCATACGAATGATCGGGCTTTGTTTCAAAGTAGAAAATTTGAATTTTAATATCGAGTCGATTATCGATTGTAATTGTACATATCGATTGTGATTGTGGCCGCGTAGAGCTGCCACTAATTAAGGCGTCGCTTCCTGGATCAGTTGGCTTAATGCGCGATGAATTTTAACTATTAAAATGATATTTGCACGAAAAAATCAAATAAAAACTATTAAGACATCGCTAGATCGATTTCTCATTATAAACATATTTAACCTTGATTTGCGAGTCCGTCTGTGTATTTCTTAATTGCTATTCTCTTGGTCCTTTCTGCGATAGTGTTTCTAATATTATATCGAAAGATAATAACATAAACAAACACGCCATCAACTTTTAGAACAAATCACAAACGGCATTATAACTGCAAAATAACAGAAAAGCAAAATGAAGTAGAGTGGTATATTTTCGGTTAATTTACATGCTCAGAGATAACGACTTATGCGTGTGTGTGTGCTGTATCCCCATGGAGGGAAACGGGATTACCAAAGGGGTGAGTCCAGCCATCATCAATTATTTTAGTGAATGCGCTCGGCTTTCCAATTTTAAAATAAACTCATATTTTTAGGGAAGGGGACACTAATAAAATTACATGGGGGCCTTTCGGAGATAAATCTTTAAAAAAATGGAGCTCGCTGTTTTTAGTATCTTTTATTCAGTATATTGCTTTTTATCTTGACGATAAAAAAGTTTCACGGTTACTCACATTCGCAAAACTGCGACGTCTTTTGGGCTCCATGCCACTGGCACGAAATTTCCAAGTGAGCAGCCATATACCTGTAAAAAAAGAAATCCAGTTATTAAAACGATTCGAATTCCGAACTTTATAACTCAATTCCAAATTCAAAACTATAAGATTGTAAATAAGAATGATGTTCTAATTGGGAACGAATCGATCGCTTCCAAATTTAAAATCTGATAGCGGTGTGCAGCCGTATTCGAGGCACAAAGGACTGAACGAGCATGACGGGTCTAAAATTTGAAAATGGAATATTAGATAAAGTGAAGCCATTATACGCGAGAAAGAATAACTATTGGTTTGCATTTAATAGAAAACGCGTAGGTTGTTCGAATTAGACGTTCTTGTTCCAATTTTGAACTTTATCGAAACTTATTGCTCTTATGTTTTATTCGGGTATATTGTGATATTTAATTAAAGGTATAAGAAGTCCCCGTTTGCGTATCGGGGTCAACGACTTGCGTATGCTGGCTGCGTGTGATGCTATGCACAAGTGACCTCTTAATGCGACTTATTGGTTACTCATTTAAAGTGTGCGAGTCACAGACCGTCAGCGCCTCATACCGAAGGAATTCAACACGCTCGCGCCACTTATTTCAACGTATTATATTTTCTTAGACTGTGGTCAGAGCCCTATTAGGAGCAGCATAAGGGCTCATTGTCATACGAGCAGCAATAAGCACGAAATCATCCGTTCATTTAAGGAGTGAATATCATTTTTATTACGGAAATAACTCTTCATTAAAATCAAGAAGCGTAATACTCATCACGTGGCAAGATTGATCAAGTCAAGTGTTGAAATGATAGGCAAATAATGGGCTATGCAGCTAGTTTAGATGTAGACACCGATGACACCGTAGATTTCTATAAGCGGCTGGTGAAACCCGCCTATAGAAATCCGCCTACGCGCTGCGAAACAAAAACAGATTGCGCAGTTCCACAAAACATCATTAAATACAATATTTCGTTTAAAAAGCACTCCACATATCTGCGCCATTAATCACTAAAACTACCGACCTTCAAGGAGAACATCGGAATAAAATCGGCAATCGAAATAAAGCACTTAAAGCGAAACGTCATTATCGCACAACATAAATAAAAAATACACTGAAATCGAACGCAAAAATTGAATATCGAACTCGATTTAAAGCAGAATACGAATTTTAAAAATACGAGCACGGCCGAGCGGCATTAATTAAAAATTCTCGGTAGAATATTCAAAAATAGAATTCGCATTCGAACGCTCCTTGTACGGGCCAGAAGTTTGAATTTGGAAGGAACAAAAGGAGGAGCGCGCGGGAGCAACCCTTTTAGCGCTGATAATCTGTTCCTTGGCCGTGTTGTGTTTTGTTTTTTATTTGTTGTCACTTTTTTGTCCGAACCGAGATTGTACGCAACATTCTTTACTTCGAAACGAAGCTTTTTCAACTCGCGCCGTATTTTTTATTCTTTTTAACGAGACCTCGCGTGCGGTTTAATTGACGAATGGTCACGAGGGAAATGTTTAATATATTTTTGAGGTCCTTTGGCTTTTTGCGAATGTCAATGTCGTCGGGATCCAAAGCTTAGGAAAGGTATAGTATAATTTAGTGCTGCGGTTCCTGCCTACGCGGTGACCTTTTAGGTAGCCCTAACTTATTGTATTCCATCGGGGTGCTGACTCAATTTGTTTTGACTGCTTTATCAACTTTTATATTTATGTCTCAACAAATCTTTTAAACTCGGGTAGAGAACAAGTCAATAGAGACGTTGTGCTGATGTAGTAAGCATACCGACAACGATCTTAACAGGATATCCTTTCGCTCTTATTTTAATGTTCAATGAACGAGAATCCGCTGACGATTCTATAATTCAACGTCTGACTTTACATACATATTGGTAGCATAAAAACTATTATATTAAAAATGTTGAAAACGCATTAAAACCTTAATTAAATTCAATAACTTCTGGTGTGGTTGCCGGGTTAGAATAGTGCCACTCCAAGTCTTGCCATGGATGTCGTAAGAGGCGACTAAGGGAATAAGGGCTTGTAGTACTTTTAGGCGATGGACTTGCAACCTGTCACTAATACACTAGTAAACTTCTTGGCCTGATTGTGCAAAATGAGGTTACAGAATTATCAACAAGTTTTTAGAGTTGTTGGTATTTCTGTAGTTCTGCCTACCCCACTCTGGGGATGAAGGCGTGATGCTATGTATGTATGTATGTATGTAACTTCTCTCTCTAAAGTAACCTCCACAAAAATCCAACAAATCTACCCCTTCTAAAAAACGAACGAACTGGCTGGTTTGAATTGCTTCGAAATATAAAAATTTAAAAATAGAATGCAATCCTTCCGCCCTCGGTTAGTGCTTTACATGAAATATTATTTTATGGAATCAACATCTGCGGCGCGCGTGTGTGCGTGCATTATGAGTGCGGTCGGCTTTATGTACACAAGTGAAGTAATTTCTGTACAAGTTAAAAGTTTCAAGTGGTTTTGGACGTTTAAAAATACTTTTGAGTTTTATTTCTTGTTGGTTAGTGATTTATAGAGGATTCATGGAGCGGATGGAGTTATGAAGATATTTTATAGCTTTTGTTACAGACAATTAGCTAATAATTAGCATCATTAGCGCGTCTGACATGACTCGAAAATCTGGAAATCAGTCCATACAAATACATAAAGATTGCTACCCTTTAAATTTAATTTGTCGCTAGTTCCGTCCTGCATCAAAAACCCTGTTAACAATCCTTCCGAATCACATTGCCGGGATTCATTTTTTAAAATTGGAACGAAAAAAGAAACCCTTCCATTTTTGAATTGGTTTCGTCACGGCGCTCCCCATTGTATCAGTTCTATTTAATCCTGGCACACAACAATGCACGACGTTAAAATATGTAATTTGAATGTGGAACATGTATTTTAGTCAACAATTTTATCCAAATTTGGAATCATTATTTTTCTTGGCAACACTTATTTCTAAAGATTTTAGCCATTAGCGAATATTGACGTTAGCATTACACACGCGTGTATCATGATTTAAAATTTGAATTAAAAATTTCAATGGTTTTGTTCTCTTTCTTATAAAACTTCAAGCGCCACATTCGCTTCTAAAAAGGTTGGAACGAGTTATTGTGAACGCTCAGCTGTGTTAGTTTTGGTATTACGTTTTTTTCGTCTACCCTTCTTTTTAAATTTAACTCTTTTGACTATTTTAATATTTCGGGAACATTTTTAACGTAGGGGGAGGGTGTGGGTGTTTTTTGGTGTTTCAATACAATGGGTTATGTTTGCTGGTTCGTATGCGGGCGATGAATGTTTAGAATCGATTGAATTTAGTTGAAAGGGTTGGTTTTAATCATGGATTTAAAGCGCATTGCCTTTATTTGTCAATCAAGATCACATAAAAGATAAAAAGCGGTAAATAAATCATTTCTGAATGTAACATGGCTTTACTTTAATGTGCCAGAGTAAAAAATGTATAGTTTGTTTTTAATATATTTTCAAGACTAAGGATAACTAAAACTAATTATTCATAAGAAACAATCAAAACTAGTTGTAATCACCAACTCGATCAAATCGCATTTAAAACCCTTTTAGATGAGTTAACAATTCATAATAAAGACAATTAAACAAAATGACTTGTCAACATTACCTACACAAAAAAGGAACCCTTTACAATTAAAATCGAATAAAAATCTTCGGACAAAAAAATCAAAGGAAGCGATCGGTTTCGAGGAAGAAAAAAACCGGGTGAATGTCCTTGTGAAGGGATAGGGGCACATGTGGTGAGCCCATGAAGCGGCGACCACTTCGACGTGTTCCACATACATCGCTGCGACACACGCGCCGCGTTGTTTGTAAGCTCTAAGTCACATAGCAATGGATTTCACATTTTTGAGAATACAAAACGATGCGTAGACGCAGGAAGTGCAGACGAAGACACATGTTAGTGTCATAATATTACGTACTACACGGTTCTTTGTAAAAAGATAGATTGAAAGGCCAGGTGCTGTATGTTCGTTTGTTTTAGAATTAAAAGTTGTTTAATTGTTTATGACCTAAAACTACATAATTTAAGACTTATTGGTGTTTCCTTGAACCTTTTTAAGTTATTTATCGTATATTTCATACGAAACCCGCAAATTGGTGTAACTTTGTGCAATTTTCTGCGGTGTGCTCGTAAACTTTTTATGACTCACTTTTGCCAAAAAAAAGGATTTAAAGTATAAACGATTCATATTACGTAAACTGTTGCCATTGGCCATTTTGAGCATGTATTCGCTTTTAAAAAAGGAACACGCAATTTTTGAATAATCGTAACCATCAGTTACGCCTGAAATTCAAATCAAGAACATTTACAATTTCAGGAATTCAATATCCGTCGATTTCCGCAAAAATAGAATGCGCCCAAATTTTTTGAAATTCCCGTATTCTCATATAATAGATATGATGTCGATTGCAGGATATCGCTAAACAAATGAATGTTGACATACATATTATTCTGAAACTGTCATGTTAAACTCGTTGGACAATCATTATAATAATAATAATTAGGCTATAAAGTTATTAAATTAAGAGGTAAATGAACATAGTTATGCAGTGTGAGCATTTATATTGCCATTTGCGCTGTTCAGAACACAAATGTTAAGTTTTACGAGCGAGTTTAAGACCACTAAACCCCGACTCGTCATGTCTGCCGTCACCACTATTCGTAATTTTGTAGAATGTCTGTTTTGCATACTTTTCTACCAAAAAAAAATGTTGATATTATTGAAATAATTATAGTTGTCAAATAAAATTGTGTATGTTTTTTTAGTTATAATTAAGACCCATTATATAAGTTTAAAAAGGTTTAGGTTGCTTTTTTACACAACCTTAACTTTTTTAATTGCACCGTAACAACAATTATGTAAAGCAACTGTTTATTGTAGACGTAATTTTTATGAAATTAATGGCATTTTAAAATCGATTGTAATGTGCTGCCTTAAACAACAATATAATCTACTAGATCATTTCTTAAGTTCTTTCATTTCAACAGACGTATGATATAACAAACATAAACTAAGTTAATTAAACAATAATGCAATGCGCAGACGCATAAATAACAGTGACATCTCCGAAATAGATGATTTTAATCAACCGCCGCGCGTATTTCATTTTAATCGGTTGTTCCTAGTTTTCGCACAACGCGCGCACCTGCCGCGCACTCTGTTACGCGCACTTTGTATTTTGCGCGTTTGTTTTGCACTTTACGTAATTATCGAGATTCGTTTCGGTTTTTCCATGCGAATTTTTTTTCTTTCGAATTTTTTGGTGGGATTCGTTTGTAATTTCAAAGGGGTGGTTTGAGGTGATGCTGGATGAATGTCCATGTCTACGAGGTTTTATATACTGGATGTTATTAAAAATTTGATTAGCCGTGTGTAGTTATTATATTAATAAAATTAATATTAGTAAGTAAATCTATTATCATAATACATCGCCGTATCGGCCGTTGCTCGCATTAACTTGTCTCCGTTACATTTATTAGAGCATACATAATATTTCGTTGCCTCGTACGACAATAGACTACTCGGTAACCGACACTATAAATCTGCGTTTTTCGCAAACGCATAAAATCCAACGCACCTCTATTATTGAATGCTATCAGACCGCACAGAAATATAACCATCCCGCATCAGCGAGATACGTTGCTCTCGCTCTGTCGCCGCGCGCGCCGCTATTGTGTCTGGCGCGACTTTGCGAGATGTTCTCGTCTCACTTGTACGCGCTAGCGCTGTCCCTCTCTAGTGCGTGTCAATGCAGTTTATTGTGGACATTAATGGGTCTGATTACAAATGTAAATTTTCAGCGCGCGACGGCGTTGGTCCGCTTTTTTCTGTTCGATTTCTCTTTATGGTATTAAATTGTAACCGATTTAATTATTAGTGTCCAAGCTTTTCTTAAGTTAATTCTATTGTTTCAAAATGCGAAATGTGACTTGAGATTTCTAATTTATTTTTATTTGCAAACATTCGATTGTGACCACACAAAAAGCACTAGTTACCACTTTTTAATGCCACAAGCTTGAGATTCTAATTGTAAATGGCTTTCAAAACAAAAATCTTAAATACCTATATAACGAATATATTCACAATACGTTAGTACAAAATCTATTGTCTGACCAACAAAGAGAATTGGAACTGATGCAACTTAGACGAGAATAAAATAATCAAGAGTATACATTACGCATGTCGAACGCACACTGACAGGCGGACTTACCTATTATTCGCATATCAGGGCACTTTATTTATAAAACGCGCCCAATATAACCTGGCCCACTCATTTAGCTTCGACGCCAACGAGTGGTAAGCACTCGGGGGTGCATCGAGGGCCTTCTAGCGCTGGCTGTGCGGTACAACGGTTTCCCAACCGAATACCGTTCGCAAAAGATCTCAAACTGCTGCCAATTTTCAGAAAGACAGAGCTAAAATAATTGCAGCAAACGCGCCCTATTTCGAGCCGACGCATACAGTTTAGATAGAATTTAATTCTAGAACATTATTATGCGATCGTTCACCGGTTGTTGTTGGCTGGAAAGTTTACACGTTCGAATTTTGAAAAAAATCGTTTTGTTGCGTTTTTTGTAATGTTTTATTCATTGTTTAAAAATTAAATTTATTAGAAAACAATGTTCTTTAAATAAAAAAATGTTAGTAGAATGTTACTGAATAAAGTAGGTTGTAAATATATTGATTACCTATTTTAAGCATTGTCCAAAAAATATATTACCTACATAGATCCGTAAGGGTGTTTGATAGATTTAATTCTTTCGGAATTCCTGCTTTTGCTATATTTTCTGAACATTCGCCAAGCTAGAACTATTAAATATAGATAATTTTGACGGACATTTATGTGTGTCGGGTCTCGTCACCCGCCTTAACGCCTCTAACAGCTGGACTACTCCGCCGATGGACGGATTGCACAAACAAAATTATTGTCACTCAGGTACATCAAACATGGCCTATAAATCCTACAGCAAGGGAATTTTGGCAGTAAATCCCTTGGCAATGCAACCGCAATAAACAGAATGCAATTTCTGTTTACTTGCATTCTCATTGCGATCGACAATAAACACTTCCTGTATTGATTAAAGTTTTATTGCTTGTAGGCGACATCTGTCGGAAAAAAAAACGTGAAAAATGTCAATCGTGTAGCTATAAACTGTTACAAGTCCCGTAGCTCATCACGAGCGCATTATACGTCGCAATCTTTATGGAGCGCTCGCCGAACTATCGCAGCAATAACCGACGCACCGACAATTACATTTGCACACAATAACGTACAACGTAAAGAAAGCAAAATAATCAGCTTTTCTAAATTCGAATACAAAGCGACGTTCGAAATACGAAGGTATCAGCCGATAGAGCTAGAGCGTTGCCAAAATGCCAGCGCGCGACGAGCGACGAACAATTAGGAATGCGCTATATTCCAAATTCAAACACGAGTAGCACAATTTGAATTTGGAATAAATTATTTGTTGTAATGTCCGCGAGTTGGATGAAAGGCGACAAGTCAGTCAGAGTGCCATTTTCAAAGCGCTTTAATAATGTGTGTGTTGCGCGGTTAATAATTTAATTTATAAATAGGTGAGAGAATTTATTCCGCGGAGTATTTATAAATTCGTCTAAATGTCACGGGAACAATAGAGTGGCCGCGTCTATTTGAGATTGATGAGTAACGAATAATCCCCGTTGATGTCGGAAGGCGGAAAGTCGTTGCGTAACGTTCGGAGTGCTCGTATGAGAATGTCAGATTACGGGCCGATAGGTAGGTATTATTTTCAGTAAACGATACGTATCTCTGTCTGTTTGGAGTCGACGTTGCGTCTAATAGTTTAAGCATACCAAGTACCGACGCTCGACTAATCTTGACTGGCAACGATTTCACTTAGAGATGATCGGATCTAATTTTTTTAACGACTCCGCGGCAGCGCAGAATTTTAATGAAAATCGTGATTGAGTTTCTAAAAGCTAAATTATATCACGGACTCTTAATCGGCACTAAAAGACGTCTTAAAATTTGACGGGCGCATTCATCAAAAATAAGAAAATAATTAATACTTCGTTTGGAGCGGCGGTTTGAGCGGACACAACAATAAAACAATGCTCGCAAACCGAAACAAAACACAGAAAAATATGAATTCCGATCGGAACGGCCCGTGGAAACAAAAGATGGCGGATTTAATGAAATGAAATAAAATATAAATTCCTTTTGCAAGCGAGAATTCTTACATTTTTAATTTGCTACCGCGGTGAGGCTAAAAACGGTTGGATTCCAGGCTCATAAGCGAGCGGCGCGATTGAGGGCGGGAAGAATATTCATTTTTATTGAAAACCGATGCGAGCGGTAACGGCTTGGGAGCTGACTTGTTACAAATCGCCTATTAGATTTACATTAAGCGTCCTTGTTTATTCATTTGTTGCTACAATATTTAGCATTTATAGAAAAGGTTATGAATCTTAGGAGTTTCTTTAAACATCAAGTATTAGCATGCCAATATTTAATCATTACCATGCATAATATACATGTCAAGATTTATATGTTTTGGAACGTAAGAAAAATGTTTATATGCATTATTAACATTATGACTAAAAAGATGATAACAATGATCGCAGATACTATACGTAAAATTTCACGATCTTTCCTTTGTTGATTAAGACAAAACAGCGACGTAGAAGCCGAAAGGATACAATATCGCAAAGACAATGTCGAGTACATACCCAGATTAAGTTGCAACGCGTCACCCCGCGCATTCAACACTACATCTATTTAAAATGGCGTGTCATCATTTAAATACCAATTACATGCCCAATAAACGTCTAAAACGTTCCTTATTCATTTGAATGAATCATTGGGAACTGACTAAATGATTAAAAGTTTTTTCCTTTATTTTTTCCAAGGAATTTTGTATTTCATTGATAAAATACAAAATTCCTTGGAAAAAATAAAGGAAAAAACTTTTAATTTAAATAAAGGTGAAATCATCGTTAGGGTTTTACTTTTTCTAATGCGAATTTGTTTTCCCCTTGCTTTATATGTTATGAGGTTCAGAGGTTGTATATTTAATTTAAAAAAAATAAAGATGTTACAGTTTTTTTTTCTATAAAATTTAGATAATAATTTACCAAACCATACAAAGAGTTTTTGCACGCACCGCAAGTGAAACTCTTTTGTCAAAGCGTACTGGCCAGTTGTAAATGTTGTAATGCGTACATACATTGTTAAACGCATATTATCATTTTCTTAATTCGAAGCAAATATTTTTTAAAACCGCTTTGTTTTTTTGGCAACTTTAAATTTCGAATACAGAAATTAATGAACGAAAACATTTGAAATCTTAAATCAATAATTTCCAACAAAGCGGATACATTATAAATAAACCAAGTACCCACCAAGTTCGCGATATCAGTGCAGATGTGTTTCCAATATTGAGAAAGAGCAGACGCCAACAACTTCCAGCGAAATGACTAATCCCCGCGTTATTTATTTGTTTCGTCTTTTATGAGTAAACGCTGTCAGTTCGGTCGAGTTTCAAAATAATATCGAGTGTTGTTTTCTATATTGAACTCGATATGCTCACTCAATGTATTAAGAGTGCGGAATTACAAACAAAATTGTGGAAAATTTTCAAATTTGGGAAGTATCTCTTTGAGCGATTTTTATTAAGTTATTTCAACTTGCAATGCGATTAACAAGTCGTATATTGATCCAGCATTGTGTTGCTTTAATAATAAAGTTACATTTTTAAATTGCCGTTGATTGACTTCTCGACTTTGTCCAACATAAATTTGCCTAAAACCGGTTATTAGCCTGTCGAGTAAATAAAAAGGCTGTTAGTAATCTATTTTACAACTGATAGTAAAAACATAAAGATAACTAACGAGGTAAATCACCAATCACATGAACACAATGACACGTCTCAATATAGAAAACAATCATAAAATCGCGTTCCGAATTCGAACCGTATTCTAATTCGGACGAACAGAAACCGCGAAACTAAAAGCGAACGAATAAAAACGTCAATTTTAAAACATAATTTAATTGAATAAACATTATTTGTGGGAACAGTCGAAATGGAACAAAAGTATTTTGGAACATCAATCCGGGAACGGGGCAATAAAATCAATCATTTTGTCCGTAACGACTGTTCGAGATATGAAATTTTTACATTTGCCTCGGCGAGGAGAAACCGCTCGCTTCAGTTTTAGCTTAAAAATAGATATTTTGAGTGCGTTCGAGATAAGTTAGATGGATGCCGTGTTTTAAACGGACAGATGATTGGTTTATTTAGATTTTTGTACACGAACATACAAAAACACGTCGGTTTTAATCCTTAAAGCCGTAGCAGTTACATTAAATTAGTCCCCGGCGCTTACGCTCATTAATAATATTTAATTTGTTAGACCAATTACTTGACTAGTTGGTTTAACAGATGTTTCCTTGGCGCTGGGACATTCGTCACATTACGTTTTGGAGAGAGTTTATTAAATAAATTGAGCGCTCAAAGTTTGACTACATTTTCTGCTTTACAATATAACGCTACCTATGGAGTTAAAAAGCTAGTATTTTAAAGTGAAGAGTAACTTCAAAGTAATAGTAACTACTCAAGTTGTGACTCAAAATTCTAATTGGGAAATAATTTCGGTCCATCTAATTCACGAGTATAAGCGCTTTGAATACTTATTAAAAAAATCGCTTCAAGATTCGAAAAAGGAATAATGAAATTCGTTCGATAATACGTCTTTCGACGTTAGCAAATCTCGCATTCCATCTTCAAACAAGATAATAATTAAATCGACGTCACTTAAGCCTGGGCCGTGTTTAGCGACAATGGCGGGCGTGGTCGCGAGCTAGCGGGGAATAATTACCCCCCTCGCCTCTAGAGGGGAGAGGCTTTCATTGAGCATTGTCTTCTGACCCCCGATGCGCAAGAGTTTAAGTTTAAGACTTCATATTTGTGTCATTTAAAAAAGCTTATAAATTGCCAATAAGAATCTTACTAGGGTTCAAAAACCAAGTAAAATACCTACGTAGTATGCTAAAATTTGTTTCAACTAAAATATACGCAATATTTAAAAAGTAAGTACTCTATTATTAAGGTCACAAAAGCAATAATTTACAATAACACCGATGAAGGAAGTTTTTAATTGATTAAAGCACCAATAAAACCACAATCGGTTGACAGCTTGTGCCAAACAATCGCTATTCTAATTATTTTATGTTAATAAAACAAAAACATGGCAACATGACATTGGCGGTCGAATTTTTTAAATAATTTTTTAGACTTCCGTAAAAGAATGCGAGGGCCACCCCGCGCGGGTTATTGCGAATACGTGGCGTTGGCGCGTGCCGGCCTCTGGCATACACAATACGCGCCTTACGTAACTCCACACGCGTACGGAATCGCTGAATTACGATTTCTCTATCACTCCTTAAAAGTCCTAAAACAATAGATAAAATTTATCGACAGTAAAAAAAGTCTAGACGCACGTTTTCATAATTCGAATTTCGAACGAGGAAAAAACGAAACGGCATTCTTTATCTCGAACTCATCGTTCTAAATTCAAAATATAAGTGAAGCAATTGAAAAACGAAACGAACTTAGTTCATATTACGGGCGCGTTCCAAATCCGAGTGTATTCAAATATCGAGTGAACCGAGATGGATTATGACGGGTGGGAGATGTGGCTGGCTGGAATACATCTTGATAATGCCACTATACATTTTTAGTTTTTTTCTACGACCGTTATTGAAATTTAAAAATACGTGTTTGTTTAATCGACAAAAAGCGTTTTGAAATTGCAAATTACCACACACAGCTTTCTCGTTATTGCCACCTTGTTAATAAGATAATATTATTTATTGCTGGTAATCTTTCTTTGAAGTAACAAACCGAGACATTCAATCAAGTAACGATTTGAATAAAATATTACTCAAACTTATAAAATCATAATCTTAGGCGTAGGCCAGTTTCGTTTCGGCGGCGATATGATCCCATTGATTGATGGGTGACCACGCCGCGCCGGCCGACCTGCCGTGACCGGGTTTTTAATAACACATTCATATTTTGAGAGATCATATTAAAATGGTTATTATGTACTCTCGTAAGGATGTTGACCCCGAGCTGGCACGAACTAGACTTCCACGTCTTAGACTTAATTAAAAAGTATCTGAAGCAAGTCCCATTTTGCGGATAAATATTTAATTAACGAACAAAATAACGAACAAGGAATCGTTTATTTTTGCTTATGAACAACACTTTCTCACGCTTGGCATTTGAGTAATTTCCTGTTAGTGTCAAATAAAATGACGCAACCTGTCAAAAAACCACTCAGATCCAGTTCCAGACATTTAAAGTTCTAAAGGCAGTTCTAATTTCGAATCGCTTGTTCCATTTATAAAACAGAAATTTGAATATGAACCGAAAGTGTCGGGAATGCTCCCTGTGTTTGTGATTCTGTTTGGAAATGGAACGTCTTTTTTTTAATGCGCTAAGGATGCGCGGGCGCATGCGCCCGACGGTTTAGTAACTGATGCATTAATGCCTCGAATGATCTGTTTCGTTTTTTTGTCCGACGCCTGGAGATTGGTCATTACACATCTGAATATGTGTACTTCACAAAAAGTCGGATCACGATTCGGTAAAAACTCGAGAGTAGTGATGTAAGTAGATAGCAAACGTGCTCTTTATGTTATTATGAGTCGAAGTTTCCGGCTGATTGGAGAGTTTTGAACGGGACTCATTTTAGTATCCAAATTGATTTTCATTGAGGAGCCTTCTCTTTAAGACTTAAATTGGTTAATAATGAAATATCAAATGTCTTTTATTCCGGTAATAAAGCCAGCCGGCCTCGTAATTAAACTCTACATATTCCTTAAACATGGGAATTAACCTCAATTGAGGGATCGCTCTATTTAAATTACTCGTAACGTACTATTCTGCTTTCTGGAAGCGTGTGACACGTCACTTTAATTTGCTCCTGGCAGCTGAGAAACGACCGTTTAGCTTGCTCATAATTTGTCCGCCATTCGAATTCAATATTCGAGTTCGAACATTAAAAATGACATTCGCGGAATGCGTTAACAACACGAACTGTTTCAAACTTGTATAATTTTAATTTAATTAGTTACATTTCATTGTATTGTCTTTATTAATCTATTTGAAATATGCCAGCGTAAAAACAAGTAGCCGCGGATCGCTGTAAGAATTTCAATTTTTACCAAAACGAGCCGAGTCCCCTAAAATTTTATGCTAAATGAGTCCTCGAGGCGGGTTAGCAAAAATCGCAAGTCGTGTATTGCATAAATAAATCTTTTATTTCGAGTTAAACCAGCGTATAAAGTTTGACACGTTTCCTGTTTTTGAATGGCTTTCTTTACAACGCGCAACGTTCTGTACGACCGGTATATCGAGAAGCATTTCCTTCGCCCCGCAGAAATTACGGCTTTGCATAAAAATAATATTGCTATTGTGCCTCACAACGATATGAAATTATCATAAGATTCATGAGGCAGACACGGGCTTAGTAATAATCTCATATTTGAACCCGTCCCGTCCGCCATCTTTAAAACAATGAGCGTTATTGTCTCTTCTTAATTCCATTTTTGAAAAAATAATCCATTTCGCATTTCATCGCGAGTGGCTCATTGATTCCAACAAGGAGGAGCAATATGAACTTTATGCAGTAATATTTAAAGTCACTTCTAGTCAGATAGTGGGAGCACAGCTGGATTCCTTCACGTTTTATTTGCTTAACAGAAATTGGATCTTATCTTCGGGGGTGAAGAGTGGGAATTGTTTACTAATTGGTTTACGACAATTGCATGTGTGAGGAATGAGAGGTCCGATGTGGGAGGGAGAGGAGGAATGAATGCACGATTTTGCAATGTGTTTTATTAACATAATTACGATTGTGTCTCGGACAAATCGGAATTGTTCGATATATTGTAGCTACACTGGTCCCATGTCCTGTATCCTTTAGAAATAATTCAGAAAGTTCAAAATTCAAGAAAAACTCTGTTTTTTGGTAAAAGTTGCATTATCAATGTAATTGATTGAGTAAGAAAAATGTCGTAAGTGCCCATGAATACAATCTCTGTTGTCTTATTTGAAATAATATAATAGAACAACAATCATAATATCAACCAGAAGACTTTTGAAAGTTCTCCCATTCGCGTGTTAAACCTTTTCGAACAAGTCGAACTATTCTTTCGAATTAGACAACTGAGAATAACCCCCTAAAACGTCAAAATGGTCGTTTCCCTTCATTTGACATCTTAACTGCCAGGCACTCTGATTTCTATTGAAAAATGACTCCAAATCGTGTTCTTGGGTGTTAACATCTCAGTACTAGACACAATAATGTTATATCAGGATATTATTATGTTCCCGGCAACAAACGTTTCCGGCAATAAATTAATAAATCTATAGCTTAATGAAGTTATTACGGACTATCATTTCCGATGAATGTATTAGGTAACTGTATTTATTGTCTATAGTTTTTGAAGAAAATTTATATTAGTCGGGATTTAAAGTTACTTAGCTGGTAAATTTCTAAGTATTTACAAAGTTTATTTCTTTAATGTTTTGTCACCATAATGACAAAGAAGCTTGTAATAAAAACCAATGATTTCATCATCAAATTAAAAAGCAAAATGCGCCAAAATCTAACAACCATCGCGCACATCTAACCTAACGTCAAAAATAATTATAACCATTTAAAGTATATCTAATAAAATAAACCAGCCATTTACAATTGTAAATAACAATTAATATAGACCGTACAAGGTCCGGGCCGTTGTGTGACAGACAGACAGACGGCTGATGTATTTGTAGCCCTCTAAGGACGTAAAGTAGCCGAGATGAGTATGTCGCAACGTGAACAAAATTAAAAAACTAAATCAAAATGGCAACCTCAATAGAAAAAAGTACTGACCCAATTAAAAAGCTAATTCAATTTCGCATTGAAAACATTATTGGCTGTTTAGAAAAGCCGACAAGTAATCAAGCCGCGCTACAATGCCGCGAACTGGCCGGTTACGGAAACAATTTTTCAAATATCGATTTGCTGGCCATTAAGTTTACGATATTCGAAAATCGAATGGTTGCGTCGGCAGTTTTGAAAATCGAAAACTTTTATGGAAACCGTTTAAGCGTTCGATATTCGAATGAATCACGTCATGTGAGTCAAGTCCATTGTTCGTGGTACAATACTCGGTAGGTATAAAGTAAATTAGGAAATGTGTTTTTTATTGGAAAGGCATGTGGAATTACAATTGGAAAATATTTATGACACACGTACTAGCTTCTAGTTAGAGCCGTGAGAGCATTCGGTGATAAACGTGTATTTAAACTTTATGGCGGTGTTTATTCATCTATCACGGGTTCCGTCGTATAAAGGCGTAACTTCATTTTTCTTCGTGTTAGTGTTCAATAGATCAGATTGCATTACTTATAAGGAGGCTGGAATGATTGCGCTTAATATTTTAGCTCGAATGTTTATTAATTTGTTGCATGTTGAATACGTGATTGAAATGGAGACCTAAATTAAAAATAAGATAGATGTTCAGTGTACTTGGACGTTTGTTTTAATAGAAGCAGACATAAAACACATGACTGTTAATTAATAGTACAGTACGAAAATGTTTCTTATTCGAATTTTCTTGAAATTAAGGATTATTCATAGTCATCTCATGATTATGACATGACGAACAAAATAACCCAAGTTTTTTTTATTGGCAAATAGAAAACGAACAAGCACACAGGCCCCCTGATGGTAAGGCGGATCCGAGACCCATAGTCATCAGGCTACAATCTCAAGGCTGCTAATACGTTGTCAACCCTGAGGACTAAGATGGAATGCCTTTATGCTAGTTATTTCACCGGTTGATTTATCCTTACACCAGAACTATGCGAATACTGCTTGAATATGGTTAACTCTGTAAAATAGAGACCCAGATTTGTCTTTTCCCTGAAAGACCCATTCGATTCCCCGTTCGCTCGTACCTACCCATCCTATAACCTCGGTAGGTTATTGGGATTCAGATGTATCGTTCAGGGAAAAGGCGCCCCTGGACTTCTACAATAGACGACACGCTAGCCTAGTTGGTAGTGACCCTGCCTTCGAAGCTAGGGGTTCAAATCCCGGTAAAGGCAGATATTTTGTGTGATGAGCAGGTCTTGGATGTTTTCTATGAATTTACGTATATATTTCTATATATAAGTAAGTTTATCGTTGTCTAGTACCCATAGTATAAACCTAGAGCTTAGTTTGGGACTAGGTTAATCTGTGTGACATTGTCCTGTGATAATAATAATGATAATAAATAATAAATCACAGGACAATGTCACAAAAATTGACCAAGTCCCAAACTAAGCTCTAGGCTTGTACTATGGGTACTAGACAACGGTAAACTTACTTATATAGAGAAATATATACTTAAATACATAGAAAACATCCAAGACTCAGGTACAAATACTCGTGCTCATCACACAAATATCTGCCCTTACCGGGATTTGAACCCAGGACCCCTAGCTTCGAAGGCAGGGTCACTCCCAACTAGGCTAGCGTGTGTGTGATTTATTTATTATATTTTAATAGAAGCCTTCTGGAATAATTGGGCTTCTATAATCATTCTACAGGGTTAACCATACTGCCTCTGACGTGTTATGGTATTATTTTTAACTCGGCTGCCATTACTGTCAGATGAATAAGAGCTATCGAAACGTTGTGTGAATATAGGCTCTGATAATGATGACAATACACCATTTCGTGTTTGTCTTGATCTAACTTTTCCTATAAAATTATGGAAAGAAAGAGACAAATTCAGTACTTAGATTTATTCGAGGCTGAAAACCATACAGAATGCGGTAATGTTTCTGTTCCCTTTGTACGATTTAAATAAATATCACGGGACAATCTCACACAAATCGACCTAGTCCCAAACTAAGCTCTAGGATTGTACTATGGGTACTAGACAACGATAAACATACTCATATAGAGAAATACATAGAAAACATCCAAGACTCAGGAACAAATATTCGCGCTCATCACACAAATATCTCCCCTTACCGGGATTTGAACCCAGGACCGCTGGCTTCGGAGGCAGGGTCACTCCCAACTAGGCCAACGTGTCGTCATTTTGAAATTACGTTGTACATATTATGAAAAACTCAGTACGTTTACCTTGCCAAGAAAATATTTCCTGGACACTGTGCTTGGAATTAAACAAATTCATGAACAAATAATCGAAAGTAGAACGTACGATAAGGAAACGCAGAAACCTAGTTTTTCATACATACATACATACATAACATCACGCCTTTATTCCCAGAGTGGGGTAGGCAGAGCTACAGAAATACTAACAACTCTAAACAGACTTGTTGATAATTCTGTAACCACATTTTGCACAATCAGGTCAAGAAGTTTACTTGTGTATTAGTGACAGGTTGCAAGCCCATCGCCTAACAGTACTACAAGCCCTTATTCCCTTAGTCGCCTCTTACTACATCCACGGGAAGACATGGAGTGGCACTATTCTAACCCGGCAACCACACAGGGCCGGCAGGGCAGGGCAGTTTTTCATAATGCAACATATTCAAGAATCGTGGAAATCGGAGTTATTTTAGGGTTGAGAAATGTTACCACACGGAGCTAACGGTGTAGACATTTTTACAGCTACGTTATTTCAACGTCACCTCAAAAACCGCCGTATTCAGAAACAGTTTAAAGAGAGTTAATTCGTTTTTAGGGTTCCGTACCTCAAAGGGAAAACAGAACCCTTATAGGATCACTTTGTTGTCCGTCCGTTCCTCCGTGTGTAAGTTAAGACCATTTTTTTTTTATGTTAAGGGGAAGGCACACGAGCACTCAGGCCGCCTGATGGTAAGTGGAATCTGAGACCCGTAGACATTTGAATTCTCAAGACTATAATCCTAAGACCTCAAACGCGTTGCCAAACCTGAGGACTAAGATAGAATGCCTGTATGCTAGTAATTTCACCGGTTTTCCGGTTTTAGGAAGAACGCGGAGGAATCAAGTTGAAATTTAAACCATATATGTACTCAAGTCTACACTCCCTTGAAGCTGTGAAAAATTCAAACTTCTAAGTTAACCAAAAACAAAAGATACGGTGTACTTTTCGACACTCTCTAGGGAATAAAAATTAATTGTTCCCAAAGACCTAGAATCCTGAATTTTGACAAGAAGGAAGGTCTTACAACACAAGTGAAAATTGTTAACATGTAGGTCCATCATAAAAAAAAATGCGATGGCAAAGTTATTTGCCGTTGGTAAACTAATCGCGACCTATGTCGATGTATGGAGACATCCTTTTTCAACGGTAAAGTCAAGTATATACAATTTTATATCCTCTTAATACAATTTTAAATTCTTATAAGTTTGTACGGAACCCTCGGTGCACGAGTCCGACTCGCACTTGACTCGCTTTTTTTAAACTTATTTATGAAAAATCGACACTAAGGAAAGACTGAATTGTCAGTAACCGACTCTAAGTGCGGCCGTTAATCTTCTTATAAATAAGAGATACGCTTATAATACCTATGTATTATATTTCTGTGTAAATACATTAATATACGCGGGACCTCCAGCGGCTAAGAAAAACTGACGAAGATTAATAGACAAGTGTTTGAACAGGTTTCTAATGGTTTCCCATTTTATATTTATTCTAATTTATTTTAGTATTCCTAATGTTTTATGATTTGTAGTTACTCTTAAACTATTAAAATTACTCCGTAATAGTGTTTTTAAACTATTTAACGACACGTTGGCCTAGTTGGGAGTGACCCTGCCTCCGAAGCCAGCGAACCTGGGGTCAAATCCCGGTAAGGGCAAATATTTGTGTGATGAGCGCGAATATTTGCTCCCGAGTCTTGGATGTTTTCTATGTATTAAATGTATTTCTCTATATAAGTATGTTTATCGTTGTCTAGTACCCATAGTACAAGCCTAGAGCTTAGTTTGGGACTACGAGTAGGTCAATTTGTGTGAGATTGTCCTCTGATATTTATTATTTATTATTATTATAACTACCTATTCCAATCCGTACATTATATTATTTTTGTAAAACAGTATAGTAAAATCCTTAGTTTAAATATCTTATAAGAAATTTATAGGCTTAAGTAAATGTATCAACTAATGCTATAAGAAAAAATGTAGTATGACGGATTATCTCTATTTTTACTCTTATTTATGCGCAAGAGCCGAAAGTAACGCTTTATGGGACAATTACCTATTTAGAAGTTGTTTGTTATTTTGAAAATAGCATAGGACCAAACAGGCCACCGGATAGTAAGCAAACTCTATAGCCCATGGGCATTTGTCATCTCAAGACTTCAATCTAAAGACTGCAAATGCGTTGCCAATCCTAAGGACTCAGATGGAATGCAAACACTATTTTTGAGAGCAGGTTAAAGAGTAAAGCTTGTCCCAGAAAAAAGTGTCGCTATTACTAACCAAGGTTGTTTGTCAGACTTCAATCAAATCAGTTTGAAAACTATTTTCCTAGTTAGCATATTGTCTATTATTTGAATTAAGATAAAAAAAACAGATGTTAGTACTTGTATTTTCAAAGATGTCGTCAGTTAAAGAAAAGTTTCATGAAAAAAATCTGTACAAATATGTTCAGTATCGCGGTATATCTGTGAAAAACGTGCATCGGAGCTTAAAACCTCAGTAAGAACCGATCAAATAGTTTTAAAACGGTTCAGAGAGGGTGGTAGCATACAACGAAAGCCTGGAGGTGGCCGTAAACCTGGGTTTGTAAATAAAAATATAGAGAGGAACATTGTGGCAGCGTTACAGAAGAAACCTACTCTTTCTGTACGGGACTTGGCCAAAAAATACAAACAATCTAAATCTACGGTGCAAAGGGTGAAAAAGCATAATTCTATAAAGTCATTTAAACAAGTTAAAGTACCCAACAGAAGTGCGAAACAACAAACGGAGGCTAAATCCCGGTCCAGGAAGCTCTATTCGGAAATGACTAAGAAAAAATATTCTATTGTTAAGGACGACGAGACCTACTGTAAACTTGACTTCAAGTCACTTCCATCCAGGTCACCACTATTATTCAGCCACTGATAGAAAAACTGTTGATGAAGAGTGTAAGGTCATAAAAATGGACAAATTTGCAAAGAAAGTTCTCGTGTGGCAGGCGATTTGTTCATGAGGCAAACGCAGTACACCGTATTTTGCCAAAGGAACCATTAATGGTGATTATACCTGAATGAATGCCTTAAAAACGATTGTTGCCATTCACTAGGAAGCACAGTAAACGTGTCCTCTTTTGGCCTGATTTGGCCACGTGTCACTACACGAAGCGGGCAATAGAGTGGTACAAAGCAAATAGTATCGATTTTGTTGAAAAACACCAAAATCCTCCCAATTGCCCTGACTTACGGCCCATTGAGAAATATTGGGCTCGCATGAAGCAAAAGCTTTTAAAACACAAAAGTAATGCCACGTCAGTGGAAAACTTCAAACGGAAATGGAATGAAGCTTCCAAATTAATCACCGATGATGATGTACACAAATTAATGGCACGGGTTAAAGCAAAATTAAGGAGTTTCTGGATGAACAAAACTTAAACCGATGTTTATAGGAATAAAATTTATTTTAAGAATATTCAAATACAACTGTGTTGTAAAATTTAATTAATTTTATTATTTGGTGGGGTTTTTTAACAAGTTAATATGCGACACTTTTTTCTGGGACAAGCTTTAAGATGGTGGAAGCGAGATCTTTCTACCACTAAAAATGCAATCAACAATTCAAAGGTTCATCAAAGTTATTGATCACTTCATGATATTAAAGATGAAAATTACAATTAGGATCATTTATATCCTATACTATTAAACGAGCAATATTTGTATGTATCTTTGTAATCCCGTTCTCAAAAACTGCTCTAACGACTTTGATGGACATTGTGGAATATGTTTTTCAGGTTAAAAAATCTATCTGTCATGTCATCTTCGGGAAAAATATGGTTCCGAGATATTTGACATTATATGGACGACACTATCAAATTGTGATTTCACAGCATCGTCTAACTACACCCGAGCTCGGTCGCCCTGGCACTAATAAAACTTATAGCAAAAACGGTTTCCAGTATTGCAGAACCCCAAAAACAGCTACAACACGAAGCGGAAGGCGCTAAAGCCCAAACTCCGTTGTTTATAACACCGCAACTTAAACATTTCCCGCTTTCAATTGTTTTAACGAGAAAAAAATATTTTATTTATATAACAATCACGTTCTCGAACGCACTGTGACGTCACCTCCGCCCGCCTGATAAGGCCGCTTCCGGTCCAAATCCTGACCGGTGGTGAGTGAATGACTGACCGAATGACTGAACGAACGACCTTTTACGATGGAGGACGTTGTGATAAGAATTTTCGGAGGTGTTCGGTGCAAAAGTGAATGGTTAAGTCGTTCCAAATTTGAATTTACCGTTAATTTGTTAGTGTACGATTATATTGACGTTCATAACGCCGCCATCTTGAATAATAAACGTTTGTATTAGCTTTGACGTGATTGTTTTCTCTTAAAGGCTTTATAAATAACAACGCCGACTTCATACATAATGTTACGGAAATTTCCACATTGATTTCTTAAGAATTGTTGGCAAAAAATAGATACATTCAAGATATCTGCTTATCATTTTAAGATATCTCATGCATAATGAGGACTTAAAAACAATAAGTTTCCGTATGAAAAAAATTTAACTTTGCAATAGTTGTTTGTCGGTTTTTACCATTGATGAATTTAAATAGGTAACTGGTAATAAGTATTATAAATATTGTTAAAGTCTGCGTAAACAATCGTGATTCAGTATGGTCACATTCCACCTCATAAAAACACGATATGTGAATCTTGTATGATGTTGTAAAGACGAATGTACTCTTTAACACTTAAACATTTATTGAACAACAGTTGAACAACATTGTAGAGCAACAAAAATGTTCTCGCTCGGGGTAAAACTAGTCAACATTCAGTAATCAACTCAACATAAGTTGCGAGCAACGGTTTACATTCTTCTGGCATAACTGTTTTTGGCATAATCATCACTTGGCATAATCATCATTTGGCATACAGTATTTTTTTTCAGAAACCGTATACTTTTCAGGATTGTTATAAAATAAACCTAACCTAACGAAATGGGCTCTATGCAATGCTATTTTAAATAATCCTGAAAAGTATACGGTTTCTGAAAAAAAAAGACTGTATGCCAAATGATGATTATGCGAAAAAACGTTATGCCAGATGAAGGGAACCAGCGAGCAACAAATGTTTACCATTAACTTACTACATAGGTTAATTAAGGTACTACATATAATGTACCTACTACTCGGCAAAACCATAACTCTCATTTACTTGACTGTAATGGCGGCCAAGTTAGAAAAAATAACATAACAGGTCAAAGGCAATATGCTGTAGAACAGAGGCCCTGTTGAATGTAAGGTCACAACTACGGCATTTTTTTTTTAATATATACATATCACAAAAATAACTTCCTTTTACGCAATTCCAGTGCGCTTGACACCATTCCACCACCATATATTGTTTTAAATCCTTATTGTTTAAAAACATAAAAAATCCCCGTCCCTTATGGTTGCCTGGTTAGAATAGCGCCACTCCATGTCTTGCCGTGGATGTCGTAAGAGGCGACTAAGGAATGGCTTGTGGTACTGTTAGGCGATGGGTTTTCAACCTGTCACTAATACACTAGTAAATACTTGGCGTGATTGTGTAAAGTGAGGTTACCGAATTTTATTATCAACAAGTCTTTTTAGAGTTGTTGTTATTTATGTAGCTCTACGTACCCCACTCTGGGAATGAAGGTGTGATGTACGCGACAGCAGATCTGGCTACTAAGGTGTCATAAAATGTCAGAAGTAGATTCTATTTTCTTCCAGAAGTCTGAAGTTGTTTTTCCGACTAGGCGAGGCGAGACGTAAGTTTAAACATGTATGAAAAACTTAAATCTCTAGCGCATGTTTGGTTCAAATGGTTTTTTTCCTCGCTTTGCTTATCGAAAAGCGCCTTTAATGTTGCTTCGTTTACTCTCATCTACTTGACAGGTAATGGCGCCCGAGTTGAAAACAACACCATAATTACAGGTCAAGCGCAATATAGTTTTAACTTTTTGAATTGGCTCTGTATCTTGTATTTAAATATCAGAAGCCAATCTTACACAAATTTACCTGGTTCAAAAAAACCTAGTTCCATTCTAAGCTCTAGGCTTATAATGGGTACTAGACACATACAGAAACAAATAGTTAAAGACAAAACATCTAACACTAACTACTCGCGCTCATCACACAATATTTGTGAGACGAGCGCTTTTAGCAATCGAATCAGGGACCCTAGCTTTTAAGGTAGAGTCACTGACAAGAAAGCCAACCGCGTCGCCGTTGATTAATACAAAAATGTATCGAATTAACTTGAACTAATTTATTGTGATTAATATAAAAGCTAATTTCATATTATCGCCGTTTATCTGTCAGTTCTTGCTTAGTGAATAGATGTGAATTATTCAAAACTTGGACATTGCGCTGACTGAAGGTTTATTTCCAAAGGTGGGCGTGATTTGCTGATTAATTAAAATTTATTTATCAGCCATTATTCTCTTTTGGGACTCACTTTAAAACTCGACAGAGAAATTGTCGTTGAGTATATGTTGTCCTGTCAGAACGTTCAAACTATATTTTAGGGAGAGCATTCTCAATTATGAAGCTTTAACCACCCGATTTACAGGAAACAACTTTTAAGGGACCTCAGAATGCGTTGACTTGGGGAGGGGTATCTTCAAACACTGGACGCGATTAGATTATATATTGAGAAGGATGTGGCATTCTTTATCGGATGCTGTCAAGTTGGATTTAAGAGCTAAAATTATGACATTTCTTTGATTACGAAAGTTAAAGTTGTTTGTTCTTTACGTTACAGCGACTTTATTAATTTATTGATATACTCCTAATAAGAGCGTGACAATAAACATTCATTGGGTTTTACAGAGTGTTTTTGGCCCTTGCCTCCTGAGTCTCCAGGTTTGCTTTTAAGGTCAAAATATTGAACATAAAAGGCACCCTATATGCATACAGAGAAGGTTATATTTACAATGTTACTAAACGATTTTAGAAAACTGAAAAAATGTAACATAAGCTACTTTATATCTTCGAGAACGATAACAATGCATCTTGTCTAGGACTGCAGTGTTTATTCTAATTAGTTACTTTTTCGAAACAATTTCTAGCATAGCGTAAAAATAATATTAATTATACATTTTTTTTATTTATTAATATTTAAAACATGCTTTGTTTAGCTATAAACTATATTTATATTTAAAATATTAGCAGTATACAGATTAGTCCAGAAAATCTGAGGAATATGAAATATATGAGAATGGAGTTAGAAGAAACCGTCAATACTGCCGTAATATCAAAGAAATCGGCTAAATGCATGGTAATAGTAAAAGCATTTTAGATTTAATGTGGTCACAATTAGGGTATAGAATGCTTCGACTTCTACATTGCAGGCTGTCCTCTTTGGTACGTCCGAGTAGTAGACTATTTATTACAATAGGAGCTTTTTACACGGATGAGTTTTGTTATGGCATGATTATAGGCCACTTGATAATAAATTGACTTTTAAGCGCATAAATCTTATGAGGACCATCTCAGTTAATATCGCAAATGCTTTGCCCACCCTGAGGACTTCATTTCACCGGTTGTCTTGCCCCCGCACCGGAACATAACTATGTGAACACTACTGTTTGGTGGCAGGTTATGGTGGTAACGATCCTTCCACCACAATATATTAACCGTTTTTCCTAAAGTTAGAAGTATGTAAGTATAATAAATAGATTTGGAAAAAATGTTAGAACGAGGAGTTTTATAAACGGAGGAAAATGAGAGGGATCTGCTATTTTACAGCGTATATATATAAATACCAGAAATTTACCTTACGAAATATTGTTGGAATAACTAACTGTTGAGTAATAAACAAGATCTTTTAGTTTCATTGGCAAAATTATTTAAGACCCCGTCTTTGACAGAGATATATTTTTTTTCTTTTTTACCCTACTGGCGACGAAGCCAAAAGAAGGGTACTTGGTTTAACAATATATGTATGTTTAAGAGCTTATACAATAGGTTAAGTATTTTTTTTGGAAGAGATGTAATTTTTTTTTTCGATAGTCTTCATCCTAAAGATCAAGGAACTGCGGCTCTTTTATTTTTATTTCCTCTAATATTTTAGAAATATTTTTTTTAGTAATGGAGTTGACATTTGTAAACTTTAATGGCAGACTAGCTTGTTGCCTTTATACTTAATGAATATATCTGTCATTGTCAAGTCAAATCAAAGTAAACAAACGATTCAATTTAACGGCTCTTTTCTGTTTGCTTTCGTTTCATGTGATCAGTGTTTTTAGAAATATTTTTAACGACCTCAGAACTAACTCCGGACTTTCAATTTTGCCGGATTGCCTGAATTCATTGCGTGGATTGTACCATTCAAACGTGCTCTCGTGGCTATCAAAAAGCAGGGCAAGAGTCGTCGTGAAATGAAGAAATCGGTATCCAAGAAGCAGTGCCAAAGGGGTCGAAAATAAATCGTAGTCCAAATATCGTACAAAGGTCGTAGAGTAAAGCGGCAAAATTTAAAGTTCGGAGTTAGTTCTGAGGTCGTTAAAAATATTTCTAAAAACACTGATCACATGAAACGCAAGCAAATAGAAAAGAGCCGTTTAATTGAATCGTTTATTTACTTTGATTTGACATGACAGTGACAGATATAGAAGTGACAGTTTTTTTTCCTTTTTCATTAAGTACTAAGGCAACAAATTTGTCGGCCATTAAAATTAACAAATGTCAACTCCATAACTAAAAAAAATATAGCTAAAATATTAGAGGAAATAAAAATAAAAGAGCCGCAGTTCCTTGATCTTTAGGATGACGACTATCGAAAAAATATATAATTTACATCTCTTCCAAAAAATTTACTTAGCCAATTTGTATAATTTATCATAATGATACAATTCTGCCCTCCTAAAACAATAAGCAGTATCTCAAATCCAATAGCCAAAGTAGATTCAATCCTATCCTGTTAGTAATAAGGTTGCATTTGCTACAGGAGTTTTGTCTGAGATACGGTCTTTTGTGTTAGCAGGGCAGAATTGACCACATAAGGTTCTATAAAAGTATTTTCATTACTCAACTAATTTCTTCTCCATCAAGTAACATATATTCATCTAATATCTAAGATGCGTATTCCAATTTCTATTACCACCGCAAAAAACTAAAGATAGGTATATCTTCAAAACTAGAAAGTATCTTAGATTGAAATTGATTTTCATACAGTATTGGCTTGACCTCTAACCTGACCTCCCAGATGACTTGATAAGATTTGATGGCTACCCGTCTGTGGAATTGGAAGTTATTTAGCATATCTTTCGCTCTCCAGCTGTGGTCGAAGTGAGGGGAAGACACAATGAAACTTCGAACTTTTAATTTGACAGAAGCGCGTGGAACTAACCCCATGTGGCCACAAGTATACCAAATTATGAATCCGCGTATAAATAAATAACATGAACCAAGAACGTTTCAGTTTAACGGAATCAATACAATAAAACTATTGAATTACCAATCATCGTGGAAAAAAAATCGTAGCTCAGTAGTAAGTTGCACTTTTTTCATAGAAAAGTCGGGACATCAACCTGCACTGCGTTACTCACTTTAAAGTTAATACAAATTACTTTTTGTGAATTAGAATAACTCTAAATATAAGCCTGTATACGTCACTTTTTGTTCTATTCAATAAAAATCGTTTAGCGACCACTAAAAAAATCGTTTAGTCGCTAAAAGTTATACACAAGGAAAAGTCGACTTTGGCAAAATATTTTAGTGGTGGTGGGACCCTGTGGATCCGTACGGAAAGCTACCAACATCTTATCCATTAACCTACCGCCAAGCAGCAGTGTTCGCATTGTTGTTCCGGTGTGGCGATAAGACAACCGGTGAAATTACTAGCATAGAGGCAATTCCATCTTAGTCCTCAGGGCTGGCAAATCGGGTGTCCGTGTGCTTGTGTGCCTTCTCCTTGCAGTAAAAAAAACACAGGACAATGTCACACAAATTGACCTAGTCCCAAACTAAGTTCTAGGCTTGTACTATGGGTACTAGACAACGATAAAGTTACTTACATCGAGAAATATATACTGAAATACTTAGGAAACATCCAAGACTCAGGAACAAATACTCGTGCTCATCACACAAACATCTGCCCTTCTGCTTCTGCGGGATTTGAACCCAGGACCCCTAGCTTAGAAGGCAGGGTCACTACCAAATAGGCTAGCGTGTTGTCAAAAAACCTTAACAGCAATGAAAGCCATTGATTGAAATTAGAAATTGGAACTTTGCCTTTTCCAAGTTTATATTATAATGCTGTAGGGAAGAAGCTTCCTTCCGTGGTCATCAAAAGTACACATTTCTGTTCAGTGAGATGGTGAAGGCGCCATTATGGTTAGCAGAAGTTGTATTTTGTCGCTTGTCACTCAGTGCATCTGTATCGTTACAAACTAAATAGACAAGGAGATCAGAGGGACAAACAAGTCACGGACAACTTGTTCTAGCCCCTGGAGTTGTATCTGGTTGCATGAATCAACTATTGAGGTACTAATTTTCTTTTGTGATATTAAAGCTTATGTAGTGACTTAGTGTTAATAGTAATAAATAACATATATACATTAAATCACGCCTGTTTCCCTGAGGGGTAGGCAGAGACCACTTCTTTCCACCTGCTACGATCCTAACAAATCTTTTTTTCTTCTTCCACATTCATACATCGAGTCAGGTCAGGTTCAAAACCTACAAACACATTCATATTCATTTATTTAATATCATCACATGGCATACAAGCTCTTCTATCGTCTCCTGCGTTACCGACCTCCTGATGGGGATCTGTTATCCGTAGACATTTGCGTTGTTGAGACTGCAATCTTAAGACTGCAATCCTAAGACTGTAAATGCGTTGCCAACCCTGAGGACTTGGTTGAAATTATACTATTTCACAACTAATATATTTTAAATAGTTTAACGGCTTTATTTCATCGATATACGATACGAGTATAACACATTGTTAACAAAAGTTTAGTTTTATCTAAGAAACAAATGACAAACATGTCGAAAAATTGAGAGTTCCTTATTAGTGGAGTCGCCCATTTGTTCACCAAGTCAGCTAGTAGACAATGGATTCAAAAGAACTAAGACTTAGGTTAGCACGAAGAGCAATGGAAGAGGCTATATTTTACTGTTGCCCTCGACTCCGCCAACATAGAAAAATAAAACATAGCCTTTGTTACTCAGTGATCAGTCTAGAAGTTTTATTCGTTACAAACATACAAAAGTACAAATCTTACATACATACATACATAACGTCACGCCTTCATTCCCAGAGTGGGGTGGGCAGAGCTACAGAAATACCAACAACACTAAACAGACTTGTTGATAATTCTGTAACCACATTTTGCACAATCAGGCCAAGAAGTTTACTAGTGTATTAGTGACAGGTTGCAAGCCCATCGCCTAACAATACCACAAGCCCTTATTCCCTGAGTCGCCTCTTACGACATCCACGGGAAGACATGGAGTGGCACTATTCTAACCCGGCAACCACACGGGCGCATACCAATCTTTCTACTTTATAATATAAGTGTAGATTGATTTAACGGGTAATTTTGTCGAATTCCACTTCATCGAATGTATCATTTGATCGAACGCTTCTTTCTGCTAAAACCATGATGTTTTAGGATAATCTTGAACATATATCGCATCTCTACAATTATAGTGACCTAATCCAAATATTTTGATTTTCGATTTAGGTCTCTATAGTACTAAATTTATGACTCGAAATCGATAGCTGAAAATGTTTGAATTAGGTCACTATAATTCTAAAAGTGCGAATTACATAGGTTAGGTTAGGTTATACTTGTGACTGCTAGAAAAAAAACTCATGCGTCGATAAATGCGTTCGATGAAATGATAATTCTGCGTTCTGTGTTCGTTGAAAGAGGTTTCGATTATAATATGTCCCGGTTTAACGCAAAAGAACATACGTACATAACATCACGCCTTCATTCCCAGAGTGGTGGTGAGAGGCAGAGCTACAGAAATACCAACAACTCTAAAAAGACTTGTTTATAATCCTGTTACCACATTTTGCACGAACTGGCGAATAAGTTTACCAGTGTATTAGTGACAGGTTGCAAGCCCATCGCCTAACAGTACTACTCGTACAATCCCTTATTCCCTTAGTCGTCTCTTACGACATCCAAGGGAAGACATGGAGTGGCACTATTCTAACTCGGCATACATAACAAGAATAATGATAAAAGATAATTGGCCGATGATAAAGTTAACAAGACCTGAATCTATTGTATCAAATTTAATTAGGAAGAATAAAGATAAAAGTTAATAGTTGTTTATTCAGTAAGTAAGCCGCATGGGCACTTTAACACATCAAAATTCTACCAGCGCTTCCAAGAGGAGACCACTGCTGAAAAGAAACGCCGCAAGAAACTCAACAGTCAGACATTTTATAACAACATGAAAATTAATCCTGCTATGTTAAAATATCTCATTCAATTTCAAAGTAATCATTCTTCACATTTTCATGTCTATGCAAAAAAAGAATGCAAAGGTTTTATTTTAGAAAAGTGTTTGCTATGTGACGTCAAAGAGAATGTTCAAGTTATTTATTAATTATTACAATGTCCTTAATCCCAATTTCCGATAATTAATCAATTTCAACAAATCTACAATATTGTAACACGTAATACAGAAAAGAATTTAAAGGAAAAATGTTTTCATTTATGTAAAATAAAACTGACTAGGCACCTAATTAATATTTTTTTGTTAAATTACAAAACGGATAATTTTGTGAAACATATTTCCATTTACGGAATATTGAGGAAATTCGCTTTGAATTAACACCGCTTTGATCTCGACTTCTTTTGATTAACAAAGTTTGTAAAATCTTACCGGCCAGTCCGCGCACGTTTTCAGTGTTGCCAGTATTGTTCTCAACTTCATCTTATCTGTTTTTTTTGAATTACAGGTAAAATAATGGAGAGGGTAAGATATGTATATACTCTTATTGTTTTTATTTTAACAGATAAAATTCCTGAGGTATATTGACAGCTGTGCCTTTTCTTGTGAAATATTTATGACTGATACGTTTTTGTGTAGGTACGATCTAAATAATACATTTAATTAAGTATTGCAAGTGTATGTAATTACTTGTAGAATGTTCTTAATAAATAATATAAATGTTTTACGGGTAAGTGGTAACAAACTTAATAATAATTGTATTTAAAGGATCGTTGTACTTAAGAAAAAAGAAGTAAAGATTCCTCGACGAAGCGGAATGATCTAGGGTTCTATTCTCGAACTAAGTATTCCCACTCGTTCTAATTACTCTTGTTTAGGCCGCCAGCCGTTACACAGTCCATTAAATTATGTTTCTATTGTATGAATTAATGCATAAATCTAATAAGAGTAATAATAAATTTGTCCGTCCGTCAGTCTATTTTTAAATGTACTGAACATTTCAGTTAAATGTTTGTTCGATATAAACACGCTAATGTTAACTTGTCAGAGCTATAACGTATTAATTAATCTTAAGTAATTAATGTGTTTAATTACTGATAGCGTTTACAAATGGGTGCATAGGTACGAAGTTACTTAATAAGTTATCTTTCTTAACTTAGTTACTTATGGTACCAAACAATTAATACTTGTCTAAAGTTTATTGGACTATTAATTAATTTTTATTACAATATTAATAAAGTGATTAAAATTATAAAAAAATAATTAAAAAAACTTTTTTAAATAATGCCGGTTCTAATTAAAATAACATTTTAATGTCCAAAATAACAATAAATACTCACCTTAATCTAAGACATCCAAATTGACCAGCACACAGCAACACCAATGTTCACAGAATCCACACACACACACTCAGTTTGACAACACAAGTTATTTACAACCTGAAAAAAGTTTTTCAGCTCGTAATGTCCGGGGCGCGAGAAAACTCGAGTGGTGAGACAGCCGCGGTCGCACACACGCGACTAAAAAAATCGCCACATCTGCGTAAGAGTCGGAAACTAAATCAAAATACTGGCTAGGAGAGGGACGAGTCAACGGAGGCCCCACCCTTCCCCCACCACGCCGCCACGCAAAAACATTCGTAAAAACCACGCGCTCGCGTCCGCGAAATCTATTGTTTATCTCTAAAGTTAAATCCTATTTTACGAAAAAAAAAACAGGAATACAATTCGGGTTTTTACGTACAATAAAAAAATCCATTATTTTCTTTTCATCGTAACATCAATAGCAACACTAGCTAGTTTAATTTTATTCTAAATTGAATATTCTAACGCGTTTGAATTTGGAACTTGAAGTTTTAAGTTTTCAAGAGTTTTCCCGCGCTCCTGGAAAGTCGTGTTTGGAATGTTGTTTACGTGATGGAGCGACCGCGCGCCACAGCCGTCCGGCCTCGAATGCCGAGCTCGCGACGCGTTTTTTTCCGCCAAAAAACTTAATAAGAACTCCTTGGTCCTTACGTCCTTAGTAACCCTAACTGTGAGGTCGTTTTTATGTCGGCTGAACGGGAGCGACCTTTGACTTGATACGGTTCAGTTTAAAAATGCGAGTGCGATATAGTAGACGTTTTTTTTGGTTGGCAATGATTGAAGTTTATTACTTATAATTTTCTGATAAAGAAAGTAGATTTATTAGATCTTACAGTTATATTAAGTAAATATTGTTATATTTATTTTTTATTAGTAAACATTTCAACATTGTGAACCAGTTGTGAGTTTTGTAAATTATAAACATAATTTTCTTACAACATATTCTTAGTTTACGAGTACTTACTCGTAAATATATGAGTAAAAACAAAGTAATTTCATTGTAAGTTAGTTCTAGATTAGGTCACATGCATTTGATCAATGTCAAAGTCTTCCTGAAACACGGGACAGTCAAAAACGTCTGCTAAAAGTATTTTTATTAGGATTCGTAAAAACGTGCATTTATTAAATTGATAAAATATTGCTTAAATAAACATAAATAATGAAACTCACGTATTGTACCTTACTAATAAAAAATGGAGGTTCAATTGAAGATTGAGTGATATAAATTCGCAAACAGACAATTAACGCTGCGTAAGACGATTTATAGAGCGTGCTGTTATCTCAAAGTACCCTAATACTAAGAATACAATTCAAATACAATAAATCATAATATAATAGAAACGTTTAAATATTTCTACTCTTCATGGATTATTTTATAGAGCACGCTTGATTACCAATTTAGCTGTTAATTACTACAATTGACTGGAAGCCAGGCCTTTTAGGGATAAGTTAAACTTCAACTTTTATGAGGGAGCTAATGCCGCATATTTAGTAGAAATAAACAGCTCACTTATAATAGTTATAATATCTGTTGTATACTTTCTAAGCCAAAACTACAAAGAAAAAAAATAAAAAAGTACATTTGGATGCAAGTTCGGAAAGTATGCGAGGTACAAGACTCGAGACTAGTGAAAATTACAGTTCCGAACTTCGTATCAAACGACGTTTTTTAATACAATTGCGAAATAATGTCAATGAAAACAAAACAGTAATGAAAAGAGACAATTTTCTTACATTTTCAGTCTGATAAGAACAACACAGTGCAATTTGAGCTCTTGACAATGTCAACCCTCATGTTATATAAAACGTCTTATTATCAATTGGGGTCATACACACTCTTAAAAACAAGTTGTCTCTCCTGTGGTCAATAGTTAAAAGCTTGTGAGCATGTAAGTTTTGTTTTAATGTGATAGGTCTAAAGTATTCCTGACGCCGTTTATGTGGGAATGGGCTTAGCCAGAAAATTAGGCCTTTAAAACGTTAACTTACGGCGTTTCTACAGAAAAGACGCTAATCTAAATCTGTGTATGACCCATTGCTTTTTACTACCCATTAAAATTTATTATAATTCAATACTCAACATTCTCTGTCTGTATTCAAAGAAAACTATCTGATCCAAGAGACTTTTTTACCACAGATTAAAACTGATACCCATGAACCGCTGGATGGCAGTAGCAGGGGGCTGCAGCAGCAGCAACCTTGGGGAAGGCTTTTGTCCAGCAGTGAACGTCTTCCGGCTGAAGATGGTGATGATGATTTGCCGATGTGAGAAGGATGATCGATAAAAGAAAGGGACTAAATAAGATGCCTGCCGAATGCATCCGGGACGAAGGACCATGATCACAACCGACTTGGTCCCAAGTAAGGATAGGGATAAACTCAATCGAAGCCGACAAGGATTTTTGGAGAAATGAAGGGGAATGAGGGGGGGGGGGGGCTTTAACTAGCAGTGGGACGCTAAACAGGCATTTTACTTTAGATTCTGTTTTGTGTATATTTTATCAATCTAACTGTTAGATCTGTAACATTCTGTTTATGAGCTAGGAATCAGTGTAATGTGGATAGACAGACGGACAGAAGTATTACACTGCCAGTTATACTGCGCTGCTAAGTGTGCTAAGCCAAATAGCAGCAACTCAAATAAAACCCCTGTTGCAATCACAACCTTATTACTAATATATGAGGATTGAATTTACTTTGGCAATTGAACCTGACATACTGTTTTTTTGCCTAGGAGGGAAGAGTTGGGAACCCTTACTTAAAAACTTATTCCACCCGATGTGGTTTGTACCAATAAGTTTGAACGTTTGTCAATCACGCACGCCTTAGCGACTAAACTTATTCAACATAGTAGACTGCATCTAGCCATGGACATATAATGTAAAATTAAAACAAGTATAATCGAAGACACTGTTAACTATACATTTACAATTGAACATAAAGCTTATCACAACGTATTAAAGTCTATAAAGTGGTCAGGTAACAATGTCTTCGTTTGCACATAATAAACAAGTTCGTTAAAAACTCCATTGCAAATTATTGATCAATGAGGTTCACCTGATTGTTCCTGTAAGTACATAGCAAAATCGCTGAAAAGTTATATATTTTTTTTTTAAATCTTGTAAGTGTGTTTGTCTGTCTGTTACCTTTTCAAGCTTAAACCGCTCAACCGATTTAGTTTAAATTTGTCATAGAGATAGTTTGAGTTCCGGGTTTATAGGATAGTTTTTATGCACGAAAATTGTAAATTAATGACTGACGCAGACGGAGTCGTGGGCAAAGGCTAGTGTTTAATAAAGTTGAAATACTTAAAATAGTTTGAATACAGTACAAAGTAACAATTATTCCTGTTTGGTACGTGCCGCGCGGCTAAAAAACAACCGATCGTAGGAGATAAATCGCACTGCTAGATCAAAACAGCATCAACTCAAAATAAAACTGTATTTTCAAATCAACTTTAATACCTATGTGTTTGGACTTGAAACAAATCTAACAGTTTTTTGAGTTGATACTGTTTTGATCTAGCAGTGCGAAATGTCAACAGCTATTTTGGCGCGTGTCGTGACGGATGCGAGTCGTGTCGGAGGCGTGTCGGGAGGTGTGATTTTTTTTTAACTAGTAAGCCCATATTGATTGCCGCTACAAATCCTTTAACCAACTGCCAAGCTGTGGCATTGTTGTGTACGGTGTGGGGTAAACCAAGCGGTGAAGTAGTCCTTAGGGTTGGCAGCGCATTTGCAGTCTTAAGATTGGAGTCTTGAGATTGCAAATGCATACGACTCATCCATAAATCGGGTACTTTGTACCCCCTTTGTAATAATGTATTTTTTTTATATTAAAACATTCTTCACAAAAAACCCGAACACTATGACATACATACACACATAACATCACGCCTTCATTCCCAGAGTGGGGTAGGCAGAGCTACAGAAATACCATCAACACTTAAAAGACTTGGTGGTAATTCTGTAACCACATTTTGCACAATCAAGCTAAGATGTTTAGCAGCGAATTAGTGACAGGTTGCAAGCCCATCGCCTAACAGTACTACAAGCCCGTAATCCCTTAGTCGCCTTTTACGACATCCACGGGAAGACATGGAGTGCCACTATTCTAACCCGGCAACCACACAGGAATAATTAATAAATGAAGTATAATATTTTATTAATGAACTAATGAGGCTCTAATAATAATATCGTTTTTTGAACGCCTCTAGCGAACCTTATTCTTAATTCAACAATCGCTAAAACAATTAAAACCGCCATAAATCAACATCGCAATCGCAAATTTAATAAATATCCGAGTTCCATTTTTGAACTCAACTCCAGTTTTAAACAAAAAATCGATAACGTTTTCCCGAGTAGTCGCCGTGCGTATGTGTGCGAATGATACTTTCCACACATGAATTGTTGTTCGTGTTAACAATAAATCATACGAATGTATTTGTGATCGGACCAAGCGTAGGGATGGGACGGAGCGGGTTATGGTGTTGTTATCGAGATGATTTTAGACGAATTTTCAGTTTGCTTTTCTTTCTGTCACTGTTCTGTCAGAGAAAAATAGGTAATGATGTTTCTTATATTGACTGAAGCATGTTTTTTTAGTAAATTAAAAGTATAAGTTTATTTTTGGATAGTTCAGTTGCTTGGTCGGATGCAAGACTTTAAAGGAGATAGGTATTAGTTTGACAGGTAAGTATATATTTCTTTAGCTCATCAAATATTTCTTAATGAAATAATATTAATGATTTGCGAACATTAGTATTGTGAAAGTCTGTTTGAACATAATTTGGGTCTAAATGCAAAAATCCTCTTTCTTATCGATCGTTACAAAACATTACTTTAAAGTACTAAAAATAATAATAATAAATATTAATATTTTGGTATTCCGTTTATTATTCATGTTTAAAATTAAATGTTGATGATTACCATGTTTCTAATTTAAATTTATTGCGTAAAAAAAGTTTGGTAGTGATAATATGTATAATCAGATTCAGAAAAAAAAACTCAAGTCTTCTGCTGCCCACCATTTCAGAAAATATTACTTATTTTAATACTTACTAGAATTAAAATTTATAGATCATACAAAAAAAAAAATTCAGTAGTTCTAATATGAAATTTTTTTTTTAATTTAAAAACAACAGAAAATGTAGTTTAGTCTCATAGTATTTTTTTTTTTTAAAGCCTTGATTATGTACATCTTATAGTACTTACACTCTTACACTGAGCCGCAGGAGGCTATAAGGGCTCGTGAATTTTGCAATTTCAACTACAAATTGCAAAAATGCATTAATTACTAGCATAGAGACTTTCCATCTTGGTCCCCAGGGTTGGCAACGCATTTGAGAGCTTAGGATTGCAGTCTTGAGATTATAATTGAAATGTCTATGAGTCTCAGATTCCACTTAACTTCATGTAGCCTGAGTGCTCGAGTGCTTATAAATATGCCTAAACTCTTTTCATTACTAAACTACATCCAAAACCTCGATACACCATCAACCACTCTATCGACTTACTCCCCATCCCTACCACGCAAGTGTGCGTGCGCGCTGCACCAGTGTGCGTATCATGCACTTCTTTATGCTCGTATAGTAATTTATTGGTCTGTAACGATGTTAATTATTGCAATTTTTGTATTAAATGTTGGAAATTATTTTTAGCTCTGCAGATGCTGGTGTTTTTTACCGAGAAACAGTTTCGTGTCATCGACTTGAGTATATGTGTGTTTTGTTTTGTAGTTTTAGAACATTATTGTAGAAGCCATGTTTAATGGAAAATACGTAAAAAATTACGTATAAAAAGAGAGCGTCGGTGGCTTAGGGAGTTGACTCGTGATCGTAAGGTACCGAGTTCGAACCCACAGTGACCATGTAGCAATGAGTTTTTCTAACTTAAGTAAATCACCCAATGCTCTTACGGTGAAGGTAAAACATTGTGAGGAAACCTGCACATTCAAACAGCTGAGTGTGTAAGAGGGTAATTGCACAAAAAAATCTAAAGGAGGCGATGCGTATCCGAAAGGGTCCATCTATAAGATGAGATAATAACTCTAATAATAGCCTCCCACCATACAACGAAATTTGCCAATGGAATATGAACCTATTACAAATGCAATAGAGTCAATTTTCTAGTTTGATTGTCCCTCATCAAAACAAAGGAAAACCTATTTTATCTCCTTTGCAATAGGTCTATTTTCTAATGAACGTATTATGTACAATTTTTTGTACGAGAGGCCTTAGGAGGATAGATATTAGACATAAAATCAGCATTTAGTGAAATTCACTATCCTGATAATTATTTTGTCATAAACATTGGCAATAATTAAAAAAATACTGTCTGTTGTGTTTCTGGAGGCGTTTCTTCTGTGGGGTCTCCTCTTGGGAAGCACTGGTAGAGTGACGTGTGAAAGTGCCCGTGCTTAATTACTGAATATACAATTTTTATCTGTTATCTTTTTAAGTGACAGGTAACAACTATGGGATCCTATTTCATAACCAATGTTTTACAAATGATTCATTTCACAAACATGTCGTTTGGCAACCTGTTTATTTTCCGAAACTGTAAATAATTCTGGATTTATTTCAGGACCATCGTGTAGACCTATAGGTTAGGTTAGATTAGTGTTATAAAAATCCAGAAATATTTGTAGTTACAGAAAAAATGCGGGTTGGCAAATGAATAGGTTGCGAAACGATGCATTTGTCAAAGATTTGTCGGCGAAAAAGCAGAGAACCGACAACTACATCTGGGCTGGGATTGTACAAGGTAATAACGATATCGTTTTAACGCACCTGAATAGAGGCCCTGGTGCGTTAAAACGATATCGTGTTTGAAACGTTTAAGAATCGTTTATGTCACAGTCGCCATTATTGTAAATGGCATAAGAGTTATCAAAACGTTGACAATACGGAAACAGGTCAAAAACGATATCGTTATAACGCAGTTGAATAGAGGCCCTGAATAGAGGCCCTGTACTAATACATACAAGGCAGAGTTTGTTTGTTTGTTGGCTTGAACGCGCTAATCTCAGGAACTACTGAACCGATTTAAATGAAATTTGGTATGGAGATAACTAAGGTCCCGGGGAAGGACATAGAATACTTATTATCCCAGAAAATTAAACAGTTTTGTGATTTAATAGTGTCGTCAACATACACATAGGGGGAGTAGCGGAAAGCTAATTATACGCGTACGAAGTCACGGGCGTCTTCTAGTTCAATATACATCGCAAATGTATACCTAGGTACTTACTTAAATGTCACCTGTCACCTGTCATTGCGTTCTGAAATTGTACTACTCAGATACTCAAAACACTAATCATAGATTATGTTTTTGAACGAACTTGAAAAATAAACATTGTCATAGATTAATTAAGGGTTCGTCGTACATAGTTATGTTAGCTTCCGGAGCACTGGTGGCCCAGTGGTTTGAGGTGTGACTCGTGAACGCAACGGACCGAGGTCAAATCCCAGAGGCCGCCGCAACGAACACATTTCTTGCAAGGAAATTTGTATTTATCTTTAATAAACTATTAATGGAACAACGTGAAGAAGCCTGCACATTTCGCTAATTGAACGTTAGCCACAAAAGATCCCAGGATTGCCCTGGGGGGTGATTCTCTCAACACATCACTGCATCGATCTCAGGTGAAGTCTTATCCGGCATGTTTAAGAAGTCCCGTCGGAGCGTACAAAACACATTTTAGCGATTGCCTTCTCAATTAGGCAGCAGGCAGGTGAGTCGAGTTCAGTGTCGTATAAAGCTGCCTAATTAAGAAGGCACGCGCTAAAATGTGTTTTGTACGCTCCGACGGGACTTCTTAAACTTGCCGGATTTAACTTCACCTTTGAGATCGACGCTGCGCTGTGTTAAGAGAATCACCCAGGGGTGATTCTCACCCGCTTGATAAGAGATTATCAATTCATCGTCGAAGTATTAACCTGCAAAATAAAATTGCCCGCGTGCTCGAAGCTAGGTACTTAAACCTTATCTGAAGTAGTCCGAACTGCTTCGTCGAAGAAACTAGACCAAAATCTGCCAATACTAAAGGAGGGCGTTAACTGCATAGCCTAGCCTAGTTGGTATAGTAGACCTAGGAAGGTAACGGTCGGTAAGGGCAAATATTTGCGTGATGAGCGCGAATATGTGTTCCTGAGTCCTGGATGTTCTATATATACCTATACATACTCGTACATACATACATAACATCACGCCTTCATTCCCAGAGTGGGGTAGGCTGAGACACAGAAGTAACAACTTTAAAAAGACTTGTTTTACTAGTGTATTAGTGACAGGTTGCAAGCCCATCGCCTAACAGTACTACAAGCCCTTATTCCCTTATTCGCCTCTTACGACATCCACGGGACGACATGGAGTGGTACAATTCTAACCCGGCAACCACACGGGGGTGTTCTATATAATAAATTTAAGTATAAGTTTATCCTAGTCTAGTACCTACCCATAGTACAAGCCTAGAGCTTAGCCAAACTAAGCTCTAGACTAGGTCAATTTGTGTGACATTGTTCCCTGATATTTATTTATACATAACGTCACGCCTTTATTCCCAGAGTGGGGTAGGCAGAGCTACAGAATACCAACAAATAATTCTGATTGATTGATTGATTGATTGATTGTAACCACTTTTTGCACAATCAGGCTAAGATGTTTACCAGTGTATTAGTGACAGGTTGCAAGCCCATCGCCTAACAGTACTACAAGCCCTTATTCCCTTAGTCGCCTCTTACGACATCCACGGGACGACATGGAGTGGCACTATTCTAACCCGGCAACCACACTTCTATATAATAAATTTAAGTATAAGTATGTTCATCGTTGTCTAGTACCTATAGTTCAAGTCTAGAGCTTAGTTTGGGACTAGGTCAATTGTGTGAGATTGTTCCCTGATATTTATTTATGTATAGTAATAATAATAATACAAACAAATATTTAAAATTGAAGTATCTTGAAATATTTGAGTGGGTTTATAAAGATTTTTCCCGAAGATGACCTATTACACAAGATCCTACGACCACACAATATTGGCATATTGCTTATCAAAAAAAACAAAAAAGGCAAATTCATAAATTGAATATCAGCGCGGGCGCTGATTTACTGTTATTTGATCAGTTTCCAACAACGAAACGTAACTGAGCCGTGCTCGGAGATTCGGGTTCGATTCCCAGGTAAGTTAAACTCAAATCGTGAGTATTTATGGTTTTAATGTACTTGCCTAACTCGACCGACGTTATTATAGTATAGCCGGTGTCAAAAGAGAGTTCCTTTCATCTGGCATAACCTTTTTTGGCATAAACATTATTTGGCATAGTCTTTTTCTGAAACCGTATACTTTTTAGGATTATTTAAAACTAGCGGCCCGCCCTCGCTTCGCTCCGGATTAAAGTATTATACATATAAACTTTCCTCTTGAATCACTCTATCTATTAAAAAAACCGCATCAAAATCCGTTGCGTAGTTTTAAAGATTTAAGCTACATAGGGATATAGGGTTGTCTGGGTTGTAAGGTTGTCTGGAAGAGATCGCTATTTAGCGGTAAGACCGCCTGTTGTATACCTATGATTTAAATGTACTGTTCCATGTTCTGTTTTTATTTTTTATTTTTGGTGTTCAATAAAGAGTATTTGTATTGTATTGTATTGTATAGGGACAGAAAAAGCGACTTTGTTTTATACTATGTAGTGATATCATTACATAGAACATAGTGATGTGAAGGTGTTTTAGTATAGCGGTCGGTTGGGTGGCAGGATACATGTGGTTTAATTGTTATCATCAGAGGGCGGAATTTCTCATGGCAAAAATTGATATGTCATAGGGATAGAACGAAGTATTTTATCGACTATCGACAAGTAGTTCTGGTTCACGTAGCACAAGATCTTTTACCAAATAGAATTATACCTCCTATCGATACATTACATTTAGCAAAATATTTTTCCAATGTTAACAATTCCCCTTTAGTATCAGTCTTTTAGATTAACGTAGTATTTAGTAAATGTAGGTGTAGTTTTCATTATTATTGTATAGTTCTATATCTTAGAATTAGCTTTATTTTCATTTGTTATTTACCGTTAATAAAGACATGTGTTTTAGACAAAAACAACATAATATTTACAAATTAAATCCTAAAACTTCACGTATTGTTGAAAACAATAACTAAATGCGAATTAATAATGAAATTTACATTTTAATATAAAAGCAAAACTAAAATAATAAAGACATTAGTGATTACACAATATCGACAACTGGAAAAGTCGATAAAGCAAAATGTTCTATCCCTATGACATTTCAATTTTTGCCATGAGAAATTCCGCCCTCTGGTTATCATTATATTTTTTACCTTCACTACATAGTATAAAACATAATCGCTTCCCGCTGTAAGTCTGTCCCTATGTATGCTTAGATCTTTAAAACTACGCAACGGATTTTAATGCGGTTTTTTTGATAGATAGAGTGATTGAAGAGAAAGGTATAAAAGTATAATTATTTAACCCGGAGCGAAGCAAGGGCGGGTCCCTAGTTAAGTAAATAACTAATGTTCTCGCTGCTTAGGTAAAAAGTTTTATGTGCAACACGAGACCAAACTGACTTTAAATCTCTCCCACACTCTCATGTTGCACAAATACGAGTAACTACCTATTAATATTAATATTTTATCGTAAGGTATTTTAGTGGTGGTAGGACCCTGTGCAGAGTCCGTCCGGATCGCTACCACCATCTTATCCATTAACCACCCGCCAAGCAGCATTCGCATTGTTGTTCCGGTGTGGGGATAAGACAACCGGTGAAATTACTAGCATAGAGTCATTCCATCTTAGTCCTCAGGGTTGGCAATGCATTTGAGGTCTTAGGATTATAGTCTTGAGAATTCAAGTGTCTATGGGTCTCAGATTCCACTTACCATCTGGTGGCCTGAGTGCTCGTGTGCCTTCTCCTTAACATAAAAAAATATAAATAAAGGTCACAAGGGGCTCTGTCTGGACGAATTCAGTTGTCTTTCTTCGTCTCTTTTAGTATTTCGCCAATGTCCAGTGATACCGACTCGTAACGTCTATCCCATACATTTTAAATGTGGTTTTACCGATGTTTTTACTGACTATGGCGTAATCGTATTTTGGTGAAAAGAGGCAATCATTAATATGAAGAGAAGGTAATACTTACCCATTTATTGTTGAGTTGAGTAAGTTGTTCCCAACTCTGCAGTATGCAGAAGTCCGCACCCAAAATATGAGTAATTTACTTCTTTTTTTATGGCAATCATAAGGCACACGAGCACTCAGGCCACCTGACGGTAAGTGGAATCTGAGACCCATAGACATTTGAATTCTCAAGACTACAATCCTAAAACCTCAAATGCGTTGTTAACCCTGTGGAGTTCATCATTTCACCGGTTGTCTTATACTTATATTATACGAGTATTATCCCAACAACGCAAACACTGTACTTTGGTAGATTATGAAACTTAAAATAAATATGAAAAAAATAGGTACCTACACTTACTGCAACAAAAATTAAAACCATTAAAGAATTCTCACAAGATTTTTCACTCCATTGCACTTTCAACAGTGCAAAAAAGATTGTATCGAATTTCAAAACAACCAGGGTTAAACCGAATCAGAGAATGGGGTCACAATTTAGCATTTTTTTACTAAAAAAACATAAAGACACCACTTTTAAATGATCTAGTTTTTTTGTGTAAAAGATAACCCTAAAATTAGGGAGAAACGTGGGAAATCATTTTATAAAAGGGCACAGCTGACATTTTAAATAACAACACATCTATCACCGAGACCTTTTTCCATAAACGATCTTATTTCTAACGTTGAAAAGTTGAATTTGCTTTAATTTTAATCGGAATTACGTTCTTTTTGCTCACGTGGAATAGCATAAAGAACTGTCTTCAAAAGGTGGCCCAAGGTTGTTTTACATTAATTTGGCTTTTTAAAGAAATATAAGGAGATGAATGCCATCTGGCAAGTGTGAGATGCGATTTAAGATTTAAAATATTCTAATATTATTTATATTCACCCTTGGCTTTGGAATTAATTAGAAAAATTAAAAAGTGGATTCGCGTGAAGGATTATATGCTATTTTTACATAACAAGTCAGTGGAAGTTTTTCAGCTGGTCTAATGAAAATAATGATAAATGACGATATAATATATTATTCATTCCACCACAGGTTGAGATGTTTAAATAAATTTACAAGCGAAACAAGAGTGTTTACTTATTTTTTGACATGCATTGCAATTTGTATGTATGTAAGTAGTTTATTGTAGGTACAGAGAAAAGAGATCACAGTTATAAAATAGGCAAAAAAAGCAGGGATGTACAAAGACGAACTTATCCCTTTGAGGGATCTCTTCCAGTTAACCTTTGAGCGATTGAGACATAATGAAAATGAATAGCCAAATATGTACAACACACAATACATTTATATTGTCATGTGTCTTTTTATTTTATAAGTAAATTTCCCAATTAATGTAAAAGTGTATTGCTAAACACACAGCAGTATTTTATATACTTACAAACATTTCATTTAATTAGTAACATTTTTTTTATGTTAAGGAAGGCACACGAGCACTCAGGCCACCTGATGCTAAGTGGAATCTGAGACCCATATACGTTTGAGTTCTCAAGACTATAATCCTAAGACCTCAAATACGTCGCCAACCCTGAGGACTAAGATGGAATGCCTCTATGCTAGTGATTACACCGGTTGTGTTATCCCCACACCGGAACATAACAATGCGAATGCTGCTTGGCGGGTGGTTAATGGATAATACGGTGGTAGCGATCCGGACGGACCCTGCACAGAGTCCTACCACCACTAAACAATTAACAACTTAATAACGTGTAATATACAGGTTATTCAGCAAAGGGTTGTACAAACGTCAGGGACTAACTCTGCAGGTCATACTCAGCTTTTATAATGGCACCAACATCACAATCACAAAAAAAAAAAACCAGCTGTCCATACATTTCGGTTGATTAGCTCTCAAAGTTTGTATGGAACAGGGGATGATTCTCTCAACACAGCCGCTGCGTCGATCTCAATGGTGAAGTTTTATCCGGCAAGTTTAAGAACCATCTTATCCATTAACCACCCGCCAAGCAACAGTGTTCGCATTGTTGTGTTCCGGTGTGGGGATAAGACAACCGGTGAAATTACTAGCATAGAGGCATTCCATCTTAGTCCTCAGGGTTGGCAACGCATTTGAGGTCTTAGGATTATATTCTTGAGAATTCAAATGTCTATGGGTCTCAGATTCCACTCGCCATCAGGTGGCCTGAGTACTCGTGTGCCTTCTCACTAACATAAAATTGTATAAATAAAGTCACAAGGGGCTCTGCCTGGACGAATTCAGTTGTCTTTCTTCGTCTCTTTTAGTATTTCGCCAATGTCCAGTGATACCGACTCGTAACGTCTCTCCCATACATTTTGAATGTGGTTTTACCGATGTTTTTACTGACTATGGCGTAATCGTATTTTGGTGAAAAGAGGCAATCATTAATATGAAGAGAAGGTAATACTTACCAAAATATAGCTTTATACGACACTGAACTCTTGACTCACCTGCCTGCTGCCTAATTGAGAAGGCACGCGCTAAAATGTGTTTTGTACGCTCCGACGGGACTTCTTAAACTTGCCATCCCATAATAAAGTAGATGAGTATGACCTACGGAGTTAGTCCCTGAAGTTTGTACGACCCTCTGCCGAACACCTTGTAACTACAATGTGTCAAGTCCGGAGAGCTGATAGATTCACTCCATATTACCAACGTGTAAAAGCCATAACGTCGGTGAAACTGCAATACCGCGTAACTAACAAATTGAATAAGTTGCAAAATACACCTTAACTCGTAAGTCAGTAGGGTACACTTTGCAACTTATTGAATTGGTTAGATACGCGGTATTGCAGTTACACCGACGATAAGTGAATTGTGTGATTTCATTTGATTTCACGATTAAAAGCCAAAACGGTATTTCATATTGACAAATTGGTATTTTTTTTCATTAATGGCGGTCCACCGCAATGTTTCGCTATGATTGCGTCAATATCAAGTGATTAGAGTAAAACAGTCAATAGAATAAGTTAAAAGCAAAAGCCGGACATTTTTCAATCGGCCATCTTCCCTCCCCGAACGTTACCGGAAGACCCCCAGAACGAATTCTATAAAAAAAAACAAATATTCGCTCTTAAAAAAGACAGTAAAACAAGTGCCAACTCATAAATAATTCTTACAAATACATAAGAGGCATTCATGAACATTTTCGTTAATTTCAAAAATCGAATTCACACCGTTCGCCACACACAATTTTAACCCTTTCGCGTTTCAATAGAACTGATTGACCTCGGGTCACACCGGTATCGAATATCTCAAGAAACGCACATTTCTGGAATACATTGTATTTTTTTAGTTTCGCAAGGGTATCAACTGACCTCGTTGAGGTTAAATAGACCAAAGAAGTGACCCCATTTACGGCAGTGACTTGTGACCCTATAGTGACCTTTTTGCTGTTTGACGTTTTTTGTGTTGGTCAATTGTTGACAATCGCCTCTGATTGGGCGAGAAAAAACACAATGGCGTTTAAGGCGCTTTCTGAATGAGGTATTAATATGAATTGTGATGATTGTAAAAAATGTTTGTGATGTTTTTTTTAATGTAGATTATGTGAATCAAATATGTAAGAATAAAAACTTTTAAAAATGTTTTTGATAAGGTGTTTAATAATAACAAAGTAACTGTAAAAGTAATTTTTCCCGCGAAAAAAACGTATCATTTTACTCAAAGGAAGAAGTGACGCAGCATCTTTTGTGGCAAAACCGTTATTAAATCTCCTACGATTCAAAAAATCTATAAAACTCTCAAATTACTACAAACAGTTATAAATCAAACGGGAAAAAAACTATCTCACGCGTCTCGCATCCTCGCCAAAAGGGGTGAATTTAACAATTTTTTAAACCGGCACAATGAACGGTACCCTCGGCTAAACAGTTAGAAAAAAAAACGCGGAAGATATCGAGAAAAGGCGTTTTTTAAAATGCGTAACTAACTCTTTCCCATGGGTCTTAACCTTAACCTTCGCGAACTTTTTGTCAAAAATTGAGACACCTTTGCCATCTTTCCGTTTTTTTTGTAATTGTCAGCGTTTTTTTAAAGCAGGGGCGAGGGTCGGGCCCTTATTGTGCCGCTGCTTTGTGAAGGACTGCAGGTGGGTCAGATGGAACGATCTTCTCGGGTTAACTGAGTTAACATTCCATTTTTAAATCGAATTATTTTTGCAATAATGTTTGTTTGAAGTTTTTAGGTTGGAGTTCAACTTTTATTACCAACTTAGTTTCAGTTGATATTAATCCCACAAATTAAAAACAAATTAACGTTGGTAATTTTTTGTTGAAATTAATTACTAATACGTCCTTGACTGATAAATTCTAAAAGCATTGTCCTCATAGCCAAAAAATAGACAAAATAATAACATTAAGTAACATAACATAGAACTGTGTCACAGTGACGTTGTAAAATTATTAGAATTGTCAAACAAAATGACACTGACACGGTTCTATGGTGGGGCAGTGTTCAATTTTGCCAATTTTACCTCAATTAAAAACAAGATAATTAACCAGCTACTTGTTTTAACGTACGTTATTCCTCACTGTTAAAATCAATGCCATCAAATAAAAATTGTACGTTATTTAATCACACCGAGCGTGTCACCGGCAATGAATGTTTTTATAGCGCGAACAAAACAATTTCCCACACTAATGGCAAGTTCGAAAATCGAATCGACTTTGCTACACCGAAACATTCGTCGGCATAACACGTTGATTACAAGCGGAAAAAGTTTTCGATCAAAATAGGTATAATTACAGATATTCGACAGAGCGGGCGGCGAATTTTCCAAAAATTACATGACGGCAAAAACGGCGCGCCGCGGGAAACGCTGTAACCCGGGAATTCAAAAATTGGGCTGCCGATTGACGTTTGCGTTAATTCTAAGTTGTTAATAGTTTTTTTACTTGGAATATTTTAATGGCGGTTAGGTTTCAATGTGCTTGTGCATTTCATTGTCGGCTTGGTAAGATGTGATGTAAGTAATTTGTATTTTAAAGATAACAATTGTTACAAGACTTAAATATGAATATTTACCTACTTATTATTTTTTATCCACTTATTGAAAAGTACGTGATTTTGAATAAAACCTAAATTTTAAAACTAAAACTTATGCCATTTCGACTATTTTCGCGCCACTCATACCATCTCCCTCATGAAGAAGCACCCTGCTCTGTCAGCGCGGAATTCAAAAATGGAACACAAAAATGTTTGCCGCGCAAAATGACTGGCATAGTTGTCGAACTGAGAAATGTCAGTTTTGTTCCAAATTTGAAAATTAATAACGAGGGCCGCTGGCATTTTTATTTTTACTCAACCTCCTTAATTAGAAATATTTCGTGATTTAGCATTTTTTGCGGCTCGATACAGGCTGGTTTAGAGATAGGTCGTGTATTTATTAAATACCCGTACCATTCGTTAAGATATTTCAAATTGTGCTTTTTCACATGTTTGTTACGACGTTTCGTTATAAATCTATTATTTTACTTGTAGTTTTCGGTGCTACAAAGGATTTTAGTAATTTTTCTTGGTATTTTAAACTGGTCTTTAAGACCAATCTAACTTGCTTAAACTCAATGAGTCTACGTTTAATATATATTCGGTAAAGAATACAAAGGTCAAAGTGGTGACCTCGATCATTAAATCAGCTTTTAGATGCGTGTACAATTTTCAGTTCATTCAAATTGTACTTTCAACATTTATCCCACAGCTACTAACAAACATTGCTTAGTGATGGTAGGTCCTCGTGTATGGCCCGGCCGGTTGCTACCACCATTTTATCCTTTAACCTACCACCAAGCAACAAACTTCGCATTGTTTTGTTCTCGTGTGGCATATAATAACCGTTGAAATACCTGACATAGAGGCATTCCATCTTGATCATCAGGGTTGGCATCACATTTGCGTACTTAGGATTGCAGTCTTAAGATTATAGTCTTGAGAATACAAATATCTAAGGGTCACAGATTCCACTTAGCTTCAGGTGGCCTTCGCCATTAAAAAAAAACAGTTTTGATAATATTCTGTAATGCCAGGACCCAATAGCAAGTATTTAATTTAAAATGTTTAATTCAACTGATCATTTGTAAAATAACTACCTATCAAAACTGTCAACGGTCACAATCCAGCTATTTTCACAAAAAAAGTCCAAGAAATCGTTATTTATTGTGTTCGGAATTCAAAATTCTAACAAACCACGTCTACAGCAGATGTCAAAGTTTAAATTTAGAAAAACTACAATCCTTTTATTCGCGTATTCTAAAGATTTTTTTAAAGGTAACGTGACTCTGTAGTTTTGTCAAAATATTACTGTTGCTTTTTTAAATTACCCCTTTCTGCAAGATCCTTTTTAATCCCGACATCCGATATTTGAAGATAAATCTACGTAATGACATCTTGCGACGAAAAGTAACCCTTTTTTCAAAAAGGGTGTAACTGTGTTTTTTAGTATGTGGCGGAGTTCGGATTTTTTCTTAAATTTAAATAAACATGAAAAATTACCAATATCTCTGCTAAATCCGAAGACCGTAGAGGTGTCATTTTATTCACGCGAAGAGCTCAAAGATGTGGTTTTGAATGATCTTACAAAAGCTGAGCCTGAAAAGTTTTTCGCTTTTTATGATAAAAGAAGTGAAATTGGTAGGTACAGTTGCATTTTTTATGGCACTTTATAGACACACGTTACAAGCATTCGATCAGCGAGGATAGTAAGTGACATCAGAAACCCATTAGACATTTGAATTCTCAAGAGTACAATCTCTTAAGACTGCCATTGTGAGACTTCAAATGCGTTGCCAACCCTGAAAACTTATCCTACACCGGAACACAATAATGCGAACACTGTTGCTTGGCAGTGGGTTAACACCACTGAAATGTTATGTAGGTATGTATATTTTGTCATTTGACGAAATTTATTTGTCTGAGGCTTCAATTTGATGATTTAGGACTGATTTTATCACCCATCCTCTATCTAATAAAGCATTAAAACATTTAATTAATACTTAAGTACATTCAACTTTAGAAAAAAGGTTTCATACATAAACATGCTGTATTTCATTAAGGCTTAAAAAAAGTTAAAACGTGACCAAACGACCATAATTTTGAAGTTCTTACATTATTATTTGTACAAACGAGCAACTTGAAGTGGAACAGGGTCGCTCGATATGAATTGTTTTAACCAAAACAATATTCAGTAAAAAACGTAAAAGGAAGCGCCCGTTATTCCATATTTCGAAGTTTCGAACGAGCGTTCCATTTTCGAACTGTTTCTAAATTCAAAAGAACTAAATTCTTATTCAAGCCGCGTCTCGTTCTAAATATAAAAAACTCTTTTTTGTCAAATATGGAAGGGTTAAGTTAAAAACATTCTATTTTCGAATTGTTAAAAAGTCCACATTGTATGGAATACGTCAAAACCTCATATGTGACTCAGTATATGCAAAATGTTACAATGGTATTTTTAAAATTACGTTTTTTTGGACACACGATGATAAATGTCTAATTAATGTTGGTTTATGTTTCAATACCTTTGGTTTGTCTTGTTTTCGCTACTGCTACTAGATCCCATCGATACTTACGATTACTTAAAGTCGAATTTTTATCACGATTATTATGTGGATTTATAGTTACGAATTATAATACAAAGTGTTTGGAATTAGTAAATAATAAAAACCCGTATATGTTTTTAATGTTGTTCTAGAAGACTTCTAGAAAAACCTTCAAAAAAAGTAAAAGTAAAAAATACATTAATATTTATAAAACTATCAGTATTGAATGGTCTACTAAGTTGTATATTAACTCTATAGACTCGAATAAATACTGTTTAAAACACAAATTGCTATTTATATATCTAATGATAAAAATATTCTGCTTTTACAAAGTATACTGCATTAGCATTATTCCTTTTTCAAATGATACGAAAGACACAGGAAGCTTGGCTTTTTTGTCACTTCCACATCTCACCAAAGCTGATTTCTGATTGCCGTCTCTTTTCTTCCGTTGCATAAAAACTCTGTGCGACAAAGAAGGCAATAATCTGCTTGTTCTCAGGTGTGTTGACGTTAACAGATGTTCAGAGGATGGCGGGGCGAGCATATTACACAATTACGATTGTATTTAATTATTTTTTCTCGCGTCGTTTCTTATTTAGGTTTAGGCGGCGTGGGCGACGGTTACTCACGGCTAGGAAACAATTGAGGTTTTATTCTCTCATGTTTACCTTGTACTTGGTTCCGTTAGACGGTTTTCTAATTTTGAAATTCGATTTGACTTTTTAATAAGGCTTTGTCAGTGGCCCACAGTTTCCGGTGGTTTAAGTTTGAACTAGAAGTCCAAAATGTAGCAACTTTTTAATTATGTAGGTTATGACACCTTTTTTATGGATGTAGACAAGCATAAGGATGTAGACAGATTATGTACCTCAAATAATATCACATTAAAATGGAGAACATGAATCAAAAACAGAATTGAGTTTCATTGATACCATCTAGGAGAAAATGTAAAAATAAAACATACAAAACGCAAGACACAAACTTTTGACCTGTGCTTAAGATTTTATATAATACCTAATCAAAACTTTTTAAAATTTCAAAACTTCTTTTAAGGTTGTTTTTTTTTGGCATCTTCATTTAATTTACGAAATTTCTGAAATAAATGCATATTTCTTTATGGTCCAAATATTTTGAACATGGAACAACAGCTGTGACGTCATTCCTGTCGTCGATTTTGTACGGAGTGTGTATGCAGGAGGTCTGAACTATGACTTTTTAAAGCTTCATATCTTATGAAAAAATAACACGACAATTGTTTCGCAAATACAGTTATTCTTCCCTTTCATAGCACTTTCCAGAGAGCGTAAAAAATATGCATGTTCCCTATTATATCTAGAAAAATTGTTTGTATATAATTACCGCATTTAAAAAATAAATGAATTTTATTACGCACCGATTGGATATTTCCTATACAAAGCAAAAGGTTAGTTAGCGAGAGTCAAGTTGAACCAGAGATAACAGCAAAGTTTGTCATAAACTTTTATTGTCGTCTTTGCTCCTTAAGCTAATTAACATTATTCAATATAAAACTCCATCGCATCAGTTTTTAAAACTAAAATTTACGACCAAAATTAATTAATAAAGCTCATAATTTTAGCGGCAAAACAAAACTGTAAACGGAACATTGAGGCTGCGATAAATATAAACCAGTCCGCGCCAACAAAGACACGTAACACAATATCTCATTATGTCAAAAAAACCAACGAGAAAACACGAGATTCGACCGAAAAAAGCTTTAAAAGGGTTAAAAGAGCGAAACAACAAACAACCTACCATAAGAGTAAAAGAGACAGCGCACTCAACCCTTTTACTGCACCTGGTCGTTTTTTTCGATTAAAGTTTTTTGTTCAAATTTTAAAAGTGCGAAATTTCTTTTCGTAGGGTCAATATTGATTTTTGGGTTCAGATGGCACAATAACGGTTCGTTATCCGGCGGTTCAAATGAGGTCATAACTCTTTCGTACTACAATGGGTCACAGTTTTCTAATAACCTCAAATTTCTATTGAATGATTCCAAAATACCATTTAAGTTACGATGTCATGCCACAATTCCCATTTATTTGATTATTACTGAATCTACCATGATGTTCCCTGGAAATTTATAAATCAGCCATTTATTTGTTTAATTAAACTTAAGTACTGTATGTATGTATGTAAACACTTTATTGTACAAAAGAAACACCAAAACAATACAATGAATAAAAATAAAAATATGTACAAAGGCGAACGTATCCCTTTAAGGGATCTCTTCCAGCCAACCCTTGAGAGAAACACACACACATCCACACACACTATACTGTCACATCACTATGTATCCAAAGCTACATTTGTCGGTAGGTGATTCTTTTAAACGACTTGTTCTTGAACTCGACGCACCAAGTATTAACTCGCAAGTTGAAGATGTCCCGTTAGAGGGTATAAACCACGTTTAAGGGCGTGCATTAGCAGCTTACACGGTTTATCCGTCGAATGATCACTCTCGTACAATTTCCCTCTCTCGATTGACTGGTAGACAGAGAGCAGTGCCTAATAGAATAACATCTTTGTAGTTCCTATATTGATTTTACATTCAAAACGTTTTACTTACACAACTTACTCAGCCCGTAACTCAATACGATAAAATATGCAAAAGCTAATTCCTCCACATAACTCCTTTTCCTCGAAAATAACAAAAGGCAAGAGATTTATTACACATTCGTACAAATCGACAGAGCATCCATAAAAGACAATTTAATAAAAAAAATGCGAGACCACAAATCTTTTCGGCTCGTGTTTGGCGAAAACGCGTAAAAGTTATGATTCCCCGTTTTAACGGTATTCCAATTTCGAAATTCAAATTTGGCGAATCTGTAAGGACGTCGGGATTTGTAAAGTGTCACGAGTGAAGTTAGATTCCGACGGTTTTAATTAAATTTTAAATGGGTGTCTAAGTCATTGTTATCTAAGAAGGTACATTCAGTTATAGAACTGTTTTTAATTGAGTATTTCTCAAATAATGTGTAAAAACAGTACAGCGCATCGTCTCCTAATTCAATTCTTGTATTATGTATATGTTCTATACTTTGGGTTTTCTAACCGTTTAGCTTTTTATATTTAAATGTTTGATTATTTTTGTTGAGTGTGTTTTTATTAAACAAATTTTGTGAGTATAAGTTTGAGTTTGGAAAATATATAAATGTCGAGGGACAATCTTACGCAAATTTACCTAGTCCGAAACTTGAGGCTAGTACTATGGGTAATAGACAACGATAAACATACTTATATTAATAGAGAAATACATAATTAAACACAACAAAACATCCATGACTCAGGAAAAAACTCAATCAACTATTAATAACGACATTTTTATCATTTAACCACAGCGCCACTAAACTTCAGTTTAAAAAAAAAAATGTAAGACTAATTTTCGTGACGAAATGGAAAGGTCATTGTTTCTTAATTTTTGACCTTAACGAGTTACACTTTTTTTGAAAACCTACCCACTACCTCTTCATTAACAGATTTTGAAAAGAAATTACTTGTCTACTTATCGACTGCGGACCTATTTTCAAAATACATAGATGTCGAAGTAACATTCTTCATCCCTTTCTCTCAATTAAACACGAAAAATGAGTGCATTCAAAGTTTTATCGTTTCCTTGTCCTACCTACTAAGCAAAGTTAGAAATACGATATTTTATGTGCACACTAACTCTACCAATTAATGGCACTATGAACTTTATTTCAAAGAATTATACGCGATAAATTTACTATCACAAGTGCTAATAACTGCTATTATGGAACGAATACAAAGGCAAAGCAATCTAATTACGCAAAAGTGCCCTAAAAAGTTTTTATACAGTCAAAATCTAAATGCGAACTAGCGGGTCACTAATTCCACGCGAATGAAGTCACTGGCATCTTTTAGTTTAATCAAAGCCGTAAGCACTGGCTGGAAATAGATATAAATTAATCGAGCATTAAATTTTCAAATCGATAATGCGAAGTCTCGAGGGCGTTCCGAGTTCAATTAATTTTCGAAATAAAACATTCTAAATTCAAATATCTTTGATTGCCAGTTTATTCATAATTCCAGCCAGAACAAAGGCTGTTTGCTCGCGGGCCTTGGTCCGATAAAAATATAAATTAAAATGTCTCAATGCGATACAGAATCGAGACGAAGGAGATAGCCAGGTTAATGTAAAAAGGCGAGCCCTTTAACTCGGAAAAAAGGCTAAAAGCAACAATCAAATGAGGGATGCACAAAAACGGGAATAAAACGAGAGACAAAAAGCAATATGGCGGATTGTTTTTAATTATCGAGTATCGGCATAAATCGATGCACGTCGCCGCGGGCTGCGCGCGCGCAACGGAGTCGCTGTTGCAGTGATATAAAGATAGAAAGGATTGTTTTACGTACCGACACTTTGCTAACGGAAAAAAATACTATAATGTTTTTTATTAAAATTAAAGTTTACTTTAAAAACAAATTATATACGGCTTAAATTCAAATGCATTGGTAAATTATGTTCATTTATATATTTTCTCTTTTCGCACAAAGCTTTCATGTCTCGTTATCCTAATAAACTTTCGAACGTCAATACAATGCAATAAGGTGAAACTCTACTTTACAGTCAAGTACTTTAATTGTCTTGCCACTATGGAACCCTGTCATAATGACGGCGTTAATCATTTATTTTAGCTTTCTTTCATGTGGTTTGACGCTGTCATTATGACATATTGACAAGTTAAGTCGACTTACCGTTTTCAGTATTGCCAAAGATGAAGAACCACCATTAAAAGGTAATTACGTAAAAGGTCAATATTGAAGTTGTTAAACGTGTGGGTGATTCTTATTCTTACGTGTTTTTGTGTGATTTGTAAGAATTGAATATTTTTTTTAGAGAAATCAATAAATTTTATATCAATTTACTTAGTAAATTACCTGTAACATCATGTCTGAATATAATTTTTAAAATAAAATGATTATAAAGTTGTTTAAAAAAAATTACAACTCCAAAATGTCACGGACCGTGTAGTGTGAGATTGCCAAATTTGGAAATTATATATATTTTTTTCTGAAGAAATTTGATTTGTTTTCGCGTAATATTACAGCAATCCCGCAAGACTAATCTATGTTCTATGTGGATGTAAAAATTTAAAAAATAAAAAAAGATCCTTTTTTGATTTTGAACAACATAAAGTTTGTGAGTAATTTTTGTGTCACGACCATGTGCGATACTTTAAAAATGTGGGACTCGGTAGAAAAGTATCTTTGATGCTAGTAACCCTTTTTAATATTTTTTAGAACAGCAACACAGTCTTCATACCAGTTTTGCTAAGGGCTGAATGTAGTGTGTCTCACAAAAAAAAACAACTCATTTACATATTTGAAAAAAGGGACAACCTTAACACGTCAACGCCGTGTACGATTTTTAAAGGCAAGTGCCAGTTTCACGCTATTGTTTTAAACATAATTTGTACCTCATACAGTGCTTTTTAAGATAATTACTTAAGATTTGCTAAATCATGACTAGTTTATAGGTTATACCGAACACGTTTCAAATTGTCACGGCCATGGTATGTAAAAAATGTCACCACCATGGACTCTTTGAGTACATGGTCGTGACATAACAACGCGTGGTCGTGACATTCTATGTTATTTCAATAATTTAATGGTAAAAAAGGTAAAAAAACTAACCCTTATGGTAAAGAATTCGGTGGCTGTCTGTCCGTCTGTCTGTCTGTCACAGCAGATTTTCTCAGCTACTACTAAACGTATCGAAATTTGGCGTAGTTGTACAATTTGCGTGCCCGCATCTATTTACAAATAATAATAGACGATTTTTTTTATATATTAATTGGAAATGGGTGTAAAAGAGGGTTTAAAAGAATTAAAGTAAAGCGGTTATACCAAGTGAGTATCACATGAAAGGGCTTGTTGAGTGAATGAGTCCCGATTTGATACTCGATTATTATGTTTAATATTTACTAATAATACACTCGTAAGCAAAAATATCGAATCACTTTGCATTTTTTCATGTGAACCCAATATCTTTGTAAATTGGTTTATTTTTCTAAATTACTTAAATGTAATTAAGTACGTTTCTTGAAATATTAGCTTTATAAAAAGCTATGAAACACAAAAATTGGCCCAGAATTTTTCAGATTATGGGCAATTTCCCGGTTTGTGAGCCTTTACTCGTTACGACGTGCACGACTTGCACTATCCTTGACCCCTATATAACGGGGGTAGAGGGGGGTTCCTTATCAGTCACTTATCAGAAGTCGACCGGTACACATCTCCGCAAAGCCACTGAAGCTCAAGTCGCCGTAGTCGTCCAGCTTCTGCAAGAAGGGCGTAGTCAACGTTCAGTAGCTGCCGAGGTGAATCTGAGCCAATTACAGTTTGTAAACTTTACCAGAGGTTCCACCAAACTGGGTCTTTTACTTCAAGACCAAGAAGCGGCCGCAGAAGGTGCACATCAGAGCGCGACAACCGCTTCGTTGTACTCAATATCTCTCCGAGATCGTCACCAGACTGGAGTTACCATCCAGCAGCGTCTGCGTGAGGTGCGAGGAGTGGTTGCCAGCGAGTGGACAGTGAGAAGAAGACTCAAGGCAGCGAATTTAACACCCAGGAGGCCTGTGACGGGGCCGAGGTTGCTGGCACGGCAACGTACAGCCCGAAGAGCATTTGCAGAAATTCATAAGAATTGGACCCTTGAGCAATGGACCCCAATTCTCTTCTCGGACGAGTGCAGAATATGTCTGAATGGCTGCGACCGAAGGGGAAGAGTCTACAGGAGATCAGAAGAACGATATGCTCAGTGCTGCTTCTCCGAAAGAGTCACCTAGGTGGCTCTGTTATGTTTTGGGGCGGCATCTCGTACGACGCGCGGACCGAGCTGGTTTTCGTGCCTAGCGGTGGTCGTGGCGGTGGATTGACTGCTGCCAGGTACATAACGGAAATTCTGGAAGAGCATGTCGTCCCTTATGCTGGTATTTCTGATTAGGGGTTCATGCTAATGCAGGATAATGCCCCTTGTCATACCGCAAGGGTCACCGCTGCCTACCTCCGCGAGGTGGGTGTTCGGAGCAAGTGGGTTATTGTGAGGAAAACGTTCCGAACTTAAAATATGTTTAATTTAAACAAAATGTAGCTTACATTTTTTATCTAAGTAAGAGAGACGTGTTTTTCGTCCGGATGAAGTTAGCAAGATGGCGGCCGGAACTCCCCACCATCTCACGCGCAGCTGACGTTACTTCGGTATAGTGTTGCCAGTGGCAACATGCTCCCCCCCTTTGAAAGCTTCTCTTTCAAAGAGCTCATGGGATATTTCTAAAGCACAGATTCTTGAAACGGATCTTTTGATGATACCGCCTTTAGTACGCACGTCGACCACCCTGCAGATTCCGTCAGGTCCAGGATGTAGAGCGTGGATGCGCCCCAAGAGCCACTTCATCGGCGGGAGTTGGTCATCCATGACGAGAACAAGGTCGCCGATTTTTATGTTTGGTCTGCTAGTTTTCCACTTGACACGCTGCTGTAGAGTGGATAAGTAGTCTTTGGTCCAGCGGGACCAAAAGTGTTGCCTCAAGCGTTCAATCAGCTCGTATCGGTTGACGCTGATTCGCTCGGTGACGGGCGAAGGTAGCGAGGTCAAAGGTCGACCCACAAGGAAGTGCCCAGGTGTAATAGGAGCTAGATCGGAAGGATCAGCTGACATTGAAGTTAGAGGACGCGAGTTCATTATTGCTTCAATTTGCGTGAACAGTGTATATAACTCTTCAAAAGTTAAACTAGAATTAGCTGCAATACGTTTTAAGTGAAATTTGGCTGTTTTAACTCCTGCCTCCCAAATACCTCCGAAGTGAGGTGCATAAGCAGGTGAGAATTTGAAAGTAATACCTTCATTGCACGCGAAATCAATGACCGGCCCTTTACAAGTTTGTAACAGTCTGTTCAGTTCGTTATTAGCACCAACGAAGTTTTTTCCATTGTCACAGTAGACAGTATGAGGTTTCCCACGTCTTGAAATGAACCTACGAAGGCACAAAATAAAAGCACTGGTGCTTAGGTCACTAACAACCTCCAAGTGTACAGCTTTAGTAGAGAAGCAAACAAATACGCATAAGTAGCATTTGGAGGTTTTAGCGCCTCGACCTTTCCTATTTAGGATTAGAAATGGACCGGCAAAGTCGGTGCCACAAGTCTCAAACGGTGGAGCAGGAGTTACTCGAGGTTTCGGTAAATTACCCATTAGTGGAGATAAAGCTTTACACTGATACCTTTGACAAGTGACACATTTCCTTACGGTAGCTGTGGCCAATAATATGCCACCTGTGGGCCAAAACTGATCACGAATAGAATTCAATAATAGCTGTGGTCCACAATGTAATAGACGAGAATGCTCTTTTATAAATAACATTTTTGTGAAAGTATGTTTAGGGTGCAATAAGATTGGGTGTTTTTTATCGTATGGACAATGGACCGCATTGACGATACGTCCACCGACTCGCAGAACACCATTATCGTCTAAGAATGGATTCAAGGAGATAATTGACGACCTTCGATTTAAACATTTATTAGTTTCTAGTGAGTTAATGTCCTTTTCGAATGATTCCCTTTGAGATGCCTTAGCTAAAAGTGTAAGTGACTGGTTTAATTCCGGGCAGGTAAGTTCCTTAGTTAGTTTATTATTTTTATTTTTTGAGTTGTTTATAAACCTTAGTACATAAGCGAATACTCTTTGAAGTTTATAGAGCTTTGAATATTTTTCAAACGGAATGACAGAATCAGATCTAGTTTGACCAGTAAAACATCTTTTTATTTCAGGTAAAGGCTCAGGATTGTGTCTATACTGAGGCCACTCATTCTCAGGTTTCCCCAGGAACTCAGGACCGTGCCACCAGAGTTTATTGTTGGGAAGAAGATTTGGTTGAATACCTCTAGAGGCTAAGTCAGCAGGATTAAGATCTGTAGGTACATGATGCCATGCATTTTTGTCAGTTAAGTCCCGAATTTCGTCTATTCGGTTATTAACAAAAGTTTTTAGTGTTTTAGGTTGAGTATGTAACCACCCTAACAAGATAGTTGAATCAGTCCAAAATAAAGAGCGTGAAATAAGGTTCATATTAGATGCCTGTATAAATTTTGCATGTAATCGAGCACCAAGTAAACCTCCTAGTAGTTCTAAACGCGGTATAGTTCCTGACTTTAAGGGAGCCACTTTAGTTTTAGCGCAGTGTAGATTGACTGAAACATTGCCAGAGTCATCAGTAGATTTTAAGTAAATGCATGCAGAGTAAGCATCCTGCGATGCATCTGTGAAACAGTGCACTTCTACTTTATTAGGAGATTTACAAAGAGTGTGTCTCGACACTTGAATTTGTTCAAAATGTTTAGTTTTATTATGAAACTCAAGCCAGGTATTTTTTATTTCGTCTGGAATGGGATCATCCCAGCCCACATCCAGCAACCATAGTTTTTGAAGTATTATTTTATGAAATATAGTACATGCTGATAGAAGACCCAGCGGGTCAAAGATTTTGCAAGAATTTGACAAAATGGAGCGCTTTGTTACATTAGTTATATTATCAGTGTTAACAGAGAACTGCAAAGTGTCAGAGTTAGGAGCCCATTTTAGCCCCAACACAGATGACTCCTTACTGAAGTCCTGAGGTTGAGTAGTAGTGGGAATGCCATGAAAGATATTGGGACAATTAGTACGGAATTTACGCAGTGGAAAGCAACCTTCAGCAAGTTTTTGTATAACACTCTTGACAGTAGTCTTCAAGTCAGATTTTGAGTTAGATCCTGTACTGAGGTCATCAACATAAAAATGGTATTTAATGGTGTTGGCAATGGCCTCATCTTGACACTCCGCTGCTAGTTGAGCCAGACACCTTGTACTTAAGTATGGAGCCGAAGCGGTTCCATAGGTCACAGTGTTAAGCTGTAAGACTTTGAGAGGCTGACTTTCATCATCTCTCCAGAGAATTAGTTGCAGGTGACGCTGAGATTTATCTAGGTGCACCTGTCTGTACATTTTTTCAATATCACCTGTGACCACATAAGCATATATTCGAAATCTAAGTAAAATCGACATCAAGTCATCTTGCACTACAGGCCCCACCATCTGGATGTCATTTAAAGATTTATTCGAAGTAGTCTTACAAGACGCGTCGAAGACTACTCTAAGACGAGTGGTCTCGCTGCTGTCACGAATCACAGCGTGGTGGGGTATGTAGTATCCAAAGCTAGGACGAGTAATTTCAGTTAAGTGCCCTAATGCCTCATATTCTTTTATAAAGGAAGTATATTCATTCTTTGTATTAGATTTAGTTAACTTTCTTTCTAGATTATAGAAACGCGTTTTGGCGATATGAAAAGAGTCGCCTAGAGCATCCTCTGGGTTTTCACGAAGGGGAAGTTTGACACTAAAGCGGCCATCATTTAAGCGGATAGTATTTTTAACAAAATGAGTTTCACAGTACTCCTCATCTTTAGATAGTTTAGGTTTACAAGTAGCATTGGGAATGTCTTCAAGTTCCCAGAATTTGGCAAGTGATTCTCGAATCTCTCTAGAAAAATTGCAACGCGTAGTAGAGCTAGCAGTCTGTCCAGTTGGACCAGAAATGAGCCATCCTAATGTGGATTCTTGCAGAGTTGGTTTATTTTTACCCAATTTAATTTGCCTTGCGCCGACAAGGTCCCAGAAAACATCAGCCCCTAATAAAACATGAATCTCAGAGGGCAGGTAGAAACTAGGGTCTGCTAGCTCTATAGAGATAGGGAGGTCAAAACGCGAGGAGTCAACTTCAATGCTAGGTAATTGACCAGTTATCTCGGGAATTACTAGACAAGACACATTAATTTTAAAAGAATTGACACGTGACCTAACCTCAATATTGCAGATTTTATTAGTGTCCATTGGGCTGTTATTTATACCAGATATAGATATAGGACTTGTATGCGAGCAAACAAGATTTATTTTCTTTTGTGTTTTTTCAGATATGAAGGAAGACTGGCTTCCAACGTCAAGAAGAGCTTTAGCAATCAAAGTTTTACTTGTTTTAGGATTAAACAATTCCACTTCAGCAGTGCAGAGAAGTACCTGACCAGGTATCACTGCTGAGAGAGACACTGGGTAAGAGTGAGTAGTGCTATGACCAGGACCGGTCAGTGTAGTTGGTGCTGCTTCAGCAGACACCACATAAGGCATAGACGCTTGAGGAGGAGCTGCCACTTGAAAGGCTGATACTTGAGGACTTGCATGAGAAGTACCCGCAGGTAAGTTGGCACTACCATATTGCTTGTGTAATAGTAAGTTATGTTTTTTGTTGCAGAATTTGCAAGGAGTATGCTTACAGTTAGTAGAATGATGACCAGGGCGAAGACAATTTTGGCACAAATTGTGCCTCGATACTATGTTTAATCTAGCATCTAAAGACATGGATTTAAATTTATCACATTTGTAAAGCAGATGACTTTGTGAGCACACAACACAGTTTTTACTTTCATCGGTAGAGGAGGCCACAAAAGCTTTTACATGTTTATTTTCCTTATAGTGCATTTGTAGGGGTTTTTCAGATTTATTAATATCATTTTTAGTATACTGAACCGTTTCCAAAACGTCAGCACGGCTACGCAAATAATTATAAAATTCTTCAAGAGTCGGAGAAGAATTTAAGTTGCTCCGATGTTCCTCCCATTTGCGACTTGTGGCGCCATCTAGTTTAGACGCCATCATAAAGATAACTAGAGTGTCCCATTGAGACGTAGGTTCATTCAAGCTGTTTAAAGCTCGCAGATTTTTTGAGTAATAGTCAATCATATATCTCAAGGACCGAAAAGATTCCTTGTTAATAGTGTTAAAGTTAAATAGTGCCTTTAAGTGGTTATTAATCAGAATTCTACTGTTATCATAGCGTTCACAAAGAAGCTTCCAAGCCAAACTGTAATTATTTGCGGTAAACTCAAGTGACTTTATAACATTTGCTGCGCCTACCTCAAGCGAGGATCGCAGATAGTGAAATTTGTTTATTTCAGGAATAGAGTTATTTTTGTTGATCAGAGAGTCGAAGGTGTCTCTGAACTCCATCCATTTAATATAGTTACCATCAAAGGATGGCAGTTGTATAGTAGGCAGTTTGATGTTACAATTTAAGTTATTATTGCCAGCAGCTGATGAGGCAGAAGAAGCATTTTCAGGTAAAGCTTCTGTAGCATTTGAGTCAATTAGGCTTTGAGCCACTGATATGTGATTGCAAAAGTTATTTTCTATACACTCATGTTCCTCTATCTGCTCCTCAATATCTGTAGCCAAGATTTCAATTTTATATTTTAATTCATCAAACTGGTTAAATAATTCTTTAAAACGCGACAATTTTAATTCAAGTTCACAAAGTAACTGTTTAGTAAGACTCTTTTTCTCAATTACTTTTTCCAAGTACTTAAAAAAGTTAGTAACTCTTGCTTTTATTGAACTGCGTTGTTGCAAAAGTGCCTTTAATTCTGCCATAATGAGAACTTAATTTAGATAGTTTTCTACACACAGCACAAGCAGTTATTTAGTAAACAACTGAACAGACCGCACAACAAAGTAAATAAAAGATCAAACCGTATAGGCCGTAAGAACTACGACAAATTGGCGCTGGATCAGCTGTCAGGGAATTCGCGCGCAAGGAAGGTTACGAGAGGTCACGCTCAGGCTGCGACGCGACGCGCTGAGTAGTAGGTAAGAATGCAGAGGTCCAAAGAGGCAGGAATCACCGCAACCTGGAATGTGCAATTTGAAATGCTAAGCGATGTGCAAAAGCAGCAGTAAAGAGGTGCAAATGACAAGTTGCATGTTAAGTTAGTCAATAAATATTAGAAGTATAGTTAGATAGAATACGTAAAGTACAACTGAGTACCTTTACGTAACAGTAAGAGAGATTAGTGCACCTATTAGTGACAGGTTGCAAGCCTATCGCCTAACAGTAGCACTAGCCGTTTTATTACCTTAGTCGCCTCTTACGACATCCACGGAAAGACTTGGAATGGTACTATTCTAACCCGGCAACCATACGGGGTTATATTTAGTTATTTTGTTTAAACACAAAACAATTTCTTTTTATAATAGTTTAAGTTATAGACAAAAGTAGATTTACCACAGTAAGTTACGAAGTTAAATGTAGGTTGTCAAAAAGTAGTAAGTAAGAGAGTAGACAACCTAGGGCTTATCAAAACCTAGGACTTCGAACTGTTTAGAGAGTGGTAGATTTTAGTTTATGAGTAGCATAAGTTTATTCTATGCATTAAATTAGGTAGAACGAATCTGACTTCATAAAAGTTAGTACGTGCATACCATGAATGATGCAAGAAAGATAACCTAGACAGGTTGAGAGCACAATGCGGCGTGCATATTTATATAACACTGTTCACACAAGGAAGCAAATATGAACCAAACCTTTTAGCTTAAAGGAAAAAGATACTAAAAATGGGCGTACTTCCCTGCAAGAGACGATATGACAACACACTTTTCGTCACCAGTATTCTTCGGCAGGTTGGTCCCGCGTCCATTCAGCAGGAGATCCAGTCAATTTAGCAAGCGACTCTCAGCGATCGCCATTAAATAGGTTGTGTCCACGCCGCGTGTGTCGAAGCCATCTTCATGCGTCAGTAGTAATCCGAAGAAATCGAATCACGTCGGGGTCACCAAATGTTCGGAGCAAGTGGGTTATTGTGAGGAAAACGTTCCGAACTTAAAATATGTTTAATTTAAACAAAATGTAGCTTACATTTTTTATCTAAGTAAGAGAGACGTGTTTTTCGTCCGGATGAAGTTAGCAAGATGGCGGCCGGAACTCCCCACCATCTCACGCGCAGCTGACGTTACTTCGGTATAGTGTTGCCAGTGGCAACAGTGGGCATCGAGTCCATGAACTGGCTAGCGATGAGTCCGGACCTTAACCCCATTGAACACATGTAGGACTATCTGAAGAGAAAGGTTCGGGATCGGGATACTGCTCCTGCCACTGTTGACGAGTTGAAGATAGCTTTGCTGGAGAAGTGGAATGGAATGGGATGCTATTCCTCAAGACTATGTTAGAAAATTAATTAGATCGATGAAAAATCGCTTAAACTGTGTCAGCAAGGCTAGGGGTGGCAATACCCAATACTAATTTAATAATAATAAATCGTATTGTATGTTAAACGAGCCTTTTATTCCGCCTACTTCCGTTATTCGTGATTTTTTTCAGCCTTTGGGCCTTGAATATTAAATTAGCACATTTTCCAATGCGTTAAATTATTAGCTTTTATTTGGTACCATAACTTTCAGATTCGGGTGGGAAATTACAAAGATATTGGATGCACATGAAAAAATGCAAAGTGATTCGATACTTTTGCTCGCGAGTGTAGGTAGATTCTATGTGATATCGAAACAATGCAGCCTGTGATCAAATAGTTCTAAGAATAAAAGGCTGATTTATCGTATTAAGCAGATGATTAGGTATGTACCTGACGGTATTTTGACAAGATCTCAATTGTGTGTGATTTAATTATTTGATGTTCTCAAAGAAGTCATAACAAATAAAAACTGTTGATTAAACCAATTTAGTGTCCTTTATTGTTTCTAGCATCAAGGAATTAAAGTTCAAATACTTTTGCTCTATAAAGCCAATTTCAATTTTTTAAACAAAGAAAAACGGACTTTATTTCCATTGTGATGTAGTTTAAATTAAATTGCCGTTGGGCCTTACGAGGCTAGAACAAAGTTGATTTTAGCGGTAAATATCATGTACTTTAAAAAGCGCACTCGGTTTCTTCGGATGAGTTTATTTGGCTAGTGTCAGGACTTAAAGTGATCGTCCATTTCGTTCTTTATAAAGGATGCGGGGATGCAAGAGGATAAGTAAAAATACGAAATTTTAAAAGTAATAAAACAATAAGTTAAACGAAAGTAAAAAATAGATAAATAATATCGTCTCCACACCTCCCCAAGCCAGAATTCATAAAATTCATATGTATGGGTGAAGGCGATCGCGATGCCACATTGTACTCTGTACGTGTGTGATTACATACAAACTATTCATGTTCATACAATAAAAGACGATTGGACTGGTACACCGCGATTATACTTTCTTATGTTTATAACGTCCTAGTACTATTTAATGTGATGTTAGTAAAGAAGTATCGTTGTAACTTAGTTGCGCATCAATAGGAACTTTTCCTTCAGTTCAAAAAATCACATACGTTAGGTGATTGTTTTTAAACCTGAAAAAAATACGATAACACACATAAAATAATTTAAAAAAAAACAGACAGGTGCGAGTTGGACTCTTGCATGAAGGGTTTTGTATCATTATCTATACAACATTAGACACTATATTAGTCTACCTGTTGTCATTATTATTATCGGGCAAAAAACTACAACTTGGTATTTGTTATTACAGCGGCAACAGAAAAACATCATTTGTGAAAATTAAAACTGTTTAGCTATCACAATACATGAGATATAGCCTGGTGATAGACAGGCAGAAAGACAATCGAGTCTTAGTAATAGGGTCGTGTTTTTACCCTTTGGGTTCCGAACCCTAAAAACAGTCCAAAATTTTATTTTTTTGGCCAAGTTTTTGCCGTCGACTGTACTTTTTTTTTCGTCAAAATCATTGACTGCTTATCACGACCAACCTAATGAGTCCAAACACGGTGGGTCTACTTTAAGTTTAGCGGAGATCCTGTCACGACCTTTCGACTCTCATCAGACCAGCTCCATGATGCCATATTATTGTATTGTCATCGAAGTTACGTACGTATACCGAATTTCAGCTCAATCGGTCTCCGGGAAGTGGTTCAAATCTTCCTTGCAAGATTTGACCCGGACATACATTATTCATACAAACCTTGCAAGTTGCACAACCTTTCACTTCTCTCAATCTCTCAAGGGTTAGCTGGAAGAGATCCCTTAAAGGGATAAGTTCGCCTTTGTACATCTTTTTATTTTTATTCATTGTATTGTTTTGGTTTTTCTTTTGTACAATAAAGTGTTTACATACATACATACATACTTAATAATAAAATAAAAGGATTAAAAAAAGGAAAAAAGCAAGAAATAAGTTATTTTAAAATCATGGGAATAGGTCAGTCCAACTGGATTTGGCTTTTGGTTGAAAATACAGTGGGCCAACTTCAGTTGGACTGACCTTTTTACCTATCATTTTAGTTACTTCAAGTCTTGCGTTTTGAAGCCGGTTTTTAGTTTTTTAAAACATTTAAAATATTTCATACCATTAGTCACTAAAAGTGACTAAAAAGTACCCTTATGTCGTCCACGTATACTTATTCCTATAATATTGGTGGATTTCCATCGATTTATTCAAGATCCCATCATCACATCTTGGCGTGCTGAAAATGGGACCAACTAGAAAATAAACCCAACAAGCAAAAAAAAAAAACAAAGCGGTCTTTGTGTAATAAGCATGTTGTTCACCCAATTAGCCAAAAAACATTTAAAAACGCAAAAAGTAAGCGCGAAAAAAAATGTTGACCTACCTGATCGAGTGTGTTATCGTTGTTTAGAACTTATTGACTAGGTAAATATTGAATTAATGGTTTAAAAAAATATTGGATTTTTTACATAATACTTGTTCTGAAGAACATTTTAACTTCCCACTGACCCATAAACATGAAATTTATTTTTTATTATTATTACGTATATTTTACTAATAAATACCAATATATTGATCAGAGTTTGCTACGGAACCCTAAATGTGCGAAGTGTTTTTGTTTCTGCTACTGAATTTTGGTGGTGGTAGGACCCTGTGCAGGGTCCGTCCGGATCGCTACCACCATCTTATCCATTAACCTACCGCCAAGCAACAGTGTTCGCATTGTAGTAGTGTTCCGGTCTAGGGATAACACGACCGGTAAAATTAATAGCATAGAGGCATTCCATCTTAGTCTCAGGGTTGGCAACGCATTTGAGGTCTTAGGATTATAGTCTTGAGATAATAGTCTTGGGAATTCAAATGTCTATGGTTCTCAGATTCCACTTAGCATCAGGTGTCATTCTTTCTTTCATAGTAGGTGCTGTGAATGCAGATGCCGAGTGCTCTAACTTGGTATTGATTGGAGTTATTTCAGTCGATGTGGCACGAGTCAGATCGTTTTAGTCCGTACCCCAGATATCTAGGAAAAGACACGTTTTTATCGTTTTAAACTATGACCTTATAATAACCGATACATTGCGCTTACTAAAAAAAGCTAAAGCTTTTTCTTTTAGTTAGCGGTCCTGGGTCCAAATCCCGGTAAGGGCAGATATTTGTGTGATGAACGCGAATATTTGTTCCTGAGTCTTGGATGTTTTCTATGTATTTCTCTATTATAAGTATGTTTATCGTTGTCTAGTACCCATAGTACAAGCCTAGAGCTTACGAGACTAGGTAGATTTGCGTGAGCGTATCCACTGACGTTTTTTTTTTTTTTTCTAGTTTATTCATTAAATAAAGGTACATGCGTTATTATATAGTGTAATGGTCGCCAGACTTATCCAGTTTGTCAGCGAGTAAAGCACTCAAACTAAAAGCTAATCGTGTTAATGAAATAAGTACTATTTATAAAAGAACTAGCCACCCGTCAGCGGTTTCGCCTACAAATTTTTGACATTCCCGTTGGATTTTACATTTTTTTTCTTTCATATGAATCTTCTCCTGTCGATAACGAACACAACAAAAAAATAATTAGCGAAATCGGTCCAGCCGTGTGATGCCGTGACCAAGGGAAATAGGGATTCATTTCAAATAAATAAATATCAGGGGACAATCTCACACAAATAGACCTAGTACCAAACTAAGCTCTAAGCTTGTACTATGGGTACTAGACAACGATAAACATACTTATATAGAGAAATACGAACTTAAATACATAGAAAACATCCATGACTCAGGAACAAATATTCGCGCTCATCACACAAATATCTGCCATAACCGGGATTTGAACCTAGGACCGGGACCGGGCTGGCTTCGGAGGCAGGGTCACTCCCAACTAGGCCACATTGTCCTAGTGTAGGTAAACTCGGCTAATTACATGACTCGCGTAACTCCATGATACCATGTTTCATGATTATTTTAGAGCTAAACGAAATCATTTTAATCATTTAAATGCAACCTTTACCGCACTATAAGGATGTATTTACACGATTAAAATGATTCTGCGTCTCTAAAAGAAGCATTAAACATGGTAACCCGGAGTTACCAGAGTCATGTAATAGCCGAGTTTACCATACAGATAGATCCGTAAGCGCAGATATTTGTGTGATGAGCGCGAAAATTTGTTCCTGAGTCATGGATGTTTTCTTTGTGTTTAAGTATTCTAGTACCCAGTTGTCTAGTACCCACAGTACAAGCCTTGAGCTTAGTTAGGACTAGGTCAATTCGTGTGTGATGGTCCCGTGATTTTTTTTTTATTTCTTTTGAATATGTCTGATTTTCCGGAGTATACGGCCATCTCCGGGGCATAAACTATCTTTTAACCTCACATCGATTGGTTGAGGGGTTAATCCTTGAAAACGGAACAAACAAACCCACTTTCACATCTCCAATATTATTATTGACTTGCAGCTGTCTTACTATTCCAAACTATAATCTATCTCTGTGCTAAATTTCATCCAGATCCATTTAGCCGTTCTAGTGTGATAGAGTAACAAACATCCATCCATCTAAACTTTCGCATTTTTTCCCGTACGCGTAGAATTAGTTAATCGGTATTCCCTCAGGAACCTTCCAATTTAACGGAATAAAAAGTAGCTTATGTTCTATTCTAGACTATTATCTATCTTTACGCCAAATTTCATCTAGATCCGTTCAGCCGTTCTTGCGTCATTGAGTTAAAAACAAACAAACACAACAAGTACCTACTACAGACTTAAATATTAAACTTTCGCATTGACGAGTATAATATTAGTGTGGTATAATAATAAGTAGGATTAGGATAAAGACTAAAGGTTTTTTTTAAACATTCTACTCGTAATTATAAAATGCTCAAGCTTACATTATGCCTCAACGTTGATGCACGGACATCCTCAATAAACGCCGCTTGTCTATTCATTCGAACAAACGAACTTAACAGAAATTAACATAAAACACAAAGCTCAAACGATTCCTCAAATATTAATAAAACCTCTAATCCCACCTTTCCTCAAAAAGCTTTACAAAATCCCTGACGTACAAAAAACGGGCGTTTTCGTTACCCTTTTCAACCCAAATTCAATTTGAAAAAGGAATTCGTGGTTTTTTGAAAAATGATCAATGACAGGCCCACAATGATGGGATATTGGGTTTTTTAGATTCTGACCAGAGACAATAGGAAGGTCATTGGCCGAAGATTATAGAATGAAGAATGATTGACTTAGAGATCGCGGGGTAAACGTGTGGGGGGGGTAATGATGGGTACAGATAAAGAGTAAAACCAAATAAACTTGTGTTTTGTCACAAAATCTCTAAGTTATCTTGCTTTCTTAGTTAATTTGAGTACCTATCGATAAACACATACATACATACATAAAGTCACGCCTTTATTCCCAGAGTGGGGTAGGCAGAGCTTTCTGTGTGGTTGCCGGGTTAGAATAGTGCCACTCCATGTCTTCCCGTGGAAGTCGTAAGAGGCGACTAAGGGAATAAGGGCTTGTAGTACTGTTAGGCGATGGGCTTGCAACCTGTCACTAATACACTGGTAAACATCTTAGCCTGATTGTGCAAAATGTGGTTACAGAATTATCAACAAGTTTTTTTAGTTGTTGGTAATTCTGTAGCTCTGCCTATCGATAAACTTACTAAAAATAACAAGATAATCATTTGATTAATCATTACATCTGTATGTATTTAATCTTATCATTTGTGGATAAGACAACCGGTGAAATTACTAGCATAGAGGCATTCCATCTTAGTCCTCAGGGTTGGCAACGCATTTGATGTTTTAGGGTTGTAGTCTTGAGAATTCAAATGTCTATGGGTTTCAGATTCCACTTACCATCAGGTGGCCTGAGTGCTCGTGTGCCTTCTCCTTAACATACAAATTTATAAATAAAGGTCATAAGGGGCTCTGCCTGGACGAATTCAGTTGTCTTTCTTCGTCTCTTTTAGTATTTTGCCAATGTCCAGTGATACCGACTCGTAACGTCTCTCCCATACATTTTGAATGTGGTTTTACCGATGTTTTTACTAATTATGGCGTAATCATGGATTTACAACTATACGGGCGGTCCATTTTCGTGAAACGTCGATCTCCACGACCAACTAGTCTAATTTGACCCTTGCACTCATAAGTAAGCTGCACTGCGTATCTCGCATGCTGGTTCGGTGCTCGCCACTCAGACTTTAATTGTAAAATACATACCCTTAGAACCATGACCGACACCTATTAAATCCTATCCCTCTCACACAAAAGATGAGTGAGAGAGACAGTCATAAATTCTCACAATAATTCTATGCCTGGAAATGTTTATGCGTGCGCGCAACATCGTGTGAAAATCTATTCGACGGTGTACCTAAATACATTTAAACTAAAATAAGTGTCAGTAATTCGTAAAATTCTGTGTATAATGATGCATACAAATGGACCATATGCAGCTTTTAGCATGTAATGTAGCTTCCTATTTAATATTATAATGTATCATGAGGCTACTAAAGGAATAAGGGCCTGTAGTACTGTTAGGCGATGGGCTAATACACCGGTAAACATCTTGGCCTGATTGTGCAAAATGTGGTTACAGAATTATAACCAAGTATTTTAGGGTTGTTGGTGTTTCTGTAGCTCTGCCTACCCCACTCTGGGAATGAAGGCGTGATGTTATGTATGTTATGTATAATGTATGAAAATTAACAACTTGGAGCGTAGACTTATACGCCAGTGATACAAAGAGGTACAGAAAGATTTGGAGGCTTTTGTGGTGTTGGAGGAGAAAGAAGGGGATAAGTTGGACAGAAAAATATTTAATGACCGAGTGTTGAATATAAATGAAAGTAGGAATCAACTAGCAATCATAGAAAATAAAAGAGGAACAATGATAGGACACCTGCTGCACGACCTTTTCATTAAAAGAAAGATAGAGTGAAAAAGAGGCAGAGGAAGACCAAGAAGAAATCACTTTGAGCAGATAAAAGAGAAGGTTAAGGTTGGGTCGTACCAGAGAGTCAAGAAGTTGACGGAGGATCGGAGCGACGAGTGCATAAAGAGAAACAGAGTATTGAGTACCACCCGCCAAGCAACAGTGTTCGCATCGTTGTGTTCCGGTGTGGGGATAAGACAACCGGTGAAATTACTAGCATAGGGGCATTCCATCTTAGTCCTCAGGGTTGGCAACGCATTTGAGGTCTTAGGATTATAGTCTTGAGAATTCAAATGTTTATGGGTCTCAGATTCCGGTAGCGATCCGGACGGACCCTGCACAGGGTCCTACCACCACTAAACAATTTCAACAATTGCAATGCAATTTCGTGACTACATTTTTCTGGTGCGTATTTCTCTGTTATTTGTTGATGTTTATCACGAATAAATGTATTTATTTCTTTCTTTATTTTCTTAATTTTTGTGACATGTTTTATTTGCGCCTGAAATAGTTATTACTTGTTGATTTTTATGTTGGTAGTACTTAACGGCTTCGTAACCCTACACTGAGCATGGTCCGACATGCTCTTGCCCGGTTTTTAAGAGAATAAAGCACTACAGGGATCGCCAGTTCCTACACAAGAAAGGTTTTTTTTCAACGTATTTTTGTCTTGGTTGTATCAGAGATGCGCTCGTGCTGACTCGATTTGAAATCGAATTCAAATTGGAATATAATAATACCGACTGATTGGCGATCCGGAACCCTCGGTACGCGAGCCTGAATCGCAATTGACTGGGTTTTTAAATTAATAGTAAAAAGCCACACTCAATGGTCCAACAAACAGTTTCAGGAATCGAACCCATGGCTAACTATAAACTATAATCAATCTAAACAACATATATAATTTAACCTCCTGGGGTTCAAAGTGATAATACTAGGACAAAATCAGTTTGCAGTGAAAGCCCAAGTATTTAAACAGAGACTTGGAGCAATGACCCACTGTGATAGTACTAGAACAAAATATTTACTGACACCTGGTATTGTTATATTACGCGCCATGTCATCTCTACGTTGTCGGTTAGTCTGTGGATATATTTGGCATTGTGGCAGCACTGCTTAAAGTGAGCGGGGAGGGGTCTCTTCGGTCTTCTGTCACGAGCCGTCGCAGCCATGACACGTGAAACGAGAAGAGGTTAGTTTAACTTATTATTATCTTTGAAATCTTTATCTGAAACTTACTGTATTATGTATTGTTTTTGAGAAAAACTAATAACTTATATGTAAATACGGTTATTTCACCGTAATATCGTCGTTTTCGATATGTATTTTTGACGATAATTTATTTGTACTAGTACTAGTACGCTGGGCGGGTATACCATAAGTTGCTTTGTTTAATGGTTTAGCATCCTGCTTTTTCGAATGAGTTTTTGTATTCGTGTGATAGAGAATCAAAGAGTGGGACATTTATTTTTGCACAGTATAATTTGTCATAGTTTTAGGCCGTTGGGCTCACACGTTGTCTTTTTTTTACAGCGTTGAAAGATAGCCAAGTGCTTGACCTACTTGAACAGTCCGATTTCGAAGATGATGAGGATGATCCTTTTGGAGGAGATGATCTAGAAGATGAGTATCAACCACGCAGAACCAGAGCTGGCGAAATTGACAGTGACAGCAGTACCAGCTCAGAATCAGAGCCTGCGAACCCAACACCAGTCTCGCGACGTGGTCGAGGACGAGGTCGATCGCGTGCGATATCCCGTGGTCGATCATTTTCCAGAAGAGGTCGTGGACGCACTCCTCGATGTTCAAGTGCTCCCGGTAGTAGCAGTTCAGGTATTCAGTCTTCTATCTCTCCTCATTCTGAAGTACAGTCTAATCCGTTTACCTGGGCCGCAAGAAATTTCCCGAGAAATCTTCCTATGCTCTCTGAGCCGTCATACTTGAAACCAGATAGATCAAATTTTGCAAATGTAGAATTTTTCACCCAGTACTTTGATGATGATCTCTTTGACATGATTGTTGCCAAAACAAATCAAACAGCTGTTAGTAAAACGGGAAAGAGTTTGCTGCTGACCATTAACGAATTGAAACTTTTTGTTGGTTTGTCTATGATTATGGCGTGTATTGGATACCCAGTCGTAAGGATGTATTGGGAAAGGAAGTGGCGCATAGCAATAGTGGCAGATAATATGTCGCGGAAAAGATATTTAAATATAAGGAACTCATTGAAATTTGTATTTGATGATGATGTTTCTGCAGAAAATAAAAATTTAGATAAATTGTGGAAAGTTCGACCACTTCTTGACAAAATTACCAAGGTTTGCAACAAAGAGGTCAAGGAACAACACATCTCGATAGACGAGATGATGATACCGTTCAGTGGTTCTTGTGGTATCAGGCAATATTGCCCTGGAAAACCAAACCCTGTCGGTCTAAAAGCATTCGTTTTAGCGAATTCGGATGGCACTGTATGTGATTTTGTTATTTACCAAGGGCCTACCACATATCCAGAGTATGTTAACACAGATTTTGGCCAGGGGGAAAAACCAGTTTTGAAGCTGACAGAGGCACTCGTCCCCGGTCATCTGGTTTATTTTGATCGGTATTTTACGACTCAAAAACTTGTAGACGAGTTGAAAAAAAGAGGCATAGAAAGTACAGGTACTTTAATGAAAAATCGGATACCCGCGCCAGCACGAAGTGAAATTGAAACAGATAGCAGCTTAAAAAAGAAAGGGCGTGGTAGCAGTCAAGTCCTGGTCAGAAATGATGACAATATGGCAATAACTAAATGGTACGACAACAAGCCTGTTTTGTTTTTGTCATCACAATTTTCAAATGAGGAGTCCGATGTGTGTAGGCGATACAATAAAAAAGAGAAGCAATACGTTGATGTCGATCGACCTGAAGTTGTAAAAATGTACAACACATACATGGGAGGGGTAGACCTGGCAGACAGGATGCTAGCTGTCTGTCCTGCGAGAAGTCGAACTAGAAAGTGGACAATCAGGTTCTTCTTTCACATGCTAGATTTGGCTTTAAATAATGCTTGGATACACTACAAAAAAGAGCAAAAAAAAAAAGGTCTTCCTAACTAACAAATATTACAGTTACGATTCTACAAGATGGAGTTAGCAGAGACTTTGATTGAAGAAAATACAGCCCCGTTTGAATTGTCACAATTGGATGAAGACGAAGAAAATTTTGTTCCGGAAAAAAGAAAACGCGGCCGACCTGCTATTGCTCCAATCCCGTCAAAGCTAAGACGAACACAAGCATCTAGTCATTTGCCAGAAGTAACTGAAAAACAAAACCGCTGTAGAATGGTAGACTGTGACAAAAAGTCTACTATAAAATGCACGTATTGCGACGTTTATCTGTGCCTTACATTTATAAGAAATTGTTATAAATTGTTCCACGAATGATTAATAATGCTTACTTAATTTTGAATATATGTATAATGTGATGATTAGAGGCTGTGATGGTATAAAAAAAATGTTTTAGAACTTACTTTATGGAAGTATTTTTTTTAGTTACTTTTAAATATGTCAGTTTTTCTAGTGTGTATACAAAAGAAGGTTTATAATGTTAACTAAAGTGAAAATAATAATAACGTTTTGTTGATTATTTGTTAAAAATATTATGTGTAGAAATTTACACTTTCTATGTGATTTTTGAATTCCTATTGTAAAAATCAGGCCAATAATGGTAATTATTAGTTTGTTACCGTGTTTGTTTTTGTTTAAATTCCTATTCACTGAAGGGTTTTTGAGTTTTTTTAAAAAAAAGGCCAATTATGAAACTTTAATGGTACAAATATTATTGTTTTGTTGATTTTGATACCATTTTTTTTATTTTTTGAGTGATATTTGAGCATTCTATGAGAAAAAAGACTTATAATTGTAACTTTGCTAAGGCTGAAAGCTATTTTTGTTGATCTCTGCTAGTATTAAGTGTTTAAATACTAACTTTTTATAACATTTTGAAGACTGTTTGATTTGCTGTAGACTACATGTGACAGCCCAATGTACTAAATAAAGAACAAAAGATATTGGTTTTTTTTCTTCTTGTCTGACAAGCCTAAATCAATATTATAACACCCCTAAAATATGACAGCTGTATATATTGCGGTTAACCAGATACGAACAATTTTTGGTCTGGGCGTTCAGTACTTTATTAATTAGTTCTAATATTAGGACATTGGGTCTTCCTCGGAAGTACCCTCCTCGAAACTGGGTCGTAGGAGGTTAATTGTTAATACCAATTTCGCATACGTTGTATAAAACTAGTACCGTCCGCCAAAGGGCCGGGAATCGAACCGAAGACACATGCGTTTTAAATCTGCGCCGGCGCAAATAAACGACGGGACGACATCGTAAACTATTGTAAATGCGCGCGCAGCGGTGGTGTGGAGTCGTGCGTTTTACATTAATAATATAGATTTAAAAAAGGTTTTTTTTTGCCTGAAACACGACTGGCGACTTGGTAGGTACTCATGCAAGAAAGTGCATGTACTTCGTTTCTTTTCAGATTATAATAAGTGACGCTAATTTGCACAAGTTCTCACCTTTAATTAACACAAAAAAAGTAAAAAAAAAACATTGTCGCTTCTATAAGTCACTAATAAAAATATATACATAAATAACATCACGCCTTCATTGCCAGAGTGGGGTAGGCAGAGCTTCAGAAATACCAACAACTCTAAAAATACTTGTCGATAATTCTGTAACCACATTTTGCACAATCAGGATAAGAAATTTACTAGTGTATTAGTGACAGGTTGCAAGCCCATCGCCTAACAGTACTACAAGCCCTTATTCCCTGAGTCGCCTCTCACGACATCCACGGGAAGACATGGAGTGGCAATATTCTACCCCGGCAACCACACGGGGGCAAAAAAAATATTTACACAAATGAATTTAGTATTATCTTCATTAAAGGTTAAAATTAACAAAGTTAGATAATACCATTTACTTGAAAGACAGAGTTTATGGAAGACTAGAAGACGCCCGCGATTTCCTACGCGTTGAACTAGTTCCGCTCCTCCCCCTAGTGTATGTAGACGACACTATTAAATCACAATTGGATAGTGTCGTCTACATAATGTCAAATACCTCGTTTATCGCGATTACCTCGGGAAATATTAAATTTTTCGGGATCAACAGTATCCTATGTCCTTCTCCGTGACCTTAGTTCTTTATCTTCATAACGAATTTCATCTAAATCGGTTCAGTAGTTCCTGAGATTAGCGTGTTCAATCAAACATGCAAACTATTCAGCTTTATAATTTGTATAGATAAAATGTAATTAATAAGTACCCTTTCTTAATAACCTTTTTTAAATTTCTATACGCAAAAGGTGCTAAGGCGACCCTATAATTAAGCGTCCGCTGTCCGTCCGTCTGTCTGTCAGCAAGCTATATCCTATGAACCTTATTAGGTATGTTGAAATTTTCGCAGAGTACGTATTTATAGGTTCCCTAATGTAAAATGATATACGTCTAGTTTACCAAATCATCATTTGGCAAACTAGGCGTATATCATTTTACAACTTTTATTTTGCAAAGAGGTACTTGCTGCCGCATTTTTTTTTTGTGGTTAAGTCTAACCTTTTTTTTTTTAACGGAGAGGAAATGTCATTACGCATCGTCATCCCGGCCAGGGGCAGCCAAATGGGGGGGGGGGGTATGACGGACTCTCGACCACCTCAGTCTCCTGTGAGAGCTGAGGTGGAAGCATACCGTCTAAAACCTCTCCGGTGTTAACCTCCAAGGGGCTGGTAGCGGGAGCACCGTGGGCTGATTGCTATGCTACCACTGGGTGCCCCTCAGGGTTAAGTCTAACCTGGCCTAACCTATGTAATATGCAATGATCATTTAGCGAAATTAAAATTTGTAAAATTATATGTACCTTTGTCAAACGAACTTTTGGTTAAATGTACGAGTACGGACCTCGTATCTCTACGCTGCTAGTGCAACAAATAATAAATAAATGGACGCCCCATACAAAAACTGTGTTTTTTTTACCTTTTATGCTCAATTTTAACATTTAACAGTGTTACAGTCCAGTGCATTTGTACGGGTTACCTATGACAAACTGATTAATTTCCCAAACATATCATTTGGCAAACGGTTTTTTTTCCGAAACTGTTTCAGGATTTTTATTAACCTAACCTAACCTAACCCTTATGGTTCTACACGATGTTCCTGAAATAAATCTTGAAATATTTACAGTTTCGGAAAAAAACAATGTGTCAAATGATATGCCTGGGAAGTGAATCAGTTTGTCAGTTTTATGATGAAAAAAAACACTAACGCGTCTAGTTAGACTTGATATTCAGTCGCCACTCACTAACAGCCACTAGTATGTAGGTCGGTATCGGTATAGCCCCTACAACATGTAAGGCAGTCGCGAATTCCAACTTGAAATGCAAATCTTTCAATACACCACGACGCATTCATATTCATTATTCTATATTCAGCAATAATCATCAATTTTGAAATGCATAAATTCATTATAATATCATAAAATAATAAGCGAGACGTAGTCTAAAAATAATTTCAGGAGTACAGTAGGATTGTACTAGAAAATCCATAGAAAACATCCAACACACAACAATCTCTTCACTGTACTTTGCATGTATTTTTTTTCATTTTATTATTTAACTTAGTTTTGTAAGTCCTCTTACGCCTGAAACACAGGAACTTCCTAGCTCAGGCACGCTAGTTATTTGTCTTTTGGTATTTTTAGCCTAGTGTTATATATTGTAATATATTGTAAAATAAGTGATATGAATAAATATTTATTTATTTATTAACACAGGAACTGCCCGATCAACAAGGATTACGGATTTAGGGATTTGAACCCGAGACCTCTAGCTATCACTACCAACTGGGCTAACGTGTTGTCAACTTACAAATTTGACATGCCGTAAAACTAATACTGTAACTGAATAATTGAGAACCTATGAAAGTGAATCTAAAATTTCATACCGCGAAAATAGTCAAATTCAACTTGTATGATTTTATAGCAAACTGACACTAAACATACTCTAAATTTAAAAAAAAAAAAAGTATCCAAATTGGTCGACTCCATTCCATCTCTGTCCAGACTTCGACAATCAAATAAGATACGGGAAAATCAAGTGAAGCGCGAACTGCGACTCAGAGCGAAGGGTTCCGTCTTAAGACCGCAACGTACGTTACGTTTCCATCTCTGAGGACTAGGATAGAAGCCTCTATATGTATAGTAATTTCACTGGTCGTCTTATCCCCACACCGGAACACGGGTGTAGGCTAAAGGATAAGATCCTGTACGAATCCTACACAAGGTCCTACCACCACTAAAACATAACTCATTACCAGTGATCGGAATAGGTAGTGCCATTACGGGCGAATAACCTTAAACTTTGTACATAACATGGATAAGACTTGAGGTTTCGGGAATCGTATTTTTTTCACTGTTTTTTTTTCTTGATATGTCATTAATTGAAGGTAGTATAACAAAACGCTATAAAAAGATTTTATCATAGTACCTAAATAGTGTTTTAAAACAACCTTAATCTTTCCAAAATAAAAAAGCGGCCAAGTGCGAGTCGGACTCGCCCATGAAGGGTTCCGTAGCAGCAAGTAACATAATATAAAAGTTCGTTGTAGCTTTGATCAATGTTTTTATGACGTATTAAAAAAAAACTACTTACTAGATCTCGTTCAAACCAATTTTCGGTGGAAGTTTGCATGGTAATGTACATCATATATTATTTTTACATTTATCATTCCCTTATTTTAGAAGTTACGGGGGGGGGGACACACATTTTTCCACTTTGGAAGCGTCTCTCGCGCAAACTATTCAGTTTAGAAAAAAATTATAATAGAAACCTCAATATCATTTTTGAATACCTATCCATAGATACCCCACACGTATGAGTTTGATGAAAAAAAAATTTTTGAGTTTCAGTTCTAAGTATGGGGAACCCCAAAAATTTATTGTTTTTTTTCTATTTTTGTATGAAAATCTTAATGCGGTTCACCGAATACATCTACTTACCAAGTTTCCACAGTATAGCTCTTATAGTTACGGAATAAAGTGGCTGTGACATACGGACGGACAGACGGACAGACATGACGAATCTATAAGGGTTCCGTTTTTTGCCATTTGGCTACGGAACCCTAAAAAGTTGCTCATTCATTCGTAACTATTTTTTTCGATCATAACTGATTTGATTTTTCATGCTGTGCATTAAAACTTATAGAAAAGCAATATTTTAACTGTAAAATCAAGAAAAGAAGAAATAAAGAGTCAGTAATAAAGAGTAGGTATTTGTATTGTATTGTATTGTAAGAAACAAAACTGACAAAATATCATATACGGTTTCTTAAAAATGCCCTTTGAAAAACACCATGTGAATACCAAAAGTTAACAAGTACGGTTTGTTGTCTTTGTTTGCTTGAATGTCAAAATCTAGTATTTTATGCCTGCGAAATAATTGTAAAATTATACATGTATAACATTTCTGAACCAAACACAAACTTAAAACTTTTCATATGAAATTGCAGGGATAAAAGCTATATCCATACTAAACTTACGCACCGAAGACCCGTGGAATGACCTAATCCGATCACTGCTCATTATCATAGCTCGGACTAATCATCGCAAAACTATTATAACTCGGAAATGGAAAAGGATGTAATAGAATCGTATTATGAAGAATATTCATAATTACACTTCTAATTATATAAAACCGTTGAAATTAAGTTTTTTAGGGTATTACCATCAACATTTTTCTTAATGCTGACGGTTGAGTTGGACATAAGCAACCACTAACATCTGACACTCAATTAACTGGAGCAGAATGATAATTTAATATTGTCAAGTAAAAAAATATATTAAGCTCAAAATAGTTCTTAATCGACGACCGTTTTTAGTTTCACCATACTTAAAATATTTAAAAATAACGACATACACTTTTACAAATTTTAGCCGTTTTTGATTGCTGCAGGAACGTCACGTCAAAGCTCTAGCGGAAATTCAATTAAACTAAGCCAAATGCTAATTGCGAAAATACCCTCTTTAGATAATAAAAGTCAAACACATATGACGACTCTATTGCGTCTTGTTCTATTTCCGTATTTTGTTTTGCGATGATTAGTCCGAGCTATGCTCATCACCCATCTTGTTTCACGCAGTCAAGTAAAAGAACCATCAATAAGAAACCAAACCCCACAGAACCCTAACGGCGAGAAATGATTTGACGTTACAAAACTGAGTTAATACGTGCGCGCGCGGCGGTAATTAATAACGATGCGATACGCAGATCCGAAACGAGATGGTTACCGGTCAGCGCCGACGGCTCCATGAGGCGTCTATTTTGTATGAGGATTAACAACGCTGGCTCTAGATATGAGATAAATACGGGAAATTCAGGAATATTAATGATTCTATTTTGATTGTAATTTGTTATTAATATTGTTGTTATTTCGCATGATCGAATGGTCTGGTACTTATATGTAATACGAGGCTTGCATGTTACTTGCACGTATAAAGGCTAAGATAAGCTAGTAGGGCGTAGAGCTTATTGACAAACGCGACTTGGTTGGAAAGAAACACTTAAGTGCTGTTCGAATCATTTAAATAACCTTTTATAATTATAATGAGAGAGTTGAATTCGAATCCAAATACTTTGTATCTACGCCGTGGTAGTACCTACACCTAAATACCAATTGAGCACGCTAACTTTATCACTCTAGCGTCATCTAGCGGAAAATATCGACATCATTTCCATCGACTTATTTTTTATACTTATAAAAGGAAAAAGTATGAATATGTGGCAGGCACGTATCACAAGATCAACTGTGACCACCATTTATCAACATTAAAAGGTCATCGGTCAAAGCGGTCCCAATAATCGTTATTTCATATCACAGACTGTCACCTACATCGACGCCATATTTGTAACCCCGCAAAGTGTTCGAGACTTTATCGACTGCGTTCAATAATTACCCACCCGCACCATAAACCAGTCCAAGTTTAAAAAAGTTCGAAAACGGAATGATTTTTAAAAAATGTTACCGCGCTCACATTTATAATAAGAACCGAAACAAAAAGGCATCTCAGATTTTCGTTCGGAAACGATCCCGCGATAAATATTGAAATATGGAATGCCTTTTGTTATTTTTTTTCAAGGCAATGATTGCGTGGTCAGTCATGCTACTGTTTTACGAGCTATTAATTTTACGGGCTGACTATTAGGTTGAGAAGCTGTGATATTCAATTTAGGAAGGTTTGGAACGGATCTTAAATTGGGACATAATGTGACTGTAACTGGACGAAGGATTTTTATTAATGGCGGCGATACTGTCGCAGTGCGTAGCGTGGAAGCAGTGTTGTGATATAAGTTTTATCTATTTTTATAAACTAACCAATTGTGTTTGAAATATTTTCCTTGTGAGTTACAATAATTGTTCAGTTAGTCAAAGAACTTGTACAAACAGATGCTTTAAAATATCCCCCCCCCTCCCCAAGTCCTTAACTAGACCGGTCCGACAAAAAAAATGTCTATACCTCATCTACTCTATTACTACATTTAATAAAGTTCGTAGCCACAAATAAACAAACATACGAATGTCGGATCAGTTGACTGTAAAGACCTCAAACCGCTCAGCTGATTAGCATGTAGAAAGATGTGTGAACATGCTTGGGGTTGAACATCTTTTCATCTCGAGCTGTTTTAGATACGTTTTTATGGAGAGTTCAAGCGGACGTAGACCCAGCGCCATCTAGAAAGTAAAGACGTAAATTTATAAAGTAAGACAAAAATAAAGTTTTGGTTAGAACTAGGAACAACACTAATTTATTATATTTACTAACATAGTGTACGCAACTATATAATTAGGCAGTAAATTATTTCTAACATATCCGGATGAGATCCATCAAGATTCAACTAAACTCAAATCATAGACAAATCCTCGTATAGACAAAACAAAAAAAAACACGTTTTACATAATAACGAACGCGTTCAAACCGCTCCGTCATTCACTCATCGCCCAGTCCGAATTAAAAAGTAAAAAGTACAACGACAAACTTTAAAAAAACAACGGAAAAATAGGGAACTACTAACCCCTTATAATAAAAAGTTGAAAGCTTTCAATGGTAGCGACATAGTGGGCCGCACTGTTAAGTTTGTATTGTTTACAAAAGGAACAACCCGTTCTGAGGATTTCATATTTTGAAATGAGAATTGGTTTTGAATAAGGAATCCGAGTTAGTGCTCAGTCACGTTCGGGACGACGACCTTGGAATAAAATAGTGTATCTGTGGCTCGCGAAAGAATCAAGAACCTTTATTATTTATGCGTACAAGTATTTTGTTTCGATATGAAAGTTCTATATGAGCAATTTTGACGATATTTGGTTGACTGTGTAATTTGGGGGAGGGCAACTAATGTCTAATCATGTGATCGATAGGTAAGGAGGGCTTTAAAAATCTTCAATTTCGAAGATAGAACCTTTTGGTACCGGCACTCATCATTTCTCCGAAAAAAATTGCTCCTAATTTTTTTGTTCATAATTGTTATTCATAATCATCGCAACTCCTAAAGTGAGTTTTACTGAAACCGTTCTGATTTTAGGACTATTATAAAACAAACCTAACCTAACCTTATTTACCGGTTGGATATTTTTAAAATCCTGAAAATAAACAGGCAATAATAAATTTGCAATTTTATATGAACTTTGGCTCACTCATATTATGTAGAAATTACCCAGAAATTAATTTGGCTGTCTTAGATTCAGGAGAACGATCAAACAAACACCATAACGCCTAACGAACAAAAAAGGGCACAGAGAGATTCAAATGATCCGACGGCACTCCAAGATAATTGCCTAAGTACAAATGTATCCCAGGAATCTATCTTATGATACATATGAGTGTTTAAAGGACTTCCTAAAGTGCACCCTTAGGTCACACTAACCACACAACACAACCTATACAAATGGTGCAATTACTAGCATAGAGGCATTCCATCTTAGTTCTCAGGGTTGGCAACGCATTTGAAGTCTCTTAAGGGCTTTATTATTAGCTGATCCTGGCTGAGATGCCCATCTTAAGATGGTATATTAACCCATTATTTTATCGAATTTCACTACGACGATTGTATCATTTCGTCGAACTCTATTTTCTGCTGAAACCATGATGTTTTCACGATATCTTTTACGTGATTAGGTACCTACGTATGACACTCATAAAAAATATCTTGATTTTTACACATGTGGAAGGCAATAGATTACATGTGTCACCAGGACTACAAGACAATAATAATAATATCACAGGACAATGTCATACAAATTGACCTAGTCCCAAACTAAGCTCTAGGCTTGTACTATGGGTACTAGACAACGATAAACATACTTATATAGAGAAACTAGCGACCCGCCAGCGGCTTCACCCGCTACAATTTTCTTTTCTTTCAATATCACTTAGGAGTATGAGAAATAGATGTTGGCCGATTCTCAGATCTACCCGATCTGCACACAAAATTTTAATAAAATAGGTCCAGCCGTTTCATAGGAGTTTGGCAACAAACACCACGACACGAGACATCCAAGACTCAGGAACAAATACTCGCGGTCATCACACAAATATATGCCCTTACCGGGGTTTGAACCTAGGACCGCTAGCTTCGAAGGCAGGGTCACTACCAAAGATGCACCCATAGGGTACCCAAGGTACAGTCCCTCCAAATTTCAAGTCCCTTGGTTCAGCGGTTTGGACTGTGCTTTATTTCTTAGACCGTTACGAGAGTTTCATAAAAAACAAAACTGCATTCACATCGTATACGATATACCGGGTTCTCCTATTCGGTATATTAATAACCTAATAGATATTATAAGTGATGGATATCCTGTCATTTTCATAACCAACATTTCACAAATCATTCATTTCACAAACATATCATTTGATAAACCCGCGTTTTTTTCCGAAACTGTAAATAACTCCGGATTAATTTCAAGACCATCGTGTAGAACCCCATAGGTTAGGTTAGGTTCGATTTATAAAAAAATCTGAAAATTTGTAGAAATATATCAGAATTACGAACGTAGTTACAGAAAAAAAAATTGGCAAATGAATAGGTTGCGAAACGATGCGAAGGCAAAATACCATAGGTGATGACTAGGAGAACAACACGATGGGGTCTCTACGTCAACAAGTTTACGATGGAATGTTCTTACTTGTGATTTTAAGACTGCAATCCTAAGACTCCAAATGCGTCACCAACTTTGATAACTAAAGTGGAATGCATCTTGCTAGTGATTCACCGGTTGTCTTATACACACAGCAATGCAAACACGGCGGTTAGTTAAAGGATAAGGTGGTAGCGATCCGGACGGACCTTTATTAGGTCCTACCACTAAATCTCCATTAGGTACCGATGGTCGGAGATGCCTAAAGCTTCGTAATGCTTGCGGTAGAGGGATCAATATATCGTCCCTTAGCTTACAACACCGCCTAAGTCATTTTTACCAACTTTACAGGAGACGTAAAAAACTGTCTATTTTAAAAAATCTGGGGATTATTCCTGTCATAACTTAATACATACTCTAGTTAGCGGTTAAGAAATAATTATTTATACTTATTTTGACAATTTACTTTATTTTAACAAATTCTAAATTCTAAAAATTTAATTTCAAATGTAAAAACCGCCATTTTCGACTTGAGCGGTGTTGTAAGCTAAGGGACGATATGAACTTTGCCGAGCTGAGCGCCGCACTGGGAAACAAAATATAAAGACGCAACTTTAAAAGAGAAAGGGTAAAGTTGTTCAGAGCCGTAACTAGTTGCTATCATAAAATCTCTAGGCGTTTTTTGTTATGTCATGGGTAGACCCCGCTATCGGAGGTGCAAATTGGTAGCTGTCAAGTTCTTAGGGATAAGTAAAAATATTTATCTACATCCATGGTATAACTTCCCTATAATATGTTCAGAAACGATAAGCAAATGACATACATTACTAAACATGTATCTGTGGTTGCATCATAATGTTTAAATTAAAGTGCAGCTAGCCGAAACTTTAATCACGTTCAAATTTCGAACATCTTCTTAGAACAATCCAGCAAACCTGCAGCACCCGCGCGCCCGCCCCCCACCTGCACCGCACCGCACTCATTTGTTTCGAACTCTCGAATAGTGCGTAGACCAGAAAATAAAGTTACTTGAAAATGTTTGCCGGATTGTACATATTGTAGAAAATTTACGATATGTATGTAGATAAAGTTATGTATGCGACTGTACGCATAATTAGGCATTAAAACACTCGTGTGATCTTATTATGAAACTCGCCTTCGGCTCGTTTCATAAAACCACACTCGTGCTTTAATGCCTCTCATTATGCACCAGCCACATAAATAACTATTATGATGTCAATATCGATATTCTTACTTTTTCTGTACAACTAGTTTTATATGTAGGTACCTAAACCATTTTTAGACTACAATTAACCAAGTTTTTTTTGGATCCATCATTAAAAATGAATAGATAAGATGTTGGGTTTACTTATTATTGTTAAATATCATGACTGCACTAGGTTACTGCAGAGAAACTGGAAAGAAAACTGATCGTTCATTAAGAATACGATAATCAATATTGCTTTTGGTGGACATAAAAGAGAGATTTATTGATTAATTAAAATTTAAATCATTTATCAATAGTTCGTGCTATGAAGACTACGATAATTTGTTAGTAATGATGAAAGATTGAAGATTTTTATTTATAGTAATGAAAAATTTAACACATTCATTTTGTAATTATAATAGTCCTGTTTTATAAAATAAACAAGTTTAATTAAAGTCCTAGACTCTCATTATAGTAAAGAAAAAATATCGACATATAGCTATAATTATCGACATAGCTAGTACATATTTCAAAATAATTTTAACTCATCCCTAAGAACTTGACAGCTACCAATTTGCACCTCCGATAGCGGGGTCTAGTCATGGGGAAAGCACGAATACAGGGTACCAAGGATTATATTCTACTGGGTTAAAACGATATTGCATTTGACGTGTTTTAGTACTGTTTTTAATTCGGCTACCATTACTGTCAAGCAATCATAGTAGGAGATAGTAATTTAAAATCAATAAGCTTTTATTCATTTTCTAATTATAATGATTCGTTTCGTTTAGAGGTGGCAAAATGAGTCCTGTTTGGAAATAACATTGGCAACAAGACCGACCTTAACTCAAAAACTACAACTTAAGGTGGGCGTTCCCTCTGTCATTACACCAAACTCTTTTGTCAAGTTATAATCCGTCAAGCAACAGTGTTCGCATTGTTGTGTTCCTATGTGGGGATAAGACAACCTGTGAAATTACTAGCATAGTGGCATTCCATCTTAGAGCCCTTTTACACTAGCGTTTTTGCCGGTAGTTTCTCGGCGGAGCAGGAACGCGACCGGAACGCTGCGAGCACGCGACCGAAACGCGGCGTGATTTATAATAACTGCGCAACGCGTTATGCACGTCGCCGTTTTTTATCCGCTGCGGCACGGCCGCATGCACGTCGCGTTTTGCAACTCACGGTTGGCGACGCATTTGAGATCTTGGGATTATAGTCTTGAGAATTCAAATGTCTATGGGTCTCAGATTCCACTTACCTGTGGCCTGAGTGCTCGTGAGCCTACTCCTTAACTTAACCTCTTGAGGCCCACCATACTACAATCCGGTAGATTTTTGTGAGTAGGAATTTGAATCTACCGGCAAGGAAATAAAGTTCAATTACCTTAGCACTTAAATGACTTTTTCAATTTTGAAACAAATAAAAATGAACTTTATGACGCTTGAAATAAAGTTTAAATTGAATTGCCTGGATTATGTCTGTCACACCGGGTCTTACGAGGATATAAATAAAAAATCGCGCTATTATATCCTCGTGAGGCCTGTCATACAACAAACAGGGAGATTTTTGCTACTGGGAATTTGAATCTATTACCAAAGAAATAAAGTTCAGTATCCTTTGCTCATAAATGCTGTTTTAAAATTTAAAACAAATAAAAATTAACTTTATGGTTATTATATAGTTTAAACTAAATTGTCTTGAATATGTACCTCCTATATAGAACACCGGGTCTTACAAGGATATACCTATCTCTGTTCCACTTTTAGGCAAGTATTGCTAGAATACTGTCTTATCTTGGGTATAGTCCAATCTTTTAGGAATATTCCTTAGAAATAAAACAACCACAATAATTTTTAGATACATATTTATTTATAAATTACTCGGTCACATGATATAAATTAAATTATGTACAATTAAATAATACAGTTTAATATAAAAATAATATTACAGATGCCTCCCCGACCGTCGCAGGAATACTTTTGGTGGCTGAAAAATATCCAAGCGAGGGTCAGGGAAGCTACAACAGGAGCTTAATCGTTTTACATTTTAAAAGCTGTTAATATTGAATAAATATTGACTAGAGCAGCCTCGTAACACTTAAGATACTTAATAAATTATGTTCGTTATAAATTTGACTTTGTATAAAAATGTCAGTCCGGTTAGATTTCGATGACGTTTAAGTAGAAGGCTGCGGCGGAGTCGCCCTTGGAGCCGACGGCGCGGGCCGAGTACTGGCCGGCGTCCTCGCTGGAGGCCTGGGCGATCTCCAGCCGGTACCGGGCCGTGCCCTCCATGGTGAACCGGTAGCGGGGCGAGGTCTCGTCGATAGGTTTGCCGTCTTTGAGCCATTGGAGCTGGAGAGGTGGCTGTGGAAATCATCAGGGATTAAATATTGGACATTTTCGTCGACGTTATCCTACTAAGGAGGCTCGCACATTAAGCCACTAGTGGCGACCACATCAGAATGACTAGTCGTTGCCACAAGTTGCGGACGCGTTTTTCCATATATTTTAGGTCCCCGCACATTAAGCCACCAGTCGCCGCCACTAAATGCCACTAGTGACTTAATGTGCGAGGGCCCTAATATTATGTGAGTTGCGACGCATATTTGGTACTTAATCATGCTAGAACGGCTGAATGGATTTTGATGAAATTTGGCATAGAGATAGATTATAGTCTGGAGTAAGACATTGGAAAATGTTTATTCCGAAAAATTGGACTGTTCCCGAGGGAAGCGATAAACGACTACTAAGCAGATGGAGTCGCGGGAAACAACTAGTTGTTAATAAGAGTTGCCTGTTGTTATTCACGTTTTAAGAATCAGAGTTAACAAATGCTATTTATTTAATAGATAGTGATTCAGGAGGAAGGTTTATATCTATTTACATCGATAATAGTGTCGAGTGCAGATCATTTTGAGCTCCTCGGTTGCGTAGCTACATCTGCCGCTGGCTGTACCATTATTTTTGAACACGACAATGACTTCCGACCGTTGAAGCCAGCTAGGAAGATCCCCGAGTGTTACCTTGTCCATCTCCGCGGCGAAGACGGCGGGCTCCCCGGCGCCGACGGTGGCGGAGCGCGGGAAGGCGCGGAACTGCGGCGCGGCCGGCGCCTCCCCGGGCACCGCCACCACCAGCGAGCACGACGAGAACGACTCGCCGGCGTCGTTGAACGCCTCGCACGTGTACACACCTGGGGACAGAACATGCTCATTGTCGTACAGTCAAGTACTTTAATTCATCAGCCACTTGCCACTGCTCATATTTTAGCCGTGTAATGCAATCGGGTTATTGAAACGTTACCATAGCAAACCTTTAGTAACGACCAATAAAAACCGAGTTCAGTTTGGACCAATAGTGACTGTTGTTTAAACGTGGTCATAGCAACCCTATTAAACGACCAATAACGACTGTGTTCAGTAGAATAGCTGATTGGGCGTTGTATCACCAATAGTAGCTGTTGTTCACGTATAGCCATAGCAACTAGACAGACATGCAATTGGTTGCCTTTGGGTGATGTCACTCTGTTGTCTGGTTGGTAGATCTGGGTCTCAGGTTAGCCCACCGTTAATATTGCATGTCATTTTGTTCTTCTATTATACGAAGACGTGTGAATTTCCTTATCTCGATATACGAGTAAAACCGACTGAACCCGATTTGCATTACACAGCTAAAATATGAACAGTGGCAAGTGGCTGATCAATTAAAGTCCGTGACTGTACTTTGCCTTCTGTTGTGCAAAGGATCTTAGCAAAATAAATAAATATCAGGGGACAATCTCACACAAATTGACCTAGTCCCGAATCAAGCTTTAGGCTTGTACTATGGGTGCTAGACAACGATAAACATACTTATATAGGGAAATACATACTTAAACACATGGAAAACATCCAAGATTCAGGAACAAATATTCGCACTCATCACAGAAGTATATGAACCCAGGACCGCTTCAGAGGAAGGGTCACTCCCAACTAGGCCAACGTGTCGTCAAAAAGATCTTATAAACTATTACATCGACGGTCCCTACCAACAAAGTCGGATCTGCATTTTTGCCATTTTCGTTTTATTACAGTAAAGTAATTTTAAAAGTGTCTTTTTTCATATCACATTTAAATTTTTATATTTTTCTATTTATTTTCTAAGATATTCAAGGTAAAAATGTCGGATGTTAGTAAAGCTTCTATTTTATATAGTCGGTTGTGACATTGCGACATTGTTCGCGGTGAACGGAGGGGGAGCGACGCCGCGGAACTGCCAGTTACCACTATGTTACACGGAGGAGACGACGTTTTGCACGCAACATCAAAAAAAATGTTTAACTGCGGTTTATACTCTACAATGGCAAGCAATAGGTCAAAAAGGATCTTGCGAACGGCTTAAGTTGCAAACCCGAATTCCACGCCGTGGAAAAAGGAAAATCTTAACATTTAAATTCCAATCGCAACGATCGTTCAAGGAGTTACTTGGTAAAATAATTGTTCTACGTACCGAGTTCGTATTTTTTTTTAATAATTACTGATTGACTCATAACAAAGTGTATAATTTTGTTTAAAAAAGGGGCTTTCTTTACTTTGGTTTCATTATTGGGTATCTCCAAATAACACTGTCAGATGTGGAAGTTACGACATTTTTGATTATGCATTTATTGGTGTTTTATGTCAGATGTGGCACATCCGACATTTTTGCTTGGAAACTATATTGTTCCTAATGTTGGTAGTGGTAGTTATGACTATATTAATTGCATGATAATACGTTTAATACGTCGTAAGTAGTTCATCCAACTTTTTTAATTGGACGCTTCGTTGCTGCGTCAATGTCGTAAGAGTAACATACCACAGTTTTGATTGTATGTTGGATTTTTTTTTGGTTGTAAGTGACACAACCAACAGTTTTATTAGTAGGTACGTTGTCTTATAAATGTAGTAAGTGCATTAACCGATGCAGTTTGATTGTTAAGAAGAAAAGTAAATGATTCTTGTATGTATATCACAATAAAATGTTTGTTTGTTTGACAAGTGTAGGCTAAACATAAATTTTAAATTAAATTTACAGAAAATTAACCAACTAATTAGGAGTATTTTTTGATTAGATTCAGAACATGCTTTAATAATAATTTTAAAAATATTATTTGTTACTTGTTTAAAGTAACCGTGAAAAATCTATTCTGAAACACAAGGAGGAAGAGTTTATTCAATTACAAGATTTATTGGGCGATGTTTTTAATAACGAAAATTAAGTTTCCGTGCCAGATGAAGATGAATTGGATAATTTTATAACACGGACTTTTTTTCTAAATGCGACACACCAGGAAATCGTCCACGTCCAGAGCCAGAAGACTAACTATGATTTCCGGGTTAATTTCACCAAGTGATGGTAACCAGACCGCAGTGGTGTGATAAAATTTGGAATTGTTGATAGAAAAATCACCCCAAATGTCTTCAGATAATAATATAAGCACCATTATTCAATCACAACTTAACAAAAGTTCTTAACAGTCGTTTGTCGGATGGCAAAAAGGTGCGCGCCTTCAATGGGTGGGTGATGCCACTGCTCACTTACTCCTTTGGCACACTAAGGTGGACTCAGACTCAGCTGAACGCCCTGGATAGAAGGGTCCGTCTACTGTTTAAATCACAACGCATGTAGCACCGACGTTCAGTTCGTCTTTTATGCGATTATACAACCCGCGGAAGTGTGGAGGTTGAGGCATTTTGAATGCTAAGAATCTCTATAACTGTGAGCTGTGGAATCTCAGGGATTATTTCCCTGGCAATGAGTATGGGATGCATCGTCATGTGGTTTCAGTAGACAGAAGCCTTTCGCCTCTCTCGTTGGCAAACGAGAACTGGCGCAAATCAACGGTACTTAGCACTGAAAACCGCAAGAACGTATAGAAGAGGAAGGATTTGCATAAGCGCTTCTACAGGGCCTGACGTAGACTTTTTAGAGTCCGCGAACTGGCTACGATTTGGAGAAACCGAAGATTTTGTCTATGCAATTGCTGACGAGGTCATAATGACAAACAACTACCGGAAATATATTCTGAAGGTCAGTACCGTCGAAATTTGTCGAGCGTGCCGTCGTCCTGGTGATTCCCTCAAACATTATCATCTCCGGTTGTTCTCATTTTGCCAACGGCGAATACTTGCACAGACATAACCTCGTAGCGAGGATAACTTGCTCTTCAATATGGTCATGTTGAGTCCGAAGTACCGTGCTATAAGTACACACCAGCGCCAGTTCTCGAATATGGTCGTGCTACGTTCTATTGGGATCGATCTGTCACCACGGACAGGACTATTGTCGCCAATTTTATTTTTGTTTATGTTATTCCTTGTCTTAAGTTTTTAAGCTCTTAAGTTATCTTGCTGGGCGCCTTAGCTGACGCTGTAAGTCGGCAAGAAATTGTTTAAATAAATAAACCAAAAACGTATTGACAGAGCAATGTCAACATCGGGCAGTGCTCGTCGAGGTCTCGATCTGGCTGACAAGGACAAGCTCAGCAAGAACCTTGATTTGGCTCACGAGGTGACTGCTATGTGGGATGTTGACTCGACGATCATTGTCCCGATAGTTGTTTCGGCGAAAGGTCTTATAGCGAAGAGACCAACACCTTAAGAGACTCTCACTAGATGGTTGGATCAAGGGCCACAGAAAGCAGTACTCCTCGACACGGCACGTTTAGTGAAGAGGTTTTCTCTCTCTGCAGCCCTAACCACCGGTAGCTTGAGCCCAGCGGTTTCGTAGGTAAGGTTTTTTTTTCATTAGTATTGTTTTTTTACTTTTATCTCTTAATATTTATTGTAAAAAACGTAACCTGTACTGATTTAAAATCAATATCCAGAATTATTATAATAAGACTGAAATCTTTTAGTGTAATAAATTAATAAAACAATGCTTATTTCATCTGGAAGTTAAATTTAAATCGTAATGGCTAATAGGTATTTATTATAGTACAGTCAAGGGTAAAAATAAATATACCCGCACAAAGTCCCAGAAGTATGCACACGTTAACTTTATTGCTGAAATAATAAGGTCTGTGTACGTATTTTTGAGACAAATATCGGTGCCCTTGACTGTACTGTCAGATCTGTCATGGTAGTTGTTTTAAATTTGATTTTACAAAGTAGAATTTAAGTGATCACACATAGTTACCACAAAAAAATATTCACTATGCCCGTGTAAAAATGTCGCTTGTGACACAACCGACAAGTTATACGGTCACTATGTCCATTTCAAAATGTCATTTGTGACACAACCGACAATTTATACAGTTTGAAACCCCAACAAAACTGTCGTATGTGTCACTTCTGACAAATTTTGCTCATGATGTTCCGGTTAAGAATGTAACATATCACGTTTCAACAGCTTCCAAAAAGAAAAACATGTATGTTTTTTTGCATAATTCACAGTAACCTATCAATATATATTCATGCCAAATTTCATGTCAATATTACATAAAATGTCCATAATATAGACAAAAACGTCTTAGATTGATCGTACTGAAAAGTAACAGTTTTGCAGATCCGACTTTGTTGGTAGGGACCGTCGACATGCTTCAACGCTACAGGATTCTGTAAGGATATTGCAATTTATTAAATAGTCTGGTGTCCTGGACAATTCTATTTCCATTACATTTGTATTACTCTGTGACGTCACGAGCCCGCACTCCCCAAAACTTTGATGTGCGTTATCTTTGTCAATTTGGACTGACTTAATAAAAAAAATATTTGGGTAATATTTTTTGATAACCTAAATGACGGGCCAAATAGAATTGATTCATTTGTATTATTTCATAATTCAGGTAGAAGTTTCAAGGTTATTATCATTGTAACTAACGATGCATTAGAAATTATCATTGGGTTTTCAATATAGAAAGATCCTGAGGGACAAACCCATGTAACCCATGTAAAAAGAGTGCCGTAACACCACGACAAAGCGTTTTGCTAAACAGTAGAATTCAATTCCCTCGTCTCTATTTCCAGAAAGATATCGCTTGAGTGTTTCTTCTCTCAGTGCTATTGCAATGACAACGTACCAGCATCCTCAGGGAAGACCTCGGCGATGTGCAGCTTGTGAATGTTGGCCTCGCTGGAGTATTGGAAGTCCTTGGAGGGCTTGATCTCTTTGTTGTTGTGGAGCCATACCACGTCGAAACGCTCCGCGCCCACGATCCTGGGGACAGACAGACAGACGGTCAGTTACACAGCGTGGCAGGTAGATAGAAGTGCAGAAAAGTGATATTAAAAAGATTACTATTTTAGTAATGGCCCCGTGTGGTTGCCGGGTTAAAATAGTGCCACTCCATGTCTTCCCGTGGATGTCGTGAGAGGCGACTAAGGGAATAAAGGCTTGTAGTACTGTTAGGCGATAGGCTTGCAACCTGTCACTAATACACTGGTAAGCATCTTAGCCTGACTATGCAAAATGTGGTTACAGAATTATCAACAATTTTGGAGTTGTTGGTATTCTGTTGCTCTGCCTACCCCACTCTGGGAATGAGGGCGTGACGTTATGTATGTATGTATGTACTATTTTAGTTTGAACACGAATCCTTGTTGTTGCTTTTGGGTTATTAAAGAGAACATGCATGAAAATCAGAATGAAGTTTCATTAATACGATTTAGGAGAACATGTAATAAAAAGCATATAAAACGCAATACACTAAGTTTTGACCCGTTTATTAAGATTTTACATAGAATCAAAACTTGTTAAAATTTTAACACTTTTAATGTTTACTTTGTTTTTTTTCCGGCACCCTCATTATATTTACGCTATATTTTAATTTTTCGATATTGGCTTAACATAATTTACGAAATAAATGCAAATATCAATATTAAATATCAATATTATAAGGCTTGGTGGTAGGTTAAAGGAATAGATAGTGTTAGGGATTCGGACGGACCCTTTAGAAGGTCCTACGACCATTATACGGCCGAGTTAAATACAATACGATACAAGTCAAAAGCAATATTGTTAAACGAGTAGTATAGGCCCTGAGCGATGCAGGACCGATATAGTCTCGCGTTTGGATTATTCGCAGTACTTAGTTCCCTTGACAACCTTTGAAGGAACTGCTAGGCTGCTGATGGTAGCATTGCAGAAGACCAACAGTTCACATTGTTGTGTTCCGGTGTGGGGATAAGACAACCGGTGAAATTACTAGCATAGAGGCGTCCTCAGGGTTAGCAACGCATTTGAGGTCTAAGGATTATAGTCTTGAGAATTCAAATGTCTATGGTTCTCAGAATCCACTTAGCATCAGGTGGCCTTACCATAAAAAAGTAAAAATGCTTATTCTTTCTTTCATAGTAGGTACTGTGAATGCAGATGCCGAATGTTCTAACTTGGTATTGATTGGAGTTATTTCAGTCGATGTGGCACGAGTCAGATCGTATTAGTCCGTACCCCAGATATCTAGGAAAAGACGCGTTTTTATCGTTTTAAACTATGGCCTTATAAAAACCGATACATTGCCCTTACTAAAAAAAAATCTATGACTCTCAGATTTCATTTACCACTAGGTGACCTGAGTGCTTGTGTGCCTTCTCCTTAACATAAAATTGGTAGTTTTTGCCAATAATCGTCATTGACCATTGTATTTTTTTCCTCAATTTCGGAATATGCTACAAGGGAATAGATCTGGTGCTCCAGTCGGCCAGGGTCTCACCTGCAGGCGAGCGTGACGGCGTCTCCATCGGTGAGGATCTGTGAGGACGGGTGGTCCACGATCCTGGGCGGCTTGTCTCCAGTCTTCAGTGCTTGCGATGCGCTACCGTCCATCGCTGTAACACAAGCCAAGATAATTAAATTACACACTTATTTCTGTCAATTGTTAGTTATAAAATATTGTGATACCAGCACCGCGCCACTTGGTACTGAATAGAAATTGGTTCGATTTCTTTGCTCCCAAGTATAGTATGTCACGTCCTTAGAGTTTATTTTTAGGGGTCCGTGACAGAAAGAACTTAAAAAAATTAGTGTTTATGTTTTTTCCTTGAGAATATGTGTTATTACAGCGAACTAAATTTACAAGTACAAGTACATGAAACTTTTTTTACAATTTATATTTAAATAAATAAAAAAAAAAAAAAACACAGGACAATGTCACACAAATTGACCTAGTCCCAAACTAAGCTCTAGGCTTGTACTATGGGTACTAGACAACGATAAACTTACTTATATAGAGAAATATATACTTAAATACATCCAAGACTCAGGAACAAATACTCGTGCTCATCACACAAATATCTGCCCTTACCGGGATTTGAACCCAGGACCCCTAGCTTCGAAGGCAGGGTCACTCCCAACCAGGCTAGCGTGTCGTCAATTTTATTTTCGTTGTAGCGAAAAAACATCAAAACATAAAAGCGTCTAATTTGATATGATTGACTATAGTGTCTGTGTCAACTTTCACCATGATTACTCGATAATCACGTACGTGATCCGATCCCGTGTGGTTGCCGGGTTAGAATAGTGCCACTCCATATCTTCCCGTGGATGTCATAAGAGGCAACTAAGGGAATAAGGGCTTGTAGTACTGTTAGGCGATGGGCTTGCAACCTCTCACTAATACACTGGTATAAACATCTTGGCCCGATTGTGCAAAATGTGGTTACAGAATTATAAACAAGTCGTTTTAGAGTTGTTGGTATTTCTGTAGCTCTGCCTACCCCACTCTGGGAATGAAGGCGTGATGTTATGTGTATGTATTATTATTTTCATATTTAGTTTCTTCACTATTTTTATACGTTATTTTTAACAATAATACGCTCTGTGAATATTTGAGGTTGTGTGTTAAACAGTACTAACTTGTTTACAACTTTTGCAAGGGCATCATTTGTTTACATCTGATACAGAGTTTAGTACAAACTGAAGGAAAACAACAATTATTGTTCAGGGGCCGCTGGGACTCCGCGCTGCTGCGCCAGTGGACGCAGTTGCATGTTTTTGCACCAGCAGTGTGACAGATAGTCCCTTTAATTTTAATTTAGATTTTAGTTTTAATTTTTATAGTAATTTTGATTTTGTTTTAATTTTAATTTGTACTCAGAATCAGAATAATCTTTATTCAAGTAGGTTTACAAATAATAAACTCTTTTGAAACGTCATAGTAGCGACTTAGCCTAAATTGACTGCAGGTTCAAATCGCGACCGATCAGAGAAGAACCTGTAAGAAACCCTGTCGGATGTCTTTTTTTTTTTTTCGACGTTCGCAACCTTTTGTCGTAAGGACTAAACATTTTATTACAAGCAATTCAGTCCCAAGCATTGTTATCATTAATATAGTCTTTAATACAATAATATGCTTTAGAAATTAGTTTACGCTTAACGTAACTCTTAAATTTATTTACTGATAGTTCAGTAACATTACTTGGGAGCTTATTATAGAACCTAATACAATTACCCATAAAAGAGTTTTTTTATTTTATGGAGCCGCGTCAAGGGCACTGCGAGCTTATATTTATTTCTGGTATTAACATTATGTATGTCACAGTTCTTTCTAAATTTAGCGATGTTTTTATGAACATAAATAATGTTTTCATAAATGTATTGACTGTGCATGGTCAATATATTAATTTCTTTAAACTTATCTCTAAGCGAGTCTCTCTGGCCCATCTTGTAGACAGCACGAATAGCCCTCTTCTGCAGAACAAAGATGCTATTTACATCAGCAGCACTACCCCACAGTAAAATACCATATGACATAATACTATGGAAGTAACTAAAATAAACTAATCGAGCGGTATCTAAGTCTATTAATTGCCGAATCTTATTAACTGCAAAAACTGCTGAACTGAGTCTACCCGCCAATCCAGCAAGATGAGGACCCCATTGGAGCTTGGAGTCTAACGTTATACCAAGAAACACTGTATCATTAACTAGGTCTAGTTTGTCATTTTTAATAGTTACAGTAGTTTGACTATTTTTCACATTAGTAGTCATGAACTTTATACATTTCGTCTTTTTTTCATTCAGTAATAAATTATTAACACTAAACCAATCGACTACTTTTGATATAGCATTGTTTACATCGACATTAAACTGCTGTTGTCGTTTAACTTTGAACACAAGTGACGTATCATCAGCAAACAATACTATATCATGGTTGTCCTTTATAAGGTAAGGTAAGTCATTTATGTAGATGAGGAATAAAAATGGACCCAATATTGAGCCCTGTGGTACGCCCATTGAGACCAATGACCCAGGTGATCGTACTCCATTCACGTCTACCCTTTGTATTCTCCCGTATAAGTACGTTTTTATTAAGTTTAGCGCAGTACCTCTAACTCCATAGTGGTGTAGTTTCCTGATCAATGTGTCATGGTTAACGCAATCGAAGGCCTTGGACAAATCACAAAAAATACCTAAAGCATCCTGTGACCCTTCCCAGGCATTAAAAATGTTTTTAATCAACTCAACACCAGCTTCGGTTGTCGAGCGACCCCGAGTAAAACCAAATTGTTTATTGTGTAATAAATTATTATACCGAAAATGTTCCGCTAACTGTGACAAAATCAATTTCTCAAATATTTTACTGAAAGTGGGTAGTATGGATATTGGTCTAAAATTTGTGGGGTCAAAAGTACTACCCGTTTTGAATAATGGAATTATCTTACTATGTTTCATAAGATCAGGAAACTCACCACAATCAACACAGTGATTAAATACGACCATTAAGTCAGATGCTATGACTTCAATTAAGGATTTGAGTACATGGACCGACACTCCCCAAAGGTCACTGGTTTTCTTTATATTGATTGAGTTGAATGACTGAATAGTTATATGGATTGACATCTGAAATAAATGATTTGATTTGATTTGATTGATTAAAAATTGGTCAAGTTGGAGTTGGGCTCTCGCTAATTCGATTTGAACATTTGCGTCATTATTCTGTTGGATGAGCGATATGAACACTTAACAGGACGCCTAGAGCGAGGTGCACCTTTGACAACACAATTCCTAGATTGGAAACGCTTAAACCAAATTTGTGCTACTCCTACTGACACTGTATTAGGCCCATAGACTTCACAAATAAAAATCGCGTCGTGCGTTGTGTTATTTCTTTTTTTGTAATACAATTTCCAAAATGTATCGAATTTCTTCATTAGATTCACTCATTTGAACAGAAAAAGAACAAATGAAAAATAGCGAGAAACAACATTTTACCAATTTGTTTCTAATTTTAAAATGTAACGTTTTTAATGTCATCAAAACCAGCCAGATACAAATAGTACAGCCAAAGAGATTTTATTACAAATGCGAAAAGACTTTTTCCTTGACCTATTAATAATAATGACCAAGACTGACCTTTGACCGTGACCTTGCACTTGGTCTCAACCTGTCCCTGGCTGTTGATGGCTTGCAGCACGTACTCGCCCTCGTCCTCCGGGAACACCTCATGGATGGCCAGCGATGCTACGCCGTTCTTATACTTCAGGTCTACCACCTGGGGAGAATGGTCAGTGAGGGTCAAAGGCATTTGATACAATGAAGAGGAATTGGTCGCAGCTATGAGTGGAGTCAAGCATGTTGTTTGGATGTTTATCATTTCATCGAATGTATGATTCCATCGAGTTTCATTTCATCGAACGCTATTGTCTGCTGAAACTATAATGTTTTCAGGGTATATTAAACATCTAACCTAATGTAACCTACGTAATTATGTAATTAATGTTTAAGATACCCTGAAAACATTATGGTTTCAGCAGTAAATAGCGTTCTATGAAATGATATGTTCAATGAAGTGATAAGTGTTGTTTTTTGTTTATTTTTTAATGTACTTTTTAACCGACGAAAGAAACGGAGGGGGTTCTCAAGTCGAGGCGTATATTTTTTTTTATGTATGACCACCGATTACTCCGTCAATTGTGGATCGATTTTGAAAATTATTCACATTTATTGACGTTAACGAAAATTCCATGGAAAATCATACATCTTCGTGTATTATGTAGATTGAAAAATAAAACTTTATTTATAAGTTGAAAGGGAAACGTGGGGATCGGAACATCACGGGGCAAAGCTGTAAATCGGCCCTTTACTTTCTCAACGTGTTATCTGATCGAATAGTTTAATAGAAAAGTAGGACTTTATTCTCCTTGGAACACGAGTGCTTTTCCTACTAATAAATTAGCTGCGATACGAGTTTGAGATAGTGAACCTTCAGAAAAATAGTGACCCAATTCAAAATGTCAGCTTTCAAACTTCGAGACATTATTTTATTGTAAATTTTAAATTTGTGAATTGGGCCACTGTAGTTCTGTGCGGTGCGGTATGTGAGTGCAGGCGGCACGTACGTCGGAGGAGTGCAGCGGCTGGCCGTTCTTGAGCCACTGCACGCGCGGGTCGGGGTCGCCGCGCACGGCGCACGACAGGTTGAGCGGCGCGCCGTCGCGCGCGCACTCCGCGTCCGGCAGCGCGCGCGCCAGCGACGGCGCGCACATCGACGAGTCCGACGCGGGCACTGCACGCGACACACACACATTACACAACAAACAGACGCCATTCCTTATGTCCGTGGACGTGGAGGTAGGACCCTGTGCAGGGTTGTCCGGATTGCTACCACCATCCTATCCATTAACCACCCTCCAAGCAGCAGGGCATTGTGTTCCGGTGTGGGGATAAGACAACCGGTGAAATTACTGGCATACAGGCATTCCATCTTAGTCCTCAGGGTTGGCAACGCGTTTGAGGTCTTAGGATTATAGTCTTGAGAATTCAAATGTCTATGGGTCTCAGATTCCACTTACCATCAGGTGGCCTAAGTGCTAGTGTGCCTTCTCATTGTCATAAAAAAAAAATGACACGAGCTGATTGTAGCTTAAAACAAAACACACATAACCAGACACATACAGAGATTTTGGAGTATGGAGACATACTCCAAAAATATTAAAACACATCTATCTTACGAGTATGTTACATAATTATAATCGCAATGTTGTAGAATATATTAACACCTTAAGGTGAAACAGAAATCAATAAGTAGGTAGTCACTCATTCTTTGTTCAGTACCACTAAAATTTTGCAAATAAATTGATAACTATGACTAATGTATTAACATTTTTTCCCTTATATTCAGTTTTTTCACAAAAAAAAACTCATTATCATAACCAGAGATCAGACAAATGTGTCATTACTCGCAATAATGTGGACATGACTCCATAGATTTTAATTAAACAAATTATATTACATTAATTTATTACTTACCCTACTACTAACGTACCCTAAAATTATTTTTTTATTTTTAGGGTACGTTTGCAAGGTAGTAATAAATAATACAAAGATTTGTTATTGTGAATATTTATTAAAGCTAGCGTAGAGTTTAGTTTGGGACTAGGTCAATTATTGTATATATATATATATATATATAATTTATTTGCTTTAATAAATAAATAATATATATAATATATATAAAAATATTTATTTATTAAAGCAAATAAACAGGTATTTTAATAATTTTTCTGTGGTTATTTTATTCCTTTTCACGTCTAAAATAAACTTATGAGGTGAAAGGTCCTTTCGAATCCACGGATGTCAATGGAGCAAACTTAATGTATTTAAGTTAGTATAATTTCAATGGCTACTCCTGTATTATTTATTTATAACTATCCTGCAAAGGATCAAGATTAAAATTCAGGTAAGAAATAAATTAATGTAAAATATTTTTTTGAATTAAAATTGGAGTCATGTCCATATTATTGCGTGTAATGACACCCATTTGTCCGATCTCTGATCATAACCTACTTCGTGTCCCACTGCTGTACAAAGACCTCCAGATAATAGGAAACATGCATGACAATCAGAATTGAGTTTCATTGATACGATTTAGGGGAAATGTAAAAAAACATATGAAACGCTAAACACTAAGTTTTGACCCGTTTATTAAGATTTTATATAGAATCAAAACTTGTTAAACATTTTAAAACTTTTAATGTTGAGATTGTTTTTTTCAGCATCCACATTTTATTTACGTAATATTTAAATTCAACGACATGGGCACGTAGTAATTTACGTAATAAATGCAAATTTCTTTATGTTTCAAACATGGAACAAAAGCTGTGAGGTCATACCTGTCGTCAATTTTGTATGGAGTGTTTTTGCAGGGGGCCTAAACTTTAACGTTTTAAAACTTCACATCTTATAAAAAAAATACACGACAATTATTTCGCGAATACAGTTCCTCTCTTTCATACCACTTTCCAGAGAGCGTGAGAAAATTAAAAAGCATGTTCCCCATAACATCAATTTTGAAGGCAAATCGATAATCCTTATATTTATTACAAAAAAAAAAAAAATGACACACCGACGTTTCTTACTAAAGGCACCAAGTCAACGTTGAACTTCAGTAATACTCACAGACAAGCTCCTTGGTGGTGGACCGGGAGCGCGAGGACGCGTCCGACTCGAGCTTGGCGCCGTATTTCTTCTTGCTGGCGTCGACGGACGCCTGCGGCGAGAACTTGGGCCGCGGGGCGGCGTGAGACTTCACTGGCGGGTCGATCGTCACCTTCACATTATAAATAACACTTTATCAATCCTTCTAATACACTCGGGAGCAATGATACCGGCTCACTTCCTATGGAAATTCTGTAAAAAGTGTCCCGTTTTCATTGCACTTGACTATATTGTTATTGCGAAAGTTTGTGTGTGTGTTAGTTTTTTGCTCTATCAAGGTGCAACAGCTGGACGGATTTGGAATGGATTACACATAGGCTACTTTTTTCCCGAAAAAAGTGTCTTCTTAAATTCTCAGGTACTTAATAAATCCATTGTTTTCTTATGTTTTAAGTAACAACAGAGTTTTACACAATATATTATGACCACAGCCTGGTTTTGAATCAAAAGGTAGTTTCAATATTTCTATAATACAAATGACAACAAATTAGACTATTTGGAGATTCTAAAAATGGCATTGTTTCACATTTACTCGCTAGATAACTAAACTAATACGTTAAGCGAGGAAACTTCCAGCCACCGGCCTAGCCTAGTGCATAGACCACAGGAAACGTTTTTTTGTATTTGTTGTCCTTGATAAATAAAATAAAAATGAATTTATTACCTATATCACCATCTTCAACATGACATTTGACGGGTGACAATTCGGTATACATTGCAAAGTTAACACGCTGATACATCACTGGGTTCCATATAAGCTGCGCCATGTATACTTAAATTTTACCTGTCACTTGTCATTGTCAGTATGGTGAAATTCTTCGGTCTCCCGTGATATTATTATCTAGAATGAATTTTATGTTTGTTTTTTTGTACCGGTATTAACCTGTTACCAGGGAGATTTGAGTGCTTTTTTAGAAAAAAGTTTTATTTCCAATTTGAGCTAAATTGTCCTTAATCCTTATTATACAACGTTTTACAAAATAATCCGTAAAAAAGAAATTATAAAAGTAGTGTCAACCCTTATTAAATAACGTCAGTTAACGTTATCTTAGGTATACAGTATACTAGGGTTGACACTACTTTCGTAATTTCTTTTTTACGGATTATTTTGTAAGTAACACGTTGTATTTTAGAAAATAGAAAAATATAGGTTTCGTCAGTTTTAGAATGACGGTAGAAAGGGGGGATGGAAATTTGCGTCCCTGGTAAAGGACAGGTTAATTATGTGTGGTAGTGTGGTTGTGTTGGCTACCTTGGTCTTGGTGATGATGGGCGGCGGCGCGGGCTTGATCGGCTTCTCGATGTAGCGCCGCTCGCCCGAGTGCAGGAAGTTGTGCGCCAGCGCAGCCTGCTCCGCACTCACTACCTCGCCTGGTCACAAACATAATTATGTAGGTGAATCAACTTATTGTTATTACTCTGTCCCGTAAGCCAGGACACAACAGTGGTCGAGTTTCTTTGAAAAATTATACACACGCTAGTAAATGGGCTTGTAATTGCAACAAAAACTGATGATTGGTGGATTTATATACTATAAAATCATGGTTTTAAAAAGTGACCCCAGAGACCTCACCATGGGTCCAAAGAAAAAATTATAGACCCAGTTAGTCATCAACAATCTCTCAAACTTTTGTAAGCATAGTAACAGGTTAAAATTCATAAATGTATATTCTTCAGCATGTTTACTATGTTGGCTAAACCACTGCGGTTTTTAAGATCAGAACCACATCTCGGCAATATTATGATCGTATCAGTAAACTCCAATGACAGAAACACATTCTGTTTAGTTTATGACATGAATTTAGGTTTAATTTTTGAACGTTTACACATATTCTTGATATTTTCAGTTCTTTTTTAAACTAATCATCATTTTAATTTGACGTACCTTCAACAATGACGACGCACGACGTCTCATCGGTCCCGTGGCAGTTGGTAGCTATGCAGGTGTATTTCCCGCTGTCCTCCGGTCTGCAGTCGATGATCTCAAGCGTGACGACGCCGTCGGAGTTCGTCATCGAATAGTCGAACTTCGACAGTTCCTTCCTGTCCTTGAACCTGTGGAATGAGATACGTTAGGGATGAGAATATCATACATAAAGTAATTATCAAATTGACCAATGTTCTTCTGCAGCTGGAAGGTGAACAGCTCCTGGGAACTTCTGCTTCTGGAACAGTACTGACCACTTGACGGTGGGCGGGGGCCGGCCGCTGAGGCAGCACAGCAGCTTGCAGGTGTCGCGCGCCTGCATGACGCGCGGCCGCAGCTGGAAGGTGAACAGCTCCTGGGAACTTCTGCTTCTGGAACAGTACTGACCACTTGACGGTGGGCGGGGGCCGGCCGCTGAGGCAGCACAGCAGCTTGCAGGTGTCGCGCGCCTGCATGACGCGCGGCCGCAGCTGGAAGGTGAACAGCTCCTGGGAACTTCTGCTTCTGGAACAGTACTGACCACTTGACGGTGGGCGGGGGCCGGCCGCTGAGGCAGCACAGCAGCTTGCAGGTGTCGCGCGCCTGCATGACGCGCGGCCGCAGCTGGAAGGTGAACAGCTCCTGGGAACTTCAGCTTCTGGAACAGTACTGACCACTTGACGGTAGGCGGGGGCCGGCCGCTGAGGCAGCACAGCAGCTTGCAGGTGTCGCGCGCCTGCATGACGCGCGGCCGCAGCTGGAAGGTGAACAGCTCCTGGGAACTTCAGCTTCTGGAACAGTACTGACCACTTGACGGTAGGCGGGGGCCGGCCGCTGAGGCAGCACAGCAGCTTGCAGGTGTCGCGCGCCTGCATGACGCGCGGCCGCAGCTGGAAGGTGAACAGCTCCTGGGAACTTCAGCTTCTGGAACAGTACTGACCACTTGACGGTAGGCGGGGGCCGGCCGCTGAGGCAGCACAGCAGCTTGCAGGTGTCGCGCGCCTGCATGACGCGCGGCCGCAGCTGGAAGGTGAACAGCTCCTGGGAACTTCAGCTTCTGGAACAGTACTGACCACTTGACGGTAGGCGGGGGCCGGCCGCTGAGGCAGCACAGCAGCTTGCAGGTGTCGCGCGCCTGCATGACGCGCGGCCGCAGCTGGAAGGTGAAGAGCGGCGCCGTCTCGGAGGACTCCTGCCAGAACGTGTAGGGCAGCGCCGAGCGCCGTCGTGGGGCTTCCGGCGCGTGCTGTCTCTGGACCTTGGGGACCGCTGGGGAAACAAACAAGTTATTTGAATGACCTGAAATTGTGAGCTCAAGAAAGACTGGGATAGAGCGAGGTGGAGGAAAGTACTCCGCCACGTTTGCAGGTCGGACCATTCCTATGATGACATTATGAAAGAAGGAAAATCAGACACAACTAACGGACACAACAATAAAATGACTGACGTTAAAAAGTGATAGGACCGTAAACAAGAATCCATAATAAGATTGCCTATTTTAACAGTTAAAGTGTTGTCCGATACATATTAAATTCATTGGTGACGTGATGAATAATGATAAAGTTATGTTTACATAATTCCTAAATGAATCAGAATCAGAATCAGAATAATCTTTATTCAAGTAGGTTTACAAATAATAAACTCTTTTGAAACGTCATAGTAGCGACTTAGCCTAAATTGACTGCAGGTTCAAATCGCGACCGATCAGAGAAGAACCTGTAAGAAACTCTGTCGGATGTCTTTTTTTTTCGACGTTCGCAACCTTTTGTCGTAAGGACTAAACATTTTATTACAAGCAATTCAGTCCCAAGCATTGTTATCATTAATATAGTCTTTAATACTATAATATGCTTTAGAAATTAGTTTACGCTTAATGATTAAACATCTAAACATTTAAGAACAACTAAAGTTTTTCAAAATGCATGCAATCAAATAATTTATTCGTTTAATATTACGACAATGATTTAACAGGAAAAAAGGCACTAACCTGTCCCGAATGATCACAAAATTCGCAGTCAATATATTGCGTACACAATTTAATTTCGGCAAATATTTAGTAATAGAATCAATTAACCAACTTAAATTTTACTTAAACACTAATTTATAAAAGTTAGAATTCTCTAATTGTAATTCAATTTCCAGTAGCTTTGACCGAAACTTAACGTAGCACGGATATTGACGTATATTTAAGATAACAATCTAGACAAGATCTCTCTGCTACCGACGCTATAAACGTTTAGTCTATTTGCGACCTCGGATAATGCCATCGCGAACTTAAGAATAGATGACCTGAATGCACTAATTGACTGTGAGATTTGTTTGGTTTTGATCTAGACTGATTAAGATTTGACTCATACCTGTATCTACCTACCTTTATGAAACTGACAAAAAATTGCGAAATAAATGTTATGTACTCAATGGGAAATTATCGCTGCGTGATTTACAAAAAATATGAGAACCTACAAAATGAATTTCGCCATTCAAGAATCAAATCTTAAGTTATATTAATTTCTATTAAAATTAAGTTTCGTTACTTTTTTATGAACTTATTTACAATAATTGCAAACAAAGTAGTTTTAAACGGTATTTAAAATATTACCAGAGTGAGAACTTTAATAATAGAATAACAGCGTTTTTTTTTGTAAAACAACAAAACAATATTTCACTAAATCTAAAAAATGGACATGCGCTGATTTTCAGTATAAACATACAAAGTTTTCTCCTGGTGATAAGCTTTTTTTAAAAGTTTGTCAATTAAGACGTTTAATTCCGTTACTTAATTTTCCTATTACGTTACCGAACGAATTTTTCATCAACTGATTTTTTAGGTAATTAAAGCTCTATCAAGCCGAAAAGTAGTTTCTTAATAATTAATTTTTCATCAACTGATTTTTTTGGTAATTAAAGCTCTATCAAGCCGAAAAGTAGTTTCTTAATAATCAAACATATAATAACATTTAACTATAAAACAACTATACTGAAACATGGTAACAAAATAGGAAAAATAAAATCTTCAGTGGTCTACAAAACATTTTTAAAAATGGTTATCAATTAAGCTTAGTTCAAAAGTCACATTATTATCAAACATTAATAATTACGTTCGTTATTTATACCCGTTACTTTATGCTCTTTGGCGAAACTGAATGAAAGTGAAAGCGTGAAGTGTACTCACGCTGCACGTTGAGGAAGACGACTTCTTCGCGGAACCCGTAGTGGTTCTCCGCCCTGACGACGTACTCGCCGCGGTCCTCCAGCTTGGCGCGGTTGATGATGAAGTAGTAGTCATCACCCGCGTACCTGGTCATCAGTAGAACATGTTTCATCACCGTTTAGGCCTCAACAAACAGCAACTTTATTCTGCTCGATAAATCCCAATTATATTACAGAGTATAGATATGTTATACAGGGTACTTTTCATGCCGCTGGCCCAAAAATGACGTCACACTACATAGAGTATGATTCCAATTGTTATTTAGTCGTAATCAGTATTTATTAAATGCCACTGGGAAATAAAAATATTGATTGTATATGTAAATTGTTAAAATCAGAAAAAAATGGGTCCATCTGTTCTAAAGTTTTTTTAGTAGTTTTTACAAAACAAAAGTATGTTTATGAATGTCACATTATGTATAAAAAATGATTACGTAGATTTTCAAGAAGGATGGTGTCCTATAAGTTAGAGAGGAGGAATTCTGTTTTTTACTTAATTGTTGAACAATATCATTTCATAAAAAGTATGTATCGAAATAAAATACAAAACAAATAGTTTCATTTACGTTTTACATATCAATTAGGTAATTATTTTTCTACGCGCCAATAGATTACTTAACTCATTTGTACATGATTAAATGATTGACGACTAATGGTTAATAATTACAATAAAACCATTTGAAATCATACTCTATGTGGCGTGACGTCATATATGCGTTAGCGGCATGAAAAGTACGGGCCCTAGTGATCAGAAACCAGTTTTTCAGACTCGGTAAGTGATGGCCATTTTCAAGTCATATTAGTTGCAAGAAACAATAGCTATTTCTTTTTGTTAATTTTCCCCATAGTTAAATCACCGGTCTCGTAAATCATGATTACCCTATTTTTAGAATCATACCCTCTATGGATCCTATTCAGACTATTTTAATGACACAATCCAAGTCAGTCATTGTCAATTATTTGTTTTGTTGTTTCTATGTTTATCTTTGCATCCCTTTCTGTCAAGTAGGGAGACCACACTGCTTACAATAAATTATTTAATTTAGATCATTGCGGGATTAAATCCGAATACTAAATCTAAACAGCTACATACCTATATTGTTGGGATCCCACTTTAATGCTTAATTAAGTCATATCACTTTTGACCACGTCTTTGATGTCACCTGTATTTTGAGTCAATTGAGGTTTGACAATAGACCAACAACAATATGTTCAATTGTTTCTCTATGAATGAGAGATAGCTATCGACTCGTTTGGCGTAAACAGAGCGAGAGCCTGAATTGAGTTTTTTTATGAATCTTCAACTTGGGTATGGCAGTCACATATAATAGGAATGTAATATAATATCATTGGTTAGATCAAAGAGCGTCGGTGGCTTGGCTTTGGGCGTCGGCTCGTGACCGTAAGGTACCGAGTTTGAACCTCCGCGGTCATCATGTACCAATGAGTTTTTCTAACTTAAGTAAATCACCCAATGCTCTTACGATGAAGGAAAAACATCGTGAGGAAACCTGCACATTCAAACATGCTGTATGAGGGTAATTGCACAAAAAATCCTAAAGTAATCAAAGTATATCCGAAAGGGCCCATCTGTAAGATGAGATACGAAAAATTTGTTAAATCATATTGAATTTGACATATTGTATTGTTGTTCAACAACTAAACAAGAGCTATCGCAACGTTGACAATGCCACAACTGTCAGAACCAATATGATTTACTGTCCCATAATTCACATGTGATCAAAGGATATAAGTTTACATACAGAAATTAACTTTGTATGTACGACGATGACAATGCACTTTGCATGATCATGGACCGACATTTGATACAACTCCTCACTACCCAAAACATCTGGTAAATCCTGGACGCAACGGGCGTTTGCGGTGAGCTCTAAACAAAGGGCTGCCACTATAAATTAGCAATGGTCGAAGCGGCACACAAGGCCCGTCTTAACCCCCAATACGAGTACTATTTTTTTTTTTTTCATGTTAAGGAGAAGGCACACGAGCACTCAGGCCACCTGATGGTAAGTAAAATTTGAGACCCATAGACATTTGAATTCTCAGGATTATAATCCTAATACCTCAAATAAGGGTCTCATGAATTGTACCTCTAATGGATTTAAGAAAAAATCGGGGAGTCTGATTAATCGGGTCAAGAATTACATTTGGGATATCTTGGACGTTGAGTTATTCGCTGTCAACGTTGTCTTTTAAAATATTTTCAATTTTTTAGTTCTTTTCCTACGATATTTGTTATTGTGTATATAGAGTTCGCGCCTAGCTACTCGAAGCACTAATTAATGGTTTACCTCTTCATGAACTTGACGGACTGCCGCAGCTCGTGGTTGTTGTGCGACCAGGTGACGGTGGGCGCGGCGCACGCGATGATGCGGCAGTACAGCTTCACGGACTGGCCCTCGTAGCAGAACGCGGACTGCGGCCGGATCACGAACCGCGGTGCCGCTTGCCGCCGGTCTGTCGTCATTTATTTAGGTTAAGCCTTTATAGTTACTGTTCAAATGAACGAGGGGAAAAATGGTGCCGCCAGAACTTAAGACCAGGATATTTTGAAAAAATACAGAATTTAGCAGAAAATATTTGTTGGCGAGGATGATTTTTACGATAATTAAGAGCAGTGCTAAGCTTTTCTGTACTAGTGATAACTTAAAATAAGGAGCTAGTAACTGGTGTGTATTTAAAACCACCAGGACAACTTATGGTCATATTTTAAATAGTATAGAAAAAAACATATTGAAACTTGGCATTGTTTTAACATTCTAAATTAATATGAGACATTCCGACTGTTAATAGGAATAAAACATCAGATTCTGAATTAAAAAAAAAACAAAGCAAGTAAACATTTTTTTTTGTTTTGCTTTCTGACACCCTGCGTTATAATCTAATCTACTCACCAAACTGTCCATCATATATCTTCCACTTCTCAATCAACAGCTTCCTCAGACTGCTGTATTCACTGAGTCTGCCGATCGGCAGCGCGAAACCGGCCCAGTCGTCGTAGCGGCTGCGTAGCCGGTCGCGTAGCTTCTCGTAGCGGCGCGACTCGATCGTAGCGGTGCGGGACGACGTCGCGTCGCCCGCGAGCCACGGGTGCAGGAGGCACTCGTGGGCTGTTAGACGTTTTCTAGAGAAGTGGGAAATAAGTTAGGTAAAAGGTAGAAGTAATTTGTTTTTGTTTTTAAAAGTTGTTGTTCAACGTAAGCAAGATAAATAATAAATAAGAACTCGTCACTAGCTAATCGTAAGATAGTCAATTCCTACCACGCGTAGTACCAAGCTAGTCACTAGCTACTCGTAGCACTAACCCGGTAACTAGCTACTCGAAAAACACAGCCCACTAGCTAATCGTAGCACTAATCTTGTTCCTAACTAAGAGTACTCGAACCATTGAGCCTGCTATAAGCTACTTGTAACACACACTTAATAATACCTAGCTACTCGTAGGATCGTTGCGCTTACATCATCACTAGCTACTTATAGCACTCAAGCCCACTAGCTACTAGTAGCATTGAGCCTGCGACTAGCTACTTGTAGCACAGTTTATCCCTAGCTATTTATAGCGCTCACCTTATCACTAGCTACCCGTAGCAATACCTTGTCCTACTAGCTACTCGACGCTGTACTTACTCCTTGTTCTTGACGAGCAGTCGTCGGATGAAGTCCTTGGCGTCGTCGGAGACGTGCTGGAAGGCCTCGTCGTCGAACTCCCAGTCGCACGCCTTCACGTTCTTCAGCGTGTCGATGTCGTTGTTGCCGGCGAACGGCGACAGGCCGGACAGGCTGGACAAGACAGGATGGTTAGGGCGGTGAAGTGACAAATGGCCTGCTTTTTATTATTATGGTGGTTATAGCGCAATAAACAATTTATACTAATTAAATAGAAATATAACCAATTCAAAACAGCTGTTTTCGACTCGTGAGACGGTGTAAAAGTAAAATAAAAAAATATAGGTTCAAAACGTGGATAACACATCTGTCACTTTCTGACCAGTATGTCAGTGCGAGAGTGACAGGTGCGCTATCCACGTTTATCCACATCGATAAAGGCAACCATACTAAGGTAAAGACACCAGTACTCGACAAAGGACCAATGTTCGACACTGACTCTTATTCAAAGAAGATAAGAGTTATTCATTTGTTTGTGTGTAATGAATAACTCTTATCTTCTTTGAATAAGAGTCAGTGTCGAACATTGGTCCTTTGTCGAGTACTGGAGTACCTTACTGGTCCTGGACAGTGTTAGTGTGCAAATTGAAATCTAATCCTGACATATCGTTGACAAATGGTAAATATTAAGCCAAAATAACTGCAATCTATCCGAACGAGCATGTCATATTTAAGTTCTTATAATGTACACAATAACGGCTTTAATTATAACATTTGTATTCCATCATTTATAAAAATAAACGTTATGGTATTCCATTTGTTAGTTTAGTTTATTTCTGTGTCTTTGTAAGGTTGTCTGGAAGATATCGCTACTTAGCGATACGACCGCCTATTGACTCACTTAGTAAGTTTTAATTTGTATTTTTCTTTTCATGCTGTATTTTTATGTGGTGTTCAATAAAGAATATTTGTATTGTATTGTATTGTATAGCACTTAATCGTTGATACATTTTTTTCCTTTTTTTTTTAAATACTCACAGCACATAGGACAGCACGCCAACGGCCCACATGTCCGTGTAGAAGCCGACGGGCTCCCGCTCGACGATCTCCGGCGCAGCGAATTCGGCCGTGCCCGTCGAGATCTTTACCACCTCGTTCGGGTCCAGCTTGGTCGCGAGGCCGAAGTCAATGATCTACGAATAATATACAATTGGCCAGGTTAGGTAAGGTTATAGGATAAATTGGTTTAGCAATGCTTCATTAAAACAGCATTTGGCAAGATGTATCATTTTAGAAATTAACTCGCAGTTATGTACTGACGTATTTTTCACTGCACATTTAGGTTGTTTTAAAATGGAAACTTGCCAAGATTTCTGTAAGTACTGTTAAATTATGTAATCTTTAATTACATCGTATAGAATAAACACTGCATGTCTAATATTCCGGAATAAAAAGTCCTAAGTCCGGGGTTAAACCTCGTGAGGCCCACAACACTACAATTAGGGAGATTTTATTTTAGAAAGAAAATTAAGTTTCATTTTCTTGGCTCTAAATTCCATTTATAATGGTGAATCAAGTAAAATTGAGCTTTATAGTTGGTGTAATATATATAAACTAGATTGCGTTGATTATATCTTATAGCACACCGGGTCTCGTGAGCTCTCCATATTAGGTACAAACGGAGATTTTTATAAGTGAATTTGAATGAAACAAAGTTCCACCAATGAAATAAAGTTCAATTACTTTTGCTTTAAATGCCATTAACAATGTTGAAACAAATTAAAAATGAACTTTATACTTATTAAAATATAGTTCAAAGTAAATTGTTTTGATTACACCTCCTATGGCGCCCTGGGTCTCGGGAGGAGATATTTCCATGCCAAACTTTGCATGTGAAAGTGTAGGAAACAAATATGAAGTATGAATTACTCATACTATAACTGTTTTATACATTAATTGCTGGGTTCAAATCCGGTAAGGGCACATATTTGTGTGACGAGCACGAGTATTTGTTCCTGAGTCTTGGATGTTTTCTATGTATTTAAGTATATATTTCTCTATATCAGTACAGGCCTAGAGATTAGTTTGGGACTAGGTCAATTTGTGTGACATTGTCCTGTGATATTTATTATAATAAGATATTTCCAGCCGATGCGATCCATTATCGTGCAGATCACCAAAATGGCTGACTATAGCTGTCAAATGAATCCGTCTTTGTCTTGCACTCACCTTGACATCAGTGCTCTTCCTTGTCTGGCACATGACGTTCTCGGGCTTCAGGTCGAGATGGATGATGTTCTGCTCGTGCATGTGTCTCACTCCCTCGCAGATCTGTCGCATGTAATGCGCTGCCTCGGCTTCAGACATGTTGTAGCCTGGCTCCGTGATACGCTCGAAGAGCTCGCCTCCGGATAGGCTAAAATAAAAAAAAAGTTAGTTAAATGGAAGGGCGGAGAAGAGGCCTATGCCCAGCAGTCGGGCACTAATGCAGGCTAAACATTGGAGAGAAGGTAGAAAGAGAACCGTTTTTAATAGCCCTTGAAGGCATACGAGCAATCAAATATAGATTTCAGCAACGCCAGTAAACATTTAGTTAATAGGGAAGAGAAAACACCGTGTAGGAAAGTTAACCCATTCAATGCCGATGACGTCGATCGGCGTTATTCTTTACCATAATATAAAGCCAGGGACACCAATCGGAGTCATATTTCAGTAAACAGGGAAGAGAAAACACCTTGGAACAAAGTTAACGCATTCATTGCCGATGCCGCCGATTGGCGTCATTATTTACTTTAAAACAATACCAGGGTCGCCGTACGGGGTAATATTTTAGTAAACAGGGAAGAGAAAACACCGTGGACGAAAGTTAATTTCATAGTTTTTTGAAGTAAATGGGTTATCCCTATAAAGGTAACTCATCACTTTATCGAATGTATCATTTATTCGAACGCTATAGCGTAATGGTTTCAGGGCATCTTTCACACTAAATACGTAGGTTAGGTTAGGTTAGATGTTTTAGATACCCTGAAAACATTATGGTTTCAGTAGAAAATAGGGTTCGATGAAATTAAATTCGATGAAACGATACATTCGATGAAATGATAGACACGAAAAACTAAAAAGGTACTCACAACTCGAAGATCAGCACCATCTCATCGTCATCTTCAAACGCGTCGTGCAGATTGATCAGCTTCCTATGGTGCAGTTGGTTCATGATGTCTATCTCCTTCTTGATCAGCTCCTTCTCCATCGCACCCCCGACGGGGATGAACTTGGCGGCGAATACGTTGCCGGTGGCTCGCTCACGGCAGCGGTGGACTACGCCAAAGGCGCCTGTACCTACAACATTGGATACCTTATGCTTCTGTAGGGGTATTATTGAAAAAAAAAAACATAGATCCGTAGGCTAAGGTAAATTGTGTTAGTGATTTTACTGTAAAATATAAAATCTTATAGGTAAAATATTTATATAATAAGGAGGGGTAAGGTGGGGCGGGGCTATTGCATTCAAAGATTTAACCCCAAATGGTGTCCGCCCTTTCTACCATCATTTTTATAATCCGAAGTAATCTATGATATTTTATCTTTCCGGATTTTTTTATCAAGATTAAGGTTAATTTATGTCAATTTAATTTTTAGGACAAAAACATTTTTTTTTGTTTTTCAAAAAAAGCACTCAAAATCTAACTGATAAAACTATTTTGCTCCCAATATAAAAGGACGTTTAAATTATTCTTAAATGTTTTAATTCCTTTAACAACGTATGCAGACGCGTTTACCCCTTAGTTGCAATAGCCCGTCCCACCTTATTTATATAAGGCTTAGTTTTTTTTTATATTTACTTAACAATTTTGTAAGAAGTTAATAAATAACAAAGTTTCGCTGAGCGAGTTAAAAAACAATCACGTCTTCTGAGCCAAAGATGGCACAGAAAGTATTTAAGAATAGAATAGAAAATAATAAAAAAACATTTCTAGATTTTGATTCTCACGTGCCAATCATTTACAAATCTACGAAGATGCGCATTCTTATAATGATAGGAATCAAAATATTTTAAACGTATAAATAAATAAATAATAAGCGCAAAATCGTGCAAACGTTTCTACAAAAAAAACGACAGTTCAATAGAATAATAGAAATTTTAGAATAAAATCTACATTTGAGACAACTGGAAAAATATATGAAAAAAAACATATCCAATTGACTCCTACCTACAGTTTTATTGAGAACATGCCAGTTCTTATTATTATTTGAAATATAAATAAATATAAGAGTGTGCGAGAGAGATGCATACAAAGAACACTACATCGACCTATTCACACACCTCTCTTCCGTTTCGACGCGCACTTCACGAAGTCACCTGCGAAATTCACCACTATAGTAACAGCTGGAAGGCTCAAATTCGACTACTTGTTAGTGGTCATTGTGTTAATTCTAATTTCGAAAGCAACTTCGTGAGTGTTTTAGTTTTACTATTTATTGACATGCTTTTTGTTTATAATTATTCTACTACCATACCTCTATCCACTCGCATTCAGATAGCTAAGAATTATAAAAAAAAACTTTACGTTTTAATAATAAAGTCAAATTAGTTTTTTTTTACTAAAGTGGTCTAGATAACAACACACCAGTACCCTTATTAATATTTAACTGCCATTTCTACAATATTTCAATTTATCATTAATCGCCATGGAACGCATAAAGCGCACGCCACACCGCAAGCCAAGCTAGCTAACATAGCTTAAGAGGCCACATATGTTGCCACGCCCACAAAAGAATCAAAAGATGAGACGGACATAGTTTGCGCGCCTTGTTTGCAGCGTCAAACTCATATAATTGCTGTTTACTTTAAAACCACAGCATAATTGCTGTGTAGAAACAAATATATATAATACATAAAAAAATGATTTACCAGGATCAAGAAGTTATAAATATTCAACTATCGAATCAAAACTATCGAGGATTTTGTTTCTAATCGTGTTGTCACGTTTAAAAGTCTCAAGGAAATATGATCAAGTTTAATATATCCAAAGAACAGACATAGGCGTTATGGTTCTTGAGATATAGATCGAGTATCACAACGGACTTTATCATAATACACAACTTAGAACTCTATAGCTCGCTCAATTGGCTGTAATTAATTGGGCTTCAATTGTGGCTTCTGCTTTAAAAATACTATTATAAGGGTATTGTTAATACTTATAGGGTCGTGTACTATTTTCAGGACACAAGGTTAAACAAACTGTGATCAGAGAGGAAATCAAATTATTATGAGTTGATTTCAGACTAGCATCAGTTATTTTTACGTGTGGTGTAGGTACTCATTTGATTGGAGTTTATTCGTCTAGTACAACAAAGTAATTAGTACCCCGCCAACATCCGTTACCCCGCGAGACAGTCGATAAGATCTGATTTTAAAATATGGAGTATGGGCACGAACACTGTTTAACATGACATGTAAGTTTGGTTAACCTATGAAATTTGTAGCAAAAGTGTATACATATCTTTGTACTTGTCAATAAAAACTTTTTCTCTCTAAGCGATCTCTTTCAGTTAACTTTTGGCTTAAAGATGTATCTTATCTCTCAAAACATACTAGAAACAACACCTGGGCCTCTCTACTGGGTAAAACCACTTCGCCTCTGTCATTTCAACTTATAGTCAACATTACGATTTACTTGACTTTAATGGTGGCCATCCCAATCCCCAGGTTTGCGTTTGAGGACATAATGAAATATAAAATGCGCTCTATAATCAGTAAAACAAGGGTGCAATTCCAATATTACTAAAATAGGTATTGAGTTTTGCCCAGTAGAATAGGAGTAGAAGTTTTATCCCCCCCTCCATCGCCTTTGACTTTTCATAGTCAACATTACGTTTACTTGGCATTAATGGTGGCCATCCCAATCCCGAGGTTTGCGTTTATAATGCCAAATATAAAATGCAACCAGTATATTAGAGAAGTAAAACTTTTATCCCCCCCCCCCCTAGAACCAATAGTGGCACTCACCGATCTCCTCGAGTATGTCGTATTTGTCGTATACAGAGCAGGTGCTGATGTCGACCGGCTGCGGAACGTATTTGCTGTAGATATCGAACACGTAGCTGTCGTAGTCCTTCACAGGGCCGTGGTCCGCGTTGGTGCGTATACGCTTGCCGGACTCGTCCACTGCGGGAAGTCAAATGTCAATGTAGGTATAAATAAAATATCACGGGACAATGTTACACAATTTGACCTAGTCCCAAACTAAGCTCTAGGCTTGTACTATGGATACTAGACAACGATAAACATACTTAAATATATATATATATATATATATATATATATAACATCCAAGACTCAGGAACAAATATTCGCGCTCATCACACAAATATCTGCCCTTACCGGGATTTGAACCCAGGACCGCTGGCTTCGGAGGTAGGGTCACTCCCAACTAGGCCAACGTGTCGTCAATTTCACGTAAAGGTACGGTTTTAACATTAATTCTGTGCACTTATAAACTGCCGGTAAGTAGATTACTGCGATTTTCGTACACTGAGCTCGCACTATGCCCAACACCAGCCACCTATTTCACCTGACAATGACACGTGTCAAGTAACAATTCGATATACATTGCAAAGTTAACACGCGGATACATCACTGCGTTTCACAAGCCGCGCGATGTACGCTGAAATGTCAACTGTCACCTAGTCATGGTCTAGGTCTATGAACTCACCAGGGTACTCTTTCTTCTTGAACTCCTTCTTGACGATAGCCTTGGTCTGCGCCAGGCCGCTCGGCTCGCTGGGCTCGGAGCGCCCGTATATGTTCTCGGCGTATACTCTAAACTCGTACTGCTTGCCTGGTACCAGGCCTGTGATAGCCATCGTTGTGAACCTATGGACAACGTGTTGATGTTAAATGATTACGAAAGTAAAAGAAATAACTATTAAATAGACAAAAACCAACGATATAATTGTGGAATTTTCTCTTTACCGGGTTAGAGTAGTGCCACTCCATGTCTTCCCGTGGATGTCGTAAGAGGCGACTAAGGGAATATGGGTTTTTTTTTTTTTTTTTTAAGGAGAAGGCACACGAGCACTCAGGCCACCTGATGGTAAGTGGAATCTGAGACCCATAAACATTTGAATTCTCAAGACTATAATCCTAAGAAAGTTGCCAACCCTGAGGACTAAGATGGAATGCCTCTATGCTAGTAATTACACCGGTTGTCTTATCCCCACACCAGAACACAACAATGCGAACACTGTTGCTTGGCGGGTGGTTAATGGATAAGATGGTGGTAGCGATCCGGACGGACCCTGCACAGGCTGCAGGGCTTGTAGTACTGCTAGGCGATAGGCTTGCAATCTGACACTAATACACTGGTAAACATCTTTGCCTGTATGTGCAAAATGGGTACTATACAACGATATAAATACTTAAATACATATAAAACATCCAAGACACAACAAATACTTGCGCTCATAACAAATATTTCCGGGACCGCTCTGCCCTTATAAGCCAAAAGGCGGTATGTCAAATTCAACAGCCAAAGCAGATTCAACCCTCTTCCGTAAGTGATAAGGTTGCATTTGCCACAGAAGTTTAGACCGAGATACCGCCTTTTGTTTTAGCACGGCAGTGCTAGCTTTGTAGGCAGGGTCACTACCAACCTGGCCAACGCGTCTCAACTGTGTGTAGCAGCCGGAGCCACTCTCCTCCATCCTTCTGTTTACCTGGTATTGCCAACTCGTATCCAGCTGGTCATCGGATGTTCTCTCTTCTCGACCAGGTAGTTGGTGATGTCTGAGCCTCCGTCCCATACTGGCGCCTTCCAGATGAGGGCCAGGGAGTCCACGCCGATGTTGTCGACGGCGGGGAAACGCGGCGGATCCGGGCGGTCTGTTAATAATGAATTGTCAATTAGAAATGGCACGAGAATAAATACACAATTTATAGAGTATATGACATAGCTTAGCAACAGTTGAACTATGAGTGGCCACCTTTTATCCGTTAAGTCACATAACTTTTTAAGTCCTATTATCGGAAGTCCGAAAATATTTTCCATATCATTTTAAATCATAATGACCATCCTTTATAATCAATATTAATCAATCATACACTTGTTTATTTTTAGGATATTAAAATATTCAACTGGTATATCAGAATGGTTTCAGTTAAATTCAGTTTAGGAGTTGTGATGATTATAAATAACAATTTATGAACAAAAAAGTTTAAGGAAAAAAAAAGTTGAAGAGTGATTATTATGAATACAAATGCGTAGTAAAACAAAAAGTAGGAATAGGAATTTTAGCAATAAAAAAAGTGCATCTTACCGCTGATCTCAATATTGATGACGGCTGAGTCCGATCCCAGCTCGTTCTCAGCGGAGATCCTGTACGGACCTGAGTCCAGTTTGCTCGCGTCGCGAATCGTTAAGATCGCGTGACGTTCTGTAACAAAATGTAACATGAATTTAAAAAGGAGTTATATTCAGAAACTTAGAAATAAAATTACGAAAGCTTGAAATTACGACCGTTCAACAAGAATGCGGTCTTAGGAGAATAACACCTGAGGTTCATTTGACAACCATTTTAGCATGTCAGACCCAATACCTAATTTAGTGACATTGTAATTGCAACCTTATCGACTTAACTATACAGTGCCTTTTAATTTGGTATTATGTGACAAACCTGGGGACTCGGCAGGCCAAGCCATTTATCATTCATAATATTATTATTTATTTATTTTTTATTCTTAACGATTACGGTTGTTACCCACCTTTCCTTTCAACGTGATAATGCAGCCCAGACTCGATCGTCTCTCCCTCTCGCACCCACGTGATCTTCGGCACGGGGTGACCGGTGAAGGGAATCTTGACGATCACGTTCTCTCCCTTGTCGAAGTAGGCCGTGTCGCGGAACCGAGGTGGCACGTTCAGTTTTGGCGCGGCTGGAATAATACAGGTTAGAATGTTGTTTAAATATATACATATAATGAAATCGTTCGAATCCAGAGACGCGGACTTACACTATCGATGACCAGCTATATTTGTAAAGCAATACAATTACAATTCAACCATTGTTTCAAAAAATAAATGTAATGTTGGTGAATTATTTTTGCCAAACCTGAAGTTGCAAATTTATAAGAGAAATGCCTATATTATGGCCATCACAATATAGAACAGATCTGCATGCATAGCTTTCACTCTATAATTTAGTTATTAAGTTTTCTTTTACTAGCAAAATCTTCGCATATAATACGACGTTTTTATTTAATTTTGGAAGATCCCTGTAACCATATTACGGCAAATAAACAATTTTAATTTGATCTTGAAGTCTCCAACCTTGACCTTGAAAGCATGACCTTGACTTTAAGCCTAGAGTCGAGTCTAGACTATACTTACTCATGATTAGCAGCTCTGCCCTGGTGCTCTTGACGCCTGCGCGGTTGACGGCGCGGCACACGTACTCGTCCGCGTCCTCGCCGAAGACGTCCACGACGGTCAGGAAGTGGTTGTCGCCCTCGGACCAGATGCGGTGGCGGGGGCCGTTCGTTATCTCGCGGGCGCCTAAAAAGGTTTAAAATTTCAATTAACGGGACACGGAGCGACATTTTTTGTAATTAATCCGAATTTATTATTTTTGGCACAAGAATTCTATAAGTAGAACAGATATGTAAAAGTATTGATGGGCTTTGGGAAAAGTGACACAAAATAATATAAAAAACAGATTTGAAGCACGCTAATAATATTTTTTTCTACTATTTTAGGTAAGTAGATTTCTACTGGAAATAAGCCGCACAAACTCAATATTAAATATTACAAGAGATATATTTATAAAATTAATCATATTACTCGTAGAAACAAATTTTAAGCAAAATGCTTCACTGAATTAGCCGCGTAGTTTTTTTCAACTCACCCTTGTACCAGCTGATGGTGGGTTTGGGGAACCCAGTGATCGTGCACGTGAACTTGGCGTTGTGGTACTGAATGCAGTTGGCGTTTTTCAGTGGCTTCACGATCTCGGGCGGAGTCGCGGCTGAAACGTATTGAATGATTAGTAAGTAATAGAGAAAAATCTTGGAGGTCTGTTTATGAGAATTAATATTTTTTACGATTAAATCAAGTTCACACCAAACGTCTTAAAATTCCGAATTATTTTCATTATATTCATTTTTCCGAAATGTATATTGTTATGCAGGACATATTTTAGATTAAATGCATAATTTAATTTCTATACATAGGAATGGTTAGTTTTAATTTCTAAGCGATACCAAAAAATAAAGTCCTCCATCAAAACATTGCATCCGGAATTACGAAAATTCAGTATGGTTAACAATTTGGAGAACGCGATAACTATGTCTAAGGATCATAGTATTTTCCGGAAGAAGTAACTTTCTTCCGGAAAATACTAATACTAATCTTACTATTATATCAATGAATTTTCTGACCTCTAAGATTTTCATGACCTTAACCTTCAAATTATAACCTTGCACTAACCTCTCGGGTCGACGACCTTGACCTCCTGGCTAGCAGTGCTAGGCGGGCTAGGCCCAGCTTCGTTCACAGCGGTGACGCGGAACTCGTACTGGCGACCCTCGATCAGGTTAGAACAGTTATATTGGTTGGGCAGGCAGAGCGTTGGATTCACGCGTTGCCATGTCGACGTGCCCACTTCGCGTTTGTCGACCCAGTAGCCTGCAAGGTAAAATAGTATTGTTACACTATCGCTAAGTGTATTAAAGAACAATAAACTAAAATGCCCGTGTATTTGCCGGGTTAGAATAGTGCCACTACATGTCTTCCTGTGGATGTCGTAAGAGGCGACTAAGGGAAAAAAGGTGGGGCTTCTAGTACTGTTAGGCGATGGGCTTGCAACCTGTCACTAATACACTGGGAAACATCTTAGCCAGTAACTCTCTTTGTAGTTGTTGGTAGAAAAACTGTCACATCATAGAATCTTTGTCCAGTTACACTAGATGCGTAGATTAGGCACACTTATTGTGACAGGTTATTTGACAAGCCAAATGGCATTTAAATTACCTTGTAAAGGAAAAAAATGCATTTTACATTAGTGTCTAGCAGGCAATATAGAGACTAAACATCTACGATTTTGGCACAACATCCATACACTTCACATCTTTCTCTTTCCTCTAATAGCTCTAAAATATTTTTCCATTAAAACTTTTAATCAAACCTAAACCGTAATATTCATAGTACCTTGTATCCTAGCGCCTCCATCACTTTCTGGTTTGTCCCATTCCAGGTGTACGAAGTCTCCTCCGACCTCCTTGATCTTGGGGATGCCAGGTGCCGAAGGCGGGTCGTACGGCGCCTTAGCCTGGATGCAACAGGAATTTCAATTTATATCGAGGAAAGTGAAGAAAAAAAAACAGCATTTTGTAAAGGTTATGGACACATGTCATATGTTTATTGGTGTAATTTAGCAAGTTTTAGTACGAGCTTTTGCTGCCGACTGTAACACGGTAGGTCTATAAGTATAGCGGAGATCCTGTCACCACCTTCCGACTGCATAATCAGACCAGCTCGATGATGCTATATTATTGTATTGTCATCGTTACATAGGTATTGCAAACTTCAGCTCATTAGGTTCCCGGGAAGTGGTTCAAATCCTCCTTGCCATATTTGACCTGAACATACATACAAACAGCTTCTCATAGGTATAAGATACCGAAGTAATATGGGGTTAAAAACGATGTGATCTTGGAATTAAATAAAACCTTGCCTTGACCGGTAATTAGACATGGTCCCACCATTATCCCAAGAATAGCCCTGTACGACTAGCACAAGTTGTATTTTTTCGCTTGCCGCTCAGTGCGTCTCTATCGTTAATAGAGGAGAGACGTACTAGGCAAAATGCGTACTGAGTCTTCCAAGTACGCGTCCACAAAAATACCAGTGACGAAGACTAGCGCCACGAGTACGCGACTCTATGAGTAAAAGGAGCCATTTTATTATGCGTCTGTTTTGGCGCCGGTCGCTAAGTTGACGCGAAGTGACCCGAGCCCTTCCGAAATAATCCGAACGCTACGACGGAGTATACGGGCGGTCGGCGCGGCGCCTAAAGCGAGTTGCGCGCCCTATTGGACGTTGAAAGTCGCCGTACTCCTAAATAATCTTACGCTAAAATGCGGCTGCATGGGAACGCGTGCGTACGCGTACATGATAAAACCTGTTCCAAAAACCTATTCCAGTAAATACGTCTCACCTCTAATCGTTACAGACTAGATTGAAAGAGTTCCGAGCGACAAAAAAGTCGCCCAACTTAATAGCCCTGCTGGTTAGAGATTTAAAGGGATCTTACCCTGATCGGGTTCGCAGCATCACAAGCGGGCCCCATGCCATTCTCGTTGGCGGCGTGGACCCTGAAGTTGTACTCCTGGCCCTCCGTGAGACCCTGGACGGTGAACCTCGTGTCGCGTACGGACGACGCGATCGTGATCCATGCGGTACCTGACCAGGATATATAGATTAGAAGTTGAACAAACAATTACTTATAGACTGACCGGCTGACTCTAGAATAATAAATAATATTGCCCGAAAACAACTTTTTAATTAAACATGATTAAGCCAATTAAACAATCCATGATGAATGTGGTTTATGCGCTGTTCCATAAAATTGAGTGGGTCCAGATATCCTTTACAATAAAACTTTACAATAACAAAGCTAACTATAGGCAAAATTTATTAAAGATTTTTCCTTAAATATATATTTAAGGAAAAATCTTTAATAAATTATATTTATATTTTTTCTTCATGTTCAAGAGAACAACGGAAGAAAAATTCTACAAAATAAGAGTAAATATTATATTTGTAATGCTAATAAAATTGGATCTTAACAACATTATTGTTCAAACGCATGAAATATCACCTACTACTAAATTTCCAACCACTAAAAATTCCCCCACTATATACTCCCACCACCTAAATCCTATTGTCGCGTTGTTCTAAGAGGCCCAATTTGACGCAGTACAAAATATAACCTTAAACGTGCTTCAAACACATATTTTGCACTGGGTTGACAGCTGTCAAATCGGGCCTTTTATACAGCGTGATTATAACCAACCATATCATTCTTTTGCCTTGACCCGCTAGCTCTGAACCATCCTGCACACTCACCAGACGTGTCATTCCTCTCAACGACATAGTGGGTAACAGGCATTCCACCGTCGTATGCCGGCGGCTTCCAGGATAGCGTGCAGGAGTGGCGGGACACGCCAGACGTCTCCAGGTCTTGCGGTGGGCCCGGGAGGCCGGTCACCGTCACCGAGAAGGTGTCTGATGTCTCGCCGGAGTTGTTCTTTATCGAGATCTTGTAGGTGCCTGGTTTAGGAAATACAGTTTCGTTAGGTAGTAGGTTACATAGGAAAAGAGTGTGTTTAATAATAGAACAAAAGTCGTTGGAGCAAAACAAAAACTTTTTTAATACGTAATACTCACAAAGGGTTGGGATTCTACACATTAATAACGATATCGTCTTTGACGTGTTTCCGTGTTGTCAACGTTTTGATAACTCTTATGTCATTTACAATAATGGCGACCGAGTCATAAACGATTCTAAAACACGTCAAATGCAGTAGAATAGAGGCGCCAATTGTTAAATTTCAGCCGAAGCCTTAGTTATAAGCCTTAATAATTTCCAAGAAGAGAAAAATAAATTTGATATGAAATGTAGATACTGAAAATTAATAGCATTATAATATAATGATATGAGTCATAGTATTATTTGGACAAACTTTGCACCATAACCACTTTCAGATGCATCAGTAAAGATAGTTATTAAAATTACTACCACAATTACCCAAAAAATTCTAATTTTAATGTAAATTTATCCGTCCGCCTGTTTTTCACTACTGAAATTTGCTAAAAATTAACAAGATCACCAAGATTAAAGTGAAAATATTTCTTGTCGTAACTAAAATGGCAATACATACCCATATCGTCTTTGCTGATATCCTTAATGAATATAAGTATGTAATCATCGAAGACGGTGAACTTGAGATGCGCCGACTCGGACACCTTGTGGCCGTCCTTGGTGAGTGTGACGTCAGCGGGCTGGTCGCCCGTGTACAGGATCTTGATCTTGGTGTTGTCGTGCTCCGGTAGGTGGAGGTCGCCAGGCATGCGCGTGATGCGCGGAGGATCTAGGAGATTAGATCGATTTAATACTAGTCGTATTGTTTGTTTATTGTGACATGAATGCGGTGTTAGGTCTTGGTAGTTGTGTATTGAATAATGGCGACGAAGTCTAAGTTAAATTATTGACTTGAAGAAGAATGTGGCTCGTGGCTTCTAGATCTTTCCGTTTCTATTCGTTTCAGAGCCAGCTTTTGGCCATAAATACTAAACAAAAGAAAGAAAAATAAGGTACTTAATCATTACTTGATTGGTTTGTTCACATCATTAAAAATAATAATACTATTTAATGCAATAATATCTTATGTTTTAACGTTAGTTTGACCATTCATATCCCGTGGCTCAAAATAAAGTATTTAAAAACATATACTTATAAAAGAAACTTAATCAACTACTAAAGTCAAAAATCCTTTACAAAAGTCTATCAAAAACTCATAGATATACTCACTGCCAATCTTAAGGTGTCCAGTGCAGTAGATGAATCCAATGTTGTTGACTGCCTCGCAAGTGTAATCGCCGTCATCAGCTTCCGTGGCTTCTAGAATGTTCAGCTTCAGCGTTCCTTCGCGGGACTCCGCGATGAACCTGTTACAAAGAAGTTTGGAATGTTAAAGTGGTTGGGAGGAAATTGGATGGGCCGAGTATAAAGCCTTGTGGAACTTCAGAAAAAACAGTGGCTGTTTACTTTCTTTACCTAAACGAAACATAAGGGTACTATACAACGATAAACACACTTACATATAGAGAAATACATACTTAAATACATAGAAAACATCCAAGACTCAGGAACAAATATTCGCGTTCATCACACAAATATCTGCCGGGATTTGAACCCAGGACCGCAGGCTCGGAGGCAGGGTAACTCCCAACTAGGCCAACGTGTCGTCAAAACTATTTTGTTTCAAAAGCAAAATCCTAGCCTTAAAGTCCAACAAGCTTCAAACCTATATGTTGTACCCACTCCTTATTTAACCCCTAAAGCAAAAAGGAGGGTATTTTAAGTTTAACGTGTGTATCGTGTCTGTTTATATATCTGTGTATCTACATATAAGGGGCACTGTAGCTCCCAAACGGATGGATCGATTTGGAAGCGGTTTGTTTTTAAGTAAAGCTAGTTTAATATAAATGGTTTTAGCCACTTGAAAATCGGTTGGGCCGTTTATCAGCTCTGAAGGAAGCAGATTTTTATTTATTTAATAGTAGTGTTATTTTTTGGACTTTTGTGTGCGACGTTCAATATTGACGACGCGTTAGCCTACTTGGTAGTGACCCTGCCAACGAAGCTAGCGGTCCTGGGTTCAAATCCCGGTAAGGGCAGATATTTTTGTGATGAGCACGAGTATTTGTTCGTGAATCTTCTATGTATTGAAGTATATATAAGTAAGTATATAGTTGTCTAGTACCCATAGTAAAGCCTAGAGCTATTTGTGTGACATTGTCCCCTGACATTTATTTATTACTTAGGTTTGTCCCAATAAAAAGGTGTTCTTACCTGGTCCCCAGCACCAGCTCGCGGCCGTTCCTCAGCCAGCGGCCCGTGGGCACGGGGTTCCCGGTGGCCACGCACTCCAGGGTGAACGGGCGGCCGAGCGGCGCGCACATGTGCGGCGGCATCATCTTCACCCACTCGGGCTTGGTGCCTCCGATCTCTTCGCCGGTGCGGACTGGCGTCGTGCACGACGAAGGCTCGGATTTACCTGGGGATTCATTTAATTATCAATCAAAGAGATAAAGGTTGATTGTTCAGTAAATAGGCCATACGGACACTTTTACACATCAAAATTCTACCAGTGCTTCCAGAGAGACCACTGCTGAGAAGATACGCTGCAAGAAACACATCTGCCAGTATTTTTTTAATAAATATAAAAAAAAAAAACGGTATGTAAGTCGGTTTCGAACCGTATATTTTACTATGGGATGGCTTCAAGAAGTTATTTGTGGATATTTTTTTTCATTTAGGTCCAGACATTATAATTATGTAGTGAACAGCCTAACGGTTAGACAGAAAGCTTGCCAATTGGCCGAAATACTTTAGTCGTATCTATAATTATCCAAATTTTATTTTTTTGGATTTCATATCCGCTTGCATAACAAATAAAATAAAATTAGGGCAATGATATCCCGATCAAATGGCAGAAACCTGCCCTATTTCACCATCTTGACAATGATGGTTACATTACAGAATTAACAAGTTTCACATCACTGGGATTCATATAAGCTACGCCATGTACATTGAAATGTCACAATGTCACCTGTCATTATCAGGATGGTGAAATAGGGAGTTGTTCATGACTTCTGTGTTGCTATGGCTATTTTTTAGATTACGAGATGCGGTGGTCGTTTGAGTGGTACTCACCGCCAGCGTTGACCGCGATGACCCTGAACTCGTAGTCAGCCTTCTCGATGAGCTTCATGGCGGTGAAGGTGGTGTCGGCGACGTTGTAGTCGTTGCACTTTACCCACACGCTGTCGCCCACGTCGCGCCGCTCGATGATGTAGCCTGTGATGCGGGAGCCTGAGGGGATTGGAATATGAGTTAAGATCGGATAGTAAAATAAGACAAGGATTTAAGTTAAAATAGGATTTATATCGTTTTATACTATAATAAACGCGTTGGATACTAAAACATTGGAATAAAAGTTAATATTGGAGCAAGTTATGATTGGAAAAAATAAATTCAGTACTACGAAACCTTTTAAGAGGCCGTACACGAAATTTTGGTGGTTTTGCTTCTTTTTGAGATTTTACAGTTAAAATACTGCTATTCTATAAGTTTGAATGCACATCATGAAATATCAGTTCAGTTCTAATCGAATAAATGACTTACAAATAAATGAGGTACTTTTTCAGATTTGTCGAGTATTATAATGCGAGATTTAGGTTATTTTAAAACATTATATATTGCTATTTTATAGATGTGTTTTTGAAGTAATGGATTGATTTTGAACTGAATTTTATTACTGTTGTTTTAATTTTATGAACGATAGTTTTAAGTAGTTGTAATCAAAAACAATGTTTTGGCCATTTTCTGTAAAACTTTACCAAGTTAATCATTTTTTTACACAAAAAAAATATATGAAGGTGGTAAAAAGTAATTCATACATTTTTTAGACACAGTTTTGGGGCTTTTGTCCAGTAGACATTATAGGCTGTTAGATAAATAAAATAATTAACTTTTCACGATAAGGAGAAGGCATACGAGCCCTTATGCCACCTGATGGTGCGGAGAATCAGAATCTGAGGGCCACAGACATTTGAATTAGACGATAATCTTAAGACTACAATCCTAAGACAAATGCGTTCCCAACTTTGAGTACTAAGATTGAATGCCTCTATGCTAGTAATTTCACCGGCTATCGTCATTTCATCGGCTGTGTTAATTTCTCTAAGTAATCATTAGAAAGAAAGAAAGTATAGCGACCTAGCGACAGTCCGTGATCAGTGATCTTAGTCCTCAGGGTTGGCAAGGCATTTGCAGTCTTAGGATTGCAGTCTTGTGAATGCGAATGTCTATGGGTCACAGTTTCCAGTTCCCATCTGGTGGCTTGTGTGCTCGTTTGCCAAAAATATGGGAACAAGTGCTTGATGAGCATTTCTCTTTTTTCTGTCATTCGAGTGACATCGGCAGATTTCAAAAAAAAAATGCTGGTAGGTAGAAAGTAAGAATACTCGTAGTAAACTATGCAATAATTAAATAATATTCTAATGTGACCCAAAATAATTGTATGGAAAGTTCCTTTTGTGTTACCAAAAACGTATAAATATCGGTAACACAAAAGGAATTTTCCACACAAGTATTTTGGGACACATTAGAATATTATTATTATTAGTTTGATGTTCTACCTGGGTATTTTGCGAAGAAATTGTACCTAATTAAGGACTGAAATGAAGTTACGATAACTTTAACATGTGAGTAACGAAAATTATGTCGTCCATTTATATAGTTAATTTTCGTTACTTACATGTAAACGTTACCGTTACTTAATTTCAGTCTTTAATCAGGTACAATTTCATTCTAATATGTGCCAAAAATTTGTATGGAAAGTTCCTTTTGCGTTACCGATATTCATACGTTTTTGGCAACCTGCATTTTTTTTTAATCTTACGATGTCTCAACATGGCAAATATAAAGAGGGATGGTCTGATATGTGTGAGGTAAGGAGTGAGCGCTCACCGCCGTCGTTGGCGGGCGGGTCCCAGCTGAGGTCGACGTAGTTGCGGCCGACGCGCGCGACGCGGGGCGCGCGGGGCGGGCCGGGGGGCCCACAGCGCGGCCGCACGCGGAAGCGCTGCGAGCTGCCGCTGTACTTGCTGAACCCGGCCGCGTTCTTCGCGCGCACGCGGAACTCGTACTCGCAACCCGCCTCCAGGTTGTACGCCTGGAGGAACCGACAAACATCTAATGTTTCACTTCTTGATCATATTGCTTGGAAGAGCCTAAATTGGACACTGGAGGTTCATACTTGGGGAGGAATAGAAGGAGTCGAGTCTACGGATGGGTAATGGGATAGGTGAGATTTTTTAGCTGGACGTAGTTCAGCAAACGGGAACCAACCCAAAATGATTTGACAATAGTATGTGAACTGTAACGATGAATATTGAGGATTGACATTATATTGCTTAATGATTGTGTGGGTTGGTTCCTGTTTGCAGAACTACGTCCAATTATAAAACGATGTGATTGTGACACTTTTTACGGTCAGGACGGGATCCTATAACTAAGCCTTTTGACTTAGCCAGTGCTTATGCTAAAACACCAAAAGATCCATGATTATTTTTAATTTTGTAAATTCAAAGTATCATTTTTTAATTATACTTCAGAGACTTTGAAAATCCTACACTACTCTATCACAGCCATAAAAACTGCGAGACAAAACGTATCGAAAGTTTGTAATCACATAAACATTGCGTATAACTGAGGGCCAATCCATCTTATATGTCTTATTTATTGTTCGGTGCATTACACCTAACACAAGTGCGTGACGTCACTCGCCCGCGGTCACTCGCGGTGCGTCGGACATCGCGTGAATTAAGTAAATTAGTGTACTTTCGGAAGCCGCCGCGACCGGGTACATTCGATAATACATTTCCATATAACATTCTTAACATTTCATTAACATTTTAACTAACTTAGATCTTAACAACAGTATAACTGTATAAACAGTAGTATTTTAATAAATAAACTTTTGTACTCTTTCTCCGGACTTTAACATTCATTCGCAATCCCCGCACCCTACATTTTGGTCCTTCGAACTGTGGACCTCGCGCGTCGGTGTAATAGTGGTGCGACGGGTGAGGTGTACGAACTAACTGTCTGAACATTTCTGAGGTGTAAGGATTGCAGTGATAACAGTGGATTGCAGTGGATGCCAGCGTTAGTTCAACAGAAACAGAGCGTCCAGTAAGCCACAGCAAACATCGGAGAAACAAGTAAGATCTAACCATTTTATGTTGAACAAATTATAACACCAACATGTCTAGCATCGAAAATCAATACAGGCTAACAGAAGAAATAGAAAAGAACTTTAGAAACTTTAAAAAAGATGGGGTGAACAGAAAGAGTCAGCCAGAGTATTTTAGACGGCAAATTAACAAGTTAGAAGAATTATGGGCGGAGTTCCAATACCACCATGATCGCATAGGTACAGAGACGAGTCAGACGGATCCGTATTTTACTGAAAAGTGGTATCAGAAAACGAAAGACATCTATTTGTCGTATCAACAACAATTGAAAGATGGTCAGTTGGCCGTAAAGACAATAATTAACGAACAAGATACCGGAAAAGAAAAGACAAGCAGAAACGTGGAGGAAAACAAAGGAGAATCTAGCTATCAACCGGCAAGACAACAGTTGGGAAAGGAAGATGCTAGCAGGAGTCAAGGAGGACTGAGTAAAACAGATGAGTCACTCCGCAGACAAGAAGCAAACTTTAGAGCATTTGAAAGAACTGTCGCGAACATTGATTTGAAAACATTAACAGACAAGTGGGAGTTTGAAGATGCTCTTAGAGCATTAGAAGCCAGATGGAAAATCATTGACAATCTACATCTGGAAATAGACAGCGAGTTGAATGGCAGTAACCTCGAGTATGAGGACACATTTAATGAGTATGAGTCGAGATTTAACATGCTAAAGAAAAACATTAATAAGAAAATGTGGTCAGTCGCTCATAGGGAGAAAACTACCCCAATGTTGGAAACCCCTATTTTTAACGGAAACTATAATCAATGGGTGTCGTTTAAAGATTTGTTTTCAGAGGCCATTCATAACAATACAACATTATCAAACTCTCAGAAAATGCAATTTTTAAAGTCGAAAGTCAAAGGTGAAGCTGAAAGATTGATTCAACATTTGGCGATTACATCTGAAAATTACATAACATGTTGGGAAATTCTCAATCATCGGTACGACAACAAAAAACTAATTTTCACATCTCACATGAACACGTTATTTGCTTTACCTAACATACAACAGAATTCCATTCCGCTTATCAAGAAGTTGCATGACGTGTCTACAGAAACGCTTAATGCCATTAAAAATCTTGGAGTGGATATATCAACATGGGACCCGATTTTGGTTCATATCTTGTGCCAAAAATTAGATTCAGAAACATACACGGGCTACTTGGAGTCTCTGAATAACTCGCGGGAAATGCCGGTCCTGCAAGAACTCTTAGACTTCTTAGAAAGTAAATTTACAACATTAGAAACATCATCTCGCCGCAAACATGAAGCTCCACTAACAGTAGGACAAAAAGCTAATAATCAAACATCTTATAACAGAAAGTCATACAATAATTTCAATACCTACAAAACCAATAACACGGGTAACTCAACGATTGCAAAACCTTCCGGTTTCAAATGTCCTTTATGTAAACATGAACATGGAATATACAACTGCAAATTCTTTTTACAAATGCCGAACGACAAAAGATTGAGTACAGTGCGCAGGCTAGCACTATGCGAAAATTGCTTATTTTCGCACAACGGAAATACATGCATTTCTACAAAGAAGTGTCGCAATTGTCGAGCGAATCATAATACAATATTACACGAGGCGCTTGAGGGGTCAACGCCTGGCCCATCTAAGCCAACACAACAGAAGGAAAAAGGGGCAAGCACTCACCACGTGTCTCAACATAAAACAAAACATTCTGAAATCCTATTGGCAACTGCCCAATTAAAGGTGAAAGGAGCAGATGGAAATTATCACAACATGAGAGCCTTAATCGACCAAGGCTCTCAAATTTCCTTAATATCGGAACACGCAGCACAATTATTACGTATTAAGAGAGACAAATGTAAAGGAGTGATCTTTGGAGTTGGTAAACGCGAAAACAATTGTAAAGGCAAGGTGAAGATAACATGCGCTTCTATTTACAACGACTATATATTCAACACTGAAGCTATAATTATGAACAACCTGATAAAAAATCTTCCAAATAAAACATTTGACAAACCTATGTGGTCTAACATTCAAAACATAGAGTTAGCTGACCCAGAGTTCTACGTCAGCCGACCGATAGACTTGCTCTTAGGAGCTGACATTTACCCGCACATTATTTTAGATGGATTAATTAAGGGTGAAAATGAAAATCAACCGATAGCTCAACGAACACAGCTGGGTTGGTTACTTTGCGGGGGCGCTGAAACATTTCATTGCAACGTCATAATTAACAATATTGATGATATACAACAGTTCTGGGAGATGGAGGACATCGTGGAAGACGACAAGTTGACAGCCGAAGAAGCACAATGTGTAAAATTTTACCAAGAAACAACAATCCGCAATGAAGAAGGGAGGTACGAGGTGCGGCTCCCAATGAAACCAAATTTTGAGGAAAGCCTGGGAGAATCCAAACAAAAAGCTATTGCTCAATTCCGTAATCAAGAAAGAAAATTAGAAAAACAACCAAATTTATCCGCGGCCTATAAAACATTTATGTCAGAATACCTACAGTTGAGTCATATGAAACCTGCTGACAATAATAACACGCTCGAATGCTATTTACCTCACCATGGCGTCGAGCGAGCTGAGTCGACAACAACCAAGTACAGAGTGGTTTTTAATGCCTCTTCTAAGACTTCTACAGGATGCTCACTTAACGACCTTATGTACAAGGGTCCAAACTTACAACAAGACCTTCAAACATTACTATTAAAATGGAGAGTATTCCCGTATGCGTACACAGCAGACATCGAAAAGATGTACCGCCAAATACTAATACATGTCAAGGACGCAGGATTACAAAAAATAATATGGAGAGATTCTCTGAAACAGCCATTACACTCATTTCAGTTAATGACTGTAACATACGGAACAAAGTCAGCACCATTCTTAGCGATGATGACGTTGAGAAAATTAGCTGTAGATGAGCGCAACAACTTTCCTGAAGCCTCCAAAATTTTGGAAGAAGCTTTCTATATGGATGACTTAGTACATGGTGCCTATACGGTGGAACAAGGAAAGAAAACAATTTATGACCTAAATTTACTATTAAAAACAGGAGGATTTAACTTAAGGAAGTGGTCGTCAAACAACCATGACTTATTGGAAACCATTACGAACCAAAGTCAAAACGAACAGGATAGCAAGACAATATTCTATTTCAAAACAGAAGATACATCAAAAACACTTGGCCTATGCTGGAACCCAGTAGAGGACAAATTCACTTTTAAGTGCGAAATGATGAAACAAACAAAGCTAACAAAACGAATCCTGCTATCAGAAATTTCAAAAATTTTTGACCCCTTAGGATGGCTATCGCCTGTGGTCACAAAATTAAAATTACTGTTTCAAAAAGTTTGGAAAACCAACATTCAGTGGGACGAGGAAGTGCCAGAGGATATCTATAACGAGTGGTCAAAAATACAAACAGATCTGAACAGAATTACTGAATTTGAAGTTCCGAGATGGCTGAATAGCCAGGAACATGACCAAATAGACATTATCGAGCTGCATGGATTCTGTGATAGCTCGCTGAAGGCTTTCGCTTGTGTTATATTTGCTCGGATAAAAAACCAACCGAAACCAATAATAGTCGCAGCAAAGACAAAATTAGTACCTCTGAAAAAGATATTAACATTACCGAAATTGGAGCTGAGTGGAGCGTACCTTTTATCAAAGCTCATGAAAAAGGTCAAAGAAGCGTTTAAAAAACATGAAATAAAAACATATGGCTGGTCAGACTCGAAAATTGTCTTGGGTTGGTTACAGGGAGAGCCGGGTCGTTGGAAACCCTTTGTAGCCAACCGAGTAAAACAAATAACTGAAATAATACCTAAAGAACAGTGGAACTATGTTAAGACAAATGAAAACCCAGCTGATGCCGCCAGCCGAGGGATATATGTCTCTCAACTCCTAACAGAACAAGCCCTGTGGAAAAACGGACCCACTTGGCTAGCAACATTTCAGCCTGAAACATTAAAACAAGAAACATTCATAACAGAAACAGAAAGGAAAGTAGGTCAAACTAACATCGCACAGCATGACAACAACAGCGAAAACATTATAGATGAGTTATTAAATAATTATAGCTCGTTTAACAAAGTTATGCGAATCGTCGCTTGGCTACAAAGAGCGCTGACCTCAAAAAGTAAACAACAGCGGCCGAGCTACCTCACATTGCAAGAATTGCGTAAAGCGAAATTAACAATAATAAAACATGTGCAACACTGCGAATTCGAAACAGAATTAGAACACTTACGCAAACACAAACAAGTACAAGCAAAATCCAAACTTTTAAAACTAAATCCGTTCATTGACAATCAAAACATCTTACGAGTCGGTGGACGCCTTAGTAAAGCAACAATGAGTGACGAAATGAAACACCCGAAAATCATTCCCAAAAATTCACAGTTGGCTGTGCTACTAATCAACCAAGCACATTAGTTAACATTTCATGGTGGCCCAGGACTGACGCTGGCTACGCAGAGACAGGAGTACTGGATAACCAGCGGGAACAAAACGGTGAAGAAAGAGTTAAGAAAATGTGTTACCTGTCGCAAGCAGGAAGGCAAAGTACAGTCACAACTGATGGGGGACCTTCCAGCAGCCCGTGTCAACCCAGCCAAACCGTTCTTCCACACAGGAGTGGATTACACTGGATTTATGGACATCAAAGCAAGTAAAGGACGTGGAGCAAAAACATTCAAGGGATATGTGGCAATCTTTATTTGCATGGTCACTAAAGCCGTGCATCTAGAGTTGGTAACAGAGCTAACTAGCTCCGCCTTTCTGGCAGCCTTGAAGAGAATGGCAGCAAGACGAGGAGCGCCAAGACACTTGTATAGTGATAATGGCACCAACTTCATAAAAGGAAACAGATTATTACAAGAAGAATACCAACAGCTGCAACAAATCTTCAACGACAGTTTTTTGACGGAAGTCACGCAGATGAACATTGAGTGGCACTTCAACGCGCCAACCTGGGCAAGTGCTGGAGGACTGTGGGAACGAGCAGTCCGTAGTCTGAAGCACCACCTGAAACGTGTAGTGGGAGAACAAAAATTAACCTTCGAAGAGTACACAACCATCTTAACGCAGATTGAAGCCTGCCTAAACTCACGTCCACTGTGTGCCCTAACGGAAAACATAGAAGACATCGACTTCTTAACACCTGCTCACTTCCTAACGGGAAGAGCTGGACTAACAATAATTCAAACACCTGAAGACGCACGCACACGGTGGCACCTAACCCAAAAACTGTTTGAAGATATCTGGAAGAAGTGGAGATCGGAATATTTGACCCAATTAACATCCAGGCAGAAATGGCAACAACCACAACAAAACGTGAAAATCGGTGATATAGTGACTATTCACGAAGATAACCTTCCCCCCGGAAAGTGGGCGCTCGGCAGGGTAACCGAGGTCCATCCCGGCAATGATGGCTACGTGAGAGTCGTGACCCTGAAAACAAAAAATGGCACATTAAAAAGACCCGTAGTAAAAATATCGGTGCTACCGCTAGATAAACAAGAAAGTACAGCGAACGAACAAGACGAGAAAAAACAACAAACAAACTTCAACAAAAGATCGAATTTCGTATCACTAGCGATGATGCTTATGTATTTCCTAAGCATATGCTCACCAGGACTGGGATTTAATGTGACCAGTTTAAGAGACCAACAAGCTCTTTACTTCGACAAGGTCAATAACATGCAACTTATTAGAGATGAATGGAAGATTATCGCATACTACGATATGGAACCGTATTGGACAGGCACAATTGCTTATGAACGATATTATCAACATCTGAGCAACATATGTAACACTATCAAACAGCTGACCCATTGTGACATCATCATGTTACAACTGCGACACACCTACAGTGAGATTGAACATAGTAACAAAGTATTATTCAATCAACCATTAACAAACAATGTGCGAACGAAGCGCGGCCTTATCAACGGTGTCGGGTATCTGGCGAACAGTTTATTCGGTGTATTAGACGACAATTTCGCAGAAAAATATAAACAGGACATAGCTCTTGTCCGTACAAATCAAAAACATTTAGCACTTCTGTGGAAAAACCAAACATCTATAATTGAAGCAGAGTATAACGTGTTACAGAGAACAGAACAAGCGATTAAGACCCAACATAGCATGATTAACAAACATTTGATGAACTTAGATAAATCTGTATACGCGCTGGCAACACAAGTGAATGAGATAGAAGCAATGGCAGAATTTTCATTATCCGCAATGGCCACAAGTAACATTTTGATGCATCTAAAAAACATACAAGATACTCTGCTAGACACGATTAGCAGTGTTTACAACGGGAAAACTAACACCCAATTGATTAATCCTCAACAGCTGCAAAATCAACTCAACATAATCTCTGGATTGTTAGATAATGGATTGACGTTACCCATTGACAACATCCAAACAGACATGACAAACATTTATCATCTTCTAAGAGTCAAAGCAGCAATGACCAAGCAGTATACTATATTCGAAATAACAGTACCACTCATCAGCCGAGACAAGTACGACCTTTATCGCATCTTTCCAGTACCTCATCAGCTAGGCAAAACAATGATAACAGTCACACCAATTGAAAGCTACATTGCTATGAATCTAGAAAAGGAAATTTATTTACCCCTATCGCCGAATGATTTTGAACATTGTATACCACGTGATTCTTCAACATACCTATGCCAACTGAAAACACTCATCTACAACATAAACTCAGATCAAGACTTCTGTGTCAAGGACGAAAACAATGCAGGTCAATGCAAAACAAACAGAGAGGCTTGTCAGAACAAATGGATAAGTTTAACTATAGTCAACCAGTACCTATCATTCTGCTGCGATAGCTGCCAGTTACGAGTATTGTGCGGGGATCAAATTACCGCCAACCAGCTGACAAAAACAAATATTATAAATCTACAACAAGGCTGCACTATAAAGATAGACAATGGCACAGTTTATTCGCAAAAAAGGTTGACCAGAACATTTAACATTAAAGATCAATTTAAAGTTCCCGAGATATCACCAATCAACAAAGTAATAAACATAACAATGGATAACACCCCGGTTGAAAATGAAGATGAAGACAACACGAAAATGCTAAGGGACATAAACGAAAAAATTAAAGTTATGAAACAAAGTGAACCCCTGGCCGACAGCATAACAGTTCATGACATTCATCACTACACCCTGATCTACAGTATGTGGGGAGTAGCTGTGGTGATAACTCTCATCTTCGTGTACCGTCGAGTACGCTCCCGGTGGCAGCAGACAGCAGCCGCCCCGGCGGCGGCGGCAAGCGCGGTGACGCCCGCGCCGGAGCCGCAACCGCAGGAATCCAGCAGTGGACAGTATAGTGCGCGAGTGAAAGTGAACGAGCAGTGCAGTGCGCGAGTGATAAACAAAGACCACGATCGTTGTTATACTGAGCAGGGCACAACCCCAATATTAAGAAAAGTCTCTTTTAATAACGATATGTAAACTAAACAATTTAAATATCATTTGTAACATTAACTTTTACTTTAAATTTGTTTATCACCTTGTAATATCATAAATCATTTCATGAGTGTACCCAACCCCTATCTTTGCCCCGGCAAGATGTTCGGTGCATTACACCTAACACAAGTGCGTGACGTCACTCGCCCGCGGTCACTCGCGGTGCGTCGGACATCGCGTGAATTAAGTAAATTAGTGTACTTTCGGAAGCCGCCGCGACCGGGTACATTCGATAATACATTTCCATATAACATTCTTAACATTTCATTAACATTTTAACTAACTTAGATCTTAACAACAGTATAACTGTATAAACAGTAGTATTTTAATAAATAAACTTTTGTACTCTTTCTCCGGACTTTAACATTCATTCGCAATCCCCGCACCCTACATTTATCTTATCTTTATAACCTCAAAATGCTCCGTTTTCAATTCTCTCGTAAAAAAACCAGTTGCCAGAAGCCGAAAAGATGCATTTTGAGGTTATAATAGTAGTTTATGCAACTGATGCATAATGAGAGTCCTTAAAATACGAGTGTGGTTTTATAAAACAAAAGTCAGCAAACTACATACACTACTTTAATACATATTGAATTGATGTTTCGTATAAAAACTGTTTTAATATCTATGGATACTAGAATAAAAGCCCTGTTGAGTTTAGACAGCTGTTCCAAATTTAAACTCATAATCTAACAATAATCGATACTGTAATACCATTAAAGTACAGATTATACCTGCTACCACAGACAAGAAAGTTCTTTTAATAAAATTGGTTGTAATAATGCAAGTCATTTCCTACGTTTTCTGAACGCATTTGAGAGCACTAAAGTGCGTAGATAAAAGTGTTTACTAAATAAGACATGTAAGGTGGGACGGAGTTTACGTAATAGGGAACATACATAATTTTTTCTCTTACGCTCTCTCTGGAAAGTGTTATGAAAGAGAGGAATAACTGTATACGCGAAACAATTGTCGTGTAATTTTTGCATAAGATATGAAGCTTTAAAAAGTCATAGTTCAGACCCCCCTGAAAAAACACTCCGTACGAAAGCGACGACAGGAATGACGTCATAGCTGTTGTTCCATGTTCAAAATATGAGGACTTTATAAAGAATATTGCATTTATTTCGCAAATTACTATGTTTAAACCAATATCGTTGAATTAAAATATTACGTAAAAAAATGAGGATGCTGAAAAAACCAATCTAAACATTAAAAGAAGTTTTAAAATTTTAACAAGTTTTGGATCCATACAAAATTCCACTAAACGGGCCAATCCTTAGTGTATAGCGTTTTACTTGCTTTTTAAACATTTTCTCCTAAATCGTATCAATGAAACGCAATTCTGATTTTCATGCGTGTTCTCTATTGCACGCTTCACTTTGAATAGTTCAAAACCCTCACCTGGTACTGGCAGTCCTTGACGAGGTAGTCGGCGCCGGTCCACACGTTGTCGCGCACGTCGCGGAACTCGAGCTTGTACCCCTGGATGCGCGCGCCACCGTCCGAGCGCGGCCGGTCCCACACCAGCGACGCCGTCGACCCGTCCCAGTCGGTCACGCGCGGCACGCCCGGCGGGTCCGGGATCGTGAACGGGAACTGGAAATTAATGAGACATACATACATACATGACATCGCGTCTTCATTCCCAGAGTGGGGTAGGAAGAGCTACAGAAATACCAACAAATCTAAAAAGACTCGTTTATAATTCTGTAACCACATTTTGCACAATCAAGCAGTTTACAAGTGTATTAGTGACAGGGTGCAAGCCCATCGCCTAACAGTACTACAAGCCCTTATTCCCTGAGTCGCCTCTTACGACATCCACGGGAAGACATGGAGTGGTACTATTCTAACCCGGCCACCACACGGAGCATGAGAAATAGTTTGAGGTAAAATCTTGAAAATATCTAATACTGTTTCAGTTAGGTTCGGTTTGAATCAGTTAAATCCCAATCACAAACGGATATCAGTGGGTAGAGACAGGCTTTTGACTTCCTCATGCGTTTCTGTCTGTCATTAACTTACAATTTTACTCAGAAAGTACTGGAACGATGCGGTAATTTGAAAACCACCATATTTTTTTTGGAAATAATTGTATAAAAACAAATACTTTAAGCACCAAGAGGTGATTATTTTCCTACATATACAATTGTTTGAAGTTACTGATGGAGTCTCTTTTATGTATTTGATCAAATATCTGTCCACACGTGAGCTCTGATATGTCCCTCCGTATCCACTGACGTTCGACCTACGAGCCTATTACGCCTGTATTTATAGATGTGAAATATGGAACACACAATGTTGTATCCAAATCTTTCCATCACGATAAACTCGACCATATTACGAGTGCTGTAAGGTAAAGAACCTGTCAAACTGATGATTACCTTGGCAGTGATGGAGTCGTCCATGGTGAGCGGGTCGGACACGCCGTACTGGTTCTCTGCGCGGACGCGGAACGTGTACTTGTGGTTGGGCTCCAACCCCATCACGTTGTAGTGGCAGTTGCGCACGAATGAGGATATCTTCACCCATACCTGGTGGATAGAAGAGAATTTAAATTGTTGTTAAGGTTAAAGGGGTAAGTAAAAAGATACAAACATATAACACCACGCCTTTTTTCCCAGAGTGGGGCGAGCAGAGCTACAGAACTACCAACAACTCTAAAAAGACTTGTTTATTCTTTGACCATATTTTGCACAATCAGGCCAAGAAGTTTACCAGCGTATAAGTGACAGGTTGCAAGCCCATCGCCTAACAGTACTACAAGCCCTTAGACCCTTAGTCGCCTCTTACAACATCCACGGGAATACATGGAGTGGCACTATTCTAACCCGGCAACCACACGGGGAAGTAAAAAGATGGGCAGGAAAATTTGTAACCTGTAATTATTAGCGTTTTACTTTTACTTCATGTGCTATAGCAAGACGCTGGTAGCTATAAATGGCTGTAAAACGATTGCTTGTTGAACGCAATATTTCAGCAGAAAACCGCCGGAACACATAATAGTATACTTTAAATAGTAATCAAAGTAATTACAAATTAATGTATACATTAGTTTGTGCAACGTTCCGTCCGTCTGTCACACTGCAGGAGCCTAGCACCGCAGCATTATGCTGAGCCAGTATCCGGTTCACTACCACGAAGACACGCCTAACTACAACTTAGTTTTTTTTAATTTACTGTTTTTTCTTTTTAATGTGTCTTGTTGCGTTTAGTGAATAAATGTATTTTTCTTTTCTAAATTCCACCCTTCTTTAAATCCTTCTTCGGTTTCACTGATGGTTCCAACGGTAGACCAGGAACCATTTCGTGACTACATAATTTTTGTGCGCTTTCCTCTTTGTTGTTGGTTTGTTATTTTTAATGGCGCATAGAAGGCAAACAGGCCACCTAATGTATAGTTGTAATGTATTTCTTACTTTGTTCCTTTTTCTTTAAATTCTTTACCATGACCATTTTAGCTGTAGCCATCACCATCTTACTCAGAAAATTAGCATCCACCACCGAGAAACTTTGAATCCCCCAGGGTTGACAACGCATTCAGCCCACGTGCCTTGCTCATGCAATAAAATAATCCCAACTTACGCCGTTGTTGTCCATCTTCTCGACCACGTAGTTGGTGATGGGGCAACCGCCATCATCCAGCGGCGGCTTCCAGCTGAGCGTGCACGTGTCCGGCGTGATGTCCGACGCTTCCAGAGGACCCTGGGGCGGTGATGGACGGTCTACCACCAGCACCTGTAGGGAAAGGGCAGGTTAGACAGAGTTTCATTGATATACGAACACAGCCAGCAGTCCCTAGTACCACCAACACAGTCACCTTACGATAAGGCTCACTAATTAGTGGTCAGTGAACAGTGATGATGCTGGTTATGCAAAAAAAGTAGTCCGAAAAATATATGTATATAATCAGAATGATGTGTTGCAATGGAGTACAGCTTCATTGTTTATGCTACTAACCCGGCAGGTGGCGCTTTTCGAGCGTTTCACCGACGAATTGTAGAACGCGATGAAGTTGAAAATTGTACAAATAGAACCCAACTGAAACTTTAATAGCGCTATGGTACGTAATTCAAGACTAAGTAACATCCCCTTGAAATGTCGAAACTCATTTCATCGAATGTGTCGTTTCACCGTATTTCATTTCATCGAAAGCTCCTTTCTGCTGTAACCTTATTGCTTTTAGGTTATCTTAAGCATACGTTACATAGGTATGGTTAGGTTAGACCTGTGACAACCAAAAAGTTATAACTTCTGCACGTGGATATGCCTGTCGATGAAATGAAAATTCGGCGAAGTAAACAATTCGATGAAATGTGTATCGAAATTTCGAAATTTAAACCCTAATAATGGCGCGGGTCGTAGATTGTTGACTTCTACTTGTCAAACTACACTAGATGTCGCTAGTGCCGGTAGAGGTTCGTTGTCTATACTTACTCGGCAGGTGGCGCTGTCTGAGCCCTCGCTGTTCATCAGCTGGATGGTGTAGGAGCCAGTGTCGGAGCGCTTCGCCGACGAATTGTAGAACACCGTGTTCTGGTCCGACGTGACGAAGCGCAGACGGTTATCCGGGAACACTTCTTCGTTGTTGATCAGCCATGACACCTGGGGAGTAACATCGATATTAATTGTGGAGATGTTCTAAAGTTTAGTAGATTAACATCCTGAACAAAGTTTGGAAGGTTCAGCTCTTATTTTGACTGAATGATTTTACCATTTGACAGGTTTTGGAAATCATAGTATCCAATATAAATTGGTTGGTAAAATAATTAGACTCCTAATCAATCCGGTAAAATAGGTATTGTTTTTAACGTCGATAATACGATAACACGTCAAAGGCAATATGGTTTTAGCCTTGTAGAATAGAGGCCTTTCACTAACACTCGTTGGCGACCTGGACTGTCAGGCGTCAAGATTTGGAAGAATATACTTTATTTGACTTATCTAAAACAATAACGCTTTTATTCGGCTTTCTTAAGAACCATACAAAAAAACAACGCTTACCTTAGGCCTAGGGTTGCCGGTGAACGGCACAGTAATCTTGATCTCCTCCCCAGCGATAACAGTGATGTCTCTAAGGCTGAGGTCGCTCGTGATCTTCGGCGAATTAGGCGGCGCACACGCGCGGATCGAGTCCGAACTCTGAGAGTACGGGCCCTGCCCCGCCGCGTTAACTGCAGCCACCCTAAACTCATAATCATGGTTCTCTATCAACCCAGTAACTTTGTATGTGGTATCAGGGATATGAGCATGGGACGCCTTAGTCCATTTATCTTCGGTTATCAAGCGCTTTTCGACCACGTAGCCGGTGATAGGTGATCCACCGTCATGTCTAGGCTTAGCCCAAGTGATGGTGATGGAAGTTTCTGTGGTTTCAACAGCCTTTGGCACGCCGGGAGCTGCTGGCGGATCGAAGGGATGTCTCGCTTTGATTGGCTCAGTAGTTTGAGCAGGATCTGACTGTCCGTATTGGTTCTCAGCCATGACTCTGAACTCGTAATCTCTACCGACTGATAGATTCTTTACACGGAAGAACGGCGTGGTCACGTAGCCAGAAACCTTGGTCCAGTTCTGTGTCCTGGCCTCTCGTTTCTCAATGACGTAGTTAGTGATTTCACCACCACCGTTGTCTTTCGGCGGGTTCCAGTATAACGTAAGCGCTTCTCCTTCGAATTCATCAGCGCGGAGGTTCTCTGGTTTCCCAGGTCTATCCAAGACTCTGACGTTGATGGTAGCTGTGTCGTATCCAGATGGATTGCGGAGTTGAAGTCTGTATTGTCCTCCATCAGAACGTTTGGCGTTCTTTACGACCAGTGACGCTGAATCTGGTGTAATCTTCTGGAATATTCTGGAGTCACCTTCGACGTCCAGTAAATTATCTTCCGCGAACCAAGACGCTGTTGGCTGAGGGAATCCTGTATACGGGACATGGATGGAGAAGTCCTCTCCAGCCCTGACTGTGATGTCTCTGACTCCACCGAGATCCATGCAGGGTTTGTTCGGTTGTTCGGCAATGGTGATATCGCTTGTAGGTTTGCTCGGGTCTGAGCGGCCAACATCATTGACAGCGATGACTCTGAATTGGTACTCGGCGCCTTCCTTGAGCTTAGGTACTGTGTGTACCAGGCTCGGAATTGGTACATCATTGACGTCCTTCCAATCCTTATCGCCTTTGCCTTTCTGTTGAATAATGTAGCCCTTGATCTTCGCTCCACCATCGCTCTTAGGTGGCCTCCAGGACAGAGTAACAGAATCCTTAGTAACCCTATCAGGTTTGGGCGCTTCGGGAGCGCTAGGCTTCATCCTCTGTGTCTGCGCTGTGATGGGTTCTGTCGGCTTGCTCGGCTTACCAGGTCCAGCCTCGTTGACAGCGATGACCCTGAACTCGTAGCGGTTTCCTTCGCGAAGGTCAGAGACAGTGTAGCATGTGTTTGGTGTCGGGTAGTTGTTGACTTTGACCCATTCGCCTCCGCGTTCACGTTTCTCAACGTAGTATCCTGAGATGGGTTTGCCTCCACAGTTCGTTGGAGGATCCCATTCAAGAGCACAGCTGTTGGCGCTGTAGCCAGTAATTCTTGGTGTTTCTGGTGCATCTGGAGGATCGAACGGAGACTTAGCGATTGTAGGCTTAGACTCCAACGGATCTGATACTCCGTAAAGATTCTCAGCGCGTACTCTAAAGACGTACTTCTTTCCTTCTGTAAGATTCTTAACAGTGAAGGAGCATTTCGGGCAGAATCCGGCAACAGTTCTCCAATCGTTGACACCATATTCGGCGACTTCAACGACGTAGCCGGTGATTTCACTGCCACCATCGTCTGTAGGTGGTTGCCACTGTAGACTGACAGCGTCATGAGTAACTGGTGTACAAAGGAGAGGTCCTTTGGGAATGCCTGGCTTATCAACGACGATGACTTCAATATCAGCGGAGTCCTTTCCATGAGCATTGGATGCTGAAATGGTGTATTTGCCAGCATCGTCTCTGGTAGACTTTTCAATACTAAGTTTAGTTTCATCGTTCTTCGTTTCAGTAGAAAGCCTGTGCGATGGTAGAAGAGAAACTGATCCCTTGGTCCAGGAAATAGTAGGCGTTGGTGCGCCAGTGATAGGAATGTTGATATTGATGGGTTCTCCAGCACGGACCTTGATCTTGCGCCCGATAAGATGGTCCAGCCATAACTTGGGCTTCTCCTTCATCGGTTTGGCGATCAACATGTTAGACGGGTCAGAAGGCTGACCAGGTCCGGCAGCATTGACCGCAGATACCCTATACTCATATTGGTGACCTTCCTGGACCCTGTCATCTTCATATTCGTTGTTTCTAACTGGATCCTTATTAAGTTTAATCCAGCGACCAGTTGCCTTGTCTCTCCTCTCAACATCGTATCCGATAATGTTAGATCCTCCGTTCGAAATCGGAGACGACCACCTAACCTTGATGTGGTCTTTGTCTGCAGATACCAGCTCTGGTTTGCCAGGTTTTCCAGGTACTGTGTACTGGTTCTTAGCGACAACAGCCTTGTCTGTGACTAGGGGTTCAGAGCGTCCTTGAAGATTTTCAGCGAATACTCTGAACTCATACTTGGTGCCTTCTGCCAATCTTGGTACCGTGGCGTGGTTGTACTTAGGGTTGATGTAGGTAACAGCTGGAACCCATCCACCTCCGTGTGTAAGGTCTCGCTTTTCGATGACGTAAGCTGTCAGTTCGCTACCACCATTATCTTTAGGTGGTTTCCATGACATAGTGACAGACTGTGCTGTGATCTCTTCATATTCAAATGGTGCTTCCGGTGGTGAAGGAACATCTAGCACAATCACCTCGAAGCTTCCCTCATCAGACCCTGAATCGTTCTTCAATGAGAGATGATATTTGCCAGCGTCGGAACGCTTGCAGTTAACTGTGTGTATAATCGTATGGTGACCGACTGACGTCACTGTTGTTCTTTCATTCGTAAGCACTGGTTTGCCGTTGCACGTCCAAGCGACTTCAGGAATAGGTTCTCCAATGAAGTCTACATCCAAATGGAAGATAAGGCCAGCCTTGATTCTGATTTCCTTGAGTGGCGTGAGGATCTTGGGCGCGACGAACCTGTCCTTAGCTGTGATGATGTCGGAAGGTTCTGAGGGCTCAGACTGTCCTGCCTTGTTGACAGCAATGATCCTGAACTCGTAATCCTGTCCTTCAGTCAAGTCAGGAACAGTAGCCTTGTTCTTGTTTGAAGGCACATGAGCAGCATTTACCCAGTAGGGGCTGCCCTTTTCTTTCTTCTGGACGATGTAGCCAGTGATCGGAGATCCACCGTCTGATTTCGGTGTGGTCCATTGGAGGTCCACGTGGTTCTTGCTCCAGTCCGTTGCTTCAGGCTTACCTGGGGCGGTCGGTTCGTCGAATTCATTCTTGGCTGTGATAGCGCGGTCTAACTCCAATGGCTCTGATTGGCCAATCGCGTTTACAGCGCTTACTCTGAACAGATATTCCTTCATGTGTATAAGTCTGGTGACTTGGTGGGATAGGTAAGTGCTCATGCCAGCATCAGACCAAGTTCCACGGGTCAGATCCATCTTCTCAATAACATAGTGTAAAATTGGTGATCCACCATCATCAAGCGGTACCTTCCAGGATAATGAGCAAGAGTCTTTGGTAATGTCTGAAACAACCAGAGGTTTTTCTGGTCTCGCTGGTTTGTCCAAGACCGTGACTTGAGCTGATGCGGAACAGACTCCTAGATCGTTCTTCAGAGTCAGTTTGTAAACGCCTCCATCGGCTCGTACGGAGAATGGAATGTCTAATATAACCCTGTTGTGTAAGACTTGAATGTCGATATGGTCGTTGGGATGAACCACCTTGCCGTTGATCTGCCATTCCACTGTGGGCTTAGGCGCGGCTTCGATAGGTATTTCATATTGGATCCTAGTGCCAGCCTTGACAGTTTTATCAGCCAGCAAAGTCTTATCAAAGTGAGGAGCGCAGAAGCGTGCCTTAGCAATTTGAGGAGTGGACGCATCACTAGGATCTCCATTACCAGCCTTGTTAACGGCAATAATCCTGAACTCGTATTCTTCACCTTCTGTGAGCCCCGGAACTGTTGCGGTGGTCTGGTTTCCTGGTACAGTAGCGGCGACTTCCCAAGGTCCGTAGCGTTTCTTCGCTTCAACAATATAACCAGTAATAGGTGAACCACCATCCTTCTTTGGCGGTACCCATTCCAGGTCCATATGATCTTTGTCCCAGTCTTTAACGACTGGAGTTCCTGGTTTGTCTGGGGTACCGTAAGGATCCTTTGCTGTGATAGGTTCATGTCCAGTCAAAGGTTGCGACTCTCCTTGCTTATTAACAGCGCGTACTCTGAAGTTATAATCATGACCTTCGATTAAATGATCAATACGCATATTGCAACCTTGGACTTCACCAGCTGGTATCCACCTCATATTCTCTTGGTCCATCTTCTCCACAACGTAATGAGAAATTTCGCTTCCACCATCATCCTTAGGCGGTCGCCATCTTAGTGTACAACCGGATTTGGTAATATCATCAGCTCTAAGCGGGCCTTCTGGTGGTGTTGGTACATCAAGAATCACCACTTTAATAGTAGCAGAATCGACTCCATTTATATTTTTCGCTTTGAGGGTATAAGCACCACTGTCTCCCCTCTTAGCATCAACCACTCTAAACTTAGTAGCATGAGCATCATTAATAATCTTGATCCTGTCTGTATTAAGCACCAGATTATCTCCATGGAACCATTCCTTGGAGGGTGTTGGTTCTCCAATAACTGGAACGTCGAGTTCGTAGTTCTGTCCAGCTTTGACCTTGATGTTGAACATGAAGTTTCTGTCGATTTTGGGGGGGAGGTTCTTGGGGCGCGCGAGGTGGGGGGCGGTCCCGTCGGAGGGCTCGCCCGGCCCGGCCTTGTTGACGGCGCGGACGCGGAACTCGTACGTGTTGCCTTCGATGAGGTCCGGGACTTTGCCAGTGATGACGTCACCTTCGATCTGTGGGTAAATGTGATGGTTAGAGTTATTGATATTTTGACCACAAAACAGCACGCAATTATTGTTTAAATTTATAAGCGTTATGATTCTATAGCAGACAAGAAGTGACTGAACTTGAAGATTTTCCAAACATTTATTCACATTTAAATACCTAGATATAAGGTGTCAACAGGGTGGATCTAAAGACTGTTAGAAAAGTAGTGGGCTACCAAATTCACCCCTATGTACGTTTAACGATTTACATTTGTTTCAGAATTAGTTAACACCCCGTATAAAAACGGTTCCCACCGTTATTTGTCGTATAGACAGTATTTCTTTTTTTATTGATGTTTTGTTAAGATTTTATAATGAAAGCTGATGAATTCCAACATATAAATACTAATTGAAATTGGTAAAAACAAGAGTTGAACATTGTAAATTTAAAATTTAGACGCCTAGTTTAATTTTGTTTGTTTTTCCTGTGAACACACCGGAAGTTAACGTTTTTAAGTGATAATTTTCTGGCTAAGCCCACTCCCGCATTAACGGCGGCGGCTGGTTTAGACCTATCATATAAAAACCAAACTTACATGCACACAAGCTTTTAACTATTGATCGCAGGAAAGACAACTTTTGTTTCTACGAGTGTGTATGACCCATTTATCTATTGTCTATAGTCCATTCGCTTAGATGGTGTCACTACACCCGCACGCACTTGTAGTTATTGTAGTAAAATACGAAATTAATTCGATGTAAACTGCCAAATTCACACTGCTTGCATTCTTTGTTTACGCGGCGGCATCCTTTGACAAAAGGCGGCGCGAGCCAAGGCGGCGCGATACAAACGCGACGACACTATCTAAGCGAACGAGCTATACCAGGGCTGCTCTAACAGCGTTAGTACTTTTTCAATATTTTTTTGGCAAATAAACAAGAATCAGATATTACAGATTTTTGATCTTAAGCAGTTAACATTACCGATCAAACTTAAGGCACAACTTCGTAGTCCACAACGTTAACTAACCTTAGCACACTCCTCCCAATCCGGCGAGAATCGATCCTTCTTCTCGATAACGTAGCCCGTGATCGGTGCTCCGCCGTCGCTCTCTGGCCGGGTCCATTCCAACTGCACCCAGTCGCGATCGAAGTCGCTGACCTTGGGCGTGCCAGGCTTGCCCGCCAGGTCGTACGGGTTCTTAGCTTCAGTGGCGTGCGGTGTGGTGAGCGGCTCAGATTTGCCTTGCCTGGAAATTAAAATTAGATTGTAAAAATATGGGTTCAAAGATAGTACAAGTTGCAAAGGGAAAAATCACATTACAGAAATAAACGTAGACGGTTTTCATGCCGTCATGCGCACGGAAGCTGCCTCTACAAGATGTCTCTGACCATGGGGCTTTAAAGGTAGGCATCGATTCTACTGCTCAAATGGAACTCCATTTGTTCTACGACTTTAAAAAATGAGGTAATTTTTATTTTTTATTTGTCATACAAAATAGATTAATTCACTGATTTTACTAGTAAAGTTTGAAAGTTTGATCAGTATAACTTACCGTAAATTAAGTTAGAAGTCGTAGAACAAAAGATGTAGCGTTTGAGGAGTACAATCGATACCTACATTTTAAAGCCCCATGGTCAGAGACACCATGTATAATGCAGCGCGTACAGAACAGCACCACAGCACAGTCCTGGGTGTGATCGCCAGTAGGCTGGACTGTCCTTTTGCCAGGCATTGGAATAGCCTTAGTGTTAGAGTTAATCCTCAGTTAGAATCTTACTAACAGATTTTAAACTAGTTATTTAAGTCGTTTACTAACCAATTTAATTTTATTAGTATTTGAATTTATATAATTCAATTTAGTTAAATCTATACTGTAAGGTAATTTAATAAAATTAAATGATCAATAAGGTATAGTCATAATCACTTCGGAATAATTTTGTAAACATGTTTAAATTATAACATGCAACTGACAATGTCTCCCACAGAAGCCAATGTGCGGTAATAGAATTCTGAATAATTACGGGGTTGACAAGGATCGGAACCGGTGTTTTCTACACCGATTTGGAGCATTGTAATGGATTATTGCGTTTTATATGTTTTTTTGTACGTTTTCTCCTATATCGTATCAATGAAACTCAATTTTGTTTTTCAAGCATCTTCCCCATCGCTCCAAGATGGAAGAGTACTCCCGTGACAACGTCTGAGAGCTGGTACGAAGGGACTGACCTGTTGACGGCGCGCACGCGGAACTTGTACTTGTGGCCGGGCTGCAGCCCGTCGACCGGCAGCGAGGTCTCGGGCCCGGCGGTCTCGCCCGCCGTCACCCAGCGGCCCGTGGCCTCGTCCATGCGCTCCACGACGTACTTGTCGATGGGCTGCCCGCCGTCGTCGGACGGCGGGCTCCACGACAGCTTGGCGCCGTGCGCGTGGACCTCGGAAACCTGTGGGGGGGAAACATTCACAGATTCATCATCATTCATTTTGAGAGGCAGTCTCTTGTCCGTGGACTAATTGCCACTTTTCTTACCATGCCTAATGGCATTCTCTACCAGTCAACCAGTAGGCGAAACAGAAAAAGGTCGGTGCTAAGAAAATAGTCAATAAAACAACAATACAATATAGGTAAATAGGATACCTGGTACATAAACTATAAATATTCGTACGTACATACAGACATCCAATAATATGAAGACTTATATAAATATAATAATATATATAAATAAACAGATAGGGCGATGCGAGTTAAAACAAGGTTACGACTGCGCTTGTTCCAGTAGTTACTTTTTTATGTTAAGGAGAAGGCACACGAGCACTCAGGCCCCCTGATGGTAAGTGGAATCTGAGACCCATAGACATTAGAATTCTCAAGACTGTAATCCTAAGACCTCAAATGCGTTGCCAACCCTGAGGGCTAAGATGGAATCCCTGTATAAATAATAGAAAAACTACGGTAGGGATAGAAAATGAACCTTTAGCTTGCTTTTAAAATGGCAACAGACTTAACACGTCGTACCTCCACGGGCAAAGCATTCCACTCTTAACATTACACTCTTATTGTGGAGAGAGTACAGTCACCATCAGATAGATCTAACCGGACAGCGAGCCCAAAAAAATGTGTTGCAATGGATTCCCAAAAAAGACTAACACGTGAAACCGTCAGAAAAATGACACGTAACACTTCGTTTAAATTATTTGCTTGGATAAAAAATCAAGAAGATGTAACTGCATAGTAGACCGAAAAGATTTAACTGGACAAACATTCAGTGTATCTAAGGTGACAAAAGTTCAAAAAGATCTTTCAAACTACCTCTTTACGCTAAAACTTTTTGGGAAGTTTAAAAAATCAGGACCGAAATGACAAATGCCAATATTGACATTGAGCTCACAATATAAACAATAACCATAATATTCTTCACATGTTCAGCGATACAAGAGTCGTTTTAAAATATTATGCGTGCTTTTCAAATATATGCGTAAACGTTAACCAGCTGTTCGCCGCGGCCAAACTGAGTGCATGTAGGCCGCGCGCCAGCGGCTCGGCTCGTGTTGAATGCGTGTTGCTGAGGTCTCCTGTTGGTTACTCTCGCCGTACCGCCCCTCAGCTTGATCACATGAACGGCTTCGAAACAAGCACGATGGTCTTGCGTATGATGCGTGTTCTACAAATACGCTTAACGCAGTCTCGTCTCGTGCTGCGAATCACAAACACGAGGAAGCTTGAACCAGTTTATTTGCTGGGCGTGATGATGGGTTGAGTTTATCATTTATGTGTGTAAATTGTATAAATCACAATAAATTAACTATATTACGAATGTATTGTTTATGTAACTTTTATGCTGTTTCTTTTTATAAGCTTTTGTTTAACTTGCAATGTTGAAAAGACAACGTTGAATGTTGAAAGTTCTATGTTTTAAAACTTGCAAACCAGTTTTCTACCACTTGCTGCTGCCTGATTGCGCTGAAATTCGGCATATTTATGTAAGAAATGTGACAATGCAATATTATTAATTTTAAGAGTGTGTATGACCTACTTATCTCAGCTATAGCTGTTTTGTTTGGGATCGTATAATAATTTATGAAGTTCAAAATACATAATGGTCATAATCGTTTTTATTTCTGAAATCGCAAACTTTTCAAGATTTTTTCAAAGGCTATTTGTATAGAACCTATTAGGTTAGGTTAGGTTTGTTACATAACAATTCTGAAAAGATGACGGTTTCTGAAATAAAACCATTATGTATACTATGGATATTATGTATTATACGACCTATTATTTATTTTGAACGTGGTAAATTATGCTGCGTTCTCTCCGAATCTCGATTGTCATCGAAATCAAGACAGGCTGCGAGCCAACGTGGAGAAATTCAGTCTGCACGAGCACACATAACTTTTTGGTGGTCACAGGTCCCTAGCGATAACAAAAAAAAAGGTTATCTTTAAATGTTTTTACGCATACCATCCATATCTAAGGGGACCATATTATATCCATATCAAAATTATTACGAATTTGTAAAAACAGTTTTTTGATTAAGTAATCCGTTTATGAAAAATTTAGCTTTAAAACACTAATTTTTGTTAGACTAAAGTGAACCCCCCCACCCCACAGCCAAAATTACAAATCCTAAATATCTGAAAAATCTTAAATGAAAGAGCATACATACAGGGTGTTTTTTGTACTATATTCATGTTTATGAGCTCAAAAAAATAATTTTAATATTTTTTTTCGCCAAAAGTCGAAAGAATGTCCTCGCTATTTTATAAATCATGGTCTCTCGTTTCTGTAGCTACGAAGGGGGCAGGCCACTTATCGTCACGATGTTATTGTTTGATACTACCCTCACTAAACTATGCGCAAGCGACGTCAGTTCCGTGTTTGTTTCGAAGCGAGTGCTTGTTAAGTAAAGTGTTACATCATTTAATTGATAAAAAAAATGGCTCGGCGAGAAAATTTACTTCTGGATAATCGTGAAATGTTTGATGTTGTGAACATTTACTTTGTGAGTGATTAAAACATTGCTGACACCGTTAGGATTTGGACTGAACGATTTCCTAATCGGCAGGCCATTACGCGCTACACTGTAAGGTCTATCGTTAGCAACCTTTACGAGTGGGGTACTTTTGAACGCCACGGCATGCTCAAGGAAGGGGCCAAAGTGGGCTTGCAGTTGATGTTAAGCAGGCTGTTCTCGATTACTTCGACTCTCGAGACGCAGGGCGACGTTTTGGTCTCGCACATTCAACAGTTTGGAATTTGTTACGAGGTGAAAGAATGCACCCATTCCATTTTCAAAGGGTTCAAGACCTTTACCCTTCGGATTACGCTAGTCGTGTAGCATTTTGTGAGTGGTTTCTACTGAATCTTAATCAAAACATTTTGTGGACCGACAAAGCTTTGTTTACTAGGGTAGGTAAACACGGAGCATGGTAACCACAATTAAGTAAAATAATAGGAAAAATTGAAAATGCTATTTCTCTGACCTCCTTAGGTTTTTGTTTTATTTAATGATATATTCGGATTCAGCATTAATTGTAATATCTCTCCTTTTTTAGAAGTTGACGATCAAAAAAACACCCTGTATAACGATCATTAAAGGAAAACTATGACGACTAAGTAGACATCATTGGTTCTTGAGATACAGACGATTAAAGTGTTTATACTTACTAAAATCATCAAAGACGGCACCAATTGGCTTTAAATAGAAAATTAGTTATTAGTTGTTGATTTTTATGTTTGTAGTACTTAACGGCTTCGGAACCCTACATTGAGCATAGTATATATGTATGTATGTAAACACTTTATTGTACAAAATAAAACAGAAACAATACAATGAAGATACCAGAAAGGTGCTAATATTGAGTCAGTTTTGCACCTAAGCGTCTCTTTGAGAAATCGGGAACATAAATAATAAAGAGAAAGAAATGCCTCGATGACTTTAGAGCCCCTTCCTTTTTTTAAGTCTGTTAAAAAGAGAAGCATTCATACAGAAAGACGTATAAATAAAGAAAACGCCTTCTTTACTTAGTATAAAATTTAATATCGCGCACAGTTACGTTTTTGTTGTTTTATTATCCACTCTCTCTGGCAAACCGCCAGTGTATCACCCTTCCTTATCCGTGAGGTAAAATGATACGGAAAGTTTGAATTGCAATTCCTTGTATTGATAGATTCCATTTAATACCATAAAAAATATCGTCACTTTAAAACTTATATCTTTTATATTTAAGTTTCAAATCGTACATCACAAAATATGATATATGCGGTTTTTACAGAGTAGTGATGTTACGTGTCAGTTTTGAATCTTTGTTCGTTTTGAAGTCTTCCTAGGGAGAAACAATTGACGGTGTCTGGTTGTTACATGTGCAAAATTTTCTCTTGCCCTTTTTTATTGTAATTTCAGTTGATTCTCTAAGAATTAGTGTAACTATTGTACATTTTAATTTGTATATAGTGTGTTTTTGTTGTAGTGTGTAGTTTCGTGCGTGAGTATTTAGTTTAGTTTTCACGTTGTCGTCAGACGGGAAGCCCCCTGATGGGGGTGGTGGGTCTTCTGACCCTCCTGCATCAACTGATGCGGGAGAATTCAGTTCTCGCAAACGTGGTCCTGAGGACTCTGGAGAATTGAGTAGTAGCAATAAAAGGGATGCTAGGATGCCGGCGTCGGCTTCAATTCAACACACCTATACTGTTCCCGAATTCGCTCCCGGATCAAAATTAAAATATAGTTCGACTGATTCTGGCCCTTTCATTGTACATGTTACAAAGTCAGCAGAGGATTCCTCCACTGGTTCTTCGTTTCGTACACTTAAATTTGCTCAGCTGGTCCATAAATACAATGTAAATGGTATAACCAAGGGTGGAATCAAATCTGGCGGTCGCAGTCGAATTGTGGTGGAGTTTAATAGTGCTGATTCAGCTAATGGTTTTCTAGAAAGTTCTCTGTTTAGGGACAATTCCCAGTTTGCTCCTAATATCCCTATGTTTAGCGTCACTCGGATGGGTCTTGTCCGTGGAATCCCTGTCGACTGGACTCTGGAGGAGCTGGTCAATGCTATTGATTGCAGTAGTAAGATAATTAAAGCTCGTAGGCTTAACCGCAAATGTTCCCTGGATGGGAAAGTATCTTGGGTCCCAACCCAAACTGTCTCATTAACTTTCTTGGGGCAGTCTTTACCTGAAAAAGTTTTCTGTTTTCATACTTCTCTTCCTGTCGATTTATATCAGCTCCCATCTATTCAATGTAATAAATGCTGTAGGTTTGGCCATATTAAAGTGAACTGTCGCTCGAAACCCCGTTGTTTCAAATGCGCTCAACCCCATGAAGGTGAGGAATGCAGTGTCAATGCAGAACTGGCTTCTTGCCTATTTTGCTCTGGCATGCACTTTGCTACAAATTCTTCTTGTCCTGAACACTCTAGGCAGAAGAGTATTAAGTTGGTGATGTCAGAGGAGAATATCCCGTATTCTGATGCAGCTCGTCGCTTTCGTCCTGTCCGGCGCTCGTTCGCTGATGCAGCTCGTTCTTTGGTCTCACCTTCCTTGTTTCCTCTGACTCAAGATTCTGAGGCTACCTTGACACCTCCTTCTCCTGCCTCCTCTGTACGTTCTGTTTCTCACAAGAAGACTGTCTTTGTTCCTCGGCGCCCCGCCCCAGTGTTGGCCAAGGGCTATGACAAAGCTGCTCATCACATGATCACTCATTCTCCAAAATCCTCTCAATTGAATGGCTGTGCTCTCAATGACACTGATCCTGAATTTACTCCGAATGATAACCTAATTAAGCTGCTTATCAACACATTAGTGAATCTTCTTTCGAAGTTCTCTGATGCTATACCGAACAATGTCTCAGAACTGCTGAATCAATTGACGACTGTCCTTATGACTAATAATGGCTTATTCAGCCATTCAATGGAATTGTAGAAGTATTCGACACAAAAAACATGAAATTATCCATCTCATTAACAAATTTAACCCTTCAATTCTTGCCATCTCGGAGACATGGTTAAAGCCTGGATCCCTTTTTCGGATTTCTGGTTTCTCATGTCTTCGGGATGACAGTGTTGATGGTTGGAACGGCTGTGCCGTTCTTGTTAAGCGTTCTCTTCGCTTCTCTTTAGTCCCTATTCCCCATCATTCTTCAGGCATAAATATTGTTGCTGTTAGGCTTTTTAATACTACTTTTATTTCCCTTTATATACCTCACCCTAATCTCGCGATTATTGCTGAGTTAGACTCAATCCTATCTTCTCTCTCTGGCCCTTTTGTGGTGATGGGTGACTTTAATTGTCATCACACTATGTGGGGTTCTCATTCTTGTGACTATAATTCATCTCATCTCTTAAACGTTTTTGACAACATTAATTTGTGCCTATTGAATGATGGCTCTCCTACTAGGAGATCATCCCCATTGCAAAACCCTAGCTCTGTGGACCTAACTCTGTCATCTCCTAACTTGGCTTCTGGGCTTTCCTGGAGGGTTCTCCCTCATTCTTATGGTAGTGATCATCTTCCCATCCTTATTTCCTTTTCCTCTGATGTGTCTATTCTGGTTTCACCTTCACCTCCTCTTCTTAAATATAGAACTGGAAAGGCCGACTGGCCTGAATATTCTTCTTTGGTCTCTAATGAAGTAGTACTCCTTCCTCCCGTTTCTTTTGATAACTTTCTTGAATTGTACTTTAAATTTGTTTCAATTTTAGTTATGGCTGCTAACTCTAGTGTTCCTATTAAAAACTCTTCCCTTCGCAGGGCTGCCTCTCCTCCATGGTGGGATTCTGATTGTACTTTAGCTATTAAAAATAGAAATGGGGCTGAGGAAGCTTTTGCTGGGGATTTATCTAATTTGGAAAAGTATTTGGAGTTCCAGGCTTCTAATGCTCGGTGTAAGCGTTTTTTAGCTTCTAAAAAACGCCTTGGTTGGTCCCGTTTTTGCGAGAATTTGTCTCCTCGTACCCCCTCTTCCTTAGTATGGAAGAATTTTAAAAGATTTCGTGGATCCTTAGCTGATTCTAATCCACTGTCTAATGATCCGTCTAGCTGGTTGGAGGGCTTTTTAGATAAATTAGCGCCTGCTTTTGTTCCGCCGGAAGATTGCTATCCTCCATCTTCTTCTCCTTTTTCTTCTGACACTATGGATGATCCTTTTTCTTTTCGGGAACTTTCTTCTGTGTTGGATCATCTTCACGATTCTTCTCCGGGAATAGACGGAATTCCTTATTCCTTCATCAGACGGTGTTCCGACTCTTCTAAACTTTTCTTCCTTTCCCTGTTAAATCATATTTATAATTCTGGTTGTCTCCCTGACTCTTGGAAGACACAAATAATTGTTCCTATTGTTAAACCTGGAAAAGATCCCAGTGACCCCTCAAGTTACAGACCAATAGCTCTTTCATCTGTTCTCTCAAAGATCCTAGAGCATTTAATTAAGAATAGGCTCGAATGGATTTTAGAAAGTCGAGGAATCCTTTCCAAATCTCAATTTGGTTTCCGTAGAGGCATGGGTACTATGGATAGTTTAGGTATTCTTACGTCTGATATTCGGTTGGCTTTCTCCAAAGGTCATAACCTTGTTGGTGTCTTTTTAGATATAACTTCTGCATACGATAATGTGCAGCTTCCGCTTCTCAGGCAAAAAATGCTTCAATTGAGTTTGCCGGCGAAGATGGTTCATGTCATATGCAATCTTTTCATGGCTCGTTCTATCTCTGTTCGTTTTCAGGGTTCTTTGTTGCCTCCTAGAACCATTTGGAAGGGTCTTCCTCAGGGTTCTGTTTTAAGTCCAATTTTATACAGTCTTTATACCGCTGACCTTAGTAAATCAGTTGACTGTTTTTGTAATATTTTACAATATGCAGATGATATTGCCCTTTATTTTGCCTCCAGCTCCATTTCTAAGTGTTCCCAATCTCTTAATTCTGCTCTAGGATACTTAAACGTATGGCTCTTAGATCATGGCTTATCTTTGTCTGCCTCTAAGAGTTCTGTTGTGGTTTTTACTAGGAAAAGGCTGGTCCCTGATATCCACATTTTTCTTGAGGGGGTACTGCTTCCTGTGTCTAATTCTGTAAAATTTCTAGGTTTAATTTTAGATCATCATTTGACTGGGATCCCTCACTTGAATCACATTAAGGTTAAATGTGAGAAAAGCATAAATGTTTTGAGAGCTTTATCCGGTGCTTGGTGGGGTGCTCATCCCTATTGCCAAAAACTTTTGTATAATGCCATTGTTCGTAGTCACTTTGACTATGGCTCATTTTTGCTGGAGCCCTGTAGCAAACTTGCTTTGGCATCCTTAGACAGGATTCAGTCTAGGTGCTTGCGCATAATTTCTGGTGCAATGAAGTCATCTCCTATCAATGCTCTTCAAGTAGAATGCTTGGAGCCCCCTTTAAGTCTTCGCAGGCAATTTCTTTCTGATCGTTTTTTCTTCAGAGCCGTGCAGTCCTCCAATCATCCATTATTATGTCGTCTTAATCGTCTTTCTGTTCTCATGCCCTCTTCTAAGTACTGGTCTCACAAAGAGTCTCCTTGTCTAATTAAAAGCTTTCATAAATTCTGTAACGGTCCCCCAATTGTCCAATCTGTTGGGAATCCCCTTTTCAGTTTCAGTTTTGCTTCGCTCATGTTTCGTCCTAATATAGTTTTTTCTTTTGGCGTTAGAAAGAATGATATTGAGGCCAATAGGGTTTTTAACAAGATATTGTCTGAAAAATGGAATGGTTGGATTCCTGTTTTCACGGATGCTTCTAAACTCTCTTCAGATGGTGGTGTGGGTTCAGCTGTCTGGATCCCTCATTATAATGTTGTTTTAAGCTTTAAATCTCCTCCTTTATCTTCAGTTTACTCTGGTGAAGCGATTGCAATTTTCGAAGCTGTCTCTTACATAGAATCTCATAAAATTTCCAAATCAATAGTTTTTTCCGACTCTTTGAGTTGTCTCCAGGATTTAGATAAAGCTCCTCTGCGTTCTAAAGATAATCTTCTAATTAACCTTAAGTCTAGAGAGGTTCTTCATCGCTGTCATTCTCTGGGCATTGATGTGGTTTTGGCCTGGATCCCTGGTCATGCAGGCATTGCAGGTAATGAGCGCGTTGATTTTTTCGCGAAGCAAGCCATTGAGATTGGTTGCTCCTCCCACTCGGAATGTTATAGTCAAGACTTGCGTGCAACTGCAAGGACCCATCTGTTTGATCACTGGACTGATTTATGGAATTATTCTCGTCTTTCCAAGGGTAAACATTTTGGTGGCATTCAACCTAGTCTCCCTGTAAAACCTTGGTTTTTTAAATTCAATAAAGCTAGTAAATGTGCTACCTCCACCATAATTCGATTGCGTCTTGGTCACATTTGTTCGCCCTCTTTTCTGGCGAAGATACATGTACGGGATCATTCTCTTTGTGAGTGCGGTCTCGAGGAGGGAACTCCGGATCATATATTTTTTAACTGTTCCATTGCTCCAGTCTCTTTGTACAACTTTCTCCCTGATTTCATCTCTCGCCCAGCTAACCTTAGTTATGTCCTCACTTTTGTAAATACTTCATTTGTATATATTTTAGCTAAGTATATTAATGACTTTAATATTAAGTTGTAAATTGCCATTTTAGATTTAGTATTTGTAGTTGTAGTTATTTTAAATAATCTATTTATTTTTAGATCCCCCAACTGATGAATCTGCATCTTCTTTTGGAAAAAAAAAAATTCACCGATCACTTGTAACTTCCAACCTTGACACTGGCAGAATTGTCCCACTGGACAGTAGCCATATAATATAAAATTGAACTTGAACTTGAACTTGAAGTCTTCCTAGAAACAAACTTCAATAACGCTGACGTGTTTCTTATATTGCGAGTTGGGAATTGATTCATTTTGAGAAAATGACTTCTTATCAATTAACTTCAGCCATTAGGCATAAAATAGTGCAATTGAGTGAAGAAGGCGCGTCTGTAACAGACATTTCTGACGAGCTGGGAATAACGGTGAGTTACAATCCCACTAAAAACATAAAATTCCAAGTCTCGCAATGCAGTTCTTCCGCTCCCAACAGTTGTGTGATCTCATGTAAAACCAAGTCAGTTATGTTAGTGACTATGGAAGCACTTATCAAATAACTTTTTTGCATATTTTTATCTAATCAATTACCTATCAACATTTATAGTAACCATATCGATATAGACATGTTTACTTCTAAAATAATTATAATGACGGCACCATAATTATGAAATTATAATATGCAATTGATATGATTAAAGTTAATCTAACAAACGACATAAAGGGCCGAATGCAATTTTTTCTTTTTTTCGTAAAGTAGCTTTTGATTTTTAGTAGGTAACGCAGTTTAAAAAAAGGCTGAAGGTTTATGAGCCGAAAAATTGTTAAATCATACATCATAGATTGCTGCTATATTTACTTTTTCGATTTTAGCGTAATACCGTAAAGCTGTGGCTGGAGAGGTGGCAACAGGAAGGCCACGTCCTGAACCATGCCTCTTTTGGGCGACCACGCTGCACCTCGCAACGCCAGGACAGCGAAATTATTATTAAAGCGCGCGAACTTCGGTTCATCAACACAACTCTTTTTGCCCAGGAGTTTGGAGCGTCACCTTCCACAATTCGAAGGAGACTTGTGGAGGGTGGACTTCGAAATAGAGTGCCGGCCAAAAAACCTTTGCTCACTCCTCGGCACAAGATGCTTCGGCTGCAATTTGCAGTACAACAATTGAACAGAAACTTTGAGCACATGATATTCATGGACGAGAAGGTGTTTTGTTCAGCTGACAATGGGAGGTTAAGTTTATGGCGTCCCGAAAACTCCCGTTATTCCTCGGACCACGTTACACCCGATAGACATAGTGGCCGAATAACTATTGGGTTTTGGGGGTGGATGTGTTCGGGCGGTCCTGGGGAGTTAGTGGAGATTTCGGGACGCATGAATGCAGCCAACTATCGGGCAATCCTAGAAGAATCTTTTTTGCCCACGGCACAAATTTTCTTCCCAGACGAATGTATAACGTTTATGCAAGACAACAGCTCAATTCATAATTCACGTTTAGTCCAATCGTGGATTACTGGGCAACCAAACCTTTCATTACTGAAAATGCCCCCCCGTAGTCCCGATTTAAACCCCATCGAGAACCTCTGGGGAAAAATGGTCCAAGAGTGGGATCCCACACAGTGTCGAACGAAGGAAGGTTTAAGGAACCACGCCGTCCAAGTGTGGGAGTCCTTCAGGGGTCAAGACCTGTGTCGAAATCTGGTTGGATCGATGCGCAGGCGTTTGCAAGATGTATTGAATGCTGAAGGGGGATACACCAAATATTAAAAGTTAAATATTTTCCTGGCCTAACCCGATTTTCCAAATTCTTCGTGTCATTAACCGCTTTTATTAAAAATGAATTGCCGTTACTGGTAAACAAAATTCTAAATTAAAAGTTTCTAAGTTAGGTTTGGTTGCCCAGTTGTGTGGTCGATGTCAACTCTTTGCCCCTTTTAGTTTGTCTGTTTGTCACGAGTAAACGTTTTTCTTTCTTTCTTTCTTTCTTTCTTTCTTTCGTTCTTTCTTTCTTTCTTTCTTTCTTACTTTCTTTCTTTCTTTCTATCTTTATTTTTTTTTGTCTCTTTCTTTCTTTCTTTCTTTTTTCTTTCTTTCGTAACAACATCTTCTTGTCCATGAATATCACACTGATCTATCAGTACATAAATTAAAGAGTTACGTTTAACGTCAACTTATTTCTAAAGCGTATTACAGTATTAAAGACTATTGATGATATCAATATTTGGAATTCAATGACACCTATTTCAGCTTTTGTATGTTATTGTATAAGGGAGTATTTTAGGACCTACTTACTCTATTTTTGATTTATATTAATGACCTCTGTAATTTAAAACAAATGGTGGCATTATCATATCCTACGCTGATGATACTGCTCTAATGTTCTCAGCAAATTCAGAACAAGGTGTTTATAATTGTGCACAACGAGGTCTCAACGTTGTTAATATTTGGCTCCAGCAACACCTTCTAACATTAAACGCAGACAAAACTAAATATGTGCAGTTCTCTATGCGTAAATCAAATTCGGCTCCACCTAACCTGAAATTGTTTGCCCACCGTTGTAAGGAACCTAGAAATAACCATTCCAACTGTCAAAACATAGCTATAACTAACAAAATAAAGTATTTGGGAGTATTAATGTCTCTCGTTTAGGCCTCACATTGCAGTATTATGTTCAAGAATGCGTAAGTTAATATAAGTATTTAAGAAATTACGCACTATCGCTGATTTAAGAATCATCAGACAAGTTTACCTTGCATTATGTCAATCGATATTAACCTACTGCATTACGTCGTGGGGTGGCGCATCTAAAACAGCATTACTAACCATCGAGAGAGCTCAGCGAGCAGTTCTAAAGGTCTCTACATTCCGTCCTTTCCTCTTCCCCACTGACCTACTGAAAATCTCTTCACTGTACTTTGCATGTATATTTTTTTTTCATTTCATTATTTAACTTAGTTTTGTAAGTCCTCTTACGCCTGAAACACAGGAACTTCCTAGCTCAGGCACGCTAGTTATTTGTCTTTTGGTATTTTTAGCCTAGTGTTATTTATTGTAAAATAAGTGATATGAATAAATATTTATAAATATTTATTATTATTATTATTATTATTATTTATTGTGTGATATTATTAAAACAATGGTTAATACTAGTTGTAATAATGGCTGCAATAAAGAATCGTATCCAGGTTGTGGGATATCCCTACACAGACAAGTTTGTGTGATTTCTGTTAGTAGGGTGACCACGAGCAATTATTAATAGGCATCATTATTGTTAGCAAATGCGAGACTGCTGAGGCGATTCCTAGGAAAGTAACTAACTACTCGGTTGTATTTAGTTTTTCAAACCTCAAGACAGAAGCTAGAAAAAAAATAAAACTTAATATTTAACTGTAAGCACAGGATAAGGATGACAACCAAGAAGCTTTTGACACTGGAGACAGCAATCCAAACAATGCCTTGGCGTAAAGAAAAGTGACCTTGAATGACGTCGCTTATGTTTACCGTTCCTTTCTTTAGAGTGACAATGTTTGATCCTGACACTATGCTGAGTGGTACCGAATTTGGTGCATCATAAAATAGTTTTTATAATTTTTATTATTGTTTAGTGTTTTTCACTGTTTTTCACTGTGTATGTGTTATTGTTTAGTGTTTTAACTAAATAAACGATTTTCTTCTTCATACTCTAATTTATTTATAAATACCAGCATAGCTAGCACGATAGCGTTAATCGAAGCTTGTTCCGTCCATCCCAACTGGCCCTTTTTTCCCACTATTCCCAACATAGCTAAGTAAAGTGCTTTCGCAGAAAATCATTTTTCACTTATTCACTTTTTTTAATAAACATCAATCTTGCTAATAATAAAGAAACTAAATATTTTTATCGCGTCTTCTGCATAACAAAACAAAACTCTAAGATAACATTAGTGTCAGTTTTTTTTGGCTTCTTCCATCTATCCCAATTGTTCATATTTTCTTCAAAAGAATTAGATTATTCTCTTAATAACTGTAAGTTTTTCAAAAGTTAGGAAAAGTGGAAAAAAACCAGACATCCCAACTGGTTGAGATAGCCAGTTGGGAAAGATAGAACAAGCCTTTATCGCCAACATAAAGCAACCGTCATTTTATAAAAAGTACGTAAAAGCTCGAGAAATGTAATTATTAGAGCAGTTTTCGAAAAGATAATTACAAAAAAAAAAACAAAATATTGCGCCACATGGATATAGGCATGTTTTGTGAAGTATCAAACTCATTTCAAACTGTCAAATGTCAGCAGAGCTAATTTGTAAAAAAACCGTTAGTGGTAATCGAAATATAATAACAAGCCTAACTGATGCTGAATATCGGCTCCACTGACACTGCCGGCATAGTATAAGTATAAAACCGTGACTCAACTGTAGTTGTAGTTCTTTTTTATTTATTTTTTTATTTTATTAAGGATCACCAACAGGATACAACGCTTTCTGTTAATAGGGTACATGGTCCAAAAGAAAACTAGAAATAATTGATCTAACTGCATAGCCATGTCATAATAACCCTCCTGGTCTAGCCATGTTATCCTGCAATGATCCCTACAACCTTGGCAGTGCCACGTCACGTCACGGGGACTTTCCTTGACAGCTGACATATTGTAAACAAATTCAATTTTAAACTAACAAACAGTGTTCAAAATGTAAGCCAAGTTCGCCTACAACAACCATTAAAATATTTAAAATGAATACCACATACAAGTCTAAAAACAGTACTTTATTTTCCTCAATCCTACCCTTACTTGAATTAAATAAGTTATATAAGTTATAACTTAATGCCATAAAGTTCAAAATGATTTATTGGAATATGGTCATAAAAAAAATACGCAAGAGCATGTCGGACCATGCTTAGTGTAGGGTTCCGAAGCCGTTAAGTACTATAAACATAAAAATCAACAACTAATAATACATACATACATAACGTCACGCCTTTATTCCCAGAGTGGAGTAGGCAGAGCAACAGAATACCAACAACTCTAAACTTGTTGATAAGTCTGTAACCACTTTTTGCATAGTCAGGCCAAGATGTTCACCAGTGCATTAGTGACAGGTTGCAAGCCCATCGCCTAACAGTACTACAAGCCTTTATTCCCTTAGTCGCCTCTCACGACATCCACGGAAAGACATGGAGTGGCGCTTAAATTAATATTTCATAAACGGATTACCTAATCGAAATACTGTTTCCGCAAACCCGTAATAGTTTTGAAAGACTTATCCAACGACACCTCACACTATAAAGTAGACGAAAAAAAAATACTTCCCCACGTTACGTGCAGGGGAGGTACCCTAAAAAAAATTTTTTTTGTACATTTTATTGTACCACTTTGTTGGCGTGACTTATATGCATATTCATGCCAAATTACAAATTATTTCTCTGCGCTAGTTTGACTACGGAACCCTAAAAATTGAGTATAATGTACCTATATTTTATAAGAATCAGAATCAGTATCAGAAAAAGATTTATTGCCACACATAACAGTAATTGTACAGATTATTATTTAAAGTAAGATAAAATATAACGTATTAACTAAAACAAGTCTCATAGATGCTACGGCAAAAGGTTCAGAACTCAGCGTATGTTGTGAGACGGGGTCAACACAGCGCTGTTTTTCAGCCTGCACCTCCCTCTCAATGTGTGAACGCTTAAGCCTTAAGGGTACACTGCATTACATCACGATATAATAATTTATACTTTTTTAATACTTTTTTCAACACAATTACAGCCTATTAGGTACATACCATTATGCTAAATTTTGAGCATGTTGGAACTATTTATCTTAATCTATTTATCATTATATATAAGAGTAAAAAATCTTTCATGATTTTTTATTTACAAGTCCTATAATCTGTTCATTACGAAAATTCAAGAATATTCTTTGTTACTTGATAGACTTTATTCTAAGCTGGGCCTGAAAGAGTTTAATAACACAAATGAAAAAAGTATTAATAAAAATACGATACGTAGAATAATATCCCGTCGATAATAATTAACTTGGCCTGCGCACTTCTAACAATCCGAATGAGGTGAGGGTCTGTATCTCTAGTACCAGCAAATCAGTTCATATGAAATTGCGCATGTGTGCGTTCTATTCTATACCAGCCATCAACAAAATACTAATGGCGAAAGACAATATTAAAAAAAGAGTTCAAATATTTATTTGGTTACGATACCGGACCGACGGACGGACGGTTTTGTTTACCATTTGCGTTTTATTATAATTACTCTCTTAGTGCTTTAAGGTTTTATAAGAAATACCATTAGGCTGTTTTGTAATTATTAGATCGCATAAATAGTGTGTGGTAACACTGGTTACATGGAAATATAATACGTATGGAAGCCTAACTTTCTGATGCTGAAAATCGGCTCCACTGACATATTGCTGGCGGGGGTGCAGCTAATACTGCTCTGTGGAGTCGACTTTTTGACGTTGTGTCAAACAGTTGTTTATAATTGCAAAAATAATTCGATTTTAATGATTACCGGATTTAAATAATGCTGCAAAAATGCCAAGTAGCTTTGTGAGTTGGTGCAGGACCCACACAGATGCAAAACAAAGCGATATTTAATTGACTACTTAGTGAGTTATTGAAATTTTCATATTTCCATACTAATGTCATGGCTGATTTTATGCAACACATCTTTGAAAAATATTAATTACAAGCAACTGCTTTGAATGAATAGGAAATTAAATTTCATGTCATCTTTACTATAGTTACTTTACATAATAAAACAAATAGGTGATATCGATGGTTCCACCGAATAAAGGTGCAGTATGTCAAAAGCTAACTTTCCAGGAAAAAATAAATACCAGTAGATAGATACCAAGATATTATTATTAATTCTATTAAATTATGAATACATTAAGTATAAGTGCTAGAACCATTTAATAGTTTTTATTCTAGTGTAGTGAAGCGCATATAGTTTGTGCTATAAAAGTTTACACGTTTCTAGGATTCCATAGTCAAACTAGGAACCCTAATAGTTTCGCGATGTCCATCCGTCCATCCGTCCGCAGCCTAGCTCAGAGACTCTTAGTACTAGAAAGCTGTAATTTGGCATGAGAATATACATATTAGTCACGCCAACAAAGTCGTAATGTTAAATTTTGAAAAAAAATGTTTTAGTGTACCTTCCCTACACGTAACGTGGGAATGTTTTTTTTTCTCGTCTACCACATAGTGTGGGATGTCGTTGGATAGGTATATCAAAAATATTAGTAATGCAACTTTTCATTACTTTTTGTGTAGAATAAATACTAGTCTATTGCCTTGATTCTTAAGGACTATATATACTATTGTTAATATCAGTTTTAAACAATTGATAGCTTACTTAATTAAGTTTGTTTAAGAAAATTTCTTAATAATAACCAAGGCGTTCTAATTAAAAAGGACAAAAGTTTTTTATTCAGTAAATAGGCCGCACGGGCACTTTTACACTTCAAAATTTTAAATTCCAAATTCTATCAGCGCTTCCGAAGAGGAGACCACTGCTGAGAAGAAACGCCGCAAGAAAGGTAGGTGCCTACAATTTTAAAAGATGTTATTTGATGCGTTTTTAAAGGCAGTTTTTTTTATTTTAAAACATTTATTTTATTTTATACTTTTTAGTGATCACAATACGCTGTCACGTAGTCATACTTCGTAGTTGATATGAAACTTTAATTTATTTCAAGCGCGCCGCAAGCAACGCCGCGGGAAAGTCATAGTCATATTTCAACAAGTAAATATTTTTCGTTGTAGTCGCTCAACTATCTAAATCGAGATATCTTGTCGCCACCCTGTAAATAGGTACCATTGAGGAGTTCCGGTGGCCATCTGTGGTCTTCATGATCAGTTTCACTTCACAAAGTTATACTTTCTGAATGCAAATGCTAGATTTGTTACTAAAAATACTAAAATCGCTATACTATGTTTGCCAATCGCTATATTTGAGGAATCCCCTCAATTCCTCACTGATCCCCTCATCAGATTCAGATTTGGTGACAATGGGATCACCTCGAAAGTATACTCTATCAAACTAAAAAATATTTTTTTAAATCGGTCCACAATTGAGGAAGTAATTGGTAAAAAATGAAACATACATAAAATAAAATACATACCATGGAACGTACAATCTCCTCCTTTTTTGAAGTCTGTTAATAACCAGTAGGAAACAGCTTTCCTATGCACTACGTATTAGGGTATCATTTAAGAAATAACATTTTTAGGGTTCCGTACCTCAAAAGCAAAAAACGGAACCCTTATAGGATCACTTTGTTGTCCGTCCGTCAGTCCGTATGTCCGTCTGTCTGTCAAGAGCCTTTATCTCGGAAACGCGAAGAGGTATCGAGTTAAAATTAAAACTATACACCCAAGTTCACAGTCCCTTGATCTGTGAAATAATCAAACTTTAAGTTAACTTAAAAAATCTTATGGCCGTTTATGCCGCAAAAAACGTATGTTTCGACACTCTCAATGGAATCAAAATCACTTCCTATTAAGTAGACCTAGAATCCTGAAAATTGGCAAGAAGGAAGGTCCTACAGCACAAATTATGGAAAAAATCCGATAAATGTTTTTTGCGATTGCAAACTTATTTGCAGCTGTGGTGAAGCGTCGTCGCCCAAACCAGTAAGGAAACCCGGTCCAGTTAAGTGCGAGTCGAATAACGCACTACGCATTAGGATTTTTTACTACCAACTAAATTTTGTTTGTTGTTGACGTCGAAATAAATATTTACTTTTCATCCTTTTTTATATTTTTTAAGAAAAGAAAACGCACTCAGTATTGGCCAGCAAACTAAGACGCCCGAAACTTTAAGAGATTGTATGAAATCAATAAAATGCTGGTTTTATAATCTCAAACTTCTGTTTAGATACCTCGTTTAATATATATTTTATTAAAAGTATTAGCTTTCAGAGCTCATATCTACCTAATATAAATATCAAAATCAGACTTGGATGTCATTTTTGTGATATACTTACCAACTATTAATAATACACCTAAATTATTAATATCTAACGAGCCGGTTAGATTTCGAATGTTGCTAGAATAAAGTGTGTAAGTGTAGATAAGGTCAAAGAATAGGTTCAACCCTAGAATTCACCAGCAGCTTATTCAATTTTTGCCTATGACAGTCATGTTTTGTTATTTTTAAAAGATGACTGTATTAATCTTATGACTTAGAAAACCTTTGTCAGTTCATAACTTAGGTAATTTCTAAGATAAATACTCTATTTGAATTTATGCGACCATTTCTACCTACATTTAAGTAAACAAACAAACCTCCGTCGCCTCCACCGCAGTACAAATCACAACAAAACTACACATACACATAACAACTTGATACTTTACTGGTTGAGGCTCTTATGCTGAGTAGGGGCCCTTTTCAACGCCATTTTGTGTTATTTTTAGTTGTCTTTTGTTTTAATTGTATGTTTGTAGGCGTTGAGTATTTTTAACCGACTTAAAAAAAAGAAGGAGGTTTCTCAATTCCTCGGGACCAAGACGCCTGGACCGATATTTTTTTTGGTCCGATTGTGTATACTTTCTAGTTGGACCCATTTCCAGCACGTCAAGATCTGATGATGAGATCTTGGAGATATCGAAAGAACTCCTCAAATATTATAGGAATAAATAAATATACGTGGACGACGGAACAGTATTATTATGATCACTAAAAGGTATGAAATAGAATAAATGTTTTTAGTCCGACTGACCTTTATTACCTATCATTTTAAAAGAAGTTATTTCTTGCATTTTGAAGACGGTCTTTAGTTTTTTCAAACATTAATTACATTTCTACTCTTTTTTGTAATACACAATTTAACACAACTTTAAAACATCACCTAACGTTTTGACGGAAGAAGACAATAAATTGGCAGTTAGAGTTCCGTACTAGGAACCCTTATAGTTTCGCCATGTCCATCCTTCTGTCCGTCCGTCTGTCCGACCGTCTGTCCGTCCGTCCATCTGTCCATTGTCCATCTGTCCATCTGTCCGTCTGTCCATCCATCCATCTGTCCGTCTGTCTGTCCGTCCGTACGTCCGTCCACAGCTTAGCTCAGAGACTCTTAGTACTAGAAAGCTGTTATTTGGCATGAATATACATAGGACCTCCCCTGCACGTAAGTGAGGATAGTTCTTTTTTCTCGTCTACCCCATGGAGTGGGGATTTTGTAATATCAAAAATATTGCGGGAATGTCAAATATTTTTTTCGATTAAAGGCATCCGGTTCTAAAATATTAAGCGTTACATTGCTATTTTTGTTAGAGTCAGTGTCCCCTACAGCCAAAACTATAAATATTAAAAACAGAAAAATGTATACAAATAAATGTTTATGCCTACTAAAAGCATTGATTTAAAGCAGCACCAAGTAACTTTAAATAGAAAATTAGTTTATACTTGTTGTTTACATTTTATTCTATTAAAATAAATTCTGAAATGACGCAGTGTCACAGATCAGTAAGAGATACACGTTTTTCAAATCAAGATGTTTGTAATGTAGCTCTAAACGTAAACTGTCCGTCCGTCCTGTGCGTCCGTCCTGTCCGTCCGTCGCGTCCGGCCGTCCTGTCCGTCTGTCCCGTCCGTCCGTCCTGTCCGTGTTCGTCTGTTTGTCTGACTGTATGAAGTTCACATCCATTTTACTTGGAACACTAGACACTGCTAAAATTTTTGTAAAGGAAAAAAATATTTTTAGCGTTAGCACCCCATCATGTAACATTTTTTTACGCCAGTATTATAGCGTCATTACATCAGAAGTTATAACCTCATGTTATTTTGTTTATTAATCTTAATATTTTTGTTGCAGCCTACTACGTCTAGGTACCTACTTCTTACATTTTATTCTATTAAAATAAATTCTGAAGTGACGCAGTGTCACAAATCAGTAAGAGATACGTGTTTTTCAAATCAAGATGTTTGTTATGTAGCTCTAAACGTAAACTATCCGTCCACCCTCTCCGTCCGTCCTGTCCGTCCGTCCCGTCCGTCCGTCCTGTCCGTCTGTCCTGTCCGTCCGTCCTGTCCATCTGTTCCGTCCGTCCGTCCTGTCCGTGTTCGTCTGTCTGACTGTATGGAGTTCACATTCATTTTATTTGGAACACTAGACACTGCTAAAAATTTTGTACAGGAAAAAAATATTTTTTAGGGTTAGCACCCCATTCTGTAACATTTTTTTGCGCCAGTAATTATAGCGTCATTACATCAGAAGTTATAACCTCAAGTTATTTTGTTTATTAATATAAATATTTTTGTTGCAGCCCACTACGTCTAGGTACTTCTTACATTTTATTCTATTAAAATAAATTCTGAAGTGACGCAGTGTCACAGATCAGTAAGAGATACGTGTTTTTCAAATCAAGATGTTTGTTATGTAGCTCTAAACGTAAATTATACGTCCATTCTCTCCGTCCGTCCTGTCCGTCCGTCCCGTCCGTCCGTCCTGTCCGTCTGTCCTGTCCGTCCGTCCTGTCCATCTGTCCCGTCCGTCTGTCTTGTCCGTGTTCGTCTGTTTATCTGACTGTATGGAGTTCACATTCATTTTATTTGGAACACTAGACACTGCTAAATATTTTGTACAGAAAAAAAAAAATAAGATTATCACCCCTTTCTGTAACATTTTTTACGCCAGTAATATAGCGTCATTACATCAGAAGTTATAAAATCATGTTATTTTGTTTATTAATATAAATATTTTTGTTGCAGCCCACTACGTCTAGGTACTTCTTACATTTTATTCTATTAAAATAAATTCTGAAGTGACGCAGTGTCACAGATCAGTAAGAGATACGTGTTTTTCAAATCAAGATGTTTGTTATGTAGCTCTAAACGTAAATTATACGTCCATTCTCTCCGTCCGTCCTGTCCGTCCGTCCCGTCCGTCCGTCCTGTCCGTCTGTCCTGTCCGTCCGTCCTGTCCATCTGTCCCGTCCGTCCGTCCTGTCCATGTTCGTCTGTTTATCTGACTGTATCGAGTTCACATTCATTTTATTTGGAACACTAGACACTGCTAAAATTTTGTAAAGGAAAAAAATATTTTTTAGGGTTAGCACCCCATTCTGTAACATTTTTTTGCGCCAGTAATTATAGCGTCATTACATCAGAAGTTATAACCTCAAGTTATTTTGTTTATTAATATAAATATTTTTGTTGCAGCCCACTACGTCTAGGTACTTCTTACATTTTATTCTATTAAAATAATTTCAGAAGTGACGCAGTGTCACAGATCAGTAAGAGATACCCGTTTTTGAAATCAAGATGTTTGTAATGTAGCTCTAAACGTAAACTATCCGTCCGTCCTCTCCGTCCGTCCTGTCCGTCCGTCCCGTCCGTCTGTCCTGTCCGTCCGTCCTGTCCATCTGTCCCGTCCGTCCTATCCATCCGTCGTATCCATCCGTCCTGTCCGTCTGTCTTGTCCGTCCGTGCGTCCTGTCCGTCCTGTCTCTGCCGTGCAAAAGACCTTTCCGCCCTGTCCGTCTGTCTCGTCCGTCCGTCCTGTCGGTGTTCGTCTGTTTGTCGGACTGTCAGAAGTTCACATCTATTTTACTTGGAACACTAGACACTGCTAAAAATTTTGTGAAAAGAAAAAATACTTTTAGGGTTAGCACCCCATTCTGTAACATTTTTTTACTCCAGTATTATAGCGTCATTACATCAGAAGTTATAACCTCATGTTATTTTGTTTATTAATATACAGGGTGACTTAAAATTGGTAATACAAAATCAATGTTTTACACACATTTCCCCTAAACTTATTTTTTTTTAAGTCTATTTCAATTAAGTCTCATACTTTTAAAATAATAAGAAGTATTTTTTTTATTTTTAAATTATCATGCTTAACATGGCTATCCCACCATAATAATTAACAAAGAAGTTTAAAAAAAAACAGATGAACACTTTCCTCTTTGGTTATCCGTCACCTGTCACAATTTATGAAGAAAACGTGTTTTGAATAGTAATTGTCACTTATCAAAGAAAATAAGATTGAATTGTAAATTTAGTGTAACCACACTTTGGGACTTTAATTATTTGTTTTGTTCGAAAATTAGCATTAATTAAATACAGTTAATTTTAACAAAGGGGTTAATGTATTATACTGTGTGGCATTAACTAAGCCACAATTAAGTGTTTTGTATTACCAATTTGAAGTCACCCTGTATATATTTTTGTTCCAGCCTACTATATCTAGGTACTTCTTACATTTTATTCTATTAAAATAAATTCTGAAGTGACGCAGTGTCACAGATCAGTAAGAGATACACGTTTTTTAAATCAAGATGTTTGTAATATTGTCCTGTCCGCCCGTCCTGTCCGTCTTGTCCGTCCATGATGTCCGTCCGTCCGTCCCGTCCGTCCCATCCGTCCGTCCTGTACGTCCCGTAACGTCCGTCCGTGCGTCCTGTCCGTCCTGTCTGTGCCGTGCGTAAGTCTTTTCCGCCCTGTCCGTCTGTCTCGTCCGTCCGTCCTGTCCGTGTTCGTCTGTTTGTCGGACTGTCAGAAGTTCACATCCATTTTACTTGGAACACTAGACACTGCTAAAAATTTTGTGAAAAGAAAAAATACTTTTAGGGTTAGCACCCCATTCCGTAATTATTTTTTACACCAGTATTATTACGTCATTACATCGGAAGTCATAACCTCGTATGATATTATATTTCTTAATGTAAATATTTCTGTTCCAGCCTACTACGTCTAGTAGGACCTTCTTTTATTTTATTATATTAGAAGAAATGCTGAAGTGACGCAGATCAGTACGAGATACACGTTTTTCAAATCAAGATATTTGTATCATGGCTCTAAACATAAACTGATAACGAATTAACTCTGCGACAAAGAGAAGGCATACAAATCCCACTGACGACGTGAATACTACTTAACTTAGCAATGTATACCGAATCGTCACCTGTCACTTGTCCTCGTCAGGACGGTGGAAAAGGGGGCTGATAGCGAGTGGGATCTGAGACCCTGTGGGACATTTGCATTCTCAAGACTGCAGTCATAAGACTGCAAATTCGTTGCTTATCGCTCGCCTCCTATTTTCATGTTTTATCTTTTAAGCGATCCGAACGCACCCTGCACAAAGCCCTACCAACATTAAACCCGTCCAATCTTGCTTTTTAACCCCCGACGCAAAAAGAGGGGCGTTATAATTTTGATGCGTAAGTGTGTGTGTGTGTGTCTGTCTGTGGCACAGTATCTCTTAAATGGATCAGCCGATTTCAATGCGGTTTTATGATTGAAAGCAGGTTTTCTAGCGGTGGTTCAGTCGTTTTTGAGATATGGAGCTTTTAGGGGGTTAAAAGCCCTAGAGGTTTATTTCAGAGCTGATATCTCTTAAACGGCTCAACCAATTTTTATTAAATCTTGCTAAGAACCATCCTGATTAGTGTAGCTTTATTGTTTTTGAACTACAACTAGAAAGTAGCACTATTACTTGTGGAAAAGATTGCGTATATATACTCGTGTGTTATCGACCATCTAGGGTCAAATACAAAAATATAAAAAAATTACCCCCTCTACCAGTCCCCTATTTCACCATCTTGACAATGACATGTGATAGGTGACAATTCTGTATACATTGCAAAGATAACACGCTGATACATCACTGGATTTCATATAAGCTGCGCCACGTACACTAAAATGTCACCTGTCAAGTGACATTGTCAGTATGGTGAAATAGGGGGCAGGACCGCCTGGCGACATCGGCTGGCAGTTTTACCCCTTATTCGCCGTCCAGCTCTAAGTAACCAGCTCGAGGTTCCTCGGGGGCATTGACGACAAAGGTCCCAGAGTCTCTGTTCGCATCCCAAAATAATCGTATGAAAATTGGATTAAATTTTTTAATGAAAATACTACTATGTAATAATAAAAAAAAAATTGTATTACGTGAAACAAATTGAATGTATTTTTTTTATTTTAATTGCTAGATTTGTACATTATATCGAAAAGGATGGTGATGGCGCTGGTGGTCAGAGCGAACATGATAGCCCACAGGTTCCGGCGATGTACAGCGGAAGTCGCAGTAACGCTTTTTAGAGATTTTCAATTGCTTTATACCTACAGCCTGAGTGCTTAATTGTCGCAAAGGTCTATTATATCAATGCCCTCTGAGACCAATATAACAACACGTTTAGGTATAAAGCATGCAGCGCGTCGGGCTTACTGGCGGATGCGCGTCTACGGCTCTCCGGCGCAGGCGCACCAGCAACAGCAGCATCCTGCATCATAACGGACAGACTGCACCTTTTGTACCTTCTAATCTAGTTCTAATTCAAATTGATACATCCAAAAAATTATGGCCCCATTTGTACGAAATGTTTTTTTTTTAACTAAAATGAACTACCACCGGCACCTCACCTGCATAGAATAAGTCTATAAAAATATTTTGGTTTTACTAAGGTATTTTTGATTTGCTACATGATTTTCATAAAATATTTTAATTTTGTTGCATTTTTTCCATTCTAAAAACTTTAATTTGACAAAGTCGACGGAGCTCCGCTAAGCGGAGCTTCTATTTCTGGGTTGTTTTGGCCCTCCGGGCCTAATATAAGACCGAAGCTACCCTGACACCGTTAAATTCGATTTTAATAGTAATAATTGGTCAAAGTACCACCAGTGGTACGGCCGAGGGGTACGGTGGGTCTGGAAGGGAAAAAATGCCTTTGTGAAAATCATGAAAATCATCTAACAAATCGTGTTTTGACAAATAAGGTGTCGTTGGTTTTGTCTTATACACTGTTGCCACATCTACAGGATTCAACCTTATGCTTGCCTTCGGGGTCGTGCTCCTACTAGGAGCATAAAAACATTACAATTGAATTCCTCGTTTTCATACTCTAATTAAAGTACAAACATTATTTATTATTATCATATCAATAGTACTTCAGCAAGTTATAGGTTTAGGTCCGCTTCTGCGGAGCTCCTGTTTGATATCACTATAAGTCAGTGGTATCGTTTAACTTTAAAATACCCACTGTACCACCAGTGGTAATGCCAGGGGACGGTGGGTCTGAAGGGATATTTCGCGATAGGTAGTAAATAATAAAATTTGAAATACCTATATCTTCTTTTCGTTGCAGTAGGAGAATCAGAAATTATAGTATTCATGCTCCTACCAGTGGGAGAATAAGTACTATAATGTCTTCGTGCTCCTACCAGTAGGAGAATTTAGCAGGAGCACGACCCCGAAGGGAATATTCGTATTGAAGTCTCTTTCTTTTGTCCCTGCATAAGGTGTACCAACAAATAGGGAAGAAAGACGATGCATTTTCACCGACAAAAAAAAATTGGTGTCTATTTTATTTTAAAGATTTGTAAAAAATCATTGAATGCTGTCAACCCTTTTACTTTGTTCTGATAAACAAGGTAAAATGTCTCGCCTCACATTAGGTCTATTGAGATGAAATAAACGGTCTTTTAATCGTAGAGCATTTTCTGTGGCAATTAAATAAATAAAAGAATGAAAAAAAAACCAAACAATAAAAGCACGTTTTTCGTGAAAAAAATAATCTTTTTTGGAGATTCCTGATAAATCCTATTTATCCTGTAGTTACTTGAAAATATGCCTATATGGCCTCGTGTTATTATTAGCTATAATTATTAATCAACTCATTATCTTTAATTAAAAAAAAGAATTTTTTGTCTAAAGTAAACACGACATTTTTGATAAGTGGTCAAAGATATTATGTTGTTTAGCATGTGTTGTCTTTTTTGTGTTAAGCGTATTTTTTCGTACATTTTTTATTTGGTTGACACAGGAAATGCTATAGGATAAAAAACCGTTTATTTCATCTCAATAGACCTCATATGAGGCGAGATATTTCCCTTTGTTCCGATAGGGTTGACAGCAATAATTGTTTTTTTTATAAAAAAATAAATAATTTACAAAAAAAAACGTTTTTTTTTGTCGGTGAAATTGTATCTAGTTCATCCCTATTCATTTGAGCGTCTTATCCAGGGACACTGTATTTAGTTTTTAAGGGATGCCAACACGATCCTTTGCCGAAGCTTGTAGATGTACTCGTATGTGGCCGTAACGTGTTTGGCGTGTAGAAGTTATTTCATAGAATAAGAACTAAGCATAGAAGGAGCTATAAAATATGCACAATCTTATTGGAAGAGATGGTCCTATAAGCTAAAACCAATTAGTATGTTCAATATCATATTCGCAAAACACGATATTCGCAAAACATCATATTCGCAAAACAGGATATTCTCAAAACATCATTATTAGCAAGACAGCAATTTGACAATGTCGACGGAGCTGCGCTACCGCAGAGCTCCTATTTCTAGGTAGTTTGGCCCTCCGGGCCTGCTGTAAAACTAACATAACCTAAACCTACCTACGATTCTATATCCTAATTCCACTATTTGCACATATCATGTTTAGCGAATATCATGTTTTACTAATATCATGTTTTGCGAATATAATGTTTTGCTAATATCTTGTTTTGCGAATATGATATTCTGCGAAGTATGGGCTAAAACATCATGGTCGTACACTTACGATCAAGGTGACCAGGGTGTTGAACACACGAGTTCACAACACTGGCGTGTACGACTAGTTTTAGCGAGAGCTGGACTCTATACTCTTTCCTTTTTAACTTATTGAAGATTCATATTCAAATTTTTGATATAGTTATAGATAAGACGCTTTCTTTTTAAGGCTCCTTCTATGCCTTTATTTTTTATTGTATGGGTTATGTGACATGTATAAGTTGCTAAGTGTTTTTTATACCTTTATGTATTGAAATTGGTATTACTATTAAATAAAAGGTTTTAAGAGGTTTGAAAGGTTTTATACTTTGTCACAGGAGGGCTAGCACAAGTGGTTCGTGACTTGTTTGTCGCTCGGATCTTCCTTTCCATCTAGTCTGTAACGATAGAGACGCACTGAGCGACAAGCGATAAAATACAACTTGTGCTAACCGTACAGTTTAAAATTGCATGAGAGACGACATGATATCAATATTTTATTTTAGTCTGGTTTGGATAGACGAACGGCTAAGATTAGGTTAGGAGCTATTAAATTATTGGTATCATAAATACGTCTTACATTGTGCCTAGGTTAACAAGAAAGAGTTTGGATTCAAATTATGGCACTGTTCGAATCGAAATTGGCAGCATGATCCACGTTTACCTAACATCTGATATTTTTTTGTGGCGGACATTTTAAAATATTCATATTCCACCTGTCGCCAATGCAAACTCTTTTTTGCCGAGGTAACTAAGCTTTTTGTGAGGCCCCGCGGCACTGAAGTGCGTCCTGATTTCCGGTAACCTGCGGGGAGGGAAGATGGCCGATTGAAAAATGCCCGGCTTTTACTTTTGATTTATTTTGTTTACTGATTTACTCTATTCACTTGACATTGGCGAAATCCCTGTGTGGACCGCCATTAATTAAAAAAGAAGAAGAAGTGCGTCCTGTTGTGATCCTTATTAGTGCGCAAGTCTATCGGCACCTTAAGATATAAGTAAATAATATCTGGGGACAATCGCACACTAATTGACCTAGTCCCTAACTAAGCTCTAGGCTTGTACTATGGATAGGTACTAGACAACGATAAACATACTTATATAGAGCAATTAATTTCCGTGTCAAATACACGCACATTTACACACACAGTCGGAAACATACTCAATCTCATCACACAAATATTTGACCATACCGGGAATTGAACCTGGGACCGCTAGCTTCGTAAATATGCAGGGTCACTACCAACTAACGTAGGCTAACGCATCGTCATATAATTTCGATGTTTGCGACCGCAACATATGAATATATATGAGCAACGCGAGTGACATGTTATCGTATCGTTAACGTCATAATATCTCTAATTAACTTGACATTAAGGCTGGCCGAGTTAAAAGCAATGCTTGGGGTCGGTTAGCGTTTTATCACTACATAGTAGGTATAAAACAAAGTCGCTTTCTGTCCCTATGTCCCTTTGTATGCTTAAATCTTTAAAACTACGCAACGGATTTTGATGCGGTTTTTTTTAATATATAGAGTGATTCAAGAGCATGGTTTATATGTATAATACTTTAACCCGGAGCAAAGCGAGGGTGGGTCGCTAGTATAAAATAAATGCTTATTAAACAGTTGGTCGCGCGACCGGAATGATAGTGGCTGAAGCTCGCTCTCTCGACAGAGCGCCGCCGCCACTGTGATCGGGTCGACTAGGTCTCCGTCGACTTCCAGGTGGCTGCTACTCATAAAAGATACTCGCGTTTGCCCACCCACCTTTATTTGCGCCCTTGCAGACTTCACAAAGGATTTGTAGAGGGAGTTTTTTATTCGGCGAGGTAGCATTTTGTACTCTCACGCGGCTCTTAGTTGGACGAAAGCGGCTTTGAATTTAGAATTTTAGATAGCTTAAATAATAATTAACCTTCAACTTTCTTTATAGCAGCAAGTGGTAGAAAAATTGTTTTAGAAACTTAAAACAGAACTTACAAATCAACATTGCAAGTTAAATAAAAGCTTTTAAAAAAGGGCAGCATAAAAGCTATACAAACAATACATTCGTAATATAGTTCATTTATTGAGATTTATATAATTTACACACATAAATTAGAAACACAACCCAACACCACACCCAGCAATAAACTTATTCAAGCTACCTCGTTATTGTGATTCTTAGCACGAGACGAGACTGCTTTAAGAGTATTTGAAGAACAGGCATCATACACGAGACCATCGTGATTTTTTCAAAGCCGTTCATGTGATTAAGCTGAGGGGCGGTACGGCGAGAGACCCCAACAGGAGACCTCAGCAACGCGCCTTCAACACGAGCCGAGCCGCTGGCGCGCGGCCTACATGCACTCAGTTTGGCCGCGGCGAACAATTGGTTAACGTTTTCGCACAATATTTTAAACGCACGCATAATATTTTAAACAATTCTTATATCGCTGAATATGTGAGGAATGTTATTGCTATTGTTTACGTTGTCAATTTTGACATTAGTCATTTTGGTCCTGATTTTTTAAACCTATAAAAAGTATTCTAGCGAAAAGAGGTAGTTTGAAAGATCATTTTGAATTTTTGTCACCTTAGATACAGCTGAATTTTTGTCCATTTAAATCGTTTTGGTCAACTATGCAGTTACATCTTCTTGATTTTTTATCCAAGCAAATAATTTAAACGAAGTGTTACGTGTCATTTTTCTGACGGTTTCACGTGTTAGTCTTTTTTGGGAATCCATTGCAACACATTTTTTTGGGCTCGCTGTCCGGTTAGATCTATCTGATGGTGACTGTACAAAAGTCTTTTATCCGTTTGCTCTTTCGGAAAGTCTATGGGTACTATCCTTACTTGTACCCCACCTCCTTTCTGCTCGGAATGGTAAACTATAATACTCTAGAGTTCAGGAGAAATATGTATCTAGTGAAATATTTTATCCAGTTACTGCGAGGCTGCACGCATAATCCTTATATCCTAGCCCTGATTCCTCTGCGTGTAGAGCCTGTCCGTAAAATTCAGCTTCGTTCACAGCGTCGCCTAATGTTTGCTCTCCCTACATCACGCACTCGAGCGTTATCCCACTCCCCTTTGCATCGTGCGTTGACTCTCCTTAATAAGATTCTGAGCAGTGATAGCACATTGGATGTCTTTCATAGTACCGTACCTGGTTTCCTAACAGCTGCCGGCCGCTACCTAGAGTCTACAGCAACTCCAAGCACAATACCTAATGTTTAAACTAAGTTTACTGTACTACCGCTACTGTAAATATTTGTCCTGTTAACACGTTTAGCTAGTCTGTAAGTGTTAATTATAGGAATTTGAAAATAAATAAATAAATAAATAAATAAATAAATTCCATAAACTTATCGCCTTGATAGTAAACGAATTTGTGTAAAATTTAGAGGGAGAAAAAGGAACTGACAGGAGAAGGTTTTTGGACGCTCTAATAGATTTAAAATAATTACACCAATCCTCACCTTAAGTGGTCCATTGGGCGGGCTGGGTGCACTAAGCACAATAACTTCCACCTCAGCCACGTCCTTTCCATTGGTGTTCTCGGCGGTGATGGTGTACCGGCCGCTGTCGCCGCGGGTGGCCGCCTTGCAGTTCAGCTTGGTGTTGTAGTCTGAATGCTGCACCTTGGTATCACCGGAGGATTTCACTTCCCTCTTGGCGAGGAACCATTTCGTCTCTGGCATCGGTTCACCAGATACCTGAGGATTAAAAGATATATGGTTATATTTCGATTGAAGTGGACAACAAGATGGCAACCATTTCGACTTGTTTTAGTTGTTTTTTTTTTCTCTTGTTGTATAAGCACTTTTTTTCGGAAAATCAAACAGTTCCCACGAGAATAGCGACAATTGCGAACGTTGTCGCTGGCAAAAGCTAGTATTAACGAATTCCCTTGATGATAGGACCTGAGGTATAATTATCTTCAAACTATGCACAAGTGTAACATTTTCACATAGTTATTATCGTATGGAGAAGGCACACGAACACAGGCGACCTGATCGCAAGAGGATCTGACACCCATTGGCATTCTTATCCTCACCACTACAATCTTAGATCTCCATGCTAACCCTAAGGACTAAGATGGAATCTAGGCTAGCAATTTCACCGGTTGTCTTATCCCCGCACAGGAATACAACTGCTTAGCGGTAGGTTACAGGGTGAGATGGTGATAGCGATCCGGAAGAACCCTGCACAAGGTCCCACCACCACTAGATCCATGTAAGAAGTCTCTATCTACATCTACACTAATATTATAAATCCAAAAACTACCGGACCGATTTCAAAAATCCTTTCACCATTAGAGCTACGAATAATAAACTTGATATCCTCACCTTCACATCAAAGCCGAACTTCTGTCCGACCTTGATCTTGATATCGATCAGGTTGGTCCTGTCGATCTTCGGCGCCAAGTTCCTGGGCTTCGCCACGATGGGGTGCGTGCTGTCGCTGGGCTCGCCCGGACCAGCCTTGTTCACGGCGCGGACCCTGGAGTAAAAAAAACATGTGTCATTCTCTTGAAAGACATACGAGGTTATAGCCATCTGATGGTAGCCTTGACCTGTTGACGTATGCAATCTTGCAGTTTCTGCTGGTATCAGCAGTGTTACCTTGGCTTGGTGGCCAGGTCAGCAGTTTGCAACGGACGGACCCCACCGAAGATCCTACGACCTTTCAATACGCCAGAATCAGCACAGGCAATTCTGGTCTCCAAGTCACCATAGTCCTCGACGCAGCAGCATTACTATCCTGATCATCTGAACTCTGAAGTCTGTTCCATCATCCCCCTATTTCACCATCATGACAATGGCACGTGACAGGTGACAATTCGGTATACATTGCAAAGTTAGCACGCTGATACATCACTGGGTTACATATAAGCTGCGCCATGTACACTGTCATCTGTCATTGTAGGTATAGTGAAATAGGGGACAGCTCCAGCGTGTCAAGTAAACTGTTTTTCTCCCCGTCACAATCGACCTAGAAGCCATAACTAAAACCTTACCTAAAACCATAAGTCTGTCCCTTGACCAGGTGATCCCTTCGGCCGCGTACGTAACCGGAGGTTCGTAACCAGTTGCGATTTATTCCAAAACTCTTATTTCAAATCAGTTAGACAGTGTCGTCGGAGCTCCTATTTCTGGGTGGTTTGGTTCTCCGGGTCTGATGCAAAGCTAACATAACCTAAACCTAGATAATTGTTTGCAGGCTCCTCCACCACCTCCCATCATCATCCTTCTCGACACGGTAGCCTTCGATATAGAGAGATAGAAGAGAATGGTCTGGTCTCCTCCCATTTGCTATAGTCCTGGACGCTGTAGCCTTCGGAGCAGACTTCAAAATCCTCACCTGAATTCATAGGTCTGTCCCTCGACCAGGTCTGGCACGGTGCAGGTGGTCTGGTCCGCCGGCACCTCGAGCGCCTTCTCCCAGTTGCCGAACTTGTCCTTCTTCTCCACGATGTACCCCTCGATGGGCGCGCCGCCATCTTCGCGCGGCGGAGTCCATTTGAGGTCCACGTGGTCCTTGTCCCAGTCGGTGACGCTTGGAGTTCCAGGTGCGCCTAGAATATGAAGATATAATAGTAAAATTGATTTAAAATATTATTAAGTCTTTTTATGCACTTTATTATGAAATCGGTTTTGGGTTTATAAAGATTTGAAAGGTACAGTCATAGGATATCTCCCCCATTCGCATCTTAAATATGTAAACTTGAACCTTATTGTCAGTGGCATAGAGGCGTGCAGATATTTTTGGCGTCTTGGGGTCATATAAACAAATATTTATGACTTCAACTGTACTTAGGGAAATATTACTAAATAACTTTAAATAAAGCTTTCAATTAATCTACGGTATAATTTCCTGAGTCTTTATTCTACTAGGTGTGTTTTTAACTCGGCCGCCATTCCTATCAAGCAAAAAGAGCTTTAATAACGTTGACAATACGATACCATTTCAAAAAAATGTTTTTACCGAATAGAATAGAGCCCCTGATATCTTAGAACAAAATAAATATTTTTAAAATTACTGTTTGGAAACAATGCCAAAGATGGTCAAGGTCGGAGACTCAACATCACTTATACGAACAGGCAAAATATGTTTTTGTACTCGTCGATTAAAATCTGTGTATTAAGATTTCATAGAGAATACTGTAACGTCACTCTTTTCATCGTTAAATAGTCTATGTTACTTCCGAAACAACCGAAATAACTATATCGATACGTTCTAGACAACCGAAAAAAAAATGAAAATAGAACTTCGTATTTAAATAATATGTGCCCTTTTTAAGGAGACTCGATGCGGTACAAAATTGCCAATGTATGGCGTTTTGGAACGTAGCAGCATCGCGTCATCTGTCAAAAATCTACTTAAACTTGCTGCTGTATCCAGGGCATAAAAAAACTACGCTTTGTGATTGGCTAGTACAGGTCGCGTCACGTAAAAAGAACGCTGGCGGTCAAGCTGCGCATAGGCGATTTATCGGTCTATTTGGCGGTATGAGGTGCGGCGCGGGGCGGGGGGGGCACGCGCCGCATGCTTGCCGGTGCGCTATTGGTTCGTCAGTCGACCTTTGCTTTCTGCGCTGTGTCCACGTTCCGTTCGTTCTCAAAATACCGTCGCGCACAAAAGTTTTTAACTACGAAATGGTTTTACAAAGAAAAGTAAGAAAAATTATTTTTGACGTATATTGTTTTATGAAGAGAGAGGCTGATAATAACGCAGTTGATAATTTAAAACAATGTATGAAACGAACCGCAGAGGCAACCAAATGTTCCGAATCTACAGTGAGACGAATTGTAAAAGGTTCAAAAGATTCGGAATTTCTAACTGTCTTCCGAACTCCCGGCAAAAATAAAAGAATCAAACAAAAACCAATAACGAATATTGACAGCTTTGACCAGGGTGTTATAAAAAGAATCATCCACAATTTCCACGTCACTGAAAAAGAATTGCCTACCATAGGCAAATTGCGAAGGAAGTTACAAGATGACCTACATTTCCGAGGATCTGCAGCAAGTCTCAGGCGAATAATAAAAAAATGGGTTTTAAGTGGAAAAGAACAGAAACCAATAGAAAATTTTTAATTGAGCAGTCACAAATTCGATTTCAAAGAATTGAATATCTGAGAAAGATAAAAAAATACAGAGAGGAAGGAAGAACTATCATTTACACCGATGAATCATACGTCGATAGTTCCCATTCGTCTCACCATTCTTGGTCAGACGGTCCCACCAAAGGCATTAAAAAACCTCTATCTAAAGGTAGCCGCTTGGTCATAGTGCACGCGGGTGGTGAAGCAGGATTTGTGCCGAATGCTTTACTGACGTTCAAAGCCGGTACAAAAAGCGGCGACTATCACCACAACATGAATTCAGAGAATTACGAGAGGTGGCTCCGTACTAAATTGATGCCGAATTTACCGCCTAATTCAGTTGTGGTAGTCGACAATGCTTCGTACCACAATAAACAACTCGATGCTGCACCAACGTCCAATACAAAAAAAGCTGACATGCAAAACTGGCTCCGTCAAAAAGGAATTGAATTTCTGTATAAGCCGGATTTGTACAACTTAATAAAAAAAAATAAAGAGCAATTTAAGAAATTTAATATCGATGCCATGTTAAACGAAGCAGGCCATTCTGTACTTCGTTTGCCCCCATATCACCCAGACCTGAATCCAATAGAAATGGTCTGGTCCCAAATAAAGGGATATGTCGGCAGCAAAAATGTAAGTTGGAACCTTACACAAATAACTGACCTGGTTATTGAAAAAGTAAATTTAATGGGAGCAACAGAATGGGGGAAATTGTTCACCAACGTAAAGGGAATAGAGGCTAATTATAGTAAAAGCGATCATGTGGTAGACATGATGACAGAAACATTTGTTATTCGCGTGGGGGATGATGATTCTGACTCAAATGTTGATGAAAGCTCAAGTGAAGACAGCGACGACGATGAAATGGCCACCTCTAGCACCAACACCGCGTCCTCATCTGGTTTTCAAGTCACCCACGACGACTTAATGGAAGGAGTTTCAACATTACTTTGATTTTTTGTAATTAGATTAAACATTCTACACTAAATCAGACATGTTTTTAATTCTATTTAATGATATTTTATCTAATATATTTTTCAACGTACCTACCAATAATGAACATACGAAGCCGCGAGCAAAAACGTAGTTCAAAATAAAACAGTAGGTCTAGTACTTTCGTGCGCGAGTGTAGCCATGCGCAAACACACCCCCTCCACTGGCATCCAGCGTTCTTTTTACATGACGCGACCTGTATTTTTAGCTTGGCACAGTACTGCAACATTACGGACGCCGGTGGTGTGATAACTTTTCTTTTCAAAGTTAAGAAGTTTAATTTTTTTCTGTGGAAATAAAAATCAGACCTTAAGCTTAAAAAGTTTAAATATTAAATAAGAAAATGAGTAGTGACAGTGACGAAACATCTATAACTCCTCAAGAAATAACTATTTCAATTATCTTGTGTAAAAGAAGTCGGATAGTAGAACTAGACAATATAGTAGTTAAGATATTTAGTTTTCTTATATAGGCACTCGTATTAATGATTTAAATTATTAATTTTAATGAACTCGTACAAAAAGTATTGTTCACTATAGTGTCATAATCAAACTTTTTAATCTCGTACCTTACTTAGGCCACTCAGCAAGCTTCGTGGCCTAAACACGGTACTCGACTAAAAGCTCTCTATTATAACACGATTGTGAAAAATACTATTTTGACAGCCTGTTTGCTAATAAATCACCAATCAGAACACACCATTTTGTTTCCTCTTATATCCTATATTTATCTTTAGTTTGGTAAAAAATACATATCCTACTAATGTTATAAACGTAAAAGTTTGTATGGATGTGTGGATGTTTGTTACTCTTTCACGCTGCAACGGTTGTACAGATTTTGATGAAATTTGGAATGGAGATAGCTTATACCCTGGATTACAACATAGGCTACTTTTTATCCTGGAAAACTTAAAAGTTCCCGAGGGAACAACGATAAATGAAGTCTACGTGGACTACATCTGACCTTCCGTATATCGTCGCTCTAAGTAGCTACACACCCTACTTTTCGTCTGCCGATTCGTATATCTTAAGCACACTTGCCCTAAAATTCATCATCAGCCAGCATGGGTACTGACCTGGCTCGTCGAAGGGATTCTTGGCGACGATGGTCTCCTCCGAGGTGAGGGGTTCTGATTCACCCTCGCTGTTCACGGCGGCTACGCGGAACCGGTACTCCTTGCCAGGCGTCAGGCCGGTCACATCACACTCTGGAGGGAAGAAAAAAAATTAGTTACTTCAAGTGAAGTTGTAACGTGGTGAGAAGTACTTTGTAAAGATAATAATTACATACATACATAATGTCACGCCTTTATTCCCAGAGTAGGGTAGGCAGAGCAACAGAATACCAACAACTCTAAACTTGTTGATAATTCTGTAACAGCATTTTGCATAGTCAGGCTAAGATGTTTACCAGTGCATTAGTGACAGGTTGCAAGCCCATCGCCTAACAGTACTACAAGCCCTTATTCCCTTAGTCGCCTCTCACGACATCCACGGGAAGACATGGAGTGGCACTATTCTAACCCGGCAACCACACGGGTAATAATTGGAAGTCATAATTTTTATATTGCTGGAAACGTAAACTTTTTCCAATTTCTTAAATATCCTACGTGTAGGTTAGGTTTGATTTATAGTAATCCTAAAAGGACAATTTCTTAAATACATACGTTGTGAGTTGCGATAAGTATGAAATATAACATTATGTTTTCAAATAATTATGTCAGACAAAATAGAACCAAGACATGGGAAAAAAACCGATCTATAATTCAAAGAATTTGACGACACGTTGGCCTAGTTGGGAGTGACCCTGCCTCCGAAGCCAGCGGTCCTGGGTTCAAATCCCGGTAAGGGCAGATGTTTGTGTGATATGTGCAAATATTTGTTTTTGAGTAAATTACGTATTACGACATAAGGAGGGCCGCCAACTCAGCGCGCACATTCCAGTGACCGACTACACGAGGCTATCTACTTCAATGTAGATTCACTTATCGTTCACACTTCGAGCAATTGTCATCTCGCTTAGGATTAATTTCTGTAACATTTGTTTTAATTTGACGACACGTTGGCCTAGTTGGGAGTGACTCTGCCTCCGAAGCCAGCGGTCCTGGGTTCAAATCCCGGTAAGGGCAGATATTTGCGTGATGAGCGCGAATATTTGTTCCTGAGTCTTGGATGTTTTCTATATATATTTAAGTATGTATTTCGCTATCTAAGTATGTTTATCGTTGTCTAGTACCCATATTACAAGCCTAGAGCTTAGTTTGGGACTACGTCAATTTGTGTGAGATTGTCCCCTGATATTTTTTTTTTTTTTTTTTTTTTAATTAAAATAGTAATAAAAGTTTTTGGTTTTTTTTCGAACCTCCGATAGCAGCTAACGTAAGTAGTATGTATTTCTCTATATAAGTATGTTTATCGTTGTCTAGTACCCATAGTACAAGCCTAAAGCTTAGTTTGGGACTAGGTCAATTTGTGTGAGATTGTGCCCTGAAAGATATCCATGGAGTAATATTTATAGTGGTACCTATGCTGCATTGCCTTATGGTAACGACGCAAGCTATAACTCATTTGTAGATTCACAAGAGCTGAACAAAATACGACTACTAATTTTTTTCTTGAAGCTCACTTGTAATCTACACTAATAATATAAAGAGGAAAGAATTGTATTTTGTATGTTTGTAACGAATAAACTCAAAAAATACTGAACCGATTAGAATGCTAAATTATCACAGAGTAACATAGGCTTTGTTTTATTTTTCTACGCAGACAGAGTCACAGGCAACAGCTAGTTATGATTATCTTTGTAATTTAGTACTCGAGCTAATTACTACTAGATGACAAAATACCAGTCATAACACTTACTAGGCTCGTTGGACCTGGCACAAGGCACCCAGACGCCGGTGTCGGTGTCCAGTTTGTCCACCTGGTAGTATTCGATGGGGGCTCCGCCGTCGTCCTTGGGTCTCTTCCACTTGAGCGTGGCGCCTTCCTTGTGCACATCCGAGATCTGGAGAAAAGTGTCACGACATCGCAAATTAAGTTTACAGAGAAAGAAGTATCGGACCGTCCAATTTTAACGAACTTCGTTACATAAATACCCAAAAATAAGAAACAATATATCAAAGCTCAAATAAAGTTAATTCTAGTAAGCTGTCATCCCAGTCAATCTGAATTGGCATAGACTATTGTAACAAGAAAGAATATTGCTTTAAGTACTGGCTTCAAAAAAGTACAGGTCAGAAAAAAAACACTAATTCTCACAACCAAAAGACTTTTATATATATTCTTTTTAATGAAATACATATTTACAACCTCCTATACAACAAACGTGATTTATTTAGCCGTTTTTGCAAGATTTAGTTACAAATAGACACCGGGACGGATGAAACTTATAATATAGTGTCTAATGCAACTAATCGACTGTTCTGTGACTCAACCTCGTATATAGAATATTGACTAGTATAAACTGACACTCACTAAGTACGCGAGTGCATACTAAGTGCGTGTCAGTTTATACTGGACAAATTCTATATAAGAGGTTGGGTCACAGAACTGTCGTAATGTTATATAATGGTGCGGAACCCTTCGTGCGCGACTCGCACTTGGCCGTTTTTTTTTTGATAAATGAAAAGCAATGTGTAGAACGAACCTGCAACGGTCCCTCCGGCTTGGTCGGCTTGTCGGTGACCAGCACGTTGATGGTGACGGCGTCGCGGCCGCTGGAGTTGACCGCCGAGACGGTGTACTCGCCGGAGTCGTCGCGGCGCGCGGGCCGCACCACCAGCTTGGTGAAGTAGTCGGGGCTGTCGATGCTCACCGCCTTCGAGGGTCGCAGCGGCATGTTCTGGGCTCTGTGGAGGAAGGCGACTGTGTCAGATGGTAGACTGTATTCAAAATAGAAGCCGTAACTCGTGCTATAACCGGTATCTACTACTCTAGTGTTTTACCAACCGCTAACACAAATGGCAGTATATCAGACAAAGCTACTGTAGCAAATGCAACCTTATTCCTAACGGTATAGGATTGAATTTAGTTATGAGAGCAGAATTATACTAGGTAGCTTACATCAAAATAATTTGGAATTAACGTTTTCTAATTATAAAATCTTGTGCAAGCCACTTATTGAATACTATAACTCCTTTTTTTGTATTAAATGGAAATCTCTCTTATAGAGGGTAATTTTTTAATAGGTGCACAAATTTTAATATTTGCTTCGCTTGTTAATCAATAACACATGTTGTGTTATTTTTACTCTAGCTTAAAAATATTAGAGATATTGCCGATTCAATGATTCCACTAACTAAACGATAGAGATCTTTGTTCTGCAGAAGAGGGCTATTCGTGCTGTCTACAAGATGTGCCAGAGAGACTCGCTTAGAGATAAGTTTAAAGAAATTAATATATTGACCATGCACAGTCAATACATCTATGAAAACATTATGTATGTTCATAAAAACATCGCTAAATTCAGAAAGAACTGTGACATACATAATGTTAATACCAGAAATAAACATAAGCTCGCAGTGCCCTTCACGCGGCTCCATAAAATAAAAAACTCTTTTATGGGTAATTGTATTAGGTTCTATAATAAGCTCCCAAGTAATGTTACTGAACTATCAGTAAATAAATTTAAGAGTTACGTTAAGCTTAACTAATTTCTAAAGCATATTATAGTATTAAAGACTATATTAATGATAACAATGCTTGGGACTGAATTGCTTGTAATAAAATGTTTAGTCCTTACGACAAAATGTTGCAAACGTCGAAAAAAAAAAGAGATCCGACAGAGTTTCTTACAGGTTCTTCTCTGTTCGGTCGCGATTTGAACCTGCAGTCAATTTAGGCTAAGTCGCTACTATGACGTTTCAAAAGAGTTTATTATTTGTAAACCTACTTGAATAAAGATTATTCTGATTCTGATATTCATGGACCCTCTAATGCAGGGGTGCGAGGAGAGGGGAGTGTAGTTCAGCAAGTTAATAAATGAAATTTCAAATTTAGAATATCAGTAGGAGAGGGGCTTGTTGTCTGATAAGTTGTACATGAAATTTCAAATTTCGAATATCAATACAGTGTATCGCATACCTACAGCTTGACAACCCATGTCAACATTTCTAGCGTGACTTTGTGTCCACACGAGAAGGTAAAAGAGAGATAATTTGCAACAAATAAAATATTTTTTGAACTCGTTTTACTGTCGTAATATATTATATTAACAATACAAAATCATATGTTAAAATTTGTGCACTGATAAAAAAAATACCCTGTATTATATTCTGTATTTAGTACTAAACCCTTCGCCCTTTGTAGCTTCATACGGACGAGGATAACAGGACGTACCTCCATTCCACAGCGGGAGCAGGCTCCCCAGTGATCACCGCCTCGAGCTTGAGCGTGGCGCCAGCGGAAATGGTGACATCCCTCAGGTGGCGCCTGTCGATCTTGGGCGCCAGGAACCGCGGCTTGGCCACGAAGTTCTTGGAGGCGTCAGAGGGCTTGCTCTGACCGGCTTTGTTAATGGCGACCACGCGGAACTGGTACTCGTTGCCCTCGATTAAGCTGGAAGATAACAGTATTTGGTAATGGCAAAATTTGCAGGCCGTATATCATACCACGATCGCACAAGAAAAAGGCTTTTTGTGCTTCGTGGAGGACGAGAGATGAAATTTGCGCGCGCCCTGATGGCAGTGTTCAATTCAAATAACTACTGTTTATTACAAAACTACAACATTTATTATTAACTGGTTTACCAGAAATAAGAAGTTATAAATACTTAACTATTGAATCAAAAATAGTAAAAACGTTTGGTTTTGAAAATTCAACCAAAAAGGTGTCATGTTAGAAAAATGTAGCTGTCGAGGATTTTGTTTCATTTCGTGTTTTCACGTTTAACATTCTCAAGGAAATATTATCAAGTTTGATAATCCAAAGAACACTACAGCAATTAATGTTTGAAAAATATTTTATCTACGCACATATCATTAGTGCTATAAAATGCGTTCAGAAACCATAGGAAATGACCAGCATTATTACAACCAATTTTACTATGAGAACTATCTTGTCTGTGGTAGTAAATAAAATCTGTACAGGGGCCGGTTTCTCAAAACTCACTAGACTAATATTATTAGTTCACACAGTACAGTTTTCTACAAGTCTACTAGTGAAATGTACCGCATGGATTAATATTATTAGTGTAGTGAGTTTCGACAAACGGACCCCTGTAATGTTATTACAGTGTCGATTTTTGTAACATTATTAGTTTAAATTTGGAACAGCTATTAAAACTCAAGAGGGTCTCCATTCTAGTAACCATAGATATTAAAACAATTACCGATACGAAACGTCAATACAATATATTTTTTTTAATATAAATCGCACGACATTAAATTTGATCTCAATTGACATGAGAATAGGGACTTCATTCGTTTGCCTATGATTTAAATAAAGAAAGTCTTGATGGAGGATCGAATTGCCGCCATTATTGTTGTCATTTGTTTATTGGTTTTTTGCTGTTACGAACGTAGGATTGTGAAAAGTTGTTTGTTTGTTGTGTATATGTATGTGTGTAGATAAAGTAGTGTATACAACTGTACATAATAAGGCCTTAAACCACTAGTGTGATCCTATTATAAAACGAGCGTCCACTCGTGTTTTAAGGCCTCTCATTATGCATCAGTTGCATAATAGTAGTTCATGCCATGCTATGGCAACTTAGTACATTAGTGGTGGTTCGCCACCCCGCCCGTCTCAACCTCTCCTTCGACCCCGCTTAAGTGGGGCCGGTAGCGCCATCTACCCTACTATGCGATTAATATTTTAGTATTACATGGACTTGCCTAAAACTTTAGTGTTGCAGATGATTTAAAAAAAAGCACTGTTTAGGAACCATTAAATACTTAATAATAACGCAAAAAAAGAAATTTATTTACTATTGTTATTTATAAAAATAGGGGAAAGAGGGGCCGCTATCACTGGAGGCAGCTTAGAACAAATGCGTTCAAAGACGTATTTTTAGTGCGATTATGGTCCTAATCATTTTTTTGGGCGTGCAACACTGACCCACACAACTGTAACTTGACAGATTTGATGTTTGACACAACATGAACGAACCAGTAACATATTTTGATCACGCCTGATATGTTCTTTTTTGTATAACTTACACTAAATCAACCTTTAACCCCTTTTTTAATATAATATTTTAACAGTGTTTAAACCTTTAATAGTTAATGTGTGCCAACAACGCGTCTTAACTATTAGTGGTCTTTAAATACTGTTGTGATGAATAAAGGGGTCAGCGAATAACTTACGTATGTGGTTATGTATAAGCACGTGCCTACACACACATACGCATAGCTGAGCTTTCTACTAGACGAACTAGATGGCTGCACGTATCGCAAGAACAGAAAAAAGAGCAGAGTTACCAGTCTATACCCTAGTATACAATAGTAGTTTTTGGTTTATGCAACTGGTGCATAATGAGAGTTAAAACACGAGTGTGGTTTTATGAATCGAGCTACCACTAACAAGAAAGTTCTCATAGTAAAACTGGTTGTAATAACGCTGATAATTTTCTATGGGTTTTGAATGCATAATAGAGGACTTATGATATGTGTGTAGATAAGCTACTTTTATTACATCACCAATAATGCTAAGCTTGTATTACAAACTCACCCGTTGACGGTAGCCGAGGGCGTGGGCGTGTGCGTCTCGACGGCCTTCTCCCAGAGCGGACTGTACTTGTCCTTCTTCTCGACGATGTAGCCGATGATGGGCGAGCCGCCGTCCGACAGCGGCGCCTCCCACTTGAGGTCGACGTGCGTGGCCGACCAGTCGTCCGGCACGGGCGCGGACGGCGCGTCCGGGACCGCTGTACGGATAAAAAACGTTAGCCATTGGAATAGCTTGAGGTAGCGAAAAGTTGGTAACAGTGAGGGTGTGACAATGACAATAACTACACTCCGTTATCAAGCTGGCAGTTTGGTGGCTCCTACCATTAGTGATGTGCAATGTCACTTTTTTATCGAGTTTTCAGATATGATAAGAAAGTTATCTAATTTATTAAGTAACCCGCTCATTCTGCGTGCTAATCTTATCAGGATGAGGAAAAGATGCAAGGAGTGGAAATCACAAATGAGCATGCATCATAAACGGAGAAATAAATGAAAAAAGTCCAGCACTTTAGAATCATGAAGTTTTTGCCAGTTACATCCGTAGAAGTAGAGCGGTCATTTTCATACCTAAAATGGATTTATTCAAGTAGAAGACGAAATCTTACACCTAGAAGTCTTGAACAGATTTTGACGTTACGTTCAGTTACCTTCAGACGAGAGTCATTTGAGTTATTATTGATATTGAGTTTACCTGAAATATACACGGCGGGAAAGAGTAACCCGCCAAATTTTAACCATAGATTCTAGAGCCTATTTGGAGTATAATGTGGTGTATCGTAGTCCTATAATGCATAATTTTCGAGATTTTTATTTTTTTAAACACAATTCCATAGTTCATTTAATTTGAACTTTGTCACCTATAACCTAAAGAATAATTTACTAAGAAATTGATTAAATTAATTTATGTTGTACGTCGATGATTTTGCTACTTACAACATGAATCTATCTAGTAAATAATGCTTTAGGTTAAGGTGACAGAGTTCAAATTCAATTAAGTATGGAAATGTTTTTTAAATAATAATAATTTCGGAAATTATGCTTTATTGGACGTCATGTTATACCACACTATATACTCCAAATAGGCTCTAGAATCGATGGTTAAAATTTGGCGGGTTACGTACTCGTTCCCACCCTGTATGTATATCTGAAAATTGTATAAACGTTTTTTATTGACATTGCACATCACCATCAAACTGCCCGCTTGATAGCGGACTCTAACAATAACTATATTTCCGCCGCTCTTAAAGGTTGGATATGACAGCTGTCTAAACAGGCCTCTCTTATTTGGCCCACGGTATCATCATCTAGTTCTCTGTCTATAGAAAACATGCATTATATTATCTAATCATTATTCGCACTAATCATAGCAAAAAAATTAAGTACAACTCTGAAATGGAAAAGGGTGTAATAGAATCGTTTTATGAAGAATATTCATAATTACAATAAATATTTTGAATTAAAACTTGTCTGCTGTGACTCACTGAAGGGGTCCTTGGCGATGATGGAGCCGAAGGTCTCCAGCGGCTCCGACTCGCCTTCCTTGTTTATTGCCTTCACGCGGAATTTGTACTCGTGGCCTGGGATCAAGCCGTCCACCTTAGGAAGAGAAAGCATATAAGAAACAAAGGAAAAAAAAAATAGCAGGTGCAAACGGACGACTTTATCTTCATTAACTGATTCTTAGTGCATGCGCTGACAGTTAATGCAAATCTAACCCCACATCTTAAGAAATAAGGTCACTATTACATACGCGTTGCTATGAGAAGTACGCCCTTTTTCCTAAGGAGGGCAACGTAAGTTATTCCCAGAGGGCGGAATTTCTCATGGCAAAAATTCATAGGGATAGAACGAAGTATTTTATCGACTATCGACAAGTAGTTCTGGTTCACGTTGCTCAAGATCTTTTACCAAATAGAATTATACCTCCTATCGATACATTATACTTAGCAAAATATTTTTCCAATATTAACAATGCCCTCTAGCAGCGGTCTTTTAGATTAATATAGTTTTTAGTAAATTTAGGTGTAATTTTCATTATTATTGTATAGTTCTATGTCTTAGCTTTATTTACATTTGTTATTTACCGTTAATAAAGACATGTGTTTTAGACAAAAATAACATAATATTTGTAAATTAAATCCTAAAACTTCACATATTGTTGAAAACAATAACTAAATTGCGAATCAATAATGACATTTACATTTTAATATAAAAGCAAAACTAAAATAACAGAGATACACACAATATCGATAACTGGAAAAGTCGATAAAGCAAAATGTTCTATCCCTATGACATTTCATTTTTTGCCATGAGAAATTCCGCCCTCTGGTTATTCCATCAGTTGAACTTGCCAACCATGTAAACAAACCTTTTACCTAACTAGTTCTCCATCACTACTAAATCCATATGCTATTTCACGACTCTTCATTCCAATGCTCATTGAACAATATCCTCGTAATATCACTTAAAGTTCGATATTTCAGTAAAAGTTTGAAATTATTTTGCAGTTGACGTTGTTCCGACATATTCCAACGACAATGACACATTTGTTTCGTTTCAAGTCTGCAATTGTCCTTGATAGCTGCCTGACTAGTGTTGGCCAAATGAAGACTATAACGATAAGTAGTGTAAAAACCATTTTAATTATAACAGTTCAGTACGTTACGTTACGTTATGATATCTAGACACTAGGGTTTGTGCAACGCTTACACTGGTAAAAAAAAACTTCTTCCTCAACCGATTCTAGTGATTCTGATAAAAAATAAATTATAAGCATTTTTAATCTTTATCTACTTTTCCCATCACTAGTAAACTCATAGAACTATACACAGTCTAAATATGACGGCGCTTTGTTTATATCGTTCAGAAGTTCTATTGAATTCGACTTTAGGCAATGCATATTTACGCTGAATAACTTTAAAAACGCTATCTAAAGGCACTGAAATCCTGGTAACATTACCTCCATCTCCGGCACGTTGCCCAGGGTCTTGCCCACGGGCACCCAGCTCCCTGTCTCCGGGTCGTACTTCTCGACGAGGTAGGCCTCGATGGGCTCCCCACCGTCGTCCTTGGGCCTCTTCCACTTGAGGGAGCAGCCGTCCTTGTGGATGTCTGACACCTCCAGGGGGCCTTCGGGCTTCTCGGGTTTGGCTGGAGGAATAACATTGGCATGATGTATTGGGTATTGGAATACTACAAATTACTATAGGTAAAGAAAAAGATAAAGAGACATTTATTCGCAACACTACAAAATGACATTACATAGATACAAAAAGAACAAGGCACTGGGAAACTGTTGCGAAACGGTCCCAACTCAGCATTAGCTAGCCGTAAAGCCAGCGCTGGTCTTCCGTTGGAACCGCTTGGTGAAGAGACGGAAAATGACACTTAACACAAAACAACGTAAAAAGAAAAATAAAAAGGGTTATTATACAATTTGCAACTGGTGAAACAAATAATACTAATAATAATAGGTCGATTCACAAGAGCTGGCACGAATGGAAAGAATGAGTGGATGATGATCTATGTGTGCTTCGCAAAATCGTTATAAACGGGTTGATTCAATAAGTAATAATCGTGTTTTTAGACAATCCTGTTCTATAACCAGGGATCGGACAAATGGGTGTCATTACTCGCAATAATGTGGACATGACTCCAATTTTAATTAAACAAATTAAATTACATTAATTTATTTCTCATCTGAACTTATATATTTAACGTTTGCAGGATAGTCTTAAATAATTAATACAAAGACGTCAGGAGTGGCCATTGATATTATATTAATTTAAGTACATAAGTTTGCTCCATTAACATCCGTGGATTGCGAAATGAGCTTTAACCTTATAAGTTTATTTTAGCCGTGAAAAGGAATAAAATAACCACTTAAAAACATATAAAAAATACTGTGTGTTTGCTTTAATAAATCTACACAATAACAAGTTATTGTATCATCTATTTATTAATTATTACTGCCTTGCAGAGGATTAAAATTATTTTTAGGGTAAGTAATCAATTAATGTAATTTAATTTGTTTAATTAAAATCTATGAAGTCATGTCCACATTATTGCGAGTGATGACGCCCATTTGTCCGATCTCTGTCTATAACCGACTAAAACAGTGTAAACGATATTAGTAAAATATTCAATCATGGTGAAAATTCAAATGTCGTTGACTGGACTGGTACACAATGCTTCGTAGCATTACATCCGCAGTCAGTAATTACATCCGTAGCCATATATTTTACCCGCTTGGTCCTAGTAATGTGCAGACTATATGCAATTTTATCTTATAATTCCAGTTGTTTACAAAATAACAGTTCAATCCATAATAATTATCTATGTTTTCGCCTATTCTACAAATCGCCATACGATTAAATAAATAAATTGGTTAATTGGGATTGAAAAATAAAACATTTTAGACTCCATTTTAGTTGCTTTTAAGTTCGAAATCAGAGCCTTGCAGTTCCGTACTCAAAAGGTCCAAATTTTGCGAACTAAAATGTAGCCTCGTATATCGTCTATTTACTGTATCAACCTCTTATTTAAGCGAATACTTTGATAGAGAATTAGTCTTTATACTTCTTGGAACGTGAGTGCTTTTCCTACTTATCAATTAACCAATAATCCATAAACATTCATCAGTCGTTGAATGAAGCCTCCTGGATCCCGCATCCTTTATAAAGAGCGAAATGGACGCTCACTTTAAGTCCTGACACTACGCAAATAATATCATCCGAAAAAACCGAGTGTACATAATATTTACCGCTAAAAACGATAGCAAAAATGTAGACCTTAAATCCAGCGGCGGAAGGTTCAAGACTCAAGGGCAAAATACTTTATAAAGGACTCTCGGCTTTTATAAAAAAATTGACAGGATCCAGGAGGATAGAAGGTATAAAACAGTTCTAAATTTGAATTTGACTTTTGTCGCGCCATTTTGCGGCAGACGATGGGTGCAAAATTACATTAAAAATGTGGTCACCGTAGCATGCGAATAAAACGATTTATCTTATCCTTAAACGGGCCGTTTCGGATACACTTCGACCCCTTTAGGATCTTTTGTGCAAATACCCTCTTACACACTCAGCTGTTTGCATCATGCAGGTTTCCTCACGATGTTTTTCCTTCAACTTAAGAGCATAAAATACTCAACTTTTTTTTTTATGGAATAGGAGGCAAACGAGCAGACAGATCGCCTGATGGTAAGCGAATATTGTCACCCATAGACACCAGCAGCACCAGAGAAGTTACAGGTACGTTGCCGGCCTTTTAAATGAGAGTACGCTCTTTTCTTGAAGGTTTGAAGGTTGTATTGGTCCGGAAATACCGCAGGCGACAGACCATTCCACAGTTTAGTTGTGCGTGGCAGGAAATTCCTAGTAAAACGCACGGTTGTGGACTGCCAACCATCTAAATGATGGTGGTGGAAATTCTGTCGCGTAGGACGAAGGCGGAAGGATGTGGCAGGAATTAATCCGAACAGCTCCTCGGAGCACTCCCCGCTATACAGGCGATAGAGAATGCATAGCGATGCTACATCTCTACGCAGCGCCAAAGAGTCTAGCCGATCAGAAGTACGCTGGCAGCCGACAATTCGAGTCGCTCTCCGCTGGATGCGGTCAAATCTAATCTAATCTAATCTAATCTAAAATATAACTTAGAAACTCATTGGTGCGTCCAACTACAGAAAGACGTATCCACTTTTTTCCTAAGCGCATTGTAATAAGGGCCAAAAGTGCATACATCTCTTTGTAGTTGACATTCATGGTCATGGACACGCTAGCCTAGTTGGGAGTGACCCTGCCTTCGAAGCTAGGGGTCCTGGGTTCAAATCCCGGTAAGGGCAGATATTTGTGTGATGAGCACAAGTATTTGTTCCTGAGTCTTGGATGTTTTCTATGTATTTAAGTATATATTTCTCTATATAAGTATGTTTATCGTTGTCTAGTACCCATAGTACAAGCCTAGAGCTTAGTTTGGGACTAGGTCAATTTGTGTGAGATTTGTCCTGTGTGTGATTATTATTATTATGGTGACCGTGGAGGTTCAAACTCGGTACCTTACGATCCCGAGTAGACCCCCTAAGCCGCTAGGCCACCGACGCTCTCAGAGAGATGCAACTTAGTGACGCTTTTGGAAATACCACAATATCTATAGTAGCAAATACTCACAAATAACAATGATATCGATTTCGGCGGTGTCCTGTCCATACTTGTTGACGGCCTGAATCTTGTACGTCCCTGAGTCCTTGCGTTTTGGACTCGAGTGCAGATATTTGCTGAGGTACGGCACGTCCACCACTGTAACAAGAGCCCGCAGTTTAGTAATATGCAAAGAATTTACTGTCAGTACCAAATAATGCCCTTCTAAAGTCGGGCGCAAGTGCAAGTTGATAGTCAATGCAAAGGCGTTTGGGTAAAAGTGTTGTAAAAGTTATATATTCTTTTATGTGAGCGGCCATTCGTAATAGTGGCCTATTTTGTTACACAATGTCATCATTTCAAGTGTGATGCATTGACATGAGTCGAGATATTTAAATATTGATATCTGGGTGTACTTTTAGTACCAAAATCTGAAAACTTAAATAATTAATATCTCGTCTCCGATATTATTAAAAGCCATAAGTTACATGTATCTATGTGTATTAAGAGGTCCTCTAAATAACTACGTCATCAGTGGCCGCTGAAAAAAAAAACGACAATATTCTTCATACAAACTTACCCAATGCCCTTTAACCCTACCTCTTAAGAAATAAGGTCACAGATACAAACGCGGTTCTATGAGACATAGGCTCTTTTTGCCAAGGAGGGCAGTATATATTTTTGAAGCTGGGCTCGCCCTTGTATGTTTTTTTTTAAACTAATGTAACATTACATCGTCCACATTTTTTCGTGACAGAAATCAAATAAAAATATATGATTACTTTGGCGACCTAGCGACATCTAGTGACAACTTGCAACAATCAACTCGACAGCGCCGCCAGCGTCAGACAGCGCAAATCTGCCAGTGCGCTACATCGCGCTAAGGAAGTTTCTTCAGTCGGTTGAGTATATACCACTTCCAACTTCATCCAAAATGGACTTCGGTCCCCAGGCATAACACCCGCCTGGAGAGGGATCTCTCTATTCTCCTCTCTTCTTACATTACAAAGACCACTTACGCTTGAGCCCTCCGCCGCTACTAACGCTCTTGCCGTTGAGGGCCCACGACACGTCGGGCGCCGGCTCGCCGGACACCTTCACGTCGAGCGCGATCGGCTCGCCCTCGCGCACCTTGATCGTGCGCAGGTTGCGCCGGTCGATCTTTGGTGCCACTGGGAAAAAAATACAAATATATCGATAAAACAAGAAAAGGATCCAAAGGGTGATGGGCAATTTTGTATGGACCCCGTCCCCCCCCCTCCAACAGTAACGGGCTGCAGGTCTATATGTTCATTAGGACCCAATAAAAGACAAAATACTTATCTTCGTAGCAAAATCAATGGGATTTTTTAATGAAAACAAAGGGCCAGGCAAGGCAAATCATCTACATACGTGTTCATTTTCAAACAAATTCCATAGTTCCATACGATAAGATTATGATTTTTCAAGAAAACCCCATACATATGGTGATCGTCGCCATAGAAAAAATACATCATATTGCAAAGATCTATAAACTGGCACATGTTTCATCACTGTTGGTGGGTGGGGACATTTTTACCCATCGTCCTTTACATTAATGGAGAAAAGATCAGTTTATTTTTGTATATGAATGGCACTCGACTCGCTAGAAGAGATTGTCAACATGACAACTCAACTTTTTTCAATATAGTCTTCCACAGATAATGCTAAGAACTGCCATTAGATTTCAAACTTGACAGGCCATACTGCCAGATTGTGCCGATATTCAATATAAAATTTAGTAAAAATAATTGCAAATGTCTCTGGAATAATAGTAAAATATAAATGTAATGCAGTTAAATGTACCGTTTAAGTTTTATATACAGTAAAATAGGTTTGTAGCCAAGTTTTGAATATAGGAAATAAACCTTGGCTGATTTTACACCTCCTTAGTCTGAAATGATGTATGTACTAGTGGATTGTGTTATTTATTTTTATTTTGTTATTTTTTTGTGTTCCGGCGTGGGGATAAGACAACCGGTGAAATTGCTAGCATAGAGGCATTCTATCTTAGTCCTCAGGGTTGGCGACGCATTTGAGGTCTTAGGATTATAGTTTTGAGAATTCAAATGTCTATGGGTCTCAGATTCCACTTACCATCAGGTGGCCTGAGTACTCGTGTGCCTTCTCCTTAACATAAAAAAAAAAAAAAAAATCTACATTTTTAAACTAAACCCATAACTCCCTTGGGAGGTAAATAGGCTATAACTGCCCCATACGCCTGCGTGTTATAACACCCTTTCCGAGCATGTGTGATGAAATAATACATTAATAATGGTACTCACGCCTCCTCGGCTTGCAGACGACGGACTTGCTGGCGTCGCTGGGCTCGCCGGGGCCGGCCTCGTTGATGGCCTTCACTCTGAACTCGTACTCGGTACCCTCGTCCAGGTTCGGCACGGTAGCCTTCTCGTTGTCGTTGGGGCCGACCTAAAAACAAACATGGCTTTGAGATGATATGTAATGTCGCATAAGAGCTGTTTTTAACCGGCTGCTTTAGTCTACTTTTCCTTTCACTAGTGAACTCATCAAACTATAGACAATATATAAAATAGCTATGCCCTACACGGTCCATCATTGAACTCTTAGCCCTAAGTTAACACCTGTAACACACATTGTGGAAAAGCAATAAAGAAATGAGTATTGAATATCAACATGGCGGCGCTTTGTTTACATAAATAAATAAATACATATCTGGGGACAATGTCACACAAATTGACTTGGTCCCAAACTAAGCTCTAGGCTTGTACTATGGGTACTAGACAACGGTAAACATACATACTTAAATACATAGAAAACATCCAAGACTCTGGAACAAATACACACGCTCATCACGAATATCTCCCCTTACCGTGATTTGAACCCGGGACCGCTAACGTCGAAGGCAGGGCACTACCAACTACTAACTAGTGTCGTGCGTGTATAATGAATCGTTTTCTCGATTAAATAAAAAGCCGGTAAATATCTGTTATATTACCATACTAGCGACTCGCCCTCGCTTCGCTCCGGATTAAAGTATTATACATATAAACCTTCCTCTTCAATTAGTCTATCTATTAAAAAAAACCGCATCAAAATCCGTTGCGTAGTTTTAAAGATTTAAGCATACATAGGGATATAGGGACAGAAAAAGCGACTTTGTTTTATACTATGTAGTGAAGTATTGTTACTAACGGTATTTCTATCGTTAACGGGTTGTAATACAAGGCCGCAACGAGTAGAACCTTCTATTATGTAACGTCAAGGTCCATCGGCCATTCGAGAAGGAATTCTGGAATATTCGGCGTTTGCGAGTATAAAAGGTAAGGCGTGCGTGCGGCGTTTCATTCCTTACTTGGAGAGCGAACAGTGCGAACAAGAGCGACCCGAGCGATCATCTGAGTATACGAAGTTTATTGTGCGATAATTGTTTGTGATGATTAAGTGAGTGTGTTAATTAAAGTCTGCTCTTAATTATCGGTGTGTTCGAGCATTTCTATCAGATACCTATCAGTTTTCCCCGTGTGGTCGCCGGGTTAGAATAGAGCTACTCCATGTCTTCCTGTGGATGTCATAAGAGGCGACTGAGGGAATAAGGGCTTGTAGTACTGTTAGGCGATGGGCTTGCAACCTGTCACTAATACACTGGTAAACATCTTGGACTACTTGTGCAAAATGTGGTTTCAGAATTATCAACAAGTCTTTTTAGAGTTGTTGGTACTTCTGTTGCTCTGCCTACCCCACTCTGGGAATGAAGGCGCGATGCTATGTATGTATGTGTATGTACCTACCCCCACGTACGTAGCAGTATTTAAAACGCAATATAACGTACCTCGCAAGCCTTCACCCACTTGGGTGAGCCGACCTCCCTCTTCTCGATGATGTACCCAGTGATGGGTGCACCACCATCTTTGATGGGTTTCTCCCACTTCAGGTCCACGTGGTCGCGGTCCCAGTCCACCACTTCTGGCGTGCCAGGCTTGCCGGGCTCGTCTGGGGGTAGAGAAAGCCAGTTAATGGGTAGACTTTGTATGGTTAATTTTCGTCACACAACGGAAGAGTTTTATAGAAAATTTAATTCCAGAGCGTACCCAGCTTCTTGGTCTTTACCCTAATGACAACTTTATTAATTCTTCCCGCAAAAACATGACCTTTCATCCTCGCGAGGCCAACCATACTAAAACAGAGATTTTTTTGTTAGTGGGATATTGAATCTTCCAACAAAGTAATAAAGTTAAGTTACCTTTTAATAAAAATTAGCTTTGTGCTCATTATAATAGAGTTGAAACTAAATTGCCTTGATTACGTACTTAGGTCTCACAGTGTTTCGGTGTCGGCCACAAAAACTAGTTTCGTACGGACACTAAGACCAACGCGTTACAAACCCTGAACACTAAACTGGAACATCGCAATTCACCTTGATTATCAACTAAACTTTCATCATCATGAAAATCTCACCGAACGGATTCTTCGCAATGATAGCATGCTCCGCTTCCAACGGCTCCGAGACGCCCTCGTTGTTGACGGCCGACACCCGGAACTTGTACTCGTGCCCCGGCACCAGGTTTTCCACCTCGGCCTTGGGGTCCTTGGTCTTGAGCGCGGGCAGCCAGCGGCCGGTCTCCGTGTCGAGCTTCTCCACCAGGTAGTGGTCGATGGGCGCGCCGCCGTCGTCCAGAGGCGGGTTCCACTTGAGCGTGCAGCCCTCCTTGTGGATGTCCGAGATCTGGGGGGGGGGGGGGGTTTAAGTAGTGCTAGTTACGAAGAAGTAATACTTTCGACAGTTTATAACTACAGATATACAACTATCGTTTGAATGTGTTCAGGAACCGTAGAAAATGACCAGCATTATTACTAACGATTATACTATGAGAACTTTCTTGTCTGTGGTAGTAGGTAAAATCTGTACTGTTCTATTAATACAGTATCGATTTTTGTAAGGTTATGAGTTTAAATTTGGAACAGCTGTCAAAGCTCTAAAGGGTCTCTGTTCTAGTATCCATAGATATTAAAACTATTATCGATACGAAACGTCAATTCGGTATTTTGTTTTAATATAAACCGCACGACATTTGATCTCGAGTGTCATGAGAATAGGGTCTTCAGTCTATGATTCAAACAAACATTTGTCTTGACGAAGGATCGAATTGCCGCCATTTTTGTTGTTATTTGTTTGTTGGTTATTTCTCTACGGGTTCTGAACCCATCTTAGAGTATTTATGATATGTGTGTAGATAAAGTAGTATGCAACTGTACATAATTAGGCCTTAAAACACTCGTGTGATCATATTATGAAACGAGCTTTATAAAACCACACTCGTATTTTAAGGCATCTCATTATGCATCAGTTGCATAAACTACTATTAATCAATAACATCTAAATCAATAATTCCACGGGCCATTTTGACAAACATCGTGTCAGATGTAGCTTAGATAGCGTCGCTACACCCGCACGCTCTTGACAAAAAATCAGCTAAAATAACAGAAGGAAAATTGTGTGCAAATTTTGGTTGTTTGTTGCTTCACCAGAAAACGATGCATTTTGAGGTTATAAAAGTGTTTAATTACATGAAACAATGAATAAATAAGTAACCATAAGTTTCACTTTCATTTTGTGTACCAAGTGGCCACTGAGTTTCACAGACTTGGCTCACCTTGAGCGGTCCCTCGGGCTTGGCGGGCACGTCCAGCACGTTGATCTGTATGGTGGCCTCGTCCTTGCCGCTGCTGTTCTCGGCCTTCAGCACGTACACGCCGCTGTGCTTGCGCGCCGCCACCGCCACGGACAGCTTGGTCCTGTACTCCTCCGCGTCCACGGACAGGTCGTCGCGCGTGGACAGGCGCTCCTTGTTGTGGAACCTGGGGGATTCGATGTTACAAATGAAAACTATACACATGTGGTGGAATCGGGATCATTTCATAACCAACGTTTCACATATGATTCGACCCCGGATTTTTGTGGCATTGACGTCACAATAGGGTAGTTCGGGGAGTAAATGGAACGGTGTTAATTAATAAGGTAACATAGTCTATTGGTGTTCTACGGAATCAAATATTTATAATCAGGCATTCACGATATTTTATATCTTAGGTCAAAACTTAATTTTGTTGTAAGGTTAAAACTGATCAATTGACAAATATAATTCTAATATGTTTAATTATGTTCCACTGTTCCATTTACTGGATGGAACGGTTATTTAATACGAAAAACTGCCGGATTTAACCGAATTAATTGTAATAACTAAGTAGGTATTCACGATAAAAATCACCTATTCAATTGATCAACGTTATCTTTTGATTACTGCAAACCTATGTTAACCTGTACGTACATTAAACTGGTTTTTTTTTTCGGTCGCTCACTTTTTGTCTGTCAAAAGCCAGTTTAACGTACAAATGTATGGTTTGAAGTTATATAACAAAAGGTAATTTTGATCAATTGACTAGATAATGTTTGTCGTCAATGCCTATTTATTTAAATTTATCAGGTTAAAAACCGTATTTATTTTTTATTAATTAACACCGTTCCATTTACTCCCCAAACTACCCTATTGGGACGTCATTGTGACAAGAATCCGGGGTCTACATATGATTCATTTCACAAACATATCATTTCACATCCCAGGTTTTTCCAGAAACTGTACATAATTCAGGATTTATTTCAGGACAATCGTGTAGGTTAGGTTAGGTTAGTTATATAAAAATCCTGAAATATTTGTAGTTACCGAAAAGAATGCGGGTTGGCAAATTAATAGGTTGCGAAACGATGCATTTGTCAAAGATTTGTCGGCGAAAAGACAGAGAACTGTGCGTTGCAGCTCGGGCAAAGACACCCCAGGACTCGTGTAAAATTACATACTCAAATCAATGTAGTAATTCTGTTTGTCATTTCCATTCACAATGGTAAATCTGTTCCTTTTCACTCTTCACATATGTGATTTCACCGGTTCTCTGCCTTTTCGCCGAGCTACAAGACTCGGGACGAGCGTAAACGACAGTTCCGAACGAGTGTCAAACGACGTTTTTTAATACATTTGCGAAAAAATAATCAACAAAAATAAATCAGTAAATAAAATTATTTTTTAACTATTTTGCAAAGCAATTTAATGTCACATAGTAACGTTACGCCGTTGGGGCGGACCCGGCTTCGGCAAAGTGTAACATGGAAACTGTTTTAAAGAATTTTTAATATTAGATCATTCTTTAATAAAACAAGTACTTAAGCTGTTTAATTATTTTAAATAATATAATATAACCTGTTTGTATAAATTCAAGGCTAAAATTGCGTTATCAAAAATAAATAAAGTGGTTAAACATGCAAACTCTTTGCTTGGATGCATGGCTTAAAGAAAAAAATCACTGTACTATCCGCAAAACTAAGTTGTGAGGCGGGTCATAAATCATCGGAGTCGTGCTATCTCTTTCACACCTGCACGGCCTTATGGAGCGGGCCGAGCAACGATAGTACGAATGTCTTAAAAAAGCATATAAAAAGTTGACTTAAACAAATAGGACGTTTTATGGGTAAGGACCAAATAAGTTGAACCATAGTTAAGCGTAGTTAACCATACAAACAACAAAAGTGAAAAAAGTTCCGCTGGGACACGAAAATTATCCCTACAAATGTACGGCTAATTTTCATGTCACAACGGAAAAGTTGTATAGAAAATTTAATTGAGTGAGTTAGCGTGGCCAACTTTTTGGTCCTTACCCTTATAGGAACATTGTTGTTTCCCGCGACTCCGTCTGCGCGGTAATCCTTTATCGCTATTCCCAGGGACCTTTTTTGTATTTGTAGTTGTCAACGGCTTTGGAACCCTACACTGAGCATGGTCCGCAATGCTCTTGTCCGGTATTTTTATTCCTTACCAGGTCTTGGTCGGCGGCGGCTCCCCGCTGACCTTGATGTCCAGCCGGATGTTCTGTCCCGCCTTAAGCGTGAGATCGCGCATGTTGGTGCGGTCGATCTTCGGCGCGGCTGTAATACAACGAGATACGGTTCAATTTCCACAACATGGCAATACAGGGTGACTTCAAATTGGTAATACAAAACACTTGGTTGTGGCTTAGTTAATGCTACACAGTATAATACATTAACCCCTTTGTTAAAATTAACTGTATTTAATTAATGCTAATTTTCGAACAAAACAAATAATTAAAGTCCCAAAGTGTGGTTACACTACATTTACAATACAATCTTATTTTCTTTGATAAGTGACAATAACTAATCAAAACACGTTTTCTTCATAAATTGTGACAGGTGACGGATAACCAACGAGGAAAGTGTTCATTTGAAATTCTTTAAACTTCTTTGTTAATTATTATGGTAGGATAACCATGTTAAGCCAACAAAAATGAGATAATTTAAAAATTTTAAAAAAATACTTTCTGATTATTTTTAAAGTATGAGACTTAATTGAGGGGCTAAGTTTAGGGGAAATGTGTGTAAAACATTGATTTTGTATTACCAATTTGAAGTCACCCTGTATAATAAAATAAAATACTTTTAACTCTCGTAACAAGGTCCAATATCCTTCCAGGCTAATATACATAATATGAAATGTAGAACTATGTATTTAGGTATTAAAACAACGTGGTTCTGTTTAGTCAAAGATGGCGTCGTCGCCGCCGGAAAATTAGATCAACCAATGACAATCTTAGCTTCGAAAATTAAAGTATTTTTTAGGTCTATTTACTTCTTGCTGTGGCTATTCTATCCTGTAATCCAGTATATAGTTACAGAATATTTTAGAGAATTGATTATATTGCTAACATCGTCAGAAAAAAAAGATTATAACCGGGCTTGCAATTAGCACAAAAACTGATATTTAGTCGATTATCATTTCAAATCATAGTTTAAAGCTAGGCGTCCACAGTTCCGCATCGAACGCATCGCTTTAAACGGATTTTAGTATTCTTTAGTGGGTACAGGATTAACAACAAGATTTTTTTGAGTTGTTGGAAATTCTGTAGCTCTGCCTACCCCTCTTTGGGAATGAAGGCGTGACGTTATGCATGTATGTATGTATTATTCTTTGTACAGGAACTCATCTAACTGGTTCGCACCGGACGGATCCCATTACGCCATATAATGAATCCGTCCAATTCGTCCGATGTGTCCGGTGCGTACGGTGCGGGCCTGTGGACGCTACCCTTTAAAGAATGATGCAACAGACGTCACCATGGCAACAAGATATAACAAAAAGTTGATTCACCCATTTATGAAAAATCAAAGAAACAATTGTCATCCGTGTTTGTTTGAGCTGTTACCGGGATCATTCTAGATTGATCCAACTGTGGTAGCAATATCACTCACCGAAGCGGTCCTTTGCCAGTAAGTTGTCAGAGGCGGTGGACGGCTTGCCGGGCCCGGCTTTGTTGACAGCCTTCACGCGGAACTGGTACGTCTTGCCTTCGATCAGGTCCGGCACGCGAGCTTCCGTCTTGTTGCCGGGTACCTAAGAACCAGAATTGCTTGGTCAATAGGGAACATGCATAATTATTTCCCTTAGGGTCTCTGGAAAGTGCTATGAAAGAGAGGAATAACTGTATACGCGAAATAATTGTCGTGTAATTTTTTCATAAGATATGAAGCTTTAAAAAGTCATAGTTTGGAACCCCTGCAATAACACTCTATGTAAAATCGACGATAGGAATGACGTGACGTGACGAAAATGAGGATGCCGATAAACACATTCTAAACATTAAAAGAAGTTTTATTTTTTTAACAAGTTTTGATTCTATATAGAATCTTAATAAACGGGTCAAAACTTAGTGTATTGCGTTTTATATGCTTTAATAAAATTTTCTCCTAAATCGTATTAATGAAACTTAATTCTGATTTTCATGCATGTTCGCCATTGTTCGACGCGCAAAGTGCCCGTACAGCCTTCTTACTAAATAACTTTTTTTTTAAGGAGAAGGCACACGAGCTCTCAGGCTACCTGATGGTAAGTGGAATCTGAGACCCATAGACATTTGAATTCTCAAGACTACAACGCTAAAACGTCAAATGCGTTGCCAACACTTAGGACTAAGAGGGAACGCCTGTATGCTAGTAATTTCACCGGTTGTCTTATCCCCACACCGGAACACAACAATGCGAACACTGTAGCTTGGCGGGTGGTTAATGGATAAGATGGTGGTAGCGATCCGGACGGACCCTGCACCACTAAAATAAAGTTAATCCTAGTAAGCTGTCATCCCAGTCAATCTGAATTGGCATAGACTATTGTAACAAGAAAGAATATTGCTTTAAGTACTGGCTTCAAAAAAGTACAGGTCAGAAAAAAAATCGAATCAAATAAAAAGATGGAATGCCTGTAGGCTAGTAATTTCAACGGTTGTCTTATCCCCACACCGGAACACAACAATGCGAACATGCAGCTTGGCGGGTGGTTAATGGATAAGATGTTGGTAGCGATCCGGACTATATCTAACTCATCTATATCTTACCTCAGCAGCCTTAACCCATTTCCCTGTGTCCCGGTCCTTCTTCTCCACGATATACGCCGTGATTGGAGCTCCGCCGTCGCTGGGTGGTTTCTCCCACTTGAGGTCCACGTGCTCCTTGCTCCAGTCCTTGAACTCGGGCTTGCCTGGTGGATCCGGTTCGCCTGGAGAGAGGAATATCGATTACTAATTATAATATCAATCTTAATCACCAGCACCCCATCTTCCTTAGGACTTGGACTTAGTCGCTCCAGTGGTACACAATTTACCCAACCGGGTAAAAATAGTCGGCCAACTATTTTTAGTCATGTGTCATATTTATCGCAAGTTATAACGTACTTTTTAAGAAACTGTCACTATTTCAGGATTTTTTATAAATTAAACCTAACCTAACCTACTCTTATGTAAATGTTGAAAATTTAAGAGCTTCTGAAAACTTTACAGTTCCAGCGATTTACAAATTATGAATGTCAATTATTATGTCAAGAAAGATATTATAACTTATGGGTAAGGACCAAATAGTTGAACCATAGTTAAGCGTAGTTAACCATACAAACAACAAAAGTGAAAAAAGTTCCGTTGTGACACGAAAATTATCCCTACAAATGTATGGCTAATTTTCGTGACACAACGAAAAAGTTTCATACAACATATTTTAATTGAGTGAGTTAGCGTGGCCAACTTTTTGGTCCCTACCCTTATAACCAAAAATAAATATATACTCTTCTCAAAACAAGGTCTTTCATTTGATGCGGCACGCGATATAGTTTGTATTTTTTTTTAATTTCCTAATTTATCACTCAAAAGTTCCCCATGATTAAAATTCATTTATTTACGTTACGCTCCGTTTTTAGGTCACCGTCTTACATAATATGTACCAAATTTCAACTCAACAGTCCAGTAGTTTCAAAGCCAATTGGCCGTGAGAGACGGACAGAGAGACACATTCGCGAGTGATCCTATAAGGGTTCGGGTTAGACCCTTAACCGTGAAGCGATGCGTCAAAGGTACGTCATAATTACACTTTATATCAAAGATATAAGTTACATAATGTCAAAAAATCGACACACACATGCCGTGCGTAGAAGGCACACGAGCACTCAGGCCACATGATAGTAAGTGGAATCTGACACCCATAGACATTTGAATTCTCAAGACTATAACCCTACGACCTCAAATGCGTTGCCAACCCTGAGGACCAAGATGGAATGCCAATATGCTAGTAATTTCACCGGTTGTCTTATCCCCACACCGGAACACAACAATGCGAACACTGTAGCTTGGCGGGTGGTTAATGGATAAGATGGTGGTAGCGATCCGGACAGGTAATGCGGGGTTAAATAATTTTTATTATAGACCAACTCACCATAAGGATTCTTAGCCGTAATAGCGGTCTCTGTGACCAGCGGCTCGCTCTCGCCCTCCGGATTGACCGCCTTGACCCTGAACAGGTAGTCCTTGCCCTCGTTGAGGCCGGTGACGTCGGCCTCGGGGGTCTTAGTGGTGCACACGGGCACCCAGCGCCCGGAGTCCGTGTCCATTCTCTCCACGACGTAACTCTCGATGGGCTCTCCGCCGTCGTCTTCTGGGGGCTCCCATTTGAGCTTGCAGCCGTCTGCTTTCACGTCCGAGACCTGGAAGGGGGTATGAGAGGAGGAATTTAATAGAGGTTTAATTTAGAATTTCCTGATGAACAGCTTTAAGGGAAGAGATTCTTGCCATCTTTACCGAATATATGTAACTGGTTGGAACTCTATGATATATGACATACATTGTGTTCGGTAGAGCGTTGTACAAACTTCAGGGACTAACTCTGTAGGTCATACTCATCTACTTTTATTATGGAACTAACAAAATAATCGCGAAAAAAAACAGCTGTACCATACAAACTTTGAGAGCTAAACAGCCAAAATGTATGGAAGAGCTGTTTTTTTTTTTTTTACGATTTGGATGTAATTAAAGTTGGTAAGTATGACCGACAGACTTAGTCCCTGAAGATTGTATAACCCTCCGCCGAACACCCTGTATGATGATGTATGAATCACAATAAATGGATTAAGATAGCAACAATTTTTTTTCGAATGAAGTTAAAATCAAAATTAAATAATATTTAATTTAGCAATGAAATCAATACAAACATCAAAATAATATCTAAAAAAAACCAAGCATTTGAAATCGAAAATAAAAAACTTGACATTTTAACAGAATAACATGCTCAAAATGATCTGGACCCTACTAAGAATTACTGCATGTTGATATAGTTCAGTAGGTATGTAACAACACAAAAACCCAACCAAGAGCCAGTTTAATAACAAAAACACTTGCCTTCAACGGCCCCTTAGGCTTAGCAGGCTTGCTAACGATCTGCACTTCAATCTCCACGGTGTCCGTCCCAGAGTCATTCTTAGCGGTCACCAGATATGTTCCCGTATCGGCCCGGGTCGTCTTCTGCAAGGCAAACGACGTGTGGTAGTCCTTGTTCTCGATCTTGAGCCTCTCCTCGGGCTTGAGGGGCTTGCTGTTGAAGGTCCAGGTGATGGCCGCCTCAGGCTCACCTTGGACGTCCGCCTCAAACTTGAGAGGTTCGCCAAGCTTGACTTTGCGCTTTTGTAGGTTCTTGCGGTCGATTTTCGGTGCCACTGTAACAAAAAGTAATTAAGTACAGATATATTCACGAGAGTTGGCACGAATGGATTGAACGAGCGAATGAAAATGTCTATGTGTGCATGACATAATTATTAAATACAGGTTGATGCAAAAAGTAATTACGATAATTGTGTCTAAGAAAATCTGGCATACCCGCCAAAATAAGAAACCTTTGGAAACCAAGAACACCTAACGTAGTATACTGCAGTGCCACGCAAACCATCCATGAAGATAAATCTAGTAAACTAAGGTCTACTTTCATCATGAATAAAATGTATGAAAAATCTTTGACAACACGTTGTGGCTTAGCGGTAACGGGAGTTGCCTTCTAAGTAGCGGTCCTGGGATTGATGGGTTTGATAGATCTATCAGTCTTAAATTAAAACAACACCATTAATGTAAATACTTTATCCTCATATGTACAAATGCATTAATTGACTGTGGTTTATGTGCAGTCAGCGTCAAATAGTTTGTAGCAGTGAAAGTGGTCAAATAGTTTGGTATAGGATACATTTAGTATGATGTACCGAACTTTTCGACCACTTTGACTGCTACAAACTATTTGACGCTGACTGTACAGTCGAGTTCATAAATATGTGTACCCTTTTTATCTAGTCGAATGCGTTTGCAAACTAATTGTTAGCGACCGCATTCAAGTAAGTAAAAAAGTGTACACATATTTATGAACTCGACTGTACATACATATGCATAACCTGACTATAAAATTTATTTAAAAAATTGTTAATCCGACTCTGCATCACTTGAACTACTAGATGTTGAAGATTCTTCGTCCTCGCTGTCACCTATATTAACAATGAAACCATCAGTAAGGTCGTCTAGCCGGTGTTCCATAGACTCGTACGAACGCTCTGTTTCTTGGGCCTTTCTCCAAGTATCATGAAACGTTTCTGTTTTCACGGCATGAACTTCATCGATGAATAGTTTTTGAACTTCCTTCATATTAAAAGTGACGTTCCTTATCCTACTTTACCTTTTATAATCCCCGACAACATCTCGATTGGGTTTAAATCTGGATGGTAAGGTGGAAGACGTAATACAGAATGACCGTGGTCTCGCAGTATTTGGTCTAACTTGTAAGTTTTCTTTGTGTCTTTATGTTTCTTAATTATTTTGTACAGAACGATTTTAGTATTTCTGTTTGGGTATGATATTTTATTTTTATCTCCAGGTCAGCATCTCTTTTTTATTTGAGTTTTTTACTGGAGCTCGATCCACCTGAACGTTGTGATAAGGAGCGTTATCGACGACAAGGACGCTTCTGGGCTTTAAGTTCGGTAACAAATATTCCTTCACCCATTTTTGATAATTTGTAGCATTCATATTGCTGTGGTAATCTCCAGACTTCTGGTTAGATTTGAATGTCAGCAAAGCATTTTCTACAAAGCCTTCCTCTGTACAAGCATGAACCGCTATAAGTCTTTGCCCTTTTGATATGGGAACTCTGATGCCACTGTTGCTGTTGTCAGTCCATGCGTTTGGCGTAGTATGAGTGCTATGCACGTAGGTCTCATCGGTATGCACAATAGGCCGTTTTTGGTCTCTATATTCTTGTAATTTTTGTAAATACATAAATCTTTTGTAACGAATGTTGTCATTTTCAATTATCCGCATCCTGTTGTTCTGAATCTTCTTCCACCGGAGTCCCATTTTATGTACCAGTCGTAATAAAGAACTGACACTGCCAGGAAAATCTATCGACTCCTTTAAAATTTTGTGTAATGTTTTAATAGTTGGTAGTGTTTTGTGTATTTTGTGAAAATCGTAAATACACCTTCGGATGACGTTTAAATCAAAATGGTCCACCTCCGATTTTTTCGACAAACGTGATCGTTTTTCACCGGGTGTCACGAACACATTAGAAGTCGATCCCTCAGTCGCATTTTTGCAGATACAGTTAACGATTCGCTTTACACTTCGTTCTGATGTCCCAGTCGCCGCAGACGTTAATTTGTATAACTCTTGAATTTTTAGAAATCCACCTTCAGCATTTTTAGTTTTTTGTTTAAAATAATTAAATACGTTAAAAAAAAAATCTCGATACTGTCCCGATAATGTTTTTCCTCGTCCAAAAGTAGGTGTAGTCATTTTGAGAATAAGATAAAATTACATTACGGTATAAGTATTGTTTATCGCTTATATGACAGTAAAAAATTAGTGAAGTGTCATTCTAATAAGAAGGTTATCAAGCACAATGTAATCTTATCTATGTAAGTTCTTACTTCGTTTTTCGCATTTTACAAATTAATAAAATATAAACATTTTTCATGCGTGATGACGATGTCGTGAAACTTTTCGCCATTATTTTGTTAATTGCGGCGTCGGTATGAAAACAGGATAAGACAGTATATTATAAATAAATTTAAAACTCTGTTGACGACGGACTCCTCGGTCTGATCCTTTTTAGATTATTTACTATTCGAACACGCCATCACCTTTCTTCACAAATAAAAATAAGTCAAAAAAATAAATGTATGTTTTTTTTAAATACAAAAGACTTCAAAAATTACTAAAAGGATTAACATTGATACTTGGTGCAGATTATAATTTTTTTTTTCCTGAACAACGAGAACGTGTTAGGTACGTGTTTACAGAATATAAGGAGGCCCCTGTATAAGAAAGGCACTCACACTGCCACTCACAGTGACAAGTGACATTACTTTAGGTCAATCCATTCGTGCCAACTCTCGTGAATATATCTGTAATTCTCTGCTAGACTTATGTTGTAGCACGTTGATTAACGAGATATCCCTAATAACGTTTGTCCTGTTCTTTTCCAACTATCCTTAGTCGATTCACTTTCAGGGATTATACAACAGAAATGAGTCCTATTATTAACTGTTTAACCTCCAAAGACCCACCATACAACGAAATTTGCCAATGGAATTATGAACCTATTACAAATGCAATAGAGTCAACTTTCTAGTTTGTTTGTCCCTCTTAAAAACAAAGGAAAACCTATTTTATTTCCTTTGCAATAGGTCTATTTTCTAATGAACGTATTATGTACAATTTTTTGTACGAGAGGCCTTAGGAGGTTAAAGCCGTTGAGTTTGTGTAAAATGCGGTTAGAGAATTATCAAGAAGTCTTTTTAGACGTCTAGGTATTTTTGTAACTATGCCTTCTCCACTCTGGGAATGAAGACGTGATGTTATGTAAACGCTGAGTTCTAGTAAGTGAAAGGGATAGCGCTATAGATGCCATATATCTCTATCTCGTTCGTTATCTGGAATTTGGCAGGTTTTGACACGGTCTCTTAGTAATACCCACGGAACTTCGACTTCTTATCAGCAAACATTTATGTTAATCAAAGATCTTTTTATAATTTACTAGCGACCCGCCAGCGGCTTCGCCCGCTGCAATTTTTTTTTTTTCACTTAGGGTTATGAAAAATAGATGTTGGCCGATTCTTAGACCTACCCGATATACACACAAAATTTTATTAAAATCGGTCCAGTCGTTTCAGAGGAGTTCAATAACGTACATCGTGACACGAGAATTGTATATATTAGATTAAGAAGCTACATCACACTTCAATTGCCATATGCTACCAGGATCCCAGCAAAAGAACGTACTAAACTTAGATAACCTCTAGTACCCTTACTTATAAACGTCGGATAACCGTGGGATAGCTTATGCCATGATTGTCCTTATCTGTAATTGTGACATTTGCATCTGATAGAAAGTGACAAAGCATGGCATAAGCTACCCCAAAGTTTTTCCACGTTTATAAGTAAGGGGGTAGGTAAATACCACGAAGCTAATTCTGTCTGAAGTGCCATATCCTACCAGGATCAAAGCAAAAGAAGGTCCTAACTTAGATTTATGCAAATATCACGTAGCTAAATCTGTCTGATTCCATCATGTTACCAGGATCCCAGCAAAAGGCACTGTAAACTTAGATATTAGCAAATATCACGTAGCAATTTCTGCCTGAATCCGTATTCCACCAGGCTATCAGCAAACGAATGTAGTATAACAGCACTCACAGAATCTCGGTTTGGCGATGACGGACCGGCTCGGGTCGGAGGGCTCCCCGGGCCCGGCCTTGTTGACGGCGAGCACGCGGAACTCGTACTCGTGGCCCTCCTCCACGTCCGTGACGCGTCCGGTGGGACGGTCGCCCGAGGTGCGGAGGCAGTCCTGCCAGGACCTGAGGAAATGGTATGGTTGTGAATTATGCCTAACTAGCCACACCTAGAATGCGATTGTTAAGTTTTCGCTTCAGTATTACCCCGGGTCACAATAGGCCGAAGGTTAACGATAGCCTCTCTTTTTTTTTCTCTATGATAATAAAAGAGAGGTTAACGGGACCCTTCGCCGAATCCGGATAGTGTGGCTGTACTATAACAATCAGTTAAGAGGACTGCGAAGCACAAAATGCGATAACGTTTTTCTCCCCCTAAACGTTGTCCGATTTTTAAGATTTTTGAATTGTACGTTTTCCTTTTCAAGAAAATATTTAACGGAAAAAAAAATATAAAAATCAAAAGCGTAAAACTTACAAACCTACTTTTTCATAATATCTACAAGATATTCTACAATCGTAGAAATCGGATTTGACTTAGGGGTGAGAAGCGTTATCGCCCGGAGCAAAATTTGTATGGATTAATTTTGACAGCTACGTGATTAAGGCATCGCTTCACAATCCTCTTAAAGCTAGAAATGATAAGTTAGTGTCTCAGGACTTTCCGGTAACCTTCGGGGAGGGACGATGGCCGATTGACACATGTCCGGGTTTATTTTTGATTTATTCTGTTTACTGATTTAGCCCGTGTGGTTGCCGGGTTAGAATAGTGCCACTCCATGTCTTCCCGTGGATGTCGTAAGAGGCGACTAAGGGAATAAAGGCTTGTATTATTGTTAGGCGATGGGCTTGCAACCTGTCACTAATACACTAGTAAACTTCTTGGCCTGATTGTGCAAAATGTGGCTACAGAATTATCAACAAGTCTTTTTAGAATTGTTGGTATTTCTGAAGCTCTGCCTACCCCACTCTGGGAATGAAGGCGTGATGTTATGTACTGATTTACTCTACTCACATGACATTGACGAAATCACTGCGGAATATCGCGGTGGACCGCCAATTAAAAAAAAATTAAGTAGAAGAAGTGTATCTCACCGTCCGCCCTTCTCCCTCTTCTGTATGACGTAGCCCGTGATGGGCGCGCCGCCGTCGTCCTTGGGCGGCGACCACTCCAGCTCCACGAAGTCTTTATCCCAGTTGCGGGGCTCAGGCCTGCCTGGTTTGCCAGGCTCGTCTGGAGGAACAAGGATAATTAGATGACGCGTTCATATTCATATTGATTTATTTGCATTGATTTAGGGATCGTTTCCACACCACAAACGTAACAACATTTATTCTACAACTTTTGAAAATAACTTGTTGTTTACTAAATATTAATGAATTTAGATTTTCCAAGCCAGCAATGTATTGCGAAAACTACGAAGTTTGTAGGCTGACAGATGTCAACTAGACTATTGGATGGAGTACATTGAAAATACTATTTAGTTTGTTCGAAAAAAACCCAAATAATCAATTACATATTTTGTAAAAGTTGTAGAACAAATGTTGCTACGTTTATACAGTAGAAACGATCTCAATTTATTGCTCCTATTACTGGCAACACCCATTATAGTGAGAACCGCCTTTAAAACTTTTTTTTTTACTAAATAAAATCATCTCACCGAATGGATTCTTGGCGATGATCGGCTTCTCCGTCTCGAGCTCCTCCGATTCGCCCTCTTTGTTGACGGCCTTAACGCGGAACTTGTACGGCTTGCCCTCCTGCAGGCCCGTCACCGCCGCCTTGCAGTCCTTGGCTGTGCCGCACGGGATCCATTGTCCTGGGGAAATTAACAAACATGATAATGATAATGATAAAATGATAAAAATGTTTAATCATTTTCTTTCTTACATAACTACTAACAAGGTTGAGATCTCCTTTTAATTATGAGAGTACCTAAATCAGGAGACCTCGCTCTCCCATGGTAAGCATACGTACATTTTAGAAAGTTATATTAAAAAATCAAACAAAAAGACCAACTCTTATGGAACCAAATAAAAAAATATTTTATTAAATACATAATAAAAATAAAATCAAAATTTGCACATGTGTTGAGATCGAAAGTTTTATGAAATAAATGTCATTAGCTCTCTATTTTTTTCTTGCATTCATGGTAGGTTAAGTTATATTATATATGTTAAGGAATTTGTTTATTTTCTTATACAAGTGTTAAGAGGAGCAACAGGTACAGGTGCAGGTTTCAGGAGCTACTGTTCCTTCTTTTGTCTATGGTGGAAGGGTTTAGTTGGTTGGTAGTTGGTATGCTTTTGTGCGTTCTCAGTATTGTTCATATAACATACAGCTTTCTTACTGTGTTCATATCGCTCAACGAGTAAAGCTGGTCACTGGAGAATCAGTGCGGTTTGAAAAACATGACTTTTAACAGCAATCGCTGTGCTCTTTCTAAATCCAAGAATTTAGTTTTCGAACCCCCGCCCCCTTGGGATACAATATGTAATAACTGATTCTGCTAATGCGACGTACACTTTTTTAAGTAATGAGGGTGTAGCAATATTTCTCAGATTTTTTAATATATATATAAGTTTTCTCATTCATACATAACATCACGCCTTCAATCCCAGAGTGGGGTAGGCAGAGCTACAGAAACACCAACAACTCTAAAGGACTTGCTGATAATTCTGTAACCACATTTTGCATAGATAGGCTAAGATGTTTGCCAGTGTATCAGTGAAAGGCTGCAAGCCCATCGCCTATCAATACTACAAGCCCTTATTCCCTTAGTCGCCTCTTACGACATCCACGGGAAGACATGGAGTGGCACTATTCTAACCCGGCAACCACACGGGCTACGTTGGGGAATTAACAGAAATAATACTGACGTAATACTCTATTGGTAACCACATTAAATTTAAAATGCTACTATTGCTATGTAGTTAGCCGCCTTCTTTGGTATCATGACAGAATAGTGACTCTACTAGGGTGTTCCACATTTAATTATGGAAAATAATAATGTCATATTTTATGCGGACTTTGCTTACACCCTCTTAGCTAACTTTTTATAACGTATAAAAGGTCTGTATCTAATTTCAAGGTAAAAGGACAGTAAGAAGTTGCACAAATAGACCACTTATGTGATAGCATAGCGGTTTTCAATGTATATTATTTATCCAAAAACGGCAAACAATAACTAAATTTTTATCAAACACTAATGATATCGAACATCATGTATCTATGTTAACTCTTTATTGTTCAAAACACAGAAACGCAGATACAATATTTACAGGATATTAATGTACAAAACGCACATTTAGAATTGTAGTGACCCAATTCAAACATTTACAGCTTTCAATTTCGAGTCATAAATTTAGTATTATAGAGACCAAAGTCGAAAATCAAAATATGTGTATTAGGTCACTATAATTCTAAAGATGCGAAAAGCGAACATCCCCTTAATGATAAAGAATCTCTTCCAGCATCGTCACCATTTTTTCCACCTGTTGCGGCTTCGGTGAATTGCATAATCATGAAAAAACATTTAAAAAGTTGTCAAAGTGTGCAACCTTTAAATACTAACTAATTTTATTATAATTTTGAATACTCGTTTTTAGACAAGCAGGACTAAGAATTCGAGCAAATTCACTACTCGTAAAATAGCTAAACATGAAAAAATTAAACACAACCGATTCGCATCAAACTTAGTTTAAAACCAACCCAGTTAAATTAGCTTTCTTTAAAAAAAAACGCGTCCGAATCGGTCCATTTGTTTGAAAGCTACGATGCCTCAGACAGACACACGTTACATTTATAACACCTCTCTTATTACCAAACACTTTTTATAGATGTCGATAAATTTACGGCCGATCCCTATATTCAAACCGCGGATAGATAAGGCTTACTTCGGGTTGAAATTTGACATTTGCCCATACAAAATGTGTCAAATTTTAATCCGAAGTAAGGCTATCTATCCGCGGTTTGAAAATAGGGTTCGGCCGTTAGTCGATATTAAATTAATCTCTAGCACTGGTAAAATTTGCCCCCGTCAATCAAGTGTTTATTACTACTAACCTGTGAGCGGATCCAGCTTCTCAATCTCATAGTAGTCGATGGGCGATCCGCCATCATCCTCGGGCTTCTGCCAGGTCAGCGTGCAGCCGTTCTTGGTGATGTCTGCAACGTCCAGCGGGCCCTTGGGCTTGGACGGTTTGCCTGGAATAAAAGAAAACGAATTAACTCATAAAAAACACGCTAATGCATATCACTTCCTTTTTTTAGGTTGGTTAAAAGGACTACAATTAAAAAACAGGGCAAATTTAACCAAAAATATGTTCTTTGTCTTCGTGAGATCTTTGTGAGTGGGAATTCTTATCTACCAGCAAGGAAATAAATTTCAGTTGACTTTGCCCTTTATTACAATTTTCAAATTTGGAACAACTAAAAATGAACTTTATAGTGATTAAAATACAGTTTAAACTAAATTGCCTTGATTATGCATCTCCTATAGCACGAGTTAAGGTGATCGTTAAGATTAAATTCGTAAGGCCACTTGTGAAAAAAATTACATAATACGGCCATTGTAATAAAGATCCATTGCAAAGTAGATAAAGTTCATTTTCTTTTGTTTTTGACTGAGAAAACTGTATATGTAACTCTTATTGTATTCAAACTAGGTTCATATTCAAAATTTCGTTGTATGGTGGAGGTTAATTTAAACTCTAAAGTACTTTTTTTCGTATTAAAATAATTCTACAAGTAATAGTCACAAGGTGATGAAAGACTTTTCCAGCGGTGTGTACTAAAATCACGAAATAAGTACGCTGAAGTATTTATTATTTATTTATTTATTTTATGTTAAGGAGAAGGCACCCGAGCACTCAGGCCACCTGCCCCCCATTTCACCATCTTGACAATGACACGTGACAGGTGATACACATTGCAAAGTTAACTCGCTAATTACTGCTGAGTTTCATGTAAGCTGCGGAATGCACAATGAAATGTCACCTGTCACCTGTCATTGTTATGATGGTGAAATAGGGGGCTGATGGTCAGTGGAATCTGAGACATTTGAATTCTCAAGACTATAATCCTAAGACCTCAATTGCGTTGCCAACCCTGAGGACTAAGATGGAATGCCTCTATGCTAGTAATTACACCGGTTGTCTTATCCCCACACCGGAAGTACTGTTATTTCACCGACTTAACAAAGGAGTTTCTCAATTTAATGGAATACAGTAGGATTTAAACCCGTATCTCCTTTGCCTATCCAAGCCAAATTACTAAACATAAAAAAAAACTCACCAAGAATGGTTATCTCCACCTCCGCCTCGTCCTCTCCAACCTCGTTCTTGGCTTTGATCACGTACTTCCCAGTATTGTTCCTCCTGCTCTTGGTCATCAGGAACTTGGTGTTGTAGTCCACATTGATGATCTCCAGGTTGTCCCCGGTCTTGATCTCCTCGCCCTTGAGGAACCAGGTGACGGTGGCCGGAGGCTCTCCGAACACCTTGATGTCCAGAGATACTGGCAGACCAGCTTTTACTGATAGTGGGTTGAGGTTTGTGCGGTCGATTCTTGGTTTCACTGTTGGGAAGAGAAATTGGTTTGGGTAAGTGGGTAGCGATTTTGTTTCTATTTAATGCTGTGTGGATTTTGTTTTACTTTATTAAACACATGCTCGGAAAGGGTGTCATAACACGCAGGCTTATAGGACAGTTATAGCCTATTTACGACCCAAGGGAGTAATGGGTTTAGAAATATAGAACCCACTATTACATCATTTCAGACTAAGGAGGTGTAAAATCCACCAAGGATTATTTCCAATATTTAAAACATGGCTATAAACCAATTTTACTGTATTTAAAATTTCAACGGTACACTTAACTGCATTTATTTATTTATTTATTTAAGCTTTATTGCACAATACACAAAGTAGGTAGAAATGGCGGACTTAATGCCTTAAGGCATTCTCCACCGGTCAACCAATGGGCCAAACAGAAACAAAATAAGGTTGGTGCTGAGAAGAGAGATACAACCGAAATAAAATTTTAGTAACAATAACACTAATAATAAATACGAAAACAAACATTACATTGCATTACATTTATATTTTACTATTACTTCAGAGACAATTGCATTTATATTTATTAAATTTTATATTGAAAATCGGTACAATCTGGCAGTATGGCCTGTCAAGCTTGAAAACGAATGGCAGTTCTTAGCATTATCTGTGGAACACAACATTGAAAAAAGTTGAGTTGTCATGTTGACAATCACGGGCAGTAAGGGGATGCTGCATCGGGCTTCTAACACTCTCATTAGTTATCCCCTTCTTACTTGCCTTGATGCACAATGTACTATTAATTGCTTTTTTTATTTTAATTAATCAACTTTAAGTCGCAGTATACAAACTAGCAAATATGACCCTTAGGATATAATACTTACAGAAGCGAGCCTTTGCGGTGTGCCAGTTGGTGTTCTCAGATGGCTCGCTCTGCCCCGCCTTGTTGACGGCTCGGACCCTGAACTGGTACTGGTTTCCTTCCTCCAGCTTCGGGACTGTGCCCTGGCAGATGTTGCCCTGGACTTCCGCAGCCTGGAGAAATTGGAGTCAGTTTAGGATGCGTAAAGAACAGCGAAACATTAATGGGTAAGAACCAAATAGTTGGACCATTGTTGAGCGTAGTTAACCATACAAACAACAAAAGTGAAAAAAGTTCCGTTGTGACACGAAAATTATCCCTACAATTGTACGGCTAATTTTCGTGTCACAACGGAAAAGTTCTATAGAAAATTTTATTGAGTGAGCGCGGCCAACTTTTTGGTTCTTACCCTAATATGTACACAGTTTAATATCGTGTACTTTCATGTAATGTTTGAAGGAAATGCCTCAAGAAATTTTCAAAGAACCTAAAGCGGGTACGGTTGAGTTCAGAAATATATAAAAACGCTTGTACCTGTTTCCCTTATCCTATCTATCCTTATCCCTTAATATTTGTACATATATTTGTAATCAAATCACGTTCTCCAAAATGGCTCCGACGATTTTGATAAAAATTGCAGAATTGAGGTTAGTTGGGTCAAAAAATCAATCCATCAAGATATCATACATGCATACATACATAACGTCGTAGGCAGAGCAACAGAATACCAACAACCAAAGGAAGGTATCATCTTCGGGAAAATCGGGTTCTGAGGCATTTGACATATATAGACGACGCTATCAAATTGTGATTTAATAATGTCGACTTCATACAACCGAGTAGAGCTCGGTCTCCGCGGCACTTTTATTGAAATTAGGTACAAAAGTTACAACATATCTTTAAAGTCGACTGTATCTTATAATGACGATCAACAGCATAGTACAATGTCGCAGATTTCACTCACATGTATCATTAATTATTAAAATAGATTTTAACACCTACTTCATTATTCTTTATTAGCTTTCAATCAGTATGAATTTGAATTTCTTCCTAAAATTATGCTTCAAAATATAAACAATAAAAAAATTTAACAAACTAACCTTAACAAACTCTCCTCTATCCCGATCCATGTATTCAATGATATATCCAGTGATGGGTGCTCCATTGTCCCTGATCGGAGGCTCCCACTTGAGCTTAGCGCTCTTTTCATCCCAATCCACGATGTCTGGAAGCCCTGGGGCTGCTGGAACGTCGTATGGGTTCTTCGCCAGGATGCCGTGGTCAGTTTCCAGGGGTTCGGACTCCCCTTCCTCGTTGAGGGCTTTCACGCGGAACTGGTAGGTCTTACCGGCTTCTAGGCCTGTTGGGAGGAAGAGAAGTTAGATTATTTATCTGTACTTCGTCAATAAATTATTTAATTGTACGTGTATACAAGATGTTTGGGACGTTTTCAACAAAACTTAATTGATTCCTTTGTGTAACGAAAGTTACCCATGTAGTTTGTATGACTAAATTTCGTTACACAAAGGACGCGATCGTCATTTTGTTTTCATATAGAGCCTTTAACAATGTACTTTTTTTTGAAAACGACCCGTTTATGTGATTAATTGTGATTGATATCATAAAAGTGCGTGACATTTGCTCCCATAATTTTAAAAGATTTTCCAAAAATACCTGCCTGCAATCAGGTTAGATATAATTGTAATAACACTCAAAATTTAAATAATTAAGGAGAAAATTACAAACGATAATTCGAGCTAACGATGTATTGGGACTAATAAAAATGAGGTTTACCATGAAGACTCGGTACACAACTACACATTGGCTTTAAACCTTGTAGCACTGAATGATGCGATCGTGCGTGTTAAATGCCGTTGTAAATTGACCTTTTACAAAAGCAAATACCAATTACTTTAAACATTAAAAACAAACAAAACGAGTCTCATTATCTATTGATTAGAGAGATTCAATAAGATACAATATCATTTTTCATTTGATGCTAAGTTCGGTCTGAAGCTCTACTCGACAAATAATATTTCTATTGACATGATATCGCTCACAGGTTAACTGGAAGAGATCCCTTAAAGGGATAAGTTCGCCTTAGTACATATCTTTTATGTTTCTGTTTAGTTTTTTTACCTTGTTATCTTTTGTTTGTGCAGTAAAGAGTTAACATACATACATATCTTATTGTTTTAACTCGGCGACCATTGCTGTCAATCTATACTAATATTATAGAGGTAAAACTGTGTGTTCTATTATGAATTTGTTCGTATGTTGGATGTAATTTCTGCATAATATTATATAAATTGAGACTCCCTACTTCCAGCGTCCACCGCCCACCGAGTAAGACTTGGCGAATGGCGTCCCCCTAAGTGTTCTCCTATATTTCCCCGACTCACCATTAACAGTAGCCTCAGTGGTGTCCGGCTCGACGGTGCCAGCGGGCGTCCACTTGCCAGTGACGACGTCCATCTTCTCAACGACATAGGCACTGAGCGGCAGACCGCCTGTGTGCTTGGGCTTCTTCCACGCCAGCTTGACGTGGTCTGCGTGGACATCCGAGACTTCCAGGGGACCTTCAGGCTTGCCTGGTTTATCTGTGGAGCAAATAAACAAATATCAGTGATCACTCTTGCATCAACAGTGATCGTACTTTTACCAGCATTTTTGGTGCGGTGCTAGGGTTGTCAGTAGAGCCCAATATTAAATTGTTTGAACCAAGAATCAAATAGCGTATTAAAAAAATCGGAAATACCTACAGAAAGTATTATTAGAACATGTAAACCCAATATGCATAATGAAATATATATGTTCATAATTTATATAATATATGTTCCTGCTTTTTTAATTTTCGAGAAAGGTGTTTAAGGATTATGCTCAAAAAAGTTCACTTTTTGAAATTTGATGATTGTTGGGACGAAGTCGTAGGGGTGTTTCGAAAATATCAACATAAAAATGTCCAAGGTAATTTAGCAATAAGTTTATAGACAGACTGTACATTTTAACATGTTGCATTTTACAATTTCTCGGTTACTTAATTCCAAGTAATCTAAATTCAATAGTAACTCTACCATCATCTATCGACTATATCTGAATCAAACCATTACTTTTATTTTCAGAAAATAAACAACCTGATTGCTGTTGTTCGACAGGGCAATCAAAATTACGAAAACTAATCGTCAGCATGCCCTCCGAAAAATTTGAGGAATTTTGGGTTACATTAATAAATGTTATACACAATTATAATAACTGATTGCCCTTCACGCGGCTCCATAAAATAAAAAACTCTTTTATGGGTAATTGTATTAGGTTCTATAATAAGCTCCCAAGTAATGTTACTGAACTATCAGTAAATAAATTTAAGAGTTACGTTAAGCGTAAACTAATTTCTAAAGCATATTATAGTATTAAAGACTATATTAATGATAACAATGCTTGGGACTGAATTGCTTGTAATAAAATGTTTAGTCCTTACGACAAAAGGTTGCGAACGTCGAAAAAAAAAAGACATCCGACAGAGTTTCTTACAGGTTCTTCTCTGATCGGTCGCGATTTGAACCTGCAGTCAATTTAGGCTAAGTCGCTACTATGACGTTTCAAAAGAGTTTATTATTTGTAAACCTACTTGAATAAAGATTATTCTGATTCTGATTCTGATTCTGATTAAGTACAAAAAAAGTGTTTTATTTTCAATGACAACATAATATTAAGTACATAATTTTAAACGTCAATCATATTATACACGTCGACAACCCTAGGTCGCTGTCGTGTGTCATTTGACGTCAACGCACCAAAAACGCTGGAAAAAGTACGATCACTGTGCATCAAACACCGTGTGGTTGCCCGGGTTAGAATAATGCCACTGCATGTCTCCCGTGGAAGTCGTAAGAGGCGACTAAGGGAACAAGGGCTTGTAGCACTGTTAGGCGAAGGGCTTGCAACCTGTCACTAATACACTAGTAAAGTTTTTGGCATGATTGTGCAAAATGTGGTTACAGAATTATCAACAAGTCTTTTTAGAGAGGTTTATGGTTCATGTTTAAACTAAAATGTGCCGGTACTATAAGGCCGACTGTACATACTTCGGGTACTAGACAACGATAAACATACTATTTAAAAAATATAAAATGATAGTGAGGTTTGCCTTAGTTTTAATTCAACTTTTACATAGCTAGGGCCGTAAAAGTCACGGAATATAAATAATATTGCAATAATTGCCCTAGTCCCGAACTAAACTTTCGGCTTGTATAAACTCTAAACAACTGAATTCGATATGATAGCACAACGAGATTTTTATATACTTCTATGTTTCTGCGATATTTATAAGTTAACAGAAACATCTTACACCGTCTCTATGTGTCTATTGATCGAAATCGCTAATTAAAAAGCTAGAAATACCTCTATTTACTGGCAAGACAAAATTCCAAAATGCTATCTTTACATGTCAAAACTTGATCATCAAAGTAAATAATCGTGTTTTTTTCTATATCAAGTATTTCTCCATGTAGTTCAATATACACTTATGATCTCTCTGTATCAACAGACGTAAGACGCGCGTATTAGTATAGTGATACTTCACTTACATTTGGAACTTTATCAGAATCCCTCAAATTTCTTATGCAATCATAATCTGGAATTCTGTCTACAACTGACTCCATTTGACTACAGAAATAATAAACAATAATAATTAATCACGCCTTCATTCCCAGGGGGGTAGGCAGTGCTACAGGAATACCAATAACTCTAAAAATACTTGTTTGTAATTCTGTAACCACATTTTACACATTCAGGTCAAGATGTTTACCAGTGTATTAGTGACAGGTTGCAAGCCCATCGCCTAGCAGTACTACAAGCCCTCGAAATTTAATAAATCTTATGCATAATAATAATAATAATAAATAAATAATAATAATAATAAATATCAGGGGACAGTCTTACACAAATTGACCTAGTCCCAAACTAAGGTCTAGGCTTGTACTATGGGTACTAGTCAACGATAAACATACTTATATAGAGAAACACATACTTAAATACATAGAAAACATCCAAGACTCAGGAACAAAATATTTGCGCTCATCACACAAATATCTGCCCTTACCGGGATTTGAACCCAGGACCGCTGGCTTCGGAGGGGTCAATCCCAACTAGGCCACCGTGTCGTCAAAATCCATCCATCCACCTTATGCTTTCATCACCAAATTGCATCCGTCAGCCGCCCTAATTATGTCATTGACTTACCAAGTACAGTGATCTCGACGGTAGCCTCGTCCACCCCGGAGTCGTTGACAGCCTTAAGGGTGTAGATCCCGGTATTCTTCCAGGAGGTCTCTGTGAGGGTCATCTTGGTGTTATAGTCCTCGTTCTCTATCTTGATGCCTTCTCCGGTCTCCAGTGGCTGAGGATGATGAATTAACATGGATAAGAATCTGTCTTTTAAATACTTGTCACTATAGAACATCATCACGGTAAGGTGAAGGCACGAGCACTCAGGCCACCTGGGTAAGTGGAATCTGAGACCCATAGACAGACATTGGAGTTCTCAAGACTGCAATCTTCAGACGTAAAATGCGTTGCCAACCCTGAGGACTATGATGGAATGCCTCTATGCTGGTAATTTTTCACCAGTTGTCTTATCTTAAATATCACACCGGAACATTGCATATTGTTGAAGTTAAATTTCCGCATGTAATACAAGTTACAAGTGTGAAACGGTCCCGTGGTGTACAGCGAATGAAAATGCTGAACATGCTTACAACCTTTTGCTAGAGCTAGCTTTTTTTAAAGTGGATTAATGAGTGTTCACTGACAGGTAGCGATTTTTTTCAAGTGTCCCGTGCACTCGTTTGTTTTAAATAGGATATCAATATAAGTGAGCACCGGGCAATAAAACTGCATAGAAATCGCCTCATGCGCCTCTCCGCGGCATGTTTTATACACGCTTTTTATGGAATTTTGTTGCCGCTCTTCGCCTTTGGTAACGCCGCCGCTCTGTCATACCCAACCGTTATCGATGTCTATAAACGTGGATAAAACATCTGTCACTTTCTGACCAGTATTAAGTGCAAGAGTGAAAGATGCTTCCACATTTATCTACCACGGTAAAAGCGACCTTAATACCTACCTGGTTGTTTTGTTACGTTCTATTTATATTTGCGAACTTTAAACCGCTAATATTACTATCTTAACGGTATCAGAATATTATTAATAGCGTAACCGAAGCGTGAAAACTGTTCTATAATGCGCGTTGCCATAGTAATAACGGTTCTTTTATAACCATTATACCATTGCAATTATGGCTAGGTTAATTCTTGATATCAGTCTTGACAATCCTAATTTGTATATTAAATGATTAAAAATGTTATAATAATAAAAAAGCGGCCAGGTGCGAGTCGGACTCGCCCATGAAGGGTTCCGTAGCAGCAAGTAACATAATATAAAAGTTCGTTGTAGCTTTGATCAATGTTTTATGACGTATTAAAAAAAAACTACGTACTAGATCTCGTTCAAACCAATTTTCGGTGGAAGTTTGCATGGTAATGTACATCATATATTTTTTTAGTTCTATCATTCTCTTATTTTAGAAGTTACAGGGTTACAGTTACACATTTCAACACTTTGGGAGTGTCTCTCGCGCAAACTGTTCAGTTTAGAAAAAAATTATGTTAGTAACCTCAATATCATTTTTGAAGACCTATCCATAGATAACCCCACACGTATGGGTTTGATAAAAAAAAATTTTGAGTTTCAGTTCTAAGTATGGGAAACTCCCAAAATTTATGTTTTTTTTCTATTTTTGTGTGAAAATCTTAATGCGGTTCATAGAATACATCTACTTACCAAGTTTCAACAGTGTAGTCCTTCTAGTTTCAAGGATCTACTTACCAAGTTTCAACAGTGTAGTCCTTCTAGTTTCGGAAAAAAGTGTCTGTGACATACGGACGGACAGACAGACATGACGAATCTATAAGGGTTCCGTTTTTTGCCATTTGGCTACGGAACCCTAAAAAACGGCAATGATGTAGATTAAAAACAAAATGCAATTACGAGTAGCTCTAAAGATACACGTGCCTGTCATCAGAGCGCTCGCTTCCCAGTCGCTCGCGCTCTAACCTCGTCACTCATCTCTTAATAAGTTTCATCATGTATCGTTACATGAATAACTATTATATTCGTGCTTCTTAGAACGGTATAAGAAGCCCTATTTAACAGTTGTCACCTCAGTACTAAAAGCGGGTGGGGCATGATTGAGGTTATATTTTGTACCGAGTTGACAGCTGTCAAATCAGGTCTCTTAGAACGGCGCGACTGTTGTTGTAAGACTATACCTTGTCGGAGAAGATCCAAGTCTTGGTTGGTGGCGGCTCGCCCTTGATGTCGACGTCGAGCTTGATCGTGGTACCCGCGCGCACGCGGACAGCTGTCATCTTGTCGCGGTTGATCCAGGGCTTCACTACACATGCAATGATCATTTATATCAATTGATAATGAATAAAATAAATAAATATCAGGGGACAATCTCACACAAATTGTCCTAGTCCCAAACTAAGCTCTGGGCTTGTACTATGGGTACTAGACATTTATTATTGACATTTGTTTGTTGAATTTTTGCTTTTACGAAATTGTATTGTGATATTTGTGTAGATAACTTAATGTATGCAACTGTACATAATTAGGCCTTAAAACACTCATGTGATCCTATTATGAAACGAGCTTTATAAAACCACACTCGTATTTTAAGGCCTCCCATTATGCATCAGTTGCATATACTACTATTGCCCAGGCCTAAGATCGTCCAGGAACCAAATTGCACGTCCGATAACAAGGTCTAATAATAATAATAATAATATCACAGGACAACGTCACACAAATTGACCTAGTCCCAAACTAAGCTCTAGGCTTGTACTATGGGTACTAGACAACGATAAACATAATTATATAGAGAAACATATACTGAAATACATAGAAAACATCCAAGACTCAGGAACAAATATTCGCGCTCACCACACAAATATCTGCCCTTACCGGGATCTGAACCCAGGACTCCTAGCTTCGAAGGCAGGGTAACTACCAACGAGGCTAGCGAGTCGTATAAGCGTGTTACTTACGGAAGCGCGCCTTGGCGACGTGCGGCTGCGTGGGCTCCCCGGGCTCCCCCGGGCCGGCCTTGTTGACGGCGCGCACGCGGAACTGGTACGTGTTGCCTTCCTTCAGCTCCGGGACCCGGGCCTTGCACTCCGGCGTCTAGGGAACACCGAGGATTTAAATAAACACCAGAGGACAATCTCACACAAATTGACCTAGTCCCTAGGCTTGTACTATGGGTACTAGACAACGATAAATTTATCTTTTAGTGTATATATATTTATTTATTCATATCCCTCTGCGACTGAGGTGACTTTTTTTAGAAACATTCTACTGGGGTGGAGTCTGTCAGACGTCATTTTTGAGTCAATGATAAGTATTGTGTAGGTATTTAGTGTCCATATATAAAGTCACGCCTTTATTCCCAGAGTGGGGTAGGCAGAGCTACAGAATTACCAACAGCTCTAAAAAAGTTGTTGATAATTCTATAACCACATTTTGCACAATCAGGCTAAGATGTTTACCAGTGTATTCGTGACAGGTTGCAAGCCCATCGCCTAACAGAGCCTCTATTCAGGTGCGTTAAAACGATATCGTGTTTGACACGTTTAAGAATCGTTTATGTCACAGTCGCCATTATTGTAAATGACATAAGAGTTATCAAAACGTTGACAATACGGAAACAGGTCAAAAACGATATCGTTATAACGCACTTGAATAGAGGCCCAGTACTACAAGCCCTTATTCCCTTAGTCTCCTCTTACGACATCCACGGGAAGGCATATAGAGTGGCACTTTTCTAACCCGGCGACCACACGGAAAGATTTCTCATTTTTGAGTCTATGATAAGTATAGTGTATTTAGTGTATAGCAATGATTATTAATTAACATGTATATTGGGCTTCTAAATAAAAAAAATAACTCGAATAAGGTATAAAAATCAGGATTTTTTAACATGGGTCAACTTATAATGCCTAGAGTCTTTAGAAGTTACTGAGCGATATACAAAGCTATTTCACGCTATAAGGCGTTTTTTTTTTGGCGGGGTCTGATAGACGTCACGTCAGTCGCAGAGGGATATATTATTTTGTATTTATGTAGACATTCACGTATGTATTCATTTCTATGTATGTTTATCTATTTATTTTCGATGCATGCTGTTTTTTTATATATTTTTTACATTCGTACAATATTGCACCGTCAACAACAATTTTATGATTTGCCCAAAGGTCAACTGGTAGAGAATGCCATTAGGCAAATAATTAAATAAACATACTTATGTAGAGAAATATATAGAAAACATCCAAGACTCAGGAACAAATATTTGCGCTCATCACACAAATATCTGCCCTTACCGGGATTTGTACCCAGGACCGCTGGCTTCATAGGCAGGGTCACTCCCAATTAGGCCAACGTGTCGATGAATTTAATTAAAAAAACATGCAGAAAAAATATGGTCCGGTTTAAGAAGCTGCACACTAGTCCTTTGTCATTTTTACGTCATGTTTGAACTGGTGCACTGATCTGTTAAAGGTGTTGAAACCATAATGTTTCCGGGGTATCTTAAACATCCAACCTAACTTACGTAATCTCTGAAAACATTATGGTTTCAGCAGAAAATAGCGTTCGATGAAGTGTAGACTTAACCACATCGACATTGTAATTTTAATGGTTTATTTTATTTTGAGCTTTTCGAACCACTGGTATATTTCTTTCATGGTTGACAGCGCAAAATAGACCTGAGTATCTATGTTACAAGGTCGTCATGGAATAAGAACTAAAGGCATAGAAGGAGCGAAATGCACAATCTTATTAAGATTAAATGTTCCAAAAAGACAGTTCTATAAGCATAAGCTTAAATATCATGGTCGTACACAGTTGCTGTTTCACACTATTGCGTATATAATCTATGACCATGGTGACCAGTTGGTACCAGTTTACACGAGTTGTCAACACTTGGTGTGTACGGCTAGTTTTAGCAAAAACTGGACTCTATACACTTTTTAGGGTTCCGTACCCAAAGGGTAAAAACGGGATCCTATTTCTAAGACTCCACTTTCTGTCTGTCCATCTGTCACCAGGCTGTATTTCATGAACCGTGACAGCTAGACAGTTGAAATTTTCACAGATGATGTATTTCTGTTGCCACTATAACAACAAATAGTAAAACAGAATAAAATAAATATTTAAAGGGGGGCTCCCATACACAAACGTGAATTTTTGCCGTTTTTTGCTCGATCTTAATACAGACACCGTGGTTGTATAGATAATGGTGCGGAACCCTTCGTGCGCGATTCCGACTCGCACTTGGCCGGTTTTATTTAACTTAATGAACATTCATATTGAAATTTTCGAGGCCGGTATAGATCTGACGCTTTCGTTTTAAGGCTCCTTCTATGCCTTTGGTTCTTATTCTATGGCTATCGTCGGCGTAGGAGTGTCATTTTTTGCATTTGACATGGCAAACGTTTCTCTAGTTGTAACTCTTCTCCAACCTCTGTAACTGTAAAACTTACATTGGTGGTGAGCGCCTCCTGCCAGGACCCGTATTTCTCCTTCTTCTCGATGACGTAGCCCGTGATAGGTGCTCCACCGTTGTTCTTGGGTGCCTCCCACGTGAGGTCCACGCGGTCCACGTCCCAATCCTCGATGATGGGCACGGAAGGCTTCCCAGGGATATCTGAGGAGTGAAATCAGGTTGAAAAGAGGTGATCTTATTGATAATCAGTGCTCGGCAGGGATAAGTTGTTTTCAGAGTTTGCATAACGTGGACATACCTTGTCATTCAATGTTGGATGTGGTGTAATTTAATAACTAATTAAATTATTTTATTTGGGCTATCTTTCTGCTACGATTTTAGCAAACCTCTTTAATATATCTAAATGCTACTAGGAAAGTTAATCAGGAGATATGATATTATATCAAATCTGATATTTAACTCGACAAGGAATGCTTGATAATTTAAAAATATGGAAGAACTTATAGTTATTTATTACAATAACAAAGGAAATTTAGAATTAATAAAATCACTTAGTACAATCGCCCACACAGCTGAGTGACCAAAGAAGATAAACAGAGAGAAACTGTCTTGGTCGTGCACATGAGATTCTTATGTAAAATCTATATTCATCTCTTTCTAAATTTTCTCACTTCCAACTTTAATGGGCAGTTAATTGTGTGGCTGTTTGTATCTACTCGTTTTGTACATAATGCATTGTCTTTTTACGTAACGTAACGTCACGAATAGTTGTTGTTAATTTAAGTTTTATTTTCTTTCAATATTATTTCAAGGTGTATCTATATTAATATCGACACTTGACATTAATGACGGTGTAATTATAATTTAACGTGAATTTATACAGCCATGTGGCAGTTTTCATGACTACGATGGATTAGTCTCCATCCTACATGTATCCCACCTTCACTAATCCTTACCGTAAGGATTCTTGGCGATGATAGAGTGGTCAGTCTTCAGCGGTTCCGACTCTCCCTCATCATTGACGGCCCGGACCCTGAACTCGTACTCCTCGCCCTCCTGCAGACCCTTGACCTCCATCTCGGTGTCATCGGTCTTGCCAACCGGCACCCAGCGGCCAGTCGCCTTGTTCAGCTTCTCGACAACGTAGCCTGTTACTGGCTTGCCTGTGGACAAATTTTGATTATGTAATGCTTTTGTGGCCGGTTTAGTCATGGATGGACAATTCTTATAATGGTTCCAACGGAAGAACGGAATAGCGTTGAGTTGGAACCAATTCGTGACAACAGGTATTTTGTCTATGTCAGTATTTTGTTCCTCTTTGTTAGTCTCTTTGTCACGAATCCTTTTTTTTCTTTCTTTATATTAACATCTTCTAATCATTCGGGTGTTTTGACGTCAGCTAACGTTACAAACACTATTTGACTAAATAGACAATAAACAGTGCGGTTCCCGCGCGTCTGATATGTCTTAGTTCCACTTCTTAGTTCTGGTTGACAAGGTTGCCACGCACACACGTATACTTTATGGGTACTGTCAATAATGGATGTCTATCTTTTCAACTACAACTACAACTACAATAATAACTAATATTAATTATAGTTTGTAATAAAATGAAATTTCCTGTTTTGTACTTTCTAAAGAAGAATACCTACTTAAGTTTTTCTTTTTTGTCGTGGTTTATACTGCATGTTTTTGTTATTTTTGCCGCACTGGCCTCGATACTCTCGTAATGTTTGGATTCCCACGATACAGGCTACGCCTAGTGTGGGAGTCACTGCTATACTGTAAAACTTGCATTAACTGTGTTTTTTGGTAAATAAATATATTTGTATTTGTTTGTTCATCGAAACACCTTTCATCGACTGTATCATTTCATAGAATTATATCATCGAACGCTATTTTCTGTTGAAACTATAATGTTTTCAGGGTATCTTAAACATCGAACCTAACCTAACCTACGTATTTAATGTTTAAGATACCCGGAAAACATTGTGGCTGCAGCAGAAAAAGCGTTCGATGAAATGATACGTTCGATGAAAGGTGTGATGAGCTACTGTCAATAATACCCCGACGTTACTTTACTAATTGGATACTACGGTAGACAATTCAATATAGTAGACAGATAAAGCAGTTCGTTTGGGAGTGCAGACAGATTTGCAAAAGTGGAGAATTTTCAAAGTATACAGTTCCAGAATGTACACAGTTTTGGGAAGCAGTTACTTTGAGAGAGCAGTGAAATTGGAACGTGGAGAGTTTTGAAAAGGATACTATTTCGGAAAGCAGTCATACATATATAACATCACGGCTCCCAGAGTGGGGTAGGCAGAGCTACAGAATGCCAACAACTTTAAACCATTTTGCCCAATCAGGCCAAGAAGTTTACTAGTGTATTAGTGACAGGTTGCAAGCCCATCGCCTAACAGTACTACAAGCCCTTATTCCCTTAGTCGCATCTCACGACATCCCCGGGAAGGGCGAGTGGCACTATTCTACCCAGCGGTAACCTATCGATCTTCCGAAACTGACTTGTCCGATTTTCACTTGTCCGAAAACAGTTCCCCGAATTTTTAAAATCCATCTGCTTTGTTTACCATACTTACGAAACGCCGCTGGTTTGTTTCCCCGAATTAACGTTTTCCCGAAACTCAATAGCCCGAAGAACGTTTGCCAACTTTATTGTTTGACAACTGATTTGTTACCCCACTTTTCATAATTCCGATGCTACGTTACACCTAAATTTCATTTCCCCTAATATCATTACACCGAATGCCATAAAAAAAATTGCAACAGATTTTATTAATTATTCCCGGCATTTGGAAATTTGTTGCTTGTCGCTTTTTTGTGTTATGATTTGGTTTTTGCGACTCTCGTGCTAGAACAGTGGGTTAAGTAGGTTACAACTGCGACTCCGCGGAAAAAAACTGGCACGAAAAGTGGGTTAGGTTAGGTTAGAACTGCGACCCCGCGGAAACAAACTGGCGCTAGAAAAGTGGGTTAGGTTAGGTTAGAACTGCGACCCCGCGGAAACAAACTGGCGCTAGAAAAGTGGGTTAGGTTAGGTTAGAACTGCGACCCCGCGGAAACAAACTGGCACTAGAAAAGTGGGTTAGGTTAGGTTAGAACTGCGACCCCGCGGAAACAAACTGGCGCTAGAAAAGTGGGTTAGGTTAGGTTAGGTTAGAAATATAGTTTCAACCCTCCCCTATTAGATTTAAATAGCTCCCCGTATTTATGTGCCATTTTATATAAACCCACACTGCAATTGTAACCTTTCTGATAAAATAAACAAATGACAAGATTGGGTTGACAATTTTATTAACTTACCCACCCAATTAATAACATTAACGCCTACGCAAATTACATTGCAAACTCATGCGATTCGATGTTTTGACACAGCGGAAAAGTAATATTTCGGAAGTAGAACTTTACGCCAAATAAATTAGTTGGCAAATGAAACTTCGGGATTTCAATAAGTGGCGATTCGAATCATAAGCGAAATGAAATTGCGACGAAATAAAAATAGGGGACATAATAATATGGGAAACATAATTTCGGGCAAACAATAATTACGTGAAGTGGAAAAAAGGGAAACGTTTTCGGGCTAATAATATTCGGAGTAACGAATTTCGACATTATGATAGGTAACCTACCCAGCAACCACACGGGTTCGGAAAAGCTTAGTTCCGGAAAATAATCAGTTAAGAAAAGTGGACCTAAGATACGTTAAGAGTGTCCAAGGACAATCAAGTTCTGCGGGCGGTAGGAACTGGTCCGTCCAGATCGCTACCACCATCTTACTCTTTAACCTACCGCCAACACTGTGGTGTTCCGGTTTGGCGATAAGACAGCCGGTGAAATAACTAGCATAGAGGCATTCCATCTTGGTCCTCAGGGTTGGCAACGCATTTGCAGTCTTGTGAATGCGAATGTCTATGGGTCACAGTTTCCACTCACCATCAGGTGGCCTGTGTGCTCGTTAGCCTTCTGAATGCCATAAAGTGGTTACAGTACTTACCACCATCGTCCTCAGGTTTCTTCCACGCCAGCTTGCAGCCACTCTTGGTAACATCGGCGACCTTGAGCGGTCCCCCAGGCTTGCCCGGGGCCGAGAGCACGGTGATCTCCACGTCAGCCTCGTCGGTACCATGCTCGTTGGTGGCCAGGATGCGGTAGGTGCCGGTCATGGCGCGGACTGCGTCCTTGATGTCCAGTTTGGTGTTGTAGTCTACGTTGATGACGTTCTCTGTCACCTGCGGAATAGGGATGTGGTGATAATGGGATATATTGTTTGGTAATTCATTAAGTCAGGACATGAAAGACATTGATTGGTGATGAAACCTACTTTGTTTGCTTAATTTTAAATGAAATTCAAGTTACGTGTAGAGTAGGTTCTTAGTCTATATTTACTTTGTCCTGTTAGCGTTACGTACTTTTTACAATCGTATATTTGGTTAATAGCTCCAAACAATATTTTTTTATTAATTATTTGAGACTTACATGTTTGACTTACAAGATATGTTTGCTTCAATATGGGACTTCTTCTTTGATATGGGACTTCTTCCAATTTGTTTTGTTATGCTCGTAATGTTATAAGTAAACCGATAACAAGTAACAATCCAGCCTTACAATTTTACATCCAACAAGACTTATCTACTCCTAAAATTGTTTAAAAAAAACCGACGTACCTCCTTCTCGTCAGCCTTCCACTTCTGGAACCATTGCACCTTGGGCGCCGGTTCACCCTTGACGTTGACGTCGAAGAATATCGGCTTGCCGGCGCGCACCGCCACCGCCTTCAAGTTGGTTCGGTCGATTCGCGGTTTCACTGGAAGAGAATGACAGATATACAGTACTGTGACGAGATATGAGATGTGGTGGAAAAATACTGAGTCACATGCGTACATAATGTCACGTCAACATTCCCAGAGTGAGGTAAGCAGAGCTACAGAATTACCAACAACTCTAAAAAAGTTGTAATTCTTTGTTGATAATTCTTTAACCACGTTTTGCACAGTCAGGCTAAGATGTTTACCAGTGTATTAGTGACAGATTGCAAGCCCATCGCCTAACAGTACTACAAGCCCTTATTCCCTTAATACTGAGTCATGTAAAACAATAAGTTTGATGGAGTGAAATTGGAAATACGGTCCAATTTTCAATTATTGCTACTGAGAGATCTATAGTGACGTGTTGATAGACTACCAGAACGTTGCCCTCCTAAGCTAGTAAGCAGTATCTCAAATGCAATAACCAAAGCATATTTAACCATAGGGTTGATGACGTTTCAACCTTATGACCAATGGGATAGCCCATTGGTCATAAGGTTGCATTTGCTACAGGGGTTTTGTTTGAGATACTGCCGTTTGTGTAAGCAGGGCATAAAGATGAACATACCTAATGGTATTTTTTTTAGAATGTTGGATTGGTTGAATATTTCTTTTTTTTAACACCTAGTTAATTACGTGATTAAGAAAAAGTTCGATTTCCCCACTGTGTAACGAATATAATACAATAACCATATAATTACATCACAGGCGACACGTTGACACGTTGGCCTAGTTGGGAGTGACCCTGCCTTCGACGCTAGCGGTCCCGTGTTCAAATCCCGGTAAGGGCAGATATTTGTGTGAAGAACACGAATATTTGCTCCTGAGTCTTTGATGTTTTCTATGTATTTAAGCATGTATTTCTCTATATAAGTATGTTTATCGTTGTCCAGTACCCATAGTACAAGCCTAGGGCTTAGTTTGGGACTAGGTCAATTCGTGTGACATTGTCCTGTGATTTATTTATTTTATTTATTTAGGTAGTTTACTAATAGAACTTTAGTTCAATTTCGGCTTTTTGTAGTGTGGTAAATTTAAACCTCTGCCGTATTATTATTAAGTGTTAAAATAGGTATACTCACGAGCCTTGTGCCTGATGCAGGTCATCTTGGTGGGGTCGGAGGGCTCGGAGGCACCGGCCTTGTTGACGGCGATGACGCGGAACTCGTACTCGCTGCCCTCCGGGAGCCCCTCCACCTTGGCGCTCGTGGCACCACCAGGGACCTGGGGGGAGAGAGATTAGACCTCGATTCTCAGAGGGTTATCTATCTATTTCACCACCTTGACAATGTCACGTGACAGAATTCAGTGTACATTGCACAGTTACCAAGTTCAAGAGGTTCATATAAGCTGCGCAATGTATGGTGAAATGGCACCTGTCACGTGCCATTGTTACGATGGTGGGGCGGCTGATTGATATTTAATGGGGATTTTCAAAAAATAGCACTTTAAAAGTGGCCATAAATAGAAATCCTGACATGTGCCCAAACAGATGTATGAAATTGTCCGATTTGTTACCAAGAAATGTATTGGATTTAGGTAACAAAACGGAAAATTCCATACATCTTTTTGGGGACATGTCAGGAATTCATTTTTTCTTGTTGAGAATGAAGGTCTCTACTAACAAGCATTTTTTTCTGAATTCGGAAGAAAAATTTAAGGTGTGCTATTTTTTTTGCTATTTTGAATTGCAATTGAGTGTTTTTTTTTCAACCCTGTACGTAGGAACTTTTATAACTGTAAAGTCAAAGGCATTAAAATTTAATTAGCCATTGCGTCAAACACATGTACAAACAGCAACACTTTTAACTGTACATCAGTGGACCTTATTACAAAAGGTATAAGGTCTACCGATGGACAGTTAACAGTGTGGGCGAAGGTATACATAGACCTCTTGATGTCTTGTGAGCGTGTATATAACTTTATGACTTTGACTGTCAATTTACGTAATATAATTTAAAATATAGGCACGTGATCGTTACTTAGTGCGGCTATAGAAAAGGTCAAGAGCTATCTTGACCACACCATGAACGCTAAACTCCGGTAAGGCCTCAAGAAGATCAATAGAAATATGTGGCGACCTAGCGACATCTAGTGACAACTTGTAACAACCAACGTTTCTTCAGTCGGTTGACTTATATACCACTTCCAACTTCATCCAAACGGACTTCAGTCCTTAGGCATAACACCCGCCTGAAGAGAGATCTCACTAATGTCCTTTCTCTTCTTACATTGGTGACCCACGACAATGGACATTTACGCAACCTGACGACCTTCAAGCAGGGATCAATACCGGTATTAATTAAAATTGAAATATCTTCCTGAATTTGCATTATTTCCTTGATATTTTCGACTGTAAATTAGGTAATACCACTATTCTATTATATAAATTATTTGAAGAGCAAAAATATTTAACAATAAGCGAGATACCGAAATTGAATACCGGTATTTTTGTATGAAAATAATACCGGTATACGATCCCTGCCTTCAAGTACTATGACGAAGTCTCACAGCAAGCCAGACAACCCGCACTGTGCACCACTAGCATTCTATTAAAGATCTAAATGATGCAATCACAAGAAAATTGCATTTAAACATTGCATTCAATTTCATATTTTTATTTCACTTCCCTTAGTGTCTGTGTAGTCTGCTGTCTCATCGTTCGTGTGTCACTTTGGCGCCACTGAAAACCAGCGTCGCGGTTGATGTCGTGACACAGTGCCGAGTGGTGTCATTTTTGACATCGCAGGACCACATGGCAATACTATGCTATAGTCTTCTTATAATTCTTGTTTTTTGTTTATTGTGTAGTTTGTTGCCATTATTTTTATTATGTGTAATCTTTGAACTGTTTTTTTTTCTTGTAATCGTCGAATAAATGTTCCTATTTCTATTTCTAAACATTTAAATACACGAGTTTTCACTCAATTTCACTTAAATTTCCAAAAGATTTAAAATAAATATAACAAAAAGGCTCGATCTGTTTTAATTACTACGCTGTACTGGTCCAGGTGACACTCCAACTTAATACTAAAAGCACTTACTTCCAGCGCGTTCTCCCAGTCGCCGCCCTTGGGCCTCTTCTGCACGATGTACTTCTGTATGGGCGCGCCGCCGTCGTCCTTGGGCGGGTCCCACTTCACCGTCGCGCTCTGGTTGTCGTGGTCTGCCACTTCCACGTTGCCAGGTTTCTCCGATATATCTATCAAACGTTACATGAATAGAGAACATGCATGAAAATCAGAATTGAGTTTCATTCATACGACATATGAGAGAATGTAAAAAAAGCAGTTAAAACGCAATACACTAAGTATTGACCCGTTCATTAAAATATTATATAGAATCAAAACTTGTTAAAATTTTAAAACTTCTTTTAAAGTTTAGCTTGTTTTTTTCTGCATCCTCATTTACGCAATTCAACGATATAGGCTTAAACATAATAATTTACGAATTAAATGCAAATTTCTTTATAAGTTCCTTATATTTTAGAGATGGAACAACAGCTGTGAGGGGATGTGAACTATGACTTTTTAAAGCTTCATATCTTATGAAAAAATTACACGACAATTATTTCGCTTATACAGTTATTCCTCTCTTTCATAGCACTTACCAGAGAGCGTAAGAAAAAAAATGCATGTTTCCTATTAGTAGATTCTTTTATAAGAGCACTTTAGGCTTGTAAAGATTCTCTTTCACTTTTTAAAGCAGAATTTTCCGCAATAAACTGGTTTGACAAAGCCACATATAGTAAAAGGCTAGATATAACAAAGTCGGCTGTTTCTCGATCTGGATCTCATTAACCATAACGCCTGTGTGTCTGTTCTTTGGATATATTAAACTTGATCATATTTTCTTGAGACTGTTAAACTTGAAATCACGATAAAAAACAAAATACTCGACAGTTTAATTTTCCAAATTGACACCTTTTTCGCATGTTTTTAGTTGAACCTTCGAAACCCTAAGACCTATAACGATGATTTTTGATTCAATAGTTGAGTATTTATAGCTTCTTAATTCTGGTAAACCAGTTTTTGAATCTAAGTTGTGGTTTGAAAGTAATTCAGCTATTATTTGAAGTTGACGCTGCCATCAAGATGCGCGCAAACTGTATGTTGTCTAAAATTACTTGTCGGAAAAGTGCTACTTAGTTACGAGTATCAGATTAAATACCAGTAGTTTGTATTGTTTATATTTCAAATTTTGTAATGTTTCGTATTTAAGGAGTTTTTAATAATAGGTTGCGATTGTGTCCAAATGGGCCCAACTGAATATCAGCGCTGTGATTTTAGTCGCAGCATGTTGCTAAGCAGATCGGATACATAACATCACACCTACAGGGCCTCTATTCAAGAGCGTTATAACGATATCGCTTTTGACGTGTTTTAGAATCGTTTATGTCACAGTCGCCATTATTGTAAATGACATAAGAGTTATCAAAACGTTGACAATACGGGATTACGTCAAATACGATATCGTTATTACCTTGTAAAATCCCAGCCCAGAAATACTTACAACTCTACAGAGACTTGTTGATAATTCTATATCCACATTTTGCACAAACAGGTTAAGATGTTTACCAGTGTATTAGTGATAGGTTGCAAGCCCATCGCCTAACAGTACTACAAGCCCTTATTCCCTTATTCGCCTCTCACGACATCCGCGGGAAGATATGGAGTGACACTATTCAAGCCCAGAAACCACACGGGTAATTCTTGGGTGAAATCAATGTATTACTGTATTAACACTAAATAAAAGTTTATTCTTCTTGTTCAAAATATCTCCATCTCACGTTATTCACGTAGAAGCTCATAAACCATCCCTTTTTATAATTGTGTGGGCGTGGCATGATATGTGGCCTAAAGTACTGCCTTGCCAACACAAAAGGCAGTATCTCAGACAAAACTCCTATAGCAAATGCAACCTTATTACCGACAGAATAGGATTGAATCTGCTTTGGCCATTGAATTTGAGATGCTACTTATTGGCTTAGGAAGGCAGTGTACTCTCCTCAGGGTTGGCCACCCGGTGATATAGCAGCTAAAACTAGATAATTCTTTAGCTTTTCTCACCGAAGGGATTCTTTGCTAGGATGGCCTTCTCGGCCTCGAGCGGGTCGGAGTCACCCTCGTCGTTGACGGCGGTGACGCGGAACTTGTATTGGTGGCCTGGCTCCAGCCCGGTCACTTCCATCTCTAGCGGCTTCTTGTCTCCCGCCACCCTGGAATAAATTATATCACCAATAGTTTTTTAACTGCCAAAGCAGAGTTGTCATAAGATTATCCTGTTTATCTGTGACAGTGTTTTTTGTTGCTTCCGAACGCATGGACCGATTCGAACGCAATGTTTTTATAAGAAAACTAGTTCCATCGTATGTATTTAGGTAAGTATGCAAGTGGTCCACTTAAAATTTGCAAGTCAATTTTGCAACAATATAAGTTAGTAATTTTTAAAAGCTAGATTTTTCTGCTTAACGACAGTAAGCAAAATTCGATTTTGCTCTGAGCCTGAGACGAGAGAAGGAACTGTTTTTTTTTTGCAATATGGTGTTTAATATTTACCAAGCATGCTACGCTGGTGATAAAATTTTACAATCCTTCGTTTACTCGGGATTTAAAATCAACACTTGCAGTAAACACTAACTTTGCTCTCTTGTTGCATAGCTAATGAATTCAACACGGGTTTACGTTAAGTATAGCGGAGATCCTGTCGCCACCTTCCGACTCCAGCATCAGATCAGCTCTTAGATACCATAATATAGCATTGTCATCAGGTTTACATGTGTGGCACAAATTTCAGCCTATTCCATTAACGGGAACTGGTTCAAAGAAGCTGACAACTTACATACATATCGCACCTTCGGTAGAACAAGGGCACAATTGCCCCTTTAGTCAAATTGTACATTGTGCCCTTTGTTCTAGTGAACAAGGGCATAATCGCCTCTTTAGTCACATTGTATATTTTGCCCTTGTTCTACCGAAGGTGCGATATGTACATATGGACAGTGCAAGATAAATAAAAGCTCGTAACAAGTAAATTACGGAAGTCCAAAGTGCCAGTCTTGTGGCGACCTAGCGACATCTAGTAACAACCAACTCGACAGCACAACTAAGTCTGACGGTGCGCTTTCTGCTTGCAAGGTTACACTATTTAAGGCATATTGCCAATCCTTTTACACCAGCAGTCTATGGGCTAGTTACACTCAAAAATCATACGGCACCTTGCGAATACTCTACAATAATGTTTTCAAGGCTTTGCTGAGGCTTCCACCTCACTGCAGCGCTTCTGGCATGTGTTCTGTCATGCACTCATGCGCAAAAAAGTCGCTTCGTCAATATACAGAGGGGGAGGAAGCGCCGACAGACTACCAACGGTTGTCGCGGGCGGGACACCGCGCCGCTGGGGGCCACGGCGCTGCACGCCGCGCGACCGCGTTTCGTAGTGGTAGGACTCTGTGCTACCACCATCTTATCCATTAACCACCCGCCAAGCAAAAGTGTTCGCATTGTTGTGTTCCGTCGTGGGGATAAGACAACCGGTGAAATCACTAGCATACAGGCATTCCATCTTGGTCCTCAGGGTTGGCAACGCATTTGCGGTCTTAGGATTATAGTCTTGAGAATTCAAACGTCTATGGGTCTCAGATTCCACTTACCATCAGGTGGCCTGAGTGCTCGTGTGCCTTCTCCTTAACTTAAAAAAGCGGCCAAGTGCGAGTCGGACTCGCCCATGAAGGGTTCCGTAGCAGCAAGTAACATAATATAAAAGTTCGTTGTAGCTTTGATCAATGTTTTTATAACGTATTAAAAAAAAACTACTTACTAGATCTCGTTCAAACCAATTTTCGGTGGAAGTTTGCATGGTAATGTACATCATATATTATTTTTACATTTATCATTCCCTTATTTTAGAAGTTACGGGGGGGGGGACACACATTTTTCCACTTTGGAAGCGTCTCTCGCGCAAACTATTCAGTTTAGAAAAAAATTATAATAGAAACCTCAATATCATTTTTGAATACCTATCCATAGATACCCCACACGTATGAGTTTGATGAAAAAAAAATTTTTGAGTTTCAGTTCTAAGTATGGGGAACCCCAAAAATTTATTGTTTTTTTTCTATTTTTGTATGAAAATCTTAATGCGGTTCACCGAATACATCTACTTACCAAGTTTCCACAGTATAGCTCTTATAGTTACGGAATAAAGTGGCTGTGACATACGGACGGACAGACGGACAGACATGACGAATCTATAAGGGTTCCGTTTTTTGCCATTTGGCTACGGAACCCTAAAAAGACCAGCCTAGTGACCCAAACCAGACGCGTGTGCCAAGCTGCCTAGCTAATTATAATTATGTAAATTTTACTGTTTATCGAAGTTCACACTAACATAGCTACTTAAGTTCTTGGCCTCTATTCTATTGCGTTATAACGATATCGCGTTTGACGTGTTTCAGAATCGTTTATGACTCGGCCGCCATTATTATCAATGTCATAAGAGTTTTCAAAACGTTGACAATACAGAAACGCGACCAAGACGATATCGTTGTAACTCTGTAGAATAGAGGCCCTGTTTGTCTGGTAACCAAGTATGGATCAAAATTGTCTGAAAATAAAGGTTTTTTTTTATCTGCTGTCTTACCTGCCGACTCGCACCCACTTCCCGGTGGCCATATCCATCTTCTCGAGCTCGTACTCCTTGACCGGGGAGCCTCCATCGTCCTCCGGCTTCTCCCAGCGAACCTTGCAGCCTTGGGCATGAATGTCTGACACCTCCAAGGGTCCTGCGCGAATGGGATTGGCATATTAAGTACTTTTGTTTGAAAAAAATGACCTTCTGCTGGAGTTTCTTGGCGCTTCTTCTCCGCAATGATGGTCTTATCTGAAGCGCTAGTAAATTCACTTCATATTACCGACGTGTAAAAGAGTCCCATGGGGCCTATTTACTGAATAAACATTTTGATTTTTTGATTGAAAAAAAAAACCGGGCAAGAGCATGTCGGACCATGCTCAGTATAGGGTTCCGAAGCCGTTAAGTACTACCAACATAAAAATCAACAAGTTATAGCTAATTTTCTATTTAAAGTAAACGGCGCCGTCTTAGATGATTTTAGTAGGTATACACTTTAATCGCCTGTATCTCAGGAACCAATAATGTCTACTTAGTCGTGATAGTTTTCCTTTAAAATTCGTTATATCGTCCCCTTACTTCTAGAACCGACTAAAGTACCTTTTAGGCAAAACCAAGTTACGAATACCGTTAGAAAGTACTTTCCGATGTCTACGTGTTGTCAAAACCCATTTTTTAATATGATGCTCCGTTCTTGAGTTAGCCTCTAGCTTAAAGTAGTTTAACGGCGATTTTTTTAATATTGAACAAGCAAAAGCTACTAAATGGCTGTTATAATCGATATTTTTAAATTTTTAAGAAGAAAAACAATTTGTCCTCATTAAAGCGGTGTTAGCAGGTTTCATGTTTTAATAAAAATGCAATTTAGTTACTTCAATAAGATACTAAACATGTGTAGTAGTTTTTTGGTGTTAACCATAATATATAAACGTTCATTTTGCCATCTACAAAAACATTCAAACCAATCGATAATATGTTTTTCCACTTCGTAATTACTCAGCAGGTAAGAATATAAATCAGGAAAAACATCTAAAATATATTATAACATGTTTTGTTTGCATCGTTTTTTCTTTCGACGGTAGAATCTGATTCAGCCAAAACCGCTTAACGTGCGCGTACGCGCTTCAGGCTGTGCTCCTTAGTGAGGCCCTCACCGCTTAGTCGCGTCTCACGTGTTTGGAAGTGTCGACGTCGATTGCGTGCACGCATATAATATTTACGAAATAACAGTGATGACGAGCGTGGAAGAATGAATTCCCGAACAAAAAACTTTTAAGCCTGGTGCTTGGGAACGGTTCGAATAAAGGTAAGTCGAAATGACTGTTTCTATTAATTATTTTAAAATTGATAGGTTAGGTAATCACTAGAACAATATTAAAGGTTTTCCTAATGTTAATGTTACTAAAATCTCGCTGAATAAGGCGAACTATTTTAGACAATGTCATTTAAGACAACGAATTTGCATTTTAATTAAGTACCTACGGCAAATCGCGCGGGGAATTGACCTCAACATGCCTAAACCAAAAGTTTTCGTTATAGATGATGACATTGATGACAACAAGCTATCTTCTGGTGTCGATGATTCGCTAAGTCACGGACAAATCAACCATATAAGTCGAATATGGAAACGAATTAGATAGGTATTTACCTACTCAACAGTTTGCCGTGGATTGTAACGCGTTCCTACCTACATACTTACTAGGTAATAGGTATGCCACTTAACAAAATAAATACTATTTCAATTTCGAATACTAAGCGTATTATCTTAGTTTCATATTAGGTATACAAAATAATTTTGAGTAGGTACCTAGGCAAGGTCATCGTTGTCGCAATATTTACGGTCTTGATTGATTAAATAAATCTTAAAAGACGATTTTAACGTACTTTTCGTTGTCGGATAGATTTGAAAATTTGCATGCTAACGTGATTCCGATGACTATACAATAATATGGTACCATCGAGCTGGTATGATGATCGAGACGGAAGGTGGCCATAAGAGCTCCTCAACGGGTAGGTCCATAGAGTTTGGGCTTGTTGGAGTCATCTTTTAATAGTGAGTTTGTCATCAGTGGTACAAGTACAGTCGGCAAGAATAAAGTGTGTCACAAGAATGAAATTTTTAGGAAGAACTAGTCATGTATGTATCTATTTATGTATTAAAACTATTTATGGCACTAAATGAAAATAGAAAATACAATGTGTACAGAATAGGGATGTACCAAGTTGGTTACTAAGTTCTGTTACTCGATTTGCAAACTCTTGTCTTGCGTTAAAACAAATGCTACCGAAAAAATATAAAATGACATAATATGGCGGGTTGTCAATTATAATTTTATAGCACACACAACACTTATCTCGTCGTATTTATAATGGATTGGGGTCTAAAAGAAAATCGTGTCGCTGTAATTGCGTTGCACAAATGCGGGCATCCGCCAAACGTGATTTTGAAGTTGCTTCAAAATCTGAAAATCAACAAACAATTCGTTTATCGTACCATTAATAGGTACAATGGTACCCTGAGCTTTGATGACCGCAAGAGGTCTGGAAGACCACGCACCGTTCGGACCCCAGCTCTAATAAAGGCAGTGAAGGCGAGAATCGCAAGAAACCCCGTCCGGAAGCAAAAGTTGTAGGCAATTCAGATGTCTGTGAAGAGAAGCTCCCTTAAAAAAGTTTCAATCAAGACCTTGGACTACACGCTTATCGTAGACGAAAAGGTCATTTGCTTAATGGACGATTGAAGACTATGAGGCTGAATAGAAGTCGCGTGCTACTGAAGCGGTACGCACAAAATGGCCACCGAAATATATTATTTACAGAAGAAAAAAAAATTACCATTGAAGAATGTTGTAACCGCCAGAATGACAGAGTATATGCAAAAAACAGTCAAGAAGCGAGTGTAGCTGTTCCGAGTGTGCAACGAGGCCATCATCCCTCTTATGTCATGATTTGGTTAGGTGTGTCATACTCAGGGTTAACACAGGTCCATTTCTGTGAAAAAGGTGTCAAAACTGGGGCTAAAGTTTACCAGGAAACCGTTCTGGAACCAATAGTGAAGCCTTTAAGCCACTCTCTATTTCAAAACCAGCCCTGGGTCTTTCAACAAGACTCAGCCCCTGCACATAAACAAAAACAACTCAAGCCTGGTTTCGAAGCAACAAAATTGACTTCATTGCCCACGAAGACTGGCCCTCCTCCAGCCCGGACCTCAACCTCCTGGATTATGCTATATGGCAGGTTATTGAGGAGAAAGCCCACACAAATCTTGACTCCCTCAAGCGGGCCATAGTCAAGACAGTGACGGAATTAGATATGACAACCGTGCGTGCCGCTATTGATGACTGGCCTCGTCGTCTGAAGGCCTGTGTTCAGGCCCAAGGAGGCCACTTTGAATGAAATTGACAAATGTAAATCCTGATTGTGTATACTTCATTTTAATATATAATTTATTTAACTTTCGTTAGTATATTTTATATAGATAAGGATTATTACAGTAACATAACTTAGTAACCAACTAGGTAATGTAAGTACATAACTTAAAGCTAGTATTATGTTTCGGATAACTGCAATCCAGATTTGTTAAAAGAGTCATCATTTATAATATATTATCGTCACGACACGTCTTTATTACTAGAGATATAAGAGCGTGCCAGATATTATTGCGCCTAATGCACGATAATATTATAATTGCTGGTGACTGTACATAACTCAAAGCCAGTATTATTTGTTTCAGATAACTGCAATCCAGAGTTGTTAAACGAGACTGAGAACGGTTTTACTGAAGAAATTTGTCAGATTCTCGAGGAATTCGTAGTTCCTACATTGAAACAACTCTACGCCAATCCTCTGCCTATCAGCGTAGCTAAAAAGAGGGACCTTATAAGTCTCTGTGATAGGGCTTAATACCAGAGGAGTACCACGGCTGGTTCAAGGCACTCGCCTGCGAGAATGACATGGTAGATCGGGGGCCAGACGTGGCCGCAGCCGTCACGAGCAGTGACGAAGTATAAATTGATCTACTGTTCCCTAATTTTTATAACCCTAATAAACTATTTTTGGAACCTATGTGACGTTTATTTTAGTTTTAACTACAAACCTCTCCAGTCAACACCAATGTTTGTTTCGATGTGGCTTTTTATCTAATAAACGCCTTATTAGTAAACATAATTCGATGAAAATTTGTAAACGAATAGGCTAAAGTCTTGAGTAATGCAAACGTTACAAAACATAACGCTATACCTTGTAGGGGCGGGGTAGTTGGTAAAGTTAGTTACATGACAAGACATACTAGTAACATATTAGCATTTTAAGTGCACTTAATTCCGAAATATCAAATTTTCTACAGCCAAAACCAACTAACTGACTCGTGACTATAATATAAACTAAGATAACTGCATAATTAATCACAATTCTCAATATTTTTCTAGTACAAAGTGTAATTCATATAAGTAAGAAAGTATAACTTTTAATGAATACTGCCTAAGCCTGTTAGTTTAAAAGATACGATTAAATTGACTCTACAGCAAAAACCACTTATCTGCATCACCTTTTTTACAAAACCCTCAATTTAACCCATTTGTTTTAGGAATATACTAATTTGTCACGTACAGATTTGATTACTAATAACCTCTCGTAATAAAATCACAAATATCATTTACTTAGAATTCGGTTTAACTTGAAATTTAAACACTCAAACCTTTAAATTCGTTTTTCTCAAAACTATACTTCATGCAGTTAGTCGGTTCTAGAAGTAAGGGGACGATATGCTCTTTCATTTGACTTTTTATTTTTATTTTTAGTATTTGTAGTTTAGGCTTTAGTTGACACTTGAGTCTAACAAAACTGTTCTGACAACCCCGTAATATTTTTGAAAGACCTATCCAACGACACCCCACACTATAGGGGAGACGAGAAAAAAAATACATCTCCACATAAAGTGTAGGGGAGGTACCTTTTTTTTACATTTTATTGTACCACTTTTTTGGCGTGACAAATATGCATATTCGTGCCAAATTACAGCTTTCTAGTACTAAGACTCTGCGCTAGGCTGCGGACGGACGGACATGGCGAAACTATAAGGGTTCCTATTTTGACTACGGAACCCTAAAAAGACACAATATAAAATGGGACTTAATACAGAGTTATAGAAAGACACCCTGAATTAAGCTTACCTTTAGGCGACGAGGGCTTGCTGAGCACGGTGAGCTCCACCGTCTCGGAGTCGAACCCGTTGCAGTTCTCCGCCCGCAGCGTGTATTTGCCGGTGTCGCGGCGGACCGCGTTCACGATCGTGAAGTCCGTGTGGTACTCCTGGTTCTCGATCTTGATGCGCTCGGTGTTCACCAGCTTTATGTTCTCGCGCCATGACCTGTGTGGTGAGTATAGTTGGGTAATCGAGGAGGATCCCTGTGACCGCTCATAACGTCATAACATTCGTCAAAGTGACTTTAAACTTTAGTTGCCTGCCACAAGATCGTTTTTTGAACTAGCAAAATTTGACGAAGTCCCTAGGAGGGGTAACTCATCACTTCATCGAATTTCATTTCATCGAACGCTATTTTCTGCTGAAAACATAATGTTTTCAGGGTATGGGTTAGGTTATATGTTTAACCCTTTATAAGGCACAGGCGATTCAGCGATTATTTTGAATTTCAACATTAAGTACTATAGAATTTGACACATATTCTATTGTATTTACATGAAAACTCTTCTTTAAAATTATTTTGAGGAACTGACAAACATGGGACTATATTTAACTTACACATAGCATAACTTTATAAAGGGTTAAGATAACCTAAAAATATTATGGTTTCAGCAGAAAATAGCGTTCGATGACATGAAAGTCGATAAAATGGGTTATGGTTTATGGGTTGCGAATATTTTTGTTCCTGAGTCTTGGATGTTTTCTATATATATTTAAGTACGTATTTCTCTATTTAAGTATGTTTATCGTTGTCTAGTACCCATAGTACAAGCCTAGAGCTTAGTTTGGGACTAGGTCAATTTGTGTGACATTGTCCCCTGATATTTATTAATTAATTTATTTTTTATTTATTATTTACTATATCCTTGTGAAACCCTGTGTGCATTAGGAGAACCATAATTAAGGCAATTTAGTTTTAACCTTATTTGAGTGACTATAAAGTTCATATACATTTGTTTGAAATTGAAAATGAGAAAAAAAACAGCTGTCATCCAATTGCCACTTCACCTCATCATCAGACACCATAATATAAAGACTGCCTGTTCTAATATTGTTTCTTCCAAAAGCTTCTGTACCCATTGATAATGTTATAAGAAAGCAGACACACATATCAGAATAAGTAACTTTTCATAAGCACCATCTCGACTTTATAAAATGTTGTAACCTATAGTTTGTTACGTACCATGTCATATCAGGAGCGGGTTCGCCGGTGACGTCGACAGACCACTTGTGAGTGCGGCCCGCCTTGATGATCACGGATTTGAACGTGCTGCGTTCGATGCGCGGTTTCACTGCGACACAAGACAGATGGGTCACACACAGATTTAGGTTATCGTCTTTCATGTAGACACACCGGAAATTAACGTTTTTAAAGAGTCCACTATCGCATAAACGTCGTCAGGACCTATCATATAAAAACTTAAGTTATACTGTGTGATTTTGGGGTCATGATCCGGAATGGCCAAAAGTGAATAAGATGGTCACACTGAACAACCTTTCCGATGGGACCAACCACGAAATCGCCAAAAAAAACCAGCTGTTCAATACATTAACTCTTAATTAATTCGCCGTTAATGTATGGAACAGCTGCTTTTTTCTTGGCGATTTCGTGGTTGGTCTTATGCTTTCTTTGATGTGGTTTGATGCTATCATTATGACAGGGTTCCATAGTGGCATAACAAATAAAGTCCTTGACTGTACTAGCACTTGGCTATAGTAGGTCATAAACATGGTTAACTTACAGTTCTTATGCTTGCAAAGATGGTTGTCGGTGGGCGGTGAAGCCTCACCAACTCCGGCCTTGTTGTAGGCCTTCACACGGAATTGGTAGATCATCTTCTCCTTCAGGCCTTCCACCTTGTACTCCGTCTTGGTGTCTTCCGTCTTAACAACCTGGGTCACAAGGAATTGAAGTTACAATGTGCCTTGAACAACCCGTAGACTCAGTTTAAATAGAGTAATAACTAACAATAAGAGCCTTTATTTGGTTTGTACAAGGTTCATATTCAATCAGAAAATGTAATTAATCCAGGTGTCAAGGGATAATAGAGTAAGTCTTGTAACATTCAACTGCAAATATCTAAAGTTCATACAAATTAAAGTCTTGAAGAGTTTCAAACCTTCAAGACTCGCAAACCTTGAAGGTTCAAGCTTTGAAGCCTTAAACGTTGAAAGTTTGAGCTCAAAAACGGTTCCGAACTCTAACGACTCAAACTTTTTACGAGCTCTTAAGAAAAAGTATTTAAGACTCGGGCTTCATAGAGAGCTCAAGCTTTAAAAACTCGGCCTATTGAAAGCCCTAGCCTCCAAACCTCGAAAGCCTCAGTCAAGCGTTAAGAGCTCAAATACTGAGCGTTCTAGGCAGAAAGTATTATAGTGTGTGTATTTATTTAAGAATGTTTTTTTTTATTATGGGCATAATATTATATATTATATATTATACATATATTATATATTTATTATATTATATATTTTTTTATTATATATTATACATTTATATTATATATGTATTTATGTTATTATAACTTATTGATATGTAAGTGTATGTGTATTAGTTACACCTTATGTTGCACCATCACTACAATCTCTGCTTTGCCCAAAGGTCAACTGGTAGAGAATGCCTTACGGCATTAAGTTCGCCTTTTGTATACTAAGTGTATTCTTTTGTGCAATAAAGATTAAATAAATAAATAAATAAATATTACTTCCAAGTTGGATATCTGGGGATCTGTGTGGTCCCCGATGACAAATCCGTTGACCTAACTTTTTAGTTGTTTTTCGAGTTGTTGAAAGTATTTTACTTTACTTTTAGAGGTACCTATTGTTTATCCAATAATTGATATTTTATAAACAAAAATGCGATAAATACGGTTTTTTTTTCCCCGTTTTTCACAAAATTTTATACAATATTTTTTACTTATAATGACCTCAGGATCACCCTGTATAACTATCAAATATGGCATACATTTGTCTAAATTGTTAAAAGCTTTTAAGACTTATAATGCTTCAAACCTTAGACTTGAACCTTTAACGCTTAGGAGGCTTTAAAGCTTGAGGCTTAAAGACTCGAGGTTTCAGTGATCGTAAACAGCAAAACAAACTTATTAACTTGAGCCTTATATGGTCAAGGCTTTAAAGTTCGAGGCTTCTAGACTCAGCAGTTGCAACTCAAGTCTTGTAGTTTACGCCTCAAAGCTTAAATTCACAACACTACTTACACATGATCAGCCTAAAACTATATAATAATGGCAGTAGGGAAAATTCTGTCATTCAAAAGAAAAAGTATGAAGTCTTTATGCACAATATTTTTGCTTTGTTTGGCAGAATAAAATTATGATTAGAAGCTGGTCCTCAATGAAACATAAACTTGTTTTATATTACCTTTATGTTATTCATTAGGGACAGTCACACAAAGATTTCAGACTATAGTAATGACTCTTCTTTAAAAATCCTAAATATTCACCTAAATAATGAGTTAACCTCGGTTAACTTCCCATCTCAGGCTAAAGCAATTCTCTTAATATATACTTGGTATAGTACATTTGGTAGTTAGGACTACTGCTATAGAGAAAACACAGGACTTACGAGGTTAAATAAGTTCTAAATGGATTCCTTACCTCAATCCAATCAGCAGAGAACTTGTCCTTCTTCTCCACCACATATCCGAGGATCGGTCGGCCTCCAGTGTCCGTGGGAGCCTCCCACTGCAACGTGACCGACTGGTTGTCGTAGTCGATGATGACCGGCTTGCTTGGAGCCTTCGGTGGGTCTGATTGGATGATTTCAATGTGATTACTTACTGTAGTTGAGTAATGATGTAAGTTTTGTGTCCATTTTAGTTTACAAAGCGTATTGTTCAGTTAAATACTTGAGACTACATTGATACATTATATCACGACTTTTAACTTGAAATTAGGTTTAAATAAATAGTTTTAAGGTACTTTGCAGCGGCGTTCTGTTGAATATCATAAGTAAACATTAAGTTTCTAAAGATTCTGTATGAAATAAGAAGAGTATGTACCTCTCCCATAGTTACGACAATGTGATACATCATTTGATTACTTTTAATTTAAAAATTGTTCTGTACAAACACAAAATAAGTGAAATACTTTGGTTGTTGTTTTGGTAAAATGTAAACAAATCGACCGGCACAAACGAACTGTTTTGACAGTTGAAAGACGTCAGACTGACAGTGAGCCGGGGGTGCCATCGTGAAGTAATAAAACCATTTAAATTCACTTAATGAATTTGATTGAATCCAGCATCAGATAAAAAAAAATCAATGCAACTTTACTTTTTGCCAAAATAACCACATAGAAAAAAGTTAAGTATATTTTTGTTATAATAAATTTATTGATGGCTTTTTGTAAAAAAGTTTTACAATTCTATAGGTACCCTGGCTAGATCTGCCGTCCTCAAACTAAAAAGCCGTTAAATGCAAGAGGGTCATTTTGAGTTATGGCCAAAAAACGTTTGAAACTATGTCTCTACAAACTGGTGCATGATATCGATGTAATTTTTTTATATACTAAGTAATGAGGGTTGCTTTATATTTTTATATCAATTTGATATTTTTTTACTCATTTTTTATTGGTAAAATCTTTAATTTTCCTTTTTAGCTATGGACCCGTTGAATTTAATGTAATACTTTACATAGCTTAATGACGGTTAAAGTATGTTTAGCGGCCTTCTAGCTCAGTAAATTAGGTTATCTGCGTTACATTTTACAAATATATCAAAAGTTATATAGAAAACATAACTAAAAGGCGGTTATATGACATAGCCACTTTTTAGCTATGTATGTCTAGTTAAAACTATGCAAACATACATGACTAGAAAACGGCCACGCGACTTTAACTGCCTTCTAGTTAAGAAAAGGTAAATGAGGTGGAATCTGACATATAGTTTTAATATTCAATGCTTGAGAAAAAGGCAGTTAATTGCAGAACAAATCACAATAACTGCTTTTTTGTTATGTATTGCAATCAAAATATGTTTTTATATCCAATGACTTGGGGAAGTTACTGCCACAATGTTATTTGGATCCCTTAGAGGAGTGTGAAACTACATTATGCAAGGAAAATAAAGTTGTGCTACCTGCGTGATACGTAAAATAACTGCAAAATTACTGTTTTATTAAATAGAGGGGTGTCCCAGAATTTAACGCAAATATTACGTATAAGAAAACCTCTTCCATACTGGTCAAGAATTTAGTTTTAACTTTCTAATAATATTAATTAACTTTATATTTATAATGGTTTTCATGATACTGGTAAATAACCTTGCGGTACGTGATGATTTTAGCCCTTGCTTCCGCTGGCTAAAAACATATGTAATTTGTAATTCTAATACTTGAGAACTGTAAAGCTGGAAATTTAAATGCAGTCCTAAGAAAACTTATAACTCACTAGGTTAATTTACTGGTCAAAAATACACTACAACAGAACGGACATATTATTATTAGGTACAAAAAAGCAAAATTAGACCATATTTGTTGCACTGCACTGTGAAGTCAAATAGGACCCAGCTTTTGTTCTGGCTGCAGCACATGTTCAGTGCTGCAGCCGAAGCACCAGCGCTGGTTTTCAGCTGAACCCATATATAACTAAATACAGCCTATACATAATAATGCGAGGGACCTTCAATAAGCTCTCGGTATTGATATTTTTCAACCTTTTTATTAAACTTTTTAATACGGCCGCTAAGTATCATTCATTAAAATTTTAAAAAGTTAAATTCAAATATTCGATGGTTTGATTTTCTGCAATTACCTAATAAACTCGATTACAGGAGTGATTTGCAATGTTAATTAAATTTAATACAAATATCAGGAGACGGATGGATTATGTTTATGTTTATGAATGTCACAAGTCTGCTTATTCACTATCTAAAATTCAAAAGTGGTCAAGTGAATTTAAACGTGGGAGGGAAAGCAACGATGACGACCCTAGACCTGCAGGGCCTGTCGAAGCTACTTCACAGGAAAATGTATAAAAAAGTGGAGAAAATTATATTGGAGAATGGTCGAGTGAAGGTAAAATCGGCAGCTCAAACAACCAATTCTTATTAATTAATGTATACTTCTACTGTATAACGATATCGTCCTTGACCATCTTAACATTATCATACATAAGTTAGTGTGAAATGGGTGCCCCGAATGCTGACAACGCTTCAGAAAGATATTCCTGTTGCTTGTTGATCTGACTTTAACTGAGCTATGCAATGAAAATCCTGATGAGGTACTCCAAAAGATTGTTACTGGAGATGGGTTCATTATTACGGCCAAAAGAGCAAACAAAAGTCCATGCAGTGGCACATTAAAGGAACACCTCACCACAAGAAGTTCAAGGTCGTCCCTTCAGCTGACAAGCTCTTTGCCAGAACATTCAGGGATTTTGAAGGAATATTACTGATCGATTATAGAGATAAAGCGTGTAAATATCACAAGACAGTACTACGCTAATATTTAACGGCAGTTAAAGAAAGTAATCAAAGAGAAGATGCGGGTAAGTTACCCAGGAATGTTCTGCTTCTGCCCGACAACGCCCTTGTGCATACTGCTCATATTGTCGAGGCTGTTGCTTTTGAATCTGGGTTCTAAACTATTATTCACCCACCGTATAGTCCAAACTTGGCCCCCAGCGACTTCTTTTAATTCCTAAACTTAAAAAGGTTCTGGGCTGAAATCGATTTTCTGATGATGACCGTTGAATATGTCGTAGATATATTATTTAAAACTAGGTTTGAACGTTTAAAAATATCACTACATACATACATAATAAAACAAAGTCCCTTGCCGCTGTCTGTCCCTATTTATGCCTTTAAAACTACGAAACGGATTTTGATACGGTTTTTTTTAATGCATAGAGTGATTCAAGAGGAAGGTTTATATGTGTAATAATTTAACCCGGAGCGAAGCGAGGGCGGGTCGCTAGTACTTAATATTGCAATAAACGACCCAAACCAAGATTTCCTGAGTACCTCGGATGGGTACGAAATTGAACCGATTGAATTCGGTCACTTATAAGAAAAGCAAGCTGTAACATTATTTTTTACCCATATTAAGTAGAACTTGTACCTACCCAATTTCGAAATTTTGTTTAACTGCGCCAACTTTTGAGAACATGCCACATTGGTCGAAAGAATTTATTTTTCCTGTACGAAAAGTCAAAAGTTGTTGAATGAAAAACGAGAAATGTAGTGATAACTTAGAAAGTATTCATTTATTCTGAATACGTCAATATTTTGGAATAATAGTTTAATGCAATTTACTTACGTCATTGAGAATTGAATATCAAATAGAATTTCGAATTATAGGTAATTTTAGCCAAGGGAGGCAAAGGTAACATTTTTTATAACAATCATTCAAACCTTAATACCTGTAAACTAATTAACAGATAAGAAAATTAAAACTAACTAACGTATTAGAAACTTAAAACTATGGGTATGTAATAATATTTACGTCAATATCTGGGGCACCCTGTATGGTATAAACTTTGGGTTTAACAGCGAAATTTTATTATAAAGAAAATAAAGAGACTAAATTCGCTACAATACGGTTTATGGATTATTTCTAAATACCCAATATTTACTGAGATACAATACTTGGAACTTGCAGAAAATTTCAAACGAGACTCTTGCGCGGGGGTCGCCTTGCCTCCTTCTAGTTAGGCAATATCGTGTAGCTGTGATTTACTTAAGCAGGGATATATTTTTATTACTATTATTGCTAGCTTATAAAGCCGTGACGGCATTTTTGGTATGTATTTTGATAAAATTAAATTTTATTTACAAAACAATAAGGTGGCTATTGGACATTAACCGCTTTTTTCTTAAGTATACACAGATTGACCGCCTTTTAATCTGTGACCTCTTTGTAGGTGAGTATTGTGTTTGTAAGCTTTAAGGCGGCAAAAGTCCAAAAGCCGCTTTTAAGTCGTTGAAAATCAAATAGCCGCCTTTAAGTCTTGTACAGTATTACGTAAAATTGGCAGCTATCAACCTTTAATCACCTTTAAGTTAAGCAAGTGTCAAATAACTGCCTTTTTAGTAGCAATAGCCCAAAAAATCGTCATTTAGCCGCTAGTGTGAAGGCTGTATCTCGGGGGTTTTTAAAGATATTGGCACCAAACCTAGATACATCGATAGCTAATAATTAGCTGAATCGCGCTGTATAGATAACTCAAAAAGGTCGTATGATCCTTTAGTCGCCTTTTAGTTTAAGGACGGCAGAGATAGAGGGTGCGTTTACTAATAAAAAAAATCCGTTCATTTTAAACTGTACCGGACTATTATTGTGAAATATTGTACAGTCAAGTTCAAAAGTATGTATACATTTTAGTACCTTGTCACTTTAATCGCTTGGATAATTTCATATGGCAGTTTAAACATGACGTTAAATAGACAAGGTACTAAAGTGTATACATACTTTTGAACTCGACTGTACTTAGTTGAGAACATTTTTTGCACGTTTAGTAGCTACAGTGTTGTTAAAATGTTCAGTAGGTACCAACATAATCGTAAAACGTCCGTCACACTCGGTGTTGGCTGAAAATCAGCGCTGCGGGTGTTTAGCATTATGCTGAGCCAGTATCTGTATAATTTTGTGTGTTTTGTTGTGTTTGCGACATAAATAGCAATTTATTTTATGAAAAAAAATTGCTATTTATGTCGCAAGTATACAAAGTATTCTTACCGTAAGGATTCTTAGCAACAATGTAGCTGTCGGTCTCCAAAGGCTCCGACTCGCCCTCCTTGTTGACGGCACGGACCCTGAATTTGTACTTGTGGTTCGGCGTCAGACCCTTGACTTGGAATTGGGTCGGCTCGGGTCCACATTCACCGCATGGCACCCAGTTGCCAGTGTCCTGATAGGGAAAAATATTACTTGATTTAATTTGATAAAACTACGAGAAATATTGACGGGTGGATTTAAACAAAATTGTACATAGTTAAAGGCTTAATGAAAACAAAATCACGATCGCTTCCTTTGTGTAGTGAAAGTTAGTCATACAAACTATATAGGTAACTTTCTTTACACAAAGGAATCAATTAAGTTTTGTTTTAATTAAATCCCTTAACTATGTACAGTTTTTTGCAAACGTCTCTGAACAAATTATGATGTTATGGCACCTAGTTGGAATTACGTTGGTTGATTTTTGGGGAAAAATTGGATCATGTTGCCAACTTCACTTAAGTTCACATGATTGCCAGGGCAAACTTGTTGCAAGCCTTTACGTTTGATCGTTTAAACTTATCGTAAGTCTAGAACAAGTTTACAATGTTATCTGGGTTGGAACAACGCACTCATTTTTCATTTTTTCTAGCCAAGCGTTTACGTCCTAATTTAGGACATGATTTTATTAAATAATCGTGTCATCAAAAAATCTTAATTGTTACAAAGTAGGTAAATTTGGGATTCAATACCGTGGAAACTAGAAACTAGTTACCCGCGAGTGTAATGTATGTATACGCAATTCGTTTAAATAGTGCACGTAAACAGAACTGTTCTTGAAAACAGAACCGCATAGCTAGATAAATAGTGCCATAGTGAAATTAGGAGCGTCATCAGTAGGCTTAGGATTTTGGTAGCTTAAGGTGGTTCAAAAATCCACGCAGTCGCTGTTATTTTCCAATTATTATAAAACATTATACCACCTTGATTTTGACCTTCAGTAGGTGTAATTGGCGGACTTAATACCTTAAGGCATTCTCTACAAGTCAACCAATCAATCAGCCAACCTATTGACATATTTCAAAACAAAAGAAGGATATTTTTTATTCGGTTTGTCAATGTGTAACTAACTAATATTTGGTTGTTTTAAAAATTTAAAAAAAAAAAGAAAAAAAAATTGGTTCAGCTGTTAAATGAATTTTGAAATATTATAATGAAAGTAAAAATCAAGTTGGTATTTATGTAATAATTAGAAAATAGCGACTCTATATATTCTAGAACCCCAGTACGCCACTAAAAAGTCCTAAGGTAACCCTACTCATCAGCGTTATAACTTACCATGTCCATCTTCTCGAGAGTGTACCCGGTGATGTCTGAACCTTTCCAGTCGTCGGGCTTCTGCCATTTGACGGTAGCCTTCTCAGCACGAATGTCCTCAATCTCGATCGGGCCATTAGGCCTGTTGGGTTTGTCTGCAGAAAAAAAATGGGACATGAAATGAGGATCCTATATTGTGAACAGCCCTAAATTGTAAAATGTTTAATACGCTTAGCTGATCTCGGAACAAAGGATACCTATCAATAATTGTTTCCTAAGCAATGCGCAAAGAAGTGTTTTAATACCACTCAAGAGAGACCAGTTTTCATCGCTAAATCTCGACAGTACAAAGCCTAAAATTTGTACCTGTGGAAGACATGAGTACCTACTAATTAAAACAATAGCTTAACCGTTAATATAATTTCCTTACAATTGCAGTGTAACAATTAGTGCGGAATGAGAAAGACAAACAAGATCGACATAGTTATGTGGAAACGTAATCAATAAAAAATAAATATTCTTCAGAAACGTCTCCATAGAATTTGAAATCGATTCACATTGAGAAAATCACTTGCTCTGAAAAATCCACGAACTTACCTAGCACAACAACGTCAGCAATGCTCTCGCAGGTACCAGAGGAATTAGTAAGAACCAGCTTGTACTTCCCGCTGTCAGGCCTCGTGGTCTTCCTCACGTTGAGGACTGTATTCTTCTCATACTTGTCGATGGTGATGCGGTCTCCATCGTCCTTGATTTCCTAGAGTTACAAGACACAGGAATTAGAGATGAAAAGTGGAAGGAGGAAGTGCGTCTGGATGAAGAGAAGAATGCAAGATGTGAGGAAGAGAAGTTTCATTTAGGAGCTGAAGAAACATTAGATGTGAAGGTAAAGAGAACTTGATGAAGTGAATTGTGTTCAGAAGATAATTTTATTGATGTCATTTATTTAAATCTTGTAATCCGTTGGATTTTTAAGGATCAGGAACTTAATATTTTGCAATGGATAGTAGAAGTAGTGAAAGTATTGGCTAGGTGGAGTAAAATGTTTGAAGACCAGACACAGTTCCATAAATGTTAAAATGTTGTGTTTAGTGAACATAGATCATTTATGTTAAAATTAAATGTTAAATATGATTTTGACAAAAGGGCAATTAGTTTAGTTGTCTTTTTTGGTACTGCCAAACAATGTTTGGTTAGAATTAACAAACTGCAATTTTGTCAGAATATTGACGTAATTATTTTGAAGAATTAAGACAAAGCATTGTCTTGTTGGCGAGTGTTTGTTTAGTAATACTGAAGAATGACAGACCTTAGTGTTAATTTAGGTCCTAAACGGTGTGAATAAAAAGTTTTACTTGATCAAGAAGTAAATAGAACTGCTACATTGTTCATAGATGTAAATGAAGACGATTATAAGTAAAACGCTAGGTGCACAACCTAGAGTATTCGTGTTAAAATACAATTAAAAGTGTGTTTTACATTTAATAATAGTGTTACGACATTTAAAGCAAACATACGAAAAACATTGAAAGCTTCTACATTGGTTTTCGTACGAACAATGCATATAGTCGCGTCCTCCGCGATTTCAATGATATGAACCGTTAGGCCATTTAATTTCATGTTTAATAGGTCCTGAACTATATTAATAATAATAAATTCATACAGTTTTTATTTTGACCAATCGGTTCATGCCAACAAAAGTGTCCAGAATTTGTGTTTCTGTTGATGTTAGTCACATTTTGTGTAGTTGATTAATGTAAAGTAAGTGTTTTAAGACATATAAAGTGAGAAAATACAGTTTTTCACCCATCTAACCTTCTCTGTGTACGGCTTGCCACGTTTCTTTGCAGAAACAAATAAACATGTTAATTCATTGTATCCAATTCAGTAAACCAAAAAATACAGTTTTAAGAAAATATTTATAAATGAGGTGAAATATTATCACCATGTTCTAAAGTTTTAGGCATCTCAAAAGTTGCAGTTATACTGAATAATAACCGCTTCCAAAAAGTTGACTCATTTCCCATAAAGTTGTGTTTTTCCTCTGAAAGTGCATCAAGAAACAAATAAAATGAAACGTTATAATTACCTCTTCACCCTTCATCCATTTGACTTCCGGTTCGGGTTCACCAGCGTATTTGATGTCAAAGCTGATGACCTGTCCCTTCTTGATGATCATGTTCTGGAGACCATCTCCAATAATGTACGGCTTGACTGTAAAGACAGTAATAATCAGAAGAAGCATCAAACATTTACATACAATAATACAAGAAGTAGAAGAAACTTTAAATGACATGAGAAATTATTTCAGTATGTTCTGAACCTAAATAGATAGTGATGATAGTTAATGATCTTAGAGTATGAGCCTAGAAACAAGTCGATACGTCACAAATAGAGAAATGATTTTAGGGAAGCCAACCTTCTTTTGGATAAATTAAAGAATGAAGAAGAAGGGAACATCAAACAGACTATCTTACCAAATCTGCACTTAGCAACAATAGGCTTAGTGGTGTCGCTGGGTTCACCAGGTCCGGCCTTGTTAATGGCACGGATCCTGAACTCATAGGTGCCGCCTTCCTTTAGTCCGTCCTGAGTCGCGGACAGGCAGTCACCGGGCACTTCTTTGCCCTTCACCCAGTCCTTGCCGAATTTCTCCTGAGGATTTGATAATGATAGATGTATTTTCTAGTCAGATACACAAATTGGCCTGGGCTATATCTAGGGGTACATCTTTTGCCATCTTGAAGTGTAAGTAATTACCTTGTATTCAATGACGTAACCAGTGATTGGTGCTCCGCCATCGTTATCAGGCTTCTGCCATTTGATGTCTGCGTGGTCTTTGTCCCAGTCCGTGAGTTCAACATTCTTAGGCTTTGATGGTTCGTCTAAATGAAGAAAACAACATTTATAAATATTTATCTAAAGACAGCCACATGGCACTTTAAATATGAAACAGACGTTGACATTAAAAGCAACTCAATTTTTTAAATATATACTATAAATAAATCTTTCTTCTTACCCCAAGGATCCTTTGCCAAAACAGGCTTGGCAAAGAGACCGGGTTCTGAGGAACCAATCTTGTTGACAGCTCGAATCCTGAACTTGTATGTTTTCTTCGCGATAAGGTCTTCAACCTTGAACTTGGTTGGCTGACCTTGGGGCACTTCACCCACGTTGTCCCAACCAGCTTTGAGAGACAGATCCTGAGGAATGATAACTTCGGAGTCAAAGAACGCGTAAAAATTTCCCCAGGAACTTTATTAATCGTAATAATCAATACTTAGGAATCAGCAGCAAAATATGCAATATACCTGTCTCTCAATGATGTATTTGACGATAGGTGAACCACCATCATCCTGCGGAGGCTTCCATGCCACCACGCAAGACGTCTGGAAGACATCAGCAACCTCCACCTCCTGAGGAGGCGTGGGCGCAGTCTGCATGTTAATAGTAACATCTTTAGAATCCTCGCCCTGCGCGTTGGATAGCTTGATCTGGTATTTGCCAGTTCCTTCCCTGGTCGGTTTCTTGATCTTGAAGAGAATCTTCTCTTGTTCGACCACCACCTCGACTTCCTTGACGGGCAATGCTTTGCCATCCTTCCACAGTTTAGCCTCGATGGGCGTCACTCGGGTACCGGAAACTAAAAGCATAAACCTTGGTTAGAATAACGGAATAAACACGATATAAAAATTAAGGACATAATTCTTGGATAAAAGGTGGCAAATGAATGTGACTTGCCTTTATAAGGCACCTCGATGACGAAAGGTTGTCCAGCAGGCCCGTTGAACTCGTCTGGGCACTCGATGCTTGGCTTAGATTCTCCTTTCTTGACGGTCAGCTTGCAAGACGAGCTGAGTTTGCCTGATTCGCAGAGGATCTCGCCCTCATCTTCCATCTCAAGCTTGTTAAAGATCAGCTGGTGTTTTCCACCACCCAAGTTCTTGATCTCAATTCTGTAAAATTCATCATAGTTTCCCTTATAGACCCTTAACAGACCCAACTCATTGCCTACAGACTCTAACCTAGATAAATCTACTACTTATTTTAAATTGTAAGTTTTTGATTGTATCCTTACCTTTCATTGGGCACAATGGGCTCTCCATTAAACGACCAAACAGCCTCAGCGGTTTGATCCTGAAGTTCCACCTCCAGAACCACCTTGTCCCTCTCAATTGCTTCGGTGTCCTTCAACTTCTTGTTGAAGCGATTCGAGTCTGAAATTAATGGAAAAGTAATGGCAGGTATTTTTTACAACGCCTACATTCAGTAAAATATATTTTAGTTTTAAATGTTTATAATTAAACCCTTAAACAAAATAAATACCAAAAGATTCAAATTTGAATTTAATAAAATGGAAATTAAGCTTCCTAACACTAAAGACATGGTAGAGAAGGTAATAAAAGATGTAGTTCCAAAACTCACAATTGACGATCAATTCGCATTTCGTCTCGTCGGCATTGGTGGTGCACTTGTAGTTGCCAGCATCAGTGACCTTCGCATCCTTAATGATGACCTTGCGTTTGCGACCATCCTTCACCACCGTTACACGCTTATCTGTCACCAACGGCTCATCATTTTTGAACCTGTTAATATGAAACAAAGTAGTGATTGCGTCTTATTTGCAGGTGATTTACCGCTTCTATTATGGAACCTTTTTAGATGCTGCTATATCACGCATAATCTAGTTAAATGACATTCATCATTGAAACCTCTATCACAATAGTATGTTTAATAACATATTATTTGACAATATATTTATACGCCGAATTGTGTTGATCCTTCACTCTATGGTTATGAATAAGGCATAATTATGCAATACCAATTTTAACGACAGATACTTTTAGTGTAATAAGGTTTTGTACTCACCATTGAACCTCGCCACCGGCATCATCCAGCTCGCAAAGGAGCGTGATAGTGTCTTTTTCGATGGCTTGCTGAGATTTCAGCACCTTGGTGAACTTGTACGGGTATTCTGCAAAACATCAAAAGTGAGAACAGAATCACAATTAAACCTAAACATGCAAGGAAGGATTTATTAGTATTTTTGATACTGACCTACAATCTTAACATCGCACTCAGTTTTATCAGGCTGCTTCTCAAGCTTGCACGTGTATTTGCCAGCATCTTCAAACTTGGCACTCTTGATAGCAAGTCTGCACACCCCTGACAAATCCTTGGAGATCTGGTACACATCACCATCTTCTAGTTTCTCTTCTCCCTTCCACCAGGAGACGATAGCAAGGCTGTTGGACACAGCGCACTCCAGTACGCACTCGTGAGCAGTGTAGCCACTCATACTCTTCTTGAGGTTCTTGGTGAAGGTATAGCTTGGGTCGGCCTCCTCAACGTGGAGGAAAGCAGTGCATGTAACACCACCGAGCTCGATCGTAATTTTACCCTCATCTTCTACCTTGGGGTTCATGATGATCAGTTTGTAGGATCCTTCTTCGTTTGTCATCTTATATTTGGAGCCAGGAAACAGTTCCTAAACAATCAATTTTAGTTAGTTGAAGAGTTTATAGACAAAGTTAGGAATGGAAGAATTGCATACAAAATAAACTACTTACATCTTTACGGAGGAACCACTTCGGCTTAGCATTCGGCTTAGAGAAGATGGCTTCAAAAGTCACCTTTTTATCCTTGCCTTCCTTCGCGTATTGATCTATGAGGGGTTTCACGTACGTATCTTGTTTCTGAAAATCAACCCCACGAACCATTAACATAGGATCTATAAATTTTGCGCAGATTGTGCAGTTACAAAAAAACGGTGCTCTTCATACACGATGCAGTAAGTGCTGACCATAAATAAATCCTCAGACGCACATAATCTTAAACTGTCAAACTGTCACTCAAATGACACAGTAACTCAAATGCAAGAAAATCAATAAAACATTTGAAATCATTTTCCGTTACTGAGGCGTTAGGTTCGTCAGCCACTCTTTCATCGTCACCCACATGATTTAAAATCCATGCTATTGTACAAAATTTTGATTCCCAGATTTTAAAAACAATAGAGTATGTGCAATGGTGAACGTTTTCCATGAAATAGATTCATCTGACCACATATACGTGTTATTGTTCAAAAATGATGAATTAAGTGTCTAATTTTGTGGTGATATACCACATTCAGTACGAGTAACTGAAGCTGAGAAGGATTCGGATAGAATGCATCATTTTTGGAATGTATAAATTAACCTAAAACATCGATCACTGTGCTTATATTGAACATCTTGTGCATTGTGCTGCTAGATATTGACGTAGGAGTGTGCAAGAGTTCATCAGAAGAAGATAGAAGTGGACACTCCCATAGTGGTGCTTTCTGTAGACTGGCTAATAAAGTGTTTGACGTGTTTCCAGGAATTAAACATATTAACCTTGCAATAATAGTCAAAAGTGTCTATTTTCTAAAAAAAGGGTACGTTTATGAAGTTATTTAACAACGTAATAACCTCCTAGCATTCATTTGCTGTAGCAAAATGTGCTACAGACTGAATTACCTAACTTTTTGTCAATTTGCAGCTTGTAGCTTATACCTAATTACAAATATTTTTTATATTAGGTAACTACGAGTACTCCTTTAAAATGTTCTTAATAAAGGACAATGTATCCCAAGACAACAATTGAACCATGTTTTGAACACTAAGAGGTTTATTGTAATCAGATCAACTATTATTGCAAGGTCTCGTAGATCCTGGAGCTATTATATAGTTGGTGACACAAATATCGTGTGCGACAGCTATAGCTTTTTGTGAAACAACAAAATGCGTGTTGTCTACATCGATGGTGCTTCGGTCAAACCTCGTCTCTTTTGAACGAGTGCAGCACCGGCCAGTCAGGGATCAGTTCCGCCAGTGACGGTCTTCTATTATGGGATCTCTATAAAATATCCATAGTCCTTAGTGAAACTCGCTTCATCATCTCTGTATAAACACCCTATGCCGAATATTACACCATACACTTTACAAATCTGTATCGGGAATTTCGAATCCAAGATTTTACTACGGGTTATTTCCTAGTTCAAAACCCACATAATCATCAACGATTAAAAATTAGGCCAATGTGTTAATTACAATTATAGTTAAAATCATTTCTCAAACGGACGATACTGGTTCAACAATTTGTAATTAACACATAAAATTATTGAAAAAACCCAACATCTGCAAACACCGGATGCATCAGCTGCAATTAATAATGAAGTAAGTGAAGGAAAATATATATTTTTTAATATTAATGACGTGACAGAAGCTCCTCAATCCGACGTCAAAGAGAAACCTGTAAATATAACTGACGACAATCCCACAGATGGTACAGCAACAATATTCATTCCACTTACAAATCTCCATAAAGTTCAAGTTAAAGAAACGTGAAGTGGTGATACAAAAACCTTGTGCAAGTTATTTTAAAATCCAGTTTATGCATTGTTTATTTAAATCGCTCAGAAGTGACAGTCTTCAACCTTCGATTTAAAATTGGCGACAACGGGATTTATAAATACGTGATGTATAAATGATTATGTCAATGCATGCCGCGTGCCACGCCGGAATTAGACTACTGTTGAAGACTCTTACTTAGAGGATATTTTTAGTTTAGTAAGTTTATCAATCGTGTTTAAGTCATTCATTTAAAGAGCTTTCCCAGTTTTTTGAAATTGATTTCTTTAGTAATAAACTTGAATTATTTTTTGTATTATTACCGCAATATATTTGCTTAATATCTTTGTTCTAATTGTTAATTTCAAAAACCTGAAGATAGCTCTGTTTTTAAAAGTCTTTATTTATTTCTCCTTTTTATCGAACCTTTACTTTCACAGCCTCCATCAATTTGGGCCAATCGGGTATCATTTCTTGTAGAGACATGCGTCTCTTTATATCAAATATACCCTATAATCATAATACCTTGTTACTAATCATGTTTGGACGAGATGACGATGACCAATAGCTGAATTAGTGGAAGCTTCACGTGTGGTTCATGATGTTTTAGAAGTTAGTATGATATGTTGTTTATTTGATCTCAATTTACAAAACTAAGTTCTTGTTCAACCAAAATCTTTAAAAGTATTTATAGTGTCAAGTAAAAATATCAGTATTCATACTAACATATTGGAAAACGTCCGTGACCCTTTTAATCAACATTAACCACGCAGCCATTATAATTATATTATTTACTTATGTATTGAACGAGCTGAAATAATCCGAATACTATTGTAAATATTCGCGATGACTTCGACATTGTCAAATTTGACTTATTAACGTAACCCCATTGAAGATCGAACTTTTTTAAATTAACTTTTTTACTCACCATAGCTTAAAAGGTGTGTATTAAAATGATGTTATTGTTATCTGAGGGTGCTCCGTTCAAAATTCTGCAGACATGAAAAATGGAATGAACCATGAGAAAAAACTAGAATACCGATGACCTTAAACCAAGACCAGTTGGAAGAGTTCTTGCGTCTGTCAGCCGGGAATTTATATATTTCAACCCCCTCGGAAACGACCACTATGAAGCCGTCCTCTTCAAAATACCCGGTCTCTAAGCCCTGGGATCAAAGACGATGATGCATTCGATGTTTAACAGACTACTGCGTTTACAATTAGAATGTAACTACTAAAGCAGTTAGGTTTGTCTACTACTCTACTAAAGCTAAGTAGCTACATGGTATGACGGGAGCCTGCCGTTTGTCCGAAATATTTTTGCTCGAATGTAGCATTTCCCATTTTTTTCCCAAGAAGCTATTTGTACTAAGGTCAAGCGGGGCAAATCCGACAGCGGGGTAAATGCTTTTTTTTATTTTTCAAGAGAATCCATCGTTTTTAAATATTGTTTGCGTCCTTTGATAGCAGTTTAAGTATATTAATTTCTACAAAAGGAAGCATAAATCGTTTTAATAGTTGAATTCTCTTGAAAAATATTAAGTGAAGCATTTACCCCTTAGTCGGAATAGCCCCGCTTGCCCTTACCTGTTTATTTCCAGGATACCGAAACCAAAAAGAAGCTACGGTATGAAATAATTTTTTCGCATATAAAGGTTAAGGTAATGAACATTCAGCCAAGAATATTTTTCGGAATCGACAGAGACCCAGTATTGCATCAATATATAATCCCTGCTTCCAGTTTATCAGGTTTTCCGGTAAATTGGAACCACGTTTGAATCTCAAACAGTAAAAAGATGCTAGTGTAGTGTGTTTATCTAATGTTACAGAGTATAGCCTGATGGAGATGCTTTTTTATAAAGGGATGTAAGACGAGATTGAAGCGTCATTTCAATATTTTGCTGCTATAATTTATTACGGTTAATCATTCAACGGCGTCTTACATCGTTTTAAGTAAATCATTTTATATTCTTTATTTATTTTATATCACCACTTAATTATAATATTATATTCCTTTAAAATCAATTTAACTTAAGACCTTAAAAGCTATATTTAAATAGGATTAAAAATGTTACCTTTTCGACTTTTTTGAGCGCTGGAACAGGTTTCTCGACCTCCTTCAGGTCGCCCCAGTCGGGGTCTTCTTTTTCTTCCCTGAATTGCTTATACTTTCTCTGCTTGAGCATAGCACGGAAGTCATTTCCACTAGCATCTGATAATCAACAATATCCCATGTTAAAAGGTTCCTTAGCTCAACAAAATGTCTGTCATGTTATTCTCTAATTCCATCATAGCAAGTTCGCAGATGATTTGAATGTCATTTGTGCGCATGTGCGCTTATTATCATACATAGCTGGGCATTATCTCGTTAATCCGTTAATCGTTTATTAACGAAGTTAATTGACGGATTAACTTTTAAGTTAACGTTAAAAGATGTTAACGGACTCGTTAACTTGCTACTGTTTACCAAAAAAGACACCGCACGCACTGCGCCGCGCCGCGAAATACAAGTTCAGCCTCGCTTTCAGATGACAACTTCAACATATTAATGTTCATGTAAGGGAATATCCACTTAATGCCAGACGACCAAGTTACAAACTCCAATTTACACATCTTTTTTGTTCCTAACATGTTAACATTTATAACCCAAACACCTTTTTATAAGTAGAACACTAATGCAACGATATCCCGTGTAAACGAAACGATTAACGTTAACTTGCGTTAAATTAACGTTTAACGAAGTTATTTTTTTAACGGATTAGCGATTAACCAAGTAAATTATTTGATTAACGGTGTCCAGCTATGTTATACTGTTAAAATCTTACGTGACTGGCCGACTGACGTAAAGTAGCTTAACACTAGTCATAGGATAGAAGTTTTTAAAAACTGACCTAAACGGGAACAAAAGAGAGGGGAGTAGTCGTCTTTTGTAAGTACTTAATGATACTTTTTTTGGACCAAGGGCTTTTTCCACGAAATGTAATACCTATCCAGTAACTATTCACGACATCTTAGCAGACGTTAGCGTTGCTTAGTTTAAGCTACATCTACGTATCATAAACCTCATTAACGAACTTACTTTTCAAACATCAAGCTCTTTTGTTTTTATAGCTTAGCACAGAATTTTATGCCCATATAAAGTCTGCAACATTTATTATTAACTTTAACTTCTATTACTGTAGCCTTACCAGATACGTAAAGTTTCATTTCGGCGGAGTCCTCCCCGTGAATGTTGCTGACAACGATCTTGTATTTGCCCTCATCGTTCTGCTTGATCTTTCTGATGCAGAGGGTGATGAGGCCGTTCTCGTCAGTAACAAACTTGAAACGGCCACCCTCGATGATTTCGGTGATGCCCTTGTAGAATTTGAAGGTCGGTGCAGGGTTGCCCTCCACTTGTACCGTGATGTAACCAGTCTGATCTGTGATGAACATCGAAGGGTACTTAGGGGTATGAATTAAAAAAAAGTGAGCATCATAAAGTTACAAAATACCAAGTAGGTAAAAAGGAAAATTTAAAGCTGCGAAGCATTTTTGCCAGGAATAGGAGAACAAACCTAATTAATCAAATTTAGTGCAAACACAGTTATGGTGATCGCAGAACATAAGTGATTTGTGATTATTTGAATTTTGCTTCCATTATAAGCTCCAATAAGCACTATCTATAGGCGAATCACATAAATTATATCCGATTTTCAGCTCCATCTCAAGCAAAAAGAATCCCTATATAACATTAAGAACATTGGATATTGGTAACGTAATTAAAAATACTTTGGAGTAAAAACTAACCTTCAACGGCAGAGTATTTCTCCTGCACATCGACGATAACTGGTGGACCCTCATTGCCTTTAGGCTGCAGTGGAATCGAAGGCTTGTTGATCAAGTCTTCCAGCTCCTGGACTGACAGCCTCCTCGCATCGCTGGACTTTCGCCTCTACACCATCAATCAAAGTCAAGGACTTTCTTTGGTTAGGTGACAAGTGGAATTTATAATTTAGAAGCGACTTGTTAGCAACCGCTTGAGCTCCTATCAAGGTCTATGTTCAATAATGGTTTTTTTTAATTCTCTAGATTTCCGAAAATGTATGTATCTAATATATTTTTCCGGAAATGTATGTATCTAATGTACTGGAATATTGAAGTCCTCAATAATTGGGGTAATTTTATTTCTTTAATAAGGACCTTGACAAAAGATTCAACTATTGTTAAGATAGTATAAATAGAACAAAATATTGAAAGGTGTAAATTTTACTAATTGCAGGAAATAGTTAAAGGTCATCGAAGTATTAAAAGTATACCTATAGCTAACAACCTTATCTGCTTACCTATCTTTATCCTTTACGGAGCTGGATATATTTTCAAAAGCTATAGTATAACATGATCATTTAATACAATACTATCTTTCTTTATCTGCAAGTACCTCTTTAACATGTGAAGGTCGGATATCAATCAACAAGAATAATCTATACACTTTGCAAAGTGAAAAATTCGGAATCACTTTCAATTGCTATCCGCTACCTGTGTAATGCGTAATGCTTTATCGTCATTCTATTGCCAAGAATACAAAGGACAAAATATCAAATCGAATCTATCCTATACAATAATGACAGATAAATTGAGGCCAATAACTTACAATCTCAAAATATCAATGTCAAATCCAATAATTATCAATCATTTAGCACCTGTAGATCTAACGTAAATCCAACCAACATAATACGCAAGCAGGCAGCTAATAAATTCATCTACGTTGAAAAATGAACTGAAACATTACATTAGTTAGAGTTATGACAGTTGGAGTATCTCTCGGCCAAGAACTGACAGCGCTGGACTTCCTGACAAATGCAACGCGCGTGCGCAGCACTTCAATGATTGAATTACAGCCGAGGAATTTGGATACTCTAGGCCTTTGGGGTTACACATTGGAGTGTCAAAGAAAAATGTTTGAAGCGAAACATTTTAAGAAATGTATAATAAAAATATTCGTTCTACTCCTATTTTTTTACTCTACAATTGTATACCGGATTAAAAATGGTACTCTAGCAACACAGTGTCTGAGCTGATTCTTAGTACCCCTAAATTTTAAAGCAAGATTATTTATGTGGAAGACGTAGGATAAAAAAGACGTCAGAATTTTGATTAATTATCACCGTCGCAGTAGATTGTGACGTACATTTCTTTGAAATTGCAGCGGACATTATATTAAATAGCATAGCATCTGGATCCATTAGGACAAAGATATCATCAAGAAGAATGTGGTACGAGGTTGGCAAAAAGATTAAGATCCATTTTGTGTTCGCAATTTAAATATACATCATCGGATATATCTTGTCGGGTTGATTAACAAACCGAACAAATGGGAGTCCTCACTCGTGAAGACTTGTCGACGGCAAGTGTGCGAGAGAATTAAAATAACTCATAAATATGCCTCAGACTACTAGTAAAATAACGTGAGATCTCTACTGTAATTTGCAGACTATAGAGACAACCCAGCTGCTAGCGACTAATATTCACATTCATTTAAAAATTGTGATCACACGTAAATTGTTTAAGATGCACTAAAACATGAAATTATTGATGTTACAGATAAGAGCAGGTTGAAATATATTTTGGCAGCTTAGTTTAAATAGCAGAGAAAACATCAAAGATAACGTTTCACACGTAATGCGATGTTTCAAGTGTGATAAAATTGTGGCGGTTTTTACATGTTTTTCATTTTTAATTTAACCTGCAACTTTAGGAATATGTACTATTACTGCGCAATTTTGGATGCTCTTCTCTTGAAATTACTGCGAAAGAAATAAAGTTTCAAGCGGAACAATTTTCGGAAATCGACCCTGTCAATAAGATATAAGATATATTTGTATTGTTTTTGCTTCATAATAAGCAAAAGGATACTATTAATTGTACCTTTAAAGATTACTTTGCCTTAATTAAGTTTATTTCAGTTTTCTCTGAGCAACTCTGCATTCTTTTCATTAGTGGATATTGTTTTGTATCATGTTTTAAGGAAATTTGTATTTTTATCATGTATCATGTATCATGTTTTCCAATAAAAATATTTATAAAGAGCTATTATATTTTTAGCAACTTTGTCTTTAAATTTGCTAAACTGGAATTGGACTGTCTGTTCACAAGTCGCCTTGTCGAACCGTCGTTTTTAAAAACAGAAATCATTTTTTTTGTTTCTATGCAGTATAATTAAAAAGTAACCTACCTAATATCAATGCCTGTTTGGTTCCAATATTTTTTTTTACCTTTTATGATATTTTCATAATTTGTATGAACTTAAAGTTACTTTATTTTTAGCGTACTTTTACGATTGGCCACCAAAAAATTACCCAAACTATTTTTTTTTATAAAACACTTATCGAAAATATTTTTATAAATAGGACGAATTCTGGAAAAAGGAACATCATATTCTATTCAACAAACAAACGCTAGCAGAGAGCTTTAATTGCGTATATTTCTATGAATGATTGTATTTCCTAACAATGATCAGTCTGAAGCAACTACTTAGCTTCTACGGTTACACTGAGTTTCAAACTTATTAAGCACAAAAAAATCCTAATTAATAAAATATTTGAAAAAAGTATCTTTAAATCTGGGTATATAAATAACCAAGGATAATTCAATGACCTTTAACTTTTTTACCTTTTTTGGACTTAATTAAGTTTCCACTTACCGCATCCGCCTTAGGTTTAAGAGCAGCTAAAGGTTTTTTAGCCACCGCTGCCATATTGTTAGTAACATATAAACACAACTATGCCACAATACAACTAAAAATGATTTTTAATGAAAGTTCCTTAATCACAGCTTATATCACAGCTCCATCACTCCCGCATCACAAAAATACAGAAAAACTCGAAAGTCTTTTTCTAATTTTCCTACTGCACTTCGGATCATTCATATCATACATAAATGCGTACGTTATTTTTTAAGATTATTATATTTTTCAATTTTTTTCAGTGTTGCACTCTTTTTATTTTTTATTCCTAATTAAATTTCTCGTTTGCTAATATTCGAATGGGGACAGTTCGTTGGTGTCGATCTAAAAATGGGCGCGAATGTCAAAAGACTGATGTTGGGGTCGAGCAGAGTGGAACAGGGGGGGTGCGGCGGGGCGCGGGGGCCACGGACTTCTATTTGCGCCTCCGCACAAATCAGCAGACCTATTCAATTAATTATCAGATTAAGGTGGGCCATCCGTGTAGTGCGCTCTTGGATGTCGGTGCTAATTTATGTGCGAAGTTGTCGTCGCCCGATATTTGCTCGTTTTCTGACGGCTTGTTTGGCTCAGATAGGAAGTTATTAAAACTCAGCTGTAACTTCTAATCAAAGCTTGGTCTTGTTAACATGTATGCCACCATTCATTGTTGTTTTATAAAGACGAATTGAAATTGAATCGTGCTGGCTCCTTGACTGAAATAGCGTTGGTTCGACTCATCTTGTTGGTGAGCGTTATTGACATCAAGACGGATTAGCATCACGTCGCAGTCAATGATGGGTTCGGAAGAGTCGATTAGGGCCGGTTGTTTGTCTAGATTAATAAATTGCCGTGGATTGAAGGGTTGTGAAACACGATTGATTGGCAGGTCTGATATAAATATTAGTCAAACGATAGTCATTGCTGGCAGCCGCGCGTCTTGATCGAACATAGTTGCCGGGGCGAGAAAATTCTAGCTCCATATTTATTACTTCTGTGTCTTTGTATACCTGAACAATAACAGAGTAATACTTTTTAATAATAGTTTTAATAGGTATTTTATTTAATAGACCTAATAACAGCGTATGCATGTACTCATTTTTGAAATGATTGTTGCTGAAGAGGACTGTGAAGCAAAAATAATCCATACAAAATGCGATAACGTTTTTCTCCCCTTAAACGTTGTCCGATTTTTACGATTTTTGAATATATTGCACATATTATGAAAGACTAGGTCTGTACATTTTCCTTTTCAAGAAAATATTTATTGAAAAAAAATTACATAAGCGGAAACATACAGACCTAGTTTTTCATAATATCTAAAACATATTCAAAAATCGTGGAAATCGGATTGGATTTATGTGGTTTAAAACGTTCGCCCGGAGCTAAATTTGTAAGGGTTATTTTTGTCAGCTACTCGATTTAAACATCCGATCACAATCCTCTTAAGGATCTACCCAAATATGTATATTGACGCGGAATCGCCTTTACGTACATTTACAAGCTGAACTTGGCTATTGATAGCAGCAATAGCTGTCTAACACAATTTTTTTGGATAATATTGAGAAATTGGTACTGTTGACGGGCAATTATTTATTGCTCAAAGTCGCAACTTTAAGTCAGTCAAAAAAAGCTTTATTACACATACGCGCCGGCTTGAGCCAAACGACTTTTTTCATTATTATTGCATCAACATTTTTCACAGCAATGTGTTTTTGACCAGTTTAAGCCAATGCGGTGTCTATGTGTTTGGATAGACCCGAAGCCTAAACTGGTTGCAAAAGACTGGTACTGTGTACTAGTAAGTTAATTAATACATTGAACGCAATCAGCCTTGCTCTCCTCGTACAGACCGAAGACTAATCATTGATGAATTCTCGGGATTCTTATTTTGAAAATCTAACACCTGCTCGGCAAAAGATTAATGAGGAATCAATAGCCAATGGCTGAGCGACTCCCTTGCCAACGGCGGCCCACACTCGGCGATGCGCTCGCGCCGCCGGCCCACGCTTACACTGTATTCCCGACACTTCTACCACAACCTGTCAATCACACTTCATATCTAGCAGTTTATTTCTGGTCTACCCTTTGTGTATTAATATCGCGTAGTTCCGGATTATGTTTACTAAATTTTAACTCCAATGTAGTCAGGTAAGTATGCCAATTGCATCACGGTATTTGAAGACTGTTAACATCGTTAAATTTATCTCACGAACGTTCATTATCATTATCTTTGTTAACGGGACGTTTCAGTCGCTTTATTGTTTAATTAGATAGATTTACAACTGTTTTATTATCCTTTGGATTTATTGCAGAATTTCTGCTTCTGAATATTTAAGCTTGCTGAAGCTTGAATTGCGACATCGATTGGCTGTGTGTTTATTTGACAGGGCGTGAGGTGATTTCGGGGACGTATATCTTTTTAACAATGATATGCTGTGAGTGTTTATCATCTAGCCTGGCAGCAGTTAGGGGTGAGAACGTTTCAAGAGCTTGCTCTTGGCCCGAAACCGCACTCATATTTAGAAGAATAGCGATCAATCATAAGCGGTATCTGGCCCCTGCTACTTCATTAAGCTGCTGGCGTCTCCGTCCAACAGGTGCGTTTACTGAATTATCCTCTACCTTTATTGTATTTGCGTGGTTTGGCTGCTGTTTAAAACGTGTGCTATTTTCATCTTTTTTTAACTATATTTTAACTGTTACATAAGAATCTGTTCTAATAATGATTTCTATCGCCTGTAAGATTTTTTCAAAAATTTTAATAATTGATCCTCTGAAATCAAATATTCAAATCAAAACTTTTGTTGGTTGGCATTAGAAGCTACAATTATTATTTATGGTTGAGTCTAAACGTTCAAGTGACTCACTAATTATATTTATTGTTACTCATATGACATTTTGTGCATTTATTTGTTGCATTTGCGTCATCCGTCTGCACGATTTGGCTCTTAGCTGAATCTATTGGTTTATAATTATAGAAATCTTTGTTGGCTTCCGGTTCTATATTTAGATAAATTTTATTATGTTTCAGCAAAGTTCAGCAACTCTGTAATTTTACGTACCTTGTATGACGTCATTATGGTACCTCGACCTTTATTTATTTTGTTGCTGTAAATAGTAAAGATGCTACATTTTGAGAAGTTTTGTGGCATATAGGAATCTTATAAATATTTTGGCGTCAGCTTGCAGTTTTTGAAAACATTCTCAAACGTGCACTTTCTTGGTGTTAAAGCGATTTGTTTACACATACTCATGCGCAGGGGCATACTTAAACGATACTTAAGATCAATGAAAACGGGCCACTGTGCGATTATTCGTTTTTACAGTGATCAGTTTTTATTGCTCTTGAGTATACTCGTATCTTGAGGATTTCGATTCATCATGTTTTCCCGCGATCGGTTATTAGCTTATAATTTTAAACTTATTGCTCACAGTCGATCGCAGTATAAATTTACATTAAGATTATAAAGTTATACATTTCTGTGCTTTAGGTGTTTGCGTTAGACATGCTTGGATTATAATTATTGCATATTGTATTAGGTTATATTTACAAGACATTAGAATGACAAGGTATTAGCAGTATTTAATTATTTACATCGATTTAAACGGTTCTGTTCTATGCTAACATATTATGCAAATTCTGATACGGAATCGACAACCAATCACAAGGCATCAAGAGCCTTGCCATTGGTTATTATTCTACGCAGAAACGGCGGAAATCCTGAAATTAATCACTTTGAAAAATCTATGTTAGCCACGTTTCTAGAAGTTTTGTCTATGACATATATTTCTAAACATATATTCCACACAAGTATACCTCGTCCGTAACTTCACCCGGTCTGCCGCGTTTCTTTTTTGGAAAAAAAATTATAAGGTTTAGTAAAACATTCCTGTTAATAGTGCTGTTTGATGTAGAACAAAATACTGTGTTGTTTTATGTTTCAAAAAGGTGATTAATAAGTTGGTGTTCTTATGTTATGATTATTGAGTCATAATATGAAAATGTAATTTTATCTTTGTTACGTTGTGAAGTGTAGAAACGAGAAATGTTTCGTGTGTATAGAGAACAGAAGTGGAGGTTATTGGAAACTTTTTAAATATATTGTTGTTAATACTAAACTTAGGAAACTGGAATTAGATAAAGCCATTCTATAAATAAACTAAGAAGCGTAGTTGTCATGAGGACTTTCGGCAATAATTCTGTTTGTTGACACATTCGGTGCCCAGCTCTTTGAATCCATAGGCAGTGGAGTCAATAGAGAGATGGCAAAGACTGTGTTAAGACCTCAAGACAACCAGGTCAAAAAAGTGCACCAGCGGTTAGTCCCATGGTCCCCGCTGATCGGCGAAGCAGTCTGAAGTGACTTAATGGACACCAAACTAACATCTAGGAGGATTGGGGGTTTTCATTTGGATATCGAGAAGATTGTACTAAATTTAGGAAGTTTGGGGGGCTGTTTAGGTTCTGGCTAAGTTGCAAGTGTCTGTGTGAATTTTGTAAAGGGGTAGGGGCAGATTTGACATGTTTATGTGATCGAAGATTTCCAATTACTGTACTGTTCTTTTAGTTGCCATTTATAACTTCATAATAATAAATAACAGTCGTCCGTATGTCACGTGTGAGATAAAAAAGATTAAAAATAGCAAAATCCTTTTGCAAAAGCGAGCAACGTCCACCTAAAACGGACCAGACCCAGTCGATCTCACCTTTTTGTCGTCTAAAACTTCGCCAGGACGTAATTTGTTGACCTGTTGTTAAAAAATATTGATAATAAGCCCTTTAGTGCATGATTAGGCCTACCTATCTCCGGCGCCGAACCTAGGGCCCTGAAGCCTCTCTTTAGTCATTATTCTGTGCATCCCTACAGCGAGTGCATAGTTATTACGTTACAAATTGCATTTTAATGTTTTAATGTGGCACAATCAGTGTCAAGTTCTCGGTTTTTTAATGCTAATGAGGAGAAAAATAAAGCTCCCAGGTCAACTGATGCTAATGAAGCTTTGGATTCCCAAGATTGCAAAGCCTTTGTAATCTTCCGCAGGCTTATACCAATATGCAAATCATTTCACCGTCTTACCCTCTAACCTGGAATATAACAGAGCGAACACTGCTTATTAGCGAGCTAGCGGGTAAGATGGTAATAACCTTTACCAAGTCCTTGATACTGAATGTGTTAATACGCCGTGGTTAGTCAGTCCGAGGGCGTCTTTTACCTGACGCACAGGTTAATGCCTATCAGTCCCTGCTTAAAATAATTTATAACCATTAATTTCTTGTGCGATACGTGCTTACAAGCTGTGCAGTTTATCTGTGTGCGTACTCCACAAGTGTGTGCAAGAATAGCGTGTGCTCTCGACGAAAACGTTTTATGTATTACAATACCGGATAATCACATATGTCACAATTGCTTTAAAAGAGTTGAAGATATGTGGTTACCCAGTACGAAAACGATAGATTCGCGTCGATCAAAACGCATTACAGAGAAAGTTAACTATATATTACGGAGTGTAACGGACAGCATTCACGTATATTCGCATTTGTGAGTTTACCTTCTTCTCTTCGACCACCTCACCAGGTCTTAGTTTTCTATTTTCCTGTGGATTATTGTTTTCACGGTCTTAATAACGCAACTAAACCGAGTATCGAACAGACTTTGGGTATTATTATAACTAGTCTCTATAAGCAGGGAGTAGGGGGTTCTAAGATTTCTAACTTACTAGCTGAATATTTGAGAAGCTTCTTCAGCAAATGGAGTATCATTGGGTTAAGGGTTCGGCTTCAGAGTGGGTCTAAACTACATGGGGGGATAAGACTTAAATTTTACACTAAACTACGTATAGACGGCACAATATACGATCTACAAAATTTAATCAATCATACCTTTTTTGTTGGCATTTGAAATTGAGACATGATATTGTAAACAAATGGATATATAGATAAAGTTGTGATTTTGGTTCTACGTACCTCATTGCTGATGATAAGCGAGGGTCTCCTGCCCATCTCCTCCGGGGGAGGGATGAGGGAGCCCCTCCTGCTAAGGGGGGCACCAGGGGCCAGCGATGGTTTCCTGGGCATGTCTGGCTTGGGCGATTTTTCGCGTATCACCTCGATCTTGGGTGCCGCTAACTTTGTCGAATCGGGTGCCTTGATCTCAGGCACCTTTGGCTGTTCAAAATAATAATTGATTAGATGGATCGGATATATGCTTTATAACCCATTTCTCTGAATCTTACCCGTATGGATATATTTTTCACGCTCAGTCTTTCCTTACCTTTTGGTCTTTCTCTGGTTTCTCCTTTGTAGTCTGGGTGAATGTTGGCTTCTCGAATTTCTCGAGTTCTGGCCTCTCGTAGTCTGGAATTTCAGGAAGTTCTTCGGCCTTCTTCTTCACGCTAGTGACCTTGGCCTTCTTCACCTCCTCCTCAACCTTCTCTTCTTTAACTGCCAATTTCTGGAATTCATCTGATTTTTAGCTTTCTTGCATTGCAAGACGAAAAAATGCCCTGTAAAACTTAAAGCGACAAATTCTCTTAACTGGTCGAGAACATAAAGTTTCACTAAGAAAGAAGTAATTAAGTAAATTTTGGTACTATGGAAAGAGTACTTACCCTTATTTGGACAACAGTAGCTACTTAAATACTAAACATAGAACACGTATTTAGATATTACAAACAGTGATAGTATTTAGTAAGCAAAGCAGAAGCAGGAAATGTTAATGAACAAACAAAAGATATAGACATTGCAGAACTTGTGATTAAAGGTAAATCATCGCAGACATAGTTAAAGGAAACTAAGTAGGTACTTCGTTTTTAGAGGTAATTTGTGTCCATGCAGAATTCCTGAAAATGTGTAAAGGCCGAACCATTCCACCTTAAACTACATGTACTGTGCAGTTTCTTTTGAGGACTACATTTCGATTTTTGTATTTAGTCAACTATTCTAATAAGATTCTGATCTCAGTGTCACTGTAGTCATCAAAAGAATAATAAAGTGTGTGAAACACGTCGATTACAACTACGTCATTCATTGTGCTGTGCGAAAAACAGTGCTGGTGCTACCGAAACGCAAATTTAGTGCAATGTGCATGTGCCGATAGTGCCAATGTGTACCTCCTCGGGTGATTGAGGTCCGCTAAAAGCTTGTGGTATTCCTAATGATGCCGGTTTTGTCTCTTTTTCCTCTTCAGCCTACAGATTAAAACCCATTAATGGCGACCATACGAAAACTGCGTGGCTTATGATAATGTGGTTATTTGATCAAGGAACACCAGTGATATGGTTCATGTAAATGGTGTTGGGTTTGTGTGTGAGATGGGCGAGAGTGAGTGTACCTGGGGGGACCACGGCGTCCGCCGAGGGACAGGTAATTCTGTTGTGTGGAGGATTGGAATATAATTGTCCTCTATCTCTGGAGTTTGCTCAGCCTGATTGTCAAAGTTTAAAGAGTTATATTGTATGCTTTGAGTTTATAAATAATTAGTATAATGTTTTTTTTTTATACCTGTGGTATTTCTGGAATCGATTGCCATGAGAATGGTACTTTTTTCGTGTCAGGCTCCGGCGTAGAGAGTTTTGGTACCTAGTACATTTGAGTTTGATTATTATTTAACCTTGGATGATTTTATAAATGGTGCATTGTGTACTCAATATACGTATAAAGGTGCTTAAAGAGTGTAAAATTGTGTCAGAAAAAATCGTGTATGTCTTTTAATTGAAGTAATGTAAACTGTTTGGTGTGATTAAAATAGTATCTAACTACAGTATTAAAATAAATGTGCATCGTGTAAAATTACAAAATATATGTAGTATAGAGGAAAGTTCAAGTTATATCAAATATACTAAGTGTTTTAAGAGTGTTACAAGAGGACACGCCTTGGGATACCTCAGGCCTCGTTTTTCTCCAAGGGTATGGATTGTCATCGACAAAGTCGGGTGTAATAACAATGATAGGTTCGTCATCACGTCCCTAACAAAATAAAGGATTTGTTTAATTTTAAACAAAACAGCATACACTATTAAAGAACATAATAATACCTTAAACATTTTGAATTCACTTGCTTCAATCCACCCGTCTGCAGTAACCTCGTGTTCCTAAGGAATACGAGGGTCATTTAGAATTTAGAATTGAAAATAGCCAATTAAGAACAGCCAATCAAAGTATCACTAAGCCCCATTTTATTACGTTGACTATTTACCTCGTCTAATAAACTGTTAGCACGTCTCCACGGGTAACGGGTATCCGTCGAGTCATCAGTATTTTCTACCTTGACTTCTGGAGTGTCGAAATTTTCCACCGGTTTATTTTCTTTATCCTGTTTAAAATCCTTATAATTACTTTACGTTTCTCAGTCAACGTTAACTATATTTAAATTTAAGATGGAATATTGTGCATTTAGAATGTATTTTGACTTTTATACCTCCGCGTTACTGGGTCTTCGCCACGGATACACGGAATCAGTAGGCTGCTCCATCCCTATTTTACGCTTCGGTTCGACTTTTTCTCTCGGTTCCTAGCGAGAATTGTGAAGTTTATTTCAGTTGTAGGAATATAAATTAATTATAATGTGTGTTTGTAACCGTCCAGAATGACTTATTTGTTAAAGGTAAATAATTTCAAAATAATCATTAGCTATCCAAATTACCTCAGCCACTTTAGCTGGATCAGGGCGTCCAAGCGAAGTCTTCCTCTTAGTGTCAACAGTTTGTTTTGATTCTGTGGTTTTGTCCTCAGTGTCCTGTTTAAAAACTTGTTCTTAGAACATGTGTCCAATAACGTTAATAGAAACAGTAACGAAAAAAACGAAATTATTTCTCTTTTACCTCAGTCTTGCTTGGTCTGCGCCAAGGATACGAGGGTTCTGATGGACGATCTACACTATCTTTACGTTCGGCAGGTCGATCAATAGAAGTTTTTCTTTTGACCTCTGTCTTTTCCGTAATCTTTTCATCGACTTCTTCAGTTACCTGTTTAAAATCCCTACATTAAGTAACTAATTTAAAAACAGCTAATACATGTTTTAAACGATTTAAATACCTCAGTTTTACTTGAGCGTCTCCAAGGGTACTTATTTTCAGCTGGAGGGGCTACACTTTCTTTCGGTTTGGGTTCCACTTTTTCAGTAGGTTCCTATCAATCAATTAAGTATTGTATGACTGTCAATTATACGAGTTCATTGGGTTTAATGTGTGAATAATGTGTTGGGATATGTGTATACCTGTGTTTCGGTTTTCGTTGGTCGCCTAGGATTAACTTTCTCTGTTGGCTTATCGACAGAACCGGTAGTTACCTTCTCTTCAACTTTCTGTTTATTGTCGTCCTATTTACAAAAACAAACAAATAAATCTATTGCACACGTGTAACTCTTAAGGTGCTCTGGAAATTCTTACCAATGTAAAAAAAGTGTTGTATGTTGATAAAGTTATTCACAGTTTGTTATTTACTAAATTCAAACAAAATAATAAAATTATGATTTTAAATAAGATATATTTCTAATAGAAGTTTATTTACAAGATAAAGAGAGAAGAAACAGATGGGCGTCGTTTGATCCTCTGTTGTAAGAGAGAAAGTTATTGACGTGCATGCAGTTTTTGATGAACTTACCTTAAGTTTAACTTGTTCTATTTGCGCTGTTTCTGGTTCCTTAATGGTGGGCTAAAAAAGTTATTAGGATAGTGAGTAAGCGTAACTGGGGTCTGCAAAATATTCAACTACGACTTGGGATTTATAGGAACTGTTTCATTCAAAGCAATTTTATATTTATGCATTTCCATTCTGCAGGGAGCAAAGGCTATAACTATAATAATTTTAAATACTACAAAAACTATATGGTTATCATTTATAATGAGCATGTAGTTACAATTAGATTTCTTGCTAATCGTTCATTTACTGCTTGGCAAAAAAGTGGAACTGCAATATTTCTGAGCTTATACTTTTAGCAGCATTATCATTTATCTCCAACTCCTTATTACCAAGCTGTAAAGTATTACTCATTCATTTAAATAGGTAATTTGCAAGGGTATGCTTAATTCCTGGTTTAGAATATTAATCTTGCCAAATCTAAAATGATCTAAAGCCCTGCAAATAGTTGAATAATTTCTATCTCTACTTACCCTTTGGCTTGTCTTTTTGAGCGTCGAGACTTGTTGTTGCTCAGCAATTGATGTAACTGAAGACTTTCTGCTTTCCGCAGTCTCTTTGGTAAGCTGTTTAAGGAAATCCAGTATTAGTAGGCCCTTAGTTTTTATATGGATGGAGATAATAATTACTTTAAATTTATTACTTACCTTGAGAGCCTTGTTTTCAACGATGGAACCTTTACGGCTCTCAGTCTTGACTTCGGATGTCTATAGAAAATAATAATGATCATTTTAGTACTGATATCATACGAAACGAGAAGCTCAATATCACGGATTTCTTGCAAGCAATTGGTATTGAAATTCATACAAACCTCACTCTGAATTGACGTCCTTCGACTTTCAGTCTGAGGGAGAAAAAATTACAAATTGTTAGCACACCGTTCCAAACCGATCTTTTTAAGAATCTATGGATTCATGTATCAAATGACACATTTCACATACACATAAATATGTCACGTAAACAGTAAATGGTCTTATATACACATGGATATTATTTACGTAAAATATTGTGGCACCAAGGGGATTGATACAATATGATGTTAAAGTAGATTTTATTTGGTTTTCTGGCTTGGATATAAATAATACATAGGAATAGTAGCAGGGTCAACAACGATATATAAACATAACAAAGGGTGTATGTTTGTGACAGTGCTGCGAGGGGTTCATGCTTGCTTTATACCTTGACTTCTAGGTGTTGCTGTTGTTGGGCCATCATTGTCACCTGTTTTATTTAAATTTTAGTAGTTATAGTGATTTAGTGTTCTTCTAGCGTTAACTACGTTCTGCGTCTAAACGTTTTTTTTGAAGTTAGAGCATTTTCACCGTTTCCCAAAAAAGTGCAATTTTTCCGAAAAATATACCATTTTTCCATTTAGAAAAATGGTCTGAAACATATTTAAAACCAGCTAGCACATCTAAAGTCGGCATTTTGTTAGGCTCGGTGCAAATACGCTCTTACGGTTGGTTCAGTTTAGCATTTTCCTAAAAAGTATTGTCTTATATACCTTAGTCTGTTCCTTTTCTTTCTTCTCCCGTACAGTAGGAGTAGGTGTGACCTTTTCATATTTCTCCAAGACGGGTCTTTCATAGTCATCCACAAAGTCCAGTTCAAACTAAAATACATACGAAATATTAAATTATGCACCAGAGTTACATTCTACTTTCTGAAATTAAGGTCTAAAGTAACGTGCCCATACATGACTTACCTGCTAACTTACTACAAAACTTATAACAAAACATAAAAGATAAAGCTGGCATGCGACTGACAACCACCATATTGAGAAAAACGCCGATTCCGTTGACTTTTCTGTAGGGGAGTAAAGAGACCGTGAAAACATGTATAATATCATTCTCGGTAGTAAAGTGGTGATGGTGGATATAGGAGTTGTGCTTTGACTCTGGACAAACAGTGTGTACATAGACAGAGAAACATAAAGTTTCAACAGACAACACAACAAGACAGTGTAGTAAAGACATAGTGTACAATTAAGGTGGAAATCAACGTCACGATAGAATAATTGCATCACAATGTTTACCCCTTCCACATTTTCTTTATCACTGATAGTGCCTTTTTTTGGTGTGTCTGTTGTTGTCTTCTTTACTGTTTTCTTCAGTTGTGGCTTTTCGAATTTACCATCTTGGACGGTCAGAGGTTCCTATGGACGCAATCAAAGCTGTATTGGCATCTAAATGACCAGGCAATTCTTCATTAGTGGTGCAGGTGTGACTAGTATTAGTGTGGTTGTGCGCAGTGAAACCCATGTCGTGAAATTAAATAGAAAAACACATGCCTAAAACTTCTACCGTCTACTTTTAAAGGGTATTAGTCACAAACATTTCTAACTATCTCAGTTTTTTCAACTTAGAAACCCAAATTAATTTCTTTATTCTCTACCTCATCATCGTCGCCTTTTTTGACAACAGCTGGCTTTTTGACTTTAAGTTCAGCTGCCTCTGAACCCTCCTATAGAAGAAACATTATATTTTAAAATATTCAATTTTAAAAATGCAATTATTATTATTTATTCAAAGTAAACTGAGATAATTAAAATGAATAGTATTTTATACCCTAAGTTTTTTCTTAGCAGGTGTCTTTTGTGTCAGAGTGGCATCTTCAGGAGCAGTAGTGCTTGTCTTAGTTCGAGGTTTGGTCAGGCTGACAGATTCCTCAGTATCTTCGCCCTAACCACGCATTAAACACATACATAGGTTAACGTGCTGTACATAGATAGGACGGAAGAAACATAAGCAAGATAAAACAGATTCAGTGAAGACTATTTAGAAGTTTAACAGAATGACACAAAAAGAACGGATCACTTCGTAAACAATTTCAGTATGGTCGAAATCAGAGATAATGTTTTTTACCTGGATAGTGAGAAATACGGTATAAAAACTTAAATAGGAAAATCTTCGACATTGACTGGTGACACCGTTATTTTTGGTCGTGAGCATAGATCAGAAAAAATCATCATTTTCGTAATGTTTTATCAAAAATAGTACATGTTATTAATTAAAAATAATTGTAATAAAAGTGCTGTGTTGTAAATAAAGTGCCTAAATTCGAGTGTATTTATAAAAATCAGTAAAGCCTTTTCAAATCCAAAATTTGTGCTTAAATTCAGTGCGCGTGACTTCTTTACAGTGTTGACGTTATACCACTACTCGAAACCTTTGCAGATACCTTGATGAGAACTGTAATTCTCCTTAAATATGGTGGTAAAAGTATATTAGAGTTGATAGGCATCAGCTGTGTCTGTGAATCATTGCGTGTTTTTAGCAATTTATTAATATCTAGTTGATTGTTTAACTTTTAATAACAGATATCGCGTATTAAGTAACTAATATTATCGATTGTTGGGTAGACTGTACCTTCTTTGCTGAAGGCCTCCTCTTAAGCGTTTTCTCCTCAACGACTTCTGGTTTCTTTATCTTAAGTTGAGCCTCCTCCGTACCCTCCTACGTGGTGAAATTAGCATTAACATAATTTTCTGGTTTATGTTGAAGCATTTCTAAAATCTATAAGCTTGAACTTTAAATTTGTGTACCAACCGTAGGTTTGATTTCTGCAGGTGTTTTGTGTGTAAGTGACACGTCCTCAGGCGCTTGTCCTGGCTTTGCAGGTGTCTTCGGTTTGCTGAGACTGACGCTCTCATCCACATCCATGGGCTAAACATTATTTTTATTAATATCTTTAACATTATTTTCATTCTTATAAATCTATGGTATAAGACATACCTCCGGCTGGTCTTTCCCTTTGACGGAACGTCGCCTAGCCGTAGCTGTTGCTGATGGTACCTCTTCAGATTCAGGCTTTTTATCGTCCTAACAAGTAAATATCGTGATTATCTATTCGGTTTTATGTGTTATTTCCTAAGCAATTACTATAATTAAGCTATCTGTATTATGATGATGTGTACCTTCTTCTTTTTCTCGAGGGGTGTTGGTGTGATTTTCTCGTATTTTTCAAGGACAGGCCTTTCGTAATCGTCGACAAACTCCTCCACGACCTTTAAACGTGTAAATTGTTTGTAATTTTGTGTTTGTTATTAAAAAGGATAACATTAAAATTAATTAAGAGAAAGATAACACAAAAGTAGATTGAAGATAAAAATAGGGTTGTGTACAAAGTATAGTGACAGAACTTGTTCATAATGTAAAGTGAGAATTTTAGAATTGTACTTATTTGAGTAGACTGGCCAATAATCAACAGGACACTTATATTATGTATACTCATCCCTTCTGAAAGAAAAACTTGAAAATCTGCTTGCTTCACCTCCAAATCTGCTTTGAAATCAACATGAAAGCAAAGCATTTGAAAGCATTGATCGTGCGAGCAGTTAGTTGCTGACATTTACTTAAGTACTTACTTATAAAGAGAAATACCTAAGAAATAAGCGCTTCGCCGCGACAGAGCTCAAGTAGTATTAAAAAAGAAGTGTGATTTAATTTTGCTGAAAACCCGGAAAAATTTAGTGTGTCGTGTGTTACTGAAGTTCTTGCAAGAGTATTATTAATTGCAGAAGAGTGCATTTCCCTTTGACCAAACTGTGTTATATGTATTAGTTTTACTGTATAGTTAAGTGTAAGGTGGGATGTGTGTACCTCTTTCTCTTTAAGAGATGGACGCTTTTTAGCCACAGGTTTGTCTTTATCTGCTGGTTTAGTTTTTGCCTTTTCTTCCGGTTTTTGCTCTTCATCCTAAATAATAATTAAGTTGTTAATGAGATCGACCTGTACTATAGTGTTATAAAAACAACCTATTTACTGCATTGTATTTCAATACTTGAAATATACCTTGTCTTTTGTAACGGGACGTTTACGGAGTGAAGGCACTTCAGGTTCATCCTCTTCCGGTTTCGGTTTTATTTTTCCTCGCATTATATCAACGTCGTCCTAATCATCAAATAAAAGTTTCATATATTTTTTTACATTAAACTCAATGTGAAATGTTTTGTATTTGTTATTAGGTTTACCTGTGTCTCACTAGAACGACGCTTGTCTTTAGGCGTAGGCGTAACCTTCTCGTATTTTTCGAGTTCAGGCTTTTCGTAATCGTCAACAAATTCAGGAGATTCCTATAAAATTATCAATTTAAATACTGCGCCTATATTTTTTCACAAATAAGTTGTTTTAATTTATGGCATGCATTACTAAGTAATTTGTGTCTTGTAAATCTATAAGTTTTGGATTTTTAAATGCGTGTGATTCCAGTTATTTTACCTGAACACCGTTTTGCTTTTTAGTCCTATCAGTAGGAGTAGGAGTCACCTTGTCATATTTCTCAAGATCTGGTCTTTCGTAGTCAACTACGAATTCTTCTTCCTCGGGCTTTAAAATTAGTTGAAAATCATTTATTAATTTTATTTTGTAAACTAAATGCAACGATGTGTTCATTGTATTTTTAAGAGTGGATGTTTTTATTACCTTTGCAACAGATTTTTTAGCCTTTGCGGCTTGAGGTTCCTCAAGTTTTTGTTCGACAGGTTTTGTGGGTGCTTTAGACAGTTTAACACCTGATAACTCATCTACCGGCTCTTCTGGTTTTCGTATACCTTTTTTGATGCTAGTTCTCCTGATTTCTTGTTTTTCTTCCACCTAATTAATATCATACAAAATCGTGCTATTATATTGCTACAAGTATTTTAAATAACTATAAACGCATTTAAGACTTCAATGACTGTTTATTATCTTGATATCAGTAATGTTATTACTAGAACTAAAATAACTTTAGGATATTATTTAGTGGTAATTCTATACCTTTTTAGGTTCGGCTTTGGTTTTCTTCTCAGGAGTGGGTTCGGCCACTGACGGCTCTTCATCACTCTCATATTGCTCACTTTTGACGCTTTCCGAAACTGATGCGCGCTTCAACTAATATTTAACAATAACATTAATTTCTCTTATAACTTTATTATAATGTGATGTAGTGTGTAATGAGTGAAGTGTGGTTACCTTAGAAGTGTCATCCTCTTTGGGTTTTTTAGCAAGTGGCGTTGGTGTAAGTTTTTCGTACTTCTCCAAAACTGGTCGCTCGTAATCATCGACGAATTCCATTTCGTCCTAAGCCCAAACACAGTTTAGCACGTCGATTGTTAACACAACACACATAACATAAAATTACGTTATCACATATTGAAGTAAATTTGACAATAAATACACATTAGCCAGCCAAACTGAAGTTTATAGCCAGTTTGTCGATAAAAACATTTATTTACAAAGAAAATTAATTAGTTTAAAAAAAACCATTTCTTGCACTATAACACCATTAAAAAAAAGAACTGTCTATATGATTTCTATTTTTAAGATAGATAAACATTTATACACACCATTATTGCAATGATTTGTGTTATTGGTTGAAAGTATTTGAATAAGCTCTACCTATAAATCATATGAAACTTTTTATGTCAGATGATGGGGGAGTTAGAAAAGACTTAGTTCTATAAAAATATTTATGAAAATCTTTACTGTACTTAATCGAGCTTTTTTTTACCAATTTATTTTCTTTGCTTTCAAGTTTTTATCATTTATTCTACCTTAAATGAAGTAATAATATATGATAAGCTATATACATGACGCGATGTTATTATATACACGCTACTTACTTCATCCTTCTTAGAAACAACCTTCTTTTTGACGACCTTCTTCTTTTCTGTAGTTGTTTTGGATTCAGTCTTCTTAACATCTTCCTTCTTCTCTTCAGCCGGTACTTCCTTAGGCTTGACTGGTTTGAGTTTTGGAATGCCTTCAATCTTAGCCTCAGGTTCTGATTTCTTTCTCTTTTCTAATTTTTCGAGCATCTCCTTCTTTTCTTCTTCGGTCTTAGCTGTTTTCTTCTCGATAACAGCTTTGGCTTCATCAATTTCCATCTCGGCCTTCTGCTCGATTTTGACTTCCTCTTTTTTCTCTACCTTCTTAGTTGTTTTCTTTTGTTCGACGTGATTTTCTTCAGCAACTGATTTTTCTTCAACGATTGACATTTCTTCTTCCGATTCAATCACCGTCTTTTCTTCTTCTTCTTCCTCTTCCTCTTTCTCTTCCTTCTTTTTCTGTAAAATATATCGAAAAGTATTTTAGAAGTACACTTATTTTGTTTATTTATAAATAACTTCTCAGCAGTGGTCTCCTCTTTGAATCGCTAGCAGGGTTTGACGTGTAAATGTGCCCGTGCAGCCTACTTACTGAATAAACAATTTTTATCTTTTTTAACTCACTTAGGAGGTCCACTAGTTCTTACCTTATCCTCCGTCAACGTTAAGTCAGCACTGGACTCGTCCTCTCCAAACTCGTTCTTGATAACCACCCTGTAGGTAGCTACGTATTTCGAAGACACCTTTCTGATGATAAGGCGGGCGTTGGTGCCGTCAAACGACGTGTTCACCTCAGACGAGTCCCTGATGATTGTGGAGTTCTTGTACCAGGAGCATCTGCACGATTGATCAGATGTCTTGAGGACAGCAACGAACTCGGCTTCCTCGTTTTCTTTTTTAGCCTGTAAATTAGTGTTAAAAATTGATTAGATATTCTGTTTTATTTTTGTTTCTGGCTTTTAGATAGTGTCCGTGATCTAAAATATTATATCCAAATCAATAGTTTCTTACCACACTCCTGAAGTGTTTGATGATCTGGGGCTTATCGCCCTTCTCTTCAGGTATATCGATGATCTCCACCTGCTGTGACGTAGCTTCACCCTTTTCGTTCTTGGCTACGAGCTTATATGATCCCTTATCTATTTGTGAGACGTTAGATATTTCCAATTTTACTGTGAATTCGCCCTGAAAAGATTTACGATTAGGAAGAGGGTATTTCTACCAGCGTTTCAACCGCTTTGACTTCGGTGTCGCATTTGTAACCATTTCCCTGTACGAGTAGGATAACCATTTTCGGTTATTTTCTAGGAGTCCAGGCATTCTTCAAAATAACCGAAAATGGTTATCCTACTCGTACAGGGAAATGGTTAAAAATGCGACACCGAAGTCAAAGCGGTTGAAACGCTGGTAGAAATACCCAAGAACCTTTTTTCGAAAAATATAATGTAATGGTATTTTCTATTGCATTGCAAATTGATTTAGTGGTGGAAGCCATTGTGTCCAACATATATTAAGAAATACTTTATTATCAGTATTTCAGCGGCATGTAAATACATTTTTTTGAAGACCTGGAACGTTTATATCCTTATGTATGACTTTGACAACCCATTCAACTTTTTCATACAAATATTTAACTTACCTCTCTCAGAGGCTCAATAAGAACAGTGTGCCTTGACCCCTCCTTGACAGCGCTCGACTCCTTGAACCAGGTGCAAGCTGGTGCAAATTTACTTAATACTTTACATTCAACAATAACAGTCTTCTTTTTAACTATCTTAATGACCTTTGGTTTTTCTTTGATAACTGGAATGACTGAAATTATAAACGATTAATTAGTAAAATGTTTCCATTAACTAACATTAAAAATTAACTTCGAGTTTCAAACCACTCACTTTCAATATTGAGCGTAAGATTTGCATTGAGCTCCCCAAGTTCATTTTTAATGTTGCATTTATACAATCCGGAGTCTTCAATACCGGGATCAATAAGTTCCAAGATGATTGTGTATACGTCTTCCTTAACTTCAACCCTGGTCTTAATTTTCGTCGAGTCCTTGATTTCTTTACCCTCATGGTACCACACGATCGTTGGTTTCGGGCTAGCTTTGACCTTGCATCCCATAATTACTAATTTACCGTTATCCTTCGATTGGATTGTCGGTTTCTCTACAAACGTCGGGCCTTCGCCTTCTGGTTCCGGCTCGGCTTCGATGTTGAGGTTAAGGTTAGCATTGCTTTCGCCAAATTCGTTCCTGACGTGACAGCGGTAAGCGCCACCATCTGCTCCCGTCGGGTTCGTCAAAAGCAATACCAATTCGTAAACGTCCTCGCTAATAACGCTTGATTTAATTTCAATTTTACTGCTAGCTTTGATAACGGTCGTGCCTCTGTACCATGTGACTTCAGCCGCCGGCTTAGCCTTGCACACGCAACGCATTGTGATGAGTGTGCCATCTTCGTTGGGAATGATTCGAGGTTTCTCTATGAACGATGGTGCGAAACCATTTTCGTCATCCCCACCTAAGAGAAAACGAGACCGTTAGTAAACGCTATGCGACTAATAACAAAGAAAGCATCATGCAGCTCGAAAGCGCAAACAAAGCCTAACATGCTATTGTAACTGTATGCGTACATTATCTAATTCAATACGAATTTAGTTCTCCATTACCTTGGAAATTGAGGGCAATGTTTGCATTACTCTCGCCAAACAGGTTGAAGGCATTGCACCTATAGTTGCCACCATCTTCTCTTGTGGGGCTTAAAATTTCTAATGTCAAATTGAATGTGTCTTTTCCCGTCGCCTTCCGTGACATCTTCATTTTTGATCCGTCCTTTAGTTCCTTATCGCCGTGGAACCATACGATGTCCGGGACGGGATATGCTTCAAGCACACACTCCATTATTAATACGTCCCCTTCTTGTCTTATCGTTGGTTTTTTGGGGAACCTTGGTGCTTTACCGTCGGGAATTCTGTTCAAAACACAAAATTTTATATCAACCCCATCGTGAGGATCGATGAAAAAGAAAATTCATTATTAGAAAGCTTACTTCGGTTTATCTCCACTTTCAAAGTTGAGATTTATTTTCGCTACGCCTTCGCCGTGTTTGTTTTTCGCCAATGCCCGGTATTCTCCTTTGTCCGTATTTTCAACGCCTACGATCTCTAGTCGTGCTATGTGATATAACGTTTGGTCCTCTTCTAGTGTTATTTTATGTCGACTACTTTCTTTTATTAGTTTTTTGCCATGGTACCTGTGTTGATTACATTAGTTAGTGTTGTTGTTGATTTCAGTATAAGCTGTGATATATGTTTCGCGTCTTACCATGCAACGGTTGGTTTCGGTTTGCCAACGCATCTGCACTCGAATGTTATTTTAGTACCATCTTCCGATTGCCTGATGACAGGTCTTTCCGTGAACGTCGGTTTGATATAGTCCTCGGGAACGGGCGCTTCATCGCCTACATTATCAACCAAAGCATTAAATTGATTCAAAATCTCCTCTAAAATTTATTCAGCTTGTTGTTTATTACTCACTATTTAAGATGTTTTCTTCGTTTCGTTTATTTCCTTATTATTTTATTTTGATAATATGATCGTATACATATACATAAATAAACATAGAATTTGGAATAAGTGTTTATATTTATACATCCAGTCAATCAGTACGCATGACAGTTGCACCTGTTACGTCATCACATTGTTAATATTGTGCAGTTGCTAAAGCAAAGATTTTGCAAACTAACAATAAGTCTAACTACTATTAGTTAGTTAATTTATCAAGGAAAAATATTGTTAATAAAAGCAGTAGCAGAGTGATAAAAATAACACTAATATATGAAAATAATAACAATACATAAATGGATAAAGATGGTATAATGATTTATATGTGCGTGTTTTGGTGTGTAAAAAATAAACGATCAAAAGTGTGTGTTGTGTATTAATAACACTAAAGACGAAATTAAGAAAACATCTTAAATCGATAATACTAATAAGACAAAGTTAAGATACCGCTTCCTGTGTAATGTGTATTGACGATTGATAAAATTAGTTGATGATCGTACAACAAGCCGCCAAAATATTAATCTACTTTAAACTTATGACATAATCTAAAACGGATGAATGATTAGATTCACACTACAGCGTTGTTAAACTTAAAGCAAACTCAAATAGTTGACACATTGTTTTTGAAAAAAAAAACAACTTTTAACTCAATTGCAACAAAACAAAGATATTGTATTTATATGACTATTGACAGAAGTCGTGAAATTAAAGCGCTAGCTAAATTTAAACAAATATGCTAAGATCTTTAAAGTGGTATAATAACAAAGCCTCAACATGATTTATTTTGATTCTATAACAAAGCGTTCATTTTCTGTCATCAGTATGAAAGTTACTAATAAACAAACTGTAGTTGGTGTTATATTTACTGCTATCGATATCAAAATTACTGATAAAGGTACTGCAGTTGATGATGAACTTACTGTCGAAATTCAGGCTGATCGTGGCGTTGCTCTCTCCGAGCTCGTTCTTGGCGGTCACCTTGTACTTGCCCGCGTCTTCCACTGTCACGTTGCTGATCTCTAGAGCGGCATAATATGACTTGCCGTCCTTGTTTACTGTTAACTGGAATTGATAATGATTGTGGTTAGATATTTACTTAGTTTAATTCGTTACTGGAGTCAGCTTTTCATCAGTCATTATTGGATTTAGTTAGTTATTGTAGAAATAGGTCATACACACTCTTAAAAACAAAAATTATCTCTCCTGGGGTCAATAGTTAAGAGCTTGTGTGCATATAAGTTAAGTTTTTATATGATAGGTCTAAAGCAGTCCTGACGGTGTTTTTGGGGATATGGGCTTAGCCAGAAAGTTAGGCCTTAAAAACGTTAACTTTCGGTATGTCCACTGGAAAGACGGTAACCTAAATCTGTGTATGACCCAAATACCTTTTCGGTTCTTTGGCATTATTTTGAATTTACGAGTCGTTTACATTTTTCGTTTTCTTTTCTTAGCGGTTAAATAATAGTCTACTGCAAATTCTCCTCAGTCATGTATGTAGAAGTAAGAATCATTTTTATTATAAATGTGACAGTCCGTAAATTTGCGAAGTTCTTAATATGGCCGTTGTATGGTGTACTCGTATGTATTCATATTAGTAGAACGTTTAAATGTACTTTTTTACTTCCTACCGCTTTCGTGAGAACTAATGCGAAAAAGTCTTAGGACCAATATGTCACAAGCTATATGATATGATTGTTTGCGTGTAAAATCACATCAGTATTTTTAAATATTTTTCAAGAACAACACTGATATTGAGCTGTTAGCTTAAAATCAGCAAACATCTTCATGAAACTATTTTCATCACGCCAGAGTGTCATGTTTCAAACTAGACAGAATACATCTGTTTCTTTATCTCATGTCTTTAAAAAAAGTTAAAATAGAACAGTAATGGACAGATCGAGGTGGAGGGGTCACCGCGCGACGCTGTCGCCACCTGGCCGGAGTTCTAGCCAACTAGATTGGGGTCAAGGCCATCTTTCAGCACTTTTAAAACCAAGATGTTATCAATCATTATTTTTACTATTACTTTATGACTGTATCTTGCTATTTCATATTTTTTTTCATCCTTTTATTCAATGTGTTTAAAAATTCCACCAGGTATATTGAAAATCAAAGAAGTCTCTTCAAATTCTGTTCAGTTGTACGGTGAATTTTTATTTGCAATAGGATGTTTAAATAGACGATTGAACTACATTACTAACTAAACAGTTCTGTTCTGATAAAATCTATCTGTGAATTTCTAGCCAATGAAGGGACAAGATCCATAGCTGTATAGAACTTGGTAGTTTTAAACAGTTTATAAAGTTTGAAATACTTCTTTAAAGATCAATTTCAAATTAAGAAATTTTGCAGTATTTCTAGGCACATTGCCCTATACGAAATTATGTTTTTATTTGGAGAGGACATAAGAAAACATGAGGCAACTAACGTTAATCCTATAATCTTTAAATTCTGCGGAAATGTTCTTCATTTAAAATTAACTAACTCAATAAACAAAATAATATAATGCAACTGAATACAGTTTTCAAATATATCGAAGCAGACAATTAAGGCGAGTTCAGATAATTTTAACAAAATTAACAATACTTGATATCTCTATTTTAACCTTGTACTTAATGGGAATTAAGTCCAAGTTGTCCACGATTATTTGGTCGCTCAGATCTCCCTTTCTAGTCTGTGGTGCTAGACAAGTTGCATTCGACAATCGTTAGCGATTATGTCTCGATTGAAAAATATATGGAATTGACGTAAGTGTCACGTTACTATCTCGGTGGCTTACGTCAATTCCATACATTTATCAATCGAAACATAATCGCTAACGATTGTCGAATGCAACTTGTCTAGCACCACTGGACTGTAACGATAGAGCACTTAGCTACAAGCGAGAAAAATCAACTTGTGCTAGCCACAGAAGCTGATGCCTACCTTATGCCTGGAGCCAGGCTTGACCTCAGCAGTATTGTGGAACCAGGAGACGCTGGGCACGGGTTCCGCCTCGATGCGGCACTCGAAGATGAGGCGCTTCCCGTCATCCTCTTGGCGGATGGCGGGCTTGCGCGCGAACGTTGGCGCTTTACCGTCCACTTGTCTGAAAACATAATGGATCTTTGATGCTGGCTGATATTTTTACCCGACTAAGGGCCGTATTAATAAACTGATCTCAACTGTAATACTTGACGGTTACTTTGTCATATCTTGTGACGGGCGTCTCAAACATACCATAATGGTCACTGGCTATAACCTTCTTTTTCCCTAATATCACATACCATAATTTAATTTGTTATAAAGGCATTTTTTCTGAATTCGTAATCCTTTCAGGTAATTTCTACATGCCATTGCATAGAGCCCAATAGGTTAGGTTAGGTTTATTTTATTACAATTCTGAATAGTTTAAAAATGCCTTTATAGCAAATGAATATTATGGCACATTACCGTTATTGCTTATAAAATTATGTCATATGAAATTCGGGCAAATGAAATTATTGCATATGAAATTCGTTCAAACGATAGAGAACCACATTGACACGGCCTAAGAAGCGAGCGATGCGGGGCTGGATCCCGGAGAGGGCAAGGATTTGTGTGCTGAGCGGAAGTTTTTTTTGTTTCTGCGTCTATGATGTTTTCCATGTACCTATGTAAACGATAAGTGGTGCATGAATAGTTTTTTCTGTATTGGTATATTATCCCTGTCGAAAGTCTTGTGCTACTTTAAGACAAATAGTTGAAAAAAATGGACTTAACGTAGGTATTGAGTTTTCAAACAAATATGTCAATGTTGTAATAGACTCAACAATATCTGTTTATCATTGTAATTGTAAAATGTTTTCTGTTTCAGAATGGAGCTTGTGTAGACGCACAGATCTTTTATTGATATCACAGCCAGTAAGAAGTTGGCGTCAAGAGCAATGAAAAATAAATTATACTTACTTTTGTTTGTCTTCGTCAGCGGCTGAAAAAATTAAGAGCAAACGTTAGTTATAATTATAAACATCCGAAAGAACAGATTGAATGGTCAATCAAAATCACTTTACTATGTATTAACGAAGTAATCATAGCAGTTACGTTGAAAACACTTTGCCATTTGCAAACCACCAGTAAACAGCGTTACATCCCGTCTAATGTTATCAGTAGCGAAAGAGTGTTTGTCTGTTTCTTTAGTAATTACGTAATGATAATATTTTTTAGGGTTCCGGAGCCGAATGGCAAAAACGGAACCCTTATAATTTTGTCATGTCCGTCTGTCCGTCTGTATGTAACAGCCATTTTACTCAGAGCCTATTGGCACTATATAAATTAAATTTGGAAGATAGATGTATTCTATAAACCGCTATACAATGATGTAGTAAAATTAAAAAAAAAACCCTAGGGGTGGCACTCCATACATGTATCTAGGGGACGAAAAATTTTTTTTTGAGTTCCATCAGCGTGTGGGGTATTTTTAGATAGGGCTTCCAAAATGATACTGAGGTTTTTAAGTGACTTTTTTTACGTAAGTGAACAGTTGGCGAGATATACGCTTCTAAAGTCGTAAAAAATCTGTCCGGGTGGGTAGCTTTTGAACTGTTAAATAAAACATTCTAAAAAAAAATACAGTAGCAGAACATACGAAATACTTCTAACCAAAATTGGTTTGAACACGATACGCTGTGTAGTTTTTGAGATTTTATTTAAAATTAAAAATGAATTTCAACCATGAACGTTCATCCCAGCTACGGAACCCTTCACTGTGCGTGGTCCGACACGCACTTGGCCGTTTTTTTATGACATAGAGAAATCAAAAGAGCACTGAGGCCACCTGGTGTAAGTGTGATCTATGAACAATATGTGGCAAATGTATTAGCCCTGAGGACTAACATGGATTGCGTCTATGCTAATATTTCACGGGTTTCTTATCCCAACACCATAATACAATGCGAACACTGCTGCTTGGTGGTAGGTTAAAGGTTATCCTTCAAGCTTTTTAAAAATACCACCGCCATCTCCTCCATTAACATTAAAACAGTAAAACCGTAAATTTACTGCGAAACCCTTTGAAGTGTTCTCACACTTAAGGCACCCTTCACAAGACCATAATATACGTAATTACATTTTATCCATACCACTCGTAATATTAATGTATTATAAATGTAAAAGTAACTTTGTCTGTCTGTCTGTTTGATACGCTTTCACAGGTAAACCGCTCAACCGATTTCGATAACTAAGGTCCCGGGAAGGACATAGGATACTTTTTAACCCAGAAATTTGGATTGGATAGCGATAAACGATTTCTACGGCAGCACCTAGTTACATCTAAATCTCATAACAAAGATAGTGGCAAAATAAAAATAGCCGGAAAGAGAGCAGATATGTCTGCGTGTTTATAATTCGAACAACATCGCAGACATAAACATTTGGCCGGTCAGTGATAATCTAGGAATAACTCAAGGTGTGCGAAAGAGTGCATGCTCTAGTTGTTTGAGATTTAACTTATCTCCCTTCTCTACATAGTATAAAACAAAGCTCTTCGCGGCTATCTGTCTATACATCCGCTTATTCCTCCTAAAAAACCACTCAATGGATTTTGTATGATTATATGTACGAGATGTGGCCTGCAATAGGAGCAATTAATTGAGGGATCGTTTTTACTCTATAAACGTAGCAACAATTTAAAAAATATATAATCTATTATTTGCGGTTTTTTCGACCAAACTAATTAGCATTTTCAATGTACTCCATCCAATAGTCTAGTTGTTAGCCTACAAACTTCGTAGTTTTCGCAATACATTGCTTGCTTGAAAAACCAAATTTTATTAATATTTAGTTAACAATAACGTATTTTCAAAAGTTGTAGAATAAATGTTGTTACGTTTGTGGTGTGGAAACGATCCCTCAATTTATTGCTCCTATTACATGCAACACCCGGTATAGATAACAAAGCCTGTATCCAGACATATTCAGGGTTGTTTTTGTAGAAGAAAGCTTAAAGCATCTTGTGGATGTGGATTTCGTGATATTTCACTGCATATTTGCACTGAAGCTAGTGGTCCCGGGTTCAAATACCGGTAAGGGCAGATATTTGTGTGATCGCGAGTACCAATTTGTTCCTGAGTCTTAGATGTTTTATATCTATTTAAGCATGTATTTCTCTATAAAAAGTATATTTATCGTTGACTAGTAGGTACCCATAGTACAAGCCGGTTTTTTTTAAATTTACAATGACTGAGATTTTACACGGAACAACGATATCGCCTTGACGTGTTTCTGCATTGACAGCGTTTTGATAACTCTTATTTTCTGCCCTGTATTTGAGATCCACAATCAAACTACCGCTATAGACGAGGTTTTGCTTAGTTTTAACTGCATGCTCAGCAAAAATTTAAGTTTTATGAGACATTCGCAACTTACTGACTTTTTTTTTACATCATGTTTTAGTTAGTTTTAGGCGTTTTCCATCACTTTGTTTTACCTTAGTAATTAATATTGAAGATAGCTTGAAAACAACATAGCTTCACCAGAAACTATTTCGATAAAGTGAAATTCGATGAAAATGATACATTGGATGAAATGAATGTCGATGAAACAAGCGGACTCAATTTTAAAAGATCTCGAACCGACGATACTGGCAAGCTCTTATTCTTCACGAGACGTTACCAGACTCATTAAAATTAGTATTACTAACAACACATGAACAACATTAATTATTAAGTTTTTACAGATTCTCGTCTGACAGTCACAGCGTTTTCAACACTACGATACCCCAAACACCTAAAAATAAACCCAGGAAAATATAAATTAGCACTGTTCTAAAATTACACAGCCCGTTGACGTTTAATAATGGTCTTAATGACTAAAGTCAAATTCGTCATCGTGTTTACAATGTCTCGGGGTTTCGTCAGGGGGTTTTCGTCACGTAATATTTAGCCGAGCGTTGCCAGTTGTTTCTGCTTAACCATATAAAAAAGGCGTAAGTACGACTAAAATGGATGGTCATACGCCGTTTTAGCTCGGTTTCTTTTGCCAAAACGCGCGTGGGTATCATCACAGTATTTTTCGACATTTATTCTTGACTATGAGTAATAATGTTATTTGCGAAGGTATTTTTATTGGCCCAGTGTTGGATTACGACTGCGGTTTCGTTTGCAGTGTTTGCAGATCGTAACTGCTGGTATTTTGAGTGTTAGTGGCATTGTGCTTTAACTGTGCTCGCGTTAGTAACGTTAGTGCATGTTTGTGGAATAAATATTATTTCTTTTTCTCTTTTTTCTCTTTGTTTTCTTTTGGGTGTTTTTGGGTACGTTACTTAAATTAAATGTTTACTAGGTATAAGGGTATCAGTTTGTGAGATTTACCTTTAAAGCTCTTGAAAGGGTAACGAGTTCAAAGGGGCCAAAAAACTAGCGCTGCGGAGCTAGTTCCTATTGCTGCAATACTTGTATCAGAATGTTTTTTACTTTCTTTTTTCTTACTTTGTAATGATTTGTAACCACAAATATGTGGAAATGATTTTTTTTTTTCTACTTTCTATTCTTAATATTGACACCGAGCCCTTGTTTAAATGCGTCGCTAAAATGTTAATTCAATATCATATTTTAAAGTAGACTTTAGCATATAATACCTAGTGCAAAAAACTTATATATATTACTAATGTGACAGAAACTTCGGTTGTTTCTTAGTTTCTTACATTTTCACAGCAAAACAGCTGAATCGATTTTAATAAAACTAGTTATATGGTAACAGCTTAAATCCTTAGGAAAGGACAAAAAAAAAATCATCCCGAAAAACTGTAACAGTTGGACAGTGCCCGAGGGAGTAGCGATAAATGTCTTCTACGCGGGTGGAGTCGAAGACTTACAATATTGTCTTATTTTGACCAGAGTCATCATATTTTTTCATTTTATACTGGGTGTGGACAGTAATATGAGCAATAAATTGGGGGATCGTTTGTACTCTATAAACGTAGCAACATTTTGTTCTACAACTTTAAAAAAATATGTAATTTATTATTTGGGATTTTTAGAACAAACTAAATAGGATTTTCAATGTACTCCATCCAATAGTCTAGTTGGCATCTACTGTCAGCCTACAAACTTCGTAGTTTTCGCAATACATTGCTTGCTTGGAAAATTTAAATTCATTAATATTTAGTACCTGTCACTAATACTCTAGTAAACATCTTAGCCTGAATGCAAACTGTGGTTACAGAATTATCAACAAGTTTAGAGTTGGTATTCTGTTGCTCTGCCTACCCCACTCTGGGAATAAAGGCGTGACGCGAGGCGCGTATGTAATATTTAGTAAACAATAAGTTATTTTCAAAAGTGGTGTGGAAACGATCCCTCAATTTATTGCTCCTATTACAGGCTAGACCTGGTATATCCGATTTCTTTTAAAGGGTAGTTCTACCAGCGTTTCAACCGCTTTGACTTCGGTGTCGCATTTTTAACCATTTCCCTGTACGATTAGGATAACTATTTTCGGTTATTTTGAAGAATGCTTGGACTCCTAGAAAATAACCGAAAATGGTTATCCTACTCGTACAGGGAAATGGTTAAAAATGCGACACCGAAGTCAAAGCGGTTGAATCGCTGGTAGAACTACCCTAAAGGTCAATTTCAAAACGTATCTACTTACTGTAGCAAAGTCAAAGTCAAATTGATTTATTCGTATTCATAGGTAAGACTGGTTACAGTGGTAGAGAGAGATACTGGTATCACTATGTTTTGCCAGGTGACGTACGAAAATCAGTAAAATAAGTGATGATTCACACGAACAAATCGAAACCAATTAATATTAATACATTTAAAACCATTTGTAACGTAAAACGTAAAAATTACAATTAAGATTTACCTCCAAAGATGTCAAATGAATATAATACGATGGTTGAAAAGCAAAACGCTTCAAGCGACAAAATGTGATATTGAGTTACAGGTATATTTGGAATCAGAAGATTTTTGTAATTCATTGTAATCACTTTATTGTGACTTTTCAAAACATGTCGCTTGAAGAGTTTGGCCTTTCAACCATCGATATGTTATCCTAACATAAACGAAAATTTATATTCTATAATAGAAAATATACCAAAATGACAAATTTATAGAGTATAAAGTAAGTTATTATCATGCGATGAAATGGTACACGTGATCTATTCTATCACTGAGGTCAGTGAACGTGAAGTAATCTACTATAGATTTGCGTGTATTTCTGATACGTCCAATTTTATTTGTTTAGAATTTGTTTTAAATCAACGAATTATTCTTACTCTAAGTAAGTGGGATCTTTGATCCACAGACATTTCCATTCTCTAGACCCAACCTTCAGACTGTAACCGTGAGACCGCTAATTCGTTGCCAACCCTGACGACTAAGATGATATGCCTCTTTGCTAGTAATTTCACCGGTCGTCTTATGATAAGAATCTTATTCCCTCGCCGGAACACAATAACGCAAACACGGCGGTAGGTTAAAGGATAAGGTAAGGTAGCAATCCGGAAGGACTTTGCTAAAGGTCCTGCCACCACTAAAATGTTTAAGTTTTATATTACGTTACATTTTAATCAGCATTTATCCTCTTTTTTATTTTAGTGGTGGTAGGATCCTGTGCAGGGTCCGTCCGGATCGCTACCACCATCTTATCCATTAACCACCCGCCAAGCAAAGGTGAAATTACTAGCATGGAGGCATTCCATCTTAGTCCTCAGGGTTGGCAACGCATTTGACGTCTTAGGATTGTAGTCTTGAGAATTCAAATGTCTTTGGGTCTCAGATTCCACTTACCATCAGGTGGGCTGAGTGCCCGCGTGCCTTCTCCTTAACATAAAAAAAAACCCTCTTACTTATAAACGTGGAATAACCGTGGGGTAGCTTATGCCATGCTTTGTCCTTATCTATAATTGTGACATTTGCATTTGCAAGTAACAAAGCATGGCATAAGCTACCTCACGGATATTAACGTTTATAACTTATAAGTACTGGGGTATGTAACGACACGTTGGTCTAGTTGGGAGTGACCCTGCCTCCGAAGCCAGCGGTCATGGGTTCAAATCCCGGTAAGGGTTGTGTGATGAGCGCGAATTTGTTCCTAAGTCTTGGATGTTTCATATGTATTTAAGTATGTATTTCTCTATATAAATATGTTTATCGTTATCTAATACCCATGGAACAAGCCTAGAGCTTAGTTTGGGACTAGGTCAATTTGAGTGAGATTGTCCCCTAAGATTTTTAGATTTTATAGATTTGTGTTCGTAAACCATCGATTTCATTGTGATGAAAATTTGGTGGGTTCTTATGTTTATGTCGGCGAGCGTTCCCTGACTAATCTATGAAAATGAATAAACCAAACACTTGCAACGCTAGCCAGGCCGAGCACGCTGCCACGGGTCAATTTTGGACATATGGTCAGGACTTTAATTCATCTATTCCATATTCCAACGTAAGTATACAGAACTAAGGTTTAAAATAAGTGTATTTAATGTGATTTGAGTCCTTTTAATACTAAGCAACTCAATTCCCGGGTAGCTGTCATTTTAATCTCTATATAATACTAGCGACCCGCCAGCGGCTTCGCCTGCTGCAACTTTTTTTCTTGACAATCGTTTTTTTTTTTATATATATAATTCTGTAGACATTATGATGTTCTTCAATATTGTAGTACATTATTTTGTTCTGTCGCTAATAGTTTCAGCAGCGCATTCGACGAAAGACATTTTAAGACTCATTTTTCTACACCTTCGGTAACATTGTTCAAATTTTACCAAGGATCCCTATTTTTTTTCAAAATGAAATGTAGCCTATGTCGAATTGGAAGAATGTAGCATTCTATTGGTGAAAGAATTTTTTAAATCGGCCCAGGACTTTTTGATCCTATTCATTACAAACATACAAACATACAAAAATAGGTACAAATCTTTCCTCTTTATAATATTAGTGTAGAAAAATGAATCGCTGAATGTGTTGCTAAGCGCAAATCTCGAGAGCAGCTGAACCGATTTCGATAATTCTTTTTTGTTGTGTTCGTTATTGTCAGGAGATGGTTCTTATGGAAGAAAAAGTCAAAATTTGCAGCAAGGCGAAGCCGCTGGCGGGTAGCCTAATTTCATAAAAATATTTGACACTAGCTCCCGTTTGACGTTATTTGACACTAAGCCCCGTGGCAGCGTGCTCGGCCCACAGGTGCAGCTAGTCACCAATGAAACATAAACAGGCAAGATACTCACGGCTGAAGTTAAGATTGATGGAGGCGGCCACCTCGCCCATCTTGTTCTTGGCCTTAACTTTGTACAGCCCCGCGTCGCTCTCGACCACGTCGTCCAGCTCGAGCACCACCAGGAACTTGTTCGAGGCGATGCTCTGGATCCTGAGGAGTTCATGTACTTTATTAATAATGAATACGGCACGAAGGCCAACCGGCACACGGGAACAGGGCTACCATTGAGGGCCTGATACGCTTTGACAGAGAAAGATAGCATTATTGCGATTGCTGTAGGAGGAAAAGAAAAGATTTTCATGTTTTGTCTCTATTACCAACCGGGTATCTTGTTCATAGTCGGATTATAGGCAGACTTCAAGCTGTAAGTAACAAGCGTGCCACATGTAAACTGTTCAAGTTGTGTAATATAATAAACGTACATGTTGACGTCATTATTGTGGTGTTCATAAATACTCTTTAGCAGTGTGATGTCTATAGGTTTTTTAAAAAGGGTAATGTCAATTTGATGCAGTATCTCGTACCACAATTTTTATTAGAATAAAACCAAATATTCATTGGTTTTTCTTTGTTTATCTTCATAACAATTTATTCTAATAATAAAAACGTGATAAACAATGGCCTCTATAACGCGACTGCTAAGGCCAGATAAATTTGACGTCGATCCGGGTACTCCGGCCGCCGACTTAAAATACCAGCATTGGAAAGAGACCTTTAAGAATTATCTTGCTGCTGAAGACTTGACTAAGGTAACGGATGATATCAAATTGAAAATATTGCTGAATAACGTGTCACCTAACGTATACTCGTACATACGCGAATCTAATGATTACTCGACGGCTCTAAGCGTATTAGACAAAATCTATCTCAAGTCTAAAAACGAAATTCACGCTCGTTATGTACTGATCTCAAGTAAGCAAAAACCTGAAGAGACAGTGGCAGAATTCATACGCTCGCTTCAACAACTTGCATTCGAGTGTAATTTTAAAACTGTGAGTGCTGAAGAGTACAGAAACGAATACGTACGTGATGCTTTCATTGCTGGCATACATTCCCAAAAGATTCGCCAAAGACTTCTTGAAAATTTAGAGATAAATCTAGAAGAGGCATGTAATCAGGCAATATCACTTGAAATGGCTGAAAATAATTCAAAAGATTTCAAAACCAATCAACCTGCTATGAATCTGAATCTAATTGAAGATCTCAATCAAGCGGGAAACTCCAACCTGGTGGCAGTTTCATCACGTAGACGCTGCTTCTTCTGCGGTGGAAGCGTACACCAAAGAATAAAATGCCCGGCTTTTCACGCTACCTGTCAAAACTGCGAGAAGAAAGGCCATTTCGCCAAAGTATGCAGAAGCAATAACGCAGCCATAAAGCCAATAACTAACGCTGTTTTAGCAGGATCTAACGAACAACTGCTAGGAGCAATTTCGGCAGCGTCTCTAGCTAGTTTACGCAAAACTACAGTTTCAATCACTATCAACAACTACAAAGCCGATGCCTTGATTGATAGCGGAAGTTCAACGAGTTTTATAGACAAAAATTTGGCTTACATGCTAAATCTAAAACGCCATCCTTGGAAAGAAACTGTTACATTGGCATCAAAGAATCGTACTTCATCAGTAGATGGGTTTTGCTATGCAACAATTCAACTAAATGAGCATACTTACAACCGAAAGCCTCTCTACATACTTGACGACCTTTGTGCAGACGTTATCATTGGGCATGACATTTTAAACGATCACGCCTCTCTGGAAGTTAAATTTGGAGGTGCAAAAAAGTCTCTTAAAATTTGCAACGTCATGGAGGCATCAGTGCCTGCAGTCTCACTTTTTACTAATTTGTCAAGCAACGTGAGACCAATAGCTATAAAATCAAGAAGGTATTCAGAAGCTGATAATGAATTTATCAAGGGAGAAATCGATAAGCTTCTGAAAGACAAGGTCATCGAACCTAGTAACTCACCTTGGCGAGCTCAAGTCTTGGTCACAGGAGGTACAACGCATCGCAAACGTCTTGTCATAGATTACTCTTTAACGATCAACAAATTTACTGAGCTGGATGCGTACCCTTTGCCCAATATAGAATCAATTGTATCAAAGGTAGCAGAACACAATTTTTTCAGTCAAGTTGATCTAAAAAGTGCATATCATCAAGTTCCTATCTTGGAAAGTGAGAAAATATATACCGCATTCGAAGCATCCGGGAATTTGTATCAGTTTACCCGCATACCTTTTGGAGTAACTAACGGTGTTGCTGCTTTTCAAAGAACGTTAAATCATGTCATATTTAAAGAAAAACTAGTAGGAACTTATGCATATCTCGATGACGTAACTGTGTGTGGCAAAACAAAGGAAGAACACGAACGAAATTTGGAACGGTTCAAAGAGGCTGTAGCGAAGTATAACCTGACTCTGAATGAGGAGAAGTGTGTTTACAGACAAGAATCTATTAAATTATTAGGCTACACTATTGAGAGCAATACTATCCGACCAGATGAAGACCGCCTCAGCCCTCTAATGAGGCTGCCTATACCAAATGACCCACAGGCCCTTAAAAGAGCCCTAGGCATGTTCGCCCATTATTCTAAATGGATTAGGAATTTCTCTGAAAAGATCAGTCCTCTGACGAAAGTCTCTGATTTTCCCTTGGCACGACACGCCATTGAATGTTTCCAAAAGTTGAAAATGGATATAAAGAAGTCAGCTTTGACCGTCATTGATCAAAATGAGACATTCACGGTGGAGACGGATGCTTCAGAGCATTCTATCGCAGCGTCTCTTTCTCAGAATGGCCGCCCAGTAGCTTTTTTTTCTCGATCACTGAATGACTCTGAACGCCGTCATTCCTCAATTGAAAAAGAAGCGAGCGCTGTCGTTGAGTCTTTGAAGAAATGGCGACACTATCTAATTGGAAGACATTTTCTTCTCATAACTGACCAACGATCTGTATCATTTATGTTTAATCAATGTCACAATAGCAAGATTAAGAACGAGAAGATAGAAAGGTGGCGTCTTCAGTTATCAAGTTTTAAATATGATATAATTTACCGCCCGGGTAGAGATAACGTAACAGCTGATGCTCTATCCCGCGTATGCTTAAATATGTCGAATAAGACTAATAGCCTGGCCGAGTTACACAATATCATGGGACATCCCGGTATAGTGCGAATGGCACACTGGATACGGTCTAAAAATCTACCTTACTCTATAGATGATATTAAAAAGATGACTTCAGGATGTCGCGTTTGCGCAGAAATCAAACCTAGATTTCTAAAGATGCAAGGAAATCTCATAAAAGCAATTGCACCTTTCGAGAGACTCAACGTTGACTTCAAAGGACCTTTACCTACCAACACGCAGAATCGTTACATTCTGACAATCATTGATGAATACTCTAGATTCCCGTTTGCGTACCCATGCAAGGATCTATCAGCTGGCACAGTTATAAAATGCTTTGAGGATTTATTCTCTACTTATGGTGCTCCACAATATATTCATTCTGATCGTGGATCTGCTTTCATGTCTAATGATTTACGAAACTTCTTGGTATTAAATGGGATTGCATGTAGTCGGACCACGCCGTATAATCCGCAAGGAAATGGCCAAGTGGAGCGCCTTAATGGCACGTTATGGAGAACGATAAAGTTGTGCCTCAGAACAAAGGAACATGACACAGCTTGTTGGGAGCAAGTCCTACCTTCCGCTCTGCACTCAATTCGTTCCTTGTTGTGTACATCTACTAACGCCACACCTCATGAAAGATTTTTTAACCATCCACGTCGAACAGCAAATGGAGAATCTTTACCAACATGGCTCTTGGAGCCAGGTCCTATATTGATGCGAAATAATCAAAGACGTTCTAAATACGATTCTGAGGTAGAAGAAGTGGAGCTTTTGGAAGCTAATCCATCTTATTCCCATATAAGATTAGCTGATGGCCGAGAAACTACCATATCAAATAGGCAACTAGCTCCTCTCCCACTGCTCCGACTAGAGAGAGACCAAACTGAATCAGAAGATGATCAAGATAACTTTGAAGATGCTCAGGAAGAAGTGGAGATACCTACCGTTCACAATGAATCCTTAGAGTCACCAGAAATACCAACTGCAGCACCTCGACGCTCTACTAGAGAGAGACGAGCTCCAGTCCGACTTCAGGACTACCATCTAGAGTGACTCTAAAGGAGGGGTGAATGTGGTGTTCATAAATACTCTTTAGCAGTGTGATGTCTATAGGTTTTTAAAAAGGGTAATGTCAATTTGATGCAGTATCTCGTACCACAATTTTTATTAGAATAAAACCAAATATTCATTGGTTTTTCTTTGTTTATCTTCATAACAATTATACCTTTCTTTTACCCCTGGTCGCTCGATTCCAAATATCTATAGCTACTATGGAATTACTAAAAACTGATAAAGTGACACATGAGTTAAATTGTTAGAGGGTTACATTTGGCCTTAATATGTCACTTGGACATAGTTCCATAATGGCTCAGGAACGAAATTTGTTGGCTTTATTTAAAAGATAAACGACCAATTTTTGTAAGATTAAGGAAGGGGCTGCATAATTGGTAGTTTGCATAGTTCTGAATAATTATAAAAATATTCATCAACAAAAAGTGATTATTCACAGAAATAAACATAATATCTCTAATGAATTTGGCAGTATCGATATAATTTATTCATTGGCATACCGCAAATGTCAAATAATCTCAATGACCTAGTATGCTTCGTCATAAACTCCTGGATTGCATATAACATTATTTATAAATCTAGAAATTAATGTAAACCATACTTCATACGTAAAACAGCTGTCTAGTTCCAAGCGCCATTTTGCTAGCAATTAATCAAAATGGCTGACGCGTACTTTTGATGTGATTTCTAGATCCAAATTAGTTCAGGGTCGGCCCGTTCATTGAACTGAATGAATCTTACGAATATTAAAAGAACAGTAAAACTAATGTTTTAACTATAATTTTATTATAATCATAGTAAAGTGAATCGAATTGAACTGCGGTTTTAAATCTTTTAATGTTTGATTATGTTTCTTGACGACCTAATTGTTAACCGTATACAAATTAAATTTAGACCATCTAACTACGGAATATAATTGTATGAGAGGAACAGGATTTTTACACTTTTTAGAAAGCTAAGTACCGTACCGTACCGTAGTTTCATATATTCTGACACAACTAAACTATTAAAGCCTAAGGGATCGACGTTGTTAAAGAAACGACTTTTAAACTGGCGAATATTCAATTTTTAATCAGTTAACTTCTCGTTACAATAAATCGGGATAGACTGCCCGCTTTGAAACTGAACTCCTCCGTATTTAAGAGTTGTGCAGATGGCAGCACATTTGCAGATCTTTAATTAAATAACCTTTCTTATTAACAATACTTTAACATTTGTACCCAATTTAAGATTATTAAACATTTACATAGTTAAGTAAATCCTTAAAATTAGACTTAAATATTTATGATGAATGTCTATCATGACAAAAACAGATACGGATATACACTACAATTAAGGGCGGCTAACAAAGTGGAAGTATTTCTTTAAATTAATCCCACATAGAAGAAGAAGAAAATTGGAGGAGAAGTCGTGAACTAATTCAATGTGAAACTACGGGCAGCTTAATAAATGGGTATAAAAACTACTCGTAAAGACAAATCGCAAATTCTAACTTGTGTTAATAGCTTTTTTTATGGAAAATGTAACAGTGCCAAATATCAGCATCATTATCAGTAAAATAAGGCCTAGACGAATTTAATTCTATCCAACTAAGATAATGTAACTAAATAGAAAAGATACCACTTTAGGCTTATACTAGACGAAATAAGCTACCTACAAAAATTCAAACTAAAACAAAACACCATAAATATAAACATCGTGTAAAAGTTTGACGTTAACATTTGCAAGTCGTTGGCTATGATTCTATATTCTACAGAGACTATTATTGCAGGCTATCTAAACTTGACTTTCGAATAGTAAAATACACAGGGACAACTCTTCTTGCTCTGTAGGAGCGTCCTCACTGAAAGCATTCGCGTTTAATGAGCATTCGGCGTCGAATATTGGAATGGTGTAGACCACAGTAACGCTCGGCTCAACGTCCACACCACTCGAATATTACAAGCGAATGTTCCCAGTGAAGAGGCTCATTATCACTAACACTGATTGGAGCATACACAATGTCTACAGTTCAGTTCAAGCTATTTATTTAGTAAATTTGCCACATTCATAATAAACCCTTTTGTGATTACAAGGGACTTGAAATTTATAGGGAATTTTCCTTGGGTTTAGGGTAGCACTAAGAAAGGATTTTTCAACAGTTGACTCCCAATTCTCAACAGGAAGATAGAGGGGAAAACGCAGAAAGAAATTCTACTCGCTTGAAATGCGAGCGGCCTCCAGTCGGCAATATGGCGTGAATGTACTAGCACTTCAGACAAGACTAACATTGCAGAGAAGTAGCATCTGCTCGAGACTCTAGACCGATTGAAAATCGTGGAGAACTCCAAGATTCTGGCGAAACCTATATCGATTTCCTGTAATTACTCCGGATCGGTCGCGCTGCCAACTGTGCCAATCGCACCCAGATCAAAAGCAACAAACCATAAACCACCGATCGAGCGTTGACCTACTCTTAAAAAAGTCATGACTCCACTTCTGTGATTGAATTGATACAGGTATAGATGTTGCCAATCACAAAGTTGAGTTTCAGGTACCAACTGATTCGTTCGAAGTTAGAATAGCATTTTTTTGACGTTGCGTAATTAAAAGGTCATAATAATTACATGGCCTCCATTTTGTTATTTACGCACCGTTAAGCTCCGGTGTGGTCGACTCCTTATAATACGTGTTGCCATTACCTTACTCGCTAGCGAGTCAAATGCTGTGTCCCTCCCACTCAATAACAATACTGTGAGGGACAGAGCGTTCGACGGCGGGGGGGGGGGGGGTGACACTTGAGTCCAAAACTATATTCGCAAACCCGTAATATTTTTGTAAGACATATCCAACGACTCCCCACACTATAGGGTAGACGGGAAAAAAAACACGTGTCCCCTACACGGTACCGGAATTTTTTTGTTGCCGTGACTAATATGCATATTCATGCCAAATTGCAGCTTTCTAGTACTAAGGGTCTCTGCGCTAGGCTGCGGATGGACGGATGGACAGACGGACATGGCGAAACTATAAGGGTTCCTAGTTTAAGTACGGAACCCTAAAAAGCGGTAAAATTATCCGAGTTTCATAATTCTTGCAATCAAAATAATGTCAATACAATAATGTACTAAGAAAGTCTAATAAATGTTTATGCAGAATCGGTTCCACGATACTCAAGTTAAATTACAACCTTACATTAATTATTATTACTCTTCAATTTTCTATCCGTGTATATAAAATTCTTAACTGATTTATTATGTCAACGCACAGTCTAAACCAAGGGACCTAGAGACTTGAAGTTTGGAGGGAATATTCCTTGGATATCACTGGGGCACTAAGAAGGAATTCTTAGAAATTCGTAGTGGGAATCTAATTCTATCTGTACGAAGTGGTGGACGCCTAGTCATTTTATATGCATATTGGCGTCATCGGCACCAAAAATTTGACGGCTGTTAATGACTTTTAATTCGCCACTACGTGGAGTCCAATAGATGCTTTTATAATGGGACAGCCTTTATTGATACGTAAGCATTGCAGTAATTTTTCACCTTTTAAACGCCATTGACGGCTACATACGTCATGTTTGACAGCTAAAAATAGAACTTGAGGAGGGTTGACTTTAACTGCTTTAACTATGGTTTCTAGCCGTCAATGGTGTTCAAAGAGTTAACGCATGTTGCGCTAATAAACCATTTAGATCTGCGGTTCTCAAACTGTTTTACCGATGGAACCCTTTAGGGCAACCTAATTTTTTCACTTGCAATTGTTTGTATTTCGGGTCAAGTCTTGCAAGGAAAATCTGAACCACTTCCCGCGGACCGATTGAGCTGAAATTTGGTGCCTATATACCTTCGTTATTTAAATAACAATACAAAAAAAATGCATCATTGAGCTGGTCTATTGATGGAGTTGATGGTCATAGGATCTCCGCTAAACTTAAAGTAGACCGACCATGTTTGGACTCATTGGGTTGGTTTTGATAAGCAGTAAACTTTGCAAAAAAGTACAGTTGGCAACAAAAACTTTAAGGAGTTCTTGCAGAGGACTTCTGGAGCCCCAGGACTTGAGAATAGCCTTAGATAAAGAAGTTACTGGTACTCACTTAAACTTAGTCCTTGTATCCTCCTTGAGCTGCTCATCGCTGCGGTACCAGCATATCTCCGGCTTTGGCGCGGCCAACAGCTGACACTCGAAGACCAGGCGGTTGCCATCGTCCTCCTGTCGCAGCTGAGGCTTCTGAGTGAAGCTCGGCGCTAAGTCGTCCGTCCCCATGTTGGTATACGCTAGCTGGGCATTACGGGAGACAAGCGGCTGCTCTGAGATAGGTCTTCAACCTGGTGGAGAAAAAATTAGGTTATTTTTAGAATTAACATTAAAAAAAGATTTTTTGAAATGGAGCAATCGCTCGATCGAGCATGCTTCTTGATGATTGGTGGAGCCTGTAACCCATCGACATTGGTAAGATTACAACCTTAAGACTGCAATCCTTAGCAAAGACATTGCCAACCCTGAGGACCAAGATGGAATGCTAGTAATATAACCAGTTGTCTTATCCCCACAAAAGAACAAATCATTGCGAACACTGCTGCTTGGCGGTAGGTTAAAGGATAGACGGACCTTGCAAAGGCCCTACCACCACTAAAATTAATAATAATTCTAAACAACAGTAATCTAATAGACCATTACCACCAAAATAATAATCAATAATAAATAATAGATACATGTATATGATTGTTAATATATATCTATGTTAACGGAGCCTAACGGAACTGACAAGATAGAACTATGATCAGGCCCTAATAATATTGCAGAGTGATAATTAAGACGATAACATATATTGGAAATTGGTGCCGTGACCAGGAATATTAAAGTAGGATCATTTAACATTAATACATATGGACTCACTTTTGACATAAATTGACCTAGTTTTAAGTTCCTAATCTTGTACTACGGGTCTAGTAAAATACAACAACAACATAACATGCTTTAATCATGCTTATCGCAAGAATAACTCTAAGCTGTACTACCATCTCGGGACCGCTAGCTCTATAGGCAGTTTCACTAGGCTAGTAATAATAAGACCTACGTCATCACTAAAATTACTGTATAGAAACCAGAAAAGCAAAAACAAATGAGGATAGAGCCCATTCTTTCATTTATTTTTATCAACGTTATGTTTATGTCCCAGTTTGCTCCAATCACGTGAAGAAAATTGTGCTAAATTCGGCTCGTGCCATTTCAACACTGACCGATAGAATTTATAAATATCAGGCTATGGACGTGCAATCTTTCTCGAAATATATAAACAGTTGGTAAGCAAGAAAGTGACTGTAATATCGTGACTAAACGATATCCGGAGATAATCTCACACAAATTGACCTAGTGCCAAACTAAGCTCTAGGCTTGTGTAGTCACAAAATGGAAATGTTGTAACCACTGGCGATATACGAGTATAATCGAACAAAATACGAACAGAGGCACTTAAATGGCTCAATGAAACCCGTTTTACGACTGTACAATAGTTAGTAGACAAAGATCAACGTTCTTATGGACATATATAAATAAATACTTAGTTTAGATATAGGTACATAGAAAACACCCTAGACTCTGGGACAATATTATTCGAGCCTATAACTCTAATATTTTTAGAGCTCTAGCTTTGTTTGCCTCTACCTATTTACCAATTTTGACACGTTGGCCTAGTTGGTGGTGACCCTGCCTCCGATGCTAGCGGTTCCTGGTTCAAATCCCGGTAAGGGCATATTTTGTGCGATGAGCACAAGTATTTGTTTCTAAATCTTGGATGTTTTCTATGTATTTAAGTATAGAGCTTAGTTTCGGGCTAGGTCAATTTGTGTGACATTTTGTCCTGGGATATTTATTTATTTATGTATTAATGAAGCATATAACATTTTTTTCACTGTCAGATAAAGGTATCTAGCAGTTAAAGTTGTTTTTCGAAATAGTTTTCGGAACCTTACACTGAGCATGGTTTGAAATGATTTTGAGGTGTTTTTACGTTAGTTTTGATTTAGACTCAAACCGCACAAGTATGTATGTATGTAAACACTTTGTTGTACTAAAAATAGAATTTCAAATACAATATTCATTATATATATATATATATATATATATATAAATATATATTTTATTTCATAAAACAGGCGAACTTATCCTTAAACAACAAGTAATGCGCAGCTAGCCGGCTCCTAAAAACTTACATACATACATACATAATGTCACGCCTTTATTAAACTTGTTGATAATTCTGTAACCACGTTTTGCATAGTCAGGCTAAGATGTTTACCAGTGTATTAGTGACAGGTTGCAAGCCCATCGCCTCATAGTACTACAAGCCCTTATTCCCTTAGTCGATCTCACGACATCCACGGGAAGACATGGAGTGGCACAATTCTAACCCGGCAACCACACGGGTAAAAACTTAAAAAGGGAAAAGTAACTTTAGCCCGCTTCAACATGGCGTTTTGGCTTTTAGAGCATGTGAAGTAAAAGTAAAGTGTTTAACCTAATGCTAAAATGTCATAATGTTTGAACTATAGCCCTTGTTTCGCTCGTGGATCAAATCTCGTACTCTTGGGCCACTTCCTGACTTGTCGGTATGCTTGCAGTAAAACACGGAGTCGGCAAGGGTTGCTAAGCAACCAGTGGCATCTACCAATCAATGCGCAGCGATAACGCCGCCTGGGCCTCTATTCAGGTGCGTTAAAATGATATCGTGTTTGACACGTTTAAGAATCGTTTATGTCACAGTCGCCATTATTGTAAATGACATAAGGGTTATCAAAACGTTGGCAATACGGAAACAGGTCAAAAACGATATCGTTATAACGCAGTTGAATAGAGGCCCTGCAAGCATACCGACAAGTCAGGAAGCGGCCTTAGTCCCTTGAAAAACATTTCTATTGCCAGCCCTTTGGCGAGTATGCAGTGACAATAGCGTATTCTAGTTCAAGGGCGCCGCTACGATCTTGTTGAAGTTCAAGTTACGAATAGTGATAACAGCTGAGATTGTCTGAATAACGGGCTCACAATGCATCGGATCGGAACGGATTTTACAATCTTTAAACGATATTAAGTCATATACAGGGCCTCTATTCTACTGCGTTATAACGACAAGCATACAGTAAAACGTGATGTCGTTACGACATCACGTTTTACTAGTTTTAGAAGCGTTTATGTCACAGTCGCCATAATTGTAAATGACGTATTTGACGTGTTTCCGTATTGTCAACGTTTTGATAACTCTTATGTCACTAAGAATAATCGCGACCGAGATATAAACGATTCTAAAACACGTCAAACGCGATAACGTTATAACGCAGTAGAATAGAGGCCCAGGTGTATTGCAATACATCTGTACACAGTATTTGAAGTCTATAATTATATCAGCTTGACCGCGGGCGTCTCCCGCGACACGCGATCGTAGCCGAAAGTATGCTACTACTAATAAATAGACAATAATAATTTTAATAGACGCAATTGGCTATCATCGCATCCGTTCGTATCCTTCCCGATCAAAATCAAAATGTTTATTCAGTAAATAGGCCCCTTTGGGGCTCTTTTACACGTCGGTAATATGAAGTGAATTAACTAGCGCTTCAGATAAGACCATCATTGCGGAGAAGAAGCGCCAAGAAACTCCAGCAGAAGGTCATTTTTTTCAAACATAAAGTACAGTAATACTTAAAAGTAAGTTATATTACAAGTACTTAATAAAGTAATAAATAATAATGATTAAAGCTTGAACGAATAAAATCAATACAAATGTAAGGCTTAATAACATTAAACTAAAAATAATAAGTCTAGGAGAACAACACGACGAGGTCTCTGCGTCAAAAGATCCGATGCGATATGAGCCGTTTGGTGGAAATACTCTTTAAGTAAATGAGCAGGCCTAGGCGTAGAAGTGGAACCAAGTTGGTACAATAAACTCTTTTAGTCAATGTGGGCGGGTCTATATAAATTTTTTTTTTGCTGTTTTTCATCTTTTATTGGCTTAAGAGGACTGTGAAGCAAAGATTTCCATACAAAATGCGATAACGTTTTTCTCCCCTTAAACGTTGTCCAATTTTTTAGATTTTTGAATATGTTGTAGATGTATTAAAAAACTATGTATGTACGTTTTCCGTTCCAAGAAAATATGGATTGGAAAGCAGAACACATAAAAAAAACAAAAACCGAAACGTAAAGACCGAGTTTTTCATAATATCTACAACATATTCAAAAATCATGGACATCGGATTAGATTTAGGGGGTGAGAAACGTTATCGCCCGGAGCTAAATTTGTATGGATTATTTTTGACAGCTACGCGATTTGACACACCGGAACACAATGCGAATGCTGCTTGGGGGTAGGTCAATGAACAAGATGGTGGTAGCGATCCGGACGGACCCTACATGGGGTCGTACCACCACTGAATTCCTACTAACGAAGCTTTCGACGTTTTATCGTGTTGTCAACGTTACGATAGTTCTTATTTTCTTGACAAAAACGACCGAGGTAAAACAATACTAAAGCAACTCAAAAGTAATATTGTTTTACCTAGTACAATAGGCGCGGTGAGCGAGTGACTGAACGAAATTAAATGAATTAGAACCATTGATACACAGTGGAACGCTCTTTGAGCCAGATAGCCGCGACAGTGATAATATCTCGGTGAGCCAAAGATTCATATCGTTCATTTCAATTCAGTTGTGCGCATTTAGACGCGGATGCTTGCACATAACATCACGCCTTCATTCCCAGAGTGGGGTACGCAGAGCTACAGAAAATTCACAACTCTAAAAAGGATATTGATAATTCTGTAACCACATTTTGCATAATCAGGCTAAGCTGTTTACCAGTGTATTAGTGACAGGTTGCAAGTCCATCGCCTAATAGTAACAAGCCTTTATTCCCTAAGTCACCTCTTGCGACATCTATGGGAAGACATGGAGTGGCGCTATTCTAAGCCGGTAACCACACGGACTAAGATGCATAAGGGCGCCTTTGCACCGGAGTGTGTTATGCAACGTTCCTATGGATACGTTTGATATCCACTAATCATATTCATTGGTCCACAAAGCATAGCTTTGGTGGTCTGTAGGAATACGAGGCATTAATATAGTTTAATTTTAACCTTTACTTCACACTAGGTTCGTGTGTAAAGGTAAACTCGATACTATTAAATTTTATTAGTTTTCTAATATCACTAATACTAATATACTTTAGCTCATTTGCTAGAATGCTTGAGTAAAGGCTTAAATCTAGTACCAACATGAAGCTGGGTACGAATCTGAGCGGCTCAGCCTGAGGCATGCTCGCCCTGCGTGGCGAGCTACTCGCTAGCCAAATTGTAGCACAAAAACATGTGCGGGTGAGGCAGCGTGCTTGCCGCGAGCCGACATTTCAAAATGGCATCGGACACGATGACAGCTGACAGGCGCGGCTGCGTTTATCATACTTCACCGAATTATTAACAAACGAAGAAGAAATGGCCTCGGTGGTGGAACGGCTCAGCAACTTTATGAAATTGTTCGCCTCGCCCACAGATCAGTTAGAACTGGTCGTTCTGCTCGCGACACGCTCGGATAAACGTCCAATTTACGCGAGGCGCGAACACTGAGCCGCCTTTGAGCACGGTCAAAACACCGACTCTCGGCGGCTCACCGAGCGCCGCCCGCACGCACCTCGCGCACAGCGCGTGAGCGCGTACGAATTTGTGCAAATGCTCTAATTCTCCCCACCTTTACGTTAACCCTAGGCATCTAATCCTAAGCACCGTGACCCAGACGTGTTATCGCCGTGTTAAAAACAATACCATAAATTGTTTTTAACACTGCGATAACTCGTCTAAAGCTTGAACGTACGTATGTATGTTAATACTTTATTGTAACAATTATAAAATAGACAAAAATATAGCAGGGATGTACAAAAGCAAAGATATCTTTTTGATTGAGAAAAAAATAATGACCACAAATTGCCAAATAAGTACATCACTAAAAAAATTTTGGTGTCTTATACCCAAATTAAAATTGCTATTAATATCAATAAATACATAATGTCCCAAAATTCAGGATTCATTTAAGTAAGTCTTGCGTCAATTTTGGGACAACCTATTCATATCGCAGCTTCAGAACAATAGTGACCCAATTCAAAATTTCAGCTTTCAAACTTCAAGTCATAAGAGACCTAATTCGAAATATTATTTTTTTGTTAATTAGGTCACTTTTTCTGAACATGCAAAATATAAATAGAGGATAAAGATAAGTAGGAAAGAGTTTGAACATGTGTCAAGCTAGAACCTCTGCACTCTAGTTGTCTAGAAGAATAGAGACGAATGTTTCAGCCCAAGGTTTGGCAAGCACCAGCATGTTAACTCTCGTGTCTAATTATCTAGAATTGCTTCAGAACGGTTGACGGGCGACGTAATAGCACACGTTTCTTATCGACTTTATTGCCAGTACATTGTGGCAATCCTCAAATACTAGCAGAATAGCTAGTCATACCGGGTGTGGCTTGTAATAGGACCAATAAATTGAGGGATCGTTTCCACGGGAACACCTTAAAATTCCGCAGTATTTTTTTCCGAATATTAATTTGTCCGAATTTTCGTTTTTCCGAAAGGTATGTTATGCTGAAACAATTTTAGCCTAAATGCATAATTTAATTACTGTACATAGGTAAGGTTAGGTTTTATTTATGAGCGAAATCCAAAAATAAAGTGTTCTATAAAAAAATGCATTCGGAATTTTGATCAGTTCGAAGTTATAACTCTTCGTAATTATGTAGTGTACCCCGTTTCCACACCACAAACGTGTCAACATTTATTCTGCAACTTATGTAAATAACTTATTGCTAATTAAATATTAATTAATTTAGATTTTCCCAGCAAGCAATGTATTGCGAAAACTACGAAGTTTGTAGGCTGACAGTAGATGTCAACTAGACTATTGGATGGAGTACATTGAATGTGCTATTTAGTTAATTAAAAAAAACCCAAATCACAAATTACATAGTTTTTAAAAGTTGTAGAACAAATGTAGCTACGTTTATACAGTAGAAACGATCCCTCAAGCCGCCATTGAAGTTTTTGTGGCAAAGAATCAATTAACTAGGGACTTCAAATTTATCGATAACTCTTTCAAATACTTATTTCAAAGTGAAATTTCATGTTAGATACGAGTAGGTATAAAGTTCACCAGATAAAACATAAATTAACTAATATGCTGATCACTAACTACGATGTTATATTAGGTAATATTTAATTTAAATGATTCGCATGCATACTATTAATGATTTTTTCAAATAAACATAAATTTCAATAAATAATCTTTTATTATAAACGTGTTTCTTACAAAAAAGATTTTTGTTATGCTATTTCATCTATTTCCATACAAAATAAACTCAAACCAAGAGTGTCTTGCAACAAAGGCTTATTTGGGTAAATTATATGACATTGCGTAGCATTATCATTTTATCGTCATATAAAACGTCTCAAACATCTCATAGTCATAACTGTAATGAGTACAATTTATCGATAAATTTATCGTTCGGAAGTCCCTAGGAAAATTTCATTCATGCCACAAAAACGTCTATGTCTAGTTATAAGTCGTAACCGATTCGGGTGCATCTTTTTTAGGGTTCAAATACCGTAAACTTTTAGTAGTTTAGCCTCTTTATTGCCTTTCCTAATCTCATGAGGTAGGGTAAAGCGTACATTGACACGCTGTTTCGAAGTTCTTACAATAAAACACTGTTTGGCTTCAGTTTGGAATATACATCGTCTTCCATCTTCTTCTTTCTGTGCCTCTTCATTTACTAAAGTTAGCAGTGAACTGTTTCAGCGAGTCTCAAGAATTGTTCAACTGTTTTGAAGCCTGATGTTCCGGAGCCATGACATCTTACGCCTTCCATACGAACATGAATTTTAACTAACGATAGTTTTAATTACTGTTAACGTTTTTATAATACAGGGTAATTTTTGAATAGGTGCACAAATATTAATATTTGCTTCGCTATTGTTAATCAATAACACATGTTGTGTTATTTTAACTCTAGCTTAAAAAAATATTAGCGATATTGCCGATTAAATGATTCCACTAACTTAACGATATTCATGGACCCTCTAATGCAGGGGTGCGCTGTACGGGGGGCTGCATGAAATTTCAAATTTCGAATATCAATACAGTGTATCGCATACCTACAGCTTGACAACCCATGTCACCATTTCTAGTATGACTTTGTGTCCACACGAAAAGGTAAAAGAGAGATAATTTGCAACAAAAAAAAATATTTTTTCGAACTCGTTTTATTGTCGTAATATATTATATTAACGATACAAAATCATATGTTAAAATTTGTACACTGATAAAAAAAAATACACTTCATAATAGAGCGTAACTATTTTTTTAAGTTTTCTCGAGCAGCAATGTAATGCAAAGTTTTATTTGACAATTCTAAGAAGCATTGATTTTTACTTTATTTTAATGTTGACCTCATTCAGGGCTTGTACGTCGTGTTAAATTGTTACCAATAAAATTAATACATTGTGTGCTAAATTAGGCCGTTTATTACTAACAAATAGTATCAAATTATGTTCATGCTTTCCCTTTCGGACCTTAAAATATAAGTTCGTCTTTATTTTAGGTAATTTCATCGCTTTATACTTAAAAACGCGATTCAACAATTTGGTCGCTCTTTTTTGCTACGAAAATTGTATACTACGAGGGCTTGCTACGCCGACTCGTAGCTGCTACGCGCAAATAATAAATGCCAGATATAAATAATAATTAAAGATAATGCCAAATAATTAAAGATAGCCTAATAAATAATTATAAATATTTTATTTTAATTCATTGGTTTAATTACTATGCGGCACGAATTAATAGCGGTGGTGGGAACAAAATTATTATTGTCTTCGACAAAATTTGTTTCCATCTTATAAATAATGACTAATAATCAGTAGTTACAATAAATAATGACTACTTTATTATTTTGCAAGAACAATTTAAAACAATGGAACTTATTTCGTGGACATAATTAAATAGATCTTCCCCATTCAGAAAACGGAACGGAACGGAACGCTTAAAAATACAATTAATGTTTTATTTTTTTTTATATTTTGACTAAATAAACATAGCAAATAAATGCGGCCAATAGAGAATAAAATAATTCAGCTTACAGACATGATAACATCTTAGATGTGCATTTGTATTTTATTGTTAGATTCAATGTCAAGATGTATGCCAAGTCAGGGTCAACAACGTTTTCTAAGTTCATCGATAAGGTAACTTTACATTATAAATAAAAAGATGCTTCAAATGCAATCAATACACTATTTAAAGCAAGTCACAAAAAATCTCCATATTTTATTCCTCATCACAAAACTATCGACACACATTCCAGTTGCCACTTAGCAACGATCCACGCGCCCGGGCCAATGCAAACGATCAATCCGCCGCAAGATCAGCTGAAACCATCAATAATGAAATCGAGCCGGAGTGACCACTGAGTGACTCACTCCCGCCATCTACTGGTGAAGTCTCACTGTGTGGGTGTCCAGTGTTGAACTTTTCAGTAGTGTAAGAGGCGATTCGTCTCGATCTATTTTCAGCTGAAGGCCTCCTGAATTCGACGGTCGACGCACAACTTGGTAATTCTGGACTGTCGACGGTTATCCAACGCTGTGCATGTCAGAGTATTACGCGGCGCAACGGCTATCTGATAGCTTTTAGGAAGCTTAAAATACCGTTACGGTTTGGTATATTAATAATTTTAAACGGTTGGCAACACGGAGATACTGGGATTGGTAGTTAAATAGTTGTTTCACAGAATTAGAACACCACTCGGGTATATCGAACTATATGGTATATCGAACTCACTTGAAATTCTCGTTGCAAAATCATACGAGTAGTGAGTAATTTTTAGCATAATGTTGTTTCCACAGTAGGTTCTTGCACTTTTTCCTACCCTGAGACTATTTTAGGTAATTTATTGCGATCCTACTGCGATATCTCTTAGATATAGTTAGATGGCACAGTCCGTAATCAACGCAAAAACCACGTACCGTAAAAGTCTTAGAATAATCCTCAAATGCACTGCACTTCACAACTGAACAACGTTAATCTAGAAGACGTCGCGTGGAACACGATTCGAGAAATCGGGTATTGTCGCCGGCGACGCGTCGGGTCGTTTTCGAAATCGTAACTAAACTACGAAAGCTCTGGCGCGAGGCCGAGCCGGGCGAGAGGAATGTGCGTGGGCGCACCGTCACCGTGACGTCGGCTGCAGAGGTGTTTTCCGTTCAAGATAGAAGGTGATCTAATGGGTGCATTGGGAATTGCGCTAACGCATCCACCCCTTTACTCGACCAGTGGGGTGCATCCATCGCTGGTTATTTTTGACTTTCTGAATACAACTGACACCAAAATGAATTTTTATTCAAGAAGTGTCAAGTTTTAACGCTTCATTCTTAAATTGTAATAGAGGTTTTAGTCACCTAAAGTCGAGATTTAGGGGTTCAATAGTTTTAGTCTTGGTGCTGCAAAGGTTAACACCCGTATTATCCAGGTTCCGTAGTCAAATTATAACTATACCTACCCTTATAGTTTCGCCACGTCCGTCCGTCCGTCCGTCCGCAGCCTAGCTCAGTGACTCTTAGTACTAGAAAGCTGTAATTTGGTATGAATATACATACTAGTCACGCCAAAAAAGTGGTAAAATAAAATTTTGAGAACTGTTTTTTAGTGTACCTCTACACGTAATGTAGGTATGTTTTTTTCTCGTCTACCCCATAGTGTGGGGTGTCGTTAGATAGGTCTTTCAAAAGTATTACGGGTTTGCGAAATCATTTTTTTGATTAAGTAATATGTTTATGAAATATTAAGCTTTAAAGCGCTAATTTTTGTTAGAGTCAAGTGTCTTCCCTACTCCTACAGCCAAAAAAAAACTTAAATGAAAGAACATAACGAATTTTAAATTAAAACTATGACGACTAAGTAGACATCATTGGTTCTTGAGATACAGGCGATTAAAGTGTTTATACCTACTAAAATCATCTAAGACGGCACCAATTGACTTTAAATAGAACATTAGTTATTACTTTTTTATTTTTATGTTTGTAGTACTTAACGGCTTCGAAACCCTACACTGAGCATGGTTGGACATGCTCTTCCCCGGTTTTTTTGTACATTACGTTACAGCCGCCAGCACACCCACCACAACGACCACACAACCGCAGATATTTTTTTTTTTATTGTAATGCTGGTCATTGCCAACGGGTTCTGAACTCATTATGGAGGATTTAGGATACGTGTGTCGATACATGCCTATAGCCTGCTTTGCTTAGCTCGGGTGGCTAAACATCTCGTATCATTACGGCCTATTTTTGCCCCTTGATAAACAATATACCATTAAGTACTACTATTAGGCGAGTGCAGATGACAGCTGTCATATTTTGGCACAGTGCGATGCATTAAGAGAACGAGCATGACTCATGGACTCGAGTTATACTTTAACTGACAATACACGGACAGAATTATGATTTCTTGAAAAATTGTGGACATCATCATCAATCTTAGTTACTCAAGAAAGACAGGTCGTATGAAAGTTTTGTAAAAAAAGCGGCCAAGTGCGAGTCGGACTCGCCCACGAAGGGTTCCGTAGCAGCAAGTAACATAATATAAAAGTTCGTTGTAGCTTTGATCAATGTTTTTATGACGTATTAAAAAAAACTACTTACTAGATCTCGTTTAAACTAATTTTCGGTGGAAGTTTGCATATAGTTCTATCATTCTCTTATTTTAGAAGTTACAGGGGGGGACACACACACATTTCAACACTTTGGAAGTGTCTCTCGTGAAAACTGTTCAGTTTAGAAAAAAATGATGTTAGTAACCTCAATATCATTTTTGAAGACCTATCCATGGATACCCCATAGGTATGGGTTTGATGAAAAAAAAAATTTGAGTTTCAGTTCTAAGCCCCCAAAACCCAAACCCCAAAATTTATGTTTTTTTTTTTCTATTTTTGTGTGAAAATCTTAATGCGGTTCACAGAATACATCTACTTACCAATTTTTAACAGTGTAGTTCTTATAGTTTCGGAAAAAGTGACTGTGACATACGGACGGACAGACAGACAGACATGACGAATCTATAAGGGTTCCGTTTTTTGCCATTTGGCTACGGAACCATGGCTCATCCTGGGCCATAGGGTGCTATTCATACTAGCGCGGCGATTTTTAGGCGATGCGAGATCGCGGCGTGTACGCAGCGAGCTCGCCGCGGGTCTTCGCGGCATCGCGGCGATTATTTTATCGCAATAATATCGCCGCGAGCACGCTCGCAGATTGTTTACCTCATAAACAATCGCGGCGATATCGCAGCTTGCTCGCCGCGTGCTCGCGGCGATATTATTGCGATAAAATAATCGCCGCAATCCCGCTGCTCACTGCGTGCACGCCGCGATCTCGCATCGCCTAAAAATCGCCGCGCTAGTATGAATAGCACCCTATGGCCCAGGATGAGCCATCGTGTATGAGACATTACACGTCAGTCGCTAATATGGAGTGAATCCACCACCTTGCAGTTAAGAAATGGCTAATATGGATTGAATGCTCCCCCTTCAAATTAAGAATCGGGGCGCGTCTTTGAGGATTACTTTTAACCTCGTGACATTAACCTGATACTACAGAGAGATTTACTGAAATCACCACTTCAATCACTTGAGCGGGAATTTGAATTTTCCAGCAATGAAATAAAGTTCAGTTTCCTTTACTCTAAAAATTAACTCATGCTCATTGAAATGGAGTTTAAACTAAATTGCCTTGATTGTGTACCTTCGCACAGCGGGCCTCACAAAGTTCAAATACTACTTATTTTATTATATTTTTAAGTGCTTAAATACCTCCTACAAAGTCTAATTTAGGTCATCAGCTCCTTAGTTATAATCAGGGATTGGAATTTCGGTACCATTTTTACCTAAAGTCGGGCGTGAACGTTATGGAGACGGACCCAATTTATTTATTCTACTAAAATTCCCGGGATTTCTAAATTTAGTACTGAGGCCTCCACATTGATACTCGGTAAGATATTTACCTAAAGCTTGGCGGCTTGAATGGTACGGAGACGGACCCAGTTTAATTTTACTAATAAAAGTCCCGGGATTTCAAATTGTAGTAACTAGGCCTCCACAATGCATATTATAGTATTTATACAAGCTTAGCTTAGTAAACTTCTTGGCCTGATAGTACAAAATGACATTGTAGTTATATTATTGGTATTTTTGTTGCCCTGCCCACTTCGTGAATTAGGGCGTGTATAAGCTTATTTGAAGTTATTTACCACGAGTACAACATTACAACATTTTGTCATGTTATGTACATATAAAAATAGTCATGACGACACGCTAGCCGCGTTGGTATTGACCCTGCCTTCGAAGCTAGAGGTCCTGGGTTCAAATCCCGGTAAGGGCAGATATTTGTGTGATGAGCACAAGTATTTGTTCCTGAGTCTTGGATGTTTAATATATATTTCTCTGTATAAGTATGTTTATCGTTGTCTAGTACCCATAGTACAAGCCTAGAGCTTAGTTTGGGACTAGGTCAATTTGTGTGAGATTATCCTGTGATATATTATATATTATTATTATTATATATAGCCATAAGCTTAACATGTTTGTGTATTTTTACCTTCTCGTATCGTTTTATGCAATCCCGTAATCCCGGGACATGTTATTAAAAAAAAATATTTAGGAAGCCGCTTACATATTTACCTAACTTTTGCCTGGTTTTTGCCAACTTTAGGTACCTAAATATCGTACAGTATTTCCGATCGCTGGTTATAACGCACGGAACGTGTTAAAAGTGAACAATTCCAGCAACCATACACAAACTAAAATAGAGCGCACTTAACAATATCAAACAAACGGCTAGTATTTTATTATTAGTTGTAAACGAGACATAAAATCATGAAACATTTGGCAACTGGAGTCATTCGGGACTCGAGATGTCAAGGATTCATGTCAAGACTAATGAGTTACTGATGACATTAAACTAAAACTGATGGAGTTGCGACAGTTGAGCGTGTACGAGGATCGTAAGATGATTTAGGTTTCTAATTTAGGGCACAGGTTGTTGTATTTAAACTTTAATCATAATGTTAATAAGTCCCAAAAATAACATCTCGCCTTCATTCCCAGAGTGGGGTAGGCAGAGCAACTGAAATACCAATGACTCTAAAAAGGCTTGTTGATAATTCTGTAACCACATTTTGCACAATCAGGCCAAGCAGTTTACCAGTGTATTAGTGTCAGGTTGCAAGCCCATCGCCTAACAGTACTACAAGCCCTCATTCCCTTAGTCGCCTCTTACAATATCCACGGGAAGACATGGAGTGGCACTATTCTAACCCGGCAACCACACATTGAGGGTTCAGCAAAATTAAAAGCTTATAAATGTACTGTGCTACCAAGACAGCAAAACTGAAAGCATTCAAGTACACATGTTGAAACATGATCTAAATAGCCGAAAGAAAACAAACCAAAAATTCGCGAAAGTGTGCACTTGACACAAAAAATGCGTCATTACGCGCTTTACGTGCCAAATGTACAGTCGGTCGGAAAACAAGAGAGCTAGGTCAAACGAGAATGAAACGTATTGTATATAGAATCACTCACAGTTTCAGCTCATCCACCATCTGTGCGAGCATGCAAATGCCAATTTGTGCACAGTTTTGTTGACATTGGGACCGAAATAAACAGCTTTCGATGATATCGACAGTATTTCTGAATGAGACGTTAAAATAGATGCAGTGGTGTTCTAGAGTAGTGATGGATTACTCAATGAATTTGATTATCAGATTAGAATATAAATAGCAAGTCAAAGTCAAGATTATCTTAGTCTGTGACACTATGACCGACACAACATTCAACCAGCAGGAAAGGTTTACGCATTGAACGAGTTTCATGTATGTTTTAGTTTCTTTTTGCTTCTTCACCAACTTACCTACCCGTTTGTACAAACGGCTAAATTTCATAAATTTAAACTACAATAAGACTTTCACCGTGTTTTTAAAAACCCTACTCTCTGTCTGCAGAACATCACGTCTCGTAAAACTGGGTGAATAGGGACAAAACCTAAAATAAGGCATAACCTGTTACAAATAAGATTATTATTATTATTATAAAAAATAAAATTATTTCAGTCTTATAAAAAGTTTCATAGGCTACATGTTATTCACCCCTTAGTCTCTTTTTACTGTGTGTTTAATCACCGGCTAGTAGGAGCGCCATCCGTGTGCTAACAGGTGACTGGCATAGCCAGTTATGTAGTAAAGGACAACCCTACTCCATGAAGTTGTACTTGATAAACCCCCTAAACGGCGTACATACGGTTTTTTTCATTCTTCAGTTTGTAGATTCGCTAATACTTCGCTTTATCTACGCAGTAGCACCGGGTACTTTTTACTTTATCGAAACGCCGTTCAACGAACGTATCGTTTCAACGATTCATCCTTACCATAACTTACGTGGATACGAATCATAATGAAACTTTGTACACATATTTTGGGAGGTACTACAAGTAACATATAATATTATTTATTAAAAAAGTTTTTTTTTTTTCAAAAATATAAATAAAATTGTCAAAAAAAAACCACTTTGTACAATCAGGCTAAGATGTTTACCAGTGTATTCGTGACAGGTTGCAAGCCCATCGCCTAACAGTACAAGCCCTTATTCCCATAGTCGCCTCTTACGACATCCTCGGGAAGACATGGTGGCAATATTCTTACCCGAACGTTTAATTTATCGAAAAGCATTTCGAAAATTTTTTTGGCAGTCTAAAATGTAACCTAACCTAACCTCTGTTATTAATATTTAGAAATCCTAAAAACATCATGGCGTGGGAAATGAAATTCAATGGAAATGATGCGATCGATGAAGTGAAATTCAATAATATTTTAGATTTCCTCCATACTTTACCGCGCCATAGCCGCAATATGCCGCACCCATGGCATTTTGAGGTTGGCAATTCTTTAGTAAATATTACTTACAAGGTAAATATCACTAATATTAATACCTTTAAGAGCTGCTAATTGTTCAAACAAAATCCCGCCATCAGACCACAGGATAACAATTTCAAACACTAGTCGGCGCCCGTGAAAATAAACACAACTACCCACTAGTTGCGTATTTTCGGCTTCAACGTATCCGTTCAGATAAACTTCTTCGGAAATTTATACTTTGACCAAATTATTTAGAAACTTAAGATACATGGAACTGGAAGTTGTTGAGGGGTATTAATAAACTGGACATTTTAAACCAGGTTATTTATGAAACTGTTGGTTTTGGAATTGCATCTCGGTTATAATTAGCTTGGGTTTGAAATGGCTATTTTAAAGCTTTCGTTTTTATGCCCAGCATTATGCCAGGTTATGATGTGCCAGGAAAATAAGAAACCTTGCCATTTTTTCAATTATCACAGTTTGCAACAGAAGTATGTGAGTTATAAGAGAGCTCTAAATAATTTAAATACTATAGTCAAGACCATGAGACCGCGTTTAGATCATTTAAGATATTTTAAATCCCGAGATTACTAGTCTGGCAAATGAAAGATGAGAATGAAGAATTCACTTACGCGGCAACATTATATGTCATTACCATAGGTTTTGACAATCAGTGTTGCCGCATAAGTGTATTTTTCATTCTGATCTTTCACTTGCCAGACTATAATAAGATAAGGATAAGTTCGCCTTTGTACATTATTTTATTGTATCTTCATTGTATTTTTCTGTTTTATTTTGCACAATAAAATGTTTACTACCCTGATGGATGACTAAAAATCTGTCCAATGCACCGTATTTTTTTTATGATAAGGTACACGAGCACTCAGGCCACCTGAGGGCAAGTGGAATCTAAGACCCATAAACATTTGAATTCTCAAGACTATAATCATAAGACTGCAATCCTAAGACCCCAAATGCGTTGCCAACCCTGAGGTCTAAGATGGAACGCCTCTTTGCTAGTAATTTCACCGGTAGTCTTATCCCCACACCGGAACACAATAATGCGAACACTGTTGCTTGGCGGTTGGTTAATGTTCATACCATGACCGTAATAGGAACGTGTCGGGCCCGGGATGGTAAGTGTAGGGAGGTGTCGGTCGTTGACAGAACGGTCAAGTCGGCAAGGTCTTATACTTGTCAATTCAATTCAATTCAATAATTTATAAAATATACAATTTTACATGTCAAATTATGTTTCAATTTCACTTATAGCTATCACTTAATGCTATGCGTAGTTATAGTTCTCGTTTTCTAACATGTATGCATGTTGTCAACACAAAGATATTTTTTTATGCCGACCACGTTCCTAGTAAGGTCATGTATGGAACGGTGTAGTGGGGAGAGGCCTTTTAGATGAGATTAACACCTCGATGCCAGTAATTTCACCGGCCCTTTTGCACCAAAGGGCGCTTAACAGGTAAGCAATAGCAAAGTCTATTTCCCATTTATCATACACACATACATAACATCACGCCTTAATTCCCTTAGTGGGGTAAGAAGAGCTACAGAAATACCAACAACCCCTAAAAAGAGTTGTTTATAATTCTGTAACCACATTTTGCATAATCAGACCAAGAAATTTAATATTTTATTAGTGACAGGTTGCAAGCCAATCGTCTAATAGTACTACAAGCCCTTATTCCCTTAGTCGCCCATTTATCATTGTGCAATAATTCGTAACACATTCTCAATTTATACGTGGGATCGTACCAATTTCTTTAAATAATCTATGTATCACAAAGGGATCGTTAATCACCGAAATATATGACAAACTCTCAAGAATCTCATGAAGTTCCGGCTTCAATTCGAGACCTGCCAAATTACGTTGGAAAAATAGATTCAGGTTTGATACCAACATTGGCCAAACATGAAGCAAAGTACTGTGCTCCCAGCTTCTTAATACCGTTCGGATGGCTCCAAGGGAAGTTGAAAAAGTCGTTGGAACAATATTTTAAGTGTGGCTTCTCATGCCTTACTCTCATTATTTATTTACTCAAACTGCTCTAAACAATGGTACCGATAGCCGATGTAATTTTTTAGCTTCATGGGAGCCCCCCAAAAACATTCAAAAATATTTTGTGCCAATTTGCACAGATCTGAGTCAACGAAATGTTTTACTTTAAATTAAGACCGTAGCTTCAACCGTTTGGCTGTAAAACCTGTGTAACAGACGACGGACGGACAGACGGGCACGTGAGTGACAGCACCTAGGGTTCCGTTTGGGGGCTTCGGGTACGGAACCCTAAAAAGTAGAATGCTGATAACTCTTAAAGCATTGGAAGTTGATTTTTAAATCAACTAACGGAGTTTAATAAAAACAAATTAACGCGGAGATCTCCTCTACGAGTGGGACAAGTCACTAGTATTTGATATCATAGGCGTGAGAACTTCAATAAAATTATCAGTGATTGTTATTCAATAATGCATTCTTCTACAAAAAAGTTAAAATCGACCATTTTAGTAGCTTTAGTCACCGAATGACTGTATGCAAAATAGTTAGTCACACAATGCAGGATCTATACCGGAATTGGTGCATCGAAAACAACGTGGAAATCCATGGAGGAGTCATAATTTGTTCCGCAGGTTAAGGGAAGATACTGAGAAGAATAGCAATTGGTATTTACAGAAACCACATCTTTTCGTGTCAAACCTGATCTATATGGCACACCTCTTGCGTGGTTGTACTGATGTGAACCTAATTTGCGCATGAAGATTATTTTAAGTCAAAGACGAGGCAACAAATAGGTTCAAATCCCGGTAAGGGCAGATATTTGTGCGATGAGCGCCAATATTTGTTCCTGAGTATTGGATGTTTTCTATGTATTTAAGTATTTGTTTCTCTATATAAGTATGTTTATCGTTGTCTAGTACCCATAGTACAAGCCTAGAGCTTAGTTTGGGACTAGGTCAATTTATGTGAGATTGTCCCCTGATATTTATTTATTTGACAAGGTGGTCAAAACAGTGGGGCAGAGGACCTTAGAAGTCTTGGCTTAGAAATCGGTTAGGGCAAGTGTTAGCATTTGTGACTACATGTGGCCGTTATCCCTATACATTTAATCAAGAGTTGATGAAGAGGGCAAGTTTGCCAAACGTTTGTGGCCGAGTGACTCGGCCGGGAGCGACGGCATTTCTTTCAGAAATACATTTCTCCTCTCGCGTGATGGCTTGTATTTTTGTTTGAATTAATTTGACTTCTAGTCAAACTGCTCTTGCCAGTGTTTGATGTTCTCTGGAATAAATTTAAGCGATGTGGAAATTATTAATACGTATGGTTGAAAAATTTCGCTGATTTTCGTACAGTTTCTATTTATGGGAAACGTTATCTTCCATAGCAACGGAAGAAACGTTGAGACTGTATCTTAATAGTTACTTTAAGAGTAGTTAGATGCTATTTTATGAAGAGAAGAATGAATAGGTATTTTATTTCGCCAGATGAAGCTAAAATATTTTTTTTTTATGTTAAGTAGAAGGCACCCGAGCATTTAGGCCACCTAATGGTAAGTGGAATCTGAGACCCATAGACATTTGAATTCTCAAGACTATAATCCTAAGACCTCAAGTACGTTGTCAACCCTGAGGACTAAGATGGAATGCCTCTATGCCCACACCGGAACAAAACAATGCGAACTCTGTTGCTTGGCGGGTGGTTAATGGATAAGATGGTGGTAGCGATCCGGACGAACTCTGCAGAGGGTCCTACCACCACTAAAATACTATAGTATTTGTTCATTTATTTATTTTGTGGACCAAACTCATAAATAGTACTTATTTTGTTGTTTTTGTTTGTGCTACAACGCGTTAGTTAGGTATACAAAGCACCTTGAACGTGTTCAGAAGTGTTTAATTACTTATAAAACGTTGTATATTTCAGAAGATAACCTCATCACGTGTTGGGAGGATTAACCAGATGAATACTCGCCAAGTCAACAACCGAATATACCGCCATTTGTTGCGATTTGTTCAGAGGCGAGCGATCATTATCCGTTTAAATTAGCGCTGTGAGCGGCCACATTGGATTAGAATCGAATTGCTAAGCTTTTAATAAATTTGTTTCAAAAACTGATTAATGTAGTCTTTGTAGTTTATGCTGAGAAAAACTAAAGCAAGATAAGTGTTTTTGCTGGATTAGAACTGAGACAGGTTTTTATTTAGCTCATTGCGACTCGTGCTTACAGAAATGTCTGTATACTTTAAATATTATTTCGTCAGCGTAAGTACACTTTTATTTAAATTTAACTACCAGTGACTACCACTTTAAATTCTTCCTTAACTTTATCTGCCTGTTCATCATGCTCATAAGGAGTTCGTCTAACAGATTCTTCTCTATGATAATGATCATAAAACTGATAAAACACCTAACTACCACTACCGTTTTATGAGTTAATGAGACACCCAACTGTCAGTCGAAATAAAGAGCGATCAAATTGACCCCCAAAAGGAGTAAAGTGGGAAAATAATTATACGCGTGTTAAGTCCAGTAGCCAGGCAAGGATAGCAAGGATTGTACTTGTATTGAACACGCCTATCACAAGTTCACTAACCCACACTAAGCACAAGTAATTGACAAGACAAAGCATGCACACATCTAAAGCACACATACTTGTATACTAACGCTTCTATTGCACAATACACGCGATTCATATCCATGTCATTTTGGGGAGAATCGTAATATTCTCTGTGATGTGAACTGATGTGATGTGAACGGAGGGTGAACTAGCGGCAGAGTCTGCACATTGAGCTAACAATTGCGACGCGGCCGCCGGCGGCAATTCTTCTCTCTAGTATTCTATGCTCTGAGGTTCCACTACACTGTTATCGATCCGATTATTAATACCAACGTAGGGGTCACCTATTTTAACTATTAAAGGGTCGCAAATTCAAAAAAGTTGAAAAATTTATACCCATTTTACCCCAAGTTTTAAAGCAAAGACTAAAGATATTTACCAAAGCAATTTCTGAACAGATCATACATACATACATAACGTCACGCCTTTATTCCCAGAGTGGGGTAGGCAGAGCAACAGAATACCAACAATTCTAAACTTGTTGATAATTCTGCAACCACATTCATCCATCATTAAAACAGAAATCGTCTCAGCGCTTCCCACACACAGTAGTTGCATCGCCTACCTGCATGCTATTCTGATCCAAGTGCACTGATTATTTGGCTATAAATATCTAATGTTTTGACTCACCGACATTGTTTGGATGTCGAGCATGTGCTGTGTTTCTTGAAAATTGACGGGGAAAATTTATTTGGACTGTGTTTCAGTATTTGTTTCATAGTGTATCTTTTTTATTGTCTGTGTCTTAATCTCACTACTATGCTGTGTAAAGGCCTGCCTTTATCAGGTAATTTTTATGCGTTAATGAATGTAAGTTTTTATTTTTCATAGTTAGAAGGCACAGGCAATACCGTGGGCCTAACATGCTGCAACAGGACAAGATTTTGGCTAGGGACTTAAATCTGTCTATTCCATACTCCAACGTAAGAATAAAGTGTTAAGGTTTAAACTAAAAGTGTGTTTTGTGTGACTTGAGTTCTTCTAATACTAAGCATTTTAATAATTACTTTATATTAGAAACTTTTTATTTGACACTAGTTCCCATTTGACATAATTGACACTAGTTCCCGTTTTACGTATTTGACACTAGTTTCCGTTTGACGTATTTGACACTAGTTCCCGTTTGACGTTATTGACACTAGTTCCCGTTTGACGTATTTGACACTAGTTCCCGGTACGGCGTGTTAGCCCCGCTGCCTGATGGTAAGTGGAGTCTAAGACTCAGACATTTGAAATCTCAAGACTACAATCCTAAGATCTCAAATGCGTTGCTAACCCTGAGGACTAAGGGATGCCTCTATGCTAGTAATTTCACCGGTTGTCTTATCGGAACACAACATTGCAAATACTGCTTGGCGGTAGGTTAATGGATAAGATGGTGGTAGCGATCCGGACGGACCCTGCACAGGGCCCTATCACCACTAAAATATTATCATTGTTATAAATGAAACAGGGATTAACGAATGACAAAGGAATATAAAGTTCACAATTGGCCACATTGAAGACACGTTGGCCAAGTTGGGAGTGACCCTGCCTCTGAAGCCATCAGCGGTCCTGGGATCAAATCCCGATACGAGTATATGTGTGATGAGCGCGAATATTTGTTCCTGAGTCTTGGATGTTTTCAACGTATTTAAGTATATATTTCTCTGTATAAGTATGTTTATCGTTGTCTAGTACCCATAGTACAAGCCTAGAGCTTAGTTTGGGACTTTATCAATTTGTGAGAGATTGTCCCCCGATATACATGATTGTCGGGTTTCAGTTAATACTAGAGCAAAGTGGACTTTATGTAGCTAATAATAAAAGTCACGAGTTTGTTTTCAGTGCCTTTCGACACATTTAAATCATTTTCGTGGCCAGTAGGAGGTAGAAGGAGTTGTGTGATGTCATATCTCGGGAGTCTCGTGACTCCACCATCCAATAACTGAGTCCAAAGATACATTTTAACAACATATTTTTATGCTATTAGTCACTTTGTCGTAAAAATATGATCAAAACTAATGCGACTGTTTATATTTCATTCAAATTTATCCTGTATTTTTTTTAATGTCAACTGTTTAATAGAATAATCTATTTTTCTAAAGCAACCTAAGGCTAATGAGCTGTTGAGACCTGGCAAATTGCAGTCGGCGAAAGGGATAGAATTATAGGAGTTATATATCTCTGTCTTATTCAATGCCTGGAACCTGTCAGGTTTTACATAATACGGTTTCTGTTACTCGATCATTTTCACATTCACATTATTTGGATATAATTATTAAATAATTATTTTATAGATTGAAGGTTATTTGTATGTCCGAAGTGGGCAAAATGTTCGAAACGATTCCAATCCTCTCGTGAGGCCCAACATAAAACAAACACGGAGATTTTTGTAAGTTTGAATTTGAATCTAATATCAAGGAAATAAAGTTCAGTTACCTTTGCTCTTAAATGCCATTTTCAATTTTGAAACCAATAAAAATTAACTTTATGTTCATTAAAATAAAGTTTAAACTAAATTGCTTTGATTATGTACCCCCATCTCATTTTAAATAATGTATCAATTTGTTGAGATTTCAACTTTTCGTATGTTATGCTTCATTTTCATGATGTGGTGGTGGCTGTGCAGGGTCCGTTCGGATCGCTACCACCATATTATCCATTAACCACCCGCCAAGCAACAGTGTTCTCATTGTTGTATTCTGGTGTGGGGATAAGACAACCGGTGAAATTACTAGCATAGAGGCATTCCATCTTAGTCCTCAGGGTTGGCTACGCATTTGAGGTCTAAGGATTCAAATGTCCATGGGTCTCAGATTCCACTTACCATGTGGCCTGAGTGCGCGTGTACCTTCTCCTTATCATAAAAGAAGATATAAATATTTGTAATGCCACTCCAAAGCGAAGCGAGGGCGGGTCACTAGTTTAAATTAATGTCTGGAATACCAAGGATAATAAAGTCATCCAGCATTTACCATAACCTTGCGTAATAAATTCGAAATATAAATAAAATACAAGACTGGTACAAATTAGAAGAAACATCCGGCAACCGCCATCATTAAAAAAACTGTAAAGAAATTCAGCGCCCGGCTCTCTACTTTACCTTTGAATCTGACACGAAATGGAGCCTATGAAACTAATTTAGTTTGCAGTACGTGGTCATTTGTAACATACCGATAAAACAGGTTTATTACTAATTTACTAGTCTGCTGAATAAATTCTAGATAAATTGCACTGAACAGTTAAATATTTTGAAAACATGTTTTACAGGTCGTTACTTGAGTGCGTAAATTACTCGAAAAGCTTTAGTTTTACCTTGAACGAGATCTCTTATAGCAATCGAGTATTTGTTCTTGAGTCTTGGATGTTTTCTGTGTATTTCAGTATTAGTTTCTGTCCGTAAAATCTTCGGTGTTAACCATAAAAACAGTGTGCAAAAAAATATGGTGGACTCTGACTTTTTTGATAAAGGTTGTTTTTCTAAACGCAAATGCTAAACTTGTTACTGGAACACATCGCTATATGCCTATAATTTTTGAGGAGTTCCCTCAATTCCTCACGGATTTCCTCATCAGATACTTGGAAAGAAAAACTTTTTTTTTTAATCGGTTATTTCGTAACCAACTCAAATCAACCACATACAGCCGAATTGAGAACCTCCTTTTTTAAAGTCAAATAATGAAAAAATAAAAGAAGCTCATGTGTTAATTTGGGCTAACCTATCTTTATCCCTAAATTAATCCGAATCCTTTAAGTCGTTTTAGCGTTAGAGTAACAAACATACTTACACACAAAGTTGCACATTTTACATAAGTATTATGCTGGACGGATTTGGATGAAATTTGGTATGAAGATAGCTTACTCGTATACCCTGAATTAGTAAGTAAGTAAGTAGGTAAGTAGTAAGTAAATCATTTATTCACAACAAAAACACGCAGACAAAAAATAAAAAGTAACAAAAATAAAAGAAAAAAAAGAAAAGAGACGACATGTCGCGTTAATGTTGCGAAACGGACCCAACTCAGCATATGCTGGCTGTGAAGCCAACGCTGATCTTCCGTTGGGACCGCTCGGTGAAGACACGGAAGGCCATACAGACATCTCGGTACTTACATTTAAACAAAAATTAATTAAATAAAACTAAAAAATAACTACATGTCACAACAGACAGCGCCCCAGGTGGCCACAAGATAAACTAACACTATCTGCATTGCTTGACAGTAAGTCTTGAAAATATGTTGTATAATTATCAATTATCTTATCTGTGCCAAACGATGCGCGCTAACAATCTGTGGTTTTTATGGGTTAAACAAACAAAAAATACTGTGCACAAAACGACTTAACACATGGCTATCTTTTATTCCGCAAAAATACTTCCCGTGGGATGGTCAACGAAATGAAAAGTGTGGCGGTTATTATCTCCACGCGCTTTTGTTATGTCATTTGGTTAGTTGACTGAATGATTAAGATTGACGTAAGCTGTTCAGGCTTTAACTTTAATTTGTAAGGAATGAAAAACAAATGTTCCATTTCAAACATTGTTATTTTTGTGATACTTATGTAACTTGATTATATTTGAGCCTAACAAGTCGTTAGTTAGTTGAATGACAAAATAACTTGCTATTGTTACAGATTTGGTGTCTGTATCAAATATCATAGCTTAGAACTGTAAATAGGTAACCAGTTTATATTAGCTAAGATAATTAAATGTTTGTTGCTTTTTCACTGATTTCTATAATCGTTAAGGACGCCCGCAGAATGCAAGTTGTCTAGCCCTTTTGTTATTTTAAAGTATGGAAATTTTAGTCTGGAATTAGAACAGTATTCTGTAAAAAAACGCTGATGACTAATCAGTCGCTTACAGGTTAACTGGAAGAGATCAATCAAGGGGATTGGTGTTAACCTTTGTGCGTCTCTGCTACATATTTGTCTATTTGAAAACTATTCTCTTCAAAAGCATTCAATTAGATGCGAACGTTATCTTTGTCAAAAGTTATAAGATTGACATAAACTGGCGGATTGTTGTTTCAATTCCACACATTTTGACAGTTGTCAAAATCGTTTATGTTAGCGCTATGCATTTTTTTAATGTTAAATAAGATAATATAATACTGTCATCAACGTATACATCCAATTCAACAATGCCTCTTGGCATAAAACCCCCATTACACTCCCCTTACGTCACAATGCAGCCCATAACGCAACAAATGCATCTAAATCTCTTATTAATACTTCATAATTAGATTTCATATTTCGCAACGAAACTCTTGTCTAGGTTTTGGCGGGCAGCCATCACAAGCGAGATGGTGATACTCTGTTCATAAGTGCGAGGGAAACAGGTGATAAGCTAGTGTGAAAAATATTTATGCTAAGGTCTTGTGTTGCCGTGAATTCAGCTATGAATAGGCAGGCGGTTCAGTGGTCAGTGGTTATTTTTGTTCAATAGTTTGAAGGTTACTTGGTCGTGTGGCAAGGTGGGAAGAATTTTCTGGTTAAATTAATGTTTTGTGGAGCTTAGGGAGGAATTACATATATACATACATAACACCACGCCTTTATTCCCAGAGTAAGCAGAGTTACAGAAATACCAACAACTCTAAAAGATTCTTGATAATTCTGTAACCACATTTTGCACAAACAGGCTAAGATGTGTACCTACCAGTGTATTAGTGACAGGTTCCACGGTAAGAAGGTGTGGCACTATTCTAACCCAGCAACCACACAGGTATATTACAAATAATAAAATTCAAAATGCATAGAACCAAGTACCAATCTACCAACACTCATTTTTATTTTCTAATTGTTTAAAAATTGCTGGAGCCGTTAAAATGTAGCTTTAGAATACGAGTACCTAGCTTAAAAAAAAATTAGCTATCGCCCGTCAAATAGCAAGGTATTTGAAGAGTAATCCTTACCAAAGGAGTATTTAAACACTATTTAGTTTAATTTGTACAGCATAAATAAAGGTTAAAAAAACCCCTTGCATAATATATGAATTACTAGCGACCCGCCCTCGCTTCGCTCCGGATTAAAGTATTATACATATAAACCTTCCTCTTCAATCACTCTATCTATTAAAAAACACCGCATCAAAATCCGTTGCGTAGTTTTAAAGATTTAAGCATACATAGGGATATAGGGACAGAAAAAGCGACTTTGTTTTATACTATGTAGTGATTAATTTATCATGTACCTATTATGTATTTAATAGAAAGTTTAGTGTTAAAACTTATATTACCTGTATGTTTTTTTATGGCTAAGAGAAGGCAAACGAGTACACGGGACACCTTCCCCTATTTTACCATACTGACAATGACAGGTGACAGGTGACAATTCGGTATACAATACAAAGTTAACACGCTAATACATACACTAGGTTTCATAAAAACTGCGCCACGTACACTGAAATGTCACCAGTCATTGTCAAGATGGTGAAATAGGGGGCTGATGGTAAGTGGGATCTGAGACCCATAATCATTTGCATCCTCAAGTCTTCAATCTTAACACTGAACATGCGTTGCAAACACTCAGAAGTTAAAGGAAAGCCTCTGAGCAAGTTATTTTACCAAACAGTGAAACATAAGATACAGTAAAGATAAGATGTGTATGTGCATAAAACTAAAAAAAACCGGCCAAGTGACCACGCACAGTGAAGGGTTCCGTAGCTGGGATGAACGTTCATAGTTGAAATTCATTTTTTTTTTTAATTAAAATCTCATAAACTACACAGCGTATCGTGTTCAAAACAATTTTGGTTGGAAGTATTTCGTAAGTTCTACTACTGTAATTTTTATTAGAATGTTCTATTTAACAGTTCAAAAGCTACCCACCCGGACAGAATTTTTACGACTTTAGAAGCGTATATCTCGCCAACTGTTCACTTAAAAACCACGTAAAAAAGTCACTTAAAAACCTACGTAAAAAAGTCATTTTGGTAGCCCTATCTAAAAATACCCCACCCGCTGATGTACTCAAAAAAATTTTTTTTGTCCCCTAGTTACATGTATGGAGTGCCACCCCTAAATATATTTTTTTTCAATTTTACTACATCATTGTATAGCGGTTCATAGTATACATCTATACTCCAAATTTCATTTATATAGTGCCAATAGGCTCTGAGTAAAATGGCTGTGACATACAGACGGACGTGACGAAATTATAAGGGTTCCGTTTTTGCCATTCGGCTCTGGAACCCTAAAAATAGCGTTACTAAGGGAAAATTGGGACACGTTATTATTATTTCTATATTATTTTTCTCTAGGACAATGCCGTGGGCACCAGCCAACGGTAGTTATTTTAAAGAAACTGATTCATACAACCCATTACCGCTAATTAGTCGTTGAGCTCATTCACTTGGCGATGCAGAACCATTAAGAGATGAAGAGGAATTACACAATGTAACACATGTTATCAGATCTGGCTGTGGACCAGGCGGATAATTTCACAGGTCATGGGGAAACTAGTACAAGGGTTTCTTTCATTAGGGAAAATAGTAAGTAATCTGATATTATAGAAGTGGAGCAGATTTTACATGGCACTAGGGCATTTCTATTTAAGGTTGTACCGTTTGGTTTAAGGTAGGTGCCATTATTTTTATCAAATTCTATTAATTTTCATAATTTATCTCGATGGTAAATATACTTTAGTTTAATAAAATACAAGTTGTTTCCTTATTTTATTAATTTAAACCTGTTAAAAATGTACTTATTATGCTGAAGGTAGTGTTTTTGTGGTCCAGTTCGTTACAAATTACTTTTGGTTTAGAAAATTAAAGACAAACTGTAATTGAACAAAATTTACTTTATAAAATATAGCACTGAAACAAAAAACCAATTGAATAAACATATACCCAAAAAGTTGTAAGGTTTTTTAACAAAAAATATATTTTAACCTGTTCGTTACGATATGTAACTAAACGGTAACTTATTTTTAGTTTTATTGCCCCTTTTTTGGATTCTCGCCGGTAATGACAAAAATAAAAAGTAAATAAAATAAAAATATGTCTTTTCCCTTATTAAACATGATAATTAACACTTTAAATTATTTAATAAAAAAACAAAAACATATCAAAAAATTGGGGACAATAACTAAGTAGACACTCACGTAACTCTACGGACAAAGTAAAGAAGAGATCACAATAATCACAATATGCATAACATTATTATTTTTTATCCTAAGTAAACATATACTTACGCATAATGAGATCTATTAATTCCAATAATGAATATGAAATGGTCCCTAGAAACGTTTACTACTGAAAAGAATTGAAATAAACAGGCCATAACCCTGGAACAATAAATTCACTGGAACAAAACAAAACTAGAAAAGAATCTGAAAATCTGGTTCGTGTAGAGAATATGAAATCAACATAGTCAGTTGATTTCATATTCTCTACACAAACGATACAGAACGATTTTTTTAGAATTTAGGTTTTTTCCGCTGGTTAATTTGAACCTATCACCCGGTGAATTATTGTTTGGGGGTTTTGTTAAAGCTGACGGCAAACATCTTTGGTATCATAATCACATGATCATTTCCACGTTCGTTTATCGTGGTATAGTTTTAAGTAGGTCAGTAAATAATTAAATTATCAATCATATTTTTTTGCAAAATAAACATATAACTCACACAGACAAACCCAAAGGCTAAAACTAGTTACGTGCACTATGTATACGGCCTAATGTGTCGAGTTAGTTACATTTACTGGTCCACCTACACGTGACGCTATGAAATGTAACGCACAGGACGTAACGAATTCACGTCATAAAATATAAAAATATTTATAATAAATTAACCTTAAAAGTTAAATCTTATAAGTAAAAACAATAATAAGCATTAGTAAACGATGCTTAATTCAGTATTTTTTCTATCTTCATTACTTTTTATTTAGGTAACAAAAAATTATAACTAAACTGGACCAAAACACGTGGTAAAACTCACCTGAGTACCACAATGCACGCTGCGGGGTCACATTTGATTCCTTCAACGGGTTTTCGGGTAGATTATAAATTTTATCTATGGTAGTAATGTTGCTAGGTAGCAGGTAAACTTACGATTTTGGTAGTTTTTTTCGTATATTACTTAAAAATAGCGTAACTAAGGTGGACGTGTCCACCTAAGCTATTTTGTGGGGACAACGTTTAAAATTTAAATAAAAATAAAATAAAAGAAATTAAATGTGTATATTACCAAAATCACTTTGCTTAAAGTCAAAACTAGCCCAGAAATGTATCACTTGGTTGACCGTGGTATAAAAAATCTGTGCTATTGTAGTTTGAACATTCATAATATCTAAGGGGACAGTATTGGGGCTCGCTGTAGGTGTATTTTTAAATGGATTTTTTGATATATCAGATTAGATTTACTCTTTACTAAATAAGATAAGTAGGAAGTTGAAAACGTAAACTTTGAAACAAAGTAACATTCATTGGTATTCCTAATTCATACTAAGAAAAAATAATTAAAAATGTCAGGGGACATCGAAAAAATGGCAAGTACAACTTTTGATAGAAACGCCCACTAATCAAAGCTATCAAAGAATCTATAGTAACATTTCAAAATATTATTATGTACAATAAAGATCTTGTATCATCTACGGGTAATCAATCATTATTAAATGTTTTTTTTTTATATTTTTGGTTGAAACTATGATAGGCGTAGATTATAAAACTCATTAAAAAAATAGTGTCACAAAAAATTTTATGATGCTAAACATCAACCAATTTTGGAAAACATTGAAATAGTTTAGAATTCTGCAAGAACAAAATACTCAAACTGAAGATATTACAGTACGTGTCAATAAAGAAGCGTATAAGTGCGTGTTGAAAAAACATTAATTGAAAATATACATTTGATAGAGGATGTTTTGATAGCAGGGTACCTTGATAGTATCCGAGCAATCACGTCAGAAGCTCATCAAATACATTAAAACTCAAATAACTTTCGATTCCTGGCCCCCAAATTCTAAATAAAACGGTTTAGATATAGAATTCTTGGCACTGATTGTGTTAATAGTGAACAAGCGTATGATAGAGAGGAAACAACGTAAGAACGTATTAATATGGAAGCTGCTTTTCGATTTGATTGAATCAGGGATCGTTACCGGTATTCTGACTACCGGTTTTAAATGAGGTATAACCGGTTATAATTGCATTTCGCTATTTATATCGCTAAAGCTCTGATTAGCGGTATAATGAATACCGGTATTCAAGTATATTATCGGTTTAGCCAATTGAGAACAATACCTCTTTTTGATACTTTACTACCTACCTGTCAGTGTCAATATACTCGTTTATTTGTTTCTGTAAATGTTTTCTGTGTTATTACAATAAACTCAGACACGCCTTAGACAAGTCTGAAATTACAATTAATTACAGTCTAATTAACATCTTATTTATCAGGTGCAATGAATAGCGGTATTGAATACAGGTATTTTATACTGTAAATAGTGCATACATAGCGATAAAAACAAAACCGGAATGACAATAATACCTCTAATAAGAACATAGGTATTACTTTTTTAGCGGTAACAATTTGTCAATTTAAATACAGGTATTGAATAAAACCGGTTTTACAATCCCTGGATTGAATATGTCTAAGTTTAAATTTAAGCAAAGTAAAGAACAGGGATAACTAAAACTCTGCCTCTCTTAGTGATCTCCCATGGTGTTTTCAAAAATCAGGATAATCGGAGTGTGATCTGTGTATCTAGATGGAAAGGTCATGAATATTTAAATCTGGACTGGATGTACAACAAAATGTATCGTTAAATCCCTTAAAACGGTCTTTATCGAGTTACAAGCATCTGCTATCTGTTAGGCCACCAAGGTACTAATTGAAAGTAACAACTGCCACCAATGGACAACCGCAACACTAGGAGAGGAACCACATAAGCGTTGCCAACCTTTGGGAAGATAGTATCGTCTCTTGAAGGTTTTTATGTTATAAGAGGCCCTATTCAAGATGTAAATGCTCCTAACGTTTCTCTTTTCAATTGCTCAAAATGTATGGAACTACCTGTTGACAGGTTTAAGGGAACGCACAAGAATGTCATCCCATACATTTTAAGTGATAGAAGAGTTTGCACCTTGGCTAGGGCCCCTGGTCGTAAGCTGAAAGTGTTAATTAATAATATGAAACCCCTTAACTAGATGTTTTTTAACGAATATCCTGAGCTTAACAGTGGGTCTGGGAAGACCACATGAAAGATATTTTAGACATATTATCTCTCTGCTCTTATACAAAAAAATACCTACACCGGAACACAACAATGCAAACATTGCTGCTTGGCAGTAGGTTAATAGATAAGATGGTGGCAGCGATCCGGATAGACCCTGCACAAGAACCTTCTCATTGACGTACAAAAAAACACACACACACTTAGCAGTTCGTATATTTTTCATTCACCGCAAGATCATTGGGTGATGGTTATTTAGAAAAACCTGTTGGTAGATAGCGGCCGCTGAGGATGAACGTGATATCCTATCATCACGAGGCAACACCCTAAGACATAAAACAGTATTTCAGATTCAATTGACAAAGTAAATTTCATGCTTTTTTCTTACTAATAAGGTTGTGATTGCTACAGGAGTTTTATTGAAATTACTGCCTTTTGACTTTTAAGGGTAGAGGAAGACCGAAAAACCAGGTTTGAAAATACTAGTTAATACCGGTTTTGCTCCGATCTTATATAGGGAACGCGAACAATTTGAGATTAACCTTAATTAACCGGTTTAATACACGAGCGGCGAGTCGAGATACCGAAAACTTGTACAGAATAAAAAAACTAAGCGGCGCTTAGTTGCGTGACGTGCGTCTGGATTAACCGGTTTCTTTTAACTCGAAAGTAGTTAAGAAAAAAATACTTTATTAAAAAACCGGTTTATGCGAACGGAACCGATATGAAAAGGTTTTGCGTCAAGTACATAATAACGGTATGAAAATTTAACCGCTATCCGAGCCCCGAGATAAAGGCTTGGATGGATTATGTGAAGCATAGCATGACGTTTATGAAAGTAAGTTTATTTTTATGTTAAGGAGAAGGCACCCGAGCACTCAGGCCACCTGATGGTAAGTGGAATCTGAGACCCATAGACATTTGAATTCTCAAGACCAAGATGGAATGCCTCTATGCTAGTAATTTCACCGGTTATTTTATCCCCACACCGGAACACAACAATGCGAGTACTGTTGTTTGGCGGGTGGTTAATGGATAAGATGGTAGTAGCGATCCGGACGGACCCTGCACAGGGTCCTACCATCACTAAAAGTGACTAGAGTGCAGAGTTAACAGCGGATAGAGGAGAGTGGAAGAAGATAACATGTTGAGCTGACCCCATTTAGTGTAGCATAAGGGCAGGAAGATGACTCCTTTGGCTTAGCTAGCTAGGCAACTGGACTCTAAACGATACACAGCAAAACAAGGTCCTCAAATTCTTTTAGGATGTCTTAACAACCGATAAATAAAGTGGATAATCTTTAATTAGACCTAGTGACAGGTTCGGTGTTCGGGCTAGCATCGATCAACGTCGGGACTGGCGGATAGACAGGCGGCGACATATTGGCGCCCTGGTTGCGACTGTCCAGCGTTAAATGTGTTAAATAGTGCCTATTATTGACTGTCGAACAAATTTCAACCGGCCGTTCGGTCTTCCTTAACATTATAGTAGTTTATGCAACTGATGCATAATGAAAGGCCTTAAAATAGGTTTCATAATAGGATCACACGAGTGTTTTAAGGCCTAATTATGTACTGTTGCATAGTACTTTATCTACACACATATGTGTACACAACAAACAAACTACTTTAAACAATCCTACTTTCGTAACTGCAATAAACCAACAAACAAATGACAACAATGATGATGGCAATTCGATCCTCCGTCAAGACGATTGTTTTTTTTTAATTATAGATAAACGAATGAAGTCCCTATTCTCAAGTTACTCGAGATTAAAATGTAGTGCGGTTTATAATAAAAAAATAACAAACTGAATTTACGTTTCGCATCGATAACTGTTTTAATATCTATGGATACTAGAATAGAGACTCTTGAGTTTTGACAGCTGTTCCAAATTTAAACTCATGATCTTACAAAAATCGATACTGTAATAATATTAAAGAACAGATTTTAGCTACTACCACAGACAAGAAAGTTCTTATAGTAAAATTGGTTGTAATGATGCTGGTAATTTCCTACGGTTTCTGAACGCATTTTAGAGCACTAAAATTTGTGCGTAGATAGTTTTTAGGGTTCCGGAGCCGAATGGCAAAAACGGAACCCTTATAATTTCGTCATGTCCGTCTGTCCGTCTGTCTGTCCGTCTGTATGTCACAGCCATTTTACTCGGAGCCTATTGGCACTATATAAATGAAATTTGGAAGATAGATGTATTCTATGAACCGCTATAGAGTGATGTAGTAAAATTGAAAAAAAATATATTTAAGGGTGGCACTCCATACATGTAACTAGGGGACGAAACAATTTTTTTTGAGTTACATCAGCGTGTGGGGTATTTTTAGATAGGGCTTCCAAAATGATACAGAGGTTTTAAGTGACTTTTCTACGTAAGTGAACAGTTGGCGAGATATACGCTTCTAAAGTCGTAAAAATTTTGTCCGGGTAGGTAGCTTTTGAACTGTTAAATAGAACATTCTAATAAAAATTACAGTAGTAGAACATACGAAATACTTCCAACCAAAATTGTTTTGAACACGATACGCTGTGTAGTTTTTGAGATATAAATAAAAAAAAATAAAAGAAAAAAAAAATTCAACCATGAACATTCATCCCAGCTACGGAACCCTTCACTGTGCGTGGTCCGACATGCACTTGGCCGGTTTTTTATTATACTGGGATCCCAAAAACGTAACATTCAAATTAAGGTATCTTACTAATCCTAACATTATAAAATGCAAAAGTTTGTCTGATAGTTTGTTACTCCTTTACACTGCCACGGCTCGTCGGACTTGGATGAAAATTGAAATGGAAATAACTTATCACATATAGGCTACTTTCACTACAGAAAATTTAAAAGTTCCCGATAGCAATATTCGAAATCCCCGCAGCAGGGACGGCCGAATAACTAATTCCAACAGATGTTTGCAACAGATATGTCTAAGGTAATATTGTTTTACAAAGTGCCTAGGATAATTGCCTATTGGAATCAGCAAATACATTGTCTAGCACGTTGACGTCATTGGGTAATAAAGATAAAGTATTCGTTGAATAGTGCATAGAAAATGTAAGTCTATTTCAAAGTTCATGCTACCGCCATATTCAGAACATGTTTTCGAATAGGAGAAGCGATATGAAGACGTTACGCATGATTGAAATGATCGTGTTGACTTGTGCCATTAATAAAGATGCACGATAATAGATTTGCTCCCCGACAACCAAGAGAAGTTGACTCCAATAACATTTTATAATCTTTTTTCTTTTCCAGAGATTTCTCACCAGAGCCCGGAATTTTCGTAGCAATTTTTATGTGTCATAGGGACTTCTCGTTTATCGACTTCCGATATACATAATTTTATCGATACATTTGTCGCGAATGACCGCGATAGACGTGAATGGTGAGTTTATATTGTTATTTATAATGACTGTGATTTGACTGGCAACACTAAAAAGGTGAGTAACTAGTTATAGCGGGAACGGTGTGACTTCGCGTCACGAGCGGTCAGACGGGGAAAATTTGGATAGAAGAAGTTAATGGTAATAAGTGTGGAACCAAGTGAGTGTTTTTGCATGTTGTTATACTTACTAGTTACAGGCAATGTTGAGAGATAGTAATTAAAGATTAGAACTTAGTGTTTTGGAGGTCAGGGCTGGTACGAGGGGATATGGAGGTGGTACCAGGGGGCCTTTGGGCCCCACCCCCTGCGTGCCTGGTTGGGATGCTATTGCCGTTCAGTGAGAGTAAAACCATACTATGGCTCTCCGGAATTAGTACTGGCCGACCATGCCCGTGGGGGGCGTAATGTTAAATATAATAACATGTAATGGTTGTTAATAGAAAGATCGTTATCTCTCCTTATTGGCCTTATTGTCGTGTACTACACTTTGTCGGCGATGAAACTCTGACTATTGAACCTAAGGCAACTGGACAGTACATGACAGTGTTTGTGATATAATAGGATTCCCCACAACATTATAGAACACAACACATAATATCATTGAAGATTAAAAGTAAAGGTAAACAACAGGCGCTCTTATCGCCAAAGAGCGAGCGATTATATATTTACACATGTATATCGGAAGTCGATAAACGAAAAGTACTTGGACGTAGTTTTGCAAACAGGAACCAACCCACAATCATTTAGCAATAAAATGTCAACCCTCAGTATTCAGCATTACAGTTGACATACTATTGTCAAATCATTGTGGGTTGGTTCCTGTTTGCAAAACTACGTCCACTTTTGAGCTGTCATAGGGATGACAGCTCAAAAGTGCTACGAAAATTCCGGGTTTTGTTTCTCACAATTCGTAGTAATGAACAAGTTTCTGTCAAAAATACAATTTTAGGACAAGCTTCTGTTGCCAATTGTAACTGACTGTCTTCTTGCAAATCTTCAGCTTATCTGGACCAAATTAACGATCCAAGACCGTGGGTCTACGTTGACTGTAGATGATATCCTTTCACTACCTTCGGACTCCATCATCAGATCAGCTATTAGACACCATAATGCACTGTCTTTGGGTTTACATAATAATATGTAGTCCAAATTTGAGCCTGAATTAGGTAATTAGATAATGCAGTACCTTGAGTGGTATAAAGTACCTACTACTAACCACTTACTAACCACCTCTATAACTGTACTGAACTTGAAAGCGGTAAATGATTCTATGATTCTATAGTTCAGCCAATTACATACTAAACATAGACTTGCAAAAATTGATCCACACTAACAAGGCAAATTACTTTTAAAGAATCATGTAAAACGTGTGGTTGCCGGGTTAGAATAGTGCCACCCCATGTCTTCCCGTGGATATCGTACGAGGCAACGTAGGGAATAAAGGTATGTAGTACTGTTAGGCGATGGGCTTGCAACCTGTCACTAAAAGTCTGTTTGTGCAAAAAGTCTTTTTAGAGTTGTTGGGGTATTTCTGTAGCTCTGCCAATCCCACTCTGGGAATGAAGGCGTGATGTTATGTAATTATGAATGCGTAAGAACGAAACTCTTATAAGATGACTTTGTGGTCCATCTGTGTTAAGACCCTTCCTTTGAGAGACGGCTTTAGTTATCGTATATCCCGGCGCCTGTTATCTATTAGCTGGACCCAAAGTATCTAACATCGAGGTCTTGAGGAGTTGGCCAGGATCGCATGCTTATGACAACCGTCAAGAAAAGAAAGGTTACATACCTTGGGCACGTTTTCCGACACAAGAGGCACGACTTAATGCAACTTATAATGAAGAAAGAAATCCTGGCTAAGGAACATCCACAAATGGAGCGGAGTCACAAGTACTGCAGAGCAAAATTGACCGCTGTTTTGAACAACTTACAATTTCGTGTTTAACGTTATATTTTACTTATTGTGGTTGTGTTTTTGTGGATAAATTATTTTCTTTCTTTCTTTCTGTTCCGTTTCGCAAAGGACAAAGATATTCAGAGTTGATGTCCAGAGTTGATGTGACTAAGGGAATAAGGGCTTGTTACTGTTAGGCGATGGGTTTGAAACCTGTCACTGGTAAACAACTTAGCCTCCTTGTGCAAAATGTGGTTACAGAATTATCAACAAGTCTTTTTAGAGTTGTTGGTATTTCTGTAGCTCTGCCTACCCCGCTCTGGGAATGAAGGCGTGATGTTATGTATGTATTACTGACCTGACGATGCAGTCGGAAGGAGGCAATAAGATCTTCATTGTACCTACTTACCTAAAGAACATCCACCGAGTTTAGACTAAAGCTTAATTAAAAGTGTTTTTTGTGTTAGTATTTGTTTGCTTTAATGTTTATTACAAAAAAACATTGTATTACCCTATCCTCCTAAGGCCTCTCGTACAAAAACATTTACATAATACGTTCATTAGAAAATAGACCTATTGCAAAGGGAATAAAATAGGTTTTCCTTTGTTTTTATGAGGGACTATCGAACTAGAATATTGACTCTATTGCATTTGTAATAGGTTCATATAAGTGCAAAATGTGGTAACAGAAATGTAAACAAGTCTTTTTGGAGATTTTGGTATTTCTGTGGCTCTGCCTACCCCACTCTGGGAATGGTGGCGTGATGTTATGTATGTATGTTTTGTATTTTTGTGATTAATCCTTAAAATATTCCTGGGCAAAGGTTCATGAGTTTTTAGAGGACCGTAGTAAATAAGGACCCTTTATAGTTTCACCATGTCGGTCTGTCCGTCTGTCCGTGGTTTTTCTTCAGAGCCTCTTGGTACTTAGCTGTTATTTGGGAAAAAAAAGTACATAGTTAAGGGCTTTAAGTAAAACAAAACTTAATTCATCTATGTAACAAAACTAACCCATATAGTTTGATTGAATAATTATCATTACACAAAGGAAGCGATCGTGATTTTGTTTTCATTAAGCCTTTACCTATGTTTTTTTAATCGACTTATTTGGCAAAGTATAGATTTTAATTACGCTGACTAATTTGTAAAATCGAATCTTAAAAACATGTAATGCAAACTTAGTGGTGGTAAAACTTAACTGTTTTAGTGGTGGTAGGACCCTGTGCAGGGTCCGTCCGGATCGCTACCACCATCTTATCCATTAACCACCCGCCAAGCAACAGTGTTCGCATTGTTGTGTTCCGGTGTGGGGATAAGACAACCGGTGAAATTACTAGCATAGAGGCATTCCATCTTAGTCCTCAGGGTTGGCAACGCATTTGAGGTCTTGGGATTATAGTCTTGAGAATTCAAATGTCTATGGGTCTCAGATTCCACTTACCATCAGGTGGCCTGAATGCTCGTGTGCCTTCTCCTTAACATAAAAAAAAAAAAAACTTATTTAGGTAAATAAATGTAGGTTTCATTAAGAACTTACATGTCGGTATCCCCTTATTTTACAGAAACTTATTTCATAGAATGTATCACTTCGCAGAAATTTCATTATATAGAAAGCTAATTACTGCTGAAATCTTAATGTTTACGGATTATCTTAAGCATGACTTACGTAGGTTAAGTTAGGTTAGACCTGTAACAAAAAATAACCTGAAAACAGTAAGGTTACAGCAGAAATCAGCTTTCTATGAAATGTGTTTCTGTAAAACAGTGTACAACCTTACATGTAATTTTAGATTTTAGATTACGGGGATCGCTTTGGAAAAATTAAACTGGAAAAGTGTCAATTTTGCTAGACTTTCGTGGTATGGCATTACAACTATAGCTACAAGTTATATTAATCTGAACACTATCCTAGATAAAAGCACATTAACCAATGACCAAGATGATTTGATTTGTCCTTGAGATACAGCCTATTAAAGTATACCTACTAAATATTATCACCAATTTTTTTGAGATTGCTTTTGTGGTGATAGTCATGGCTTCGGATTTAATATGATTTTATAAATAGTTCAATAACTATTTAATTAACAAGATACGATTTGAAACGTTCTTTTTAAACAAGTCTAGAAATTTAGAAGAAACGTGGAAAAAATCACAAAAAGTATTTATAAATAATGAACATAAACACTTACTTAACGGACGCAGATAATTTTGGTAACCTGTTTATTCTTAAGTGAAGCACTTATTTTTAAAGCAGTTGGGTTAGAATTTGGGTTACACAAAAAAGATGCATAGCAAATGGATGGCAAATAAAAGACGGCTGTGAGTTGTTTTGTAAAAGAGTCTAAAAAATTTATTCGGGCAAGACTATGCATTTTTCTGTTTTTAATCTACAGAGGCGTGTCTTAAAACATCATTAGATCTGCATGATTGTTTAAATAAATGTTTAATAAATTATGCTTTTTAAATTGATTGAATTTCTAAGTCTAATCAATTAATTTTGTCCGTCAAGCGTGTAAAACATATAAAAAAATCAATTATAGGAAACTGAATGTTATCAAAATGAATAATTAATCAAATATACAAATTAAAGATTAGCCTCATTTTGGCACCTACATTTTCCCTTAACGTTTTGTATTCTTGTTTAATTTTATCCAATTATTTGTTTAAATGATTTAAAACGATAACAGCTTTTTAACTTTTAAACTCTCTAACAATTTCAAAAAGCATACGTTTATCTATGAAGATTTTATACTTTTAATATTTTCAATCGAGTAAAAAGTGAATGCAAAAGAATTAATGATACAACGTTTACGCCAACAATAAGAATATCAGCTCGGGCTTAAATTTACTTGCTAGACTAAACAGAGTGAACTGAAAGTCATAAGTATAAATACTTTTATACTTTGTCACTTTGTTATGCTAGAGGAGGAAAACGACCTAGCGGATCACCTGATGTGAAGTGATCACAGCCGCCCATGGACCCACAAAACCCTTTTCGCAGTATCGTCGTCGCTCTTTAGAGAAAGAATATGCTTGTCTCTTGAAGATCCAAAACCTTTCACATCAGTTTCTAACAGAGATACAATCGTGTGAAAAGAGTGAAAGTGATAATGATCAAAAGTGACCAGATGCTTATAACGTTGACTGTTCCAGTCTGTAGCCCTGTAGGCAGAGCGAAAGTAAGATATCGCTTCAATTAGGTCCTTTATATCTTGAAGAATAATGTCAAAAATAGGCTAGGAAGCTACCCTATATTATAACGATATCACAACCTGATTGAAACGTCGGAAGCTGAAACGGTTTCCAAGCATTTTTTTACGCACTTACGGATTCAATAAAGGTTATTTACGATGTTATTTTTGATATAATAATAAATATGCCTTCGCTGTGTAATATTCATGAACTTGTCATTCATGTAAAATTTATGTGCATGTATGTCAGTATTAGCAAAGTTTGTTTTTTACGTGCGGTGTCGAATTAACCCGATTACATAATTTCGCCATGGTATCCTGGAGCATACATGAAATAGATTAGTGCGGTTTGAATCTGAGCAAGCGCAGGCGAGCGGCCGCCGCGCCTGCGCCGTTGGAACAGCACAAATAACCTCGCTGGTTCAAAAATAGTTCGTCTCCCGCCCCGCGTTGCATACAAAAGTGGCGAACCGACACACATCTCGGCTTATCAAATTTCCCTGCCCACACTCGCCTACGCCTCACTTGGTAACGTGGTTAGTGGGTTAGCACGGTCGAAGCCAGCGTTAAACTTCACTTTAATCACTCAAGCACTTGGACATCCGAAGCAAAAACACTCCCAACTTACAGGGGACACAAAGTCTCTCGGCGAGACGGTAGCGTGACGGGGCGTTCGCGCGTCGGTTGCCTCGACTGAACTGCGGTGGGACTACCCAACCAACTCCGTCCAAAAATACCCCTTATTGTGTGTACATTCACTTATAATACCTTTCGTATAAATCCGCGAATATAAATAGGCGTTCCGATAAGCGACTTAAACTGTAGCTTTGCTATTAACCCGATTTTTCAGACGCAAGAGCACGACCGCTGCGTTTTGCCGACGACTAGCCACTAGGTTACCGACTAACTGCCGTTTGTTTCGGTTTAAAATTTATGCGACATCTTGAAAACGTCGCACAAACGAAAGTTGAATAATGGATAGGTTGCCTTCGCTCGTAACTAACGCCAAGACCATTCTTGATCTTATTTAAGAACTATATTTCATAATAATGGCGGTCTAGATTCGGACGCTAAATGTTACTCATCACAATGAAATTTGGGTGAAAATAACACTGTCTATCTGTCATATTTTTGAAGCCATATCGTAGCCAAAATTACATTCGTCTTGAAAAAATACATATAATGAATTTTGCATTCGCCTTCGGATTATACTCGTAGGAACAGTCGATAAATCCGTATTATACATGGGTAAATCACCTGTTTTTGACTATTTTGACCATTATAAATCAAGGATAACATTAAAATATAGTTTTATCTGTTTCGTATAACCTTAAAGACCTTCCTCTCCTTTTCCTCTTCTCCCTGATCGATCTCTTTGCAACGAGTCTAGATCTTTCCGTCTTGAATGTCTCACCCGATTTTTATGAAATTTAGCAGTGGAAATACAAACTGTCTGCTACTACGAGTATCTAATTCGCCTATGCAGAAAGTGACAACACGCGGTTCTAAGATCGTAATGATCCGAGTTCAAGCCCCAAACGGTTGCTATGTCTAGTCAGCTGCAGGGAAAAATAAACTTCCGTTGCTAAGTAACTAAATGCTGGTGGGGTTTACTTTCCTCTTCAGCTTTTTGGGCTAATAAGTTTATGTACATTACCCAATGCACTTACTGATCCCTTGAACTCGTTACGCCAGAAGTTGCTGGTCGTTATCTCTTTTGCCAACATAATTGAAGACGGCGCTTGAAACGCCAGAATTCTCGAGTGAATGCTCAAGTCCATCAACACCTTAAAACTAGCGATTTAGATACCCATCGGGTTCAATGAATAGAAGTAAGTTTACGATTAATCCAGTCACAACGCTTCTCATTTGATTATGGCAACACGCCATGTGTTGCGGGCAGTAAAGATATGTACAAAATGGCTGCGATGAGAGCTTGATAAGTGACAGTTCAATGTAAAGAGACAGTTTGCCTTTGTTTAATAGCTGGTGATGGCGATATTGTTTGTTAAATTGTAGCAGAATTTAAATAATTTTGAATACAATGAATTTCTATTCATATACCTATTTTATGCGAAAGTTAGCCAGTTTAGTGATGCAGTAGTTAGTGAGTTTAGTGTGCTCGGACCTTGTGCAGGGTACAGACTGTTTTGAGTAGGAGTTTTTTTTTATTTCTAATTTAACTTTTTATTTCACGCTTTTTAAACTTCTCCACCTGAGTGTCTGTTTGTGGCAACGTAACTCCCAAACGAATGAATGGATTTGGACGCAGGTTTTTTTTAAAACAAAGCTACATTAATGAGGATGGTTCTTAGCAAAATAAAATGAAAATTAGTTGGGCGGTTTAAGAGATATCAGCTCTAGAAGTAGGTGTCGCCGTTGAATCGAGGGCTTTTTACCCCCTAAAAGCTCAATCTCTCAAAAACATGTCTAAGAACCACCGCTAAAAAGCATGCTTTCAAATAAAAAAAACCGCATTCAAATCGGTTCATCCATTTAAGAGCTACGGTGCCACACACACAAACACTTACACGTCAAACTTATAACACCCCTCTTTTTGCATCGGGGGTTAAAAAACAACGCGATTACAGACAAAATGATATCATTCCGACCACTACTCTAAAGGCGTAGCAAACACTGATCATATAAAAAAAGAAAATATATTATATTTTTTAAATGAAGATTAGTATACTTTTGAGACAAATCTCTACAAGAGTGACCTTTTCAAAAAATTCCCGTCGGTCAGCGCTTTTTCCCAACGGTCTCCTCTTGGAAATCGCTAGCAAATTTTTGACATGTGAAAAGTGTGCATGCGCGAAGTAATGGTAGAACCCTGTGCAGGGTCCGTCCGGATCGCCATCATCTTATCCATTAACCAACCGCCAAGCAACAGTGTTCGCATTGTTGTGTTCCGGTGTGGGGATAAGACAACTGGTGAAATTACTAGCATAGAGGCATTCCGTCTTAGTCCTCAGGGTAGGCAACGCATTTGAGGTCTTAGGATTATAGTCTTGAGAGTTTAAATGTCTATGGGTCTCAAATTCCACTTACCATCAGCGCCATCAGGTGGCTAGAGTGCTCGTGTGCCTTTTTAACAAAAAAAAAGTAAGTATTTATGTAATCTGTCTTTATCTTTAAGTGAATACCCCATTCAGGACCAAGCTCTCATATTATTATACATATAAAGTCGACGTATACGTGTTAACACGTCCGCTGGACACGATAGCGTGTTAAAACAACATACATTTAGTTGTTCGTGGCGCTGAATGTAACTAGGGTGCCAGCATAGCTATGAACTACATCCTGCACTGATTTAGCGTATGTGAGCTTATTTCTGATTTCCTTGTACAGTCACGGACTTTAATTGATCAGCCACTTGCCATTGTACATATTATAGCCGTGAATTGCAAATCGGGTTCAGTCGGTTTTACTCGTATATCGAGATAAGGAAATTCACACGTCTTCGTATAATAGAAGAACAAAATGACATGCAATATTAATGGTTGGCTAACCTGAGACCCAGATCTACCAACCTGACAACCGAGTGACATCACCCAAAGGCAGCCAATTGCATGTCTGTCTAGTTGCTATGGCTATACGTAAACAACAGCTTCTATTGGTGATACAACGCCCAATTAGCTATTCTACTTAACACAGTCGTTATTGGTCGTTTAATAGGGTTACTATGGTCACGTTTAAACAACAGTCACTACTGGTCCAAACTGAACTCGGTTTTTATTGGTCGTTGCCAAAGGATTGCTATGGTGCATTACACGGCTAAAATATGAGCAGTGGCAAGTGGCTGATCAATTAAAGTCCGTGACTGTACATCATGCCTTGGCTTCTTGATTACTTGTTATATTATATGTATTCGATAACAGGCGGCTTTTGTTTTTTAGTCGACGGCAAACCGAAAAGGATGGGTTATAAATTTAGAAAGATTCGTAGGTAAGTATTTTATAAGGTTTTTGGGGACAGTACGAGTAACTAAAAAAATAATTGACTTAAGTTGATTCTCGTTATAGTTGAATGTTGAACAAGAGACCAAAGTAAGCCACGACACGAGCTATATTTATTCACCCGACTAAAGCGAGGGTTAGGTGGATAAAGTTTGAGTGGCATTATAAATGGTTTGGGTGGCCTAGTTGGTAGTGACCCTGCCTACGAAGTTAGCGGTCCGGCTTAAATTCCCGGTTGTGTGATAGATAAGCGTGAGTATTTGTTTCTGAGTCTTGGATGTTTTCTATTATTATTGAAGTATTAATTTCTCCATCTTAGTATCGTTGTAGTACCTATAGTGGCCATAGTACAGTCAAGTTCAAAAGTATGTATACACTTTAGTACCTTGTCACTTTAATCGCTTGGATAATTTCATATGGCAGTTTAAACATGACGTTAAATAGACAACGTACAGTCAAGTTCAAAAGTATGTATACACTTTAGTACCTTGTCACTTTAATCGCTTGGATAATTTCATATGGCAGTTTAAACATGACGTTAAATAGACAAGGTACATACTAAAGTGTATACATACTTTTGAACATGACTGTACAAGCTTAGAGCTTAGTTTGGGACTAGGTCAATTTGTGTGACTGTCCCCTTGTATTTATTTATTTATTTTTTACAAGCTATTATATAATAGTAAGCTTATGTTTTTTTTTAATGTTAAGGAGAAGGCACACGAGCACTCAGGCCACCTGATGGTAAGTGGAATCTGAGACCCATAGACATTTGAATTCTCAAGGCTATAATCCCAAGACCTCAAATGCGTTGCCAACCCTGAGGACTAAGATGGAATGCCTCTATGCTAGTAATTTCACCGGTTGTCTTATCCCCACACCAGAACACAACAATGCGAACACTGTTGCTTGGCGGGTGGTTAATGGATAAGATGGTGGTAGCGATCCGGACGGACCCTGCACAGGGTCCTACCACCACTAAATATGTATGTCCGGGTGGAATCTTGCAAGGAAAATTTTACCCACTTCCCGCAGACCGATAAAGCTGAAATTTGGTATAGCTACGTAACCTCAATGACAATACGCACCATCGAGCTGGTCTGGCTTGATGATGGAGTTGGAAGGTGGCGAGAGCATCTCCACTATACTTAACATAGACCCACCGAGTTTGAACTCGTTAAGTTGGTCTCGATAAGCAGTAAATGAAAAAGTACAGTAAAGTTGGCAACAACAGCTGGTCCAGAAACTTTTTAAATACTTAAATAATGAAATGATTTTGATGCGAAGATATTTTAAAATACTTTAGTTTCCAAGGATTTTTAGTATGTCACTGTGAAATATTTGCTTTTACAAAAGCCCGGCTCCACAAATACCTGTTAATCCAGTGATAAATCTTGTACCTGCGCACGGGCACGGAATGCGACGCACTGCCAACCTTCATGACTCGTTGATGGGATAATCGCTATTATGTGAAATTTGCTTGGTTGGTATTTATTTCAGGAAATAAACCCAAAACATGCCCCCTATGTCACCATACCGACAATGACAGGTGACAGGTGACATTTTAGTGTACATGGCGCAGCTTATTTGAAACCCAGTGATGTATCAGCGCGTTTACATTGCAATGCATACCGAATTGTCACCTGTCACGTGTCATTGTCAAGATGGTGAAATAGTATAGGGCTGGTCTGTAAGTAAATAATTAGGGGAAAGTCAATGTATGTACCTACGTTTCCCGAGATTCCGTCCGCGTCATAGATATAGCATATAAGTAGTTATAGATTTGACATCGAGCGACCAGGGGTAAGAGAAAGATATAAATACCGCCAAGCAGCAGTGTTCGCATTGCTATGTTCCAGTGTGGGGATAAGACAAGCAGTGAAATTACTAGCATAGAGGCATTCCGTCTTAGGTTGGCAATGCATTTGAAGTCTTACGATTGTAGTCTTGAGAATTGAAATTTATGGGTCCCAAATCCCACTTACCACGAGCCTGAGTGCTCTGGTGCCTTCTGATAATATCGTTTTATCATTTTATACTATAGAATAGAAACTAAAGGCGTAGAACGAGCAATTTACGGATAGCCGATATGCACATGGGGTCGCTCGACAACCGAAGCTGGTGTTGAGTTGATTAAAAACATTTTTAATGCCTGGGAAGGGTCACAGGATGCTTTAGGTATTTTTTGTGATTTGTCCAAGGCCTTCGATTGTGTTAACCATGACACACTGATCAGGAAACTACACCACTATGGAGTTAGAGGTACTGCGCTAAACTTAATAAAAACGTACTTATACGGGAGAATACAAAGGGTAGACGTGAATGGAGTACGATCACCTGGGTCATTGGTCTCAATGGGCGTACCACAGGGCTCAATATTGGGTCCATTTTTATTCCTCATCTACATAAATGACTTACCTTACCTTATAAAGGACAACCATGATATAGTATTGTTTGCTGATGATACGTCACTTGTGTTCAAAGTTAAACGACAACAGCAGTTTAATGTCGATGTAAACAATGCTATATCAAAAGTAGTCGATTGGTTTAGTGTTAATAATTTATTACTGAATGAAAAAAAGACGAAATGTAAAAAGTTCATGACTACTAATGTGAAAAATAGTCAAACTACTGTAACTATTAAAAATGACAAACTAGACCTAGTTAATGATACAGTGTTTCTTGGTATAACGTTAGACTCCAAACTCCAATGGGGTCCTCATCTTGCTGGATTGGCGGGTAGACTCAGTTCAGCAGTTTTTGCAGTTAATGTTTTGGGGTAGACGACGGTACGTTGTACAAAGCGCAACCTAAGTGTTAGGATAGTTGAAGTAAATAAAACGGCTGATTCCACCGCAGTGCTAGTGATGAAATAATACTTTTGATAACTTAATTAAAGACATTTATTGCTCGCAAATAATTTACTCCAGTAAATTAAAGAAAAAACTATAAAATAAAAAGTACAGTGTTAAAAACTACCCTCGCGTACAAATAAAAAACATAAACAATGTTAAAGTGTTCGGCGTGCGCAAAGTTTATGACGCGCAACGATGGTGTTGTGTGTCAAAAATGTAGCTGCCATTATCACCGCGGTTGTGTGGGCATTCCTGCGGCGGTGGCGGCCCCCCAGGACTGGAGGTGCCCGGCGTGCAAGCGGCACCAGCCGAGGGACAACAAGGCCGACACGCCGGTCAAGGGGCTTCTCGCCCAGCCCGCCGTCGCCCTGTCCGCTGCCAAGGAGCCCGCTGCAGTCGCGGTGGCTGCGGAGCCAGCACACACCGGTGCGCGCCTCTCTCCAGCGGCTTCGCCTGGCGGTGAACCCGAGGACGGACAGTCGGTGCTTAGTCGCGAGATCCGGCTGTTTAGGGAGGAGCTGCGAGTGGTCCGGCATGAGCTCAGGGAGTTCCGCCAGGAGTTCCTGGACATAAGGACGAGCCTAGCTGATGTCAGCGGTAGGCTCGATAAGTTGGACGCCCGTGTCGATGCCGTCGAGAGCCAAGTAGCGGTAGGCGCAGTGTCGGTGGCGCATAGGGCTATGGAGGAGGCCATCGCGACCCTCCAGATGGAGCTGCACGATCGCGACCAAGAGTCGCTTTCCAACGACGTGCAGATCTCCAACGTGCCGGAGGAGCCAGGCGAGAGCGCTCTCGGCCTGGCGACACGCGTCTGTGCTAAGCTTGGCGTCCAGCTCGACGAGCGCGACGTGATAGCCGTCCATCGCGCGGGCCGTGCACGCGAGGCAGACCGGCCACGGCCGCTCGTGCTGCGCCTGGCGCGGCGCACCGTGCGCGACGAGGTGCTCCGGAGCGCGCGCGTGCGCCGCGGCGCCACCACGGCGGAGCTGGGGCTGGCCGCCGCGCCGCAGCGCTTCTACATCAACGAGCGACTCACGGCCACCAACCGGCAGCTGTTTCAGCGGGCCCGCGAGGCCGCGCGCGCTGCCTCCTGGCGCTTCGTCTGGACCCGCGACGGCAAGGTCTTCGCCCGGCGAGCCGACGGGCAGCCAAGCCATCGATTGCGTCGCTTGGTTGACCTCGATATTTTTGGTCCTGTTGCGGCTGCCCAAGATCGCCTTTAGTTGTAATTGTTTAGTTTTTTTATCTTGTGGAGTCCTGAAAAATGTTATCGTTGTTTATTGTATTGTTTCCGTACTTTTGTTAAATGTTTTTTTGTTTTTTCTTATATTGTGTAAAACTTACCGTATTTTTGTGGCCTTCTTGTTTATATTGTATTATTTTTGGTGTGTCATCGTGGGAGTGGATCGGCATTTCGTCCATGTACCGATTTTGAACCCTTTCTGGAACAACATTATATATGTAAATCTAAGTAAGTATATCACTTTTATGTCACCATATCACTTCTTATTCTCGTGTTACTTCACTTTACTTACGTGTATACAGCTATCCTTTTGTTATTGTTTTAATATTATTTCTTGTCTCTGTAATGCTTCGTTGTAACAATTTTAAAATTGGTTTATTTAACGCTGGATCTCTCGGTACGGGGCACGACGAGTTGATTGCGACTATTACTGAGACTGACGTAGACGTAGTTGCCATTAACGAGACCTGGCTGCGGCCTGGGGAGGAAGGACGCGCGCCCGCGGTGCCCAGCTACAGACTAAGGCACGTGCCGCGACCGGCCGGGGTTCGCACGAGAGGCGGCGGTGTAGGGATTTACTTGCGCCGGGGCTTAAACGCCCGCTCCCTATCGCACCCGCCTGCCGCTCTTGTCGAACAAATGTGGCTTCGAACAACAATAAATTGCAAAACCTTAGTTATAGGCACCGCATATCGCCCACCGTGGTTAAATGTTGACACTTTTTTTGACGCTATGACTGACTCGATTACTTCGTTTAAAAATTTTGACCGTCTTATTTTACTTGGTGACTTTAACATAAATTGTACTGACAAAAATGACTATAAATTTAAGTGTTTGACACAATTTTTGGCCACTGTAAGTTTGACTCAACATGTACGCGACCCGACTCACTTCACGAGCCACAGTGAAACGACTATTGATCTTGTGTGCACCGACGCTCGCGTTGTGACTGTGGACGTCAAGCATATCCCGGACCTCGGGGCGCATGCTTTCGTCACAGCCGAGCTTGACATCAAAAAACGGAAACCGACGCCGACAACGATTACATACCGACCATTAAAAGACATACATTTTTGTGACTTTTACCATGACCTAGACGCGATTGACTGGGACCAAATACTTGGACTGGACGATGTTAACGACATGGTGCGGCGCTTTAATGACCTTTTACTTGGACTTTTTGACCGACATGCACCGGAAAAGACGATAGTGGTGAAGGAGGCTCCCAAACCATGGCTGACCAGCAACGTAAGGCTTATGATGCGTCTTAGGAACGAGGCTCATGGCAAGTACAAGCAAACAAAGTCTGACGCACATAAGCAATACTACCTGGATCTGAAACACCTGGTGATCGCAGCTATACACAGCGAGCGGCGGGCCTTCTTCGATCACCACATTAACAACACAACTGACCCAAAGACTCTTTGGAAAAACTTAAAGCGTTCCGTTATTCCTGACTCACACTCGCATCCCGACCTACCGACACATTTTAACGACCCTGACTTGATTAACCGTCATTTTCTGAATGTACCTGGAAAACCAGAGGTTACAATATCGGACTTAACGTTGTATGAATTTAGTAGACACGGTGACGCGACTTTTACACTCATGCCCACGACTTCGACAGCTGTGACTAAAATCGTCACCTCTATTAAAACGACTGCTAAAGGACTAGACTCAATTTCTATTGACATGCTGCATTTGACTCTTTCAAGGACCGCTGACATCCTGACACACATAATCAACAAGAGCATACTGACTATGACTTTCCCGATGGACTGGAAGACTGCTAAAGTGACTCCGTTAGCCAAGAAGCCGAACCCAGTGGACCTGTCTGACCTCCGTCCTATTAGTATCCTTCCTTGTGCATCAAAGATAATCGAGAGGGTAATTTGCGATCAGCTGTCGGAATACCTAGAGAATAACAGTATCCTACCTGAACTACAGTCGGGTTTTCGCAAGGGTCGATCGACTGCTACTGCGTTGCTCGATGTAGTCGATAACATATTACAGGCTCGGGATACTGGTAAAAGTACTATTTTAGTACTTTTGGATTTCTCTAGGGCTTTCGATTGCATTAGCGTGCCCTTGCTATTGTCGAAGATGTCATTTTACGGGTTTGATGCCGCTGCGGTCAAGTGGTTTGACGGTTACCTGTCGGGCCGAGCGCAGGCGGTCGAGTTGCGCACAGTGTCAGGTCGTGCTATGCTGTCCTCTCCTGGTCGTGTGACTAGGGGAGTGCCGCAGGGTTCGATCCTGGGTCCTCTGCTCTTTATACTCTATAGCAGTGATATTGTTTCAAGTATAAGGAGCAGTAAATACCACCTCTACGCCGATGACTTGCAACTTTACACTTCCAGCGCCCTCTCAGATACAGTCACCGCCGTAGAGAACATCAATGCTGACCTCGATCGGGTTGCGTCTTGGTCTGAGGGGAACTGCCTCGTCCTCAATCCCAAGAAGTCCAAATTTTTGATATTTGGGTCGAAGCATCAAACCCGTAAAACTCTAGATAGCCTGGCGACCGTGGATGTAGCTATCATGGGCGAACCGATAGAGCGGGTGGTCGAAGCAAGTAACCTTGGCCTGCTTATGGACAGTGAGCTGCGCTTTGAGAGCCACGTAGCTAGAGTCGTTAGCAACTGCTTTTACCGCCTCAAAATCCTTTATAATATTCGTGATTACCTTAGTGTTGATATGCGTGTCCACCTGTGTGAATCACTTATATTATCTAGGTTAAACTATTGCGATGTCGTTTATGGTGGTTGCATACTCGGTCGATCCAAGAGGCTGGTACAACGAGTTCAAAACGCATGTGCTCGTTTTTGTTTTAGAGTCCCTCCCCGCTCCCATATCACTCCGTATTTGAACGCCGCTAACCTGCTAAACATGTCTGCGCGGAGGCGCATGCACCTGGCGACCCTTATGTTTGGTGTGGTGCAGCATGAGATCCCGTCGTACCTCTTTAAAAAGGTCCAGTGGACAAGTAGTGTGCGCCGGTATAAATGCAGGGCAATAGTGCCGCTGCACCGGACCGCGGCGTTTCGGGGTAGTTTCAGGTTCGCGGCGTCCAAGTGCTGGAATGATCTCCCCCCTCCCATCCAAGGAGCGCCTAGCAGGTACACCTTTAAGCGTAAACTTAAAGGTTATTTGTTGACGCTCCAAAAATCCTAATTTCCTATCCAGCACTGTTATTTTTATTTTATTTTTTCCTTTTTCTTTTAATAAAATTGTAGTTCTGTCTTAAATTGTCAATGCTGTATACTAGCTAAGTAAGCACCTTCTATTTAAAATTATGTTTATGTAAGGTTTTTATTTTACTATCTCATTATAAGGTCTGATTATAAGTATTTGTTTAATAGTAAGTAATTAATTACAATTTCATTTATTTATTAGTTTGTGCAACGTTCCGTCCGTCTGTCGCATTCGGTGCTGGCTGAAAATCAGCGCTGCAGGCGCCTAGCACCTCAGCATCATGCTGAGCCAGTATCCGATTCACTTCCACGAAGACACACCTAACTACCACTTTGTCTTTTACTTTACTGTTTTAACTTTTTGTGTGTCTTGTTGTGTTTAGTGAATAAATGTATTTTTCTTTTCTTTTTCTTTCTTTCTTTTCAGTTAATACGATTCGGCAATTAATAGACTTAGATACCACTCGATTAGTTTATTTTAGTTACTTCCATAGTATTATGTCATATGGTATTTTACTGTGGGGTAGTGCTGCTGATGTAAATAGCATCTTTGTTCTGCAGAAGAGGGCTATTCGTGCTGTCTACAAGATGGGCCAGAGAGACTCGCTTAGAGATAAGTTTAAAGAAATTAATATATTGACCATGCACAGTCAATACATTTATGAAAACATTATTTTATGTTCATAAAAACATCGCTAAATTTAGAAAGAACTGTGACATAATGTTAATACCAGAAATAAACATAAGCTCGCAGTGCCCTTCACGCGGCTCCATAAAATAAAAAACTCTTTTATGGGTAATTGTATTAGGTTCTATAATAAGCTCCCAAGTAATGTTACTGAACTATCAGTAAATAAATTTAAGAGTTACGTTAAGCGTAAACTAATTTCTAAAGCATATTATAGTATTAAAGACTATATTAATGATAACAATGCTTGGGACTGAATTGCTTGTAATAAAATGTTTAGTCCTTACGACAAAAGGTTGCGAACGTCGAAAAAAAAAAAAGACATCCGACAGAGTTTCTTACAGGTTCTTAGATTCTCTGATCGGTCGCGATTTGAACCTGCAGTCAATTTAGGCTAAGTCACTACTATGACGTTTCAAAAGAGTTTATTATTTGTAAACCTACTTGAATAAAGATTATTCTGATTCTGATTCTGATTCACAGTCTTATTGGTATTAAGTGTGCCAAAAAGCGACACTTCCATAAGCTAAAATATCATGGTCGTACACTGTTACTGTCGCACACTGTTGCATGTATAATACAACGTTTATGTATTCAGACCAGGGCCTCTATTCAGCTGCGTTAAAACGATATCGTATTTGCCACGTTTAAGAATCGTTTATGTCACAGTCGCCATTATTGTAAATGACATAAGAGTTATCAAAACGTTGACAATACGGAAACAGGTCAAAAACGATATCGTTATAACGCAGTTGAATAGAGGCCCTGGGCTCGGATTTTTCATCGCACGGTAAGATGAAAGAAAATTATGGAGTCGATATTACCATTAAAACTTTAGCCATATTCATAATCATACTCAATCCTGATCCTAGTCTCGTCTTTTATATTTATCATGCTGTAACTATTTCAACTTAATTACGGACCTAGTTGTACAGACTATATTGTTGCGATAGATCTTAATCAAACTCACCACTTTTTCAAAATTAATTTATTTTACTTGTCAACATTTTCAAACACCACTTCGTATAGCTACATTCTCTATGGATATTACACACTAGCATCTAGAAGTTACTTAATGTTCATAATATTTGGCCCATACTGTAAGAAATATGCCATGGCATTTAACATTAATTGTATGTATAATGTAATCTTTTGGTGTTATCGAAATGAATGAGTATGATTATGATATGACTAAAGTTTTAATTTTAATATCGACTCCATAATTTTCTTTCATCTTACCGTGCGATGAAAAATCCGAGCCCTGATTCAGACATTGCATTAGGCTCTTCTACGACTATGGTGGCCCGTTTGTGACCAGTTTACGTGAGTTGACAACACCTTGATGTGTACGGCGTTTTTTAACGCATTTACTGCCACCGATGCATATATGCACTGTCATACAAGTTTGTTCCTAGACTACGCCCCCTGGCAGTGAAAGCGTTGACTTATTAAACTGATATTTAAATTATTGAGACAGGTACAGGGGACAGGGTATCTGACGCTTTCGTTTTAAGGCTCCTTCTATGCCATTAGTTGATATTCTATGGTTTTCACAGTGTGGAATGTCTGCCCTACTATGTATTTTTTTTATAATCTTTCACAGCACAAAATGGCGTCAATTAGGTACTAGTTATAATATTTTTATTCAAGAAAACCCGGGCCATTACTTAATTTTACGCACATAGCTGCTATTTCTGATAATGCCCCAAGGCTAGCTTCGTTTTTCTATGAAACACGAGTGACAAATATACTGTCAGGTGCGAGTGTGAGTGAGACAGAGACAGCTAGCCGAAAGATATTAAGATAATAGAAGCACTGTATGTGCATTGATGCAACCGTGTAAAAAGTGCATTTGACTGACGGCTGAAAATACTATAAACATTGTAGGAAGAGAGGGCATAATAGAGAGATCTCTCTCCAGGCGAATGTTATGCCTGGGGACCGAAGTCCATTTGGATGAAGTTTTTTTTTGTTGAGGGGACCTACGTAGTTAGCCTCTGATAGCTTTGACTACTTCACCGGAGAGAGGGCGAACTCCTGATGGGAGTCCACGCGGTAAAAGGTTTTTACACTAACATGCCTAAGGGCGCCCCTATTGGGCCGACCTCGGTCCTAGGACGATAGGGGAGAATTTCAATCGAATTGGTTTTTTGCTACCAACGCTTCGGAAATTTTACGTTAGACCAGACTGAGAAGAAGCGTCGAAAGAAACTCCATCTGGGTGTCGATTTTGTGAGTTAACCGGTACCGGTACCGGTGCAAAGTGGAGTCGCCCACGTGTAGGGTGAGCCGGGGGACGCCGACGCCTGCGACGCGGATGAAGTTGGAAGTGCTAGGTATATAAGTCAACCGACTGAAGAAACTTCGTTAGCGCGATGTAGCGCACTGTCAGATTTAGTTGCGCTGTCTGTCGTTGGCGGTGCTGTCGCGTTGGTTGTTACAAGTTGCCACTAGATGTCGCGGGAAACAGCTATATTAAATATAAGTAAGTCTATATTGACTGCCATCATTATTTTTAGTCATAATGTGTATTAAGTCATAATTATCGCTATTTATAAAAAAAAATATTAAGAAGCTGTTACTTACTCAGGATTTTTATAAATCTAACGTAACCTAACCTAACCTTGTCTACACGTTAGATATTAAAGAAATTCTGAAAAGTTAAAGGTTTCAGTGATATAAAAAGTTATGACTATCAATAATTAGGTCAAGAATGACATTATGACCAAAAAAATTATGGGAAACAACGGGCTCCGAAGATAAATATTTACTAGCTTTTGCGCTCAAGTCCGTCCGCGAAGAAGTCTTTTATCTCTATTCCCTCGGGAACGGATAAATTTATTCCAGATTAAAATATTATTTATGCGCCAAATTATCTAGATCTGTTCCGCCGTTCTGGCGTGATTGAGTAACAAACATCCAAACTTCCGGATTCAGAATATTAGTAAGATAAGATATTTTCCAAGATAAAGTCGCGGGCAGCAGGTACTAAATATTAATTAATATCCCGTTATAAAACAAACAGTCTAGAGTCAATAAAATATTGTACCAGGAGTTCAGGATCGGCAAGTATGGAGCATGAATCAAATACTTGAACGAAATAGCAATTTTATGAATTGCACAACATGACCAAACGGATATCGGCTTACCTAATAACGTTTCGTTTACCACAGCGGCATAAGTTTCCCAAACAACCGATTGACCTTGCCATCCAATATTAGATGCAACCGTGAACACCGACTAGTTTGTCATGAAACGCTCCTCACATAATCAGCGTCTAATAAATTCAACCAAACTCCGGGAACCACGAAAATAACTGGCTGGTAGCTTGATCTTCATACCAAACCTTCTGACAGAGAAATAAACTGTACGTCATTCACGTAACGTCTGCCGAATGTCAGGAAAACTCACGTCGCAGGTCAGATTTTGATAAAAAAATATAACAAATAAAAAACGGAAAAGAAACATGTGAAGTTACAGTGTCTTTATAAGCGTCGGAGGACTCCTTGGGGTGATGTTGAGAAGTGCTTTTGTCACTGCTTTCCTCAGCATTCCGACTCCAGTGGTCGCCTTTGCTGGACTAAAGAACTGGTCTAGAAAGGCGCTCTATCAAAAGATCGACCTTTGCACACAAGCTTGTTATAGCCAGATTATCCCGGGCTTGTACCTCAGCAATGCTCGAGCAGCAGGGGACCGTGACGTCCTTCGACAGCTTAACATCTCCCATGTCCTCACCATTGAAGCGCATCGGTTGCCAAAATCAACTTTCATTGATTCCAACATTACCACTCTCTTCATTAGGGCCAATGACTCTCCTACAACCAATCTCCTGCCCTACTTCCCTATGGCCAACGCCTTCATTGAAGAAGGGCTGCAAGAAGGCAACGTCCTTGTCCACTGCCATTTCGGCGTATCCAGATCCGCCACTCTCGTTATCGCGTTTCTGATGGAGAAGTACAAGTTGACCTACGAGCAGGCCTTGGAGTTCGTGAAGGCTCGGCGGAACTTCGTCAACCCGAACCCGGGCTTCGTGAACCAGCTCAAGGAGTACCACAGACTGAACTACGAGGTTAACGGCTACCACAGATTCGAAGCCTTTGTGACGGTGACAGCTAGAAAGCACAGATACAAAATAGCTTCATTTGCCGCAGTGGCGGTGGGCATTCTTGTTCCCTTGGCGGTGTTGGTGGGCTGACAGGCCCCAATGTGCTAAATAAAATGATTCAAATGATACACGTGTGTTTATTGTGATTTAAGTAACAGTGCGTTAATAAAGCTATTTTTGTTGTAAAACTTTTTATGAATTCTGTACATTTTGAAATATAAAAAGCGATATCCATTCGTTTCTCTTTAACTTTCTTGGGTCTTTATTCGACAATAGGTGATATTACTACTACTTTCATTACGAGTTTATTTTAATAAAGATCTTGTTTAGTTTATTAAATTTACATAGTTTGTCATCATTAAAAAAAAATCTTTTAAAAATGTAAAAACGGTGTTTTTTATTTGTTCTTTTACATGAACTAATGAACAACATCAAATCTTGATTAGTCCAAGAGTGCAAAGATGAACTGAATGTCCAGCGTAACGCTGGCGTGGTAGCCGAAGCATGCTGGTGCGGTGGGAAACGAGAAGACAGATGATTTAACCAGAGCAGGAGTCTCCTCTATCTTTAGTTTTCTTGTCATCATTATTTCTGATATCTTGTCGCATAGGTATTTGTATATATTTTAATGTATATACTATGTAATACATGTATTTATTTATTTATATGTATTTACGTATTATATTGTATTGAAATTCATTAATAGTTAAACATTTTTTCAGTTTTAAAAGTTTAGATGGTCTTTTGATTGCACCTACCTAGAGGCATTCCATCTTAGTCCTCTGGGTTGGCAAATTTGTAGTCTTAGGATCATGTGTTTCAATTCCTCTTACCATCAGGTGGCCTTTGTGCTCGTGTGCATTCTCCTAGCCATTAAAAAACTACCTAAAACCTTTTCATTTCGGTTCCATTTGACGACACGTTGGCCTAGTTGGGTGTGACCCTGCCTCCGAAGCCAGCGGTCCGGGTTCAAATCCCGGTAAGGGCAGATATTTGTGTGATGAGCACGAGTATTTGTTCGTGAGTCTTAGATGTTTTATATGTATTTAAGTATTTATTTCTCTATCTAAGTATGTTTATCGTTATCTAATACCAGTACAAGCCCAGATCTTAGTTTGGGACTAGGTCAATTTATGTAACATTGTCCCGTGACATTTATTTTACTTATCTTTATTTATTTATTTACATTAACCGGTTTTTGGAGGAAACTTTATAGACTTAAATTTAATTTTGAATTAACCGGTAACGAGCTAAAAAAACCCGGTTAATCTATACACACCTCACGCGCAATAAACAAGCGCCGCTTAGTGTTTTTATTTAGTACAAACCGTTTGGTTTCTCGACTCATCGCCAGTGGATCAAACCGGTTAATTAAGGTTAAAATAACGTTCTCAAAACGTTCGCGTTCCCTAGAAAAGTTCGGAGTAAAACCGAAATAAACCGCGTTCCCTAGAAAAGTTCGGAGTAAAACCGAAATAAACCGGTATTAACTGGTAAGTATTTTTTAAACCGGTTCCGAGCCCTGAGATCAGCTAAGTCAACGTAAAACAAAGCCCGTTACATCACTTCGACAATATCAAATGTAGGCCTCTGATATGTTTCAAGTTGTCTCCGCTTTGAGACGAGTTATTTCTGGAACATTTAACTTCCATCAGGCTCTACAAGATATATCGCGAGATAAATCACGAGACGAGCGGGGCTCTTGGCAGTTTGGCACCCACTCGTGCGCATATCGCAGGAAGTGCATAATTAATCCGCTACGGAGATCACTGAAATCGAGTGTGACATAATAATGCCCGGTGTTATTAAAAATATACTTGCAAAAATAGAACTGGCTTCCTATTCTTCGCGGTAAAACAGTATTGCTTTTGCCATGACATGATATCGTATTGTTTTTAAATCGGCCGCCATTACTGTCGAATAAATATGAGCTATAAAATGACAAAAGCAATTAACTTATCCCTTAATCATAATCAATCATCGGGCAGAGGCCATATAAATATATGGCCACAAATATATAACCACATTACAATAAGCTGAAATTAAACTTTACTACCTACGTTTTATGATGCAATTTCAATTGTATTTTACTCAAATATAACATTATTACTCTTTAGAGACTTGCGATTCCATCACTGTATTTAATTTTGGTCTAGATTTTTTACTTCTACGGGGCCCTATTAAGGGTTAGATTGTGTCATTGAGTAAAATCTTATATGTGGTTCCAGCATTATCAACAAGTTTTTTAGGGTATTTCTGTAGCTCTGCAAAAATTAGCGCTTTAAAACTTAATATTTCATGAACGGATTCCTTAATCGAAAAATCGATTTTTCGTATTTGTACGTGTAGTGGAGGTTCACAAAAAACATATTTTTTTAAAGATTTTATTTTACCACTTTGTTGGCGTGACTTAAAAAGCTAAATCTAAAAAAACGAGCCCTGTGGCATTGTGCCGAAGATTCTGGCGTCTCTTCTGACTCCAGTGACGTTAATGAGCCTCTTCGAAATCTCTTTAATGAGGGTTAGAGCGTTAGGACCCCACGGACCAAGGATGTGACTCCGAATATTCTCGTGAGACCCAGTGTGCTGTAAGAGGTACATAATCAAGGCAATTTAGTTTAAACATTATTTCCTTGAGTATAAAGTTCATTTTTATTTATTTCTAAATTGAAAATGGGATTTAAGGGCAAAGGTAATTGAACTTTATTTCCTTGGTGGTAGATTCTAATTCCCTCTTACCAAAATCTCCCTGTTTGTAGTATGGTGGGCCCAAATATAAAAAATCTGAAAGTCTGTCTGTGTAGTCTGTTTGTTACGCTTTCACGGATAAACCGCTGCACCAATTCAGATGAGATTCACTATTGAGATAGTTTGAGTCCCGGAGAAGTACATAGGGTACTTTTTAACGTAAAAAACTGAATGGTTCCGCAAAAACAGAAATATCTAGTTTTATATAAGGTGATCAGTAATGGCGCCACACTGTAGGAAAATAACATGTTTGAGCAGACTCAGCTAAGCATGACCAACACCAATGATACGGGATCATTCTAGGCGGCGAAATATTGTTCCATACTTTGATGGTGGCATGGCGGGTGGAAGGGTCGGAAGGGGCGCACTTTTTTCTATCAAATCGGAGAAATACTGGAAAAGGGCCAAATCTTAAAGTACCCGAAACCAACGTGCATGCATGACTTGATGTATGAATGTGGAAGAAGCGAAAGAGATTGGTCAGGATCGTAGCAGGTGGAAAGAAGTGGTCTTTGCCTACCCCTCTGGGACACAGGCGTGATGAAAGAGGTGCCTTCGTTCTGTTTTCGGCTTAAGCCAAACTGACTCGTGTAGACCAATATTTATCAAAAATAATATCCTCACTTTTCCTGCTTTATATATATTCTTAAAGTAAATATGCATATGTTTACTTTAAGAAACCCTACAAAAAAACTACGCTCCAATTACGGGCATGACATAGTATGTGTTCCCTCTAAATCTGCGCTCCTTACAAAAAACATAATATGTGTGAGCATTAAACTTAATAATAAGCTGCCTGTAGAACTCAAACAGTTACCACCTTTACCTTTTACGGGAAAGTTGTTGGATTGGCTGGTAAAAAACTTTTACAGCATAGTTAATACTCCTATTGACAAAATCGTGTATCAGAAATTGTATCATAAGACTATCTAATCAACTAATATATTATTGTCTAATTTCAAATAAATTAAGACTTTAACATGCATATTAACATGTAGACTAGAATTTTATTAGACCTAAGACTGATAATATTGTACACCTCTGTGAGGTAGGATATGGAGGACTGTTCATATTTATAAGATCCTCTGTAGGGGAAGATGGGGTGGCTTCGTACACAGGGAGCATTCGTACAGTGGTCATATCTTGACTATCCAACATGCTGAAGCGATCATATTTGTATGCGTCACTGCCGCTCATATGCATAGGCTACCCCTGCAGATTTCGCCGGAAATAATTAATATGTGTTTTCGCGACCCGAAACTAATTTTTGGTTCTCCTTTGAATACTTCCATCTCTAATAAGTTTTACTCATATTTGAAAAAATATTTTTGTATACTTTGTAATTAGATGCTTGACATTAATTTGTAAACAATGGTTTTGGGATTACTTTAACGGTTTTTTTTCTTTCTTATTTCTTTTCTGATCGTTCTGGTTGGGGTGCCTTCGTACAGTCAAAATGTATGTAATTTCATACTGTGTACGAATGCACCCCGTGTAAGTTAAAAAAATGCATATCAATAATAATTATAATTACAAAACCAGGTGAGTAAGATATGCCTGAAAGGTGACTGAAACAGGTGAGATAGCTGAAAATCCAATGAATTCTGGGGAAAAACGAATAGTGTACGAAGCCACCCCACGTGTGGGGTGCATTCGTACGATTCCCACTTTTTGGGAAAACGATTATATTTTGGCGCAGTTGCTTTGTATCCAAACTGAAATACACAATTATTATAGCCAAATAAGTGAGTGATACAGTAGCATTCATCTCATTTTAAAACAGCGGTTAGTTTTTTTTTAACAATTCTTAAAGTAAAAAGTGTACGAAGCCATCTTCCCCTAGAACCCATAACCGTACAATAAATATTTTGATTTGATTTGATTTGATTAATGTATGTATGTATTTTCATGGCGGCATACTTACAACTTCCCCTATGACTCGAGAATACTAGACGTGGCACGCTCTGCTCGACCACATTAGTATAGTTGGCTGACTATAAACCGTTGCTATGCAGTCTTAAACCAGTGATCCGAGCAATTGACTAATCATTCCTTTCAATAGCGATCTGTCTACATCGGAGTCGGTTTCATCTTGTTTTATCAGAGGCATTATTAATGGGTACGCGAACGCTAAGACAACGCCATCCAATATCTCATTTATTGTCCACAAGTATATTAAGATGTATTCCATTTTAGTCTTCAGGAATGGCAACGCATTTGCAGGCTTAGGATTGCAGTGTTGATAATGCTTGGTTGTTCGGATAAAATGGATTTTTACAAGGTTTTGTTTTATAAAATTTGACCACCTCAAATTTTGAACTAGTAAATGGAATGGGCTGAAATTTAAACCGCCAATGTAAACCCGATGACTTTGCAATATGGTATCTAAGATCTGATCTGATGATGGAGTCGGAAGGTGGCGTCAGGATCTCCGCTATACTTAACGTAGACCCACCGTGTTTGGACTCATTAGTTTGGTCTCGATAAGCAGGTAATGCAGATAATGACTGCACAAAAAAGTACAGTCGGCAACAAAAACTAGTCCCAAAAATGAAATTTTTGGCAGAAACTTATTTCTTACCAACTGCCGACAAACGTATTCCAAAATAACTGGGTCGCAGCCAAAGTCTATGAAATACCGAAACGTTTTTACTTCTTCAACAAAAGCTTTGCTTTTTTATAACCAGCAAAATATAATTTGTTTACTCTTATAAAGCGAGAGTGAGTGGAGATGTCAGTAGGGGACGTCCTAGACGGACGTAAAGTGACCAGATTCGCGAGGTACTGAATAAGGACCGAATCAAAAGCACCCGAAACCGACGTACGTGCATGAAGAGATTGATGAATGTGGAGGAAGCGAAGGTTGTATGTTTGGATCGGTGCACCTGGCGTTCCATAGTCTCTGCCTACCCCATTGGGAGACAGGCGTGAAGATATGTATGTATGTATGTACTCTTATAACTAATGTACATATTCAAATGTACTTTTTTTTTCCGTACCACCACTTTGTTTGTTGTTTGGCGGCCATTAATTGGCGGTTATTTTGGTGGAGCTAAATATACAGGGAGCGCAGGTGCGCGAGAGTTGCTAAAACTATATATTCCGGGGGAAGGGCGCGAGATGCTTGCGAAAGAATTATGCTTCCTGTTTTTCTGGTTCAGGATCATTCAAGGGCGGAATAGGGAATCAAAATTAAATAGAAGAAACGGAATTGGGATGTTAGTTATTTTAGTAATCGTTCCAGACTCAGAGACCTCGTCGTGTTGTTCTGATAGTCATTATTTTTAATTTAATGTGATTGTTCGTAATGGGAATGAAGGCTTGTAGTACCAACTCTTAGGCGATGGGCTTGCAACCTGTCTCTAATACACTGGTAAACATCTTGGCTGGTTTGTGCGAAATGTGATTACAGAATTATCAAGAAGTCTTTTAAGAGTTGTTGGTATTCCTGTTAAGCTCTGCCTAACCCACTCTGGAAAAGAAATTCAAAATTCAAGATGTTTAGTCAGTAAATAGACAAGACCATCATTTTGGAGAAGAGCGCCAGCAGAAGGTCATTATTTCAATCACAAAGTGCAATAATACTTAATGAAGGCGTGATGTTATTAATAAGAATTATTACTTCATTACCTTGTAATGTTGCTTTTAAATGTTACTGTGTTTTATAATTGAAAAGATTACCTTCTGCTGGAGTTACTTGCGGCCGCTTCTTCTCCGCAATGATAAAACAAACCACCATCACTGTACCTACGAGTTTGTTCAAAGGTGAGTACGAATTAGAACAGCCTCGGGTTGAGGCTCACCTATTTTGCTCAAATTCGTACGCGCTCAAGTGCTGTGCGCGAGCACCGGGCGAGCGGCACGGGGCGAGTCGCCGATAGTCGGACTTTTGACCGTGCTCAAAGGCCCCTCGGTGTGCCTGCCTCGCATAATTTGGACGTGTATCCGAGCGTGCCGCGGGCAGAATAACCAGTTCTAACTTGCCTGTGGGCGAGGCGCGTACAAATTTGATAAAGTTGCTGAAACGTTCCACCACAGGTCCGATTTCTTCTTCTTTTTGTTAATAATTCGGTGAATTATGTATGATAAACGCAGCCGCGGCTGTCATCGTGTCCGACGCCATTTTGAACGACGCACAATGTCGGCTTGCGTCGAGCACGCTGCCTCACCCGCGCATGTTTATGTGCAACAATTTGGCTCGCCAGGAGCTCGCCGCACGGGGCGATTAAATAGAATAAAGATTCTGATTCTGATTCTGAACACTGCCCTGCTAACACAAAAGGCAGTAGGTATCTCAGACAAAACTCCTGTAGCAAATGCAACCTTATTACCAACGTGATAGGATTGAATCTGCTTTGACTATCGAATTTGAGATACTGCTTATTGGCTTAGGAGGGCAGAACAAGTTAAGTGCAGAACAAGCAAAACCGATGGAATATTCAATATTGCCTTTGACTGTCGAATTACTTTTAACTCGGCAGCCATTACTGTTTCTTGGTAGGAAGTCTGGATGCAGGCCGCATTGGGTCGTTCTCGATGGAGATCTACGAGGAAGGCCTATGTTCAGCTGTGGACGACTATATATAAGAGTGCAGAGTATAGTTCTTGCTAAAACTAGCCGTACACACACTGGTCTTCAACGACACCAACAGCTGGAGACCATGATCGTAGATTATACGCAACAGTGTACGACCAAAATATTTTAGCTTATAGAACTGTCTGTTTTTGGCACACTGAATCCCAATAAGACTCTGAATATCAACTATATGGATGTTTTCCTTCATCGCTCCTTCTATACCTTTAGTTCTTATTCTATGGCTAATAATTATGTTTAACTAGTAATCGAGCGCGAGACGGATGGTGTTGTACCAAGAAACTTATAATATAATGACACTGGAGATTGCACGGCGAACAACACCTTGAAGCCAAGAAAAGTGACCTTGAAGGACGTCGCTTATGTTTTCTGTCCCTTTCTTTTCATACTAAAGAAAGAAACCAAAAACATAAGCGACGTCATTCAAGGTCACTTTTCTTGGCTTCAAGGCGTTGTTCGCCGTGCAATCTCCAGTGCCATTAATAAGTTTGAAAGAGAGAAAGTAATGCCGCCATTTTGATGATTTTTAGCAGGTATATACACCTTACTTGCCTGTGCCCAAGAACCAATGATTCTACTCAGTCGTGATAGTTTTCCTTTCAAATTCTTAACAAATTTAATATTAGCACTTTAAAGTTTCACTAAATACTCGTAGTTTCATAATCTACAATTTGTTTTTACAAAGCCGCTACGTTTTTGACAGACCTGTTCAACGACTCCCCACACCAACGAGTAAACGAGTAAACGAGAAAATAAAAAAAACACCCACTTTACGTTTGGGGAGGTACGCTAAAAAAATGTTTTTTCATGATTTTATTTTATCACTTGGTCGGCGTGACAAGGAACAGCTTTCTGGTACTAAGATTCTCTGTGATAAGTTGGGGACAGACAGACAGACAGACGGACAGACTGACGGTCATGGCGAAACTATTAAGGGCTCCTAGTTTGACTACGGAACCTTAAAAAGCATACTATTATCAAGCATTTGCTCTAAAGTCCCCAGTGTCAAGATCAGATCTTGGCTCTCTCTGGCTAATGATTATGTAAGGGCTGTCCCCTTATCTTATAGATACTTTATTGACACCGGCTGTTGGCAACAAAACCTAAATAATATGTCTATTTCGATGATGCGCGTGAGTCGACTGAGGAATGCGCGCGCTATTTTCGGGAGTTCGTTTTGGTACAATAATTACTTGTTGTCCAGTTTACGCCAGATTACATGGTCGAGGTAGCTTTAAACTACATACTAAAGGTACCTTCCCTTAGATTTATTTACATACATACATACATACATACATACATACATACATAACATCACGCTTTCATTCCCAGAGTGGGGTAGGCAGAGAAATACCAACAAGACTGTGCATATTTATTTATTTATTTAGTGGTGGTAGGTAGGGACCTACACTGCACAGGGGTGCAGGGTCGGTCCGGATCGCTACCATCATCTTATTCATTACCCACCCGCCAAGCAACAGTGTTCGCATTGTTGTGTTCCGGTGTGGGGATAAGACAACTGGTGAAATTATTAGCATAGAGGAATTCCATCTTAGTCCTCAGGGTTGGTAAAGCATTTGAGGTCTGTGGATTATAGTCTTGAGAATTCAAATGTCTATGGGTCTCAGATTCCACTTACCATCAGGTGGCCTGAGTGCTCGTGTGCCTTCTCCTTAACATAAAAAAATAAAAAATAAACATAACATCACGCCTTCATTTCCAGAGTGGGGTAGGCAGAGCTACAGAAATACCAACAAACCCAAAAAGACTTCTTGATTCTATAACCATATTTTGCACTAGTAGGCTAAGATGTTTAGTGTATTAGTGACAGGTTGCAAGCCCATCGCCCAATATTATTTCAAACCCTTATTCCCTTAGTCGCCTCTTACGACATCCACGGGAAGACACGGAGTGGTACCTACCATTCCAACCCGGCAACCACACGGGTTAATTTATTTTATTTTATTTTATTTCTATGGCAACGAGAAGGCACACGAGCACTTAGGCCATCTGATGGTAAGTGGAATTTGAGACCGACAGATATTTCATTTCTCAAGACTACAATCCTAAGACCACAAATTCGTTGCCAACCCTGAGGACTAAGATGGAATGCCTTTATGCTAATAATTTCACTGAATGTTCCGTTTGATTTAAATTACGTAGCAAAAAACCTATGGAGCCACATTCTATTATTTATTACCTATATTATAAATGTGTATAATTCAAGGCACGTAAGTAAAAACCAACATGGCCGCTACTGCGCAGGAAGGTAGTTTCGACTGTACTCCCAGGCGAAAGCGACGCGTGCGCGGGGTGGCGGAGGTGAGAAGCGACTCCCGCCCCGCTCTCACCACAGATGAGACCCTAAAATCGACTTCTGCGCAGTTTTTACTTACATGCCGCGCATTATAAGTAACTGTGGTCGTCTGTTTGTTATGCTTTCACGGCTAACCACTGAACTGTTTTAGATGTAATTCGGTATGGAGATAATTTGAGTTCCGGGGAAGGATATAGGATTTAGTTTTTATCCTGTAAAATCGTACAGTTCCCGAGGGAGCAACGATAAACGTCTACTACGTGGGTGGAGTCACGGGCAAAAGCTATTATTTATATTTGTGTAATGCAATAATTCATCATTGAAGATTGAAGTAATTAAATATGTTAGGATTTGAAATTGTTCGAAAGAATAGCCATGGCGCTAAATATTGCTTAATTATCATATTACCACACATTTTGAATACATAAAATGCCCACTAGATTAAATTTGAACATTTCCATCATTTTTTATTTTAAAAACAAATAGAAATTGGCCGTTCTATGCCCTGAATGTCAGTGTAGAAACCCGGAATAATTTTGAAAAATTTAAATCTAACAAACTATCATACGAAATTTCATCTAAATTGGTTCAGCGGTTTATCAGTAAAACACAAACAGACAGACAGAGTTACTCCCGCATTTATAACATTACTATGGATGTAAATAAAATGCGCATTCAAACATTGAACACGAAATCAGACGCAAAGAAACCGGGTTAAAAATAAATACCGCGAGTTCAAGATAGGATGTTTTATTTAATAATTTCATAAAAATATTGTTCACAGGTGTTCACGGCGCGCCGAACAGAAAAACAATAAGTTATTACGAAATACAATTGATTATCTACTAAGTTTATTTGTGCGGTCATTTTGCTGCATTTAAATAATAAAAATTAACAAACTTACGAAAATAACCCAACTAATTCTAGTAATCTCATAATAGAACTAAAAAACTAAGAGATTCAACGTCTCAGCTGAGACATATTGCTTTAGTACTACAAACTAACAATTACAGTGTCTATGTTTACTTAAAATTAAGTAGTTAGCCTTATTTAAAACTTCAACATGCGGTAAAATTTCTAAAAAAATGCTTTGTACAAATTTCATTCTATTTAATTGTAAACTTATTCATTCATTTCATTATATTTATAATCTAATAATCTCAAAGGTTTTTATGAAAAGACAATTTTGTTGCTTCTCAATTCATCGACTTCTAGAGTCTGCATGTTTATAGCATAAACTGTTTTTCTACATTACTATATTTAAACACATATTCAGCAGTAAGGCACACAGTTGTCATAAATTCCCTTGTTACAGATCCTAAAATGCTATGTACAGCTTATGTACAGTCTAAATATCTTAAATAAAAAATACTACATTTTAAAATATCGTTCATTTTAATTCCCATGTATTGTACTTACATAAGATGGAAGACATCTTCAACAAAGTTTACATTATGTACAATAGTTTCTATGCTTGTCTTTTACTTGTCAAAATCTTTTACACTAGTGTACTTGAAATCGTTTCAACCTAAATTTAGAAATTTATAATTAATCAGTCTACATTGCATATAAGTTCATATAACAACCATAGTTTACTGCACCATAATCAGATCTAATTTAGACTTTAACGTGAACACAACAACAATATCTAAAGTCAAAAATTACAACTACTGGATCATCTGGAGGTACTGGTTTTCTTCATAGAACGAAGACAAGGAAGTCTGGAGATCGTTGACAACCATGTTGTCACCCCCTTGTAAGGGGTGTGTACTACTGGAGACCATTTCTGAACTCTTCCAGTTCTCGCAGCTTTCTACATACTCTAGCGTCCTCCGATAAGTCTCTTGTCGCATCGTACTGTTTTGATTTTTCTTCCTAGCGTTAGACGCTTCGATCTGGGACTGCGATATATCATAAACCTGGACATCACTCGGCTGGTTGTTCTGACTTCTCAAACTGTTCATGCTGCAGTCAGTTTGCTGTTCCCCATTCTTCAACTGATTGCAATTCAGCGGCGGTCTGACACCGTTCACTGGCTTCTGACTCCCCGTGGACATGTTCACTGAATTCTGTGATTTCTGCATGTTGTGTTTGTTGAATTGGTTCCCTGGGTAGTCCCATTGTATGTATGGTCTCTGGTGATTGTAATATTGGTTGTTATTCATCATGGCTTGGTTGTATTGATGATTGTTTTTTGGAGGCGGCGGCCCCATGACATTGGCAGCATTGACAACAGAATTGTAGGGAGGAGGTTGGGGATATTGTATGTTTTGGTTGTATTGGTTGTTTTGCATCGGTGGACACTGGTTTTGCTGTTCGCAGTAGTTATTTAAAGTTCCTCTTGCCATGTTACCGCTGTTATCGACACTCATTATGGAAGACCTCGACATTTGCATTTGATGCATTTGGTTATTCTGATTTGGATAGTTCATTTGCTGTTGGTAGTTCGGTGGCATCATCTGGTTATTATAGACCATATTTGGCTGGTTCTGGTTCATTTGATGCATTGCAGGCATTTGGTTCTGATTAAATTGTTGCATCTGATATTGCTGCATATTCTGCTGTCGCATTGCATTGTTTTGCTGATTTTGCTGATTTTGCTGAACGGGATAATTAGGAACTTGGTTGTATTGATTTTGATACTGGTTTTGCATGTTATTGTAGTTTTTGTTTATTGGTTTAGGATTACAATTTTGACGATTCTGTGGATAGTTTGGAGGCATCCCTTGCATGTGAGGTTGGTTCATGTTCATATTCATCATCATGTTTTGGTTTTGATTTTGAGGTGGGTTCATTGTCATATTAGGCATGTTTTGTATCATTGGGCTCGTCATACCTTGACCCATCGGACTTTGTAAACTGGGATGCATAGGACTCGGCATGCCATGGCTCATGGGACTGGCCATGTTCTGGTTCATAGGGCTTGTCATGTTAACTGCTGGACTTGCCATGTTTTGAGACATGGGGCTCCCCATGTTATTGTGTCTTGGACTCATCATCATCTGGTTTGGCATCTGTGGACTCATGAGGCTCTGCATACTTTGCGGACTCATCGCATTGTGTTGCGGGGACATAACACTCATAACGCTCTGAGGGCTCATAACGTTGTAGACGCTTGGTGGACTCATGACATTGTGTGGCATGTTGTGAGGACTCATCACGCTTTGAGGACTCATAGCGCTGTGAGGTAAGCTTTGCGGACTCAACATATTAAGCGCCATGTTCTGCGGACTCATAACCGTCTGCGTACTCATAACTATCGTCTTGGGACTCATCGCTGGGTTCTGTTTCTGAGGTAGATGATTATTAACTCTCATCCTGTTTGGCTCCGGTTGATTCGCCGCCATACTTTGCAAAGATTGCAAAGGATTAGTTGGTGCATTGTTTGTCGGTGGTTTCTTATATTCTTCGCATTGTTCATTGCTTACTTCGGGTATGACTTGTTCTTGTAGATTTTTGTCATCGGATGACTTCGTGGCTAGTAAAGAGCCACTGTTACCTGACATGCTAACATCTAACGACCTTAAATCGACTGGAATATCACTTATATTGAGATCGCTACCTATGGCACCTAGATTTTTTAGTAGAGAATCGTCACTGGTTGCTACTTCACTGAGTTTGTCACTAGAATTATTAGTGTTCTCGCGGGCATTGTCTTTGGTTGCACTGTCTTTGTCCTTGTCTTCTGGGTCTGGGTTGGCGGAGTCTGTCTTGGCTGGTGCTACCGTGTCGGTTCCCAATATTGATTGGTTAAGATATTGCATCATTTCGTCTGGTATCACCAGCTTGTTCTCCACCATTTCTCCTTCCGCGACCTTAAATAAACAAAAAATAATTAATATCCAATAAAATTGAGAAATTGAAAAGAAGCATTATATTCCTTTGTAAAATATTAAATTGAATGCCAACCGTTCGATAATAATGCATTCAGTGTCCATGATTATCGTCAGAAGTAAATAATAATAATAAAACAGCTAATAATAGTGTTTACGCTCCTGTCCAAAATAATTTTAACAAATCGCTTTAATCTAGTTAGTAATTTATCCTGGAAGGTATCTTATGACTAGTTATGACATTATGGTTACTATCAGGTAGCATGTGGGCGTTTTCCAAAAAAAGTGTATATCGTTAAGGACAAAATTAAGAAATGTAACTTTTCCGTTTCGTTTACATGCGTGACGAAATGGAAAGGTTAAAGTTTTTTAATTTTTGTCCTTAACGATGTACATTTCTTTTTTAAACCGCCCATGTGCTCTCGTTTGCCTTTTCCAAAATATATTGTTTGTCTTGTTTATACCTGTTCTAGATTGACCTCCTGGTTGGGATGGTGCACCTGCGCGGTGGTGACCACCACAGTGCTGGTAGAGTTGGATCGCGACTCCTTGTACACCGGTTCGTGCTCGTCCTCTGTCTTGAACGGGAATGGGGCGTCTCCCTGGAGGGACAACAGTGGAATTAGAGAGCACTAAGTAGGAAAATAGAGTTAACTTGGACTTCAATGCAGGCATACTTCTTCAAAATATTAATATCATTAGCAACTATGAAGAACTCCTATCAGTTCTAGGCTTTAGTAGAGGGATAGCGCTATGGTAGTTTCATACGACGGCTCGCTAGCCTAGTTGGTAGTGACTCTTCCTTCTGAAAGCTAGAGATCCTGGGTTCAAATCCCGTTAAGGGCAAATATTTGTGTGATGAGCACGAGTATTTGTTCCTGAGTCTTAGATATTTTCTATATATTTATGTATATATTTCTCTAGTACAAGCCTAGAGCTTAGTTTGGGACTAGTTCAATTTGTGTGACATTGTCCTGTGATTTATTTATTTATTATATATTTATATATCCTACTATGTATCTGTCTGGATTACACCAGATTTATTAACCTTATAAATTCGGTCTCAGTACTTATTTGTTAATGCAGTTTCAAAAATTATAAAAAATAGGCAACTTTGGATCTTTATGACTGTGTCGTGAACCGAAAAGAAACTAATAAAAATATTAAAAAAACACACTATTTAACTTAGGAACACAAACTTCCAAACATCCACAAAAATCGGTAATGATGAAGAATTGACTTTCCGGAAGGGGTGGCCATGCATTTAATTACTAAAAAAAGGGTACTTCTAAGGGGTGCCCGTTGAAGTGCATAAAATTGTTTGACCGATGTTTGGTTGAAAATATTTTTGTCTAACACCCTTTCATGCTGAAATGTCAGGAATCATAAATATCTATTATTATTCTATTATATTATTATTGTTAATTTGAATTTGTACGCCGAAAGGCAAAACATGACGGATATTAATATAGATTTATGACCATTATGTAAACTTACTCATGTTTTTACAAATAAATTATCTCTTATCTCTCTCTCTCTATTGTGTAGATTAACCAATCTAGGAAATAATAAAAAAAAACTAACGTAAGTAACTACTTTGGTTAGTTTTTTTATAACAATTCAAAATAATCAGTTTCAATTGTAAAAACCGCTTTCAACCAAAAAATACATTAGACCAAACAATCACTATGCCAAGCGATATAGACCCAATTTCAAGGGGTAGAAGTGTATCTGACAGGACCATACATGATGAAATAACTTACCACATCATCAGTTCCACAAGGGTACGGCTGGTAGCTCTGGGTCTGGTCACTCAGGTTGGACTGCTCCGAGAGTCTCCTGGCCTCTTCCTTCACCTGCACGTTGGGGTCTAGCTCCAGGGCAAGCTCCTCAGCCCTGACTTCTGAACACGTAACTCCTCGGAGGAGAACCGCCTAAAAACGGAAATAGATCAAAAAAATTAGATACTGCCTAATTTAACGATTAAAGTTTTATGGAATAAATAATTTTACCGGAAGGTAGTGTTAAGAGGCCACATATGCTGTTACGGCCACACAAGAAATTAGGGACGGCTTTAGGGGTTTCGCGCGAAGAACGTGAGATAGAGATAGTTTCCGCGCGTCTTGATTGGAGCGTTAGATTCAAATAATTGCTGTTTACATTAAAACAACATAATTTATTTAAAAATGATGGATTAAAAAATTAATACACTAGTAAACTTCTTGGCCTGCTTGTGCAAAATGTGGTTACAGAATTATCAACAAGTATTTTTAGAGATGTTGGTATTTCTGTAGCTCTGCCTACCCCACTCTGGGAATAAAGGCGTGATGTTATGTATGTGGATTTAACACAAGTTTGCAATTATTAAATCAAAAATGATCGTTAAAGATTGTAGGGTTTCGTAGATTCAACCAAAAACATGCAAAAGAGGTTGTCTAGTTTTAAAAATAAAACTATCGAGAGTTCTGTTTCAATTCGTGTTTTCACGTTTAACAGTCTCATGGAAATATGATCAAGTTTTATGTATCCAAAGAACAGACACACAGGCGTTACTGTTAATGAGATCCAGATCGCTGAACACTACCTAGTGTATCATATTATCATGTGGCCTTACAAGAGAACGAATTATGATCTTCTACTAATTACAGAAGATAACAGGTAAGTCTTACCTGGTTGCCCTGAGATGTCCTGACTGCTTGAACGGCAGCTAGGGCCGAAGAAGGCGCCGGAGCATACCCCACGCATGAAACTTGACTAGATCTGAAAAAAAAACATTTGTTACTAAGTTGTAACTGAGCTTAGGTCAAAAGCCAAGGATGATAGTTTTTTAGAAAAGGTCAGTTTTAAAAGTGGGACTCGTACCGACAGTTACTTAAGCGAGGATGTATAATGTAGTGATATTGCTTTTATTAAGTTCACTTATTTCTCAACAGAATTCAAAGATACAAGTTACCTACATTCACAGAGGTTTCGTTCGGACATTGACTTACCCACTGTTCCGTTTGGCCGAATTTTCATAAGTTCGAAAGTATTTTTTTCTGAAACCGATTGACTTTCCTTGATTGTTATAAAACAACCTACCTTACAAGTTATGTAGGTATATCTCTTTAAACATTTTGAAAAGCTAATGGGTAAAGAGAATAATGATTTTCCACCTTATGAGCATTCGGACAAAGGAAACAGCGGGCAATCGTTTTTAGTGTTTCATATAGGTTACCAGTCACATTACAAGGTATAAAAGTAATAAATAAATAATTATTATTAATAATAGCAAGAATAAAATCATAACAAATCTATGATCAACAGCATTAAATTATAAAATAATGACTAGGAGAACAACACGACGAGGTCTATACGTCATGTTATGCAGCTCCTGAACTATTGGACCAATTTTATTACATAGGGTTTCATAATTCATAACATAATACTGAGTAACGTAAAAATGCCAAAGATGTTTTTAAGTGAAGTGACTAGATCTGATTGATATAAATCCTGGTCCGTACCTGCGGCTGCTGTCCGGGGACAGCTGATCGTACACATTAGTGTGTTGCGGCACGAGCCTCGGCCCGGCGACCGTGGCGGCGCTCGGGGCTCCCGACACCATGGAGGCCTGGCTGCTCTTACGGGAGATATCTGATGACCTGGAATTGTAAGATTAAGACTTAAGTCATCATTATCATTTCAGCCAAAAGACGTCCACTGTTGGACATAGGCCTCCCACCAAGTTTGACACAAGGTCCTGAGCCACTTTAAGCCATTGGAAAAATAGGTGTTGTCATATAAATATGACAAGAAAAGAAGAAAGCTAGCTCCTGAGGCCCATCGTATAGAGTGAAACAACTCCGAAGTGAAATTCTGAAAGAGAAACAATAATAAATGTACGTCAATTCAAACACAAGAAGGTGATCAAAAGTGAAGGGCCACATTCATAGTCAAATGCAGCTTTCGGATCGATCTGTTTTTATAACAGTTCAAATTTTTCCATAATTTACCATCGTATCGTATCGTATCGGTCGTGCTTTAGCTCACTGGGACTTAACAGGTTTTGACCGTTCATAATACGACCCCAGTTTACTACCATAAAGCGCTTTCTTGATTCATGGAAAATTATTAATTGCATCAATTCGGCCTTTTAGGTACTTAGTGCATGATAAGGATTTTTATTACCTGGCGCTATAGAGGCTACTGCCGGAAGAGATCCCGGAGTCCCGTCTCGTATTTGCCACTCCTGGCTTCAACTCCACTCCAACGTTCGTGTTCCCAAGATCCGTTCGACCAGGGGGAGGACCTGAAAAAAGGATAATACTGGTTTAATTTCTAGGTAACTTCTGTTGCCTTGCATTTGAAAAGTATATGTGGTTAAAATCATACATTTAATCCATATCTGGATCCTGTACCAAGACACTGGGACATGTCTAAGTTTAACAGCGCATCCATGCAGAGAAATTAATAAAGGTAAAGGAAGAGAGCTCCATACAAACATCTCATTCCGGGTGGGTGTTGTGCATAGGAAGCGAAGTGCATGAAGATGGAAGTTTGATGACTGCGCTGCCGTAATATTATACCAAAGAAGACGACTAACTGAAATGTAGTAGTCGAAGCATTCTATACTCTATTGGTAACCATATTACATTGAAAATGCTTATACTATTACTATGCAGTTAGCCGCCTGCCCACTGTTGGGGTATGGCAGTGGGAAAATTTCAGTAGCGCGATGATGTGTACTATCAGATTTAGTTGCGCTTACAGACGTAGATGACGCTGCCATAGATGATTGTATTCTGCTTGTGACAAGTTCTAGTTAGATGGCATTAGTGTCGCTACAAAAGCATATGTCTAACACGACTGATAGATGCTCAAGATGGAGATGAACGTACCACCAGGCAGGTCAGGCGGCAACAGGCGAGCAACGCCGACCTTGCCACCGAAGCGCGGCACGTGGTGGTGCGCGCGGGACTCGCCGATGGCCACCATCGCGCGAAGCATCAGTGGGAGTTGTCCCACCTCGCCCACCACGTCTTGTTCCACCTGGAAGGAAAAGCATTTGTATGTTTTTATTACACTGAGTTCATGATCCATTTGGGAGCTGAAAATTACGACTGCATAAATTCAAACTTTTTTTATGGTTGTGAATTGTTACACTTACATCTCCATCTAGCCTGAAGTACGGAGCGCCATTTTCATCACTGAAGCCGCCCAGTCCAGAGCCACCGAAGTCCAGTTCTCCACCACACTGCACTGAGAGCTGAAGCAACATCAAACTAACATTAATATCAGAAGTCACAGGATCATAGTTAATTTAATTTATGGCAAGGTGAAGGGAAAAGGAGCCATAGAACACCTGATGGTAAGTGGGCTCAGATCCCATCGACAATTGCATTCTCAAGATTACAATCACAAGACTGCTCTCCTAAGATCGCAAATGAGTTGCCAACTCTGAGGACACAATAAAACAAATACTGCTACTTAGATTACGTTAGCGATTTGATTGGATCCTGCACTCTAAAAATACTGCCTTTATACCTAAGCAGAAATAAAAGAAGTAGGCTATATGACATCGATTAGTTCCAGTCAAAAATCTGATGCCAAGGTTTTCAAGGATCATTTTAAGGCAAAACAAGACATAATTTTCTGCTGATGTATCATTGCAAAGAGGTTATAAACGTTAAGAAAAAACTAGATACTGATTAATAAATCAATAACTTTATCAGAATGTATGAACATTTGGCCTACCTGGTGCGCAGAAGTATGCAGTCCATGAGGAATAGGAGACGCAGGACTCTCGCTCTTGACAGAAGCTGATGACGTATGTCCTCTAATTCCAATGGGCACCCCTCCCTCCTCTGACCTGGGTGACGAGCCAGCTCCACCGCCACCGGACTCTGCAGAATCGTCTCCACGACTGCACCCTGGAATAGAATAAAAATAAAGGTTGGACATAAAGAAACAAAATGTGCTGATGCTCATGACTAAACAGCTAAAGAGACTTGAGTGAGGTGTGGCTCTTATAAGCCCTTATTACAGAACAATCCCATAAATCTAGCATTTGGCAAAACAACTGAGTTTTCTGCTTGATAATTTGTCTTCCGAGGGGCAAAGTACAGAGTATGTCCAAAAATGATAAACGACATACCTTTATGTTTTTTACTGGCGTAGAACTCGGCTCCATGCACAGTTTTCACGTGCTTCCGTAGAGACGACGGGTCAGTATACCTCTTGGTGCAGCCAGGAGCTTTACAGACGTATGGTTTCTAGAAGCAAACACGCACAATCATAAGGACAGTAAGTTTCTGTAAAGAAATATATTATTGCTATAGACTTTCTTTTTTTTGGTAAAAACATTTACTGCTTATCAATACCAACCTATTGAGTCCAAAATCGGTGAGCTAACGTTAAGTATAGCGGAGATCCTGTCACCACTTTCCGACGCCATCATCAGACCACTGCGATGGTGCCATATTATAGTATCGTCGAAGTTAAGTACGTATACCAAACTTCAGCTCAATCGGTCCCTGGGAAATGGTACAAATCTTCCTTGCAAGTTTTGACCCTAACATACATACTTACATAAATACATACATTGCAAGTTGGTAAAAAGTCTATGAAAAGAAAGAGGAATCTATGCTTGGAATCTTAAGAAAGGATGAACAATCTATAGGGAAGAGACGAAAGTCATCGGAAAATTATTAATTAGCTGACGCCAGAACTTGTCATTTCAGCTAGTCTAACTACGAGTATCCATAGAAATAATCCGGTACTGTTATACGAGACCAGTGTCAAACTAATAGTTCTGTTGTTCTCAAAACAGAAAAGTTCTAACCAGAGAGTAATACTAAATATAATAACTATATAGTTTACCTCATTGCTATGGGTCCTGTTCTGGTGTTTAGCCCGGTCAGAGGCGTTGGAGAAAGCCTTCGCACAGCCAGGATACTCGCAGGTGTAAGGTTTCTCACCGGTGTGGCTCCGGAGATGGGTCTTCAGGTTCTCTAGACGGGAGTAGGCTTTACAGCAGCCTTCGAACTGTAATAGGTTTAAATAATAATTTTAATAATAATAAACTAACTGATAAGCACACATTAAGAGATGTGGCAATAATTAAGATCTAAAAGAAAAATATCTAATTTTATAAGTCTAAGTAGAAAAAATCATTCAAAACACAGATCACCGTCGTGAAGATCGGCGTATATCCAGCAGTGTCCGTGATATATTATGACAATCATGAAGTAAAACATTGTAGGTAAACTGCTTCTTGCGTTAATATGAGACAGTCACATCGTTTAACTTTACTCAATTCCTTTCAAAGCTTCCGCTCTTCAAGAAAATCAAGAGTAAATGGCTCAAATAACTTAACCAATTTTAACACTTCATCTCCTTTCTTTTACACTTGTTGCAAAATATGATACAGTCTGATAGCACTTTAAATGTTTTTCGGGTATGTAATTATCTCTCTCGTTTTCATACACTTTAATAAAAGTCTAGCCGTCTTTAACAAAACCCGAAAGACCTTTGAAAAACTTCTTGCATAATACTTACCGTGCATTTATGCGGCTTCTCTCCAGTGTGTCTCCGCATATGCACCACCAGCATGTACTGCGCTTTGAACGGTTTCTCGTCGCGGGAGCAGCCGACCCAGCGGCAGACAAACGCTTTCTTGCTGGCGTGGATATGGTCTGTGTTGATGTGCTTTACCAGATCATCCTGAGTTGGATACTCTTGCTTGCAATCCACCTGAAAGGGTATAATTAAATCAAAAAGTTAGTTTGCGGATCAATTAGTTAGGTAGAGAAATAAAGGTTCAGCAGTTTAAAGGGTTTTCGATTTACAATTAAGCTTAATCGTTAAAAAATTGTGGTCAAAGAACTGATAAACGGGTAAGCGAGCAGACCAGAGAAAGACACCTTAACTGAAACCCAGGAAGATTAACGAGGCAATAAAGAAGCTTCTAAAGCGCAGTGGATGAATGTGGGATGACGATGAATAGGAAACCGAATTTTGCTGAGTAAAATTCTACATCATCAAGGATTAAGAAGGTACTCACCCAGTGACAGTTGGTTTCAATGAAGTCTCCAGGCTCATCTTTAGAGTCCAGTCCGTCGTGGACGGTGCTCTCGGCGGCGGCTGACAGCGGCTTGTTGCTGTGCATGTTGTCCCGGTGCATCAGGCTCTGCGGAGACTTCCGCTGGGTCATCCCTGATGATGCGCTGGAGACACAAATTAATAGTTAGTAGTTATGAGGCTATTGGACCTACACATACGACTGGTTTTTTTAATCACATTTAGGACCAGGCCTAATTTTTTGTATGATTAGTAGAAGGAAAACGAGCACACAGACAGATAGAGGCTCATCGATTTTATATTTGCTTAGGTGTCTTATTGATTCCACTTTAGCATACATTTTGCTGATGCTGAAGCTTTCTTTAGTAGTAAAGATATAAATAAGTAAATCTTTAGTGTCAAAATTGTTACTAACTAAAAATTTTAGGTTTCTCACCAATTTTAAGATGAAGCAGTTTTACTACATTTTACAGAAATTGCTGAAAATTAACTTACAAAGTATTGGAATTTAGGTAGAATATTTGAAGGACCCTAAAGAAGAGGATGTCTATGGGTCTCAGTTTTCACTTACCATCAGGTGGCCTGAGTGCTCGTGTGCCTTCTCCTTAACATAAAAAAAAAAAGAGGAAAAATTACCTATCAGCCTCCATGATGCTAGTGACTTCAGGTTGCTGTTGAGGTTGCTGCATGTGATGAGGAGGAGACCCGTCCATGCCGAGCCCTTGCCTGATGTCCACCGGCGTGCCCATCAGGAGTTGAGTGGGTGAGGATATATGCGACCTGTTGACGAGGAGATTAATGATAATGTGGATAATGTGGAAACAAGCTTTTAAATGCAGGTTAGGCTATTAAGAAAAAAACTAGAACGTGACATTGCCAAGATTTTAATTTTTTATCATTTGGCAAAATATTATATTAAGTATGGTGTACTGAGCAGTTATGATTCAAGTACTGTTCCAAAACATAAAAACTATTTGATTATTAACTTTACAGGGACCGCTTACCTATGGATCCCAGCGACGAGATGCGCGTGGGCAGCGTGATGTGCCGCAGCGGCCGCCGCTTGCTGGTGGGCGGGGTCGAGCAGTACTCCCCCCGCGAGCACGCCGCTCCCCCCCACGCCACCCCGCGCCAGCAACTGCTGCGCGAGCGACGCGTGCGAGAGGGAAAGTGCGGGGGATATCGCTCCTGAAAGGGAAAAAAGTCCTGCCAAAAAATTCATTTTTGAGACAAGCTTTTGTTGCCCACTTTACTTATTTTGTATAATAGTTTCCCTCCACAAGAATCCTTATTTTATTGGTGATGATAGCGTTTATAAATCATATATCTGAGAAATATGAGTTATAAACGCCATCATCAAAAATAAACCTAGGATACTTGTTCGAAGTAAACTCAACAAAACTGCATAATTCTAATTATTTGTCAATGACACGACGAGTACATTAAGATGATATTACGGGAAGGTGATAATTGAAGGAAAAAGAAAAAGAGCTACCTAGAAGAAATTACCTAAATTAAAAGAAAAGTTGCAATGGGCGTCGTACCGTATCAGTGTGTTAAAGAGAAGACTCGGAATTGGATATAATGGAAATTACTCCACCGACAAGAGCATAGCTCAATGATGATGATGATGTCAATGACAACGTGATTCTTCGTCGTTCTAACAGCAATAATAATCGCCTTCGCATATTACTCTAGATAAAATTAACAAGGTGGCTTCTTCTTTTAAATGAAATGGAAATTACCGGCGGTTCTGTTTCTATTTTGCTGGTCGTTATCATTATTTCTACAGTATAATTGAAGATGACGGTATAATGATTGCCAACAACAAAAAAAATAAGTTGCTCAACTTACCAGCACTAAGATGGCCATAGCTCCCAGTGGACGCTGCTGACGGGGCTCTGACAGCCAAACTGGCTGGAGACGCCCTGATGACCGCTGCCAGGTCCAGGGACTCTGCGGAGTAGGGACTCCAGGACACGGCCCGCTTGCGGTTCACTGAGGCGCCTATCGTGCCCCCTGATAGTCTCAGGCGGGTGGGGGAGGCTATTCTAGATCCTGAAAATAAAAGACGTGATGAGTTAGTAAGAATTATGACTTACTAGCTGTTGACCGCGACTCCGTCCGCGTAGAAAAATAAAACATAGCCTTTGTTGTAGCATGTAGCATTCTAATGGTGAAAGATTTTTGAAATCGTTCCAGTAGTTTTCGAGTTTATTCGTTACAAATATGCAAATGTATATTCTTTATAATATTGGTATGGGTGATACACATGTATTATAAGTCCTCTGCGTTCAAAATCCGTTGGCAATTACAACATTCGGTTTTGATATCAGCGGTTGTGGTCGTGGTGGTGGGTGTGCCTCTATTCTACTGCGTTATAACGATATCGCGTTTGACGTGTTTTAGAATCGTTTATGTCACAGTCGCAATTATTGTAAATGAAATAATACGGAAACACGTCAAACACGATATCTTTATTACCGTGTAGAATCCCAGCCCTGGCGGCTATAACGTAATGTTCTTATAACAATATCAAATAAGAAAGTCACGAGTTTCAAATTTGGAACATCTTCCAAAACTAACTCAAATTCAATAGGCACCAATACTAGTATCAAAAGTTTTTTTTTTGACAATAAGTATGTTATTTAGCTTAGCTCCTATAGATATGTTACAGGTAGCAATTCAGGTCATTGATTCTGAACCCACTTTAGTGTACTCACAATATGTGTGTAGATGAATAACAATTGGCCTTAAAACACTCGTGTGATCTTATTATGGAACGAGCCGAAACTCTCGTTTAAGACCCCTCAATGATAACACGATAAGATTATAATCAGTTACATAAACTACTAATTTGCACAGTCATTTTATTTAATCTAACGAGTTCAAGTTCGTTGGGTGAACGACGTAAACGTGGAGAATACTGGAGATTCTGTTGCGACCTAGTGGCGTATGTAGTCAAGATACATAACTCAAAACACGATTACATAATATTTGCTGACCGATGACCAGAGGGACGATCTTGAAATGGTCAGGGAGCGTATGGACCCAATTCTCGTGACTTCAAGATCACTTTTCATGTGAGATGAACTGTCAACTGCATACATTTTACGTATCTTGCAAAAAACATCTCGAAGTCATGAGAATTGGGTTGTCAGTTCCAGCGAACAAGCTAGCCCAAATATTTGCTCGGTGTACGAATGAAGTGAAAGGCTTCCTGTACACGTCAAGTCTGTGGGTTAGATATACTAGGGCTTACAATGCCCTGTATATTCAAAACAATAACCCGTTTAAGGTGGTGTTGAGACTTCCACGTTTCTGCAGCGCATTGTCTATGTTCGCTGAGGCGCGCACAGACGGCTTCGATGCCGTCTGGGGCAAGGCAACGGCCTCGCTGCTAGACAGAGTGTGCGAGAGTAGCAACAGCATCCTAAGCATGCTAACAAGCTAGATTGTCCTCTGTTGTGGAGAATGGGTCAGAGGGTTAAATTACTCTTTTGTAATAATTATGACCTGGATGACTGATCGTGGTGGAAAGCCTTGGGAAGGCCTTTGTCCAGCAGTGGACGTCTTGCGGCTGATGATGATGATTAAGGAACTAACATTATATCAAGTAAGCACTAATATAGTTGGGAACATTATGTAGTCTTTAATATTATTTAAAAAAAAATAGGATTGACGTTAGCTGATGGCAGTGATGTCAAATCGCATCGACCGCCGATCTAGATGTCAACTACATACATTTTGATTGATTTGAGCACTCTTACTTTTTGAAATCTACCAGGCGGTGCTACCGGGATAACAGAAACGCCAGAAGCTACCCCTTTTTAATAGCTGACCTTCAAGGCTGAGCTGGAAGTCCTGGCTGGCCAGGGTACTACCGACGTGCAGTTCAGGGTGCAGACTCCTAGCAGCGCTGAGGTACTCCAATCCTGAGGGAAGAGGAAATCAATGTTTAGTCTCGTTTAACTCTTGTTACATCGACACAAATTTCTTTGAATGTACCAGTATATCATAAATACCAGGAGATGGGAGGATTTTTGTGTACTGGCCGTATGAGGACTCTTTTACGGGATCCCTTTGAATTGAAACTCTTTTCGCATTACATACTTTTAGGCTGAGTTTGCAGAATTCAATCAACATGACAGGGATTTTGTAGATTAGGTTAGGTTAGGTTAGTAATTTATAATAATTAAAATAAAACCATTTCTATTGTAAAAATCGTTTTTGGCCAAAAGATTTTATGCGAAAAGATCATAGATATTTATATATAGCTGCAATGTCGTGAAATATTAGGTACTTGTACACATCTTTGTAGTCTTGTCTATTCTCGTACAGTTCCTAATTCATGGTCGGGTAATCTGGAAGAGATCCATAAAGGGATAAGTTCACCATAGTACGTGTTGATCTTAAGTTTATTTACGAAATTTCTTGTAATTGTTGTTCTTATTTTGTGCAATAAAGAGTTTACATTACATCATTATGCGTAAAAAAATAATGCCATCCAATAGTGTACCCTGTTTTTCACGTCAATAATACTGGGCCTCTATTCAGGTGCGTTAAAACGACATCGTGTTTGACACGTTTAAGAATCGTTTATGTCACAGTCGCCATTATTGTAAATGACATAAGAGTTATCAAAACGTTGACAATACGGAAACAGGGCCTCTATTCAGGTGCGTTAAAACGATATCGTGTTTGACACGTTTAAGAATCGTTTATGTCACAGTCGCCATTATTGTAAATGACATAAGAGTTATCAAAACGTTGACAATACGGAAACAGGTCAAAAACGATATCGTTATAACGCAGTTGAATAGAGGCCCAGGTCAAAAACGATATCGTTACAACGCAGTTGAATAGAGGCCCTGAGGAAATCTAATAGCGCTTCGGACAAAACCATCATTGCGGCAAAGCGCCGCGAGAAAGTTTCAGGATTTTTTTTAATTCGCCAGTTGTGTCATACACACTCTTAAAAACAAAAGTTGTCTCTCCTGTGGTCAATAGTTAAATAGCTTGTGTGCATATAAGTTATGTTTTTATATGATAAGTCGAAAGCAGTCGTCCTAGCGGCGTTTTTGCGGGATTGGGCTTAGTCAGAAAAATAGGCCTTAAAAACGTTAACTTTCGGTGTGTCCACAGGAAAGACGGTAACCTAAATCTGTGTGTGACCTAGTTTCACAGTGAACATACCATAATGTTCACTTTTGTAATTTTTTTGTGCTGGTTCACAATGTAACACGGTTTGAGACACGGCTTTTTTATTTTTTACAGTTTAAGGGCAAGTCTAAGATCTATTCCCAAATATAGCTTTAGACTTGTGTGTAAGGGTCTTCCCTGATTTATTGACACGGAATCGGCTCAGGACCTAAAAAGTCGTTATTCGTCTCGATTCGGCTCAACTCGGCGCGACTCGGATAGCCGAGCTGGGCTGGGATTCTACACGGTAATAACGATATCGTATTTGACTTATTTCCATATTGTCAACGTTTTGATAAATCTTATGTCATTTACAATAATGGCGACTGTGGCATAAACGATTCTAAAACACGTCAAACGCGATGACGTTATAGGTAACGCAGGAGAATGAAGGCCCTGAACGACGTCTTTTTAGGTCTTACTGCATGGACACAAAGGTTTTTCTGATAGTCCTAAGCTGATTCCACGTCAATGAATGTGGGCAGACCCTTACACTGCCTACGAGCCTGGGAAAGGCATTTTCCCGTTAAGGTCAAATATTTGTTTCACAATCGCGAACATTCTATTCGTGACTTATTTAGTAAGTATTTATTCTGTGTTTTAAGATACATCATACACACATCGAACAAGTCAAGACTTGAATAAGTCACATGGACACATTTATGCATGCCTATGTATAAATAGATACCAATAGCCACATAAGCATCAACACACTGACAAACAATAGATCAACAGTTCCTCAATAAATACCTCGCCACACGAACCATAAAGAGTCATAAATAAATCCACATTCAGTTTCAATAAACTGCAAACCAACAAAATAATGACCGACACTCTCAATAATTCCCCATTTAACCACAAAGTGTTGCCAGTTAGCGGTTAAAAGCTAGTTGGCCTAACCCTAGGCGCAAGCGCAGATTGAGATGTCATCACGTTTAGACTAGTTTGAATATAAACGGCCTACTTAACGCCATAACTGGTATAACGTATTTTTTTTTGCATGGTATTTGTTTAAGGAACAGGGAAAAATACTTAAATTAAATAAATATGTAAATATCCGTTCCGTTTGGTTGCCGGGTTAGAATAGTGCCACTGCATCTCTTTCCGTGGATGTCGTAAGAGGCGACTAAGGGATTTAGGGTTTGTAATACTGTTAGGCGATGGGCTTGCAACCTGTCACTAGTAGTATAACAATTAGTTAAAGATAAACACCACATGCAAAACTTAAAGTGAAGACTAAACTAAAATTAAAGTTAACACTGCTTTAAGACTAGACATTCTTGTTTTAACAAGTATTGTTAAGACCGGGTAGGTCAAAGTATATCTGGGGACAATGTAACACAAATTGACCTAGTCCAAAACTAAACTCTAGGATTGTTCTTGTACTATGGGTACTAGACAACGTTAATATACTTATATAGAGAAATATATACTTAAATACATAGAAAACATCCTAGACTCAGTGCTCATCACATAAATATTAACCCATACGCTCGAACCCGGGACAACAAGCTTGATAGGCAGGGTCACTATCAACTATAATTCATTTTTTTTTTAAGATGAGAATATTTCTGCAAATATCCTAATTCTTCTTATTAATTACTTATAGTAGAGACAATTTTTTTAATTTCTAATTTTTACTTCGTTAAAGGGAAAAACGCGTCAAAAATGCGGGCACTTATGCTAACACATCGTCATATAAAGTATTATTTTAGACAAAGACAAGCTGTCAACCCAGAAACCTCTGTTATTTGCTTGTTTAGTGCAAGTATTCGTGCTTACCATACAAATTAATATGTCCTTAACTGGGCCTGTCTACGTTTTTGTGTTTGACTTTCTTTGGTAGTTTATTACGGATTTTGACAAAGACCCAAAGTTGTCGATACTTAACGCCGCATAATACCTACAAATGCCTACGGTGGTGCGCAAGGTACGGGACAAGATAAAGATAAAGATAAATTATTTATTTCTGAATAATATTACATAAGTTTAAAAAAGTCTAATATCACATATATAAATACTGAGGTCGTCAGATTACAAACTACATTTTACCCTTATCTAACCATTCCGCGTAATAAATTTCATTATTTATTGTATTCCTTTATAACTGTTTGTGCAAAGAGACAGCCCTTTGACTATTTTGTAAAAAAACAATGTTTTGGGCTTTGATTGTTTTAGGTAGCTTGTTAAATAAAGCTAATTATTTAAGTTCTGATTATTTCTATTGTTATTTTTTTGTTAACACCTGTTCCAATACTTAATGTATCTAAAATACCTAGTATTAAAATACTACATACTTGAAAACCAAGTATTTGATAGAGCTTCGTTTATCTACTCGATAAATATTAAACTCGACGTTTACGAGTTCCCGGTATCGACCTGAAGCCACTAAATATGGCAGCTCGCAATATGTCGGCCCCTAATTGGACTCTGTTTGGACGACATTGTTAATTTTGCGGCTCTTATAAAGTCAAGCAATTTATTTTATAGTCCTCTTAGTCACCATTTGGTGACTAAACGCGTAGAAGTTTGAATAATTTGTGCCAATGCGGTTTATAAATGGAACAGCGAAAATACTTGTTTTTTTTAGAGTTAAGCGTGTAATAAATTGTCAGTGTGAAGCATGCTTTATATCAAACGGGCTGCTCTATGATCGATTATTTCAAATCGAATTCTACGATACAATTTTAATTGGTTTTCTCTCGAGTACGGAAATGCTTAGAGTCGTCTCGTTACAACACTCCAAATATTATTCTCTCATCCACACGCATTAACAAGTCGACGGCTCCAGTAAAATTAGCAGTGGCGACCAATAAACAAACCCATTTAAAATTAACCTGTCAACGAACTGATATATTTAGCTCGTTAACTGTGATTTTCGTTACTTCTACATAATAACTTTAAAACCCCGATTCGAAACATGAAATTTTCGGTTATTAATCAACCTATCCCTCAACGCAAGGGCGTTCAAATCTCCATAATAATCACATATTATATTATACCTCCAAAAACAAACACGTATCGCGTTTTAAAAAAGGTTAAAAAGCGGTTTTGATCTGTTAATCACGCTCGCTTGGTGGTGTTCCGGGCGGCCGACGAAATAATAGGTTCGAACGCGAGGCGTGAGCGAGCACCCGCCAATTTGGCGAAGTCCGTTCCCCGTATCTTTCCCAAAAACTCAAGAAAATCACGTATGTGGTCCCCTTTTGACGCGCCGCTCCGAAACATTTTTATGTCTTCATTCTATGAGAACTTTAAAAAAAGAACTGTCATCGAACGGTCCAAATCGAGTCCGTTTCGAATTCCTTCGCACTGGTCACCCTGACATTGGTGTAACCGCGCGCAAAAACGAATCAAAAAGTTCTTTTTTCAAATTCAAACGTTGAACGGTTAGGTTTTTGCGGGTCCGGCTGACATATTAATTTTTATCAAGCCGATTGGGCGTAAAATTAGTGACTTGTGTAGTTTCGTGGTCACGTTTTAAATATGAATGTGAATGGATGGAACGCCGAGACTTTGTATGAGGCTTGTATGAGGCTAAGTTATGGGTCGAGTTCGAATGCGCGGCGAGATGAAGGCGTTACGATACGACGTGTATTCATAATGCGTACGTATTTTTTACGACCGCGCCTTTAAATTCAAAGGGAATTGATATTCTGAGCGTTTAATTGTGAGTTTCGGATTATCTTTATCGTTAATTTATGGGTTAGCGCTAAGAAATAACTTAATTAGGGTGGGAAAGGGACTGTAGGTGAAACGCTTTGTTTAAAATCGATATAAAAGAAATGATCATCCCGATGGAGTTAAATTAATTCTTAAAACAATGATCTTTACGTATTAAGTCAAAATTGTATGTGAACCTTTGAACAGAAGGTTCGATAAAATAAAAACATGTTTGATATGAGTAGCTTTATCCAGAGCAAATTAAAACCCAATGTTGTGTTTAGTGGTGGTAGGACCCTGTGCAGGGTCCGTCCGGATCGCTACCACCATCTTATCCATTAACCACCCGCCAAGCAGCAGTGTTCCGGTGTGGGGATAGGACAACCGGTGAAATTACTAGCATAGAGGCATTCCATCTTAGTCCTCAGGGTTGGCAACGCATTGGAGGTCTTAGGATTATAGTCTTGAGAATTCAAATGTCTATGGGTCTCACATTCCACTTACCATCAGGTGGCCTAAGTGCTCGTGTGCCTTCTCATTAAAAAAAAATAAAAAAAAAGCGTCCGCAGACGTAAAAATAATACTACATAAAAAAAGGGGAAAATCTTCACAAATTCACCCAAACAGTCCCAAACTAAGCTAGCTTGTACTATTGATACTAGACATCAATAAACAAACTTATATGGAGAAATACATACTTAAATATTTAAAAAACACCCAAGACTCGGGAACAAATATGCTCATCACACAAATATTTGTCGACACCCATACCTTAAGCACTCAAAACCCTTTAAAACTCGTTAATTCTTGAAACTAACCTCAAACCCAAAAGCATTTATTATAACATCACTTGTCATAAACCGATTAGTGTTTAATTTGTTAAGTTGCAAAAACCGACTAACGAGGTTTTTATGCCGCCCTAATTAGCAAAAACGACGAATCTACCACTCAGCAGATTATACAAAACGCGACCCTGTCTCGGTAGTGTTACAGTCGTGTTTACTACAACAGTTAAAAGGTGAATGTAACTTTATGTCCTAAACTAGTATAGCTGTAGCAAGGTGACGCCTGCGCAGGTAGTGTGATAGGTCAGCTTCTTAGAATTGTAAAAAATATATTTGAGGTTAAGGGAATTGAGGAAGATCAGCGGCGATAAAGAAATAAAAAAAAATTACGCCTAGTTATAGTTTTTTATTAGAAACTAGCTACCCGTCAGCGTTAAAAACCTTCTCCTGATATTAGTGAAAACAGCAAAAAAAGAATAAGCAAAATCAGTCCAGCCGTTCACGCGTGATGCCGTGACCAAGGGCAATAGGGATTCGTTTTTATATAATACTAGCGACCCGCCCTCGCTTCGCTCCGGATTAAAGTATTATATATATAAACCTTCCTCTTCAATCACTCTATCTATTAAAAAAAACGCATCAAAATCCGTTGCGTAGTTTTAAAGATTTAAGCATACATAGGGTATAGGGACAGAAAAAGCGACTTTGTTTTATACTATGTAGTGATATAGACTAGCGACCCGCCAGCGGCTTAGCCCGCTGCATTTTTTTTTCTTTCATGTTTTTTAGGGGTATGGAAAAAAGCTGTTGGCCGATTCTCAGACCCACCCAATATGCACACAAAATTTCATATGAATCGGTCGAGCCGTTTCGGAGGAGTATGGGAACTAACACTGTGACACGAGAATTTTATACATTAGATTGTCACTATCACTATTCTACCATGCTAACACGAAGCGAGTAGAGCTAGAAACTAGAAACGAATTGGCGAACAGCGAGAAGCGAGTGTTTAGTCAGAAGAGTGTTCTCACCGGCATTGTAAACAGCCAGCGAGTGGAGACAGTCCTCGCCGGCAGTGTGAACAGCCAGCGATCAACTATTAATATCTGCGTCTCTTTTATTGACACGGGATCTATATCTTTTGTTCGTTTCTTGCGCGATATAATAGTCGATAGTTTATCGCTTCCTCGCCGGCTGTTGGACAAGTGCCTAATGCAGCGCGTACAGAACAGCGCCAACAGCGTCCTAGGAGTGATCGCTAGTAGGATGACTCCACGTATCACGAGATCTGCCAGTGACGCGATTGGTTTAAAAACAGAACGAATAGAAACGCTAACTAGCGTTTACCATAAACCTACACAACTACGGTCGTTATCTACAACAATATATAATAAAAATGTAATGGTCTTTAACCCGGGAAAATGCTGCCATGTTACTTATACCCCGCAAAAAGAGAATAGTTCCTACTAAGTATCAGATAGGCAATAACGCGCTTAAAAGGGTGAAAACTGTTAAGGATTAAGGAGTAACGTTGGATAGCCAGCTTTCCTTTAACACACATGTGGACAACATCGTTAATAAAGCGTCGAAGATAATGGACTTTGTTACAAGAAACACTAAACACTTCAAACGCGTATGAACCAGGTTACTCTTATATAACTCGCTAGTGAGAAGTAACCTTGAGTACTGCTTTTGAGGTTCACAGAAGCCGAATTGAAAGAGTCCAGAGGCGTTTATGAATCTTGACAAACTAAATCACTTAGATCATACAGAGAGTGCCTGTTTTTTTTTCCACCTATCCTCACTTGGTTGCAGAAGAAACGTATTAGACCTTCTTTTCTTTCATAAACTCGTCAACTGTAGGAGAATTGATCGTCCTGAGTTGCTATATAGGGTGAATTTTGCTGTTCCAAATAGATTACCTCGTAAAGGAGTCTACAAGCTGTTCAAGGAAATTTTCCGGAAAACAAAGTTGGGTAGTAATAGTCCAATCGTGAGGATGCTTCGCATGTACCTACAATCAGATCCCTGCCTCAGCTGGGATCGACATATTTCACGACTCAAGTTTAAAACTTTAATTCGTGAGTATTTAGTTTCCCTTGATTCAGGGATGTGAGTGAAATGGTTTCATCATGCTACAATTGCTACAAATGTGTCCTTATGTAGTATTTCTTAAGTTTTTGTTGGTAATTATGGATTCCTAAGAACAATTTCGTGTCTATTTTTATCAAATTTATTAATACTTAGGTATACTAATTAATTTTAATTTTTATGTCTATGCAATGCTGTAAATCGTCTTTAGTACACTGGGGTTAGCTGTGGTTCCCTATAATTAGATAAGCATCCTGTTTAAAACTAGCGTAAGAACTCATTTATTGTAATGATGTGTTATCTGTTGGGAATCCTTAAATAAATAAATAAAAAATAAATAGTCAGGAAAATTGTTTCCACCACCCAGAAATAAAAGCTCCGTCGCCACTACCTAATTTCAAATAATTACGTATTTTAATGTCGTCATTTTTATACTTCGTCAATAAATCCTTCTCTCCAATTTTCTTTCTAGTCATTTTTATACCTAGTCATTTTTATAACTAGTCATTTTTACTTATAGACCTTAGTCGCTAAAAGGGAAAATAGGACAATTGTTGCAGGCTAAGACTATAATTTTGCGGTACGTATCTTGGCTAGGGCCTGAGTCCCTTTGACAGGCATTAGAATAGATTTCATGTCTAAGTTACTTCTAAGTTAGTATCTCACTAACATAGGTTTTTAAGCGAATATAGCTTTAGCGGTGGTAGGACCCTGTGCAAAGTCCGTCCGAATCGCTACCACCATCTTATCCATTAACCACCCGCCCAGCAACAGTGTTCGCATTTTTGTGTTCCGGTTATGGGGATAAGAAAACCGGTGAAATTACTAGCATAGAGGCATTCCATCTTAATCCTCAGGGCTGGCAACGCATTTGAGGTCTTAGGATTGTAGTCTTGAGAATTCAAATGTCTATGGGTCTCAGATTCCGCTTACCATCAGGTGGCCTGAATGCTCGTGTGCCTTCTCCTTATCATAAAAAAAGCTTTATCTAGCTATTTCGCCGCGGATGGAGCGCCGGGGAACAGATCTAACAAAAGTAAACTTCGAATTTTCACTTGTCACTTGGCTAGGATTATGCGTGTGAAATACCTACTTTTACAACCAAACCACAAACTCAACCGAGAATACATGGGAAGAAGAATGTTCATCTCGAACCGACCATAACGATTTTAACCATAAAGTGTTACCAGCAAACAAAAAACCTCCGACGCGCCTCAAAATCGTGATATTATAATCTAACAGCATAATTACACCTCATACATCTATCTCGCTTACACACGCCTTTCCAACCAATCATCTCTTTCTAACCCTGGTTAAGATTTTACAAGATGATTTATTCATAATGGCTCCATAGTGTTTTGTTTTTTTGGATCGTCGTATTTTGCACTACTGTTTTAAACCCTCGACGTAGACAGGGGATAAGCATACGTAAAGTAGATGATCATTTTAGTTCTTTATCGCACTAACGTAACGATACTGCGACATTTCAGATGTGACAAAGTAGTAAAAGTGACAAGGTACTAAAATAGTCATCGACTTTTGCTGTTGATTGTACCTAGCAAAATGTTGTTGAGACAAAGAATTATATCGACGCTTCTGTCACGACCAGGATGTTGTTCAACATTAATAAATATTATTTAATCTCTTTACAATTTAAAATAAAAACAATAAATAAATATTTTTTCATTTCGAATTGTTTCATAGTAATAAAATCAATGTTTTTTCCGTATCTGTCGTTAGTAACGATGAATAATTAAAATGACTGAAACCCGTTCTCTGAATTACGAACGATATTGTGATTTATTCATCTTTTATAAGGCTGTGACTAAATGACACTGGACTTTTATACATGGACTTTTTTTTTTATCTTAAGAGTAGCAGAGCTTTTTATAAATAAACATGTTTATCGACATCTTATTTATCGATATCAAATCATCACTAGGACTTGCCCCCAGTTAGCACACGTATTACTATAGTGTGACTTTTTTATCTGTGTGTCTTTCTGTGGTATCGTCCTAAACGGATGGACTATAACAACTTAAAAAAAACTAGTTTAATCCTTACTTCTAGTTCTTATCTAAATTTCCTGAAAAGCGGTTGGGCCGTTTAAGAAAGATCAGGTTTGAAAGTATATTACATACATAAATAGGTACATTAAATCATGCCTGATTCATAACTTTATGAAGGTCTGGCTATATTATTATCAACGATCGTAGATTTTGTAGCAAAATTGGTGCAATGACGTCACAATGACTTTGACAGAGACCTAGGGTTGTCGAGGCGTATAATATAATTGACTTATATAAATGGCTAGTGATTGTATATTATAATCAATCAATCAATCAATAATTTGCTAAAAAAAACATTATGCCCAATTATGTTTAACCAAGATTGGCATGCAAAATAATATACTACAGTCTACACATTAACATAAAGTAAATTAAAAATACATGAATTCACATAGGACTGGAACAAGTATAAAACCTCTTACAACAATTACAAAGATTAAAAATATGCCTATACGTTTTATATCACTAGTAAAGACAGGCCTGGTCAAACATTTTATTAAAGTATTCTTCCAGTTTGTAAAAGGGCCTAGACAGCAAGTATAATTTAACCTTTTTCGAGAACTCATTAAAATTATTACATTGTTTAATAAATTATATACTTTCATTGCATTATATTCTAAACTATTCTTATAGTGTATATAATTATTGTGTCTTGGTAATTGTATGTCATAATTATTTCTAAAGGCGTGCCTTCTTGTTTCTAGTTCACTTTTTAACTTAAACCTATTCTTATTACTAAAAACAAACAAAATGAAACACTAAACTTTTTATTTAATTAACCCGCACTGCACCAAACATACTACAAAATCTGCGATCACTGATTATTACACAGAGCTAAACAACAAGCTTCGGTCCAGAAATCAAAATGGTCTATATGTGTCAAAAGCCCGCCCAAAATACTCCGTTCATTATAATCCGAAGGCATTCCAAACAGCTGAAAACCAACTCAATAAATTATTATTTAATAACTTACCCTACTAATTTACACCCCATACACGAAGTTAGAAGGAGACATCAATAGCAATTAGGAAGAAACCCAAAACCGACAAGCTGCTCCCATGCGCATGCGTCTTCCGGTTGTGATCTTAATTACTCGTTAAGAGTGCGGTTAGCAATTATTAACTCTGGTTTAAAATAGATGAGTGTTGTCTATGTTCAGGATAGTTAAAACACATAATTTTCCATCGTATTTTCACGGAAACTTACGAACGTGTCTTGCTATTTCAGTCAGTCATACTACTTTTTGTACTGTGACTGACTGAAATAGCAAGTCACGCTCGTACGTTTGTACTTAACACGTTATCTACTTAAGGTTTTCTGGCAGAGACCGCTAATCAGCGATAAGACTGCCTGTTGTTTACCTGGGTCTTTTAAATAAAAATAAATAAATAAATATCAGGGGACAATCTCACACCAATTGATCTAGTCCCAAACTAAGCTCTAGGCTTGGACTATGGGTACTAGACAACGATAAACATACTTATATAGAGAAATAAATACTTAAATACATAGAAAACATCCAAAACTCAGGAACAAATATTTGCGCTCATCACACAAATATCTGCCCTTACCGGGATTTGAACCCAGAACCGCTGGCTTCGGAGGCAAGGTCACTCCCAACTAGGCCACCGTGTCGTCAATTTTTTTTTTCTTTTTTTCTCAGTAATATTTTTGTTTGGTGGACAATAAAGTGTTTTGTATTGTATTGTATTGTTTCCGTGAAAATACGAAGGAAAACAATTATGCAATACATCTGTAGCTGGGTAAATATGAAAAACTAAGTTACAACTATATATTACAGGGGACCTAACATGGTCGTGTTTATCGATTTGGATAACCGTGGATAAAACATCTGTCACTTTCTGACCAGTAAGTCAGTGCGAGAGTGACGGAAGCGTTATCCACATTTATCCACATCGATAAACACGACCTTGAAGGCCCCAGGTCGTATACTTAAGTTTTTCACCTTTAAGGTTATCCTTTAAGCCTATTAGTTAAATTAATTGAATGTACCTTTTAGGGTGTTTCACATTTGTATGGAAAAATATAGAATGTCATATCTTTTGCAGACTTCGCTTTAGCCCTAACTCTTTTTATTTAAAAAAAACCGGGCAAGAGCATGTCGGACCATGCTCAGCGTAGGGTTCCGAAGCCATCAAGTAATACAAACATAAAAAGCAACAAGTAATAACTAATTTTCTATCTTAGTAGGTATAAACACTTTAATCGCCTGTATCTCAAGAACCAATGATGTCGTGATAGTTTTTCTTTAAAATTCGTTATATTATGCTCTTTCATTTAAGTTTTTTTCTGATTTTTAGTATTTGTAGTTTTGGCTGTGGGGGGGGGGGGAGGGGACAACGACGACGATAAAAAATACATCTCTACAATACGTGTAGGGGAGGTACCCAATTTTTTTATTTTATTTTACATAGTTTGTACAGTAGTACAAACAGTAGCAAGCCAACAAAGTATTGTTGGCTTGACTAATATTCATGCCAAATTACAGCTTTCTAGTACTAAGAGTCTCTGCGCTAGGCTGCGGACGGACGGACGGACATGGCGAAACGATAAGGGTTCCCAGTTTGACTACGGAACCCTAAAAAGGTGTATGTGTAAAGTCAAGGGCTAGGTCCATATTTAGAGGTTACACAAATGGACTACTTTTAGGGTAGTGTATTAGTGACAGGTTGCAGGCCCATCGCCTAATAGAACTACAAGCCCTTATTCCCTTACGGCCGAACCCTATATTCAAACCGCAGACAGATAGCCTTACTTCGGATTAAAAATTTGACACATTTTGTATGGGCAAATGTCAAATTTCAACCCGAAGTAAGCCTTATCTATCCGCGGTTTGAATATAGGATTCGGCAGTCAGTCGCCTCTTACGACATCCACGGGAAGACATGGAGTGGCATTCTAACCCGGTAACCACAAATAAAACACAGATAAATGAATCACATAGCTGAGTACACACTCTTAAAAACAAAAGTTGTCTCTCCTGTGGTCAATAGTTAAAGGCTTATGTGCATATAAGTTATGTTTTTATATGATAGGTCTAAAGCAGTCCTGGAACCGATTTTTGACTTTCGAGCGTTCGAAAGTTTCAATCGAAAGTAACCAAAAACAATAAAATGGTATTTTTGACTTGCGAGCGATAGAAAATATGAACACGAGTGGTCCGTGGCATTCGTTTTGAATTCTATCAATAGAAAGTATCATTTGACATCTGTCAAACCTGTTATTACTAAAACAATTCATATTGTTATAATACTTATAGCAAAATTAGCGACACAAAATAAAATATTACAATAGGTATGGCAAGTCTGGAGGAGTATTTAATTACCATTCGAAAATAAAGCGTGAAAGATTGTCGCATTCGAATATTTTCGTTTTGAAATCGAAAGCTCTAAAGTCAAAAATCGGTTCCCTGACGGCGTTTCTGCGGGAATGGGCTTAGCCAGAAAATAGGCATCAAAACTTTAACTATCGGTGTGTCCACAGGAAAGACGGTAACCTAAATCTGTGCATGACCCAGCTGCGAATACGAATATCTATGCAACTTCGAAAATAATCCCCTTTTTTTCTCTAATTAGGTGTTTCGCCACACTGTGAAACTAAAATTCGTTTTTAGGTAAACATAAATCAAAATGCACGTCGAAACGGAGTTTCCGAGAACATTAACGCGTCCGCAACTGTTTTTGTTCGCATATCTCCAAGTTCCAACCATGTGTCTGCCGTCCTTATTGGGCCGCGTGAATTATTACTGGGGTCCGTATTTGCATTATTTTAAATAACCCGTTGGGTTAACTGTTACAAAATCAAGTATCGGTTAGGTTTACCAGTAATGACGGTAATAGGCTAGCGTTCAAAATGGCTTTGAAAAAAAAAACCGGGCAAGAGCATGTCGGACCATGCTCAGTGTAGGGCTTCGCCCGCTGCATTTTTTTCTTGCTTTTTTTTTTGTAAAAAGTATTTTTTTTTTTTAATAAAAAGTATTCTATGTTACTTCTAGTACCTCCCAGAATATGTGTACAAAGTTTCATGATGATTCGTCAAGTAGTTTTTGCGTGAAAGCGTAACAAACATCCACGCTTTCACATTTATAATATTAGTAAGGATGACAAGTACTAACTATTTTTTTGTTTAGAGTGTTTTGGTAGGTCTAAACACTTTAATCACCAGTATCTCAAGAAAAATAATGTCTACATAGTCGTGATAGTTTTCCTTTTAAATTCGTTATATGCGCTTTCATTTAGGTTATTTTTCAGATTTTTAGTATTTGTAGTTTTGACGGTAGGGGGGGGGGAACACACTTGACTCTAACAAAAAATAGCGCTTTAAAGCTTAATATTTCATAAACCCCTTAATCGAAAAATTGTTGTCACAGACCCGTAATGTTTTTGAATGATCTATCCAACGACATCCCACACTATGGGGTAGACGAGAAAAAACACGTTGTCGTTACGTGGAGGGGAGGTACACTAAAAAATCTTTTTCAAGATTTTATTGTACCACTTTGTTGGCGTGACTAATATGTACATATTCATGCCAAATTAAAGCATTCTAGTACTAAGAGTATCTGCGCTAGACTGCGGACGGACGGACGGACGGACGGACATGGCGAAACTATAAGGGTTCCCAGTTTAACTACGGAACCCTAAAAATAGCGAGTGTCGTTAGACCTTTAAAGGCGGCCGTATTTGCCAAATCACTACATAGTATAAAACAAAGTCGCTTTTTCTGTCCCTATATCCCTATGTATGCTTAAATCTTTAAAACTACGCAACGGATTTTGATGTTGTTTTTTTTTAATAGATAGAGTGATTGAAGAGGAAGGTTTTCATGTATAATACTTTAATCCGGAGCGAAGCGAGGGCGGGTCGCTAGTAATTTATAATTCATTACATACTTGCCCTAAAGGGTAAAACAAAACTGTCTTTGACGTGTTATCGTATTGTTTTTAACTCGGCTGCCATTACTGTCAAGTGGCGTCCCCTTGTGTCACCGACACTCATTTCATAGAACTTTCACTTCATCGTAAGCTATGTTCTGCTGAAACCCTGTTGTTTTTAGGTTATTTTAAACTTTCATAACGTACTCGTAAGTAAGTATGTTTGAGTTTAAGATTTTTTGTCCTTCTTAACTATTTTAGTTGCGTCTCTTTTATTTGATACGTATTCTTATGAAATGTATGACCAGGGCGTCTATTCTACTGGAAAAAAAACAATATTGCCTTTGACATGTTATCATCCTGCAGAAAAACTCGTCTATGAAATAACGTAAATATGTCGGTGAAACAAGCGTAAACCGTAAGTATACAACGTGTTACAAAATAATCCGTAAAAAATAAATTATTAAAGTAGTGTCAACCCTAGTATACTGTATACCTAAGATACTGAACTGACGTTATTTAACAAGGGTTGACACTACTTTTGTAATTTATTTTTAACGGATTATTTTGTAACACGTTGTATAAGAGCTCTCGTAACGCTAATACAGGTTAAGTTTAAATTGTTTTTGTTTAACTAGATTTATTTTTAGTTATTTTTCATTACGCTAATCGTATTTCTTATTTCCTGTGTTGAGTAATAAAATATGAAGTTGTTTAATGTTTACAATGTACATAATCTTAATGAGAAAATAAATTATGGATCAATGTTTAAAGTTTGAACTCAGTGCGCCCGCGCAGTTCGTTCCATGCCCGTCTCCCAATCTTCCATACGAATGGGGCTCCTCAGCGAGTTCTCGGCTGAAAGCGTTATTTGGACCAATCCGAACCATTCGTCAAGTTTGATGGCTGTTACGTAAAAGTATTTGACAGTGACTAATCACTGTCATCTCCTAGTTGTTCATTGCTTTATTGTTATGTTGTACTAGGATTTTTAACTTTAGTAAGTTGGTGATAAACACTAAAGTTGATTGATTTAGTCTTTTTGTGCAAAATATTTATTTAAAGAGATTTTTATCTATTTTGCAATTGGTACTTCCAAATGCTTCGGGTGCTGTAGAGTTTTCGAAATTTAAACACTAAACATTAAACCTTCACCATCGTTTACAAAAAAAAGCAAAATAATAAAACTATTAAATAAAGAATCATCTTTAGATGAAATAACATGTATTCAATAAATCTCTGTACACCTACAACCATCGACGATTATAGAAATAATTGTTAACCAATTAAATCGATTCTATACACCCCATTAACGACTAATTCTATTAAATTTTGACAATCGCTGTAATCCGATGATCCGGTCAACGCTTGTCAAACTATGAATAAAAACATTTAAATATGAACTTTTAAACAGTATTTATATTGTTAGTTTTATAAAATTACATGGTTAGTTTAAATACCGCGAAACCTATTAAAGTATAAAATTTTGCTTCGTTTGTTATGTAGTTGTCCGTTTACACTGAACATTAAAATGTAAAAAATATTATAGGTTTTTTGTGAATTGTAAGTAACACGTCCACTACCTACGACGAACCGAGTGCGTTATGAATTAATTTGACGCCCCTGGCCGCTATTTAAACATCTGTAAATAAGCCAACCAATTCAGTGAACTGGGTGGTGATTCTCTCAACACAGCGCTGCTTCGATCTCAAAGGTGAAGTTTTATCCGGCAAGTTTAAGAAGTCCCGTTGGTGGGTACAAAAAACATTTTAGCGCGTGCCTTCTTAATCAGGCAGTAGGCAGGTGAGTCGAGTTCAGTGTCGTATAAGGCTGTATTGAGAGAATCACCCCCAGGGCTCTTATTGATTTAGAATTGGGTTGACTCAAAATTTCTACGCCCAGCACAAGTTGTTTGCTCGGTTATCCCTTTCTAAGTAGTAGGTATGTATCGATAAAGACGCACTAAGCGACAAGCGAGAAAATACAAGATGTGTTAGCCGCTCAGCTGAGCCTCGCATAAACCTAGCTTGCCTATCTATGCGCACGCACAGGTCTACAATACAATACAATACAAATATTCTTTATAGAACACCACATCCAAATACAGTGAAAAGTAGAGGGTTTCAGTTGTTGATGAAAAGTAAAATACAAATAAAATGTAACTTAGGTGAGTCAATACACGTTCTTATCGCTAAGTAGCAATCTCTTCCAGACAACTTTATAAAGAAGATAAGTTAAAAAGAAACGGAAACAAATACTACCTAGAGAGGTGTGGTTGAAAAAGGGTGTAAAAAAAATCAGTATGTTCAAGATAAATACATTATCTTTAACTTTATAAAATAACTATTATTCGTATTTAAAAAAGAGGGTAGCATGTATTTTTCAATGTTTCAAATACCAAAACTAGGTATATAAGATATAAATTCAACCATAACTCCGAAGTTTTATCTCGATCACTAGAAAAAGCCACAAAAACGTCGTTACATACTCGAACGTGCACTTAAATTTGATTTAACATTAGTATAGATTACACCTCTCGAAGAAATCTAACACTTACAGCTCTCGGGGCTATTACGTTTATAAACAAGGGGAAAAAACTCGATTCGATTTCTAGGGACGTACAATTAAGTGGTGTGGGCGTTTTGGATTAGTGCAACTTACAAGCGGCAAGCATTTAAAACATTATTGGTGTTATTTTTTTGTTCAATTAAAATTTCTTTGAGTTTGTAGATTTTTTTCTCTGGAACTTATGACCCGATTCTGACTATTTTAATTGACAGAAAGCTACATTCATTCCGGGTGTAAAGGGTGACATTTAAACCCAAAAAATCCACGCTAAGGAAGTCGTAAACAGAATAAAATCAAGCCAATTATAAAGTATCTAAGCTTATTTATTTATTTCCATGACTCAATTTGATAGGTCTCATTCCCATTTAAATAGATTTACGTATAAATTCGGGTTATGCCTTTTCGCCGTCAAATCTTTGACAAATGCATCGTTTCGCAATCTATTCATTTGGCAACCCGCTTTTTTCTGTAACTACAAATAATTCAGGATTTTTATATAACTAACCTAACCTAACCTATAGGGTTCTACACGATGGTCCTGAAATACATTCAGTATTATGAAAAAAAACGCGGGTTGCCAAATGATGTTTGTGAAATGAATCATTTGTGAATCGTTGGTTATGAAATGATAGGATCCCATAAATTCGTTTACATTAATCATCTCATTAATTATCTTGTTTTCTATTATTTTACATATAAGTATATTTGTTGTAATAAAAACCTTCTATGTACACCTTTTTACTATTGATTAACTCCTCAGCTTATAACTTACACTAAACTACAATCAAACAAAGATTCTCTTTTAACTTGCACCACATTCCAAAGCCTACGCGAGATGGAACTTGTTTGAAAGATGTCTCAATCGACTGGATCAATCGACGCGCGCGCATCTAGCTTCAGCACTTAAAACGAAAAGGTAGTAAGTCTGTTTGAAGTCCGTATACACATATTACTAATGTTTTTTAAAGACTAGTTTTGGACTGGTTCCTGTATTGAGAAATTAATAATAATGTGTCGTTTTTAAGATATATTTAGTGTTCGGGATTGGGCACTAATTTTTAATAGTGATTGTTAAACTGGTTAGAAACTGTTGATTTTATTGTTTTTTTTGGTTGATAGAGCTTCCTAATTAATTGCCTATTGATTATTTTACATACATAACGTCACGCTCATTTTATTACCATGATAACTAAGTACTTACGGAACCTTGACGTGCTAAATCCTTACTAATATTATAAATGTGACAGCGTGCATGTTTGTTACGCTTTCACGCAAAAACTACTTAACGAATCATGATGAAACTTTGTACACATATTCTGGGAGGTATTAAAAGTAACATAGGATACTTTTTATAAAAAAAACATATATATATTGAACAAAAATAAAAAAATAAATTGTCAAGAAACAAAATTGCAGCGTGCGAAGCCGCTGGCGGGTCGCTAGTACTTAAATAAATAAAAAAAAATAGTAATGGTTTGCATGAACTAAGTAATAATAAAGTTTAGACAACGAACAACGTACAACGAACTGACTATGTTGATACGAACTTACTACACTGACTGTCTTCTTACGTCTTTAAACTTACTTCAGTAACTGTCTTTAACTTAACTAAGAAATCGAAATAAATACAAGCTTACCACTTAAAATGCTACATGACTTGATTTTATTGCCTTTTATTTTCGGTTTTACAAGAGCAAACCCTTCTGATAATATAAACCCGGGCAAGAGCATGTCGGACCATGCTCAGTGTAGGGTTCCGAAGCCGTTAAGTACTTACTACAAACATAAAAAACAACAAGTAATAACTAATTTTCTATTTAAAGTCATTTGGCACCGTCTTAGATGATTTTAGTAGGTATAAACACTTCAATCGCCTGTATCTCAAGAACCAATGATGTCTACTTAGTCGTGATAGTTTTCCTTTTAAATTAGTTATACGCACTTTCATATAAAATTTTATTCAGATTTTTAGTATTTGTAGTTTTGGCTATAGAGGGGGGGGGGGACCGGACAGACACTTGAATCTAACAAAAAATAGCGCTTTAAAGCTTAATATCTCATAAAACGACCCCTTAATCGACAAACCATTGTGACAAACCCGCCCTATCCGACGACAGATAATAAGACCTTTCGAACGACACCCTACACTATGTTACCCAAGAATTACGTGTAGGAGAGGTACACTAAAATATTATTTTTTTCTAGATTTTTACCACTTTGTTGGCGTGACTAATATGTATATTTTTGCCAAATTACAGCTTTCTAGTACTAAGAGTCTCTGAGCTAGGCTACGGACGATCTGACGGATGGACATGGTGAAACTATAAGGGTTCCAAGTTCGACTAAGGAACCCTAAAAATTGAGATTTTGTAGTAGAAACTGTAGTATATTATTATTTATATACATATTACTATTTTCTAGTAGTAGCTATGTAGTATTCAATTAACAACATATTTACAATTAATTTTACAAACCAAAGCATATAAATGAAAACAAAGTATTTTCAAGCCTCTCCTTGAATTATTCATGAACAAATCAAACTTCAAAATAAACATTTCAAATTAGTGTACAAAAAATCACGCCAAGCTCCTAGTAATAAATATAAATTCAATTATTTATTGTTTACACAGCCTAAAGAATTATCGACGTTAGCTCGAGGTATATTAACTTTTATAGCACAGCGGGACAGGACAGCCTCTTCAATCATGGCCCGGGGAGGTTTTCAACGGTTTCTATGAGTAATAACCTTTATTTTATTATAAAAAAGTAGATTGTATTATATTTAGACCTCTAGTCTCATTTAATGTGTGAGAAATCAGAGATCAATAAACGCTGGACAGTAAGTTACATTAAAGAATTAAAGTTGGAGTCTAGATAACGATAAAGCTTTAAGTGCATAAGCTCACGATTTCTTTTTTGTTATTTGATACCATTTAGGACGAGAGCTATAATTGACATTTGGGAACCTTATATATTATAAAACGGATAAATAAATAATAGGTTTGGCTTCAAAGACATTATACCTACCTACTATTTACAATTGCCAATTATTTTTTTCATATCAGTTTAAAATAAACTATATTTTGATCCCCAAAATTGTACACGTTCAATGCTAGGCTTAATTACATACAACACAGAACTTATAAACGCGTTTACTGCAGTTGACATCCTTCGTTTAGATTGAACGCACCGTATGTGTCATAAACAGCGAATGGGTTCACAAACACCAACCAATTACAAACGCAACCACACTCCCACGACTCCCGTTACCCCCTAATAGCGACAAGTTTCCAAAAACTCGTTCAATTAAAGGCACCGAACAAAATTAAGCCTTCTTCGTTTAAAATGCATTAATCCGATCACTTGTCATGCGCCGGCGTCGCTCTAAAACCCGTTCCGCCCTCTCGTTCGCACACCGACAAAGATCGTTGACTAAGACCATCAAAAATTGTACCTGCCACGTTGATATGACACTTGTTTAATTTAAATTTGTTGCCTTTAAATACATTTTTTGTTGAAATGACTAATCGTGACCCTTTTTGCAATATTTCGTGTTGTTTTTATGTTATTGGTTTGGTTAAATAATTTTTAATAACCGTTGTTGTTTTTAAGCGAAACACCAGTTAAAATAACAAACGTCGTTTGGAATGTTGATTTTTATTAGCTCGGCCTTTGATTAAAAATTGACAAAACGTGGATGAGTCTTTATCCCGGGTGATGAAGGCTGTTTTAAACGTTTAAAACACAAATAGGTAGGTACTATCAGTTTTTCTATTTAGAAAACGCTTTTTATAACTAAAGTTTTCACTTGTGATTACAAAGTATACGTAAGCTTTAGGTTGTAGTCACCAACAACGTTAGGCATAAAATCCATCCAATATTAGTAGTCGTTTAACAATAGATTATCTGTTAAATCTTTAGATTTCACTTCTATGTTCATCTTCGTCGCTAGTTTATATGCTAGCTTAAGCATCGTTTAATCCTAGCGTTTCCTGATACAAAACATTTATCATATACTTTTCTCAGAGATTTGTCAAACCATTTCACCATCTGTTTCCCCACTCTTTGCCATCCTTACACCCCATCTCGCTCCCACAATCGAAGCGCTTAACCTTTCCTTTTTCATTTTGGAAGTAACATGAACTCTCAATCCTGCGCATGCTCACAGTTTTTACGCTCGGTTTGACCAGGGCCTTAAATTTATGATTATCGAATGAAGACATACATATCGATTCTTGTTTCTATATGATCGTTATAATATTTCGGTTGGTCGATTGTTAATTCTAAAGTTTTTTCAAAAGCGTTTTAACGACTGCAGAATGATTGCGTTTTAAAATCGCTGATTGCTAGTGCGATTATTTTTATTAAGGCCGTCCACTTCGGTTATGACGTGTATATTAAAAACGTTGATTATGATATCATTTCCTTCATGATTGACAGGTTTAATAATAACAAGTAAATTAAAATGTTTATAAAAACCAGACGATTCAATATGGCAAAGAACAATTTGACGAGAAAAACTGCTTAACCCAAACTTCGCTCGTGACGCACGGGTGCGTCGTAACTCCATCAAGTGCCCTTTGACTCCATACAGTGTCAATGTTGTACGTGAATCAGATGGCCTACAAAGTTATTAATGCAGAATCAACGCTATCGGACACAGCTATATTAAAAAGGCAAACAGAAGCCAAGTATGCAATACTAGTCATCCTTCATATACCCTTATAGAGAAAATTAATGTTACACAATATGAAATCATTACAGCTCCATCGAATACTTTAATTTATACTTGCTACAACAAGAAAAAGGTACAAATTGAGTGAAAAAGTGTCCCAACGGACCTTTAAATTGTCCTCTATACTTGGAACTTGATCATCAATATAGATCGCATCTACAGGTCCCACGTCAATGTAATTTAAGGCGTATTTATTTATAAACAGGGTACAGTTTACATTGTTAACGTCGCTTACATAGTACGTTTACTACCGCGTGCTAAAACCTATGTAGCGATTGTTTCAGAAACCACTCTATTACTGTAACTTGAAAGTTTGTTCTTGTTTGTATCGTAATGAGGTTTTCATTTTACGTCCGTCCAATAGATTTTGAGCTTTAGGTCTTCAGTTATATACTTGGTTTTGGTTTGTGTGGGTTCATTGAATGGGTGCTTATTTGTTTTGGGAGGGTTTATCGCAGCACGTATGGTCGATTTGAATAAAAATACGATTTATATGTGTTGGACGGTGCGGAGCCAGTGTAGAGTTACGGAGCCGGTCGGGCTCCCAATTTGCTGGGTTTCTGAGTAAGTTATTAAGTTTCTTGGCACTTGGCTTGCGAAATTTTAAAAACACGATCACGCCAGCGTAACCTGATTCAGTAGAAATTAATATTAATAGTGACTATGATGATATCATGAAAATAAATGTTGTGTATGTTTATATTACTAAACTCTGCTTAAAAAAAGTACAAAGCCACATTTATTTAAGGGATTTCTTCTAGCTAAACATGAGAGTCAATGATAAAAAAAGGGTCTAAGTGATAAACAGACTACAATAATTTATAAATTAGGAAGAGAAAATGATAAAGTTACTATGAATATTAAATAAATATATTTTTCTCAATAATATTATGCATTGTGCGTGTGGTTGACGGATTAGAATAGTGCCACTCCATGGCTTCCGATGGATGTCGTATGAGGCGACTAAGGGAATAAGAGCTTCTAGTACCGTTAAGCGATGGGCTTGTAAGCTGTCAATAATACACTAATAAACTTCTTGGCCTGATTGTGCAAAATGTGGTTACAGTATTACAAAGAAGTCTTTTTAGAGTTGTTGGTATTTCTGTAGCTTTGCCTACCCCTCTGGGAATGAAGGCGTGATGTTATGTAGGTATCTATATAATGCATAATACATACATTATGAATATTATATTACGGTTTACATTCATCTGGCATAACTTTTTTTGGCATAGGTAATCATCACTTGGCATAATCATCATTTGGCATACAATCTTTTTTTTCAGAAACCGTATACTTTTCAGGATTGTTATAAAATAAACCTAACCTAACCTAATGGGCTCTATGCAATGCTATTTTAAATAATGCTGAAAAGTATACGGTTTCTGAAAAAAAGACTGTATGCCAAATGATGATTATGCCAAGTGATGATTATGCCAAAAAAAGTTATGCCAGATGAAGGGTAACGATAGATGTAAAGTTGTGAGGTAGGTATCAATGATAAACATCAGATCTGATAAGGTTGGTGATTATTAATGTGCCTTAATACTTCCTGGTATGCATATTATGCTAATATGCTAAATGTTATCAATGGTAACTAATGCAAAATGAATAGCTAAACTCGATTAGAGATCTGTTCAGGGACTCTAAAAACAAACGGCCGAATGTTTTTGTTTGTAGTGTTATTTGCAATTCCTTATTTTTGAGGTATTTATCATGATGTCTGACACATCTGTTAAGAAAAAGTCAAGATTATCCCACATATTAAACTTTGAAATTGTAAAGAAATACTCAAAGTAAAAAATAATCTTTTGCATTGAAAAATTACTAAATTTTTAATAACAAATCAATTTCTATGTACAACAGTGTTACATTTTAAAACATCAGTGTTTTACCTAAAAGATTCTAAATACTTTCGTAACTTTAATGAATTCAAGACGCACCGTGTGCGTCATAGGCAGTGAAAGTGTTAAATTAAAGGATCTTTAACCTATATATCGCTTGACCGACAGACCAAGGTCAGGCGCATGCAAATAGAACCTCTGCCATCCGGTGCAGTAGACGAAATACGAGCCGCCAATAAACACGAGGTTCCAGCTAACCTGTTGGGACGGCGTTATGCAGGATGGTCGCATTGCAATTAGACTGATTTAATTGTACCACTTTTATAATTTGAAAGGGTTAACATGTGGAATGTAAACTCCTTGACAATGCAATATTATGAGGGTATAAGGTAATTTGTCATTATTTATTCAAGCTGTTGCCCGCGACTCCGTCCGCGAAGAACAATGAAACATAGCCTAGGTTACTTAGTGATAATACTCGTATAAGCATTCTACAAGTACAGTAGTTATTGAGTTTACCATTTACAAAGAAACAAATTTTAGTATAGATATTTTTTTTTTATTTCAATAGCGTATACAAGTGTGTATTAGCAAAAGACTAGGAGAGGAATACAGGTTGCCTTGTTAAGAGCTAAAAAATATGTAATGTTGCTAGTTTCAAACTTAAGTTTGTCCTAAGTAACATTGATGATCACGATATAGCATATTTGAAGCAAAATTTAGCTGTTGTGCGTCAATACATTTAAGAGGGTTGAGTTTTAATCTTAAAGTTGCAAGTTTTAAGTCGATAGTTCTTAGAGCAGGGACATGCTAACAAGTCATACATCTACCGTATTTGGTCTGTGCTCTATTTTTATAATAAGAATAATTAGTCGCAATTGATAAGCTATTGTAATTTAAACGTTTTAACCCTAATGGTAAAAACGAAAACAGGAAACGGACTCATATATTTTTATTAATTATGTTCGCTTCCTTCACAATTAACATGCGTCCATTTTAGCGCACCCTGTAACAATTTTAAGGAACTTTATGAATTTTTACATGCAACATTTTAAATTGGTAACATACTGTATAAACCCGTTTCGACAATGGCCGAAAAAATCATGCCTAATTGAGCGTGTTATAAAGATGCGTTTACCGTGTAAGCGGACCCGGGGGCGGAGGCGAAGCGTGCGATTTTTTTTAATAAAATTTGGTTTCAGTTTCGTTACCGAGAGCCGAAAGGGTTAGGTTACTTGCGTGTCCCACATATGGAGTGACGAAAAATTTTGCCAATTTTTAGTCGCTTTACGTTGGGTTTTGGATTTAATAAAGGAGCTGCCGCTTGAGTTTTTTTTGTAAACGTATTTTTTTTATGTAAAGGAAGCGGTTTTTAAGTTCCATGATGATATGAATGATTTACCAAATTATTATTTGGTAAACTATATCATTTTACAAACTTTTATTTCGCAAAGATTTTTTTTTTCTTGCCGATTTTTTTTATTTTTTTACGGCTAAAAGTCTAAAGGTCACAGCACACATATCAACTCAGGAGCAGCCTTTCCACTTGCCGTCAAACAGGCGTCGTTACGATTCCGATTAGTCTGCGTTGCAGTAGGGAGTTTCATACAAATTATACTGAACGGCTCGAGTTGATAGGGTGACGATCCCTTTCCGAGTTGATATGTGTGCTGTGACCTTTCAACCTAACACATTTAATACGTCCATGCAACCTATGTAATGGTTAAAGCACAAAAACGTTTTTATGACACAAATGCAGTACCTGAATGTAATGTCAAGCAGTTTAGTGCCTTAATTATTGAAATAAAATTCAAACTGAACATCAAACGACAAGCACGACAATGACAATGACAACCACAGTGACAAGGTTCTAAGTATGCTCAACATTTTTACTGGGTGACTGCACGGACCCGGCTTTTTTAGGGTTCCGTAAACAAAGGGTAAAAACGGGACTTCACTGTGTGTCTGTCTGTCTGTCACCAGGCTGTATCTCATGAACCGTGATAGCTAGACAGTTGAAATTGTCACAGATGATATATTTGTGTTGCCGCTATATTAAAAAATACTAGAAATAAAATAAAAATAATATTTAAGGGGACGACCCATACAACAAACGTGACTTTTTGCCTTTTTTTGCTCTATATTAATAACGACAACGGGTAGACTAATATAGCTTCGTGCTCGAGTCTGACTCGAACTTGGCCGGTTTTTTAATTCATAGAAATACATAAACATTCGAACATAAACCCTCCTTAGAGTACGTGATGATGTGAGAGAAGACCATCATTATAAAAAGCGGCCAAGTGCGAGTCGGACTCGCCCATGAAGGGTTCCGTAGCAGCAAGTAACATAATATAAAAGTTCGTTGTAGCTTTGATCAATGTTTTTATGGCGTATTAAAAAAAACTACTGACTAGATCTCGTTCAAACCAATTTTCGGTGAAAGTTTGCATGGTAATGTACATCATATATTTTTTTTAGTTCTATCATTCTCTTATTTTAGAAGTTACAGGGGGGGGGGGGACGACGACACGTTTCAACACTTTGGAACAGGACAGACAGTCAGACAGACAGTTTTTTGCCATTTGGCTACGGAACCCTAAAAATCCGATCTGATCCATAAAGGATTTTGGCAGGAGTACTGAATTTTTTTCCATTTAAATAATCCTAAGGTAAGAAGTCGAGTTATTCTGATAATTTTTGGTTAACACTGATGTCACAACGCAGTAAAAAGGTCCATTATAGTCAACGAAAGTGGTAACAAAAACTCACCCAGCCTCGATTATCTTACGATCAAGCTTGACAATCACAGGGACCGTGGGGTTCGAACCGGCGACCCCACGTCGAATCGCTAATGTGCACCGTAGGCGTAAGCAACAAACAACACTGCGTGAGCGCAGATTTTGTACGCGAAAAGGCATACTATAACTGTTTGATCACTGTATCTTTGAGCACCTTTTTATGGCAAAGAGGAGGCATAGGGCACACAGGCCACTTGATGGTAAGTGGGATCCGAAATCCATAGACATTTGCATCCTCAAGACACGCTAGCCTAATTAGGGGTACTGGGTTCAAATCCCGGTAAGCGCAGATATTTTTGATGAGCACAAGTAATTATTCCTGAGTCTTGAATGTGTTCTATGTATTTAAGTATATATTCCTCTATATAAGTTAGTTTATCGCTGTCTAGTACCCATAGTACAAGCCTAGAGGTTAGTTTGGGACTAGGGCAATTTGTGTGACATTTTCTTAGGTATCTATGTGTAAAAAAAAACAAAACTAAAAGTGAAAATGCACCTTAAGGCGCTTTTCCGCAGGTATTAAGACTACCATTTCCACCGAAGATGCGCGAGGTCTTCTCGTGTCCCTCTTCCGCCTCGCCACGACGGTGGAAAAAAGTGGAATGCATCTATGCTAGTAATTTTACCGGTTGTCTTATCCCTGGAACATAACTGATGCAAACATTGCTGCTTGGCATCAGGTTAAAGGATACGATGGTGATAGCGATCCGACGGACCCTACAAGATTTTTCTTGTCCCGGCCAGGGCGGGTTATGTCCGGCTTGCATGGACTCAAACCCCCGGGGCCTTCCACCTAACGCTTTAAGAGGAGGCTACGGGACCGTTATAACGCCAAAACGTAGCCCTCCAATAGCGAGTACCCTGTGGACTCGCCTATGCCCTGGAACACAGCAAGGGCCTTCCAGCTCAGGAGCTCTTACCACAACTAAAAGAGTTGTACTTACAGATGATCTATTTCGAATACACTTCGACCCCTTAGAATCTTCTGCGCAATGCTTACACTCTCCCCTTTTCGAATGTTCCTCACGATGTTTTCATTAACCAAAAAAATCTGGTAACGTACATAATTAAGTTAGTTAAATCATTGGTACATGGTGACGGCAGGGCTTGGAACTCGGTACAGTCAACGGCATAAATATACGTTAACAAGACGTCAAAACTGTCTATATATCTTTATGCCTCTGGCAAAAAGGTTCATATATACATATATTTGACACGATGACTGTATAGATATGAATGCCCTTGAATGTACCTTACTTTCACGATGCTCAACACAACAACCTCACTATTTGACGGATAGTGCTAAAGCACTAAATCGTGATAAATCACATCAGCAAAAAGAAACCACCATGTGCCTATGCTCTGCCAAAAACAATTATAGATATTTCGTTTTTCTTCATATAAAATGTTTGAACGCGATTTCGAGTAAACCAGGGTTTAAATTTAAAAATAGTTATTTTTGTATCCTTTTGTAACTAATTAATAACGTATATATATACATGACGCACACGGTGCGTCAAATTTAAACGCAAGACCATAGCCACCAAACATGTTAAAATAAAATTTAAACTCCAGCGACACACAAGGCATGGTGTGTCATGGAGCTCAAACCACATACACCTTTTAGCTAGCGGCACTGAATATTTTAATTGCATATACTTGATACATTTCACTAAAATGCATGCCAATTTTAACCCGTGACTTAAGCCTGTCCTTTAATAGCCCCGTCTTCCTATCTATCATCAAATCCCCCCTCAAACCATTTCAAACTGTAGCTTCTCTTCTTAAGCTTGCTATTTGATTGTGCAAATACCGACAGACGAACGGCAGGAATCGTGAGTTCAAATTCTAATTAACACCTCAGTCGGCCGATAAATTGAGGCGATAGTGTACGCTCGTGGCATTTGCCCGGTTTTTGCATATAGTTTCTATGATTCTGTTTGGTTTGATTTAGCATGGCAATATTCTTGCACTACAGTTCATGGGTTCCTTTGGGCAAAGATGGGTAATGATAATGAGTAGGTATATAAAGTTATAATGAGCGATCAACGATGCTCGTGGTTTTCTTACTTTTTACCCAATTCCAACCCCTAGTGTCAGGGTTTATAACTTTTTAACGGCTTAACCGATTTGTATCAAACTTAGCTAAGAACTAGCTCGAATAATTGAGCTTTTGATAGAAATATAACGTGTTTAAATCGCTTCACATGTTTGGGAGCTATAACGCCAAACAGAACGACTGGCAGACAGGCGTCAAAGTTATGGACCTGTCTATTTGGTGTCGGTTTAATAAGGTGTTCTACTTTGTAATCTATTTCGTCAGTTTCCTCTCATTTACATGATGCTCGGCTAATTTTGTAGATGGCAAAATTATTTTTACGACGTGAAGTGTTGTGACAATCAAACAAAACAGGGTGCATATCTCTTTCTCATCATCATGACAGCCGAAAGACGTCTTCTGCTAGACACAGCCTTCCCCTAGGTTTGCCACAAGGTTCGGTTCGTGGTTTCCCGCAACCAATTGCATAGCCACGTCGTCAGTCGGTTGGAGGTCTACCAATGCTGCGACTTCCTATACTTAGCTCTATTATTAATCCAAGATGGTGGTAGCGTCAGTTTTCCTCATTATACACTTCGCTCTACCATTTTCTACAAAACTAAATCTTCCCACATTGTTTTGGGTCTTCCTCTCTAGATCTATAAAAGAATTGGAGGCCCTTTAGGAGTATCTGTTAACTATAGCCGCTCGAGCTAGAGTTGCGTCGATGCACGTACGATAGAATAAGAACTAAAGGCATAGATACCTGTCTCGAAAATTTCAATATGAATTTTCAATGAGTTAAAAAAGGAAAGAGTATAATGTACAGTTCTTTCTAGAACTAGCCGTATACACCACGGTGTAGTCAACTCGTGTAAACTGGTCTCCAACGACACCAACTAGACAACATGGTCGAAAATATATTATACATGCAACAGTGTGCGACAGCAATAGTGTACGACCATGATATTTTGGCTTGTAGAACTGTCTCGTTTTGGCACACTGAATTCCAATAAGACTGTGCTTATCAGCTATCTGTATGTTGCCTTTTATTTCCCTTTTATTCTATGCTTAATACGCACGCAACCAAACGCTGAGACGAAGACCCTGACCTAACCGGCTCGGCCCGTCCTGTTGAGTTTGCTTGTGGTGGCTCGGGGCGCGTACGGTCGACGCACGCACACATGCAGGCGCGATTAACCATTGTTTGAAGATGACCTACTGTTTTTACTCTCCCAGAACTTAGCTACTCTCCTGCATTTTGTACTGTCTACACTTTTATTTATATCGCCAAGTGTTTTAGCTTCAGGTAGTTACGACCGTCGCGGAATGCGAGTAATTATCACCATATACGATAGAGTTACGCTATATCATGGGTATTATTACGTATAACTGGTACGGGTCGGATTCGAACCTCGGATTACGTCTTTACGGTGTAATAAATGAGTCGCTAGCGGAGCTTGAGTTCTGCGAAGTGGAAAAATGTGGTTGGTAGTGGATTTTCGATTTAGGATAAATATATCCAGTAGAGCGAGGTGGCAGAGCGGTGTGCAAGATTAATCTACCAATAAGAATACTTCATTTTCCTTGCCTCGCTTAGCGCAGCTCTCCTATTGGTGGATTTTTCCCTCCGCTACCTCGGTGGACCTAACTCTGGTGGAAACTCACCATAAATTCGGCATGGGATTGATTGACAATTACCAAAGAACTCTATTATAGTTTTTTGTGTAGACTAGGGTTAAGGGTGTTCAAAGATTTCATACCAGAAAATCTTGACAGTGTTCCGTCACCCGGTGGTGCAGGTGTTAATGGGTGGTGATAAGATTCATTAAGAAACCCGCTGGTTAGTATATCACCATTGGTATATAAAAAAATGGCCTAGTGCCAGTCGGACTCGCGCACTGAGGGTTCCGTTCAAAGTTGTAGGTTTAACATTTAAAAAAAAGTGATATAACTACAAATATACAGTTTTTTAACTTTTCCCTTTACTTGTGCCGTAAGACCTTCCTTCTTGCATAATTTCATGATTCTAGGTCTATGTGAAGTACCCTAAAGGTTTTAATTCCCTTGCGAAGTTAGAAAATAAGGCTCCTTTTGCCGCAGCTTTGTATTGCTTTGATTTAGAAGCTTGATTTTTGTACATCTTCAAGGGACCGCAGACATAAAATTAATTTCAACTTAATATCACGCGGCTTCCGAACCTCAAAAGGAAATAACTAAAACTTAAACCATCTTTAAAAATCAAGAAATACGAGTAACTTCTTTTACTTCTTCTAAACGGTTTTAAAATTTTATAACATTAATTTGTGGTTGTAAGTTATTTTACAGACAGAAGTTGTTTAGAATTTCATTTCTTGTAAAAAAATTCTCGTATTATCATTTCATAGAATAATCAATATGTAGAATAATTACTTTGAAGACATTTAAATCATCGTTTTTTATTTCAAATTAAAATCAATGTTTCTTTTTTCATATCATAGAATAGCAAATTAAATATTCTTTGTTCTCATATTATTTATTTAAAATATAACTTAATAACAATAAAATCAACTTATAAGTTTACTATATTTACGTATAGTTACGTTTTATGTACTATTTGACATATATGCATATGAAACTAAAATGCACTGTAACAATTTTATTGGTGTACCCTTATTTTGCAGACAGCAAGTTCATCTTACGTATAATATAAACGCATACACCGATTTTAATTTACAATTCAATTGTATCGCATAGCTTATTCAAGGGATATAAAAAAAATAACCTCGAAGGCTAAGGCGGGAGCTTGCTTCGCTTCGCTCCCGCCATAGCCTTCTAACCTAACCTATTCAAGTCGGTTCTGCCCAGAAAGGTCTTGGTCGCTCGCATCGCTCGCTCGCTCACTCATATTTATATCATAATATAGTATTTATCATACAGGGTGACAGAAAATTCGCCGTATTCCTTGAAAGGGGTTATTCTACAGCTCATTTGTAATGATTTAAGTCCAGTTAACCAGGGGTCAAAACTCATTGGTTTTCGAGTTATTCACGTTTTTAGATATTTTTATTAAATACCCGCCTTTCGACCTTAAACTAGTAATCTTGTTAAAACTTCACCATCCAAAACCATCAAAAAATAATCTGAAAACAGTAAGATTACAGCAGAAATTAGCTTTCTAAGTACTTAATGAAAATTCTACGAAGTGATACGGTCTATGAAAAAATATTCTGTAAAAGAAGGTATCGTTAAAAAATTATTATATTGTTTAATAGGTTTGTTTAATGAAAAAATTAAATTATAAAATTCATTGAATTGATTTTCTGTGGAATTTGTTTCTTTCAAATAAATAGTTTTAAAAAATATATATTCGAAACAAAAATACAAGAACCGAATAGTATATGAAACATTTTCTGTGAAACAAAATTCTGTAAATTTTCTGTCTGTAAAACAAGGGGACACCTTAATTTGTTTTTACCATTTAGTACCACGTATACTTATTCCTATAAAATTTGCGGAGTTCCCTCGATTTCTGCAAGATCCCATCATCAGATCTTGACGTGCTGGAAATGGGACCAACTAGAAAGTAGGTATATCCAATCAAACCAAAAAAAAAACAAATCGGTCCAACGGTTGCGTAATCGAGGAACATACTCGTACTCGAAAAAATAAGAAGAAAGGAAGGATAAAGGTCATTCTTACCTCGCAAGGTGTTGGCTCCATAGATGGGGTGGTCGTAGGTGACAGGCCGGTACGCAGGATGCAGGGCCGCCAGGTAGCTTAACTCGCTGGTGGCTCCAGCAGCTGCTGCCGCCGCCGCTGCCAGTCTGAGGAGAGAGCCCATCATCAGAACTTTGAAGAGTTATAACTGTTATAACTACAAGAAGACTGCAGAGTAAGAACTTCCTCTAGATTTCGTTCGTTTTCATTCTCAACCCCTTATCTGGTTTAAAAGTTTTATAGAAATAAATCTCGAAATCGGACTATTCTGTAAATTCGGTGTCTATCATTTCATCGAAACGCTCATCGAATGTATCATTTCATCGAATTTTATTTCATCTTGCGCTATTTTCTGCTGTTTTGAGGGTATAGAACCTAACCTAACCTACGCAATTAATGTTTAAGATGCCCTGAAAACATTATGATTAAAGTAGAAAATAGTGTTTATGAAATGAATTTCGATGAAATGATACATTCGATGAAGTGATTTTCGATAAAATTATGAGTTACCCTGTAAAAAGTTATGTTACCTCCTCCTTTTTTTGAAGTCAATTAAAAAGTAGTCTTTATTCTTCTTGGAACATGAGTGCTATTCCTACTAATCAATAACATACGATACGAGGTTGAGATAGTAAAGGGACCGTTTGGAAACAAGTGTTAACATTAAAAAAATGAGTTTTAACAGTTAAAAGTTTTTACACTTTGAATGATTTCTTGTAAGTCATAAATTAAGGAATTATGTAATTTAGTTAGGTGGGTAGGTTTTTAAATAACTATTGATTAAAATGCAGTGCCTTAACAGGGTTTATGTTGGACATAAAAAAATAGACCATTTTTAAATACATCCGTAATGCAATAAATTATAATTGACTATACTGAGTGGCACATTTGACACTATTTGAATTTAAAAACCTAATTTATCTTACTTTTTTATTTTCTTTCTTTTTCATAATGTGCTGTGTAATTAATTAGATTTTTTTTTTTTTTTTTTTTTTTTAATGTTAAGGAGAAGGCACACGAGCACTCAGGCCACCTGATGGTAAGTGAAAACTGAGACCCATAGACATTTGAATTCTCAAGACTATTATCCTAAGACGTCAAATGCGTTGCCAACCCTAAGGACCAAGATGGAATGCCTCTATGCTAGTAATTTCACCGGTTGTCTTATCCCCACACCGGAACACAACAATGCGAACACTGTTGCTTGGCGGATGGTTAATGGATAAGATGGTGGTAGCGATCCGGACGGACCCTGCACAGGGTCCTACCACCACTAATAATAATAATAATAATTATATAATTTATTTATATTTGCCCAAACTTGTGGGACACTCACAAAGCCTAAGCACAAGTGAGAATGAACAACGTATTCCTTATCTGGTAATAAAAATCAGAAATAAACACCGATTTCAAAACAACAGAAACACTTATTACAATAAAAAGAAATGCTCCTGTTAATAAATTAACCATACCGCACTCCCCATTGTAAAAGACACTAACCCATAAACAATGCGAAGTGTCCGACCGAAAATCCGCAGGAGGCCTCACGGCTAATGAACACTAGCATAAGTCGCAGATTTAACATTTTATTCCGCACAAAGGCACAATGCCTCAAGTCTTTTTTTCGACCTATTGAGAGCGCGGTGCCTCAAGGTCTAACAGTGGGGTTCCGTGCACAAAAAGAGTAAAGTCTAGACGTTTTGGTTCGGCGAAATTTGAACGATAAAGGTTGACGGGCGATATTGGAATTGGTTTTAAAGTTTCATGGGATTTGGCGTTTTTATGAGCTTCTGTTTAAATTGCCTTGTTTAATATTTAGTTTTAAAATTTCATGGTCAATTATTGCAGTCGGTGTTTACTTGCAGGCTTTAATTGATTTGCATTTCATCATGTTTGTCACAAGCATGGCTGGTGGAGGCAGATTTTTAGACCTACAAGAGTTGGGGCAATACCAAAAAGATGCATGGTACGGAGAAAGAAAGCAATGAATGATAGCTTTATTTATGACATGGAGAGCGCATTTTGTGGTAAGGGAAATACTTTTTAATAAGTCTTGAAAATTTTGCGATAAGTCCAAAAGATCAAGAGATTAAATCAACAAAAGTCATGTTCTACACAAGTGTTACCATACTTAACGAAAAATATAATAACATGGCACAACAACAACAATAATAAAGGTATAATACATTTTGAAGTAGCAACACTAGCAACACCACTATATTTACAATATCAAACGCGCAACCACTAAAAGCGCAATCCTTTCAAATGAAACGAGAATTGCACGCGTAGTGGAACTCAGTAATAAAATTATTAAACAAATCAACCTCGTAATGGCGCGGGCCCAGAAAATTGTCGGGTGGGCAACGGAATAAAGAAATTATCCGACTTACCGGCCACGGACGAATGCTCGTCCCGTAGCCGAACAAAGACGTAGCTTTAAGAAAAAGAAAAAAAGATGGCGGACGAGAAAATAAACAAAACAAGTGCAAGAACACTCGCGCGCCTGCGCCCTGTGACGTCTTCATGTAGCCTGTCCTTGTCGCGCGCGCGATTATTTCACCCTTTTCCCCGAGCGTGAACGAGACAGGGGTACTCTTTGAATAGAAAGAAAGTTCTGAAGCTAATGCTGTGGATGTGAAACAAGTTTAACAGATTTTGCGCAGACAACCTGCTTTGATTTTGACGTTTTATTCAGCCTTTTGTTTTTGACAAACGTATTCCGTTTCTCGTTGGGAAGTTTAAAGGTTAATTTAAAAACGGTTTTAATGTTTATAGTTATTGTTTATGGCTATTATTATTTGCCATAAAGTGTACGGCGTCGTTAACTTTAATTATTGGGTGTAAGATAATGTTCCTGTTGTTTAGTTAGTTTAAGTGTAAAGTAATTCTAGATTTTGCACTGGTCTTGTGCTAAAACACGCGTAAATATATATACATCTTTTTATGGTTTTTAATTTGACTTTATTCATGCAATTCTCCGACTGATTGCCTTTTTGCACTTGCAGGTAGCATTTTCTAACGCTGGCTGTTTGGTAAATGTGTCCAGGGTCGTTAAAGAAACAACTCTTTTTTTTCAGCTGACAATTACAGCGAATCGTAAGTAACGACCATTTTGAAATTCCGAATGCGCCCGCGTAAAGCGACTCAATCATGGCGTCATGAATGTTTCATGCAAACCAGCCCTTGCAAAATCGAAGCGCCATTTAGCCGTGTCCTTTTCTCTCGATTCCATGACGAAGCAAGAGTGAGAGAGACGGTGCATATAAAGGTCGAAGTTGCGCACCGGTTCATTACTGCCAATACTACCTTCTGGTTTTTCTCAACGTCCAATTAGTTTTTATTGTCGACGCGTTCGCTTTTAATATTTTTGCTATTTACATAATAGCTACTGTTTTTGAAATTAAAATTTGAATGCTTTTATCATAATAAAATGATTTGTAGTCAAGTGACACCCAACTCAAGATCTAGCTGTGAGATAGTAATTTAAGATAAAATCTGCTGTTTTATTTTAGGATATGTATGCCATGTGTTAATGTAAATTATTAAGTAATGATACTCCTTCACTAAATGTTAAATTTTAAATCTCTTCGTTATAGTCGGTGTCAATGAAACTGGCAAAGACGTAATCAAATAAGTTTGACATACATAACCTCAAATTTTCATCGAAACCTTAATTAAACAAACCAACAAAAACAATTTCCCATCATTACTGATTTATGCGCTTTATCATTACTTCCATATTAGGTAACGATACCAGTGTTCGATCATCGGCAGAAGCTCTTAGGGCTGTTTGATCAGTAGCTAATTTGTTAAAATTCGATAAACGAATCGAATATTTGTCAAATTTCCTTGAAACAACAAGCCCTTAATTCAAAGATCATAGGGTTATAATTGTTATAAATAGATTGTTGCAAAACAAATGAATAACTCTTATCTTCGTTGGACAAGAGTCAGTGTAGAACATTGGTCCTTTATCGAGTACTGGTGCCGTTACCTACAGTTATTTTAGTCTTTAACTTAATATGAAAGTAATGATAAAGTTTATAAATCAGTAATAATGAGCTTTTTTTTGTTTATAAGAAAGAAACATTTATTTGGCTAAAATACAATTACAATTAAATAATTAATTACAAAGAACTATAATCAAATACCTAATAACAGCTCCGAAAAACGCGTGTGCTCGAAAATAGTGTGTGCAGTGTGCTCTTGTATAAACAATTGGTTTTTTTTTTTTAATTTTTTGGCAATTTTGCCCGTGAATTTATAAAGAACAACAAGAGAAAAAAAAAAAAATACAAAAAAATATTATAAATTGTGGAAGTTAATGTGGGGTAATATCTTTTTTTTTTACGGAATCCATTGTATACATCTTTGCTTATTTCAAATCACACTGACTTTACGATTAAGTCCATATTTCTGGTTTTCATGCTATCCAAGACAGACCAGAGGCTGCGAGCTACTAAACCTGAGAAGTTACAGCTATAAAAGGGACAGAGATACGAGTATATATGGGTTGTACAGTTCTCTGCCGTTTCGCCGACAAATTTTTGACTAATGCGTCGGTTCGCAACCTATTCATTTGTCAACCCACTTTTTATCTGTTAACTACAAATATTTCAGGATTTCTATAAAACTTACCTAACCTAACCTATAGGGTTCTACACGATAGTCCTGAAATAAATCCAGGATAATGTACTGTTTCGGAAAAAAACGCGGGTTGTCAAATGATATGTTAGTGAAATGAATCATTTGTAAAAATCGGGTGTCGAACCTAACTTAACCTACGTAGCTCATGCTTAAGATAATCTGAAAACATTAAGGTTCCAGCAGAAATTAGCTTTCTATGAAATGAAAATTCTGCGAAGTGATACATTCTGTGAAATAAGTTTCTGTAAAACAAGGGGACACCCTATACATATATCCACCTCCTAGAGTACTATCCTATCCCCTTCACTGAGTGGAACTTGGCAGGTTTAAACTGCTTATAAGCCGGCCTTAGATCCCTAGTCGACCGGTAAGTTTATGTTCTCCCACCAGAGGAAGATATCGGGGAACACCTTGAAATTCCTTTGTCCGAATTTTTATTTTTCCGATATGTTATGCTTGAGTTACTAATACTAGTAAACTTCTTGGCCTGATTGTGCAAAATGTGGTTACAGAATTATAAGCAAGTCTTTTTAGAGTTGTTGGTATTTCTGTAGCTCTGCCTACCCCACTCTGGGAATAAAGGCGTAATGTTGTGTGTGTTTTTTGAGCTACTAACTTCAAAAAATAAAGTTTCTATCAATTAATTGTATTAGGAATTATGAAAATTCGTAATTTTGACCATTTCGGAGTTATGACTCTTAGGAAATATGTACCCTCTAGATCGACTGCCATTTTTTTTTAGTGGTGGGGTTTTATATAAGTCATATTTATCGCAAGTATTAACATATTTTTAAGATACTGTTGCTTTGGGCGGTGGTACTACCCTGTGCAGGGTCATTAACCTACCGCCAAGCAACAGTGTCCGCATTGTTGTTTCGTTATGGAGATAAGACAACCAGCGAAATTACTAACATAGAAGCATTCCGCCTTAGGATTGCAGTCTTGAGATTATAATCTTGAGCATTTAAATGTTTATGTAAGTATTTTCTAATACAGTTTGTTATTATTTCTGTGCGGGGCGGGAAGACAAACGGTGAAATTACTATCACTGAGTTATTATGAAAAACTAGGTTTGTACGTTTCCGTTTCTTTGAAACAATCTACATCCTATTAAAAATGGTAAATATCGGACTACTTAGGTATAACGGAAATTAAACGTATCGCTTTTTGTCAATCATGTGGCCAGTAGAATATATATTTTCAATTTTCAACTTTGCAAACGCCCGAGCCCGCCTACCATGAGGTGGCCTGCGTGCCCATTTGCCTCCTCCACGCCATTTTGTTGAAATGAGAAAATGGCGGATGTAAATTCAGTATTGATTTGTGTCGATCGCGGGACTATTTACGGCTGCGTCACTGCTAAACAAACCAAGGCAACACATTTACTGCGCACGCAAGTAACCACAACCTAACCTAACCACACTAATTTAACATGTACTTAGATTTTACTATCATCAATGATTTAACCATGTGTATAACCAGCCGTATAACCCTTTAAAACCAAAAGGCATTATAAGCATGAACTGTATGCTCTTATACAGCCTTTTAGCAGTATAAGCTGGTGGAAGGTGAACGGGTCTCAATCTTCGTCATCTCGCGATACGATCATTGTCATCAATAACCTCCGATGACTGCGTACACGCACGTCGACTCTTATCTTTACGCGTCACTGCGCATGAGCAAGAAGAATATTTATCTTGTTGACTGTGCTAGATCTTGATTTAGTGATAATTATAGTGAAAATTATAGTGTGATAGTGTTGTCTAGTGTTGGCACCGTAACATGCGTAACATCACGCCTTTATTCCCAGAGTGGGGTCGGCAGAGCTACAAAAATACCAACAACTCTAAAAGGACTTGTTGATAATTCTGTAACCACATTTTGCACATGTAAGCTAAGGTGTTTACCAGTGTATTAGTAACAGGTTGCAAGCCCATCGCCTAACAGCACTACAAGCCTTTATTCCCTTAGTCGCCTCTCACGACATCCACGGGAAGACATGGAGTGGCACTATTCTAACCCGGCAACCACACGGTAGAAGATTTTAATACTTCTGACATACTAAAGTCAATCTAACTCTTTAGACTTACCTGTTCAGTTACAGGACCCGTATTATGATCGCCTTTATCGCGTTGGATAAAGCATCCGTCACTCTCACTCTTAAGTACCGGTGAGAAAGTGACAGATCCATATCGATTTACACGACCGCTATAAGCCCGCAGGGCAGCAAAGTGATATTGAAAAGACAGTTTAATAGGCAACTTTTGTAGATTTCCTGAGGGCGCGTACACATAGAACGTCAGTTTTCACAGGATCTTTTATAACGGATCCGTCGCTACTGGAGGTAATATTTACACAGTTTTTACTGGATCCGGAATACTGTATTGTGCGTGAACTCGCTCATACCATCGTCAACACTGATAACTGTCCATCGGTAGACCTTATGCCTTGTGTAATAAGGTCCACCAATGTACAATTAACAGTGTTGATGTTTGTTCAACCACATACGCCGTGAAATAACGGACCTGTAAAACGGATCGCTATACGCGCCCTGACGTGAGATTTTTCTTTATGACACGAAGAAGCTGAACAAGCACACAGGCCACCTGCCCCCTATTTCACCATCTTGACAACGACAAGTGACAGGTGACTATTCGGTATACAATGCTGAGTTAACACGCTGAAACATCACTGGGTTTCATATAAGCTGCGCCATGTACACTGAAATGTCACCTAGGCTGTCACCGGTCATTCTCTGGATGGTGAAATAGGAGGTTGATGGTAAGTGGGATCTGTGACCCATAGACATTTGCAATTGTAAGACTACAATCCTAAGACCACCGCGTGGCCAGCCCTAAGGACTAACGGCCGGTAATAATAAACCCATCTTGGATGAGATGCTCGTCTGTCAAAACTGTAATTTTTGACGCATCTCGAGACGAGCATACAGTCGAGACCTGTTTATTATACATTCTTAAGATGCTAGGTTTAGTTGTTAAATAAATATCACGGGACAATCTCACACAAATTAACCTAATCCCAAAGCTCTAGGTTTATACTATAGATACTAGAAAACTATATATTACTTATATAGAGAAATATAAACTTAAATGCATAGAAATCATCCAAGACACGGAAACAAATACTCGTGCTCAACACACAAATATCTGCCATTACCAGGATTTGAATCCAGAACCGCTAGCTTCGAAGGCCAACTCAATCAACTAGGCCAACGTGTCATCAAAAATAATTAAAATACTTTTAGGCTTGAATTAATGGGGGACCACAGAATAACGGTTTAAAACTTCCTACAGTTTCGCAAACTTGTAAATAATATATTGTCGCGGAACCATAAACCGTGTCAGCACCCAGTTTAGGACCCAAAATATGACCAAAAAAAACAAGAACAAGTTATATCTCTTCTTTATTGCTCTGAGCTTTCGTCAAGCTCATACCACTTAATCAGGATTCCCAAAACGCTTTAAGCTCATTCTCGAAGCTCTGAAGCTACAGAATACAGATTTATTGAGCTTGTAAAAATAAAAAGCATTGTCCTCTTCGGTGGGAATTAAAGCGGAAAGGTTTGGTGGTTGATTTATTTTGTGGTTTTATAGGAGTTTTATAATCGATGTGATTTGAAGAATTTGATGTTAAAATTATTTTATAAAAAAAATCAAGTTGACGTTTACGTAACTTTTATACAAGAAACTTGCTTGGTTTTAAATAATGTTCTACCTTTACGCCAAATGTTATCATAATATGTTAAGCCTTTACGTGTAATTAAGAAACAAACATCTACAAACACTTCCACATTAATTATATCACTTAAACTAGGTACGCGTAAATGTCGTTCATCGCTATTCCCTATGCGCTACTTCAGACTGTTATCTATCTCAGTGACCTGTGCTTATTTTCATCCGGATCCGTTCGTTCGTTTTGGCGTGATTGAGTAACAAACGCTCAGTAAGATAAAACAGAACCAAGCAAGTTTGTAAGATGTTTTGTTCCTAATGCATGTAACGTACGAGTATGTATGTATGTATGGTCCTTTGTTCCCTCGTATAAGTTGAATGGGTAAGCCAATTTTGACAAATGAGGTGTCATAAGATACGTCATAGCGTTGCTAGTGTCACTGGGTACGTTAATTTAAAAATAATACCAAAATGGCGTATTTAAAAGTATTTAACATAGTTACATTGATGACAACATCGAAAATTGCAGTCAAGATTTCTACGCTTGCTTTTCTTGAGACTTAAAACCTCACTTTTAACATAACCCAGGCCTTGCAATCTATTTAAAACTTATTAATTATGCATACAACCATAGGATGACCGCCGATAACACCTAAAGTTCAAAAATCCTAACCAGCACCCAGCCTGTAAACAGCAGGACTGTCCTTCCGAGAAGGCCTCAAGTGGTCACCGCGGGAGACCCGACTTACTGTCCGACGCCTTATTAAATTTATGGTCACACTATCTGCCCGAGTTTTTTTGGTCCTAGGACAGGAAGCACTTATGTTTCTTTCATTGCCCCGAAAATTGCGTGAGGCGATGACGATGAACTGATTGGAGAACAAATTATTTGGTTCCAAGTAGGTATTTAGGGATCCCTTTGTAATATAAACTTATTGCATCGAATTTTGAAAGTCATAAATTGATTTACATAATATTTTATGCTCATAAGTATCGATAGTCATAAAAATTGGAATAATAGTTCTAGCGTTAATTATTATCCATAATAAATAAATATCAGGGGACAATCTCACACAAATTGACCTAGACCCAAACTAAGCTCTAGGCTTGTACTATGGGTACTAGACAACGATAAACATACTTATATAGAGAAATACATACTTAAATACATAGAAAAGACTCAGGTACAAATACTCGCGCTCATCACACAAATATCTGCCCTTACCGGGATTTGAACCCAGGACCGCTGGCTTTGGAGGCAGGGTCACTCCCAACTAGGCCACCGTGTCGTCAAATGTTAATTTGATATCTATAACATTCAAAGGCATATTGATTATTATTCAGAAATATTGTAAGGCATATATTCTAAGTTGTTTTTTATACCATTCCATTGCCTAAAGAAAGTTCCAGTAAGTGAGCGAGCCGAGCGAAGCGAGCAAACTATTCGCTGCTTCCCAAGAATAGTGACACAAAGCGCAATAGGTTATTATTTTGCGATTAATACAGATCGAATAAAAATAAATTTTAAAACACTGTCACTATTCTTGGGAAGCAGCGTATTGTGGTCAATGCAAAACCGACTCTGTTAGGTTAGGTTTAGATGTTAGGTTTTTTTATATACCCACAGAAATATGACTGCTATCATTGGAGCTTTTAGTTATTTTAATTTTATGTATAACAACTTTAGTCCTTATAATTGCAATGACAAGTAACATAACTTTATCAATATGTAATAAATACTAGCGGCCCGCCAGTGGCTTCGCCCCGCTGCAAATTTCTGACTTTCCCGGTGGATTTTTCAAATATTTTTGCACCTTTTAAACCTTCCCTGGGGTGTGACAAACATTTTAAAACCAAAATCAGCCAAATCGGCCCAGCCGTTCTCGATTTTTAGCGAGACAAACGAACAGCAATTGATTTTTACATATCTAGATTACGACACTAAAAGTCATAAATGTTTCATCTCGAAATGCGAAACTGCAAATTATTATGTCTAGTTTTATGACTTTCAACATTATGACTAACATTAATCACGATGAAAAAAGTTGTTTAAAAAAAAGGAATTTTAATTTTATGGCAGACCATATAGGTAGTCATTTAAGTACGAAAGACGACCTAAGGTAATTTAGACAATAAATTTAGACACCCGATTATAATTATTATGAGCTTTAAAAGTGGAACACGCAATATGTTATGTTAATGGCTTACCAAAAAACTTTTACAAACATATAAATTGGAATCAATTAAAAACAGTAACAGACAACAAGAACCAGCATAAGCATTTCTCATGACATGTCATGGTTTTTACTAGTTCTAAAGTTATCTAACAAAATAATATTTCAAAGCAAAAACCAAACAGTTTCCGCACAATATAATAAACTTCCTTAGTAGATACAAGTCGTAAAAGTTTATGGTTTAACAGAGTGCGCAAACGCTTCGGCCCGGCGTAAACAGTGCGCGGACTCCGCTGCCTGAGGCATGCGCAGTGACATGTCAATCTTTGTAGGAACAAGGGATGAGATTTTAGCGAACCGGGAGTAAAATCAACTTCGTGCAATTTTTGCTTATTGATAATAATTACATACACATTAACATACATTTATTTCTGTTTCTTTGACACTTCTCTTCTTTGTAAGGTTGTCTGGAAGAGATCGCTACTTAGCGATAACACCGCCTATTGACTCACTCAAGTTTTTATTTTTATTTTACTTTTCATGCTGTATTTGTGGTGTTCAGTAAAGAGTATTTGTATTGTATTGTATTATAAAAACATAAAATCACGCCTTCGTTCCCAGAGTGGGGTAGGCAGAGCTACAGAATTACCAACTCAAAAAAACCTGTTGATATTTCTGTAACAACATTATGCAAAATCAGGTTTAGATATTTACCAGTGTATTAGTGATAGGTTGCAAGTTTTTATTCCCTTAGTCGCCTCTTACGACGTCCACGGAAGACATGGAGCGGCACTATTCTAACCCGGCAACCATACGGATAGTTAAATAGACACAAATTATACTTAATATTATAACCTACTTCAAGAGGTGTCCAAGGGACGGATATCATAGCAGAGGTTGACCCAAAAGACGATGGCGGAATGACCTGGACGCGTTTATGTGTTATCGGCGGGAGCACGCTCTCCATGGAGATGAGTGGAGAGACAGAGAGGAGGCCTTCGCCCAAACTCAGGCTGGAACAAAAACCGGGCAAGAGCATGTCGGACCATGCTCAGTGTAGGGTTTCGAACCCGTTAAGTACTACAAACATAAAAATCAACAAGTAATAACTAGCTTTCTATTTAAAGTCAATTGGTGCCGTCTTAGATGATTTTAGTAGGTATAAACACTTTAATCGCATGTATCTCAAGAACCAATGTCTACTTATTCATGATAGTTTTCCTTTAAAATATGCTCTTTTATCGAAGTTTTTTTTCAGATTTTTGGTATTTGTAGTGTTGGCTGTAGGAGGGGGAAAGGGACTTGACTCTAAAAAAAATTATCGCTTTTAAGCTTAATATTTCATTTCATTCGAAAAAATGTTTCCACAAACCCGTAATATTTTTGAAAGTCCTATCCAACGACTCCCCATACTATAGGGTAGACAAGAAAAAAAAATACATCCCCACGTTACGTGGAGATGGTACGTGTGGTTCCATAGAAAGTACAATTTTATTCGAGATTTTATTATACCACTTTGTTGGTGTGGCTAATATGTAAATTCAAGCCAAATTACAGCTTTCTAGTACTAAGTCTGAGCTAGGCTGCGGACGGACGGACGAACGGACAAGGCGAAACTATAAGAGTTCCTAGTTTTACTAAGGAAAACTAAAAACCCTGAACAAAAAGACTTATTACACCGAGTTTTCTAAAATTTTCCAAGTAACTAGACCCTGATAAAATGTGACTACTCCAACTTACAAAACCAGTTCCACTATAGAGTCAATTTTACTTAGAAACAAAAACCCTGGTACCGAATGTGTTAAATAACCTCAATTAAACAATAAACGCGTCTATCAGCGCAATTACATGCGCGCGCGCCGCCATGTTCGAGCGCTGATCCATTACGGAGATATTAATCTGTCATAATACGAGAGAGATGATTAATGGCTGCTAAAGGGGGAGGGGATCTAGATGAGACTTATTTTTGTTCACGTATTTCTTCTTGAAAAGTATGATGCTGCAGAGGTAGTCAATGTAGCCCGCAACTGCATCGACGTCGTTATCACAGTCCTTCGGGAACTGTCGAAATTTCCAGGATAAAAAGTACCATATTGTTTATTCCAGGATTTACAGCTATTTAACAACTATTTTTTTATAATAAGGTGAAGGCACACGAGCACTCGGGCCACCTGATGGTAAGTGGAATCTGAGACCCATAGACATTTGAATTTACTAGACTGTAATCCTAAGACCTCAAATGCGTTGCCAACTCTGAGGACTAAGATGGAATGCCTCAATGCTAGTAATTTCACCGGTTGTCTTATCCCCAAACCGGAGCACAAAAAAGCGAACACTATTGCTTGGCATAGTTATTTACTGCGAAATCGTAACAAACAAAAAGACAGCATTACCTAGTTACATTAGATTAGAAGTATAGGTATGGTTAGACATAGATATTTTCTGAGGTACTCCCTCACCATTGCACGCTTAGAACAAAGACTTTAATTGTTGTGCCACTATGGAACCCTGTCATAATGACAGCGTTAATCATTAATTTTAGCTTCCTTTCATGTGGTTTGACGCTGTCTATTATGACAGGGTTCCACAGTGGCACAACAATTAAAGTCCTTGATTGTACTGTAAGTGGCATAACAATTAAAGTCCTTGACTTTCGTATCAAAGCTGAATGAGTTAATAAAAAATATCTTATATTTTGTTTGCCTCGTCTAGTGACACACGAACTTCGCCCAAACTATCTTAATTACCACAGCTAACAAATAGGTCACTGATTAAAAATGCGTACGCGCATGCAATAACAATTTGGCTTTACGCGAGCGCTGTGCTATCATAAAAAGTATGTATGTATGTATGTAAACTCTTTATTGCACAAAAATATAAATAAATATTACAATTATAATACTAAATTAATGTACAAAGGCGAACTTATCCCTAAATGGGATCTCTTCCAGCTAACCCTGAAGCAAATGAGTAAGGACAATGCATGGGGTTGGACACATACAAGTTTGCACAAAAAGTAAAAAGAAATGATAATAGTTATAAATAAATAAATAAATTTTAAACAAATTAGCAAGTACATAAAGTAATATAAACGTACATGTATAATACACACATATATACATATATATACATACATATACATATATACCTACATAAATATATAATATAAATAACAACTCTAATCATTATAGGAACCTGACTTCACGACTCATTCAGCCACAAAGTTTTTTATTTATTAACTAAAGAATTAGTACGCGTGCAATTATTTTCCCGCTTCTTCACAATTTCTTCCTGTATGGTAAAAGTATTCTGGTCAAAGTGGAAAAAAAATATTTAAGATTTGGTAAATTCGAGAAAAAAATATGCCTAAATAACATAGCCGAATTAGGGTTAAAGATGGAAGTATAAAATAAATCATTACAATTACAATCAATCGTGACTGTACAATAAACAATTTCTAACGCGACCTCAGTTAAAATAACGACTGCTGTTAATGTCTAGAGTTATTAAGATGTTAGGAACGAGATGCGTCAGACAATCCAATTTATTTGACGTGTAGATTTAATATAGCTTTAGATACGTTAGGGGCACTTAATTTTTAAACATTTACCCCCTTACTTATGAACGTGAAATAAGCTTGGAATAGTTTATGCCATGCTTTGTCACTTTCTGTCAGATGCAAATGTCACAATTACAGATAAGGACAAAGCATGGCATAAACTATTCCAAGCTTATTCCACGTTCACGTGTAAGTTTTGTGTCATTTTTAACGCTCGGCATTTGCGTCAAATCTTCATTAGTATAACTGAAAAACTTAAGTAATGGACCTGTATACAGGTGTCTCATTTAGATCGGTCAGTATGGGAAATTCAGAAACTATAAGACATACGAAGATCTGTTCTTAGGAACCATGTCATCGATTTTAATAAGGAGAAAAACTGCATTCATATATTTAAAAACAACTTGTACTTAGCTCCGGAATCGAACCCGGTTGTTTTGAAAAACAACTAAAAAAAAATAAAGTATGTGAAAACAATCCATTTTATTAATTTTAGACATCATGTTTCAGAGAACCATTTACTGCTTAAAAAACCACTAAACGCAACAAAAAATATAGCCTAAGTATTATCATTTTGTTTTACTCGAAGGAAGAATTACATCACATACCAAATCATCCAAAATTTTATGACAGAAGCGTTTCATTAAATAGACCATAAACTAGGCAGACCTTAATAGTTTTATGGTTCCACCACGTGTCGAAATCGTTTTTATGACGCCTATGGGGGTATTCTTAAGGTATCGCTTAATCGAACTAGCCTATCGTGACCCTTGCACTCACCAGGATTGTGCAGCGGTTCAGGTCTACAGCCTTGGTTACCCAAAACTACGCAAAACCAGCATGGTTGACATGTATCTCCGAGTAATCTTTATGTGTGCCTAGACCTAGTAAGGTTAGTTCAATTGAACCGAAGAAAATTTTGCAAGAGAATAAGTACCTGCTTACTATTGATTTATGTGACCATTTTAACGAGGCCAAGTATTAATACTTACGTTTATTTGACGCATCTATTTATTTTATTGAATCTAAACTGAAATGAAATAAAAAATATTTGGCGTACATAATAAAAAAAACTATGTTGCGTAAACGCTAGGTAATGATTACGCGTCAGTAGAAGTGGTAAGGTGTTAGAAAACACTTTTAAAGTCCACTTTTACTGTTCTTTGTTATATAAAAATAATGGTAGTTAGAGTTCTTTTAGCTCATTCAAACCACGTCTCTACCCGAAGCAGTAACAGTATAAAAAGACGGACAATAACGTCATTCAGTTTAAAACTTCTTTTTTATTGTATGTACCTATTAAAAATATTTATTGTAAACAAACACACAGTAGTGTCCGCATTGTGTTACTAGCATAGAGGCATTCCATCTTAGTCCTCACGGTTGGCAACGCATTTGAGGTCTTAGGATTATAGTTTTGAGACTTCAAATGTCTATGGGTCTCAGATTCCACTTACCATCAGATGGCCTGAGTGCTCGTTTGCCTTCTAATCAACATAAAAAAACTGTAGTACCTATATTGATATTTTTTTCTCTAGATCAGAATGATCCATTTCCCACCAGTTAAAAAAACCACATGGTTGCTAATGCCGATACAAATTGCTTTACATAATAAAACGCAGCATATCTAAATAAAGCTGCCATAAAGCCCAGAATGGAGTTAGGTAGCTTTTTAATCCATATGCAGCGAAAATAAACAAGATCGTCTATTGTAAACAATTGCAGTGCGTGTGCGCAGCACGCGCGCTGTGGGATGTGGTTACAGGGCGTTTAATTTTCTACTTTTTTTTTGTATGTGGTAGTGAAACATACGTTTTGAAAAAATACTTTGATACTGACTTGATTAATGACGAATTTGCAGCAAAGCATACTTTTTGTTAGATAAACAATTAATCTATTCTGTTCACAATATTAAATGCACAGTATGAAAATTGCACAGAAAGTCATGGTATGTGCTTCTTATGTATATCGTTTTGCCAACAGAAGACCAGCGCTGGCTTAACGGCCGGCACATGCTGATATGTGACCGTTTCGCAACTGTCCAACTTTGTGTTATTTTATTTACATTTTTACTGATTTGTTTTTTTTTGGGACAGAATGTAAATTCTTTTTTTTTCAAATGTACCAAGGTGATACCAGTTGCTTCAAAGTCACTAGTTTAAAGTGGACGGGCAGGATACTTGGCTAGATAAGCAAAAAGACGGTCGGTGAACCAACCCAGTCAGAGGGTGTACTGCCTTTTCGCAGAACTTTTTTTGGCCGAATTTCATTTGCCAACCAACGTTTCGCCGACAATTCACTTTGACAACTAACGATTACCAAAATTTTATATGTCAACTTTTTAATTCGCAGAATTATTATAAAGCGTATTATTATAACGCCTTTACACTTTTGGCAGACTCATCATTTGTCAAATCTTTCACTTGGCTTAACAACTCTTGGACGAATAACGTTTAGTTGATGCAACATTTCCCTTTTCATACATTTGGCAAGGTAGAAATAAGTAAGAAAAAAAATAACAAATTCTTTGGTTGGAAATTATTATAAATGTGTGCATGAGCGAGCGAGCAAGACCTTCCTGGGCAAAACCGACTCGGCAAGGTTAGGTTAGGTTATTTTTTTTGACATCCCTTGAAAAAACTATGCTAATATTCTCCGTTTTTGGGGCTTAAAATAAGGCAGAGAGTACCTACTCAATAAAAAATTTGGTAAACAATAAACAACCAAATGAATATTATGCCAACTAAAACATTACACAACATGAAAGTAGGCATTTTGAAAAATAACATTATAAAAATCAGACCTCATGTTGAGTTGGTAACTGTTAAGTTGGCAAATAAAACAAATACATTTGATAAGTTGGGAAATGAACGTTCGAAGAAATAAATTTACGCGAAACGTGAGTTGGGAAGTGATAATCGGCCATACAATTTTCTGCGATAAATAAGAGAACCCAGTCAGAGTCATGGTGATTTTAAACACAGATTATTTGTGCGAACTAAATTTAAAAACGTTTCAAACTAATTAGTAAGCAGTGTATATGGACCTTTGTGCCCATAATAAAACAGCATTTTACGAAAATAAGGGCTTTTTTGCAATAGTTTTAGCAGTAATTTGTAGTAAAGTAACTACTGTTAAAAAATGCGAAATATGTAATGAAATTGAGTTAAGTTACATAGCAATTTAAGTACACTGTCAGTTCGGTGAGGTATCAGTCTAATTATGTGAACACTTTATTGTACAAAATAAAACAGGAACAATACAATGAAGATACAAGAAAATAATGTACAAAGGCGAACTTATCCCTTTAAGGGATCTCTTCCAGCTAACCCTTGACAGATTGCGAAAAGTGAAAGGTTTTTAGAATTATAAATGTACGAGTAAATTATTAAAAAAAAACAGTAAACCAAAATCAATGCATGCAACTAAAAGCCACTCCCTCCATTGCGTGTGCGCACACAATATTACGCCCGTCCGCTGACGTACCGGCCGAGACTGTTTACAAATAAATCATCCAGCATTATTTTATTGCCCAGGCCAACTTACCCCGCGCTCTACCTTATTACCTACACCATTCAGACCAGACTGCAATGGCACCAACGTTTGACTTCCGTTGAAGGGGTCATCGGACTCATGCACGTGAAAATATGATTATTTTGAGGTACGGATGTTGAGGAGGAAGTAAGGCTTTGGCCAAAAATGGTCACATTATTGTGGGACTTATTAAGACATTTGAGACCACAGATAATTATGTAATAAGTACGTGAGTGGGATGGGTAAGAGCAGGCATGCACGGCATCCACCACCCGCCAAGCAATAGTGTTCGCATTGTTGTGTTCCGGTGTGGGGATAAGACAACCGGTGAAATTACTGGCATAGAGGCATTCCATCTTAGTCCTCAGGGTTGGCAACGCGTTTGAGGTCTTAGGATTATAGTCTTGAGAATTAAAATGTCTATGGGTCTCAGATTCCACTTACCATCAGGTGGCCTGAGTGCTCGTGTGCCTTCTCCTTGTCATAAAAAAAAAGAAAAAAAAAACGGAGATGCAGGGAGAAACGCTGCATTTAGGTGTATTATTCTATGAAAGTATTTAATACATACAATACAAGATGCAAGATGTACGTGGGCGTTTTCCAAAAAAAGTGTACATTGTTAACGACAAAGTTATAAAATTTAACTTTTTCCATTTCGTCACGAAAATTAGCCATACATTTAGATACGTTAATTTTCGTGACCAAATGGAAAAAGTTATATTTTCTTAATTTTGTCTTTAACGATGTACAATTTTTTTGGAAAACGCCCACATTTAACATTTTTAGACCTATGGCTCTGTCGACAGAAGTAAGAGATCAATTTTGTGTTTACATAATTAACTTATAGTGAAAATATGAATACAAACAAACAAAATCGGCTTTTTAGGAGTACCATAAAGGAGAATTATTTTCGGCGCCCATTTAACAGCAATTTTAACAACACGCTGTATTGTTCTATATACAGGTTGTTTTCTACAACGCGCTCGATAATGAATACCATTAAGTAACTATCGCTATTAAAATTCCACGTTCCATTTTTTCAACAGTATGCTCCTTTAACTCGGTTCACTTTTAATTGCGAGAGTTAAACACAATTTACAATAATTGCACAATGAGGGCTCAGTATATTGAAAATTTATGTCAATAAGTATTTCTTCAGGCTATCACGAATGACCTCAAAGATAAAGCTCTCTTGAACAAGAGATTCTCAAACTGTTCCTCGTTTCGAATTTGTAACAAAAATATGTGAATGCGTCTGTTTCTACTTAAAACGTAATATCGATGTTATTATGACATGTATTTAATACGGTTTTTACGTGCCAAATTGTATATGAATCTAAGTAATAACGCATTTATTTGTAATCAAAGATTTAATAATACATTTTCTATTTTTATTTCTACAGTATATAGCCAAAAATTCCACAAAATGGTCAACTTTAATAAGTTATGCATTTTTTGAAGCGAGATTAAGATGGTAATAGAGTGATGGATAAAACTATTGAACGCGAAACAACAACAAATAATGCAGTATTATTGCATCAGTGGTAGATATAAATTATCTTCCGAGTATTTTTTCTTAATCCCAACTTATCGACAAGCAGTAAACGGTTTCAGTACAAATATCTCCACTTACATCGTATATTGACCTCTTTCAACGAATGCTTAATAAGCCCTCTGTCTTAGTTAAACATTTAGAGGATTACCGCGACAGCGTATGTGTTTATTTATAATATTTACTTGTGAACGGTAATTTAAAAATGTAATTTAATAATATCCTTTAAATGACAAAATTAATATCATAGAATTCATGCGTAAAAGTGTATGCATAATTCTTATGCCGATTAGCCCTTGAATTTGTTTAATTTTACGATAAATTAAATGTCACAAATTAATTATATTTAATCGCTCTGGCTATCTCAAATCAATATCTTTCTCTCTGCTATCCCATGTTTAGAATAAACCTATCTGAAGTTCCTCTGCTTTGATGTCAAAGAAAGACTTACAAACAATCTTTTTTTTTGTCTTTTACTATTTATGGTTGAAGTTCATGTTTTATGTTCAGTAGTTTAGTTTATATATGCGTTGTCTTGTCTGTCAGTCACTCGGGACAGTATTGCTTATTGCGTATATATATATAGAGCATACCTAAGTTTATTCAAGACATGACGACACCAAGTCATACCCTGTTGAGCTTTTTGAACTTTACATTTGCGTTATTGGAGCTTTTAAATGGATAGCGGTTTGATAGTTCTGATGGAAGCTTGCCAATTGGTGTTTATTGTTTTAAGTAGGAAGTACCATCGACTTTCATCTTGTCAATCAGCTTGTTTATTTACTTACGTCATTAGTAGATACAACGTGATTTGTGTGATAACATTGACAAGAGATAAATAAATATAATTTTTCTATATTGTCTATTTAGCTAATTTGTATTATATAATTTAACAAAACATTACTACATCTATTATGTTTAGCTACCTGTTATTTACCTGAAAATGATTAACATCATATATATCACGAGGACGTCATGTACTTCCCTGTACAGTGTGTATTTAAATAGCCGAATACTGTTTACTACTGAACATATACAGGGTGTTATAAAATCGGAATGAGTCGTAAAAGGCCGGTTAGTAGCGCGGGGCTATTTTTTTATTGAGACGCGGACTTTAACGCGCGGCAGACAGCCCTTGCGGGCTTTGACCTCTAACAGCAACAAATATCTAAAATGGTTTGTTTAAATTGACAATATGGTCATGGGAAAATTATTTGAGATCTTAATGTACTAGCCCCCTTACTAATAATCGTTGAATAACGGTAGCTATACAATGTTTTGTCCTTATTTTTTATTGTGACATTTGAATTTGACAGATAAGGACAAAACATTGTATAGCTATACCACCGTTATTCAACGATTATTAGCAAGGGGATAAGTGTTTTCTTGATCAAGCTTAAGTTAAGAATTCCATATTATTATTATCTAACCCAATGCCGAGTTCTATGTAGAGTTTTGAAGAATTTTGATGAGTAAAAGTGCCCGAGTGGCCTACTTACTGAATAAACAACTTTTTATCTTTTGTGAGAGTATTAATTCATTAATGGATTAACCGCAAAGCTTTTTCTAGTTTGACATTTATTATTTAAGATATTTCAGTATATAGGGGTGTAAGACTCAATAATACAAAAAAATAGGCAGATACAAACGAGGTACCTATAGAAATACGAACTAATTAACCCGTCAAAATAATAGACATTACAAAAACCTTTCAATCGGCTGCATATTATATATAATTAAACAAAACCGGTTTCTACACAATCGGTCTACGGTCACTGCCTTGTCGTTAAACCAAATAAATAGGTATAAGTTACGATCACGGTTTTTAAATTCAACCCTTAAATCATTCCGTAATTACAAGTGTTAAAATAAGAGTCGCCCAAGTTTTAATGCCTTCATTTAAAAACGATAAATGGAGAATTTGAACAAGATTTTTAACTTTGCATGGCGCAAATTCTCAGGTTGATTGGACAATTTAAAAATTAAATTTGTTTTTTAGAATTTGATGGTGTAAATAAAGTCTTAAATATATTTTCTTAGCGTAAGTTTTTGTTGTACATGTCAAATATTGTATTCGATGCTAAATAATGAAAATGAACACTGGAACAAATAGAAAAATAAATTAGTGGAATAAAATGTGTCAACGAGTAATTTTGAACTTATAGTAGCTATTAATAATGAACTAATAGTAAGTTTAAAAATCAAATAAGATACTTTTTGGTACCGCTAATTGTCAAGCTTTCTTGCTCTTCAATGCAACTGTTACAATTGCCATCTATATTTTTCGTATAAGGCCTAATCGGTATTTAAATGGTGTTTTTATTGCGCTCCAATAAAGTACAGGGATATAATATAATACACGTCTTATTCCGCTCACCTGAAAGCTGTGACAATATATCCCACGCAAATTTATATCATAATGCGTATAAAATTGTATATTTTGCGATAACGTCGTAATGAACATTTAAATCCGAAATTTTATGATATCAAGTTGTTGAATTTTGAATTTTTCTGTTTATTAATAATGTGTGGTCCAAAAAAGAACATACTGTATCATTTATTACCAATTAACATGATGCAATACAGTTGGAGTCTTTAAAAAATAATATTTAATAATAGAAATTTAAAGATTATATCGATGTAAGATAACAACAGAAATGTAAAAACAATACCAAAAGAAGGAAAATAAGGAAGATAAAGTGGACATTTAATCCCTGTCGGAATTCTATTAGGTACTACATTTGTCTGAGGCGATTTGTCAAGTACGTTATTAATCTTATTATAGGAAAAACAATGCACTACGAAACTGTAATTCAAAAAGAGAACATAGCCCGCACCAAAACATTTATAACAGTAAAAGATTGTGTAAAAAAAACACATAAAAAAAAATCCTCCTGTGATTTCACTGTACCAACAAATTCGCTACATACAGGGCGCTCAAAACTTGAACCACGTAACACTTTTACGCCTTTTCACACAAAATAATAACTGCATTTTGTCGTTCGAAGCAAATCGATGCAGTGAAGTGCTTCAATAAATAATACAATTTATTTTTATAGCAATGCAGAATATTTGGCTTCCCATTTATACGTTTTTATTGGCAAAACCACCTTTCCACTTTGCTCGTATTTTATCATCATATAGTAGCAATTTTAACCATTCAGGTGGTTTGGTTAGTGCTGTTTCAACAATTTGGAGTTAAGTACCGTGATCAATATATTTGTATTAGTTAATTATATTTTTCGTGTGGTTGCCGGGTTAGAATAGTGCCACTCCATGTCTTCCCGTGGATGTCGTAAGAGGCGACTAAGGGAATAAAGGCTTGTAGTACTGTTAGGCGATGGGCTTGCTAAGACTTAGCCTGATTGTGCAAAATGTTGTTACAGAATTAGCAACAAGTTTTTTACAGTTGTTGGTAATTCTGTAGCTCTGCCTACCCCCCTCTGGGAATGAAGGAGTGACTTTATGTATGTATGTATTTATATGTAGCCATTCTCGTTACGGAAAATTAAAAAAACGTCTTTAAAATTTTCATACTTCTTGTACGTTTAAACAAGATTAAAATATTAAAGATCAGAGAGAAATGTGGATTGAAAGAAGATGTACAGTCGATGTCATAAATTTGTTTACACTTTAGTACTTTGTCACTTTCATTCACTGAGACAATTTCGCTGCTTTTATGCAATAGTGCCACAAATCAAAATGAGTCATTGTTGCATTTTAATTCGGAACGCAATTTACTTAAAGTTTTAAATCAAATTGTATTTGTTTTTGATTTGTGGCACTATTGCATAAAAGCAGCGCATGTATAATATATGTAATTGTCTCAGTGAATGAAAGTGACAAGGTACTAAAGTGTAAACATATTTATGACTTCGATTGTACGTTACCTAGTGGCTAAGATGTCTGTCTTTATATCCGCTAATTACTTAAGTTAGCGAATATACTTACATACAAGGAGAAAGACAAACAGACAGACAGAGGCGGAAAGAGACTATTACTACATAACAAAAACACTTGATATAATAAAAAAAAAATTGAACCCAATGATGCTAACAATGCTATTATAATGTAAGGTCAATATCACATTTCATTATTATAGCATTGTAAGCATCAAAATCCTGTCTAAATAAATAATGTAAGTTATTTTGAGCTCCCCAATAATTATATTTAGAGATTTAGTCCCGAGATTTGTTGTCTTTGTAAATAACAACAGGTGCCGCGTTTCCGAACGAAAGTTCTTTGAAACTGGATCAAGTTTCAGGGTTACGAATGTACGTTTTAAAATGTAGTGTTTATAATTAAATGATCAAGGCATAGAGTGACAAACCTAGCGGTCCCGGGTTCGATTCCTAGGATGGGCAGAATATTTGTTTGATGAGTGCGAGTATTTGTTCCTGAGTTTTGTTTATTTAAGTACCTATTTATTTACCTTAATAAGTATTTATATCGTGCGTATTTAGCTTAGTTTGGGACTAGGTCAATTAATGTAAAAAAACGCTACCCAATTAGGAACCCTTTAAATAACTAAGATAATCACCTAAGATCTTTTCTACATTATAACACTATATTGATTTTGACATGTCATCGTATTGTTAACGTAACGATAGCTCTTATTTACTTCGCAGAAATGGCAGCCGAGTTACAAGTACACAATACTCCCATTACCAAGTAAACTGCATATTTTTTACTTCAACATGAAATAAACAAAGCTAAATCCCTGGAACAATTGTTCTTAGCTACTGTATTGTACTGAGTTTACCTGTAAGAAGGGAATTACACTTCTAATAGAGGTGAGACGTACGCAAATCCCGTACTAAACCCTCCGAGTACGCGTCCGCAAAAATACTAGATCCAAAGAGTAAATAAACCACGAGTATTTAGAAGTACGCGGCGTGTTGAGTATTTCAGACTTGTAAGTCTCAAAGGATTTAGAGTTTTGTTTCGGGTTTTTTAGTGTTGAGATTCCTACTAATATTATGAAAGTTTGTGTGTTTGTTTGTGTGTTTGTAAAAGTTGTAATGGATTATCAGATAGGCTATTTTTCAAGACGAAAAATTCAAAATTTCTAGAAGAAATAACGATAATCGAAATCTACGCGGCTGAAGTCGTTAGCACAAGCTCATGTATAATATGTATGTACGTATGTATGTAACACTATTTTAAAAATAAAACATAAACAATACAATAAAAGGCTAACTTATCACTTTGAGGGATCTCTTCCAACAAACCCTTGAGAGATTGAAAAGTAAAAAGTTGTGTATGTGCGTATATTATTAAGTATTGTATTGTACGGAGGCAGATATAATTCAAGTTATATGAAACTAGTTGTAGCCCGCGAACCCGTCCGCGTGGAACTCGTTTATCGCGATTCCCTCGGGAACTCCGTATACACTGCGATCTTTTCGCGTACCGATAAATACTTGATATGGAATCGCGTATTTGGACGCCCAAGCAAATACCTATTCCAGTAAATACGTCCCACCTCTAATTTGAAATGTAACACACTGTTTTTACTTACCTACATTGTTATTTGTAACCATTTAAACGTCAAGGTGTAGGGTACACCAACCTATTACCCTTTATTTTGGATTTTATGGGGTTCCGAATTAGGGTTCCGTTTTTTACGCGTTTACAATTAATTAAGTATTTTTTAGGTGAAATAATTTGAAATCTTGCTCGTGCTTTAGTCGTAGGACTTTGTTTGTGCAAGGTTCGTCCGGATTGATACCATCATCTTATATTCAACCTACGCATTATGTCTTAGGATTGCAGTCTTGAATGCCAATGTGTATGGGTCACCTTACCATCAGTTACCATCCATGGCAGCAGTAATCACTTTCCAAATTCAGGTGACCCACTAACTATTTTGCCTAAACTTTTAATGCCGATAGTGGAATGTAAAACTACGGAACCCATTCAAAAGCAGGCTTAACTGATTGTTTTTTTCTCAGGCCTAGTTTTAATACGACATGGTTCCTGACGTCGCACAATTGCACGTAAACCTCCCGCCGGCTGCGTCGATTAATCGCATAATACGTTTGTAGGAATAGGTAATAAGCTATATTTTAGCTTGTGTTATTTCATTACGCTGCAGCGGGTTAATTGCTTATGATCCATGCGCTAGAGTTTAAAAACGGGTCAAGTGGACTCGCGCACCGAGGGTTCCGTACCACTGTACAGGTATTATTATTTTTCCACTTTGTATTCCCAAGACTACAATTTTAAGACTGCAATCCTAATACCGCAAATGCGTTGCCAACCCTGAGAAGTAAAATGCAATAACTCTATGCTAGTAATATGTATGTACCTATGTATGTATTTAAACACTATTGTACAAAAGAAAAATAAGACCAAAAAAAAACAATACCACGAATGATAATAAAACGATGTACAAAGGCAAACTTATCCCTTTAAGGGATCTCTTCCAGCTAACCCTTGAGAGATTGAGAAAGGTGCGGTTGTGCATCAAGTAAACAGGGCCTATATTCAGGTGCGTTAAAACGATATCGTGTTTGACTCGTTTAAGAATCGTCAATGTCACAGTCGCCATTATTGTAAATGACATAAGAGTTATCAAAACGTTGACAATACGGAAACACGTCAAATACGATATCGTTATAACGCAGTTGAATAGAGGCCCTGGTGTACACATTTATTTAGAGCACCCAAAAAACAAAAGCTAACCAAAAAGACCAATAAAAAACAATACTTACCTATATAAATAGATAGAATGATATATAATTATATATCAATATACATACATAAAATTACATAAACGACATATATATATCAACATTTGGATAGTTGATTGATACAATATTTAGAAGATAGAGTCAAGCCAGAACTTTTTTAATATGCCTTTCAGGGAATCTACCGATTGTGATTACCTAATACCGGCTGGTAGCCGATTCCACAACCTGACAGAGTGCTTAAATCGGTAAATCGTTAATAGTAATAACAACCCTTTTCGTCGGAGATTATTGAAACGAAATTTCTCAATATTTATTTTTACAACAAAAGCTGGGTGTTAATTTTCGTGTGGCATTAAAATTTCTAAACACCTGTATTTTACGAGAAAAACAAGCGTGTGTCGTATAAATATAAACCAAGAGTCACTCCAGAAAACGTCAATTTTAATTAAGGTTAATTACTAGCTCCAATAACTCATCGCCCCCACTTGGCTCAGGAAAAACTAAAAATAGATGATTATTTAACACTTATTGTACGCAAATTACGTTAGTCACAGCCTGGTGCACTGGGCATGAATATTTATAACTAGAGGGCGCCCGCGACTTCGTACGCGGAGAGTTAGTTCCCTGCTACTCCCCCTATTTAACCCCTTAGGGGAAGAACTTCCGAAAATCCCTTCTTGGTGCACCCCTAGGATATCCAAGGAATATTCCCTCCTAATTTCAAGTCCCTCGGTCCAGCGGTTTCGGCTGTGCGTTGATCGATAAGCCAGTCAGTTTCTTCTTTTATGTAGTACTAGCGACCCGCCCTCGCTTCGCTATCTATTAAAAAAAACCGCATCAAAATCCGTTGCGTAGTTTTAAAGATTTAAGCATACATAGGGATATAGGGACAGAAAAAGCGACTTTGTTTTATACTATGTAGTGATGTTGCCCGTGTGTTTGCCGGGTTAGAATAGTGCCACTCCATGTCTTACTGTGGATGTCGTAAGAGGCGACTAAGGAAATAAAGGCTTATACTGTTAAGCGATGGGCTTGCAACCTGTCACTGGTAAAAATCTTAGTCTACTTCTACAAAATGTGGTTACAGAATTATCAACAAGCCTTTTTAAAGTTGTTGGTATTTCTGTAGCTCTGCATACCCCACTCTGGGAATGAAGGCGTACGAATTTGATATTGTCCTCTATATATGTCAAATAGGTACCTCGTTTATCACTATTCTCTCGAGAACTGTTAAATTTTCCGGGATAAAAGTATTCTATGTCCTTCCCCGAGTTCATAGCTATCTCTATACCAAATTTTTTGTAAATCGGTTCAGTAGATCTAGAGATTACCCCCTACAAACTCACAAATTTTTACCTCTTTATAATAGTAGTATAGATAGACTAGATTTAAGAGGGAGTGTTCTTCTTCTCTTTAATGGCAGCCACAAGACTTGAACCAATATCGTCGTGGGTGTTGGTCGGTTGTTAATATTCTGCTCTAGAGTCAACCGATTAATGAAAATAGCAAGGTAGAAAAAACTACGAGGCGAGAAACATACGGGAATTACCGTTCCTTTGCTTCGCCGTGGTCAGGTAAAAAAGGGGAACTGAAAGGAAAAAGGGGGGGAACTGAACTGCTGCTAAACTGTGGATAAAAAACCAACTACACTATGACCAAAAAGTGTAGAATCGGAACTACAAATATTTTTAAATAAATAAATATCAGGGGACCATCTCACACAAATTGACCTAGTCCCAAAGTAAGCTCTAGGCTTGTATGGGTAACAAATAACTACGATAACTATACTTAAATAGAGAAATACATACTTACATAGAAAACATCCAAGATTTAGGAACAAATATTCGCGCTCATCACACAAATATCTGCCCTTACCGGGATTTTAACCCAGGGCCGCTGGCTTCGGAGGCAAGGCATTATTTTGTACTCATTTTTGCCACACTGTACTTACAAACGAATACTATTGTTACTTAAATCACACAGAATATTAATAAAAGGAGTTAAGGCATAACGGGGTAAGGCCGCTTCCAGACTTGTCGGTATGCTGGCAGTTAAACACGGAATCGGCAAGGGTTTCTAGGCAACCAGTGGCATCTACCAATCAATGCGCAGCGTTTATGCCGCCTGTTCTTTTTACTGCAAACAAACCGCCAAGTCAGGAAGCGGCCTAAGGTTCTAAAGTTGGAGGGATAGGGAGTAAAGCAGGGAATTAAGTCGTGCAGGAAACACGACCTCTAGGAGCATTGAAAAAAGATATGAGGGTCATACACAGATTTAGGTTACCGCCTCTCCTGTGGACAAACCGAAAGTTATCGTTTATAAGGCCTAATTTTCTGGCTAAGCCCATTCCCGCAAAAACGCCGTCAGGACTGCTTTAGACCTATCATAAAAACATAACTTATATCCACACAAGCTCTTAACTATTGACAACAGGAGAGACAACTTTTGTTTTTAAGAGTGTGAATGACCCATGATCCAGACTTCCTTCATCTAGACCATATTCACAGATCGAGGAATATAACGTGGATTTTATTTTGAAAGACAGAGGTGCCCGAATTCTTTTTTTTTATTAACCACCACCGCGATATTCCGCAATGACTTCGCCAATTAAGTGAGAAGAGTCAATGAGTAAACAGAATAAATCAAAAGTAAAAGTTGGAATACCAACCGGCAATCTTCTCTCCCCGAGGGTTACTGGAAGACCTGGCTCAATCTTAAACGGCAAGGAAGTGTTTGTATGTCGGTAAACAAAGCAGGAAGTAGTCGTAATAGAAAATGGTTATTCTAAGTGTCAGAATAGATATTGAATATTTAAGCGATCATTTGCCAGGTTCCGTAGTGAACAAGGAACCCTTATAGTTTCGCCATGTCCGTCTGTCCGACTGTCCGCAGTTTAACTCAGAGACTGTTCGTACTACAAAGCTGTAATTTGGCGTAGATATACATTTAAATTATGCCGACAAAGTTGTAAAAAAAATTTTTTTTCGGTTGTCTCATACATGTAAGGCGATAGCTCTAAAAACATTCTCGTACATGTTATTATCATTTTGACAAAGTGACAAAATGTACTGAATTGATTAAAGCGCACGACGCGACCGTCTGGCAGCGTACGTCAATCCTATATAAATACACATACACACACATATAGTAGTCTTATACATAGATACATAGAGATATTAAACGGGCCTCTATTCAACTGCGTTATAACGATATCGCGTTTGACGTGTTTTGGTATCGTTTATGTCACAGTCGCCATTATTGTAAATGACATAAGAGTTATCAAAACGTTGACAATACGGAAACACGTCAAATACGATATCGTTATTACCGTGTAGAATCCCAGCCCTGGGCCTCTTTTCTGCTGCGTTATAACGATATCGTGTTTGACGTTTTTTTCGAATCGTTTATGTCACCGTCGCCATTATTGTAAATAACATAAGAGTTATCAAAACGTTGACAATACGGAAACAGCTCAAATACGATATCGTTATTACCGTGTAGAATCCCAGCCCTGAACTCACTTAATAAAGAGCATTTAAACACTACTGTGTTGAAGAATAAAAAGTGATTAAAGCTTAAATGCGAGTTTAAATTGAATGCCGAAGCAAGATTTATTATTTTTCAATTCCCAATAATCGGGCGAGCGGAATAAAAAAATGTCAGGTCATGCAACGTCGCGTGCGCATGCGCACAGTAGCTCCTGCGCAGCTCATTATACTCTGAGGGTCGTGTTAGCCGCGAGATCTTTAAATGCATTCAGGGCCTGGACGTAATATAAAACATAAAAATTGGGTCAATTTTGTTTAGGATTAACATATTCTGGTCTGTGTGATGTTAAAGGCTGATTTAAAAATTAATCTATCTTATTAAGTCAGATTTCAACGCTTTTGTCTACATACTTAGGTTGAAATTGCAATATTTGGATAGATTAGATTGAATAAAGATACTAAGGATTTTTTTTATGAACAGCTAAGTTCATTGATTCAAATGATTTTTGTGACGGATCAATTGATATCTTATTGACATGTTAAAAGCTTATATTTAAATTTTATAATTGCCGTGTCATAGTTTGTAATGGAGCAGTAATAAATTGGTATGACATAGCGGACTTAATTGGGTGAATCAACTTTTAAGGTACTCCCCAATTTTCGACATGTCTCACTATGTCACCTTAATTTGGTAGAATGCAATATTTTTTTTTGATGTGGTCAATATATTGAATAAATCAGACAATTAAACTTACTTTCTAGCTGACAATTTTAAAAATTCTTCTATGATTTACACAAATATATCAGGTAACGCAGGGGACGACGTTGTCCCCGGGTTTTGTATGAAAAACGTGCATTTTCCACTGCGTTACCATGTTTTTACAAAATTAGAGAATTGGTTTATGATTATGAATAGTGAAATCCGAAAATCTGATTATCTAATTTTAACATGTGTAAACCATTATCAATCTCACATATTCTAGTAAGTTTTTATTAGCGTGTAGAAAAGGAGGACTTTAAAAGTTGATTCACCCAATTACAGTTTTAGTGAGTGCTCGAGTCGTAGTTAAACTAGTAACATAAATTCAAAGACTTTATTTCACATAGGCATGTTACAAAGCAACAAATTATTGTTGGCAAATGGAGCCACCGGTAGAAACAAGGTCATAATTAAATGCAAAATTTAACCGATTAGGGTGATGGCACCAGTGTTGGACATCAAGCTGATAGCTACCAATAATGGACACTTAACCCTTAATTCAAAGATGGTATGGGCCTAAATTTATTGTTGCAAAACTAATACCTTCTGTTAAATAAGAATCGAGTGTCCGTTCTTGGTCCTGGTCCATTACTGATCACCTTAACAAGTACATATTACATTTAAGTAAAACTCGCAAACTTCAAATTAGGATACAAGTTTTTTTAAAGGTTTTCATGAATTAAGTTAGTGTACGTATGTAAAATACTTTATTATGCAGACAACAAAATAGACAGAAACACATAGACAACACGGCAAACTTATCCCTTTAATGGATCTCTTCCAGTTTACCTTGAGTGAGTTAATATTTGAAAACTTTAATATATACCCAAATGTATAACAGTAAAAGGGACTAGATACCTTATCTTACGTTATTTTATCTTATAGATGGGCCCTTTTGGATACACTGAGATCCCTTCAGGATATTTTGTGCAATTACCCTCTAACACAGCTGTTCGAATGTGCAGGTTTCTTTACCGTAAGAGCAGCGGGTAATATACTTAAGTTAGAAAAACTCATTGGTACATGGTGACCGCGGTGGTTTGAACTCGGTACTTTACGATCACGAGTCGATGCTCTAAGCCAGCCCCGGACGCTCTTCAAAGAGATTAACTAAATGCAGGACTTACAACAACAACAACATAACATTACGCCTTCATTCCCAGAGTGGGGTAGGCAGAGCTACAGAAATACCAACTACTCTAAAGACATGTTAATAATCTGTAACCACATTTTGCATAAGTAGGCTGAGATGTTTACTAGTGTATTAGTGACAGGTTGCAAGCCCAGCGCCTAATAATACTACAAGCCTTTATCCCCTTTGTCGCCTCTTACGACATCCACGGGAAGACATGGAGTGGGACTATTCTAACCTGGAAACCACACGGGCAAATGCAGGACTTAAATTAGACTTATTTGAAAAAATTGACGAGAATAAAACTTCGGTAAAAGTTGTGGACATATAAAGAATTCTAGATGAATACGTTTCGATTATAGAACGTTTCAACATTAACTGGAATTAATCTCCCATGCCAATAATCTTTAATCAGGAACCAAATATTCAACCACTTCCCATATCATCCCATCAAATCCCTGGGGAATCCAATCAGTCAATCGTCTATAAAACAGGATCCGGTAATAAATTGGTCATTACTTGCATCCTGCATGACAGTCTGTACTGTTGACGTTGGCGATCGACATCAAACGCATGGGTATAGATTGTTTCTTAAAATTTGTAAGAGAGCTTGGAAACTTTTGTAAGCGGCTTGTTTTTGGTTCTTAAAGATGTTGTTAATTTAGGTAATGATAGTAAAATTGCTAAGACTAAAATTGCTGTCAAAACGTAAAACATACACAATGAAACAATGATAAAAAAAAAACAATGATTTACATATACATTGAGAAGATCACAAGACTTCAATCTTACGATGACTATGTCGCGATTGCAAATGCGTTGCCAACCCTGCGGACTTAGACAGAATACCAGCTCTATGCTTGTTATTTCACCGGTTGTTTTTCCTCCTTACCGGAACACAATGCGAAGACTGCAATCATCATCGAAAGTGAATATATTTGTTTATGTTTATGTTACCAGCGTTTCAACCGCTTTGACTTCGGTGTCGCATTTTTAACCATCTCCCTGTACGAGTAGGATAACCATTTTCGGTTATTTTGAAGAATGCCTGGACTCCTAGAAAATAACCGAAAATGGTTATCCTACTCGTACAGGGAAATGGTTAAAAATGCGACACCGAAGTCAAAGCGGTTGAAACGCTGGTAGAAATACCCAATTGCCGCTTTAGTAGCTACTCGATCTAGTTTTACATGCCTATAAATATTGCACCATTTCATAAAAAAACCAGTCAGCCCAAGCAATAAATGCTTAATTTATGCGCTTTATTTTCCAGAACACCTATGAAACTGTCAAAGATTACAGCTCTGCCACTTCTTCGGTCTGTCAGATTATTATTCTTGGAAATGCAAAAACTCTCCGAAGTTAGCACGTTCTGTTCGAGTGATTTATTAGTTTCCCCTGACGTTACGTCTCTTTGAGTAAAATAAGAGTGGTATAAATACTTTTGATACCCACAAAGCCAAAGGAGTTACACATGTAACAACTTCGAAGACAATACACACTCAATTTGATATTGAATCGTTTGATATCGGACATGATTATACGGTTAACATTGTTGTAGATTTAATAGTCGATAAGGCACCTAATTGTCAACTCAATACACAATGGCCAGCCACACACGTCGACCAATCAGAGTTCGATAATGCTTTTGTCTTTACACCAGTTTTTTTTCCCATCAATGATTTGTGAAGACAGGACGCGGTACAATAGGAGCAGTGGGATGCGGGCGGGAGAATGGCACTTTATCATGGTTTAGCTATTGTGGTGACACAAGTGTTAGGGCTTTCTTGGGAACTCGCTATGAATAGTGCTGCATCTCATGAACATCGGAAACCGAGCGCTACTTTATGGGGAGCCCTTAAGTTAAGAACTGACTGTTAAAAGCCAGCCGGTGAGTTACATGCTGTTAAAATCTAAAGACAGAATTAAAGTTATTGAGTAAGACGCTAGGTAATATTTTAAGCTCGCTTTGATGAATGAATGGAAACATCGAAGCAGGATTAAATTAGATTAAACAAGAATGAAGACGGCGATGCCAATGATGCAAAGCACGAGGCTTAAAACAAGAGTAGATGAACTCGAAACGACTGAAGGCGAATTAATAGGCGAACTGGCACGCGATTCCCATCCATCAGTTCAAAGGGCTTCAGTTAATGAATCAAACGACGGCCGCCTCGCAACACCTCTTTTGTAGCTGGACAAAGTTGACTTTGACGGAGCGACGACGCCGAAATAACCGATCGTGTCCAACCCATTGTGTGTGCTATAATTAGGCAGCTTGGAAATAAACACGTGGTGGCAATTATCGCAGCAGCGGGTTAAATGAGGCACCGAGAAACTGTCGTTAATGGTACACCCGGCCGCATCCGGCGATCGCGCCCGTAGCTAAAGGATTACTGGACTTCCGAGAACATAACGCTCAAGTTTAGGCCTTGATTTTGTTTATAATACGCGCCATCACTATAAATAAGACGCTGAATCGTGTATTGTGAAGCTAAGCGCCTTTAATTGATCAGCATTGGAACGAACGTTGTTAATCATTACCATCGCTTTCTATAACAACCATTTTAAACAAAGGAACTAAAACAACGGAGCTTGAATTATGAACTACCACAAATGTAATAGAGTGTGGTTAAAACGACGCATCTAAGTCAGTGTTAAGTTGCGATTGTTTTGTGAATTAACATTTAAAAGTACCGCGGTGCCGCTAGGTACAATTCTCGGGCATTAATCATTCGAAGGCGCATACATCAAGCACCGGAGCACCGGAGCCCATTTGTTGAAATTCCTCAACTTATTAGTTTTATTATCCATTCTATCACGTCTCAATTCCTCGATGACTTCCTGTTCTTCATTGATTCAGACGCCGATCGGATCCTTAGATCTTTAGCAAGCTTATTATTAGAACCAGTTACAAAAGATTAATGTTGTCGTCAATATAGGTGTCCCGGGTGTTGTGTAATAAATTATCATTAAGTAACACCTTGTCTGACCGCTCGCGGTTTACTGTCGACCGTAAACCACGGCTAATAAACCAGGCCTAATCTAATCTAAAAATTCTACCTGCGCCTAAAATAAATTCAACTTTAATAGGCAAAAAACTGTCTAAAATAACCGTACTAATGGAAAACATTCATGAAGTTGTTAATGTAACGAATATGAGTTTTATTGCCGCCGAGCAAAAAACCTTTAATTGAGAACGTGCTAGTATTTTTAGCATTACAAAAACGCATTTGCAATTATGCAATAAAAAGGACTAGCTACAAGATGCTTAATGAACCGTTGTAGTTTATGGACTAGTCCAATAAACTGAGCTGGCGTTTTGTGGCGAGTGGAAAACATGCCGGCAATATGAAAGGACACTTGCAAGGCGAGTAGAAGATAATTTTACGCACACAAGAACCGCAATGACAAGCAACACGTCGAGGACCTTATCACAATTGCATTAGTTTTGTTTTTGACCTCCATGTCTTTCGCATTCATCTCTAGTATCTTGACACAAATTATAAGCTCGTGGAGTACGACAGTATTGTTTGAAAGATACCAAGATTTTAGTAACAAAATGACAGGATAGTTTTCCTGTGGAGGTATTGTTCTGCAACATTGCAGTCTTGTTGATGCTCAGATTGATGTTTAGTCATTCAGCTGCCACTTAGAAGCTAATGAATAAATAAGTTAAGTACAAAATGACTTGGAATTAATGACAGCTATTTGTTTGAGAGGATGCACTCGTTGGATATCGCGTTTTGCTCCCAGGGCATGACGTCATGACGTCTGGATGTTGTTAAGTAGGAATTGCTATTATGTTGTTTAAACATGCAAATGTGGATGGTTCGGTTTATTTTAGAGCGGAGAAGCTGTTACTTTGCCGAGCAGTACACTCGTCCTTATTATGCTTATAAGTCTAATAACTGTAGTGCACATCTAAACAAGTTCACCTTTATATATTATTTTTAATATTCATTGTATTGTTTTTAATTTTCTTTTATTTTCTGCAATAAAGTGTTTACATACAAAAAAGTTACAAATTTATGAAAATTCTTAGTATTATAATAAATGTGAAAGTCTGTTTCTTTGCTTCCATTTCACGGTCCTTGAACCGTCTTTCCCGATCGAGGTGAAAAGGGTTTGAATAAAAGCATTGGCATATGTACATTGCATCTATTTTCTTAATACCCTTCGGCTAGCTGTCGCTGTCTCACTCATGTTTCATAGAAAAACGAAGCTTGCCGGGAGCATTGAGAATATAGAAGCACTGTAAAAGCCTTTTCATTCCGCCTTATTTTCTAACACTTCGCAGAGGAATCTATACCTTGAGGGTACTTCCAATCATAAAATTTGGCAAGAAGGAGGGTCTTAAAGCACAAGTAAAGAGAAAAGTCCAAAAACTGTAAATTGAACGGAACCCTTAGTGCTTGAGTCCCATTCGAACTTGACCAGTATTTTTTGCTGTAATGTGAAATTAGGTACGGATATAGATAGAGTTCGGTATGAATAAGAATTTCATGTTTGTGTCTTTCCTCTTTTCTTCGTGTGGTGTTCGATCAAGCATATTTGTATTATATTGTAATTTTTATACTGGAAAATTAGACAGTTCCCGAAGTTATAGAAAACTTGCGGGCAGATTTTGAAAGGTAGTTGCTTAATAAGAGAAAAGTATATGTTACTCTACAAGAAAATATCTACTTAGTCGTGAACTAGCGATATCTTAGGTAAGCTAAAATGTTCAGTTAAGCTTCAACTTGGAGTAATGGCGGTCCATTAGCTTGTATCTGCCAGCTAGAGGTCGTGAGTTCGATTCTCGCATCACGACAAGCGATTTGATGAGCATCGTCTAAGGTTAAAATATTAAGTAACCACGAGCTATCAAGTTTAAAACTTTAAGCAGAAGAGGAAAACGATTGTAATGCTCTAACAAGAACACCAAGAAACTTTTTACAATATTCTTAGCATTTTAGAGGCTGTCAAATGTTTCTAAATTTCTTAATTTTAGCCCTACTTTTGATGTAGTTGGGTAAAAAAAGCGATGCAATATTCATCAAATACTGACGAATGCTTGTCTTATACTAGCAACTAAACAATAGAATGGCAATAAATATTCACCAATGTGGTAATTCAGGGTGTCTATCATTTTATCGAAACAGCTTTCATCGAATGCCATTTTCTACTGAAACCATTTTTTTTTCAGGGTATCTTAAGTGTCTAACCTGACTTCACCTAAGTAATTAATGTTCAAGATACCCAAAACATTATGGTTTCATTAAAATGAAATTCGATGAAGTGATGAGTAATTGGTAATTCACTATCAAACATAAAAAATATGAATAACGATAGTTATTATGTAAGTATACATAATGTTAACTCGGCATCATTTAAAACCCAAGTGAAAATATAAACATTCTTAAAGGACACACATCTTATGATTGTAACGACCGAAACTAGCAAAGATTCGCTAGAGAAAACCCGTGTAAACTATCAAGATAGATTGAACAGAATTGAATAAACCAATAAAATTAAGATCGAACACATAAAAGAAGAAGTTAGTACACAATTCAATGATATTAACATAAAAGTTGAAAAAACACTTACTGAGCATGGTGATGGTAGTGCGAAGCGTGATGCATAGCGGTCGGAGGGCTCGGCTGCGTCGCATGAAACGCTGCGAACGCCGAGGGAAACTGCAGCGGCAAGAAACCGCTGCCAGCCGTCCCCGCTCCCACTTCCCGATCAGGCATCATTCAGTCTATCACGATAACATTATCATTTATATCATTACCAACTATATCGTTAAAATCATCACTATTCAAAGTTTCTATCACTATTTTGAGATTTAATTCAACATCTAGATCTGTCAGGTCAACTCGAACCTTATTAATTTTAGTAGCATCATGTTTTTCATCAATGTCCTCTTATAAATCATGGTTGATAATGTGCATAATGGTTTTTCTTTTACCTGAAACAAAAGACGTTAAGTTAAGTGTGTGTTCATTTATTTCGGTTGCTTTTTCAACAAAAAGAGTTAATGGGTCTGTGTTAAGATCGCGTGTCGGTGTTACTTCAATTGCCTCTATTACGGCTTTATTTACAAGAAAATGAACATCCGCGCTTACGGAATAATTGTGCTTAATGATTGTACGAACACCAAAAACCTTTTAAACTTTTGAGCTAACGCGAAAAATTTATCTTAATTAAGTGAATAAGCAGTCTTCAAATGTTAATTATACTTTGTTAATACAAATTGCTAACTTGTAATTGTATTTGAAGAGCCACATTATCCCATATTGTGGGTAATTAACATCAATAGACCTGGGTAAGGTTTAATTACCGTGAATCTCGACAACTCGGAGGCTTTGAGCAAAAAACTGAGCGACAAATTGTGCGGGACGGACGAGTCTGACGGGTTGTCATTATCACACACGGGGCGTGAGTTGGAAGACGCAGCGGGAGATGCAGCGGGATGAGATGCTGTATTAAGTATCAAAACCAGCCAAGTTCCATGCAGTGAAAGGGATAGCGCTTTAGCAGTTACAAATCTCAATCCCGTTTACACTTTTTGGGATGGAAACGTGAAAAGAGCTGACATGCCTACTGATGGTAAGTGGGATCTGACCCGTTTGCATTTTCAAGAGTACTATATTCAGACTGCACTCCCAAGTCAGTTTAATACGTGCGATAATAAATAATGAATGTAGCGATTTCATTTTCACCATAACATCCCAATGACTCCGGGTATCTATATTCAAAACGTCTCGTTAAAATTTGACATTTGCTTCATACAAAATGTGTCAAATTTTAACGAGACTTCACATTTAAACGAGACTTTTTGAATATTCACTCAATAACCTTTAGCTCCGATTTCCCATATTGAAAAGAGAATCGAACGATCAAGGTAATCGCTTCTAATATAGTAAATACGAAGTAGAATGTTATGTTTTGATAAAATTAATTTTATCCTCAAAAAATAGTAGTTATTCAAGTTAACGTGAATAAAAATTGGTTTGAGGTAATTAGTTCATTATTCCTGATACACCTTTAAATATTTACTTTAGGGTAAGTAATTGTAGGTACCTATGGCAAGCCATTTCATACCGCGCAAAGTTTATCCCTTACGATACCCTCAAAAGGGTAGCCAGGGCAAAAATTCCACAGGTAATTAATGAAGATGTGATTGTTTCGGACGTGACTCAACCATTGTCCCCTCAATAAGGCTCTCGTTGAAAAAAAACACGGATGTGTCGTGAAAACTCGCATTGGATACTGAACTTTGCACATAGCTACATAAGACAAAATTCGATCATTTTAAGTTGTATATGTGCCGTTTTGAATTAGGAAGGCAGAATAAGGCATGCATGTGCGTAATGAAACAATCGTAAGCCTCGATATCGACATATCGATACTCATTTTCATTGAATGAAATTTACGATGTTTATGTATGCGGAATAATCGGGCGGTTCAAGTGTCGAGTTTTATCGGCTATTCAAAAATCGAATCGGTTTGAATGCGCACGATATGAGTAAATAGGGTGGTTTTGTTTTATGCCCTTTTGTGGTGGTTTGACATTTAATGTTCATCAAGTGTTTTTAATTTGCCCGATTAAATGGTGTAACAAGAGCAGCTGTCAAACTTGACGAGTACAGAACAATGGGATTATGGGATCAATATTTTTTTGTAAATAACTATTGGATAGGTTAAAATGGTGACCTCCTAGTATAATGGTGACTCCTACTTCAGAGTTGACATCTCTGAATAATCGCAACCGATTTACATGAAACCTTTTTTTAGAGAGTTAAAAAGTCCATGTTGAGACGCTGCGAAACCATTACAAGGTGTTCATTAATACATGAACTTGAAAGCATTATTTAAGGTGTTAGAGCGTGTTTAGATACTATACAGCACATTGTATACTTTAATATGTATGATGACAGCTATTCATGGTCAGCATTGGACTCAAGGTCTAAATTCGGCATTGTCAATATTGTTTAAGGACGTTTTTTGTTTTTGGCTTTGTTCTCTCTTACCTCCTTTTACTTTTTGCTAAGTATGAGTGAGACAAATATTAGTTTCCTGTATTGAAAGTTATTATTTTTTAAATTATAGCATAGCTCAGATATGTTAAGAAGAGAATGTATAAGAAACCGGTAAAAACAATAGCTTTAACAAATAATTTGCATAAAATGTAATAATTGTCGATAATAAGTGCATTAATAATATGTTCCCATCACTAAACAACGAAATAAGTGGCGATGCGGAGGCGCAGTCGGCGACTTAATACGGCTCTTAATTACCTTTTAATTGTTTTTAGCCCGCGAATTGCTCGAAAGTCTTCCAAGAAACCAACCGCTAAAGCTTTTCGCAGTTACTTTTATTCTAAGTTCGATTTTTAATTTAAAAACTGTTAACGGATCATATTTAATTTGACGTTTGAATTAAACCGACTTTACACTATTGACAGGGTGTTCGAAAAAACACCTATTGTGTTGCAATATATGAACACGCCGATGGTGTATTTTTTCGGAAAAATATGGTTCTGCACAATTAATATATAGTATTTTAATGAATTTAATTGCTTACTCTTTAAACATTCTTTATTACGAAATGAAGTTACCAACGTAATTAAACAATTAAGTAAACATAAGTGGACTGAATACCTGATTTTTTTAAGTAAAGTTATTGCGAGCGGTTCCTATTTACTGATCATTAAAGGAGTTTATTTTAATAATTACGGTTTTAAGTGTTGTTTGTTTATTGTTATGGCTTTTCTTTATTTGTTCACTGATTGCAAGGAAAATTAGAGTTTTTTCTGTATTCCAACATAGCTCCAGAGTTCTCTGCAACATTTTTTAGCGTTGTATTTTTATGTTGCCCTGCTGACCAACCCATATGCTCAAGGTCCCTAAATTTTTACCTTTAATTAAAAAAAATCCGCAGCCTGTTAACATTTAATTCAATATCAACTCCATCTTTTTTAAACGTGCAATAATTATTAACTACTATCACCTTAGCAATCACATGAGTTCCGGATACTGAAACTTTCTACCAACGTGGAATCCGGTCGCGCGCCATCCTTAAAACTCAATAACATCACCCTGTAATTATGCGTGCGGCGTAGAGAACCAAAATTTGTTAAAGTGGCCCATTCGGTCACCTGATCACGGAGCCATTCCTGCCACATTAGCAATAACTCTGCGGACACAATGGCGTGAGCTGTCATTAGCTATGGCCTCTACTTGCCTGCGCATGAGTGGAACGCGTATCGTCTAATTAAATAATGATTGGTTGAAACTATCAGTTAGATTGTAGAGTAGATGCAATAAATATAACGTTTAGACAGGTTATTTGAGGTGAGTGAAGGTTTTATTGATGTTTGGTATTATTGAAGGAATTGTAATGAATACAGTTTATTTTAGATTTTAGGAACCGCCAACCAGTTGAATGTCAGATTAGATTGTGGTTTAACACTTGTATTTAACCTGTGAAATGATTTAGCATCACATGTGAGGCAATTATTATTTTGTTTCTTATTGTCATGACATCAATGTGTTTATTTGATAATTTATCTTAAGTCTATCGCTCCTCAGCTTGAACTTCTTGACCGTTCGTTTTGAGACTTACTACTATCTAGAAAATAGGATAAAGATAATATTTCCTTGATTTTTTAACACAGGGTGTCCCGAAACTTTTACATTTGATGATTAATGAGTACATCAAACTGAATCACCCTTAGTAGTTTCTTCATTGAAATAAAATATTGATGTTAATATCGTAAGAAAAGTAAATTACTGTTAACCCTAACCTATAATTTGTACACGGAAACTTCAATGCGCGGCTAAACCTTTCATTTCCACTTGGCATTCCTGCAGCGCATAGAGCCTCCATACATCACAATGGCTGGCCCTTCGGAACGTGTAGATGCTTAAATTAGTGATAGGTGTCAAAAGGAGTGGATTATACACTGGCGAGATCACTTTGTAAAGAAATTCTGTACGGTGACAGGTTATTGCTCGGCAGTGCATTCGAATGTTTATGTTTTGGAGGCTAAGTTGAAATGGCTATTAAAAATTAAAATATGGAATATACAGGTTGTTCCTTTGTTTCGGACACAAAACAAAATAAATTTAAAACAAAAATGTGGTCCTATTTTTCGTAACTCCCATGACACTTTCTTTTAATCCCACCAACTTTTTGACAACATTTTTCAATGTATTTAACTTAACAATACAATAACATTGATAGCTCTATTAATAAAGGACCTATTAATTATTGCTAACGCATCGCTCTTCATTCACCGTAACACTATTTATGTTTTCCAGTTTTTATTACTTTTCGGCGTTGACTTCTTAATGATTTGCCGCCTAAATACCAAGTTAACTTCTCCGTTGGAACAAGCAATTACAACTCTAATAGGTTCAAAATAAGGTTGTTAGTGTGTTTTGTTTTTAACACACCGTATTTGGATTACAGTATGCCAGACACGAAAGGAAGTAGAATATAAAACTTGCAGCTTTTGAATATAAAGTCGAACCGTAAAATTTTGAGGTGAAACTTTTATTTAGGGGCTACGGACGGACATAACTCTAGTTAAAACGAGGAGCGTTAAGTATTAAACGAGAGATATTTATCGTTTACTTAGTTAATTGGAATATGACAGGTGTATGGGAGGGAAACACAGAAGCCAATAAAAAAATTGCAACAAAAAGTTTACTTTACGCTATTTATTGCAATAGTTATTGTCCATTAAATAACGTTACGGGGGAAAGGTCGAAACAATAATAATTACAACTTTATAACCAATGTGAATTATGTTTATTGCTATCGATAATATCAAGTTATAAAAAAAATATTATGTATTTTGAATTGGTCTATTTTCCCGTCACTACGTTCATCTTCGCTTTAAGTTTAAAAGAGCAATCTGCGAAATGTTAATGTTTAAAAGCGGGCAAGTGCATATCGGACCATGCTCAGTGTAGGGTTCCGAAGCCGTTAACTACTACAAACATAAAAATCAACAAGTAATAACTAATTTTCTATTTAAAGTCAACTGGTGCTGTCTTAGATGATTTTAGTAGGTATAAACACTTTAATCGCCTGCATCTCAAGAACCAATGACGTGTACTTAGTCGTGATAGTTTTTCTTATAAATTCGTTATATGTGCTTTCATTTAACATTTATTTCAGATTTTTTGTATTTGTAGTTTTGGGTGTAGGGAAGGGGGAGGGGGGCACTTGACTGTAAAAAAATGAGCACTTAAAGCTTAATATTTCATAAACGGATCCCTTGATCGAAAAAATGTTTTCTCAAACCCACAATATTTATTTAGGGTAGACGAGAAAAAAAATACATCCCCACGTTACGTGTAGGGGAGGTACCCTAAAAAAATATATGTTTTTACATTTTATTGTACCACTTTGTTGGCGTGACTAATATGTATATTCTTGCCAAATTACAGCTTTCTAGTACTAAGAGTCTGTGCACTAGGCTGCGGACGGACGGACGGGCATGGCGAAACTATAAGGGTTCCTAGTTTGACTACGGAACCCTAAAAAGCGTGGTAAAAAGCGAGAAAATATCGTGTTGGTGTGGTGGTGTTGCCATGTGGTAGCCGGGTTAGAATAGTGGCACTCCATGTCTTTCCGTGGATGTCGTGTCGTGACTAACCCCTTACTTATGAACGTGGAATAAGCTTGGAATAGTTTATGCCATGCTTTGTCCTTATCTGTAATTGTGACATTTGCATCTGACAGAAAGTGACAAAGCATGGCATAAACTATTCCAAGCTTATTTCACGTTCATAAGTAAGGGGGTAAGGGTTTAGGAGCTTGTAGTACTGTTAGGCGATGAGCTTGCAACCTGTCACTGCACTGGTAAAAATCTTAGCCAGTTTCTGCAAAATGTGGTCTTTTTAGAGTTGTTGGTATTTCTGTAGCTCTGCCTACCCCATTCTGGTGTTATGAAAACACTGATGGCACCAGTGTTGGACACTTTAAGCTGACAGACATCAATAACGGACACTTTACCTTAATTCAAAGATCATAAGGTTATAAATTGATTGTTGCAAAACAAATGAATAACCTTTATCTTCTGTAAAATAAGAGTCAAGTGTCCGTCATTGGACCTTGTTCATTACCGGTTCGATTACCCTAAAAATCTTGCTACGTGATATAATAAAATCAATAGTTTCAACATTTAGAAAATCAATGCGTATGTTTGTCCATCATCAGTTTAAAATTCGACGCGGCATTCGACTATTTCGGAATGGACGGGTGCCAATTCGAGTTCACATTTTTATCGATTTATCCGCGGGCGATGACGTATTGAGATTATTTATTGTTATTGATTTTCATAAATAAACTCAACGCATTCTAGTGTAGCTGCACTTATTAAAAGTGCCTTAGGATAATGCTTTTGGTTGGTTTAGAAAGTATGCTCAGAAGCAACCAATTGAGGAATGCTTCTGTCTTTCTTCACTACATAGTATAAAACAAAGTCACTTTTTCTGTCCCTATATCCCTATGTATGCTTAAATCTTTAAAACTACGCAACGGATTTTGATGCGGTTTTTTTTTATAGATAGAGTGATTGAAGAGGAAGGTTTATATGTATAATACTTTAATCCGCGGGTCGCTAGTAAAAAATAAGAATAAGATTTCATAGAAAATAATAAGGATTCTGCAGCATTAGACATTTATTCGTTTTTATAGATCCACTGTGACCATCAAAATTATACTTATACAGGGTGATTTTTTAATAGGTGCACAAATTTTAATATTTGCTTCGCTATTGTTAATCAATAACACATGGTGTGTTATTTTTACTCTAGCTTAAAAAATATTAGAGATATTGCCGTTTCAATGATTCCACTAAGTTAACGATATTCATGGACCCTCTAATGCAGGGGTGCGAGGAGAGGGGAGTGTTGTTAAGTAAGTTAATAAATGAAATTTCAAATTTAGAATATCAGTAGGCCCCTCGGCTTGTTGTCTGATAAGCTGTACATGAAATTTCAAATTTCGAATATCAATACAGTGTTTCGCATACCTACAACTTGACAACCCTTGTCATTATTTCTAGTGTGACTTTGTGTCCACACGAGAAGGTAAAAGAGAGATAATTTGCAACAAAAAAAAGTTTTTTTGAACTTGTTTTACTGTCGTAATATATTATATTAACGATACAAAATCATATGTTAAAATTTGTGCACTGATAAAAAAATACCCCTTATATCACAGCTGTCGTTCCTCTTACTCATAAGCAAATAAATGTATGTAATAACCTACGAAAAACATTAGACAACCGGTGAAATAACTAGCATAGATTTTTCATTTTTTATTTTTATGACCCGCCCCCTATCCCACAACACTTTACAAGTGTACAATTTTACAAATTTGTAAGGTTTTCCATAGAAAAAGTTGTCAATATTGTCAACTTGTACACTTGTAAAGTTTTGTGGGATAGGGGCCTGATGGTAAGTGGAATCTGAGACCAATAGACATATGAATTCTCAAGACTAAAATCTTAAGACTGCATTCCGATGGTGCCATATTATTGTATTGTCGTCGAGGTTTTTTTTATGTTAAGTAGAAGGCACACGAGCGCTCAGGCCACCTGATGGTAAGTGGAATCTGAGACCCATAAACTTTAGAATTCTCAAGGCTATAATACTAAGACCTCAATTGCGTTGCCAACCCTGAGGACTAAGATGGAATGCCTCTATGCTAGTAATTTCACCGGTTGTCTTATCCCCGCACCGGAACACAACAATGCGAACACTGTTGCTTGGCAGGTGGTTAATGGATAAGATGGTGGTAGCGATCTGGACGGACATTGCACAGGGTCCTACCATACCACTACCAAGTATTAACTAATTTTCTATTTACAGTCAATTGATGCCGTCTTAGATGATTGTAGTAGGAATAAACACTTTAATCGCCTGTATCTCAAGAACCAATGATGTCTACTTAGTCGTCATAGTTTTTCTTTTAAATTCGTTATATGCATATTCATGCCAAATTACAGCTTTCTAGTACTAAGAGTCTCTGTGCTAGGCTGCCGACGGACGGACGGACGTGGCGAAACTATAAGGGTTCCTAGTTTGACTACGGAGCCCTAAAAACAAAACGAATAGAAACGCTAGTTAGCGTACGCTTGGCTAGGGCCACTGTACAGGTTTCTAACTGTCATTCAAACCGTAAGTATTTGTTATCCAAAATAAATAACAATTAACAAAACAGTATTTTAACTGTCCCTTCGTGCACTGCCGGAACATTTTGTGGTCTTGCATACATTAGCTTGTATGGAAATACCAGAAATTCGTTACGTTCTTTCGATGGATGTCAGTCAAATGCCACTTACAGTAAACTTTCTATGAGTATCATAGTTTAAGGTGCTTTGAGTCATTTTGTTACATAAAACAAAAGATTTAGCGTTTTTAGCTTTTATTCGACAGTCTATGAAAAATCAAAAAACTGATCAAGTGCGAGTCAGGCTCGTGCACCGAGGGTTCCATAACGCCACACGGTATTCTTAGAGAGTGTGTAAATTTCATACGGGCATATATTTTATCCAAACGTAGTTAGCGATCATACAAATCTTGTGAGAAAGATGGTTTGCTAGTAACTTTTGTTATTGAAGCGAAGTAATTTTTTAGGGTTCCGTAGTCAAACTAGGAACCCTTATAGTTTCCCCATGTCCGTTCGTCCGTCCGTCCGTCCGTCCGCAGCCTAGCGCAAAGATCATTAGTACTAGAAAGCTGCAATTTGGCATGAATATGAATATTAGTTACGTTAACAAAGTGGTACAATAAAAAGTAAAAACAATTTTTTTAGGTTACCTCCCCTACACGTAACGTGGGGATGCATTTTTTTCTCGTCTACCCTATAGTGTGGGGTATCGTTGGATAGGTCTTTCAAAAGTATTAGGGTTTGTGAAAACAGTTTTTTGATTAAGTAATCCGTTTATGAAATATTAAGCTTTAAAGCGCTATAGTTACTTATTAATCTGTAAAAAAACTTAAATGAAAGAGCATATAACCAATTTTGAAGGAAAACTATAGACTAAGTAGACATTAATGGTTCTTGAGATACAGGCGATCAGTGTTTATACCCACTAAAATCATCTAATACGGCACCAATTGACTTTAAATAGAAAATTAGTTACTACTTGTTCATTTTTATGTTTCTATTAGGTACTTAACGGCTTCGGAACCCTACACTGAGCATGGTCCGACATGCTCTTGCCCGGTTTTTTAAGATTTCTCTTGCCTTCTCTGCCTGTATTTTTTTTTTTTTTATTATCCTATTTTGGTGTCCCACTGCTGGGCAAAGGCCTCCCCTCCTTTTCGCCATTCGTCCCGGTGGAGTGCATGCTCCCGCCATTCGCTTTGAAACGCGTCCAAGTCGTCCCGCCATCTCCTTTTTGGTCTGCCTCTCCTCCGGTAGCCATCTTACGGGGTCCATTCGGTGGCAACCCTGGCCCACCGTTCCGGCATTCGGCAGACGTGTCCAGCCCAGTCCCACTTAAGCCTAGCGGTCTTAATTAGTAAGAAAAAATTGAGTACAACTAATGTTGGTGTTGCACAAGCTTTTACGTTAATTATATATACACCCTGTATTGTTAAAATTTTATATGTCCGTATGAATTCACACGCTGTACACCGATTTGAATTCCATTTCAAATGCTTTTTTCAGAGTTTCTACTATAATAATAGCAGACAAGACAATCACCCCCTGAAACTTTTAACACTTCGAAAAGTTCACTTTACTACAACATTGTTTCTGTTATTTTCAATAGTATTTAAATTTCATCTCTAACCGCCTGAGCTTTAAGGTTGAAATTACAATAATCCAGTTGACAACATTAACAAAGTATACAGGCAGATGTTTCTTATCGAAATATTCTCTAATTGCTAAAAGTATAATCTTGACATTACCATAAATTGAGTATTTTAATCTGTTTATTACCTAGTTATGTGTAGTGTAGGTTACCGTGGTATTTTATTGAGCATTCAATAGCTGGTCGAATAGGCATGAGCAGTGCAACTTGCTTGACCTCTCAGTGCTTTTAATGTCCATAATTTTGCGTGTCTATCTGCTGCTATTCGTTTTTGTTACTTGGGCACACACACACACAGACATATCTACAGATACACTCGTTATAGTAGATTGTTCAACAAGGTACTAAAGTAAGCCATTATGGCAGGAGATATTTATCCACCCGAGCAAAGCGAGGATGGAGGAAGTTCGAATGTCATTATAGCTTTTTAGTTACTGTTTCGAGTTAAAAAGACTACTTTTCAATTAAATTGCGAAAAATGAACTCACTAAAAATGCAACTTATCAGCGCAATATTGCTTAATCTAAACCCGTTATTGTAATGCACAAAGAGACAACAACAAAGTTGTTTTAGGGGTTACAACATAACAAATAGGGGTGTCTATCATTTCATCGAATGTATAATTTCAACGAATTTAATTTCATCGACCGCCATTTTCAGCTGAAATCATAATGTTTTCAAGGTATTTTATACATGTAACCTAAGCTAACCTACGCAATTAATGTTTAAGATACCCTGAAAACATTATGGTTTCAGCAGAAAATGGCGTTCGATTAAATGATACATTCAATGAAATGAAATTCGTTGAAGTGATGAGTTACCAACCAATATTCCATAGACAACATTTCCGAAACGAAAACTGAGGCGGTGGAGGTTGTATGCCCAGCCCCACCCCGCCCTCCACCACTGACTCCGAAGACAAGAGCAACATCATCAAATCATAGCAACACGTCTTCTGTTTGTGGTTTTCGAAGGCTATAACTATAACTTATAAGGAATTTAAAACGAAAAAGTACTTTAGTCCCTAGGGAGTAAAGTGTCACTTATTAAACGCATCACTTTAGTCCGCCTAGACATGGTTATTAGATTTTTAAATCTTGAGGAGTGAAAAACTTATTACTCCTTTTGCTGTCGAAGGTTAACTAGTTTTCCTTCTAACAAAATTGCGTCCAAAACCATCCGTTTCGGCGCTACGATGCCTTAGACAAACACAGGACACATATTAAACTTGTAATTAAACTCTTTATTGTCCAATCAAAAAATAACAAAGTTAAAAACCAAACAGAAACAAAAAAGTATGCACAAAGGCGAAGTTACCCCTTTAAGTGATCTCTTTTTGCCTTCATAGTCTTTGGCTAAATTTATGACCTCCTGAATCTCCAGATTTTTCCTTGACTACATATGTAATACAAAACATTAAAGGACACCTTATTGTAATTCAACAAGGTTGGAATTACAATGTGACTAAAATATTTATAATGAAAAGACGTTGTGTTCCGGTGTGAGGATAAGACCAGTGAAATTAATAGCTTAGAGGCATGTTTAAATTTTGCATAGCTACTATATAGTTTTGATAACAAAGAGATGGTCTGAAGATGGAGTGGTCTCAATCTGTATACCTTTTATCATCATCATCAGCCGCAAGAAGTCTTTGCTGCAGACTCTTTAATGCTGTGCATTAAAATCTATAATCCCTTACCTGAGGACATACGGTTGCTCTAGGGAAATATTTTTAGGAATAAGTTGACGAACTGGCTTTTTGATAAGTGCTATTACAGCTGTAAGGATTTTCTCGAGCGTAATATTGTTGACATTATATATATTTTTTTTTATCTTTGAATTTTACTCGTCATTTTATTCATATTTGCACGCCTGCAGGCTGAATACACTGGACTTTTATAATATTGTGTACTACTTAAGAAACTGTATTCAGCAAATAATCATTTTTATTTTTTTCCTCAACGACCGATCCTCTGCTGCTGTCATCCAGTGGTTTCCCGCGACCTCTATCAGATCGTCTATACGACTAATTAACTTAGTTGTTAACCCTGCCTTCGAAGCTAGCGGTCCCGGCTGTGATGAGGTCGAGTATTTGTCCCTAAGTCTTGGATGTTTTCTATGTATTTAAGCATATCTAATATAAAATCCTCGTGTCATGGTGTACGTTATTGAACTCCTCCGAAACGGCTCGACCGATTCTTATGAAATTTTATATGCATATTCAGTAGGTCTGAGAATCGGCTACTATCTATTTTTCATACCCCTAAGTGACATGAAAGAATAAAAAATAGCAGCGGGCGAAGCCGCTGGCGGGTCGCTAGCTTACCTATATAAGTCTGTCAAGTTTCTCTATATCTGTTGACGACACGGTGGCCTAGTTGCGAGTGACCCTGCCTCCGAAGCCAGTGGTCCTGGTTTCAAATCTCGGTAAGGGCAGATATTTGTGTGATGAGCGCGAATATTTGTTCCTGAGTCTTGGATGTTTTCTATGTATTTAAGTATGTATTTCGCTATACAAGTATGTTTATCTTTGTCTAGTACCCATAGTACAAGTCTAGAGCTTCGTTTGGGACTAGGTCATTATGTGTTAGATTGTACTTGGTATTTCATTGGCTTCCTTAATATGCATTAACACGCATAAAATGCAAGGTCAAAGCATTTCAGCAATTCAAATCAGTCAGCGTCGATTCTAGATGAATCGATAGCGGAATGCGAAATCAGTTCGAGTCGATATTGACACCCCAATAAATCGGCACGCCGTCTGGCATAATGCAGTCGTTATGCTTAATTGGAATGTAATCCGCGCTTCAAGTATTAGAAATGGTAAATGCAGTGGTTTCTTTAGCATATTCAACTGTGTTTAAAGCCTGTCCGTACCGGAAGATATAAAAGGCACATGATTCGTATGGCATATAAAATTACGTCATATGAAATTCGGTAGAGACCCGATTTTTATATCGTCAGCGACTTTGTCCGCGTAGATGTCATTTATCTCTGGTTAAAAGTAGGTACCCTATGGCCTTCCTTGACATTCAAGCTGTCTCCATACCAAATTTCATCCAAATCGGTTCATTGGTTTAGCCGTTAAACCGTAGCAGACAGACAAACGGAATTACTTTCTCATTTATAATATTAATATAGAAGTACGGATAAAAAATCCTTAAAACCTATTTTTCCGCGTCGTTCAAGCCTAAAAGCCTTTTGTTCCACAAAACCACGTAACACAATTCACACTTGGCTCGTGCTAGATAGTTGTGGTCAGAACTGTTGTAGGACTTGGCCGTTTTTTTAGCCAACTAAGCATGAACGGCGTGACCGCACCGCGGTTGTGTATTCAATTAGATTTGATTCGGTATTCGTTGATTGGAATTGGATTTTGTTGGTTTATCGGTAAGTTTGCCTTTGGTTAGATTATTGTAAAGGGAATTGATGTCTTCGTAAGGGTGTTATATAGATATTGTCGTGAACAAACAAACAAATAATCACAGGACAATGTCACACAAATTGACCTAGTCCCAAACTAAACTCTAGGCTTGTACTATGGGTACTAGACAGCGATAAACTTACTTATATAGAGATATATTATATACTTAAACACATAGAAAACATCCAAGACTCAGGAACAAATACTCGTGCTCATCACACAAATATCTGCCCTTACCGGGATTTGAACCCAGGACCCCTAGCTTCGAAGGCAGGGTCACTCCCAACTAGGCTAGCGTGTCGTCAATTCAGTAATAATAAAGAGACAATAAGTTTACCAACAGCAAAAAAAAATGCAGATACCAGTTTGAATAAGTTTTTTTTTTAAGTTAAGGAGAAGGCATACCACCTGATGGTAAGTGGAATCTGAGACCCATAGACATTTGATTTCTCAAGAATATAATCCTAAGACCTCAAATGCATTGCCAACCCAAAAAAAACAATAAATAAATAAACACAAATTAAAATGAAATAATGATGATGAGATGATTAGGTAACATCAACTGGTAAAGATTGCCATTAGACATTAAGTCCGCCTTTTGTACTCAAATTTGTATTTTTGTGCAATTAAGATTATCAATAAACCAACATTTATCCACTTGCATGTTTGACCTAAAGGTTGACTGGCAGAGAATGCCTTAAGGGATAAGTAAGCCATTTATTTACGGGGTGTATTATTCAAGACTACTTTATCTCTTACGTCCTCGTATTCAGGTAGCGCTGCGCGTGCGTCGCTTAGAGCCGATTCCACGAACAAGGATCAAACCCAACCGCTGTTTATTATGCTTTTACATTTTATACATATTTAAGTAGATAACTTAAATACACTTTCAAATACAACAAACACTCCTTAAATTGAGAGAGATTTAGAAAGTTTTGTTAAAAATTATCCTTTATTCTACTTTTGAAAAAATATATATGGCAAATATTTGTTGATAAGCGTGAGTATTTGTTCCTAAGTCTTGTATTTTTAATTGTATTTAGTATTCCTTACTTCGCAGAATATCATATTAGCAAAACATTATATTCGCAAAACATGATATTTGCAAATAGTGGAATTAGGTTATAGAATCGTATGTAGGTTTAGGTTATGTTAGTTTTACAGCAGGCACGGAGGGCCAAACCACACAGAAATAGGAGCTCCGCGGCAGCGGAGCTCCGTCGACACTGTCTACTTGCTGTTTTGCTAATAATGATGTTTGAGAACATCATGTTTTGCGAATATGCTATTTAACATACTAATTGTCAAAGAGGTCCGTACTTTTGATCAAATTATCATTTGGCAAACTATATCATTTCGCAATTTGTGCCTTTTACCTAGAAAAAAAATACGGCTGGAAGTAACCTCTTTGCCAATTAATGTAAGTTTTTAAAATTATATAGTTTGTCAAATGATGATTTGGTAAAACATTAGGGAACCATTTCAAAGGATCTAAGGCTAAAAACGAAGGCGCCATTAAAGTTTACACATTTTTAATTACCTACCTTAGGAAGATTCGTGGGAAACTTCATACTATATCACGACGTCTATGTTTTTTTCATTATAATATTATACAAGTAGTAAATATCCGGACCGATTCTATTTCCGGCGCCGGACGTTCGTCCGTTTGTACACTTTTTATTCGCCATTTCCCTTCTCATTCTCGTTTACAATGTGTCTGTAATGGATTTTCTATAAAACCATTACATTTTTTTTTTATTTGCGACCTTGGCCAATCCTTAAACGTTATGTCCTATACGTTTTTTTGTTAACTAATAAGATTTTTAATTTTTAACACAAAAAAATATAGCTAGGTACTTCTATAGTTATTTTAAAAATGCCACATTAAATATCTACCATAATAACGCTGACCTTGACCTTGAACTTTAAATATGACCTTAGGTAACCAATACGAATTAAGTCTAATCATATCAAAATACGCCTGCTTGCAAAATCAGATAAGCGTTGCTTTAACATTGACTTTTATATAACTGAAAAGCTGAGTAAAACGGGCCCAAATCGCATTCTATAAACGTTTTCATTACGTTTATGTGACCAATGTCTGAATATGCCGCTATATTACATAGCCGCGATCATTATATTATGACGAAATTTTGTTAGTTGGGTTGGCACCGAATAAACCACAACACTTTCACAGGAGTTTTGTTTTTTTCCATATTTAGGTCAGTTTCAAAAATGTAATTTAATTTTACAAACAGGGCCGTAAAACGTTGAGTGCGTGACTTAAGTGCGCTAAAGGGCTCATACAAAGTAAGTAACAATACGTCGGAAATACTCGGTTATTTCTGCACCACAAAAACAAAGTAACCTAACTCAAAATTTTACCCAAGCAACATGCAACTTTAAATCTCTGCGATAATATCGCAAGTGGAATATCCTATTTGAGATTATGGTATCATAGTGATGTTAAGTTTTTGAACGTAAACAATGCATAATAAAACATGTTTGCCTTATAAAGTTACGTTTTGCATCTTGTTATGTGAATGTTTTTGTTTATCAATAATTTTTGACGCGTGTATTTTTTATGTTAAGGAGAAGGCGAACGAGCACTCAGGCCACCTGATGGTAAGTGGAATCTGAGACCCATAGACATTTGAATTTTCACTATAATCCTAAGACCTCAAATGCGTTGCCAACCCTGAGGACTAAGATGGAATGCCTCTATGCTAGTAATTTCACTGATTGTCTTATCCCCACACCGGAACACAACAATGCGGACAATGTTGTTTGGCGGGTGGTTAATGGATAACTACCCTTTTGGTACTGAGAGAATAGTCGTAAGCTTAAAGAATACACACATAACATCACGCCTTCATTCCCAGAGTGGGGTAGGCAGTGATACAGAAATACCAATAACTCTAAAAATACTTGTTTTTAATTCTGTAACCACATTTTGCACAATCGGGCCAAGAACTTTACTAGTGTATTAGTGACAGGTTGCAAGCCCATCGCCTAGCAGTACCAGAAACCCTTAAATACACCTAGGGCGGCCCCATGCGACCGTTCCATGAGTGGAACGCACTGTATATCTGTTATAAATAAATAAAATGTACGTTGAAATATTGAACTAGATAAAATTAAGACCGTTTTCATCTCTCTCTACCGTGCACAATTTTATTAATTACAGAAGAGTCAATAAATAAACCAAATCATGTCAAATACCGAAAATACTATATCTAATGGTTGTCCCAATTAAAGCAAGAATATTCCTGACCATTATTCATCCAGTCTTCAAAAAAACACATATACATACATACATTTTCATCACGCCTTCATTCCCAGAGTGGGGTAGGCAGAGCTACAGAAATTGGTATTGGTATTTACCAACAACTCTAAAAAGACTAGCTGATAATTCTGTAACTAAGTAAAAAAAAGTTGCTTTAAAATTAAAATGACCAATTTTCTTTATAATAAACAAAGTACATTCAACAGCAAAAGTAGATGATCATTTTAGTACCTTGCCACTTTCACTACTTTGCAACATTCCAACTGTCGCAGTATTGTTACGTTAGTGCAAAAAAGTACTAAAATGATACAGTTCAGCATAAAACGGGTTAAGTGCGTTTTTAATTAAGAAAAATGTACTTACAGTTTAATTTCAAGCACCAAATCATTACATCTCCATCTGAAAAGAAAAATGCCTTTAATACCAATTCCATTTCATCATTCAACCTTAAATAAATTCGACAAAAAACCGTTTTATACAACGCACTTTATCCGACGCCATTTTGGAATTAAGTGCCATTTTTAAAATTCACCTGTCTCTGTTAATGTACTTGTGCAGCCATAAATGTAGTTTTAAACGGTTTTCAGCCATTACAGATTGTTTAAGTCAATTTATTGTATTTTCTTTTGATTGCGTGAGTTATGACATAATTATTCGTCGATGTTGATTTATAGAATTACGATAATTGACTGTGGAGAAATAAATAAAGATTCTTAAATATTGTGTAAAATTTGACGGTTGTACGATTTTTTTTTTAATACTTTGCGGTAGATATCACTTCTTTTTCTACCAGTGTTCGTGCTTGCATGGGTTGAAATTTGAATACAATACAATAACATGGCGTCTAAAAACTGCCCTGATAATGGAATCAAAAGGTAGCATTAGGTTTTTCAAAAAAGCAGACAGCGAAAAAGCTTAAAAATTGAATTTACGATCAAAACTTATTAGTTACTGCTTAATAAGATAAAGCAGTAACATTTTTCCGTGTGGTTGCCGGGTTAGAATAGTGCCACTCCATGTCTTCCCGTGGATGTCGTAAGAGGCGACTAAGGGAATAAGGGCTTGTAGTACTGTTAGGCGATGGGCTTGCAACCTGTCACTAATACACTGTAAACATCTTAGCCTGATTGTGCAAAATGTGGTTACAGAATTAGCAACAAGTTTTTTAGAGTTGTTGGTAATTCTGTAGCTCTCCCTACCCCACTCTGGGAGTAAAGGCGTGACTTTATGGATGTATGTAATAAGATAAAGTGGTATAATTAACCTGAAAAGGTGATGAAATTGGCTACATATCCTGCCAATTTTAACGTCAGTAAAATGTAGATCTTGCAGAAGTTAAATGAGTATTCTAAGTCAACACTACTACGCGTGGAATTAATTTCACGCTACTCTACCTATTTTAACCACTTAGGGGATAAATTTCCAAAAATCCTTTCTTAGTGTACCCCTAGACTTCATAAGGAAACTACGTGCCAAATTTGGAATCTCTAGACCCAGTGGTTTGGGCTGTGCGTTGATATGTCACTCAGTCAGTTTCTTCTTTTATAGTTTAGATCTTTTTTAGGGTTCCGTAATCAAACTAGGAACCCTTTTAGTTTTGCCATATCCATCCGTCCGCAGCCTACTAGAATGCTGTAATTTGACATGAATATACATATTAGTCCCGCCTACAAAGAAGTATTTTTTTTTTATTGTGCCTAATGTTGGGTGTCGTTGGATAGGTGTTAAAAAATATTACGGGTTTGTGAAAACAGTTTTTTGATTAAGGCATCCGTTTATGAAATATTAAGCTTTCAAATCACGACTAAGTAGACATCATTGGTTCTTGAGATACAGGTGATAAAAGTGTTTATACCATCTAAAACGGAACCAAATGACTATAAATAGAAAACTTGTTCCTACCTTGTTTTTTTTTGTGATTGTAGTAGGTACTTAACGGCTTCGGAACCCTACACTGAGCATGGTCCGATATGCTCTTGCCCGCTTTTTGTTACATCGTTAACAAACTAATGCAAAATAAAGGAAATTTTATTTAATAACGACCTATTTTTAATGTTTTTTCTGACTATCCTGCACGCACCCTATTATATCTATCCTTATGTCGCTTGTATCAATTAGCGCGGCACGACATATTTTATCGAGGTAAGGCCGTGAGCACACCGAGCACAAAAAAGCTCTCACGCGCTCATCAGCCTCCTTTCGATTATGCATGCGCTTCGCTGTCACAAGACAGCTGGAGTGTATAGAGTGGAGGACACCGCTTGTTAATTATCTAGTGTATCTTTTAAAAATTAGCTTTACTTTGTGAAATGTTGAAAAACATAAATTAAACTTTTTTGCTTATTCTGTGTAAACATGTGGTTGATGGAAATAGCATTAAGTAATAAATCCACCATTTTGTATTAATTTGTATACAGAAAAATTAATGAAAACTGAATTAACCACGGGTAAATAGTTTATTGCAGGTGTAAAACTCATGATATATTTTACTACGAAAGATTTATTTTTATTATGCTGTGTAACTTGTCAATATGCATTACTTCAAATTAATCACATAATTCATATCCTATAGAAAGTCACTGCTTAATAATTATTTTATAAAGTTAACAAACGGACACTGAAATAAAAACTCAAGTGGTATTAACCGCTCCACACAAGCCCCTCGTAATCGAGTGACGGCTGATAGAGTCGGTCGAGATAATGACATCTGCGGTAAAAACGCGGACAGTTCGTTATTTATCATCGGGCCTTAATTACCAGTGTGCGCCGCCTTAAACCCGGTGTGCCCTCGCCTTTATGAAGTCGTTTCACCTTATGAGATTTCTCGTTTTCAGCTGACGACAATGAAATGTTTTTTTAATAAAGGTTATTTATTGTAAGGTGTGGCGTAATTAGTTTAGTGAAGATATACGGATTTTGGAGAGCAGCGAATTTATTTCACATTCGCAGTCTATTGTCATCGGATTTCGACGCACCATTTATATACATATAAGAGGCAGTGAATGAGTTAAGTTTTAGTCAACCTGTATCAATTTATTTTTTATTAACAGGGTGATAAATTTTTAATTTTATCAAGGTGAAATGTTAACTTCGGGTTTGGTATAAATGAAAATTTGGTGAATCGTGTCATCTTATTAAATGTTTTAATATCGAGCTGCTAAAGTATGTGGTTGCAGTTTGTTTTCGATTTTGAACTGACACTTTCTTGACGTCACTAGCGATTCCAATCCAAGTATACCTTTATATAAAAGTTTTAAATTTTTCAGTACCCACGTCACCTGCTATATGTCTTGGATTTTATATGCAATAAGCAGTTTACATAAATACATACATACAAGTTAAACATGACATGTGAATACAAAACAATTTAATCAACTGAACTCAGAATACAAATTAAAAACTCAATTGTTCGATGGTAACGTTAGAATCAATTAATAATCGATAATAAATCCATTAATCGGGTTCGTTCCGGGTCCTATATCACCGGACGCTGAGGGCTATATATCGCGCTGGGGTAATTGACTGCCACTGCTATATGAGGCTATAGCGGGTAAGCGGTCGGCGGGTTACATTTCGGTGTGACTGATTTTGGTGGCTATTTTAAACGAGTTTATTTTAAAAAATGAGATAATGTTGAGTTGGTAGTTCGTTATTAGTACTATTATTTAAATAAAAAAGTAACACGTTTATTAGCATTGCCAAGGATTCGAAAATAAAATTATTTCCTAACCAATTTAAAACTTATATTAACATTTCTAAATGACATGTTAACTAAAAGCAATTCAAATACACTCATTGCCTTGTACATCCTTTTTTTTATTTACAGACATGTCATATATGTATATTAATTACAAAAGAGCTTTACTAAATGTAATTATTACAGACGTTTCTGGGTTTAATATCCGGCAGTCAAAGATAGAAACCCGTTCTATAAATTATTAAAAAAGGCACTGCAAAAAATATAGAAATCACTATCGTCATTTCCACTTGTCATATCTACCACATTGTTAAGTCAATCTTGTTTGGCGCTAGTATCGCGAATTTGTACGTTTTTTTGTTAGTTCCAAATTTTGCCGCTTGTTACCTTATTGTGGTGTTTTTAATATTCATGGCAGCTGTCAAACGAATGTCAAAAATGGCGCAGGAAAGTGACAAGCCGGTGAATGAGCTAATCAGTATTTAATGGCATATTAATGAAGTAATCAAACAGTAAACTGAGATTTATTTTGCATTTAAATATTTAAATAAAAAATTGTACCAATATTCATTAAATTTTACCTTTTTTATCAAGCCAAGAAGAACCGACATAATAATTCTAAGTTTGTGGACATAGGGGCCGATTTTTTTAAACAGCCTGTTTGATTTTCCTTTTTTATTTGTTTAGGTACTTAGGTACTAGTTTGAACTTAAACATAATATTAAAACTTGAGCTATTAAATGATATAACATCAACAGAGTTGTTTAATCATTTCCACACATATAAGCCTATGAAATGAAGGCTTATAACAAATAACTTAATTACCTTTTTTTATGGACAGTATCTTATTCCATACTCGACTGTAACTTCGACCACACTTCTGATAAAGATCTGCAAAACCTGACGATATCTAGTATTTAGCAATGGCGTCGGGAACCGGGACGAAAAATTACTGGAATCTACCTAAGGCGACAATATACTGGCTTAATGATGTAAACAAAGTCTAAAGGTTCTGGTACGCCTAGAACTAAGAATAATGAAGACTAAAAATAAACAGTAAACATTCTTCTAAGGGCGTTTTAAGCCTACGTCAGATTTAGATCCAAAGCGATAAGCTCAGAGATATTGTATAGAAAACTCATTGATTATCATAGACTGCAAAGTGTTACTTAGCCATTTTTTAACAGAAAAGAGGAGCCAAGTTAGAGAATCAAATCCACTATAAAATCAGCAGAAAAAATTGCGTATACTAGACGATTACTAGCAAAACATATGACTTTTTCTATCAGAGGACACTGAATTTAAAATTTAATTAAAGATTATAATAATAAATAAATCACGGGACAATCTCACACAAATTGACCTAGTCCCAAACTAAGCTCTAGACTTGTTCTATGGGTACTACGCAACGATAAACACACTCATACATATCGAGAAATATATACTTATACTAAAATATATTAATACATATAAAACATCCAAGACTCGGAACAAACACTCGTGCCCATCACACAAATATCTGCCCTTACCGGGATTTGAACCCAGGACCGCAAGCTTCGAGGCAGGGTCACTACCAACTAGGCCAGCGTGTCGTCGCCAGATTGCGTTGTTATATAATTTTGCCACCTGATGGTAAGTGGAATCTGAGACCCATAGACATTTGAATTCTCAAGACTATAATCCTAAGACCTCAAATGCGTTGCCAACCCTGAGGACTAAGATGGAATGCCTCTATGCTAGTAATTTCACCGGTTGTCTTATCCCCACACCGGAACACAACAATGCGAAAACTGTTGCTTAGCGGGTCATAAAAAAAAAAAAAAAAAACATTACTTATGCCAAACATTTTAATGGATATGGCATACACCTGGAAATCTTGCTCCACTAAAAGTAACTTCTATGCAAAACAACTGTATGGTTATAATAAGATTCAACTATGTTTTAACCATACATTCCAACTGAACGTGTAAATAATATATCAACTTACAAATTGTAGTTTCGTACGCACCGGTATTCCTTATAATGGAGTAATCGAGTCGATGGCGATCCTGCGATCGGATCGCGACCACACGTGACGATCGAGGTATCGAATTATAAATATTGAATCGATTGCGGAAAAAATGGTGTTTTAAGGTAGTGATAAAAATGTTAGCTTTTATAAGTGTTGTAAATTTCAGCTCATTAGCAAAAATGTCAATCGATTAACATATCTGAATCATTATCATAAAAAAATTGATGAGATCTTAAACACAATAAAAAATAATTAGATCACGCTGTATAACATGAAAATGATCTAGTGTAAATAGTACGGAGTCTTCTATTTTTTAGTTTGTAATTTTTCGATATTTCTTTAAATGTTTTGATACGTTGAAGAAATAATTGCATTTTTTTTCTGATTGTACTTTCATTTAATTTAATTCTCTAATTATTCACTAATACAATAAACCATTAACACCAAGGGAACCATGTGCAAATCTTTTAAGAGTAACAAAACTTAATCCATTTAAGTGCGATTAATAAGCAATTAACATTTTTGATGGCCAATTAAAATCCAAGGGGTATTATAACATAAATGAACTTTATAAAGGATACCCTGTTTTCTTAATGAAACTGATGTTTTTTTTTTAATTTGCTTTATTTATTTTCTCCAATACAAGGTAAGAATTAGTCAAATTCACTTCATATAAAAATGCGCAAAAGCACTGAGTTGTTTCTAATAAATGCAAATATTTATCAACATTTTAATTGCAGAAACACATCAAGCAATTGAACATACGATAAAATAGTGATGCAAACAAGTCACGCATTATCGATAAATCGGCGCATTTGCGTTGCACATGCCTCAGCACTATCATTACCATCTGTACAATCGACTTGAAACTTTAACTCTTGGTATTACTGTAGCTTTTCCTAAAGACTCTATCGCGGTAATGTAAGGGCTGTGAACTGAAATTGCAACTGTGTGGTTTCGGTTTTAAGGTTGCTTATTTTGTGTGTTGCGGTTGGTTAGTGCTTGTGGCCACACGTAGCGATCGTGTGTGAACGCCGTTTATTAAGTAGTGTACCATTCAATTGGAGGACGTGTGCCAACTATATTTATTGCACCTTTTCAATGGCTGAATAGAAACACAAGTCTTGCGTTAGTACACTGTTGCATTTTTATTTTAGTTTTTGATTTTGGTTGATAGTGTTATGTTTATGCTGTTCAGTTTATTACGGAATACTATAACTTGCATGTATTCTTTTTTAAATTGTAATATAGGGATGGGAAAGTGGACAATTACCACGCTTGATAAATAATTTGAATCGTAAAATGTTTTCTCACTTAAATATACTAAAACGTTTGATTAACGCGCGTGTAAATAAATTATACACTTCATAAGTAACTGATTCTCCGGTGTACCTAATTGTGAGGTGCAAAAAGAAACAATCTTGAAACATGCTCCAAATGAGACGTACCGAGAAAATTGTACAACAAATTTATGAGCCAGTACTGTCATTATAAGACTTGATTGAAAACCTCTAGAAAGATTAATCGGGTATCGATAGTGACGAGAAAAATATCGACAAAAATCTTTTTTTTTAAATCCCACCTCGACGCCATACCCGTCAATCCCAATCAACTTGTAACGAAAGCCACCGGAATTTGTAGTAAGTCAAATTACAACGGCATCATCTCCAACCGCAAAATTGCGAGGAAACGCCGTCCAAAAATGCTCAAACTGAGCACATAATTGCGTAATAACTCAAGAACGATTACTGTAACAATTTCGATTGGGCATTATTCTGGAGCTCAAACACGTAAAATTTGTGCGCGTCGATGTGTACGGGTTTTTGCTCGGAGCTTTCCGAGATTCTGAGGTATAATGAAGCCATTATACGAAAGAACAAGCCAGGCGAGGGCAGCCGCAAGAAAAAAATGCCCAAACCGCCTTGAGGAACGCTCGCACGCCGACATGCTGTCTTGCGAGCGCTGAAAAACGAACAAAACGACCGACTTCGTTAGGACTCGTTTCGCAGTCCTTTCGAATTTCGAACCTCCGATTGCTTTTGTTTCTTAAACGAAGCCGGGCTCGTTAAAACCCTCTTGAAAACGCTAAGCTTCGATTCCAAACCAACGACTAAATATGGGGCATCTAAAACATTAATTAATTGCTATTCAATAAAGAAATTGAAACTCATGGCGTCATTAGAGAAACCCTTCAGTTTGTTAACAAATACGAGATGACAAGGCATTTCTCGATGTAAACTATTTCTTAATAATGAAGCAACATCCGCTAAGGATCCAGTGCCATTGAACTCTGAGTTGATGTCTTGATATAAATTACTATACTAATGTACGCGATATTTTAGTATTGACTTGAATGATTGTAAATAAATTCCTCGGGGGACACGTCATTTATTAAATTCGCGATGAAGAGATAAAGAGTTTAATAGGGTTACATCAGAAGTTTATATAGGGGATTATTTCTCTTTAATTTTAATATTTGTTTTATGTTTTACTATTGTAAAGTGTTTACATACATAAATACATACATACATCTTGAAGTTATGTTTAGCATACTTTTCTTTTTAAAATCGTATACTTGGCCACATTATAACTTCAGTAAACCTTTTCATCACAGCTACTTTAAACTCTAAGCTCTTCAAAAAAATTCAAGGCTCGTCTCCTACAAACCTATCTAAAATGGGCTCCAAATGGAGTCCCTGATATTGCGTTAAGGGCTAAAATCCTACTTTCGTATGCGCTCCTTAATAACGTTTTTATTACAGTCCCTAAAAACCTTTGTATCACAAAAACACAATTGAGAATTGGCCTCGTCATCACAACGCCATCACACTAGTCATCAGAACATGTTAATCTGAGATCATTACTACGATAAAATCAAACAGACCAAAAGGGCCTTATGTTCGTATGAAAACCGCAGCTTTTAAGCCTTTTTAGATTCAAAGGTAAGAGATAAAGACATGCGGTAATTACCCTACAATGCGAGACAAAAAACGCCTTAATCAATTCAAGAGGGCACATGAAAGCGACAAACACCCACTATCCGGCTCGAAGGACCAAAAAAAGTTGAGGTTTCACCGATTTCAACAAAAAGACGTATTGAGATTCTTTAAGATAATCAAATGGAAATAGGATAGGTGGGAGTTTAAGTAATGACTAGGAAAAATTACAATTTAATCGCTAAAAGGTGCTTGGTTTAAGAAGTTTTTAAATAATGTCGCGCCGTCGCATATATTATCGAAATATTATTCAATGGGCGTGGCATCCCCGCTGTAGCATAATGATTATGTGTAAATTTTACCGAAGCATAATTATGTCATCATAATAATCAATGTCAATGACCTGAGACATGACCGACTTTTGTTTCCCATATTAGAAGAATCTAATTTGACCAAACACGTGATGCGTTACCGAAATAAGCTCTTAAAGTCGACACTCCATATCAAAATCACATTAAACCGAAGGAACCGCCGGCATTAAGGCTGTACTCGTTTATACAGGGTACTAATAACTCAATCTTTATTCCGCACTAAATTATATAGAGGCGGCACATCACTATCATTATAGGCCGTTCGACCAAATCGGGAGAGTCGGGTTTTGAAAAGGCAACCCAATATTCTTTTACAGAATTATAAATAAATAAACACGCTAGTTTCGTTTGTGAAATATTATATAGTTTCGTGTACACTTGTATTGATATCGACATTTTTTTTCTTGTTGCATATATTTTATTTTGTTGGCTAATAATTTAAGTATCATTATGTGTTTAAGGTTCAATGCATCACTACATAGTACAAAACAAAGTCGCTTTTTCTGTCCCTATATCCCTATGTATGCTTAAATCTTTAAAACTACGCAACGGATTTTGATGCGATTTTTTTTTAATAGATAGAGTGATTGAAGAGGAAGGTTTATATGTATAATACTTACTTTGAAGCGAGGGCGGGTCGCTAGTAAATTAATAAAAGTGAGATTTGGTACAGAGATAGATAGCCCGGAGACGCATATACCTAAGGTTTTGTTTTATCCTGAAAATTCGAACATTTCTTAAAGGGCTCAATATAAGTGCTACACGAACAGAGTTGCGGGTAAAAGCTACTAATAAATATTCAAAAACAGCCTCCTTAAAAACCCGTTATCATTTTTCAAAATGGCCGCACATCATAACTGACGCGACGCGACATCTTAATCAACTTTGAAACTTGATTTTGAGCTGTAACAGCTTCTCAGGCAATATTTTAATAGATAACATCTACACATAACTCTAGTTAATCAATTCAGGTAGCCAAATGAACGGTGAAGCGCAAATTTGAGTTAGTTTATGATATGGGAATAGAAAGTCATTTGGGTTTTGCTATTGACCAAGCTGAGCATGTTTTAGGTGATTTAAAAAATCCACAGCTACGGCGTTGTATCAATCAGATAAAATAAAATAAGCAATGTCCAAGACTTGTTGTTTAATTTCTGTTTTATATCAATAACATTGTCACACACAGATCCAAGAAGATAAAAAAATAAAGCTCAGTTTGAGAATGTAGAGCATCAAATTCATAACATTTATTTGTCAAAAACACGAGAATTATTGTTACCTTTGAATATTATTTATTCCCTAGATAAATTTGTTCTTGCCATACTGTATAATAATCAATATTTATTCGTAGAAATTCACTTCGTCTTGCCGGCTATAACACAAAAAAATCAAAGATGCCAGAAAAAATGGCGATCGTAAACAACGCGCATGTTTATTCCACATATTCGTCACGTGGTAATAACAATATACCTGTTCTGTGGTTCGTTTTTTAGTGCCCGCTCCCCGCCCAGGCCATTATTGTGAGAGAAGAAAGCGTAGGGTTGCGCGCGCGCACCATACTTGTGTAAAGATTTGATAGTTGAAGTTTTTTTAGCTTAGTATTTGTATAATGAATACAACTGAACTATTAGCGGCATGAACATTCAAGTTTTAGACGTATACATGCAAAATGCTTGAAATAATCGTGGTAGTAGAAGAACCAAATATAATTATAACTATTTTACTCGCAATTTCAGTCGGAACGTGTTATAGCAAAATTTCAACAATCAACGATACAAAACAAGTGAAATCTTGAATTCATCGATCGATCGACTGTTTTTATCGATATTTATCACCATGATTGGTATTTCGGGATCAATGACATCGGCTAATGGTTAACAAGATAGAACGATAACGACATCTAATTTACCTTATTTGTGACATGACATTTTGATATTTTACAATATAAAAATCCAAATCTATCGCCAAGTAGTAGCGTTCACATTGTTGTGTTTCAGTGTGGGGATGAAACAACCGGTAAAATTACTAGCATTGAGGCATTCCATCTTAATCCTCAGCGTTGGAAACGCATTTGGAGTGTGGTTTGTAGTCTTGAGAATTCAAATGTCTATGGGTCTCAGATCTCACTTACCGCCAGGTGGCCTGAGTGCTCGCGTGTCTTTTCCTTGTCATAATCAATATTTGGTCAATGGATGTTTTCTATGTACCTACCTATTTTAGTATGTATTTTTCTATATAGTTTATCGTTGTCTTGTACCCACAGTATGAAGCCTAGAGCTTAGTTTGGGACTAGCTCAAATTGTGTAAAATTATCCTTTAGTAATTTATTTACGTATCGATATCATATGTAAAAACGGTTACATCCCTAACCGGGTCTGCGCTCACGCAGTGACTTTATCACCGCCTTAGGACAGCAACCAAGACACGCGTATTTATTATATGTGTGCGTTTATTGGTATAAACGTGTATTGAGCAATCGGAGGTGGAGACGGAATAACGTAGGGGTAATGGAACAAGTTGTACTCTCCGTTCTAGGGATTGAGGAGTTCAGGAATCACTGTAGAAGAGTTTTATATGGCAAAGAGACATACGAGCACTCAGTCAATTATACGTCAAACAATATGTAATTATTACAACGACAGCCACCCGAGGTTCAAGTTTCTTAGTAATCAAAGGAATCAAATCTCACAAAACACACTTTTATTTTAAACCTTAACATCCATCCAGCCCTAACACGCTGCCACGGGACAAAATTTTGACATAGGCAAATTTTGGCATAATTTTATAAAATTCAAGTGTGCTTTGTGTGATTTGAGTCCTTGTATTACTAAGTAACTTAATCCCCGGGTGGTTGTCATTTTAATAATTTCATAATAATATTTGACACTAGTTCCCGTTTGACATCACTTGACACTAAGTCCCGTGGCAGCGTGCTGGGCCCACTGGCATGTTTTGGATGCTAACGTCACTTTGACTTTGAGTTCATAGTGGCCATCAAATTTGTTGACTGTACGGGTAACATATTATGTATACGTGTGCCCTGCAAGTCACGCCGCGTGTTCGTACCGAGAAGTTCATTGGGAAACAACACACGATGATATTTATGTGAGATGCGCAGTGACAGCCAATTCACACCGCGCACGGGGATCGAGGGCAAGCAGACATGCCAACATCAAAAATGTCGAAGGATCAAAAATACCAATATAATAGGCTAGTGCCCATAAGCTCTGGAAGTATGTGTGGAGTTAGGATGATCCGAAATCGAAGTGGATTAAAAGAGGATGAAGTGATGAAGGTCTGCTAAGATGGTTTAGTAATTTAGAAAGAATGGATGAAAGAAGAGTTACGAAAGAGATATGTCGAGCGAAAGTGACTGGAGATGTCGGTAGGGGACGCCCTAGACGCACCTATAGTGATCAGATTCGCAATGTACAGAATAAGGGCATAAAAGCAACAGAAATCGACGTACGCGCATGAAGAAGTTGAGTAGTGGAAGTGATTTGTATGTTTAGACCGGTGCACCTTGCGTTCTATAGTTTCTCCCTACCTTGCGAGAGGCGTGAAGGAAAATTCTATTTAGTCCGTCATTTACACTGTCAAACAATGTTGAACACTTTTTTTTGTCCATCAAAAAATGACGACAATAATAATGCTCTAAAGTTCCGCGTGACGTCACGCCGTGGCACACTTTTACCACGTTGTGACGTCACGAGCCCTCGCTCCCGAACTTGAGCGTTATCTTTGTCAATTTCGATTGATTTGATAAAGCAAACAATGAGTTCAATATTTTTTGTTAATGTATATGACAGACTAATTAAATATTTTTTCCCAGGTCGCATCACTATTATTATACTTTGCATTTGCAAAATATCAAAACAATATAATATGAAAGGTGAAGGTTCTTGACTGCTTGTTTTGCGAAACTGTAAGTATTTCGGTTTTATTTCAGGACCATCGTATAGAACCCTATAAGTTCGGTTAAGTTAGTTTTATAAAATCCTGAAATTTTGACTGTTTTGGATAAAAAGAAGTTTGGTCAAATGATATAATAATAATAATAATAATCACAGGACAATCTCACACAAATTGACCTAGTCCCAAACTAAGCTCTAGGCTTGTACTATGGGTACTAGACAACGATAAACATACTTATATAGAGAAATAAATACTTAAATACATAGAAAACATCCAAGACTCAGGAACAAATACTTGTGCTCATCACACAAATATCTGCCCTTACCGGGATTTGAACCCAGGACACCTAGCTTCGAAGGCAGGGTCACTCCCAACTAGGCTAGCGTGTCGTGGCTATGTTTGGGAAATGAATCAGTTTGGCAAAAAGTTTTTAACGAGACGAAGGTAACCCCAATGTTGGTATATTTTTGGTCCCTGGAAATATCTGGATACAGGCTAAAGTCAAGCAATAGCCACACAACCAGGTGGTAAATGGGTGACATTTCAAAGGCCAAGGCAAAAACACCTCAGTAAAATGAAAATATTATTAATTCTATTAAACAGGCCCTAGTTAATTTCCCAGATTCCTGCCTATCCCTAAAGCATCGATACAATTCCAGTTGATAACGCGCAGGCGCGCGGGCGCAGGCAAACAGGCAAATATTGTCCGAGCCGCGTTTGCCGTGACGTCGCGGCTTACTGCGCAGGTCAATATTGACGCCGCGCAGGGCTGCGTGTGCGACGATCTAAGGTTTATCCTTCATATTATAAAATATCAGGGAACATCTAATTGACCTTCTCCTAAAATTAGGTGTAGGCTTGTTATTTAGATAAACAACGATAAAAATACCTACAATAGAAAAATATATAATTAGAAATACATACGCTTAGAAACAAATACCCATACTCGCGCTAATTCTACAGAACGCAGGGAAAGCACTATAACTAACGTGGGAGCGATTTTTTTGTTTCCTGTTACGCTTTCACGGCTGAAATTTTCAGTTCATTTTACCTGATCTGATAACAGTGGGGAATAAAAAGATTTTTATAAAAAGAAAAAAAAAGGCTTGTAGTAGCTCTGCCTACCCCACTCTGGGAATGAAATAAATAACATTAAACATATTTATTATACCTTTATCACCTCGATTTACAGCTTGGACGCAAAAAAACACGTTTAGAAATTGATTCATATATCAACAGTTGTCTTAACATCAGATATTTACGAATAATCAAAGCAGCACGTTTAATTTTTTTTTATTCAAAATTTATGTATTACTTAATTTAGGTACTTTAAAAAAAACCATAAGTGACAACCCTGAAAGCTCGCCCGTAAAAACGTTGCACCTGAAGCCTCCCAGATAAAGACAACCAAACAAGTTTACATTCCATTGCGCGCGTGAAATGAATTTCACGTTCCCGCAACGCTGTTTGCTGATCATTGTACTGTGTACATTACAAAGGGCTCGGATACAAATGTCACCTGATACAGGGTGTTTGCTATAATTTGACTTGTTTAGATAGGTGAATGCGGATGATTGTCAGTTACTTTAGATAATATTTGAACGGCAGTGTTTGTGTAAGTAACATTTTTGTAACGTAAATACAATTAAGTTCACAATGAGTTTTCGTAATTAAATTCTTTAACATTGTTGGTTTACTGGTTTTTATACTTTAACAAATTAAGACCTAGAGTTCGGAAATTACTAGCTAGCGTTTCATCTTAGTCCTCTTCTTAGGATTGCAGTCTTGAGATAAGAGTCTTGAGAATTCAAATGCCTATGGGTCTCAGATTCCACTTACCATCTGGTGGCCTGAGTGCTCGTGTGCCTTCTCTTTGCCATAAAAAACAGAGCGTTCCATAGGTGATACGGTAAATTTTTATATGACATTGAGAAAGCCATCTCAAGACTGCAAACGGGCTCCCCTCCTTAAGAACCAAGAAGCCATAACAGAACAATGCGATCACCGATGCTCTATTACTACTAAAGTCAAGGGTTCAATCCCAGAGTCAAGCACTCTTATCCCACTTATAGTCAACTAGCTGATTTCCGCGACTCCGTCCGCGTAGAAGTCGTTTATTGCTATTCCTTCAGGAACCGTTCGATTGTTGGGGATATAAAGTACCCTATGACCTTCCCTGGAACTCAAACTATGTCCATACCAAATTTCATCTAAATTGGTTCAGCGGTTTATCCGCGGTTGCGGAAACGGACAGACAAACAGAGATATTTTCACATTTATCATATTACTAGCTTTCTCGCGACTCTATCCACGTAGAAGTCGTTTATCGCTATTCCGTCAGGAACCGTCCAGTTTTCCGGGATAAAGTACCTGTTCTGTGGATCCCGTGTGGTTGCCAGGTTAGAATAGTGCCACTCCACGTCTTCAATTGGATGTCGTAAGAGGCGACTAAGGGAATAAAGCCTTGTAGTACTGTTAGGCGATAGACTTGCAACCTGTCACTAATACACTGCGGTAAACATCTTGGTCTGAATGTGCAAAAGGTGGTTACAGAATTATAAACGATTCTTTTTAGAGTTGTTGGTATTTCTGTAGCTCTGCCTACCCCACTCTGGGAATGTAGGCGTGATGGTATGTATGTATGTAAGTACCTGTTAGGCGCTGGGCTTGCAACCTATCACTAATACGCTAGTAAACTTCTTCGCCTGATTGTGCAAAATGTGGTTATAGAATCATCAACAAGTCTTTTTAGAGTTGTTGGTATTTCCGTAGCTCTGCCTACCCCACTCTGGGAATGCAGGCGTGATGTTACGTATGTATAAGTACCCTACTAAGCCCTTCCCCGGGACTGAAAGACTGACAGTTACTTTCGTTTGCCAAGGATTGGATCCCAGAGTCAAACACTCTAATCACACTCATTGTCTATATTAGACTTTGGATGTTACTTGGACCTAAGATTGGAGTCGTTCAATGAGTGTAAAAAGAACAAAAATACGCACAAAGTACCAACTTCCATGTTTAACCCCACCATAATCACCCTATCCCCATTCCCTAGGAAACGTGTAAACTCGTAAAACCAATATTAACTTGGCATCCATAATACCAATAAGCTACTGTACCCGTCAATATTGGATCTGCCACAATTCAGGGAAACACTTTTAGTGGCTCGGTGAGATGTGGGTAAACCTGGCTGTTTGGACCGGTTTGAACCCTTTCAGCTAAGTACTCAAAAAAGAGTCAATTTTATGAAGAGGAAAGGAATGTTGGTGCTGAACGTATCTTTCAGTTCTATCCTTGTTTACATAGCCTAAGTTTTAATAATATTAAGGCTGAAGGGTTATAGAGAAAACTGTCCTGCGAGTATATAAACTAAGCAAGCTTATTCAATGGTGTAATAATAATAATAATCCCTTATTTGGATAATACATACAAATACATACATACATAACATCACGCCTTTATTCCCAGCGTGGGGTAGGCAAAGCGGGTCACTAGTAGAGTGACTAGATCGAAACATTACTACATCGCAAAATGACCACATCGCTTGTAGCCAACATCTCAAAATGACTGAGTCGTAAAATGACCACATCGCTTGTAGCCTACTTCTCAAAACGTCCGAGTCGCAAAATGACCACATCGCTTGTAGCCCACATCTCAAAATGACTGAGCCGCAAAATGACCACTTTGCTTTTTTCATTTTATGCCTGTCTTAGCAAAGTCAACGCAGCCCCGCATGGGGCTGCTATTCTTGGGAAATTTGCCCTTCGGGCATTTGAAGTTACCTAACGAACCTAACCTACCTAGTAACGCAAACGAAGTGGTCATTTTGCGACTCAGACGTTTTGAGATGTAGGCTACAAGCGATGTGGTCATTTTACGACTCAGACATTTTGAGATGTGGGCTACAAGCGATGGGGTCATTTTGCGAGTCGGTAATTTTGCGACCGAGTCATTCTACTAGTGACCTGGCAAAGCTACAGAAATACCAACAACTATAAAAAGACTTGTTAATCATTCTGTAATCATATTGTGCACAATCAGGCCAAGAAGTTTACTAGTGTATAAGTGACAGGTTGGAAGCCCATCGCCTTAACAACAGTACTACAAGCCCTTGTTCCCTTAGTCACCTCTCACGACATCCACGGGAAGACATGGAGTGGCACTATTCTAACCCGGCAACCACACGGGCAAACACACATACAATAACAGTAATAAAATCTTAATTTCGGACTAAGCATATCCTTAAATCATTAAAATGAAAATAAATTACATTATAAGACCATGAAATAAAAATCATAGTTAAAGTTACAATTAAAATTAAAATCAAAATATAAATCATCGGTCCCCAGAACCACTTGTAACAGTAGAGATTTCAAATGAGTTGCCTTCCTTTGAATAATTTGAAGAAAAAAAGGAGGCTGCGGATAGAGGAGAAAGAATTTTGACAATTTTATGGCATGGAGAAGGGCAAATGAGGACACGGGTCTCATAATGACAAGTTGGCTGAGGCTTAGTTCGCTTCCTGACTTGTCGGTATGCTTGCAGTAAAACACGGAATCGGCAAGGGTTTATAGGCAACCAGTGGCATCTACCTATCAATGCGCAGCGTTTACGCCGCCTATACGTTTTACTGCAAGCAAACTGCCAAGTCAGGAAGTGGCCTTAGAGACCCTGAGAAATTGCCAACCCTAGGAGTAAGACTGAATGTTGAATGTGCTGTGTGAGTGACCCTGCCTTCGAAGCCAGGGCAGATATTTGTGTGATGAGCACGAGTATTTTGTTTCTGAGTCTTGGATGTTTTCTATATATTTAAGTATACATACATACATAATATTACACCTTCATTCCCAGAGTGGGGTAGGCAGAGCTACAGAAATACCAACAAATCTAAAATAATTCTATATCCACATTTTGCACAATCAGGCCGAAAAGTTTCCTAGTGTATTAATGACAGGTTGCAAGCCCATCGCCTATATTTAAGTATATGTTTCTCTATATAATTAAGTTTATAGTTCCCATAGTACACGCCTAGAGCTCAGTTTGGGATTAGGTCAATGTGTGTGACATTGGCCTGTGATACTTTGTCTCTGTGCTGGTTATTTCCTTGGCAGTCATGTCCCCTGGCTTGGACACTTCTGCCTGGAAAGTAAACAGGCCGAAGCACCACAAAAAAAACTTACTGAAACCAGGAGAATAGGATCTCCTAACTAATTCCAGCCAAACAGACTAAATGTGACCACCTCACAAGTTGGGAGGTGGGAAATAACATAAGCGTTTGCACAAATGTCTAGTTACTTATGGCTAACTAGTAAGTTAAACTTAACCACGAGAGGGTACTAATTGAACTGTTTGATGACGCTTATAAGGGGTTTACCTTACTGAGTATATATCGTTTTTGTTGAGTACCTCTACAGATCCTCGAAGTTTCATGCCCAACAATAATTAGATATAGGGCCTCTATTCTATTAGGTTGAAACTATATTGCGCTGCGTGATTGCTGGGTTGGAATAGTGCCACTCCATGTCTTCCCGTGGATGTCGTAAGAAGCAACTAAGGGAATAAAGGCTTGTAGTACTGTTAGGCGATGGGATTGCAACCTGTCACTAATACACTGGTAAACATCTTAGCCTGTTTGTCAAAAAGTGGTTACATTAAACAGTGGTTGAATTATGAACAAGTCTTTTTAGAGATGTTGGTATTTCTGTAGCTCTGCGTTCCCCGCTTGGGAATGAAGGCGTGATGTTATGTATGTATGCGTAAATACATATAAAACACCCAAAACTCAGAAACAATTTACTCGCGCTTATCACACAAATATATGTATGTCCATAATGGGAATCTTACCCCGGGGCCGCGGCAGGGTTAAAGTCACAATTTACGTATGACTCGTCATTTCATCAACCAAATTTAAAATTTAAAAGCCCTTTTTTGGCCGACTGTACACTCAACTTTATGTTCGGCAATGGTACTTTTGCAAAAAATACATTTAAATACATCACAAAGCTAAACACTTTAAATCCAACGCCGCAAATTTCTCGGAATCCATTCATACAAAATTATTACAAAAGTTATAATTTTCACAAATCCACACTTATTGAGGACTGTTTGCTGTCAAAAGAGGACAAAGGGGACAATGGACACTCGACCTGAGGACAGGCACTTGTTCAAACAGGGGTTTAAGGTATTTAATGCATCCTTTTTACCCTAATCTCCCCTTTAATGTCGCAAATGACAGGCTGGTTTAGTTATGACATTTTTGTTTGTTAAGTTTTTAGGTGTTATTAATAATCTTGATTAAGTAAGAACATAGTCATTATTCAAGGGAAGTCGTGTTATAAGGAATTCTTCTCAAGTTTAAAGCAAAGTTAATAGTGTAAGAAAAGATGGAGGGATATTGTATTGTGTATTGTGTTGTTGTTAATGGTGTATACCGCGCCTTGCAACTCCTATCTGAAAACTCTTAACCACAGTGATTATTTGAAATAAAACTATTACATATTATATTTGTAATCGGTAAATAATTTGAATTCAAATACTTTATTATAGAAGACTAGCGGCCCGCCAGCGGCTTCGCCCCGTTGCAAATTTCTGACTTTCCCGGTGGATTTTCAGTTTTTTTTTTTCATAAGTACCTTCTCCTGACATTAACAAACACAATAAAAAAATAATTAACGAAATCGGTTCAGCTGCTCTCGAGATTTGCGCTTAGCAACACATTCAGCGACTCATTTTTATTATATAGATAAGTAAATAATAGTTTGAAATCTATATCAGAAATGCGAATGTAACTGTTTATTACTCTTTCGCAGCTAACCGCTGAACAAATTCTAATAGATTTGGAATGGAAATATAGTTTAAGCTCCGGAGAACGACGTCGGGTAGTTTTTATCTCGTATTTTCCAAGGGAATAGCGATAAACGACTTCAACGCGGACGGAGTCACGAAATAGTTTGATTTAAGACACTGTAAATAAAAGGTGCCAATTAATATGCGCTAGCAGCGCTTCAACAACAACAATATCGGCTTATACAAGCAATGTAATGGGACTCTATTTTACTGGGTTCAATTTAGCCTTTGTCGTGTTTTCTATGGTATTGTGTCATAGAACAAGAACTAAAAGCATAGAAGGAGCGATAAAATAAAGGGCACCATACAGATAGCTAATATGCACAGTTTTATTGGGATTCAGTGTGCCAAAAAGAGACAGTTCTATAAGCGAAAATCTGTGGCTCTACTGAAAAAGGTTACAAGTCTCCAAGGATGTAAGTATCCAGAGGTTTAGGTGAAAAACGGTATAAGTCTAGTATACTCTGTACATGACGTTTACCATTTCTTATTAAGAACTAAGTCGACTTGTAACCGTTTTCACTAGCGCCACAGAAATATCATAGACGTACACTGTAAATGTTGCATAAATAATCTACGACCATGGTGACCAGTTAGTGACCAGTTTACACGAGTTGACAACCTTGGTGTCTACGGCTAGTTTAAGCAAGATTTAGACTCTATACTCTTTCCTACTTACTTATTAAACAATTATGTTGAAATTTTCGAGACATCTGACGCTTTCGTTTTAGGACTCCTTCTATGCCTTTATTTCTTATTCTATGTATTTCTGTGGCTCTGCCTACCCCACTCTGGGAATGGAGGCGTGATGTTAAGTATGTATGTTTGTAAACTTACATACCTATTAGCATGCAAACAAAAACACAGTTTTGAATTATAAATATTTAAGAAATAAGGAATAAAAAGGGTATGGGTAATAACATTCCGTTCACAATGCGATCAAAATAAAACCTTGATCATGGCAAAAGGAATATTGTTTTATTTATTCCTTTAGTATTTCAGGATTTATCTCAATTTCTACCACATCAGATACCAACTTGGTGGCAATGGGACCACCTCGGGAGTACACCCAACCAAAAAAATTTTTTACAAAATCTATCAATTGACGCAGTAATCGCGTAACAAACACAAAAGAAACAGTCGAATAGATAACCTCCTCTTTCTTTGAAGTCAGTTAAAAAGAGGCTCAGGGCTTATTAATATGTTCTACTCATTCAGTTTCTTCTTTTATATAACTACTTACTAGCTGTTTCCCGCGACTCCGTCCGCGTAGAAGTCACTTATTGCTACTCCCTCGGGGACTGTCCAATTTTGCTTGATAAAAAGTACCCTAGTCATCCATCGGGACTCAAACTATCTCCATGACAAAAGTCATCTAAATCGGTTCAGCGGTTTCGTAACAAACAGACAGAAGGAGCGACAGAGTTACTTTCACATTTATAATATTAGTATAAATATACATATTGGCAGTCCAACAATTTTTAAAACTGCTTACCTACCTACCAATAACCGAATTATTTTAAAACAATATCAATAGAATGATCAATTAACACGTTTCTTTTTAGCCTATACATAGATCTAAGGTCGCGCTGGTCCATTGGGATCGAAGTCGCCCACTCGCATTCCCCAAACTGGTTTGAGCCAGAATTATCCGCCTATTAGCGCTTTGGGGGGACTATAATACTGAAAAAGGGGTATTCTGGATTGGACTCAATAATATATGTCACGGGTTTAGCTCTCGGAGAAGTCACATTATCTTAAATAAACTAAGATTAGGTATGTATTTTACCAACGTAAGCCTAATTAAATTAGTTGGTTCTCAACTAAAATGAACAACAACTCTTCACTAGTTACTTTTATGTCCACTTTTGAACAATTAATAGTTTTAATAACCTACACATAAAAACCGATTTGAATTGCTCCATAGAATCGACTTACTGCACAAGTTGTTACATCTAACAAACATACCTAAAAGCGGTTCTATCATTAGGGTAATAAAAGCATTCATAGATGTTTTGAACACAGTTTAATAAGAAACTTGTGCTGCGAACATATTTGAATTCGAGCGATCTATTTTAATTAACATCGATATAATTAATAGAAAGTTGTTAAGCATTGCTACTAAATTACAACATAAAAAACATGAAACCGTTTTATTGAAAACAGCGCCATCTATTTTACACAAATGTAACTACGTTCTTTGGCGTCACGTAATGCCTAAATACCGCAATTGTTTCAAGTCAAGTTATAAGATCGCAGTCTTGGCATTGGAAAATGTCTATGGACGTCAGAGTTCAAGTGTGTTCGTTTGCCTTTCTATAAAAGAAGCTCAAAAGGTTACAAAATCAATGAAATGGTATTAGGTGATTTGAAACATCAAAAATTACTTACCACAAACATACACATACATTAAGCACATAAACCAAAAAACTCGCTACTGGAACTCGCACCCCAAACTAGCCTAAGCTAACGCGGGGATTAGCTGCGCGAGCGCAGGTAGCTCGCGCGGCTGCGCTAAGTGCCTGCGCAAACTCACATTATCACCTGTGAGCTTGTTTTTAGAGGGGGGAGGGTGAGAGGTTAAATGCGTCGCTTGTATTGGAGGTTATTAAGTAGAAAGAAGGAGTGTTAGGTAAATTATTGAGGTTGTTAAAGTGGTTCACGAATTCATCAAATAAGACAGAAAATGGAGTTAAAGTCGTAACACCGTTTTTAAGTCAGAATAAATAAATTGAAAATAAATGAAATTAGTATACAATGCTAACAATTATTATTAGCATAGTGTAAAAAAAATTTTTTTCAGTGTCAATAGTAGTCGGCTTGATTGAGGTGTTTAGACGTGGTAACCAACAAACAAACACATTGGAATTTACAATATTAGTAAGGAAAAGGATTAAGACTTACATACATCCATAAAGTCACGCCTTTATTCCCAGAGTGGGGTAGGCAGAGCTACAGAATTACCAACAACTCTAAAAAACTTGTTGATAATTCTGTAACCACATTTTGCACAATCAGGCTAAGATGTTTACCAGTGTATTAGTGACAGGTTGCAAGCCCATCGCCTAACAGTACTACAAGCCCTTATTCCCTTAGTCGCCTCTTACGACATCCACGGGAAGACATGGAGTGGCACTATTCTAATCCGGCAACCACACGGATTAAGACTTAGTATATAGAAAGGCTAAAAACCAAAGTATTTAAACGTTAGGTGTCATTAATTATAAGTCGTTTTTTTAATCTCTTCTTGGTGTAACATTACAATGTAAAAAGAATCATGTCAACACTACACAACATAGCACTTAAGCATAATGATCCGAAGCGTGCGTTATCGCTTCTATTATCAAGTAATAAGTATGTAAGGTATTTAATTAAAATACAATGTAACTTAACTGGGTATGAAATAACTGCATCGGAGAAAACGCTACAAAACTTTAACAAAACTTGTTAAAGCTGACATAAAGGGGAACTTACCACCAAGAAAAAAACAATTATATCAGAGTCTCGGATTTGGATATTAAGAAAGAAAGAAAGAAAGAAAGAAAGAAAGAAAGAAATTAATTTATTTTGCAAACAATTAACAAACCTAAAGAAACTACATACAGGGTGTCCCAAAACTGACACGTCACAGTGACACTGGAGGTAGGTCAGCTCAAGAGTAGTCCAACCAACCTAACATGACCCCAGTAAAAGTGGCACGGTTTTTGACTTATTGTCGAATCAAAGTTTTTCATGAATTTTGACCGTTTCTAACATTATTAGTGCCAGTGTGCACTCCGAAAGGTGTCAAGGTTAGTTTTTTTTATGTGAACGGTAACATGAATTGTTAATTAAGGTTACAGAAATAGTATTTTATCCAAAAACTAAGTAAAATTAAAAAAAAATACTACACTGGCACTAATAATGTTAGAAACGGTCAAAATTCATGAAAAACTTTGATTCGACAATAAGTCAAAAACCGTGCCACTTTTACTGGGGTCATGTTAGGTTGGTTGGACTCCTCTTGAGCTGACCTACCTCCAGTGTCACTGTGACGTGTCAGTTTTGGGACACCCTGTATAATAAATTAATAATATTTACATGGCTGTAATGTCAGTTTTGTCAAAGTTTTGCACCGTTTTTCCCGATCACTGATTAACATACATTAAGAGTAGGTCCTTTAAACATCCGATATATTATTTTATATTTGAAATTTATTTTGGTTGTATCCTCAGTACCAACCTTATTTTGTTTCTGTTTGGCACATTGGGTGACTGGTAGAGAATGCCTTAAGGCATTAAGTCCGCCATTTGTACCTACTTTGTGTATTGTGCAATAAATTATTTAACGCCAACATAAAATATTATAAACTTGACTTTGCTTAAACTTTGGCAGTAATTTTCAAACATTATGGGGCGAAAAATGTTCAGAGACCCCTTTACACTATCGTTGTAACTAGAGACGGAAAAACTCACCACTTTTCTAAATATATGCTCCTACTTGTTACCCTTACAATGTTACAAGGATACCTTTATACAGGGTAATTTTTTTACACAAATTTTAACATATGATTTTGTATCGTTATAATAATATATTACGACAGTAAAAAGAGTTAAAAAAAATCTTTTTTCTTGCAAATTATCTCTCTTTTACCTTCTCGTGTGGACACAAAGTCACACTAGAAATGATGACATGGGTTGTCAAGCTGTAGGTATGCAATACACCGTATTGTATATTCTAAATTTAAAATTTATTTTATTAACTTACTTAACAACACTCCCCTCTCCTCGCACCCCTGCATTAGAGGGTCCATGAATATCGTTAAGTTAGTGGAATCATTGAATCGGCAATATCTCTAATATTTTTAAGCTAGAGTAAAAATAACACAACGTGTGTTATTGATTAACAAAAGCGAAGCAAATATTAAAATTTGTGCACCTATTAAAAAGTTACCCTGTATGTCAGGTTGTCAGTACATAACTAATCTAATAACACTGTTTGCCTCAAGATCCTACTCCCAAGCCAACACGGCTATCCTGTCTGTGTGTCTCTGTTGATAAGATAACTTGACTGTTATACGAGTGTTATATGGTTTCCGGTTAAAACTGATATTTTAATCTGTTAGCCGACATTTGATAAGTGTCGGACTTGTAACAGTTTAGATGATTAAGAGGTCAGTGGTCATTTACTTTAACTTTAGGTAGTAACACACTTGAGAGATGATGTCGTAGCCTCGTAGGTGGTGGTAAAGTCAACACAATCGACTACGGGAACTTTTTTAAAGGTGTTCTGAAAATAATCATGCTCATGGAGGTTTGTGTCAGCATCAAAACTTTTTTGTTTACATTTTACTGCGAAGTAAATTAACAAATGCTCTTGGCTAAAGAGCCTAAACGCTATGGTATTTTGTACGTTACAGCTAGTGCTAGATAAAAAAAAAGTGGTTAGCAAACACTGATAATGTACAATTTTCTCGGTAAATAATAACGAAAAACAAAACAAAAATAATGTGCTTGAAATCATTTTCGATTTAGACACGATTTTACAAATTTATGCTCGGCGATTTAGATGTGTTTCTTGAATATGTTTTATGTACATCATATGCTCAGTCATTCATTATACTCGTACATTGATAAACGGAGAAGAAAGGCTTACTCTCCCTTGTTTAATAATTAGAAATACATACTTAAATATACAGAAAATATGCAATACTCAGGAACAAATATTCGCGCTCATCACACAAATATCTGCTCTTACCGGGATTTGAACCCAAACCCAGGGGATGTTTTTGGGATTGGAAATTCATAGGAAGAAATCTAGAATGTTATAAGGTGCCCTTACTGTGGTGCAATCAGATAGTCAATGGAATGATGGCAAACAATTTGCTGCCTTGATAACCCCCAGAATTTTTACTGACGCCATTAATTGCTAGCTCTGTCTTCCGTGTAATCTAAAAGCAGCTGAAATTCATTTTTTTATGAAATATCTATTGTCTTTTTAACAAATAACCAACGACTGTATCACGTAGAAGGTTCTCAAATTTTACAAAGTCAAATCACGTGAAAAAAAAGTATTTTCAATTAAAATTTTGATTCATACTTAATTCCTTTATCAATTTACTACTTTTTTTATGTTAAGGAGAAGGCACACGAGCACTCAGGCCACCTGATGGTAATTGGAATCTGAGACCCATAGACATTTGAATTCACAAGATCATAATCCTAACACCTCAAATGCGTTGCCAACCCTGAGGACTAAGATGGAATGCCTCTATGCTAGTAATTTCACCGGTTGTCTTATCCCACACCGGAACACAACAATGCGAACACTGTTGCTTGGCGGGTGGTTAATGGATAAGATGGTGGTAGCGATCCGGACTGCACAGGGTCCTACCACCACTAAAATCCAAAATGAGCTTACCGTGTCCTTTCAAAGTATCACTTACTAGGATTTGTCACGTTTTGCGTCAGCGGCGTAAATTACACCCCATTTGACGCATGCGCACCTTGCGCTTTTTTCAACACTATTAAATGGGTCATTTCGGAGAATACACCCGTCGAAAATCGGCAAAATGTGTCGAAAATCATTAAAGGGCCGGACAAAAGAAATGTTTTGTGTTTCCGAAGCTAGTTTCACAGTGTAGACGGACAAAAAACCGTATTTTGATGTCTAAATAGATACGTCAAACGGTCTACCTGAGACCCGATTCTGAACGGTGAAAGAACTGTCATTAATATAACCGACCAGCGTGGGCCCGAAGTGTTCGACATTCAAAAATTTATAAACTTTTCCGTGTCTGATTCGAAATTCGAACAAGATGTTAAATTATTAATAGCTTCTCCGCTTTTATTTATAATCTTTATTACTAATGACTTTATTATGTTGATTCTCGCAAATCGTTAGTTCGTTTCGTACTTTACGTGGAATGCGTTTGATTGTGGCAGGTGGAAACCTTTTTACTGTTCCAAATTCGAATCCTTTTATTACCAACAACAATGTCCGTTTTATAACGCAATTTAGTTTGCAAAGAATAGGGAATAAAATCTCCTAAATTCAGTAGATTTGAGGCTTACCAGACAACCTAAAAAATGCATTCATTCCAAAAGTACCAAAAACCTTCAGTATTACATCCTAATACCAAACGACAAGAATTCTACCTGACCCTGTTCTTCTATTGTTCCTCCAGAGATCTTGTGCGCTTTGATTTTTTTTTTAAACCCTTGTTAGCAAGTTTCGGAGGGGCTTTTGAGGACAATAGGTTACATATTTATAAGTGGGTAGGTAGGCGGGGATACAGGTGTTTTGTCTAAGCATCGAACCGTGTCCCTATCGGTTCATCGAATATTTACGGTAAATGATGACTTCATGTTGTGCTTGAATTCGAAGTTCGTGCAGTCATCTTCGATGGACGTTGGTTTTTGATTCTATTTTTAACCCCCAACGCAAAAGAAGGGTATTTTTTTGTTTGCGTGTTTGTCTGTGTGTCTGTGTTGCCACAGGCATCTTAGCTCTCGAAAAGAAATACCATTTTGGACAAGTTTTAGAGCGAATTTAATCGGGATGGTGTTAAGCAATATTCTTTAAAAATCGATTGGACCGCTTAAGAGATATCAGCTAGAGTCTGGCAAACGAAAGCTGTCCCAGAGAAACAATGGTATTTTCAAAAAACCTGCTGCTTTTAACACTGACTGTACACTGAATAAACGGAGTTGATACTCCAACACTTATGTGAAAAGATCAGGAAGTCAAATAGTATCTACTCCGGTAATTCAGTGTACAGTCAGAGTAAACAGCTGCAGGTTTTTTGAAAGCATTTAAGAGCAAAGTTAACTGAACTTTATTTTCTTGCTGGTCGATCCAAATTTATGGCTTTCACAAATTCCAATTTACAAAATATTCCCTGTTTGTATTATGGTAGACCTCACGAGGATAAAAGAAATCGTCGCCATTATATTAGGGGTAATAATGTTGTTCAACTAGCTAACATTCTTAATTAAGTCGAGTTATGACCTCTTCAACGTCACTTTCGAATTTGGGGCACCTCGTCTTGGTCATGCATCTAACACGACCAAATTCAAATAACCAGGCTGCGGCTTAACATTCACTTGATGCAACAGCACCATTTTCAAAGCACTAAAATCGTACATTTAAATAAATTTCACCTTAAATTCACGTCATGATTCCAATCCTCAAGCCAGAAAGCCCGATCAACGGATTACTTTAAACTTTTAAATGTAGATCGCATTTTTTTCTATCATTGGATCAATTTGAAGCTCGAATTAGATTCAGTATCCGAGGATCGTTGGTTTAGTCACGTTGTTTGCATATTAATGCAGTTTAATCGGAAGCGGAGTACCGGTGTTAAGTTCCTGAGGCCTATTAGCACTTTGGTAGGAACGTCTTGAATTTTAAGTTCAGGTCTGAAATCTACACCAATTCATATTTCATAAAATTCTTCAAACTTCTCAGCTTTTGCAAAGTCATGTTATGAGGTATCTTTTAGATGATTTGCATTGGCAACCGTATCAGTTATGTTATGAAATATTTGAATTTGTCTTCTTCCTATTTTTTTAAGTTCAACTTTTTAAAGTATTAAATCTTCATTCACTTCATCAGTTTCAATAATTTTCATGCGTATTCATCATTGTAATATATATTAAAAAAACCAAAACCAAATCACTAAAATTGATTCTATCCACGATTTCGAATAAATTTGTTGATACCCACTATCGATATTCGATCAACAGTTTCTCGAAAACGAATCACGCCAAGCGTTTTTTGCGGTGGTCCTTCGGGGGATCAATCAAAATAGTGTTGCGTATAACAAATAACTTTTTCGGTTAACCGAAGACCAATTAGTTCTACTACTGATGGCTCTTTCGGATGTTGAAAACTTTGGGGTTCTTTAGAGTAAAAATGAAGAAATAAATGAAAGTTTTGAAGATGCCATACATGCAATAGAAAAAGAACGATAAGAGGACATTACTTCAGCAAAGTAATATTGCGTGATCTTACAACTGCGAAAAAATACTACTGATATTCTATATGTATTTGAAATTTAATTTACTAACTTACTTAACAACACTCCCCTCTCCTCGCACTCCTGCATTAGAGGGTCCATGAATATCGTTAAGTTAGTGGAATCATTGAGTCGGCAATATCTCTAATATTTTTTAGGCTAGAGTAAAAATAACACAACTTGTGTTATTGATTAACAATAGCGAAGCAAATATTAAAATTTGTGCACCTATTAAAAAATTACCCTGTATAACTCTAATATACCTAAAGGAGTAAGGGCTTGTAGCAACATAGCATACATCTTAGCCTGATTGTGCAAAATCTGGCTACAGAATTTTCAACAAGTATTTTTAGAGTTGATATTTCTAGCTCCGCCTATGATGTTATGTATGTATTTACAGACAATATCAACTAGATAATTACTTAGGTATCTTCTAGTTATATAAAATATTACAATTGAACCTCTACATGTAGTAGCTGAAAACATAAAAGACACTGCTAGTAGTAGTAGTCATTTATGACTAAATTTCGAATGTAATATATTTAAAGAAAACAATAAACACATGCACCATTCAACTACTATAAATGAAAATAATAATCTAGAAAAAACACAATTCCCGAAAGTTGTATTGAACCCAACATTCCGGTGCCACATTTAACTAACCAAACAAATTACTAGCCAAGGAACCCTCAACGGAAGTGGCAGGTCATAAATGACCGCTTTTTTTTTCTCGCTCGGACATTTTTATTTAGAGAAGGTCCAGATTCGACGCGCTCCTGTGTGTTTATTGGTGCTGACTGTACAAATATTTTCACTTGTATTTTCTGGTCATTTCACGGCTCTTGCCACGATTAAGGAAAGGAAGTTGATTAAAATGGCTTTATTTTTGTTGTTTATTTGGTGCCATTTTTTATCTAAGTTTCGAAACGATTATGAAAAGTATACGAACCGAGTGGTGTTTCATCTTAGAATATTCAACTTGCTGTAGACCGAGCACGCTGCACGGGACTTAGTATCAAATGATGGAACGGGAACTAGTGTCAAATATTATTACGAAATTATTAAAATGACAGCCACCCGGGGATTAAGTTGCTTAGTAATAAAAGGACTCAAATCACACAAAACACTTTTATTTTAAAACTTAGTTATTTATACTTACGTTGGAATATGGAATAGATGAATTAAAGTCCCGACTCTATGTCAAAAATTGACCGGTGCCTGTGCTCGGCCTACTGGAGATAGTGAAACAACATTCACTAAAAAAAACAATATGTATTTCAGATTTTGGTCTGTCTTTTCCTCATCCACAAACAAACACCTAGCAAAATCATCTCTGAAATCATAAATAAAAAGACAAAGAAGCCGCAACTTAAAAAACTTATTTAAACGAAGTCTAGCTCCAGGATGGATCATTAGTAATGATGTCGCCGACATGCCGTCCATTTATTTATATTATTCAAATGAAACATTGCCGTACTGCTGTCATACGAACATGTAATAATAATACATCTGCAGGCTGACATTTATTTTCAGAGCTGGTTTTAAATCAAGAGTTTTAAGAATAGTAGATGCATTAGCATCAACCAGTAATATTTGCGGTTTCAGTGTTAATCAATGAAGATTACGTGGATATCGCAGGGAAATTAGATTTGTATTTTGAAAATAAAGACAAAAACAAATAAAGATATGCATTCAAAGATAAATTATCAAAATTACAAAAGCAAACATCAAATGAAGAGACAAAAACCGAAGCTCGTAAAAGCATTCATAGTATAGAAATGATAATTCAGGCACAGCTAGAGAGCGTATTAAAAACAATTTTACACAACGATTCCCACTAGCATGATAATTGTCTACGAAAGTATATCCTTTTGTATGCACACTGGTAAAATATAAATAATACAAGATAATGAATAGTATTGGAGGTTATAATTGATGGTGGTATGGGAGAAATAAATTTTGTTCTTTAATTGCGAAGGAGTGGAGTGGAAGAGAAAAGATTTGTTGTGAACGCTTGACCTGCGGTGTTGTGTTCAATTGTAAAAGACGAGCTCGTTAAGCGATTACTAAATTTAAAAACATCGTTATTAGGACCCATGTAATCAGTAGGGAAGCTCAACTACAGAATCAGAATCAGAATCAGAATAATCTTTATTCAAGTAGGTTTACAAATAATAAACTCTTTTGAAACGTCATAGTAGCGACTTAGCCTAAATTGACTGCAGGTTCAAATCGCGACCGATCAGAGAAGAACCTGTAAGAAACTCTGTCGGATGTCTTTTTTTTTTCGACGTTTGCAACCTTTTGTCGTAAGGACTAAACATTTTATTACAAGCAATTCAGTCCCAAGCATTGTTATCATTAATATAGTCTTTAATACTATAATACTACAGTTGAGAAAGTTCAAACTAAAATTGTAAATGCTTCAAAAACACACACGAATAAGAAAATCATACATTCAAAGTCACGCCACAAAACTCATTTTACAAGCTAATTCGATAGAAATTTTTAATGTTTACCACCATGAATCAAGTTAAATGAAAAAAGTGTTTTCTAACTTATTAACTTATGTATGCAACCAACTTTTTTTTTAATTTGTCATTTTTTTCCGGCGGTATCTCACGTACACTCAACCAATTTGATTCCTAGCCCAATATGAACTATTGTAAATAGACATTGTCAACCAAAACGTAAGAGACTTCTTATGATTGGCTTACAATGTCAAATTGACAGAGTCCATAGTGGCCTAGGAATAAAATTGTTTGACAGTGCAGCCACTCAGATGTTCTGCTTGAACTGTTTCAGGTTTATTGAGCTATTCACATAGATAAACTACTTCAGATAGCCTCTAAGGAAACCTACTTAAGTTGGCCCCAAACTTAAATACATACATACTATCACGCCTTCATTCCCAGAGCGGGGTAGGCAGAGCTACAGAAATAACAACAACTACAAAGAGTAGTTTATAATTCTGGCCCCAAACTCGTATCATAAAACATTCTTCTTCCGTTTCCAATTCAACCACAGAAACGTTAACAATCACTACTACTGCTATTAACTCAAAATCTTTCACCCATCGCATCTCCACACCACCTCTGTGCGCCCAAATGTCTTCATCTAAGGCCGTGACCGCTCTTGACCCTTACCGACCAGTTCCTGAGATAACCCGAACATTATAGCTGAATACTGCCTCGCGTTTGCATACGTGTGCGTAGACATGTTTAAATAGATGACAATCGCACCTGACATTCAATCGCATGTGCAATTTTTGTTCAGAATCTAGTCACACGGCTGTGTCCGGGCAACTTTGAAGAAAATTCCGAGTGATACTGACATGTATGTATATTAACCCATTCAGGCTCGCTACTTCCTTAACTTTTGCCCCAGTGCATGCAGGTAGTGACTCACTCATTCAAACCTATTGAGTATTTCCTCATGTCCAAGCGCCCTGAAATTTGGCATCGAAGAAGTAAGAACCTACCTTACGGCAGTTTTAAACTTGATCGGGAAAATGTCGTCTCTTTATTAAAATTAAAACAATAAATACTACAGTCGTATTATCTCAAACACTACTCTCATAAACCGCATGCCTCAAGAGATTCACTAACACGCGAGTTTGTAAATACATAGTTTTAGATTTCGCCATAAAAACGGATTGGTTAGATTAGAAATCGTTCCAATCGAGCAATTAATTTAAACGCTACCAGTTCTCTATTTTATTGATTGATGCCTTTTGGTCCTTCTAGCCGGATGCTGTCAATATATCTATTTAAAGACAGTAACGTTCTGTTTCTTGGGGTGAACGGTCATTTTCTATTATCTTTGTTAACTTTCTTGACAAGGCTTTTTATAAATACAAGTTTAACTATTTACTTTACCAATACAAGTGTGTTTTTCTTTCAGCATAAGTATGTTTATAACTACAGTATCTGTAAATGAATAAGACAATTTCCATCAACTGAAATAATACATACATACATAACATCACGCCTTCATTCCCAGAGTGGGATAGGCAGAGCTACAGAAATACCAACAACTCTAAAAAGACTTGTTGATAATTCTGTAACCACATTTTGCACAATCAGGCCAAGAAGTTTACTAGTGTATTAGTGACAGGTTGCAAGCCCATCGCTTAACAATACTACAAGCCCTTATTCCCTGAGTCGTCTCTCACGACATCCACGGGAAGACATGGAGTAGCACTATTCTAACCCGGCAACCACACGGGCTAAAACTGAAATAATAAATATATTTAAGCAAGCACTTATCAATAAAAATGACTACTAATTTGCATTGTAGTCTTCCTTACTCATTTTTCTACACCTAACTTCTTTACTTTATTGCTAAGTTCAAATCAGAATACAGACCATTTCAAGTTACTAGTGTTACTACACTCTTCATTCCTAATTCATGTAAAAATAAGTGAACAGGTCCCTTCACTTAATTAAGTCCATCGTAAAATGCTAACGAATTCATAGACATCCTGACCCCAGGATCAACTAACTTGAGTCTAAGTTACCGATGCAGGCTTTACCGTAAACCGGTGGCATATTTTCTTTGTTGTCTATGTAACATGGTATATTGGTCCTTTAAACCGGATTTTTATTTACAGAACTCTACGGACAATCGAATTCCTGGCATACTCTAAAATTAAGTGCTTCTTAAAACTTTGTTAGTTGTTGAAAAGCGTATTGATTCCACATGAGCCTAAAATACATTACATAATATCTTATCCTATATTCCGTCCATTGTACATTTGTACCCGTAAACACGTCCTCGGAAACAATTTGGATTGAATTTGCAATATTTTTTTTCTGTCAGGGCGATTTTTTTTCTGTCAATTATCAAGTTGTGATCTTCGGGAAAATTCTTCTTCAACCCGACCGACGCTAGGTTGTGATTTAACTAAGATTTTAGTTAAATCACAAAAAAGTTGTTACTATCAGCTTTGTTCTTTAATAATTTCATGTCAACTAGAGAAAAGAGCTTAATTTTACTCGAGCATAGTTTTTTGAGAAGAAAACAGCAATAAATTTTGCATGACCAATACTTTTAATGTAGGCCCTTGTTTATCTCAGAAGCAGGTTAAAAGTGATACCTACATGTCAGACCCAAGGGAAGAAAAGTAATTAAAAAAGGACTATGGTAATGGACCTGTGCAGTACAGAAATCTAAACAGCCTCTCTGTAGTATTATTTAAAGAAAAACTAAGCCTTAACCATGCTATACAGAGTCTTACTTTTATTATTTTTTATTTTTATGTTTCCTCATAGTCCACATGAATAGTAGTGTTTACCCGGGTGAAAGTCACCACTTACTTCACACTCGTAACATTGGCGAAAATATGCCTATCCTCCCTTGGTTAACAACCTACTAGTCATGTTTTCGTGGAGGCGTTGGATTCATAGGCGCAGACGGAAAAATATTTCTCATGATTAAATAAACTTTTTAGAAAAACTTGCCTATTATCAATTTAGGTTTACCATTATAACGTTACCTCAGCGGGATGGCGGGCGGCAAAACGTATAGTTTCGGTAATCACTTAATCAGTATCGAGGATTAATAGAGAGATTGCGTCGGCGCATTCAGTCGACGACCGCGCGGGCGCCGAACGGTTAGACATGGCCGGCGTTTATGGAGCAATTCCATGAGCAAAATGTTTGACCTTAGAGTCCATAGAGAAGAGAAATTGATTAATATTGCAAATATTAATCAGGTGATCTGGTTTTTTTTTGGAAACTGTATGACTGGCAGGTAATGATACTAATTGTGAATTTTGTAGCCCCGATGTAAGCAGGGGGGTGTTATATATTTTTTTAATAGATAACTGGATAATATTTGGGTGATTTTGCTAGATTTGATGAAAATCGATTTGCTTATTTAAGAGTTAATCAGCTCTAAAGGTGGCCATTCTTTTACGGATTTTTATCGATGTAATAGTTATACCTTCACCACATTCAGCAAGAAACAGATATACAAAAAATTAATAAAACTAGTAAATCAACATCTTTATCGCTGCATAACGATCTCTTCTAGACAACTTTACAAAGAAGAGATGATTAAATACACAATAGAAAAAGGCATGGGTGCAAACTGAAATAAATAAACTAATGATATAAATAAATATCCTTTAGTGAAACAGGTATATGCATAAATACAGGAGTACAAATATAATGAGGCTAAAGAGCTTACGCTCAGGGAAAATAATAACGAAGTGAGCCACACAACAAAAGAAAACAGAATCAATTCCGAATAGAAACAGATGCCATAAATTTTCGTGATAAATGACTTCAATGAAATTAATATTATGTTTGTGATTGATTTCTAAGTTACTTAAGCTTTTCACAGGCTGCGTTATGGTTATTTAATTTCTATTCTGTTTTATATTATATTTCGGCACACTACTTTTTAAAACTTCTCTTTAAAATAAATAATCACTACATAGTATAAAACAAAGTCGCTCCCCGCTGTCTGTCCCTATGTATGCTTAGATCTTGAAAACTACGCAACGGATTTTGATGCGGTTTTTTTTAATACATAGAGTGATTCAAGAGGAAGGTTTATATATATATATATATAATACTTTAACCCGGAGCGAAGCGAGGGCGGGTCGCTAGTCTATAATAAAAGTAGAAATAAGGAAGGGAGGAAGTCTGAAAGTGACACCGGTGACTGAAAAGTTGTGTGGAAATCGGTTGTCATGGTAGGGGCATGTGATGCGGAGGAATGAGGAAAATATCGTCAGGAAAGTCTTAAGTATGAATGTGGATGGCTATACGAGTAGGGGAAGACCAAAGAAACGATGGATGGACTGTGCGAAAGATGATATGGCTAGAAAGGGAGTGGCTACCGAGATGGCGACTAATAGAGAAGTTTGGAAGAAAAAGACATGTTGCACCGACCCCAAATAATTTGGGATAAGGGCAGGAGAATGATAATGATTAAAAGTAGAAAAAAATATGAGGATGTTGTCCCGGTAAGGGCATATATTTGTGTGAGGAGCACAAGTATTTGTTCCGAGTCTTGGATGTATTCTATGTATTTAACTATAGGTATATTTCTCTATATAAGTAAGTTTATCGTTGTTTAGTACCCATAGTGCAGTCAAGTTCAAAAGTATGTATACACTTTAGTACCTTGTCACTTTAATCGCTTGGATAATTTCATATGGCAGTTTAAACATGACGTTAAATAGACAAGGTACTAAAGTGTATACATACTTTTGAACTTGACTGTACAAGCCTAGAGCTTAGTTTGGGACTAGGTCAATTTGTGTGACATTGTCCTGTGATTTATTTATTTTTATTATTGATTTAATTAAATTTTTATCGTGAAAATATTTCAAAAAAACTCTTACAAAACTTGTTATTTCTTAATTGTAACCTTTTCCTCCTTTCTTAACCCTGTGGCATCGATTGTGCGATACAAACAAATCATTACTCTATCTGTTCGTGATCAAGCCGATCGCTCGATCGGGACTCCGGGGCGGTTCGGGCGGCTTCGTGAACACTCGGCTGCGGTCGTGAAATGCGAGCTGAATTATGCCCATTAAGAAAGGTTATGAAATTATTAGTGTTATGGTGCATATATCTGAACATATTTATTGTAAATTAAAAAGTATAAAAGTAATTGTCAAGAATTACCTGAATCTATTGAATGCTAAAATAAGTTTATTTTAGCATTATTAGGTAAATAAATTATCACCTTAAGACAACCAAATTACTAGCATAGAGGCATTCCATCTTAGTCCTCAGGGTTGGCAACTCATTTGAGGTCTTAGGATTATAGTCTTGAGAAATCAAATGTCTATGGGTCTCAGATTCTAGTTACCATCAGGTGGCCTGAGTGCTCGTGTCCCTTCTCCTTATATTAAAAAAAAAAACCCGAATTTTGCTGGTATACGTTTCTACACGCATGGTGATAATTTCTTTAGTTCTTCACATTTTTTTATTGTTGGGTTTATAATAGTTTTGGAAGCTTCCTTAACTTACAGTTTCACGGAATATAATAAATGAAATAGGAATAACTTTTGTCTTGAATATTAAGAATCCCCAGATATTCACCTCCAAAACTTGGTAGACTTTAAAGAGCCTTTTGCGATGAGTTTTCAACCATTGACCCGCCCACCCATTCACAGATAAAAGCCTTTGAAAGACTAACCTCTCAATAGAATACCCTACTAAAAGAATAACCTCTTAGAACTAAATTGTTAAACTCTTTTATTCACTATAAGGGAAACCTTAACAGCTAATGCACAGATAACCCTTATAAATAGCGCTTTAAAAAGCATATCGAATGGCTTTTCCAATTAAAAGACTTATAATTATAAAACCCATTCGAAACCCCTTGAATGGGACAGCGTGTTTTAAAAGCAAATTGAACGGTTTTAAGCGATACGGGCTTTTAAGTAAAACCCTTATAAAAACCCATTCGAAACCCCTTGAATGGGATAGCGGGCCGGTCCCGGTTTTCAACACTAGAAGTTCTAGTCCAAGACGGTATTAATATGGTATTAAACAAGGCACCTCGTATTTTCCTCAATAATATGGATTAATATGGATTATTGTTAGGCGATGGGCTTGCGACCTGTCACTAATACACTAGTAAACTTCTTGGCCTGATTGTGCAAAATGTGGTTACAAAATTATCAACAAGTCTTTTTAAAGTTGTTGGTATTTCTGTAGCTCTACCTACCCCACTCTGGGAATGAAGGCGTGATGTTATGTATGTATGTAATATGGATTAAAAAAAAACAGCTCACTGGTGAAAAACACCCTTTTAGAAGATGGTAGATAGTCGATTGTTTGTTAAGCGCTTTCAGGCTGGAAAATGGACCATGAAATAGAAACGTGGATCATTAGGGAAACTGCACTATATAAGTAAATTGTCAAATTAGGAATATGAGGTGGACTATGGGAAATTCAGGCAAAGGAGACCATTTAGGAAAGTAGACCTTAGGTACCTGAAGGACAACCCTGAAGCAGAATATAATAAAACGAGATGAAAACGTGTATTCCTGATAGAACAGGCCTAAATCATTTGTTACAAAAAAAATGCTAACATCAAAATAACAATTAAATCTTCGTCAAGGAAGGATTTGTAAATTATGAAATAACTATGCTCTGAATCTTGTAAACTTTTCCTCGTGTTGTTTCATCATCACTTCTTTTCACTCTATCCTCCTTGTTTATATCTCCATTATGTTACGCTTAAAGTTCCTTAGGTCAAGAATTTACCCATAAGCCGTTTTCAAAACAACCATGGACGTAGATTGTCCGTGAAATGCGCAAATTATATACCCCCCTGCTCTAGAAATTGCTGGGGAAGGGTTATGGCATTCGGTATAGAATTTAATCAAGTATTACTGCTTTCTAATTGTAGCTGCTTAATGTAATAACAGTAAGATCTCATATTTAGTGTTATGTAGGGGTAACCGGAATTCCTAAGCGCTTATTAACGTTAAACATTTCGGTGTAGAAAGAAGTTTTTGTTCTAGGGATTAAAAATTATGATGAAAATAAACCAGCTGTGGTTTCTCATCATTTCAATAGTTACGTTACAAGGTACGAAAAAGTCTGTATTTAAAGTAAACTAGCGGCCCGCCAGCGGCTTCGCCCCGCTTCTGAATTTTTCGGTGGATATTTCTGTTTTGTTCTTTTATAAGATCCTTCTCTTGACAGTAACAAACACATCAAAAAAAGAACTAGCGAAATCGGTTCAGCTGCTCTGGAGACGTTTAGCAACACATTCAGCGATTCATTTTTATTATATAGATAGAAGCTATCTTCTATTATATTATATGAAAAATGCCATAGATTGAATGAGTGAATGAGGCTATATTTAAAATGTAAAGGTGTCTAGCGGTATTTCCAAGTACCTTGGATCAAGTCCAATGGTTTGAATGCACTTCTAGGATCCTAAGAGGAATATGTAGACCATGCCTATAAACGATAAGGATAAAAAAGAAAGAAGATAAATTAACTTGCAAAAGTTAATACAAAATTACAAATTTGATTAGGTTAAAATTGTTAAAATTAACTCATAAGGCCCCTAAATTATTTGGGGTGTGAGTGATGTTTTCTTATTATACATACAGCAAAACTAAGCGACGTTTATTTTGACCTGTAATCACTTTAGATTCGTATTATTCGTAAGACTTAAATTAAGAAAACACGGAAATTAACAATTCACGCAATAAAACGCAATGATACCTACTCGTAAGTAATTTGACTTAATATAAATTTAAAATACAAACATGATTTGAAATGCGAGGTATGCGAGTATAGAAATTAAAACAACAATTAGGTTGTCTAGCCGTCTATTAAGATACGCGCTGTTATTTAAATTTGAAACGGCTGCCTATAAAAAGTACCTATAACATTACTGCAATGATCATGGAGTATTTTTAATTGTTAATCCTTTAATTCAGTTATTATCATTAGTTCCCATTGAAGCAGATACCCTCGCAGGTTCTGAACTCCTAGTTAAAGAGTGATTGAATACTATCATCTGAATAATTGCCAAATTAGACCAGCTTGGCTGACTGGTTTCCTTCATGGAGGTTTGGTCTTTTTAGAGTGGTTGGTATTGCTGTAGCTCCAATGAATGATGTGTGATGTATTATTTTTATATGTGTGTTATTACAAGTTTTTTCTTTGTAAGGAGAAGCCACAGAGCACTCAGGCCACCTGATGGTAAATGGAATCTGAGACCCATAGACATTTTAATTCTCAAGACTATAATCCTAAAACCTAAAATGCGTTGTCAACCCTGAGAACTAAGATGGAATGCCCCTATGCTAGTAATTTCACCGGTTGTCTTATCCCCACACCGCAACACAACAATGCTTTCAATGTTGCTTGGCGGGTGGTTAATCAAACGAGATGGTTGTAGCGATCCCTACGGACCCTGCACAGGGTCCTACCACCACTTGCAGCTTTACTACCCTTACCCATGTGGTTGCTGGGTTAGAATAGTGCGACCCCATGTCTTCCCGTGGATGTCCTGAGGCGAATAAGGGAATAAAGGCTTGTATTACTGTTAGGCCATAGGCTTGCAACCTGACACTAATACACTAGTAAACTTCTTGGCCTGATTGTGCAAAATGTGGTTACAGAATTATAAACACGTCTTTAAAGAGTTGTTGGTATTTCTGTAGCTCTACCCTACTCTGGGAATGAAGGCGTGATGTTATGTATATGTATGTATGTATTACTTACACATACGTGACTATATCAGCCAGGGGTAGGTACTCTGTTATTAAAATTATCTGACACGCATCCTGACTAACTTTAAATTGGTATTCAGTAGTGACTTTTATTTACTCATTAATTCCACTTTTGCCTGATTTGTAAGGACAAACTATTGGTCCCTTATTTACATTAAGAACTCAAAAAAAGAACTCACAGGTATAAATAACAAAAGTTGTTTAAGATTCAGAATAAAAAAGGGATTTTGGAGGGTAGAAAAGAACGCATAGGTTGGAGGAAGATCATAGAATTGGACCTGTTTTTTATTTTTTATCATTATTAGTGAGGATGTTTATGCGTTAAGGGTTTTCATTATGTTATTTAGTTATGTTTTATAGATATTTATTTGTAAAATCAGGCTAGGGAGGGTTTACATTGTATTTTACTAAGTCACAGCATTTAAAAATTCTAGACGTTAAATTGAATACAAAATGTTTCCGTCGCTAACAACTGTTACGAATACAAAATTGATAGAAATGCGTAGTTGTAAATTCCCGGGATTCCAGAGAATGACTACGACGTGACTGTAATGCCGCCAACGCCTTTGTTTTTCCATGTAAAAAGTCAGCCCCTACACAAGCAGGTACCAAAGTGTGCCCGCCAGATGGTTGGGGATACGGTAGAAACTTGACTATGGATAACCAAGTAAAGTCCGGTGTAATGTTATCCCCGAAAAATGTTGCGGTACATGTGGTGATTTTGACATTTGTATTCCTGTCGATTTTTATTGTTGAAGTTTTGCGGAAGTATTAATTATAAATTTATAAGTAGTAACTCTATTGATAAGATATTAACTGCAATAACTTACGTATGTTATGTTACGGTCAGGTCATCTCGTGTCAAATTATATCGCAGCGGTAGCAATCCATTGGCATAATAAACACAACACATGCCCACTAATTTGTTAATTAAACTCTGTACACAATTAAAAAAATAAGTCACCGGCACTAGAACAGTCACAGTCTCACCATTATTTGTTTAAAAACAAAACGGTTAAAAAAACAGCAGCGACCACCGGCGCGCGCGCAGGTCAGACCGATACAGCCAAGTAATAGCGGGAGGACGAACGCCGCCGGCGATTCCATCTCAATCCACCCGTCGAAACGAGACAGTAACATGACAATAAACGATTGTAAAACGTCAAGTGGAAAAGAGACGACGCGATTCTCATTATGCCCGCGTCGAAACTGACATTTCAATCGCACCGTCCCGCTCCCGCGCAGAGTTATTTCCGTACAAATTGTATGGGGATATATTTGTGTTCTGTCTCGCTCGGGCATGGATAGTGCTAACCAGATAATGTCTTAATCACATTTTCTTAGCGCTATGCTGAGTGATGCACTAACATAAACAATGATAATTCATGGATTTGCATGATTGATATCGATTTTTTATTGAATTAGCTGCGATGTAGGTAGTGGTGGGAGGTCTAGGCGTATCTTGTTTTGTTGATAATGAACTGAATCTAGATAATGGGTGGGAATTATTTGCTTAGGTCAAGAGGACTAGGAAAATTAACGATTTCAGTTAATTAGGTGCCGTTAAAATGCCTGATGTATGTTGAAAAGGGTTATATGGTTGTATAAATTGATTAATACTTATCTAATAATTCAATAATTAAATAAATTAAGTTTAGTAACAGGGCAAAATTGAATGATGAGATAATACGTAAAGGTAACTAGTATTTTTTTTATATTCTATTAGGCATTATTCAAAAACTTAGATCTCCCCCTTTTTTTTAAGTTCGTCGATGAAAACCCACTAGGTGACACTTAAGTGCGCAAAAATTACATAATCTGACATGTCTTGACCTTGATCGAACTTCGCCGTCAACCCACAAATACAACCCACGACTTTAAGTTTTTAGCAAGCACTGAATCACTGATATAACTTCTATATTCGACGCTTAAAAAACTTTCCACTCCCATTGTCATAGAGATAAATAAGCCACCAGACGCACCAGTATGCAATAAGTAAATCCAGAACCGGACTAAATAATTTATCTATTTGTCAAGTGATGAACAAACACTCACTATGTTGACTGGCGCATGCGCACGTTTACTCAACGATGACAACCTGACAACTCAACCAGAGATAATTCTGGGAACCATAGAGAAAGCCTTAGTCATGCAGAACTATTTGAGAGAAAAAAAACTGAAGCAGGGCTTCTTAAGCGGTCTTTGGACCGCTGAGGGGTCCATGTGATGTTGGCGACTATGGTCCATGGGTACACGATCCATCCATACATTGATAAAGAAGCGAGACTTTGTTTTTTTGAAGATAGTTCAAACCCCGGGTGTTGTTCCGGTGTGGGGATAAGACACCCGGTGAAATTACTAGCATAGAGGCATTCCATCTTAGTCCTGGGTTGGCAACGCATTTGAGGTCTTAGGATTATAGTCTTGGGAATTCAAATGTCTATGGGTCTCAGATTCCACTTACCATCAGGTGGCCTGAGCGCTCGTGTGCCTTCTCCATAACATAAAAAAAAAGAAAAAAAAAGTTATCCCAAAATTTTGGACAGTTACCGAGGGAATACCGATTATTTACTTCTACGCTGACGAAGTCGCGGTCAACAGCTAGTTCATAATACTTAACATAATCTTGCGTATTCAAAGAAAAAAATCTTAATTAAACTTAAGCTGCAACCTCCAAACAGGTTTCTGATATCCAGTGCAATACTTTTTTTTAATAACGTAGTTATCCATTAAATGGCATGAGATCTGCAGGATTTCTGAAACAGTTCCGATTTCAACTGCAAAAAGGTTAAAAAACCCTGACTTAAGGCTTAACAAGCTGTTAAAGTTCATTGGTCCTTCGAACCGGATATTTCAGACCTTCTTAAAGCTGTTATATAGCCTCTAGCTTTACTGTAAGCAATAATTTACTATCTAGCCGCCTTTTTTGATAATTATACAGGCAATATTGCTTCGAGCTAGTGTTGTCTTTAATACCACTGTCGCTTAAGTCTTTCAGGGCCAGTGACACGCAAGTGAGCCAAAATTTTACCGAATTTACAGCTATCGGCAGCGAATGTGCTTACACTTAAAATCCAAAGACACTTAATAGCGTCTTTTATGTATGGAATCATGACTTCTGGCGCTGAATGGGTTCACCTGGGAATGTAACTGTCATGGCAATGCGTGAAATCGCATCACTCGAGGATCCAATGAATCATGCATGTTGGTCCTCAGAATCTGCAGTGCGGTGCAAGTACGTCTTACTTAATGCACATCCAACAAAAAGTCTTCGATAGGAACTGACAGTAACATCTCTACGAAAACAAATTAAATACACTACAATTCTGATTCAAAAATCACGCTAAAAAAGACTTTAGGAATAGGAATTTAGAGTCCTAATTCAATTGAGTGAGTGTGAGGATAAGAGGATTTCCGAATCGGACCAGTTTTCGTTACGAATGAAATGCTCTAAGAAAAGGGATGGGACTACAAAAAGCAATGCCGTAAAGCAACTAAACTCGTATACTCAAAGGACTTGGCTGTATTTTGTTTTGCCCGAGCGAGATAACTTGATCATCATCAACAGAATCAAAAAGCAACACAAATTGCCATCAAACTCTAATGTAAACTCTAGCACTAAGCACATAAGAATCAAAGCTTCTGACGCTGGAAAAACATGCGACGTTACGTCCCGGACGTTTTGAAAAAGAACAATTTACAAGCGCGTCTGGCGCAGAGCGAGATGGGGAATCAAATCCTTGAGAATGATAGAGATGCAAATACAAGTCGAGTGGAGCGAAGCTGTGTATTTTTTCTGAGTTATTACGCCTGTTCGGATCTTTAATTAAGACATTTGTGCATTTATAATGAAATAACTATATGTGAGTCAAACAGCCACCTCCTAAAATCATGCCGTGAAGTTGACCAGTGAATTATTAAGTTCTTTTTAGTCGCATATATTATCTGGACTATGTCGTTGCGGTTAAGTTTTTTTTGGGACATAACTATCACACAGTTATTTTTCGATACGTTTTTAATGCGATCGTCACCTGGCTGTATGGTTTCAACACGAAATTGACGGTTATTTGGAGTTCTTGGAATCTCAAGTCACTTAAGTATTTTGGGTGGGAACGGAAAGGTCTGAAATGTCAACATTACCTGCCTGGGTCAGACAAGAGGAAGGTTTTTGGTTTTATTCTCATAAAACTATTCCCTCAGGGACGTAAATTTTTTCGGGGTAAAAAGTCCTATGTGTTATCCCGAGACTCAAACTGTTACTTTCACATGGTTTAAATTCATCTGGCATAACTTTTTTTGGCATAATCATCATTTAGCATACAGAGTCTTTTTTCTGAAACCGTCTATGCAATGATATTTTAAATAATCCTGAAAAGTATACGGTTTCAGAAAAAAACACTGTATTCCAAATGATTATAATATGCCAAAAAAAGTTATGTCAGATGAAGGGAACCACTTTCACATTTATATTATTGGTGTAGATAAAGTATCTGTAAACTTTGTTTTATACATATATCTACTCGTTGCCACTGTTTGGTTTCATATTTTCCTCAATCACCCGAAGGTTAGCTTGAAGAGATCCCTTAACCCTTTGAACGCCAATGACAACTAAAGTACTCATGAGCTGTCAAACCTACAACGCCACCGACACTTATAGTTGTCACAGGAACAGTTGAAAAGAGACGTTATTCCGTATGGATTAATTTAAATTTTGCATAATTTCCAATACATGTTTGGCGTGTGAGTGACGCATTTGTATTTGACGTAAAGCAGTGAAAAGGCGAAAGGGATAAATTCGCCTTTGTTTATTCCGTGAATATTGTATTTGACTTTCTGTGTGTTCGTACAATAAAGTGTATACATACAAACATACTTTACTTTATATTAATAATACAACTTTGAAGAGACAAAGCAATTCTTTACTCAAAGGCCGGTAACAAAGCTGTGAGTACCGCTACAGGTGTTGGAGGTGTCCATGGGTGGAGGTGATCATGATCACTTCACATCAAGTGATCCTCGGGCGAATGAAAACTTAGGATTCTTCTCAACCCGATATTTTTCGTGAGAATGTCGTAAAATGTATATGGACGAAGCTAAAATCCAAACATCCTTACAAGCTTTCTCATTGAACTATATCTATAGATATTATCGACCCAATGGAACCCTGACCAACCATAGAACGATACCATAGCGACATTATAAAATAATTTGTTTGACACTAACTGTCATAACGTCACTGTAACAGTTCTATGATGGGTCAGGTTCTATACTTACATATTTATAACTGTGTTCCTGAACACATAAAAACACAAGACAATGATGCCTCATTTACAAAAAAACTGAAGGCACTCTTTATTGGCTTTGCGTGCTACAGCGTGAATGAGTTTCTGCAATGTGATCATTGATCCAAACACAGTCCAAAAACTGTAAATAATAATAATAATGATTATATACATATTTTCTAAATTTAATGTAATGTATTTTTGTATTTGACATGTGAATGAAATGTACATTTATCAATAAATTAATCTGAATCTGAATCTGAATCTATTGGGCTGATAGTTCAATCCTCTATATGAGTAATTATAATCTTTGGTTTGGTTTTACACAATAAATAAACAATTACAAAACGTAACCTACGGGTGCCGCTCCCAGCGGGACAGAGCTTAAGCTACCGGTGGTTAGGGCTGCAAAGAGAGGAATCTCCTCACAATACGTGCCGTGTCGAGGAGTACTGCTTACTGCATCTGGCCCTGTATCCAACCAAAGTTTCTTATGGTGTTGCTCGAGACTCTTCGCTGTGAGACTGTTCGCTGAAACAACTATGGGACAATGATCGTCGAGTCAACATCCCACATAGCAGTCACTTCGTGAGCCAAGTTACTTGCTGAGCTTGTCCTTCTCAGCCTTCACGAGGTTCTCGTCATGTGGGATGGTGGCGTCGACGATCTCCGACCGGCGTTGAGATCGATCTGTCAACACGATATCAGGGTTATTGGTGACAATAGTCCTGTCCGTGATGTGATGACACTGATGACAGATCGATCCCAATAGAGCATAGAACGACCGACCGTGTGTGTGTAAAATTTGGAATGAACATAGTTTACCCTACTACCCTAAATTAACAATATAGGATACCTATTATCCCGAAAAAAACACTAAACCCGTGGGATGCTCAACGCAAACAAAGTCGCGGCCGGAAGCTGGTTTATAATAACTGCCAAAGGGCAAATGCAATTAAATGCAACGGTAATGTTTATCAAATCACGTGCATTTCTGATGACGCTGAGTGCATAAGAACCGTGGGAGATGACGTGTGAAATATGACACACTGTGCTAAGTTTTAAATACTTTAGCCTATGTATTCTCGGAATAATACCTAAGTCCTAAGTAATACCTGAATGACGTTTAATTTACCTCCTATACCCAGAGGCAGAGGCAGTGGTTATGTTTAGGTAGTGTGAAGGTATTAGAGGTATAGAGGGTTTTTTTTATGCCAAGGAGAAGGCAAAACAGTCAATCGTCAATATAGTCGCGAATTTTCACTTCGCGTTCTTTCATATCGCAAATGCTAATGATCAATAACGAGACGCGGAGAACGGAGTCGCGGGAAATAGCTTTATTTTATATATTAATTGACGACACGTTGGCCTAGTTGGGACTGCCTGTGAAGCCAGCGGTCCTGGGTTCGAATCCCGGTAAGGGCAGATATTTGTGTGATGAGCGCGAATATTTGTTCCTGAGTCTTGGATGTTTTCTATGTATTTAAGTATGTATTTCTATATATAAGCATGTTTATCGTTGTCTAGTACCCATAGTACAAGCCTAGAGCTTAATTTGGGACTAGGTTTGTGTGAGATTGTCCCCTGATATTTATTTATTAATATATTTTTAATATAGGTGTTTATGGGGCGAAACATCGACCTGTCCAGTTTTCATCTTTAGGGAAATTCGTTTTAACCCGGGCGACGCTCGGTCGTCCAGGTTCTTATAATAAACGACGAAGAAAGAATGCGTGCGCCAGGCAAGATATAATCACTTGACAAATTCAATATTATAAGTATTAAAAATAAGAGACAAATATTAATTTCATTTATAAAAATAAACCTTAGATTGATCATCCCACAGTTAAATACCAAGTTTAATCCTATGAAGGATCTTTGTCGAAAACTGGTTATAAAAATAAGTGATCAGTTTTAAAACACTCAGCGCCCATGACACGTCTGCGCTCTACAGATTACAGACAGTGTACAGGTGTCGGCATTGAACGTGGAGAGGAAAAAATAAACAGTTTTGATAAGAATAACGTGTCACAGCGCAGGAATTTATGTAAATCGATGGGATCGAACGAAAGACCCTATAGCGGGTGTAGGCCACTTGGGGCCGGAGACAAGATTTTTTTCGGCATAAAAAGTTTCTGTCAAAAAAAAAAATTTTTTAAGACAAGTTTTGTAGAGTTTCGTATCCAAAGGGTGCCAACGGGACACTATTACTAAGCCACCGCTGCCCGTTCGTCCGTCTATCTGTCAGTGGGCTACCTTATGAACCGTACTAACAGACACTTGACATTTTTACAGAATAATTAGCTTCAACAAAAATGTAAAAATGTAATAAAAACAAAAATTTCACGTGGGTTCCATACATGAACGATACGAAATGTGTACGAGTCCGACTCGCACTTGGCTGTTGTTTTAACCGTCTTTAAAGGTTCTCATTCTTCAAGCCTTGGTTTACTGATATAAGCGTGAGGACCAAAAAGTTGGACCATAGTTAATCGCAGTTAACCGTACAAATAACACGCTTTTCGCTTTTCCAGAGTTGATAGTAATTCTGTAACCATATTTTGCACAAATAGGCTAGGATGTTTACCAGTGTATTAGTGACAGGTTGCAAACCCATCGCCTAGCAGTACTAGAAGCCCTCATTCCTTTAGTCGCCTCTTACGCCATCCATAAGAAGACATGGAGTGGCACTATTCTAACCCGGCAACCACACGGGTAAGACGAAAAAAGTTCCGTTGTGTAACGAAAAGTATGTTTAAAATTGTATGGCTAATTTAGCACAACGGAAAAGTGTCATATAAAATTTAATTACGTGAGTTAGCGTGGCCAACTTTTGAACCTTACCCATAAGAGGTATTCATCATGCAGAGCCGTCTTAAAGACGCAAAAGACACCAAGTGGAGTAGACCCTTTTAATGTAGAGTAAGGGGTTATTGGCGGCAAGGTGGCGGCCTATCGATTCACCACTTTATTGGACCATGGGACGACACCATGGCCCCTGTGTGTTATACTTTGATAACGGCGGTCTCCGGCGGTGCGCCCGCGCCGGGAAATATATTATCGGTGGCAAGCCCAGCACACTGGTAGGTTTAGCCTTTATGACGCGGGTCTAGTTGGTTCGACCCTGCCTACGAAGCTAGAGGTCCCGCTTTCGATTCCCAGCATGGGCAAATATTTGTGTAATGAGCGCGAGTATTTGCTTCTGAGTCTTGGATGTTTACCTATGTATTTAAGTATTTATTTCTCTATGTAAGTATGTTTATCGTTGTCTAGTACCCATAGTATAAGCCTCGAGCTTAGTTTGGGACTAGGTCAATTTGTGTGAGATAGTCCACTGATATTTACTCGTATTTATTTACTCGTATTTATCATACATACATATATAACATCACGCCTTAATTCCCTGATTGGGGTAGGCAGAGCTACAGAAATACCAACCACTCTACTTCTTGATAATTCTGTATCCACATTTTGCACAAACAGGCTAAGATGTTTACTAGTGTATTAGTGACAGGTTGCAAGCCCATCGCCTAACACGGGATGACATGGAGTGGCATTATTCTAACCCGGCAACCACAATAATTATAAACGAACAAATAACTCCACATACTCATAAAAACTTACATGGCGAATTGGTAACATAACTCTTCCTTGGGTAATACAGAATCGTGTATATAAATAAATTGCTCGGTTTAACTTAGTAGTATGTGTTATAATAATCTTGTACTAAACATAGTCCAAGAGCTGCGATTATAAATATGCAACAAATTTATATTTATTATTAATACTTGGATGGCGAAATTAAGGTGCTGCAATTTTTTTACATCAAAGTAATATGCATAACTAATCTTTGTTATTGATCATGACTCCGAAATATTTAACCTCTTCACCGCCCTAGTCGTGACAGCCAATGACAAGACTCACACGCCAATGTCATCTTTACGTGACCAACATTCAACTTGAAATAAAACCTTCTACGATGGTATTAAAGTTCCTTTTATCTACTAGAAGGTGTGTTCCGTGGCGTACAGAGCACGTCACTTCATAAATTAAATTCATAATTTAAGTAAACATCCATTTTATGCTGATATTTACTTTTTACACATACACTTTTGTTCGGAGAAGTGATGAGTTTGTCTACAAATCGGAAGTAGGAGAAAAAAACAGGCAAGCGAATTCTATGTGAGCTATTATGACCAGAGATCGGACAAATGGGCGTCATTACTCGCAATAATATGGACATGACTCCAATTTTAATTAAACAAATTAAATTACTTTAATTTATTTCTCATCTGAACTTACATCTTTAATCTTTGCAGGATAATAATAAATGAATAATACAAAGACGTCAGGAGTGGCCATTGATATTATATTAATTTAAGTTTGCTCCATTAACATCCGTCGATTGCGAAAGGAGCTTTCACCACATAATTTTATTTTAGCCGTGAAAAGGAATAAAACAACCACGGAAAAATTACAAAAAAATACTGTTTATTTGCTTTAATAAATCTACACAATAACAAGTTATTGTATCATCTATTTATTAATTATAACTGCCTTGCAAAGGATCAAAATTATTTATAGAGTAAGTAATCAATTAATGTAATTTAATTTGTTCAATTAAAATCTACGAAGTCATGTCCACATTATTGCGAGTGATGACATCCATTCGTCCGATCTCTGATTATGACTTAGGACTGCCAGGCGGTGTCTATGGTGACCTATACTAGCCAAGAATATCCGAACAACAATGTCTGGGTGTTCAATATTTTTACTATATAGTTGACGAATGTAAACGAGTTGGTAAGGTGGCCCACGTAAGAAAGCCGACGAAATGGGGAAGTGACGATATAGAAATACTGGCGAATCGGAACAGAGGCCCTAGCCAAAATGCGTTCGCTAACTAGCGCTTCTATTCGTTTTGTTTTTAAACCAATTGCGTCACTGATAGATCACTTGACTTTTCGTATGACGTGATCTACCGGTGACGCGATTGGTTTAAAAACAAAACGAATAGAAGCGCTAGTTAGCGAACGCATCTTGGCTAGGGCCTCAGTAGACCATATGCGAATGACCACGACTTAAGAAGTTGACGAAATGGAATTGTGGCCGAAGTCATCCTGAGCCATTTTCACTAGCGCCACAGATTTTTCCCATTCAAAATACGTCTGTAGCTCTGGGACTATAAAGGCACCTGTAGCGTATCATTTTACTGATAGCGGTTCCGCGAAAACGCTGTAAAAGGAATGGGAACAAACCGTCGGGTGTATTAACTAAATAAGTTAATACATTCAAACTATCTTGAGTTAATTGTACAATGCTTAAGAGGACGCCGCGCGTTCAGTGAAATTATTATTGTTTATTAGTTTCATTACTATTAATTATGTTTTCTAATAAACTAAAGTGTTGTCTTGAAATTGAAGAATGATGTTTTTTTACACAAGTTAATACATAACGTATAGTATATACCGGGTGTTGCCTGTAACAGGACCAACAAATTTAGTGATCGTTTCCACAACACAAACGCAACAACATTTATTCTACAACTTTTGAAAATAACTTATTGTTAAAATATTAATGAATTTAGATTTTCTCTAGGTTCCGGTAACCTTCGGGGAGGGAAGGTGGCCGATTGAAAAATGTCCGGCTTTTGATTTTGATTTATTCTCTTTACTGATTTACTCTACCTATTCACTGGACATTGGCGAAATCACTGCGAATATCGCGGTGGACCGCCATTAATATAAAAGAAGAAGAAGAAGATTTTCTAAGCCAGCAATGTATTGCGAAAACTACGAAGTTTGTAGGCTGACAGTAGATGTCAACGGATGATGTACAATGAAAATGCTATTTCGTTTGTTCGAAAAAATCCTAAAAAATAAATTACATATTTTTTAAATTTATTGCTCCTATTACAGGCAACACCCGGTATGACAAAGTTTAATAACCTTTTAACCTTCGTATAGTCAACTCGGAAAACTGTTTCTTTTCCGTTTTGCGGGTGGTAAGACCTTGTGCAGGGTCCATCCGGGTCTTTACCACCATCTTATCCATTAACCTACCGCCAAACAGCAGTGTTCGCATTGTTGTATTCCGGTTTGGGGATAAGACAACCGGTGAAATAACTATCATCATCGTCATCATTATCAGCCGCAAGACGTCCACTGCTGGACAAAGGCCTTCCCCAAGGTATTCCACAACGACCGGTCCTCTGCTGCTGTCATCCAGCGGTTTCCCGCGACCTTTATCAGATCGTCAGTCCACCTTGTGGAAGGTCTGCCAACACTTCGTCTCCCGGTTCGCGGTCGCCACTCTAGAACCTTTCCGCTCCAACGGCCATCAGTTCTACGAGCAATGTGCCCCGCCCACTGCCACTTAAGGTTTGCAATCCTGTGAGCTATATCAGTTACTTTAGTTCTCCTGTGAATCTCCTCATTCCTGAGACACCCAGCATAAACTAACGAAAATAACTAGCATAGAGGCATTCCATCTTACTCCTCAGCGCATTTGCAGTGTTAGAATTGCAATCTTGTGAATGCGAATCTCAATGGGTCACAGTTTCCACTTACCCTCAGGTGGCCTGTGTGATTGGTTGCCTAATCGATGCCATAAAAAAAAATACTCTCTCACAGTTCAATTGTTGTTAAGTAACGTCATATACACTATTTTTGTATTTATTTGTACAACAAAACCCTTTGTTACCCATGGTACCTCTCATGGTCCTTGAAGGGACCACGAGGAATAAAAATCCACGTGGTTCTTTCGAGCAATGCTGCCGAATCACGAAGTTGGAAAAATATCAAAATTTTGCAAAGTAAATAGTATTTTAAAACTTTATAAACAGTATGTATTCGTATTTGAGGGCCTATATTTGTGTGATGAGCACGATTGTTTGTTCCTGAGTCTTGGATGTTTTCAGTATTTAAGTATTTATTTCTCTATCTAAGTATGTTTATCGTTGTCTAGAGCTTAGTTAGGGACTAGGTCAATTTGCGTGACATTGTCCCGCCATGTTTATTTGTTTATTTATGAGTGAACGGAAGAGAAACCTTTAAACTATTGTAATATGAGACAACTTTTTTAAATCCAATCTTTTTTTTTTCTTTTTTGTTTTACTATCCGCCTTTTTCACAATCGTCAAGTAAAGCATATCTGTCAAATAAAGATAGCCCCGCTTCGTCTATTTCCAAGTCTAAAAACGGAAAAGGGCTTCTTAATTGAAAGATAATTTTACTTGACGATTGTGAAACAGGCGAATAGTAAAACAAAAAAAGAAAAAAAAAATGGATTTTAATAAGTTGAGGTTAGTAAAATAAAAACTATTTTTTTTATTGGATTTAAAAAAGTTATTTTATTGTATTAAACAGACTACGAGAGGGACCAAGGGTAACAAAGTAAAAAAACATCTTTCGATTTTCAAATACGTTATAGTAGATTACCCACATACTCGTAATAATGTGCCAAGTATGATTTTGGTTCACAAATAAATATTTTGTTAAATTTATGCCGTGTTAAAAATGTTTTGTTAAGTTTGGATGAAGTAGGCACTGTTTTCTTTTTTCTTTTCTTAGTACTCAACTTAGATTCATTTGTTTATTTTTTTTTATATTTTTTTTTTATGAGTGCTTCGAGTATCACAGCTAAATTTATTTTAGATGAAGCATGTTCTCAATAAGTGAAATGTATAATTTCTTTTAGGAAATAAAAGTTCTCTAACCATTTTATCAGAAAACACCATAGTGAATGCGCCACTCTACGCTCGGCTCCCTCGTAAAGATCTACAATACAAAATACCTAATTTACGGCCGCACTCAAGGTGCTTTTCAACCGACGAGACACGCAAGACGAAATTAAATATTTGTATTGTATAATGACAATTCCCTCCTCGCGCATCTTCGGTGGAAATGGTTATTTTAAGAGGATTGTGAAGCGATGCTTAAACTTTAGCTCCGGGCGATAACGTTTCTCACCCCTAAATCGAAACCGATTTACACGATTTTAAAATAATTTTGTAGTTATCAAAAAAAACTAGGTCTGTACGGTTTCGTACTTTTTTTAATTTCTCTTTTTTGTAATAAATATTTTTCGGAAAAGAAAACGTGCAGACCTTGTTTTTCATAATATCTTTAACATATTCAAAACTAAAATCGGACAACGTTTAAGGAGAGAAAAATGTTATCGCATTTTGTATGTTTTTTTTTGTTTTACAGTCCTCGCACCGCCCCGTCAGTGAAAAAGCACCTTCAGAGTCAATTAATGACGATTTAATTACCTTTGTAATAAGCACAAATGGTACAAAAATATTTTTTTTTACGGTAGGGTAGACCGAGTACTGTTGTAACAATTTTGTTTTTATCGCTCGTATCGTTACTATCATTGTTGAAAGAATTAAATAAAACGATACAGATTGAAGATTACTCTTTTGGGTTAACGTTTAATTTAAAATAAATAACATAAATGCAATAGTTATTCATCAGCGAGGCATTGGTCAATTTGTGTGCCACTGTTACAACCGTCCCCATACCGAGGTCGGTTGTAAGTGTTGTAACAGTGATAGGGAACGGTTGTAACAAACCCAAATAAAACCAAAAACGAGCAATTTCAATAAGTTTTACCACAAAAAACCATCATGTTAAACAAAGTTGATACAGTACATTATCATTTGGAATAGGGTACATTTTTAAGACTAAAGTACTAAAATAATTATTATTTTAAGCAGTCTTATAGAAAGTCTCACTAAGAATTAGTCTTTAGTTCATATCACATATAATCAAAATTCATAAACTAAACAATAAAATAAATCAAAGAGAATCACAAATTCCACCAAAAAATATTTAACTTTAACTAAGGTAACAACACCAATGTTCGACACTTTTAGCTGACATGCACCATTAATCGACAGAAGCTTTTAATTCTAAGATCATAGGGTTATAAATTGATTGTTGCAAAATAAATGAATAACTCTGAAAGCAGCAGCTGATCGGGGTACTTGGAATGCCGATTAATAACAATAACTCTTCATGATACTTTTCATTAATGTAATAATTAATATCAACGAAACATCTTAACCGTTAGTCACTTCGAAAAGCTAGTCTCAGTCTACCGTTATTCCTTTTTTTTTAAATCCTCTCCACAATCCCAGTGTTGCCAATCAAAATTAATTATAACTAAATTAACATTAATAATCCATATACTAGCAATAAATTAACCGATGAAATTAATAATTACAATACCTTGATTAAAATAGGTATATAAAATAAATATTCGTTACGTTAAACATTATACATCTATCAATATTTAATTTATTATTATGAACGCCACTTTAATGCGTTTTGTTTATCCTACGTATTTAGCGTTTTGCTCACAACTCTTATCTTCTTTGAGTAAGAATCAGTGTCGAACATTGGTCCTTTGTCGAGTACTGGTGTCTTTACCTTATAAAAAAAATAAAAATCATATAATTATTTTTAATCAGAGTCAGTTATTACCGCAAAGACTTTCCACTTTTTACTTCATTATAAGTATCTTATAAGCGTTGTTGGTCGCTTTCACGTCTAGATGTTTTCCTGACACGTTTCCTTGGCATCTACAATGAAAACAAAACTCTTGTTACAGCCTTGGGTACCACAAAAATTGTTACAACCGTACCCAACCGCTTCTGCGCCACTAAAATGGATCCACGTGCGAGACAAAATAACCTAACCTATACCCAAACTAACAATTGATTACACACCGTAAAAGTTCAGCAAATACATATAAACAATCTATGAATCGCATTATGAATCATTAATGAAGCTATTTTGAAAAGAAATCGACCAAAAATACTTACTTTTGATGCACAAAACAATTAGTATTTTTTTTTCGTCTAACTATTAAGTAATCCGTTTATGAAATACCTATTAAGCTTTATAGCGCTATTTTTTGTAAGAGTAAAGTGCCAACAAAGTAATACAGTAAAATGTAAAAAAAAATTTTTTTTAGTGTACCTCCCCTACACGTAACGTGGGGATGTATTTTTTTTTCTCGTCAACCCTATATTGTGGGATGTCGTTGGATAGGTCTTTTAAAAGTGCTATGGGTTAACTAGCAAACAGTTTTTTGATTAAGTAATCCGTTTATGAAATATTAAGCTTATGATTTAAATGTACTGTTCCGTGTTCTGTTTTAATTTTCTAATTTTTGGTGTTCAATAATGAGTAAATGTATTGTATTGTAAGCTTTAAAGCGCTAATTTTTATTAGACTCTAGTGCCGTTAGATTCGATCACGTTAACAGTCTGATAGTTTATAAAAAGTTTAAAGAAGTTGAAGTGTGTTTTGTGAGTTTTGTTTGAGTGAAAAAAAAACATGGGAGGCATAGTATTGACTTATATTAAGGCTTATTTCATAAAGTACTATATTTTTTTACAGTGTACTTTATATATATATCCCTTTCAAACCCGGGCAATACGATCGTGCGGGTTGTCTATATTTGAAAATGGATAATATATTACGACACTATTACGAGTCCAATTTTTATTTTTTTTGCGAATTATTTCTTTTTTACCTTTTCGTGTGGACACAAAGTCACACTAGAAATTATGACATGGGTTGTCAAGCTGTAGGTATGCGATACACTGTATTGATATTCGAAATTTGAAATTTCATGTACAGCTTATCAGACAACAAGCCCCTCTCCTACTGATATTCTAAATTTGAAATTTCATTTATCAACTTACTTAACAACACTCCCTCTTCTCGCACCCCTGCATTAGAGGGTCCATGAATATCGTTTAGTTAGTAGAATCATTGAATCGGCAATATCTCTAATATTTTTTAAGCTAGAGTAAAAATAACACAACATGTGTTATTTATTAACAATAGCGAAGCAAATATTAAAATTTGTGCACCTATTAAAAAAAATCCCTGTATATGTCCTCCTGTCCTATAATCAGTTAATTACGAAAATCTATTATTGTCTATCACTTGATACTAAGCTGGGTGTGAAAGGGTTATGACGTTTTTTTTCTGGAAAATACTAGGTATATCTTCCCAAAAAAAAGTTGGCAACCCTAGTTATAACGTGTGTATCTGTTTGCCAAAACCTCCAACAGCAAGAACATAGCTTTAGACCAAGCCCAAGAACAAAAATTAGAACAGCATTCCTAGCTCTATCATCGTTCAAGGAACCGCTACCGTTCAATTTTCATAGCTTAACGAAGTACAAGAAGTAGCAAATGAGAACACGGTTCAATCCCGACTCCATTAGCGGCGTACGCGCATAAGTAGCGATTAATTACGACAGGGCTTCTATACCACTTTGTTTTACCCCATCTTTCTTGTATAATGTTAATTATTATTACGCCACCATACGCAAAAACAATAGATATCTTTTAACTTCTTTACTACATACGTAAGTGACAGTTACCAGCCGTGGTCACGGAATACCAGATCCTTCATCAAGGGACTTGACATTATGACACGAGATATCATCTCGCTTTGCTCGGGTGGATTAAGTTCGAGTGTCATTATGGCTTTTTAGTCTAAGTTCAAAAACAAATCGTAAACTCCTAAGGCCTCTCGTACAAAAAATTGCACATAATAAATAGGTTTTCCTTTGTTTTTATAAGGGACAATCAAAGTAGAAAATTGACTCTATTGCATTTGTAATAGGTTCATATTCCATTGGCAAATTTGGTTGTATGGTGGGTCTTAGGAGGGATAGGATACTAATAGATAATAGATTTACCGTACACATAAGAAAATACAACTTAATAGCGCTATAATTTTTATTCTCAACCCGTCACTATAATGCGGAAAAAGACGACAACAAGGTTGTTTTAAGGGTTAGAAAATAACAAATAAACCATAGACAACCTTTCCAAAACGAAGACTGAGGCGGTGGAGGTTGTATGCCCAGCCGCACTCCATCAAATGGCAACATGTATCTGTTTTTGGTTTGCCAAGGTTTTTATAAGGAAATCTTTAAAAAATAGCCCCTGAGGAATAAAATGTCACTTTAGAAAGAAATAAAGAATTACGTTTATTTGGCAAGCATTTTAAACTAGAGTATAAATAAGAAAATTAAGTTGTTATAGTCATAAAAAAAAAAAACTTAAAACGAATATTACAAAAGCTTACCAAAATGGTCTTCTCTCAGCTAATGTTTTAAAACGTTAGGAAACGTTTCATCACGCTGATTTTCAGAGAAGCCAGAAATAATAATTATAATATACTAGCGACCCGCCCTCGCTTCGCTCCGGATTAAAGTATTATACATATAAACCTTCCTCTTCAGTCACTCTATCTATTAAAAAAAGCCACATCAAAATCCGTTGCGTAGTTTTAAAGATTTAAGCATACATAGGGATATAGGGACAGAAAAAACGACTTTGTTTTATACTATGTAGTGATAAGTATGTGGGGTGATGGCGCTATCTCCAAGCTAGACATGCCATGAACCGTCATATATCACAAGCAACAGTGAAAATAATTAAAAATATATACTTAAATAAATAAACACACGAGTATTCGCAGCTAGGTGTCTCCCAAACAATGCGTGGCAACACTTTACGAGTAAAACATAGAAAAGAAAAACACGACTGCCTGTGTCTAAGTCTGAGATTTCTGCGTAGATAGTAAATCCCCAGAGATTACATGGATCACTTTAGTCCGCCTATTCATGGCTATACCGAGTCATGAGAAGTGAAAAGATGTTATTCTCATCACCCTTCTGAAACCTCGGACGATTCATAACCCGGCACATTGTAGTTGCTGTAATAACGTGTTACAGAATAATCCGTAAAAAAGAAATAACAAAAGTAGTGTCAACCCTTATTAAATAACGTCAGTTCAGTATCTTAGGTATACAGTATACTAGGGTTGACACTACTTTCGTAATTTCTTTGTTACGGATTATTTTGTAACACGTTGTATAACATGTTCAAAGCGTGCATTTTCATTGAGTCACTGTTTTCGTCAACGGAGTAATTCGTCCTTCGTTATGTTACGTTCGTGGACGATATCAAAGACGAACTCAACAAGCGAACAGGCAGATGAAACTTTACAAAACTGGCTTCATAATATGTTTATAAATTACGATGGTGGTACGGTTGTTGATATTCCATTTAGTTATTCATATCTAGAATAACGAAACGTCGGTGAAATTGAAAAAGTTGCAAAATACTCCTTAACAAGTAGGGCACGTTTTGCAACTCATTGAATTTCTTAGTTGCGCGATATTGCAGTTTCAACGACGAATAACAACAAAGAAATTAACTCGTTTTCGTTCATGAGCGCTAGTATCGCTTTTAGGTATATAATTCTCAACACCTAGTTTACAATTATGAAATGATTAAATCCATTTAGCAGGTAAAATCGATACATACTTACATGCATGACACTATGCCTTAGTTCCCAGAGTGGGGTAGGCATAGATACAGAAAAACCATCAACTCTAAAAAGACCTTTTTATTCTGTAAACACATATAGCACAATCAGGCCGAGAAGTTTACTAGTGTATTAGTGACAGGTTGCAAGCCCATCGCCTAATAGTACCAGCCCTTATTCCTTAGTCGCCTCTTATGACATCCACGGGAAGACACGGAGTGGCGTTATTCTAACCCTGTAACCACACGTCTTAGTTTATTTTATTCAAATAGTGCCGTAAAAACTTCATGAGTAACATTTTAAAGGTCTAATTACATAGAAAAAGCGAGGCTCAATTAGGGCAATGTGTGACAAGCCTTAGTTCGTCCTTGGTCGTCACATGATCTTAGCTAGAGAACACCGTGAGAATACAGTGATGTATGAAGCCGAATCAATAGACAAACGATGGACGTTCGCTTGGGCGAATGTCTCGTCATCGAAAAAGACAAGTGGTTGTTGAAAATAAGTAACACTGCTGAAGTCAGATGTTTGATGTGTGTAGAAACATCTACCAATATCTACCAGCGAAATTCGGGGAAATTATATCAATGATAGCGGCCTGCCAGCGGCTTCGCCCCGCTGCAAATTTCTAACTTTTCCGGAAATTATTCGCTTTTTTATCGCCGTAAAAACCATCCTTGGACTTCAACGAACATTTAAAAAAAAGTTATGCGCTTAACAACACATTTAGTGAGTCATTTTTATATTAGGTATAGATAGATTAAAGGTTTCGCATCATCCCATAAAGAACTTAGTTAATAAGACATTATTGAATTAACTTTATCGTAATTTTAAATGCGCTACCAATAAAATTGTTACAAACCCATAGTAACGCGTAGATGATAACAGACAGATTGTAAGAGAAAGGCAGATATATACAGGTGCCGTAGGTGCGACGGAGAGATCGGAGTCATAAATATAACGCAGCTGGGTTCTTACCAGATATCTTTTTCTTCCAAAAACGAGGATCGCTAAGTCGTTTACGTATGTACAATCATGCACGCAAGTGTTATTCATTATTATTAAATTTAAATTTATTTAATTTTATCAACATATTTTCGTGGTATCAAAACCAAGTCCATCCATCTAGATCGCTACCTCTATCCTTTATTCTACCGCCAAACGGCAGTGTTTGCATTGTCGTGTTTCGATGTGGGGATAAGACAACCGGAGAAATTTACATAGACATTCCATCTTAGTTCTCAGGGTTGGCAACGCATTTGCAGTAGTAGCAGTCGCAGTTTCGTATATTGTAGTCTAAAGAATGCAAATGTCTATGTGCCGGAGATCCCATATACCATCAGGTCGCTTGTGTGTTCGTTTACCTTCTCTACGCCATAAAAAACATCGTATCAGCCGAATGACGTCCACTGCTGGACCAGAGATCCAGATGGATTTTTACGAATGTCTGTTTATTCATTACTAGCATTTGCGCAAGACTCCGTCCACGTATTAGTCGTTTATTGCTATTCCCATGAGAAGTGTCCATTTTTTTCGGGATAAAAAGTAGCCTACGTGCTATTCCACACTATAATATATCTTTGATCCAAATTTCATCCATAGTCGGTCAGCTGTTCAAGCGTGATAGATAAAAAAAGATAAAATATGTTTATTCAGTAAGAAGGCCACGCGGGCACTTTTACAGATCAAAATTTTATTAGCGCTTCCCAAGAGGAGACCACTGTTAAGAAGAAACGCTGCAAGAAACTTAACAATCAGTCATTTTATAAATTGCTTTTTTTATTAAGGAGCGTCAAACTTTCACATACATAAAATTAGTAAGAAGTAAGATAAGATTTAATCTTAATTGCTTTAAGTCTAAGTACTAACCAAAGATCCAGCATAACACGCTTTCAAAAAACGGATGAAAAATATTTAAAAAGAGATAGTTCGCAATTCTAAGTAGTTCCCATTCAGTGGCATATACAGACGCCTGAAGTGCCAAGTAGAAATTTAAGTGGCTGCCACAAAGTCAGAAGACAATACCATGAGGCACTATAGGCCTAGACAAATTGCATTCTACAACACGTAATTAAAGAAAATAATAATGAATTCGTCAGAAAAGTTAAATCGCTGATTATAGGGCCTTTTCCAATAAAACATACCTTCAATTGACAAGGGTAACTTTTCCATTACGTCACGAAAATTAACTATTACTATTTTAAGAGACAGTGGCATTTCTGACAAAACTCTTGAAGCAAGTTCGACCATATTACTAATAGGTGAGGTTTGAATCTATGCTTATTTAATTTGAAATACAGTCTATTATCTTATGAGGGCAGTATATAACAATGTGACTAATTTTCGTGAACGTAATGGAAAAATTTAAGTTGTCAATTTTTGTCCTTAACTATAGGTACTTGTTTTGGAAAACGCCCTTTAATATAACAGAAGAATTTCTTTTTAAATTGGTTTTGTAGTCAACACACAAACCCCAACATACAAACAAACAAATAAACAATCTTAGTTCTTTTTAATATTATTATAGATAGACAATACAATACAACGGGCCGGAATATAGGTTAACACTTTCGTTCATCACAGTACAGTAACAACAAGCTAATAAATCCGAATAGCCTTTATTGAGGCGAGGGACACCGCGGTGTATCACATGTTTTATTTTATTCCCTAGATTAGTCCAGTGGATTCAGGCTCGGCGGCGTTTTGGACTTACTTTGGGCTTTTTGGACCCCCTAACACAAAAAAGGGGGTGTGTTTGGGCATTCGTATTTGTATTGGTATGTTTTTGACGATTAAGTAGATGAATATTGTTAATCTGATCTTTATGAAATTCTGTTTTTTTTTTTTGGTAGATGACAATTACGATACGAGTCGTTGGGTCCCTGCTTTCTATTTAAATGCATACATAATCAAGCCTTCTTGTTAAGATATTCACCAGTATATAACAGTACTACAAATCCTTATTCCCTTAGTCGCCTCTTACGACATCCACGAGAAGACATGGAGTGGCACTATTCTAACCGGCAACCACACGGGGTGCTTTTTAATAAAAAATAACCTTTAAAATATATTGCAAGCTGCTGTATATTTTTCGATTATACTAATTGACGTAAGTGCAGTCAAGGGCATTTATAAAGCCATCTTGTCAACTATAAATGTATACTTTATTGCTAGTGGCATAAAGGTGTATTGATATTTTTGACGTCTTGGGAACGTTTATAATTATATTTATGCCCTTGACCGTACGTACTAAAAATATGACGATAGAGCTCGTTAACCGAATTAATTAAATAAATACATACATACATAACATCACGCCTTCACTCCCAAAGTGGGGTAGGCAGAGCTACAGATATACTAACAAATTTAAAAAAAAACTTGTTTCTAATTCTATAACCACATTTTGCACAATCAGGCCAAGAAGTTTACTAGTGTATTAGTGACAGGTTGCAAGCCCGTCGCCTAACAGTACTACAAGCCCTTATTCCCTTAGTCGCCTCTTACGACATCCACGGGAAGACATGGAGGGGCACTATTCTAACCCGGCAACCACACGGATCACGGACACGGTAATTAAATAACTAAAATAAATAAATATCAGGGGACAATCTCACACAAATTGACCTAGTCCCAAACTTAGCTCTAGGCTTGTACTATGGGACAACGATAAACATACTTAAATAGAGAAATACAAACTTAAATACAAAGAAAACATCCAATACTCAGGAACAAATCGCTGCTTTTATGCAATAGTGCCACAAATCAAAAACAAATACCATTTGATTTGAATCTTTAAGTAAATTGCGTTCCGAATTAAAATGCAACAAAGACTCATTTTGATTTGTGGCACTATTGCATAAAAGCAACGAAATATTCGCGCTCATCACTCAAATATCTGCCCTTAGCAGGCTTCGGAGGCAGAATCACTCCCAACTAGGCCAACGTGTCTGTGTATTGCATTAGAATATTAGAACTACCGAACTTAAAGAAATTACTTGACTCTATTAAACAAGCCAGAAATTTTCATAACTTGTTAAATGTATGGTGTCAAAAGCACCAACTTAGGGTGTAATTATAACGCACGGAAATTATAAATAACCTCTTATTTCTCTTGTGTTATTTAATTCGTTAATGTTAAGTTCTATAAGGTGATGCGTCTCCCATCGGGGGGCGGGCAATGGCCGCTGTTAATGTCTTTATGAAAAATGGAAATTCGGACGTAAATTATTCGAAAGATACTTAAATAATGTTATAAAAAGATGTGACAGTCACTAGAGTTGAGGGCTATTTCATTAATTGAATTAATCAAGTAAATTAATTAAATTAAAAAAAATCCATACTATAAAGTGTAATGTTATAAAATTTTAAGAAAATCTGTCTGTATGTCTATTTGTTTGTAACGCTATGACAGATAAAACACTGAACCGATTTCAAAAGGTTATACTAATAATTTATGTTGTATAGATAATGGTACGGAACCCTTCATACGCGAGTCCGACTCGCAATTGGCCGGTTTCTTAAATACCCGAAATTTGGGTAATTCTCGAGGGAATAGATCGATAAACGACTTCAACGTGGAAGGAGAGGTGGAGTTGTATAATGTATGTCATAATGGCACTACCATTATACTCGTCACCATTGTATTCACTAAATATTATGGTTGCAGAACAAGTAATTATTTGATTCCACAAATATTTAATGAACTACCGAGCGAAATTTTTGCTAGAGTAAAGTGTCCCCCCACCCATAGCCAAAACTACAAATACTAAAAATCTGAAAAAATACTTAAATGAAAGCGCATAACGAATTTAAAAGGAAAACTATCACGACTAAGTAGACATCATTGGTTCTTGAGATACAGGCGATTAAAGTGTTTATACCTACTAAAATCATCTAAGACGGCACCAAATGACTTTAAATAGAAAATTAGTTTATTACTTGTTGATTTTATGTTTGTAGTAGGTACTTAACGACTTCGGAACCCTACACTGAGTATGGTCTGACATGCTCTTGCCCGGACTTTTAAGTAAGTTTCTCGATTACGCAAAGACCGCTGGACCGATTTGAAGGATGGGGATCTTGGAGTAATCGAGGGAAATCCTCAAATATTATAGGAATAAATATACGTGGACGACATAACAGTATTATTATGATCCACTTATGATACTAAAATGTATGAAAAAAGAAAGGCTTTGAACAACTTAAAACCGTCTTCAAAAAGCAAGAAATAACTTCTTTGAAAATGATAGGTCAGTCCAACTGAAGTCGGCGTCCCACTTTATTTTTAACCAAAAGCCGAATTCAGATGGATTGACCTATTACCTATCATTTTAAAAGAAGTTATCTCTTGCTTTTGGAAGACAGTTTTTAGTTTTTTAAAACCTCTTTATTAATTTTATTTATGACTTATACCAGTTGAGACGACCTAAATTAGCTACTTACTTTTGCTATAGACAACAATAAGCAGGAAGGTCAAAACAAATTGGAATAAACTCCCACAGGTCCAATTTTTCACCCAATTTTTTTCCTTGAAACAGACGTTTTTTTGTCACCTCCAATAGTGGGGTAGGTGCGACAGTCACAGGACCGGGCTAGTAATTATCACGTCAGCCCGATAGAGATATTCTTTTTTTATTCACCCACTTAATAACATTCTTCACGCTTTTCGTAAGCTGTGGAGTCGCTATGAGAACGTCAGTATTTATTTGTTTATTTATTTTAATTTACACTCTAATGTTTACACTTAGCTGGTTTTACACTTAAATGGTTTACCTTTGAAATATCGACAAACTTTTAATCAAATTTCAGTTCAAAGTCAACGTTTCGCTTATTTTCATTTGATCGAATATTCTTGACATCAAAATTAAATGATGCATTTTTAAAACTTCGATTTATAATGTTTATAATTATTATTTACTAGATACTTTATGTCACAGATCTTTATGACGACACGCTAGCTTAGTTGGTAGTAACTCTGCCTTCGAAGCTAGGGGTCCAGTGTTCAAAACCCGGTAAGGGCAGATATTTGTGTGATGAGCACGAGTATTTGTTCCTCAGTCTTGGATGCTTTCTATGTATTTAAGTATATATTTCTCTATGTAAGTAAGTTTATCGTTGTCTAGCACCCATAGTACAAGCCTAGAGCTTAGTTTGGGTCTAGGTCAATTTGTGAGACATGGTCCTGTGATTTATCTATTATTTATATTTAAGGAAAACATTCCATATAATCAAGAAAATAATTTGTAGTAATAATTTTAGTCTAGCGACTCCATGGATGTCTATGTGCGTCTCTTAATACCCTCGCCAGCGGTCATCACGGGCGGAAGTGCACCGAAACCGTTCATTTGGAGTTTTCAAAACGAGCCGACTTTATATCTCACTCTTACCTGTTTCGAGAAACTTTTTATGTACACGAGATAATGCTAGTCAAGGATACCGATCAAGGTGATGAATGAAACGGGAATAGAAATCCTTTGGTTCATGCTATTTTACCAGTTTATTTGTTGTTATGTTTGTGTGTCTGATTGTTTAAACTAACGTTCCTGCGCTGCCCACAGGCTTATTAACTTTGACGTAGCTTGAAATTGGGTGATAATGCAATAAAATAGTACCAAAATTCCATTAATTAACACACATACATACATAACGTCACGCCTTCATTCCCAGAGTGGGGTAGGCAGAGCTACAGAAATACCAACAACTCTAAAAAGACATGTTAATAATTCTGTAACCACATTTTGCACAAGTAGGCTGAGATATTTATTTACTAGTGTATTAGTGACAGGTTGCAAGCCCATCGCTTAACAATACTAGAAGCCCTCATTCCCTTAGTCACCTCTTACGAGTCTTACGACATCCTCGGGAAGACATGGAGTGGCACTATTCTAACCCGGAAACCACACGGGCAAAAACCATTCCAATAATTAAGTAATCCTTTAATAGAACTATGTGGTTACTTAAAGTTTGCTCGTTGTATGCAGTGTGGATTTACAGCTGCCACTAGGCTATTAAATTTTTGAAGTCCCTGCTGACTCCAGAAAATGTCAGTTTCTAGATATTTTAAAAAATGATTACCGTTTTTCCAGTTTTTCCAAACGCAAAAGTATTCCCGCCGCCTCTTGTCGCGTTACAGGCTTTTCGCCTTCGGTATTATCATCCTTGATTGATTCTAAAGTCTTAAGAACTTCGTGCGAAGAATCTCTCAAACTTATAGACGCTCCAGCTGACCAACGTGTCTGATTCACTCTCTTCAAGGTTTTTCCGTTCCCGATTTCACTCATTCCTAATATTATTTGATTTTGGTGTCGAGCTAACAATAAAAACGTAAATTTCCTGTAGCATCATGAAAAAGCGACAAGCTTCTGTACTCGGTTCAGGAGCCGCAGTTGCCACTGAATTTAAAGAATGGACAGAACAAGTCAAATCAATAGCATCGTAATTAAACTTGGTTTCGATTTTTTTCCTGCCCAAGCCATTGTACCTAATTGCCAGACATGTTCGTTCGCGGCATTATCAAATGGAGAGAAAAAAATAGTAAACATTACTGAATTTTATTTAAATTGTAATATTGAAACGCTGTTGGAATATTCTAAAAATGAATCGCGAAAGAATATTTTATTTACAAAGAATTTAGTAATTTTACGTAGGGCACTAAAATATTGATAATTATATTGTTATGTTCAAAACTCGTTTTGTCTATGTATAAAAATATTTTTTTTTTAATTTTGTTATACGTTTTTTGTACCAAATCTAAATTTGCCGCCATAGGCCCCAGCTTACTCAGCCTATTGGTAATCCGCCACTCAACTGGGCCTCTATTCTACTGCGTTATAACGATATCGCGTTCGACATGTTTTAGAATCGTTTATGTCACAGTCGCTATTATTGTTAATGATATAAGTGTTATCAAAACGTTGGCAATACGGAAACACGTCAAAGACGATATCACTATTACCGTGTAGAATCCCAGCCCTGGGATGTATGTAATAAAATGATTTATTTTATAAAATACCAGCCGAAAACTTCCTAAGCCGACTGATTATTGTTTTACATTAAAGTGACATCTAGCAGAAATTTGTAAAACTACAAACACAAATATAACATCGAGCTAACCATGCCATTTGAGCTGACTTACCAAGTGCTAGTTTATACTAATTTAGTTACTTCTCACTAGATGCCGCTATCATCTACACGACGCTAGATGGCAGTAAAATTAACTGAAGACATCGCGCGACCGACTTGTCCAACAGGTAACGTGCTCTTTTCCTAGATGGCGTTAATTTAACCTGACCAAAATAAAAAGTCGTCGTAGTAAGAGAACCGCTTGCCTACAGAGGTGATATTTTATTTAGTTGGGTAAAACAAAAAACAACCTTTGAAGTCAATAACAAACCGTTCGTGTCTATGGTATGCGTATAGCAGTTTGGTCTGGCAGTTGAGTTTGGCGTGAAGTAGTCTTGTGCCGCGTCTGTATTGGGTGGTTGTTGTTTTGATCGGAACTAAGGGATTCGCAGTGAATTTTTGTATTATACAAAATTGTGACTGAAAATGTATTAAAAGTCTAATTTTTAACAGCCAGTTATTACAGTGAAGTGTAGTTTAGTGTATTTCAGTGACCGTTTTCGTGTTAATCTTGACATACGGGCGTAATTCGGTGCGATTATTTCGAGATCGCCGGCTTGCTTATCTTGTTGTGGTGAGTATGATCGATATTTATGCCCTTTTATGTATTGTATTACTCGTTTTTAGTCGTGAGAGACATGCCCGTGCATAATATAGGGTGATCAAAAGGTAAAACGTGGTCCGGGAACAAAAACGGTTACATTTTGTATGAGAAATGGTCAACGCATTGGTACGAACGCATGGGAAGCGCTTAAACCGCTGCTATTGTTTTTCCTATTATGCCTATTAGATTACTCATTCATTTAAATTAGTACCTATAAGACTCGATGGTTTCAGCGTTTGTGAACAGAAGATACCTAACTCGATTTTTAGGGTTCCGTAGCCAAATGGCAAAAAACGGAACCCTTATAGATTCGTCATGTCTGTCCGTCTGTCCGTCCGTATGTCACAGCCACTTTATTCCGTAACTATAAGAGCTATACTGTGGAAACTTGGTAAGTAGATGTATTCGGTGAACCGCATTAAGATTTTCATACAAAAATAGAAAAAAAACAATAAATTTTTGGGGTTCCCCATACTTAGAACTGAAACTCAAAAATTTTTTTTTCATCAAACTCATACGTGTGGGGTATCTATGGATAGGTATTCAAAAATGATATTGAGGTTTCTATTATAATTTTTTTCTAAACTGAATAGTTTGCGCGAGAGACGCTTCCAAAGTGGAAAAATGTGTGTCCCCCCCCCCGTAACTTCTAAAATAAGGGAATGATAAATGTAAAAATAATATATGATGTACATTACCATGCAAACTTCCACCGAAAATTGGTTTGAACGAGATCTAGTAAGTAGTTTTTTTTTAATACGTCATAAAAACATTGATCAAAGCTACAACGAACTTTTATATTATGTTACTTGCTGCTACGGAACCCTTCATGGGCGAGTCCGACTCGCACTTGGCCGCTTTTTAAACAGTTACCGTTTGTTTTTTACTTTCTTATTTGATTTTGGATTTATATGCTAATCTATATTTATATAAGTATACCTACCTGTTGTTCAGCTGTTATACTGTGATTTAGTTTTTGACTTATTATCTTCTTACTCGAGAAGTTTTAAGTAGGTACAACCTACCTATTATATTAGCACCTATTATTTTACACAAATCAAAAATTAATTCGTTTTATTCTATGAAGTTTAAGCTTGAAGAGTATTTATGGTCTGCATTTTTTTTAAACATTGGAACACAGCGTTTTGTCCAATATTGCCCATTATGAAAGAAATATTAACAGGTTATTTTATTATACTAAACTATTCAACGATTTTTTAAGTAATCCATAAACTTCTGCTACATAAACTAATCTATTAAAACCAAAATTCAATGGGTACCATTTTGCTATAACCATTAATTTATGGCACCGTGCAACTTAACTGATATGATATCCGTTATACCAGCTTAGTACATTATTAAACTGGGTTAAGTAAATCAAATAAAAACTGGATTATTTAATGGTGTATGCATTTATTAATTAAATTTCAGTCTCATTTTTAATACATTGAAAGGATTTCTGTCATGAGTGGTAAGCTTAAGTTTTATTTGAAGCGCTTTGTAGCAAAAATAAATTCACTGATTTATGCATTAAATTGCAGACTATAAACTGATAAGTTTTGATTACTTATAAAAAAGACGACTTTAGAAATTATATTTCAAATGTATAGACAAAGAATCCACAAAATAACTTCATAAAGCAAAGATGTTAAAAGGCTAAAAGACATAAATAAACTGTATAGGTAATTATATAGGATGTATATAATGTTACACACTTATGAATTCACTTGCCTATTTTAATGACAATGTTCTATCAGTTCTATCACCTATGGACAGTAACTACCTACAAAACATAAAAATTAAATTACATTGTAATGATTTGACAGTAGCAATATTTATACCTTCTTACTTAGTTTTATAATGTTGTATTGTACCTATCATAATTTGTTTAAGTTGGTCATAGTTTATAAGTGTACATAATATGTTTGAATAGGTCTGAAAGTTAGTCTAAATTTTGTTGAGTTTTTTTTAATTAGGCTTGCTTTCAGGTTTAATTCTAGTAGGTAAGTATTGAATTTTTTAAATATTTTAAATTGATTGTAAGATTTCTATCAAAATGAGTGAAAGCATATTAAAGTTTCTTTAAAATGCACAAATAAAGTCTTACATTACTCACATTTTAAATATCAGTTTCAGCATTAAATTGCATTAAACCCCATCCCAATTTTTCAAAAAACAAAAGCCGTCCGCTTCATTGACAACTGTAATCTTAACAAATGTACCCAGTAATATCTTGAAACTGTCTCACAGATTTCATCCTAAAAACATCACCACTTAATCTCAAAAAGGACAAATGCGAAGTTGCCAGACGTGTCTTTATTTTTCCTGTCAACACATACATCTGTTATGTTTATTTTCACACCCCATCAGCCTGTGTCATTGGGGTTGTTAGTACAGAGTAGTGTGGCGCCAATGACTAATTTTCTTTGAATTTAGGGTATGGGGAAAAAATTACATTACTTCCTGCATTATGCATAAGCACAATGTACCTAGTAGGTATCTACCTATTCAAAAATATTTGAACACCCTCTATCGCCTTTTTGAGCCGCCCCCGCGCAGCAAGAATTGTATAAGTTTTTAGGTATCTGTGTGTGGCATCGTAGCTCCCAAACGGGTGAAGCGATTCAGACGCAGTTTTTTTTAAAGATAGCTAGATTAACTAGAATGGTTCTGAACCAGGTATGACAAAAATCGGTTGGGCCGTTTTAGAGATATTGGGTCTGAAAGTAGTGGTCGCATATATATCGGAGCTTGTATCAATGTATTTTATGGTGAACACCGTTTTTAATTTTGATGTTCTTTATGGTAAATGTTTGTACATGTAGGAAGTGTTCATTTTGTGTGGTTTTTGTGATAACTTTACTCACATTGATGTTGATTTAAAAAAATAAGTGTAAGTACCTACCTACCTACCTACCTACTTAACAAAGCAAGGACCCGCATGTCTTGTCGCAACAGGCAAGATAAAAGCGTTAAATTTGCGGTTTTATTAAAATAACATTCCTTTTCGTATTCCAGTAAAAACTTGAATGAGCTTTTAAATTTGCGGAGTTGGCTTCAAATTGTCTCGCGTGATTTTAGTTGCCTCTTGATAGTAGGTATAATGAAAAATTAAATGTAAAACGACCTAACTTAACAATTCCAAATTTATTGTAAATTTAAAGGAAAAATCTGCTTTGAAATATCCATCCACCTACGAACTATGAACTCGGAGTTAAACATAGCTTACATAAACGTCAAACTTATAGCCAGGGCTTTTTTGACGCTGACATTATCATCTGACTGTCATTTTTGCAAACATGTCGCTTTTAAAAATGCTGCTTTGTGCTAGCATAGGCAATTACCTCCAACTCCAGTAAAAAGCTTACGTCATATCACTATTCAAATGGATGTCATAAATTACCTCGCGCGTATTCGTAGTAAATTATTCACATAAAGCCACTAATTACGCTAATTCATTGACACAAAAAGGCTTCTGAAATTCTCAAACTTACACAGGGACCGGAAAACCCCTTCATTTGATTAACCCTATCGATAGGGTAAGCCTATCATTTGGCTACCCAATCGATGTGGTTACCCTATGATTGTGTTACCTTAACGTTAGGGGAACCCCTTTGAACTAGTTAACCACTTCCATAGAGCTTACCAATTTCATTAGGGTTTCGGTAGTTTAATATTGAAGCGCTTAGCATTAACTGGGTTTTACCCCATTGATCGCCTCTCTCTTTTTTGCGCATTTGGGCGATTTCTGTCTAGCCTGACGTTACTTGCCTACTTTATTTAAGTTCGTGTCGGGTCGACACGGGATTGAGATGAAAATGTTGTTTAATAATTCTTAGTTCATGTTCCCGCCGGAATAATAAAGACGTTTGGCTGCGTGACGGATGGCTGCTTGTGCAAGTACCTACTGCAAAAAGTGCAAGCTATTTAATTATTATAAGTGTACGCGAGTTCTGGTTGACTTTTAAATAATACATTTTGTGTGATTTGAAAATATTTTTAACATGGAAACGCATATAACGAATTTTTAAGGAAAACTATCACCACTAAATAGACATGATTGGTTCTTGAGATACAGGCGGCTAAAGTGTTTATTATACCTACGAAAATTAGCTAAGACGGCACCAAATAACTTTAAATAGTAAAATAGTTCATACTTGTTGTTTTTAGAGATAGTTTTTGGTGTTTGTAGTATAAGCGGCGTCGGAACCCTACCTGAGCATGGTCCGACATGCTCTTGCCCGGTTTTTTTTAAAACATTGGTTTAATAATGGACTGCTGAATGGATGCACTTTAAGAAATTGTACTTAAGTAAATAATGATTTACACTGTATAAATATATAAGTAAATAAGTACCAAACTAAATAATTTTGATCTCAACAATAGTTTCATTAAATAATTAACCTTCTACATTACAATATAATTTTGATCACAGCTAGTTTCATTTAATAATTAACCTTATATATAACAATAGGTAAACTGTAAAAATATGAAAAATAAATAAATCATTTTGATCATCAACAATCTCATTAAACAATTGACGTTATATTGAACAATTAGTACATAATTACACTAAAAATATGTAACTATAAACCAGTCTCATTAAATAATCGACCTTATATATGGAACAATTTGTAAATAATGGCTTGCTTACACTTTAAAAACATGTAAGTAAATTATTTAGATCGCAGTGATGGTTTAATTAACCCTATACCTACTCGTATAATATAACAATAGGTAAATAGTGATTTACAGCGTACAAAATGTATGTAAATCATTTTGATTTCCTCAACAGTCTCGAAAAGAACAATGGCTAAATAATGGTTAACACTTGACTCTACAAAAATTAGCGCTTTAAAGCTGAATATTTCATAAACGGATCCCTTCATCGAAAAATTGTTTTTACAAACCCGCAATATTTTTGAAAGACCTATCCAACGACACTCCACACTATGGGGTAGACGACGGTACACTAAAAAAAAATGTTTTTCAAGATTTTATTTTACCACTTTGATGGCGTGACTAATATGTATATTCATGCCAAATTACAGCTTTCTAGTATAAAGAGTCTCTGAGCTAGGCTGCGGACGGACGGACGGACGGACGGACATGGCGAAACTATAAGGGTTCCTAGTTTGATTACGGAACCCTAAAAAGCTACTTCTCATTTTACAAATATTTAATATTTATCAACTAGCTGTTGCCCGCGACTTCGTCCGCGTGGAGCTCGTTTACGCGGTTCTCGAGGGAATATTACCTTCCTTTATTATTTTTTTACCTTCCTCTTGAATCACTCTAAGTATCTATTAAAAAAAACCGCATCAAAATCTGTTGCGTAGTTTGCAAGATATAATAATTTATTAATTTATCAGAATGTTGAGATACGTTTTGGAGCTTTCTAGATCATTTGAGAATTTTCTAGAACATTCTAAATTGGTCAGAACCGTGATATCAATTTTAGAGCTATCTAATTCATTCTAGATCAATCTAGAGATTTCTAGATCATTCCAGAATTTTGTCGAACATTTAAAAAATGCTCGATTAATTAGAGCCTTGGAATATATTTTAGGGATTTCCAAATTATTCTGGGATATTTTAGATTATTCAAGAATTTCCTAGATCATTTTAGAATTTTCTAGAACATTCTCTTTAATCAGAATCTAGGGATATATTTGAGAACTTTCCAGATAATTCTAGAAATTTTCTAGAACCATCCAGATCATTATAGATCAATGATAGTCTCACATTTTTGAAGTTAACTTTTTTCAACCCCCGTATTTTTCACACCCTTATAGTTATTGACTTGCAACCACCATAGTGCACAATGGGAGCCTTGTACCTATTGCCACATACAAACACTATGCGTCTGCGATATGTAGTTTTGGCTACAAAGTGAAATATAGGGACACACACCTCAATTTTTATATATATAAAGATATTAACCGTGTTATAGCACGACACAATTAATAATGCGCGCATGGAAGCGCTTACACCGTTGATAGAGAGTCTATTATTGCATAATCCGCGCGCCATATTAATTGCGCCTACCTATACCATCGTAATTTGCCAGCGCAAAGCAAGCTTTCCATTTTGTTTTCTTTGAAAATTCGTCAGCGAAACTTTTTAACTGACGATTTTATTTAAAAAATATCAAATATTTCAGATGGAACTAAAAACTTAGCTAACTACGTAGGTAGTATACAATTTATTTAATCGACCCTGATCACTCATTTCTGAAAGTAAACAAACAAACACTTTACGCCAAAATCCACCAAAGTCAGTTAAACCTACAGCCTTAAAAAAAAAACAAGTTCAAAGCAAATCCTAAACAAAACAATGTACATTTTGTGCGAACGATAATTAGGTTTACTATTGTTTGACGTAGCGAACAGTGCGACTCTATGACAAAGCCTCGGCCGCCTTCGCCACATTTCGGCTGGCTCACCTCGCCGTCTCGCATGCGCTACTCACCTGGCGCCGCTACCCATTCAATTGTTAGGTAGTGCAATAATAAGTCGAAACACTTGCGCATAGAGATTAAAAAAGCTTAAAACCGTTCGATTAAGTTTAAAAAGGGTAACAGATGATAGGGTATTGGGAATGGGTTAGCGCTTAGTCGAATTAATTGTATCGCTTGGTTGCCCTTTCATTGGGCTATGTCAACGATAGGCTTAGCTCATCCTTGGGGTTTGTAAAAACAAGTCTATCAAATACCCTATCGAAAACCCCTTTAATGCTAAGCGGTTCCGGTCCCTGAACTTACACGCCTAAATGTTCAATTCACAACAATACCCATATACCTAACTCATCGGTTTTTCCACGCGTTAAATTTTAAAGTACCTACCCTCTAGTTTCTATGTTTATTTGTTTGTTTCATCACAAGTCCTACGTGCGGCAAACGCAAGTTTCTTCAGAACATTGACCGTATCTAATCCTGATTAACTATTTTAGATCTATCCCCGTATCCCACTAATAACGTATTACTATTCCCTACATGTGCAGGGCAACGCCCTGAGTTTTTTTTTTATCCTTACGCAGTCTTGAGCCGCACACATCCAAAGCCGTAAATGCTCTTACAAACAATGGTATCTTCACATCTGGGGCGGCTGAGTCAGTGTGACGTCACACCCCGCTCATGGTCATGTGGCCTTATGGGAAAACTGGTAAGGAATCCAACAGGTCAAAAATAATTGATCGCGGAGTTATTTTCTGAGAGAAATTGAATTTCTTCTAGAGCTTGGTCGATCTATTGGTCTTGGTAAGTATTGGAACATAGTTGTTCATTACATTACATACATACATACATATACATAACATCACGCCTTCATTCCCAGAGTCGAGTAGACAGAGCTACAGAAATACAACAACCCTAAAAAGACTTCTTTATAGTTCTGTAACCACATTTTGCACAATCAGGCCAAGAAGTTTACTAGTGTATCAGTGACAGGTTGCAAGCTCATCGGTTAGCAGTACTTCAAGCCCTTAATCCCTTAGTCGCCTCTTACGACATCCACGGGAAGACATGGAGTGGTACTATTCTAACCCGGCAACCACAGGAGTTCTTCATTAGACAACCGCTAAAAGCATAGAGAAATTCACTCGGCCGTTTAGATAAATGGTTCGCCATATATCTACAAGAAATATTTCTGTTAAATGCAATTTTAACTGCATTGCAAGCGAGTTCACTTCTGGCATTTTAACTTTTCGAAAATGCCTCGTTTTGCGTAATTAGGTTGGTAAATCAGGTAACTTGACATGGTTGGAAACGAGGGCGTCAGTGCGGCATGCTCGTTAAACTGCGAAATTTCCAACTAGTTGCTCTTTATAACTGCGAAACTATCAAGATCACGTTTTATTATGTTTATGATTCAATTATGAACATGGGACCATCTAAAAATATAGAACTTGCAAATAATAATAATAAATAAATATCAGAGGACAACCTCACACAAATTGACCTAGTCCCAAACTAAACTCTAGGTTTGTATTATGGGTACTAGACAACGATAAACATACTTATATACCTATATAAATCCATACTTAAATACATAGTGGTGGTAGGACCCTGTGCAGGGTCCGTCCGGATCGCTACCACCATCTTATCCATTAACCATCCGCCAAGCAACAGTGTTCGCATTGTTGTGTTCCGGTGTGGGGATATTACAACCGGTGAAATTACTAGCATAGAGGCATTCCATCTTAGTCCTCAGGGTTGGCAGCGCATTTGAGGTCTTAGGATTATAATCTTGAGAATTCAAATGTCTATGGGTCTCAGTTTTCACTTACCATCAGGTAGCCTGAGATAGAAAAAAAAAAAAAAAAAAAAAACGTGGGTAACCCGCTCTCAACAGTCACAACCTTGGAATATACTACATCATCTATGTATAGATTGGCAAAAGGATTCGGACGTGGTGATAGTAGAAACAGTATTCTTAAGTGGCAACCCATCGCATTATAAATAACAGAGAGAAAAAAAATCTTTCAAAAATTAAAATTTTGGGCAAGCCCTTGTTGCCTACTGTACTCTTTTTGCAAAGTCATCTACTGCTAAACAAGACCAATCTAATGAGTCAAAACACTGTACGTCTACTTAAAATATAGCGGAGATCCTGACACCACCGACTCCCATCATCAGAACAGCTCGATGATGCCATATTACTAGCATAGAGGAATTCCATCATAGTCCTTAGGGTTGGCAACGCATTTGAGGTCTTAGGATTATAGTCTTGAGAATTCACATGTGTGGCCTGAGTGCTCGTGTGCCTTCTCTTTAACATAAAAAAATATATATATATATATTATTGTATTGTCATAGAAGTTACATAGTATACCAAATTTCAGATCAATCGGTCCCGGGAAGTGGTTTAACAAAACTTGTTAAAATTTATCATTCTGCCAATTGTTTTCATTGGCCTATTTAAAGTTAAAAGAGATTAACTTTAAAAATACGATGCACAAAGTGACAATAAAGAACGTCGTGTCTTCTAGTACGTATATTATTTGCTATCGATTACCCACATCGCCACAAAACCGGTTCGGATTATGTCATGAAAACATCGCACTGTGTCAGAAGCCCTCAATCATTCTCGGTAAATAAACAAGTAACAAACTTGTTTAGCAATCGGCAATATCTCACACATCACGGGAACAAACGTCGGGTCTTATGCTGCTATAACTCGTTTTAAGTTTTAACCTGGCAATATGCTGCAAGGTAACATTAAACTCGAATTCCGTTAAAGAATATTAATCAACATTCTTTTGCAAGTGAGCTTGACACACATTTATGATTTTAATACATCAAGGACCACGACTTTAGAGATTATTGCTGTGGAAATACTTGCGGTTTTTGAAAACAATATATAATATACATACATACATATTATCACGCCTTCATTCCCAGAGTGGGGTAGGCAGAGCTACAGAAATACCAACAACTCTAAAAATAATTGTTTGCAATTCTGTAACCACATTTTGCACAAACAGACCAAGAAGTTTACTATAGTATTAGTGACAGGTTGCAAGCCCATCGCCTAACAGTACTACAAGCCCTTATTCCCTTAGTCGCCTCTTACGACATCCACGGGAAGACATTGAGTGTGACATTACTCTAACCCGGCAGCCACACGGGGGTAATATATAATATATAATGTTAAAAATACATAATGAACATAATATATAATGGTATTAGTTCTGAAACCGTAAACTTTTCAGGATTTTTTAAAATGCCATTGTATAGAACCCGTTAGGTTAGGTTAGGTTTGTTCTATAACAGAAATAAAGAATACTTAAATTCAGAAATAAAACCTTTATAATTATGACCGTTAAAATATGTATTATGATCCATTACGTATTTTTAACTTTATATATTACTAGCGGCCCGCCAGCGGCTTGACCCCGCTGCAAATTTCTGACTTTCCCGGAAATTATTCGATTTTTTCTCACCGTAAAAACCATCCTTGGACTTCAATGAGCATTTTGAAAAAAGGATTGGTAAAATCGGTCCAGGCGTTGTTGAGTTATGCGCTTATCAACACATTTTGCGATTCATTTTTATTATATAGATGATACGTACCCAGATTTGGAAAGCGTTTTTAGGTATTCATAGCATATACTCTTTGAAATTTTGATCATTTCGTTGCAGACGATTCGTGGTTTAACTTTTGGATAGATATTATAAATAGAAGCAAACGAAAGCATAACGTTTATCTAAAACTTTACATGTTAGTCACGTTAAATATTACAAAAACTGCCAGCGGGTCGAATTGGAAGAATCGAACAATTGAAAATTTCATTGGAAAATGAACGTGAAACGGTTAATTCGTAATTATTAAAGTAACAACCAGCTGGTTGTGACGTTTCTTCACATTCGATTTATTTAGGTACTATTTTCAAGTACTCGCTTGTTGAAAATCGGCCCGCTGGACATTCGTTCAATTCAATTTAACTTTTGTTTCGCATCAGTAAGACCATCTGTTCCACCGTCTTTGCCCATTTGTTGAGAGTTGTCCGAACGTAGGAAACCTTCTCCATATAAGGTACTGACCAACTTTGAACAAGAGATCTCACAGCGTGATATGTGCTTTGTTTACAGGCCTCTTTTGCGTCATTTCGAGCCTGTCACCTCCAGTTTAACCTTTTAAATACACGGGACAAATTAACTCTTCGAGTGGAAATTAAGCCAGCAGTCAGTGAACTCGAAAATTCGGGAAATGGGATACTGAAAATATTTTAATTACTTAGCAATCTGGGTTAAAATGAAACGTTTTCGATAGTTGTTTTATTGATGAGTGATCATCGAATTTTCATCGAGGTTTTGAAAAAGAACGATTTCACTCGGGCAGAACTTGTTTATCGAATTATCCACCTATATTTTTTCTGTATCGTTTTGCAGGGCACAAAATATCTTCTGACCGAATTCAATCAATATCGTTCCTTTAGTTTTTCATTGAATTAGTTCCATTGATTTTTATTAAGATGTCATATTTATGCCCTTCCGTTAATCGTAGTGATAAAAACAAACAAAGATCCGTTTGATGTTTTATCAAATCAAACATGGGAACAGCGTGGGTAAACTCATCATTTCCAACAATAGAATAAAATAACGATCTTGATGGTGTACCAGTTTGCCATGTTTCTGCGAAAGAGGCCAAGTGTGACAATCAACGGTGATTATCATCCAACGCACGAAGAGCTCTCGCTGACTGTAGTTTCAAGCAGAATCCTACTTTCCTTTTCCTCGCTGGGAGACCAAATCAAATTGGTCCAGGTGCTAAATTTGTCCAGCGTAACATGGCCTCCTGCTACTGTATATGAGTACTCTATGGGGGTCTAGTCAGTTTGGCCCTTCAGACAATAACGATACTGCAACCGTGGTAATGACAGTTGCATCGCGTTGCGTCACCAGGTCATTCAATTGTTTGATATATAATAATGTTGGTTTAGCTGTATTTTGTTCCATTGTGACCCTTGGTAATTTCAACTTTAGTACTCAAATATCGCTGTTTTCAGGCCAACATGTGTACGACTGACTCATTTACCACGATATAACATTAAAAAGTTCGTGTATAATTAAAATTAATTTATTAATACAAACGAGACGAAACTTGATCTAGGTTTCTTCTTTAAAAGCTGACGTTTCTTTAAAGGATTATACCGTTTTCATGAAACATAGCTAAGAACAGTAAGAAACATAAATCGAGCATTGATCAAAAAAAAGTTTAAATCGGTCCATCCGTTTGGGAGCAACAATGGCACAGACAAACAGATACACAGGCACACGTTTACACAATTACACAAGTAAAAGTTAGAACACCGATATTTTATAGTCAGTCGAAAATAAAGAAAGTGTTAGTAAATTCGAGGCCTACTTAAAGTATATTCCATAATAAACTTTATGGAAGTAGGCCTCTAGTTATAGACAACATACAAATTACATAGAACATACACGGTGAAAAGGTACCCCTGAAGCGACATTTTGCTATTTCTATGTTTTCTGACACGGTCAAACCGTTTTTACAAACTACATTTAACAAAAACATCATGTCTTGCCTGGATCGCTTATCATTTTGGGATATACGTTTATCCCAAAGGTTGTAAAACTTTGAATAACACGTTTTTGGGGATGTAAAACATGCTCATATCAATCTCTCTACACTGTTACATGGTACCAAGTAAAACAAGTTCTAGATAAAACTGTCGTGCCCCAGATTGTCCAGCGGCTGCGGTTGCGGCCGCAAGCCTCGTTTCACACTCGGATAGACATTTATTGCAGAGGCATTGATTTTGAGGGTAATCGGTGATTTATTTTAGTTTTTATCTTCATCATTATATTTATTATCATCTCGGCTTTTATCACCGCTTTCAGCAGGGTCCTTTTCCTTTTTCTCTGCCGTATCTTTGGAATCTTCAAGTTCAATTCCTAGCGCTGAGCGTCTTTCTTTCAACTAAAGTTTTGACCTTCCTCTTTCTGTCTTGCAATCAGGAATATAAACAGTATATAAAACCTAAAGCTACGCTCTAAATCGGTCGGTCGTCTCTCGTAAATGAGGAATCTGTGGACCGAACCCAAACTGAGGTTTCTGTTTAGACCATTAACCCTAATACGCTCTGAAATCTTTAAAGCCAAAAATCTATTTGTAACAAAGTAGCTTACTGAGGGTAAGGGTCGAAGGGACATTTTCTGCTTCCAGGAAAATGTTTGTTTTGTTTATCCCGTTCGCATTTTCAAACAAGCTTATAATTTTGGCTAATTTACATTTTGCTTATGTGAGAAATATGGCAGGTTGAGTCTCTATTTCGCTATATATCCTCGCAATTTTCTCTTGATGTATCTCTTCAATAGCTATTAAAATACCTGAAAAATTACAGTCACACACGGATAAGTCGGATCATTATTAACTTTTCCGCAAATTGACCACGCTTCGTTAACACCTAAAATGTTGAATATTTGCATGAGCGCCGTTTTAATTGACTTTTCCTGTGGTGTTTGTCGTCATTGCATTGCTAATGATGATTGGAATATCGGCTTACTGCGTTTTAGTTGCCATGCTAGATACTGTGCAATTATTATCATGGAGCACCACGTTATAATTTAAATTGCTATATATAGACCCTAAATCTTGGTCAGACTTACCAATTTGAATGAGTAGTTTTAAATAAGTCATCACTAAGAATTTCTATTGCTTAAAAAAGCAAAGATTTCCTGACAATAAAGAATCATTTTAGGCATCTAAAAATCGAGAGTCACCTTTCATGAAATATGAACCACTAGACACATTTCCGGCCGCAAAGTGAAATGTACTGTCCGCTGAAGTTGTACGGAAAACTTAAGCTTGATCAAGTGGGTAAAACTCTTGGGTAAGTGGAAAAACAAGTTTTATATTTTCGTTATTACTGCTAGTTATACTGAAACTCCTCTGCTGTTCCGCAGCGAGATTTCTTTTGAAAATACCTCTAATTGTATTAAGATTATCGAAAGTGGAATGAACTTTCTGGCGTTTTTACGATTACACTAAAGCTGAGGAAACTCACAATCCAAGTAGAACCGACACAAGGCAAATCGACCTCTCTGTTTTATTAATTTACCTTATTAATCGTAACTGTCAGTATTATTCAATTAAATAATTTCCCAAACTGATCAGAACTGGTTTCAATTGTTTCAAACTCATCTAAACTCTGGTTTGATCATTTTCTGGAGCGGTTTGTGTTGTTGACTGACCGATTCTGTGACCGACCCGGAAATAACGATGTCAGTTGTGGATTGTAAAAACAGTAATCTTAAGTGTCTGTAACCTAAAAGCTTCATACAAAAAGATTCATTTCTGAATTGACCGGATTACTGCATGTACGATGATCCATGATACTAAAAGAAGAATCTAGAATCTATTTTCGTAAATGTATTGTCTTTTGTTTCCCTTGCAGTTACCTACGTCAAAGGTGTATCTCTTCAATTTTATAGTCTCTACTCCTCTTACGAAAGGTCTGAAACAGACAGCACTCAATAGTTGACCGGGTGCGTGAAATCCAATTAATTTGTGAGACTTATTTTAACAAGCCGTTCCTAATGTTATAATGGTGTTTTTCATTAGCCTTTTCCTATCCATTGTTAGGCGAATGCCGCTTTCCTCTCCAATCAAGCATTTGGGTCGTGAATTGTTGTTTAGATTGGAACAACGTCATCTTACAAATTAATTGGCCCTTTTCAAAGATATTAATTATGTTCTCGACTTGAGTTTTTAACTAATAACTCATGGAATAGAAATAATACTGTGCATAATTTAAAATGACAGTTACTTCTTTGAAGATGTTTTAAAAAATGAGCTTTGGCTCAAATTTATGCAAAAATTTACATCATTACAAAAAAAATTGGGCTGTAAAGCTAAGCGTTATGTTAAATTTACTCCTAGTGCTTTAGTGGTTTCAGTGCCTTAAATTTATAAATTTATTTTCGGTGCAAATGTAACGTTCTCAATACGACCATGTACGACGTTTATAACATTAACCTCTATTCAAAAGCGTTAACTGTTTTAACATTGTTTTCTGTAGCAAAAACGCAATCTGTAATTACCTTATTGACATTGAATGTAAATGCATTGAGTTGTGTGGGAATTTAAGTCTCTTGAAATGTTATCATGAAATCATTACCAGCAAATTATTTTGTTCATGTTTTAGTTTTTACTTCACATAATTGATAGACATTCGCCTTGTTATCGTTTTCTTTCCCGATATTGGTTGCTCAATGTCTTCAGTTAAGTATGATCTCTATCTAAACACAGGCGAACCTGTAAGGGATCTCTTCCACCCTTTAGAGATTAAGGAAAGTGAAGGTTTTGCATCGAGTACGTCTGTGTCTATGCTGTTTTTCTTTTCAGGAGCCATTTCTGCTGCTAGTTTTTCTACAACACTTTGCATTAGCAACCTGAAACTACCAGCATCTGTTTTAATAATAAAACTGAATATTACAGAAAGGTTTTTCGGCACACCTGTTACTGTACTGTCAGTCAAACGTCACTGTAAGTAAATTACGTGAACGCTGCTAACTCTGTTGTTATTGAAATAACGCTTGACTCATTCATGAATATCATGAATCATGTAAATGTGCGATGTGATAAGCATGAAAAGCATAGGTTAATTACGATTCGTGTTGCGTGAAGTTTGGAATTAAATTGCAAAACTAGTTTGCCCGCAGTTTGCTGGCATAGAAATTGTATTATCCTATTTATCATTCGAGCTTACTTATATAGAAAATCATTTTTTTCTCAACTCTGCTCGGCAATAGGAACATTGTTGGTCTGGTATAGGGTCAGAAACCATCACTTTTATGACAAGCCTATCTCGTACAAATTAAAATTATTCTTCGTCTCTCTAATTACGTAAGTAATTAATTGAAACAAAATTTAATTACCTTGCAGTAGCTGAGAAAAGCACTGTCTACCTCGGCAGAAAGTGCAATTTATGGACTATTCCATAAATCGCGTACTTTCTACCCTCAGGAACAATGTAGGTACTATTTCCTCACAATTATGTGCTGCACTTGCCAATTTATACATATAAAACTCCGTAACTAGCTGATTGAGTAACATACAACGCATTCCTGAAACTAAGAACTTGAAATTCAAAGGGAATATAACTTTACCCAAGTTACCCTAGGGATTCACTAAGAAAGAATTTTGGCTAACTGACTAGCAACGGGTAGAAATTGACGAAGTAGCGGGAAACCAATTCTACTCTAGTCTATTCTAGTAGATGCACACTTGAGTACCTTGTCGTCTTGACGGCTTGGACACATTAGTGCAGTAGTTTAAACATGAAGTTAAAGTGACAAAGCGCTAAAGTGTGCAGGTACTCGTACTTATAAAGCCAACCGTACTAGATGGAAATAACGAAATAGATAGTCTCTTACTGTTGTCTGTATTATCTACAGTATGGAAGTTCTCATTTCAAACTAAATGGTAAGCGTGTCGTCAAACCTTTTTCACCAATGGCAATAAAAGCAATGACTCACAAACCACTTTACACTCCAATTATAAAACTCTTTATGTTCGTCATCTCGCAAAATCAAAACGGATCTCCGCGTTGGTGCGTCCATATTTAGACGTCCCGCTCCCACTCCACGTGACGGGAATTCATCTGGAATTATCATTTCGTGAATATTCAACTGAAACTTTGGAATAACACGTTCAGCATTTGGCCTGGTCTGTTGCTCTTTCGTGAAGGGTTAAAATTCTGGTTTGCTCAGTTGGTTTTTCTTTTTCGAAGATTTTTATCTCATTTTTTGTTGATTTCCGAATTTGTTATTTTGTTCAGGTCGGCGTTTATAAGCATGTTTCCTTCGTTCATTATTTCTGTAAAATGGCTTTTAATGTTTAGGAAATCTTTGCTTGCGAACTAAGGCTTATTTGAAAAAGGATATTTTGCAGCGTACAGGACAAATTCTGATGATCAATTGAAAGCCACTAATTTGCTTTTTACACGAGTTTATTATGACAGCACCACTTCGACGAGAAGATGGAAGGAATGGTGAAATAGGTGACGCGCACAAGTGTCAGTCCAAAAGGTAGGAAATTTTAAGCAGTTAAAATTACCAACATAACAATTTAAACCTTTTTTTGCCAGCTACAGTCAGAACATAAGAATCTTGGTCAATGTATCTCGGTTTGACAGTAAATAAAAAAATATAAAACAATATGACACAAATTGTCCAAGTCCTAAACTTGGCTCTAGTTTTGGCTAGACAACGATACACATGTTAGTATACATATAGATAAAACATTAGATACATAGAAAACTTTCAAAACCGTGTTTAAAAATCATTATTTCCAATGAAACCGTAATTTTTAACACTGTCACAATATCTCCTAAAACAAAGCAATTCAACTATGTTTACAAACAAACGTCTTCCAAATTTACCGCTTCACAAAAACACGCAATCTCTCGTAACTTGCCGTCACTTGAGTTCAAAAATAGAACACCTTATTCAAAGTTGTTATCGCTGTCTAATTCGGTAGCATGCATCGCTTGCGCATCTATATCACCATTTTGTTTTCGAAAAGGCCTTACCGCCACAATATTAAATTTCATTTAACTAGCTTTACTATCGCAGAAAACAGTGGAACTCTTTTCTTCTTTGCCGTTGATGTTTTGGTAAATCTGTCGCATACTCCCTTTTACAGTTTAAATGTGGGTGCACTTGACGTATGAGTCACGGCCGCCCGGCCACTGCACCCAGGCACTTTGGATATATCGTGCGGTTGCATTCGGTTTACCGTGCGGGAATCTGACTTCCGAATTCGAAATTAAAATGAGGTTTCGCGGTTATATCATGCTATTTTTTATGGTTAGGAGGCCTGAGTAAGTGAACTCTTTTCTGAGGCTCATGGATATTGGCTTGCTTAAGAAATGCTTTGCCAACCTTGAGGACTACGAAGGTTGGGATGGGTTCTGGGTAGTTCATCTTTAAACCGGGCCAGGTCTGTTTGTAGGCTAAAACCAACAGAATCATGTAAGCGGTATTTTATAGAATTAATTAACTCTGCCCTCTTTATACATTATCTAAAACAGTTGTTTATGTTAAATTTATAAAAGCCTTACTCGCAAAAAGTGTATTTAGAATGACACCAAAAATGTATAATAAGTTCCTAGAACGTATTAGAGGAAAATCTGACATGTCAGAGTTGAAAAAACCATTATTGGATATTTTAAGAGACAATGTCAGTTATATTCCATATTAGAGTATTAATGTATAAACTTAATTTAAGTAATGCATGATGCATGCTAATTGTCATAATTTCGTATGTTAATGGCCACTCATAGTAATGTTTCCCAACTTTTACGCTTGTACCATTATTGTTGCCTGTTTTACAAATAAATTGATTGATTGGAATGTTTTAACAGGTTCATGTACAACAGTTTTAAAAATAAGAAACATTGTACAGGTTCTCCAGGGAAGTGTTACAAGGTTGGCTTGTAATGTCATAAAACCGATTAACAAAGCGTTATTGTTATTAATAAGCTATCAGTTTGTTGAATGTTAGTAATATTGATTTTAAGCGTTATCGATATTGATTTTTAACTGGAACAGCAGTAAATTACTGTTATCTTTAACTACTTCGGCCTTTTGCTTGTAGTGTCTTGCGCTAACAATACTTTTCGCGTGAGTCAACAGTTGGCATGTACCTACTTTAGCTATTTACGTTTAATAGAAAACCCATCAGTTTCTAATTTAATTTCACTAAGGATATCAGGAGCATCACTATATTCGTCGTTACAGATCATTCGATGCAAATCCCCTGCTCCAACTATTCCAAGCGCATCACTGATCGTAAATTCATCTCTCTTGTCCTCGTACGCTTATAGTGTCCAGAATCCAATTTGACTATTCTCAATAAGGATCCCATGGAGATAAATTGGGATTCGTCACAATTGATGTACTCTGAAAGGCGTCAATAAATCAGGTCTTTTTAAAGGCGGAAGTAGCCTCTACGGCGGCCTAACAAATGGGGGTCAAGGAATCTTATTTGTAGGAAGAACAGTATAAAAACGACACCCATAAAATGGTTTATGGTAAAACCATCCTTTGATGTCAACTTGCCTTTTGAATGAGAAAAGAGAGTGGTTTTGAAATCGAAAGCATGACGTGATGTAACGAATGAAACAATTGGTGTCTAGTGTTTTTTTACTGTGCTGAACTCTTTATTTACTGTCTGGGATATTTGTCTAGGTTATAGAAGCTGCGATGTGCCTTCAATAAAGTAAATTCATTTTAAAAAAAAATGCCCACTTTGTTTTATTAAATTATATTGATGAATATACTGATGAACTAATGTGACTGATGAAGTGAGGTGTGTCTGTTGTGTGAATGTGATGTAAGCGTACATTGCCGTTTATAAATATTTATTATTTTATTAGGATTAGATTTAAATTATGTTTTTATTTATTATTTTACAGATCTTAAATTGAGTGTTTTACTAATTATTCAAAATTGCTAAATTAAATTTATGTAATCTACTAACATGCTTTGTCCTTACTCATTTGCTTCAGGGTTAGCTGGAAGAGATCCCAATTAGGGATAAGTTCGCCTTTGTACATTAATTTAGTATTATAATTGTAATATTTATATTTTTGTGCAATAAAGAGTTTACATACATACATACATACATAGCTAATAAGGAATTTTAATAACTATTCTACGGGGAAACCGGAAATAAATAATTGAATTTTTGATTTATTGATCATTATTTCACCGAATTTGCATGTTTCCGAAAGTTTTATATACGCAGATGAGATTAAATAAGAAATATAAAAAATATCAAAAATTTAAGTCTTCAATCGAAAATTACGAATCTACTTGCATTTCTTGTGATACTATCTTATAAAAAAAACTATTTCTCAAAATTAGCCTACACGTTCTCACAAAAATGTCTTCACATGTTTAAATCACTTCGATCTTAACGATATATCAGAAGTATGTAATACTTTATCAACTAGCATCACAGCTATTAATCCAGTAAAGTGCAGCTACTAAGCCTACACGTCGGTTGTCGCACCAAAATAAACTGACCAATAAATTGTTCGCCTAATCCGGCAATCTGACCATGGGTCTGTCTATTTAGGGATTTGCTACGCCCCGTGTTGTCCCTAATAAGCCCTGCGGTTGGAACCATTGGCCATTCATTATAATTATGGTTCACTTTAGTGAGGTACATAAAAGTAACGATGGAAAGTCTTTCGATATTTTTAAAACGTTCGTGAGGACTTTTAAGAAGAATTCGTGGATGGATGTTATGAAATATATTCTAACAACCAGCAGCAAACCATGAATGTTAGTTTTGTCAGTAACAAATATGATTAATATGATTATACTAACGTTGCTTTCAAAAACTGGTTACGAATGTCTTGCAAATATATTGTGATCTTTACAGATTATTTATGCAAGTTACTTAATAGTTTTGTAAGCTTGAAGTGAGATAATTTTCGATTTCATTATGTTCTTTGCGTACAATCTGTGCTGATTGAACGATAAACAAAACGACCAGTTTCGTAAATTTCTTTAAAAACGTGTTGGTGTCTGCAAATTCTAGTTCCCAAAGCATCTAGAAATTACTGATGCAGTCTTCATTTCTGCTTAGTGTCGTATTTGCATATATTTCTCTCACTTTAGCTGCCAAGCACGAATTCAAGACAATTTTATTTCGCGACATCTGAATCTGAAAGTGCACTTATTTGCGTCATTTACCGCTTATACATAATGTATAAAGGCTTACAATATTTCTGTTTTATCTTTAAACACATCACGTATTTTGAATGAAAAGTTCAATTTAGGCTTTACTTACATGGAGCGTAAACGTAAAACAGTTCGTGAGATGAAATGAATTAAAATTTTCAATATCAGAAAGCCTCTGAAGCAACAGCAGTAGGTCCCTATAAATATAATTTTGGTGACATGTGTGGCGTGAATTTTAGGGAAAGGTTGTTAGGGCGTCTTATAGAGGGCCGGAGTGAAATGATCTATGATTCTGATGAGATTTGGGTGTGAAACCAGACTTTTGGTCTCATTAGTCAAGTAAGATTACGGCAGATTTAGTTCTACGGGTATTAATCATTGTGATAAATGTTCTAACTCGCGCACCTTTCAACGTCCAAAAATGTAATATTCCAAAGTTTCACTTAAACTTTGTTAGTCGTTCATCTATGTTTTCGAGAAGTTACTTCGTTACAGTTTTACGTCGATTGTTATAGTTTCTAAAGTAATCTGGCTATTCGGAACTTTTTAACAAGGTCCCGGTGTTATCATAGTTATAATATCAGCACAATGTATTGATTTTATTTTCGCCTAAACAACGGAGTGTAATGTTTTCAGGATATATGTTTGACTGATTTTTTGGTTTACTAGTCAGTTAATCTATGAAAATATTATAGTGAAACTCTGTTTTAATTAATTTATTTTTTATACTAGCATAGTTGTTAAGGGCTGTATACTAACAAGATATGGATTCAAGTCCAAAATAAATATAATTCACTCATTCATTTTATAAAGAGGTACTTAAAGTTTGTGAGGTTGTAGGGGGTAATGTCTGGACCTACTGAAACGATTTAGATGAAATTTTACATGCGGATAGTTTGTCCCGAGGAAGGACATAGGGTACTTTTTATCAGGAAAAAAATTACGTTGACTTCTACGCGGACAAAGTCGCGGGAAACAGCTAGTATTACTACATTAATACATTTTCAAGAAAATATCAAATTTACGTGCCTTTTTTAAAATGATTGGTATTTTGACACACTGTTGATAAACATATATATTTAAAAAAACATTTTTAATCATACACACAATAAGTTGTTGCTTCATGGTACGTGATCGGAACCAACCATTATTGGAATTGTTCCTCAGTACCTATCACAGTAAGATAAAGTACTTTTTACGACGGCATTTACGAGGTCTCGTGACAGCATATTTATTGACGCTTGGTTTATTGCTGCAGCCAGACATGTGTTTGGATTCAGAAGCTACGTTTGATCCCTTACTAATGTATTGTAGGTTGCTCTCAATATATGCATGTTGCGATTCTTATCATCTCTATCATACCGGTTAACCAGTCCACTTTGATATTTTCGTTTTGTTCCTGCCTTATTTTTAACATGAGGAAGTTTCAAGTCAATCCAATGGTTTTCTGCAATATCCTTGTTTTGTGCGTGTCCTATCTTTTTATTAACATTCATTGTTTGGTTCCGTCAACATAATAGCACCTATCTGTGGTCAATTTTCAAATAATTTTGTTTAATTAAACATTGTGCAATCACAAAAATAGCGCAAATTACTTCCTTGGGTAACAAATTGAAAACCATTACATCATAAAATAACTCCGGAACTGATGACCGAACTTTACAAATTGGCTCAAACAAATGGCGACTGTTTTTTGTTTCTTCGTAAATTATGTAACACCAATCTAAGTTGTAACAGGTCCAAGGTAACTTAATATAATTGAGATCCTCGGTTTTGCGTTTATCCGCAATATGCTTATTTAAACATTGAAATAGAATGTGAGTCTGAAATGATTTTGGCCAATTTATAAGTTTTATTCTTCATGTTACCTCCGCTATTATCAATTGATCGTCCAAATGTAAATATAATTATGTTGTATTTGCTTCACAATCCCAATTATAGCCCAAAATGTTCGCCAGGGTATCGATCCATGCAGCCAGGGAGTGCATTGCTTGCTGTAATTTATTAAAATGTCTTTCTGCCCCATTTAAAATGAACTTTATTACGCATTACGCAACGTTCTTTGTTTCTTTGCCCTCGTTTCGTTAGGGGACAGAACCAAGGGGTTTGGCCCCACGTGTTACATGCATTATTGCGTGATCTGTATTTTTTTTATCTGCATCGTTGCATTCAACTTGTTCAGCTACTTTTGTTTTGACTATCGTTTCTAAATTAAACTCTGTTGGCCCGGAGTGGTATTGACCCATCCTGTTTTAACGTGGCATCTGTTTGCATTTTTGTTTCTGAATTTTTAAATATTTTGGTCGTTTTAAACGTTTTCCTAAAATACGTTTCCCTACGACTGTTTTACAGGGGTTTCTATACTTCGGAGTCCCAATTCATGTGTGATTTTTCTAGATACAAAATGTGCTTTTCGCTACTTTTAGATGTGATGTTGAATTTGTAGCGGCGCTATGATTTCTTCATATTCTCTTGGGAACTAGACACAATCAGACTAAGTCCTTTGTGCATCGGTAACTTTATGCACTAGTGCATCATATTTGATTTAATTCAGTATGCTTCGGTCGAATGCTTTGATACGGTCAACATTTTCCCCTTTAATGGTAATTTTCTGAGTTACCAGTGAAGCGTTTCCGTCTCTTCAAAGCCGAATAAAAAAATCCTTCTATAGGATTACTCATGTGTCTGTTTGTCCGTCTGTCACAGCCAATTTGCTCCGGATCTACTGAACCGATTAAGTTTAAATTTCGCATGCATGCGAATATGTGTGACCCATACACGGACGTGTAACCGAAACTACTAAGCCTAAGTTTAAAAAAATACGGCATTGTGTTTTGCTGACCATTTTATAGCGATTAGCAAGTAATTTAATATTTTTTGTTTTTGTTATTTGGACAAACCGACCAATTGCTATGTCATCGATCTTTTTTTCAAGAAAAGCATTATCATCTAAAAAGTACTAGATCAATTTTCAAGGAAGAAAGTACTTAAAATACCCAGATTATTCTAAAGACCTTTAATAACAACCCGGTAAATTGCAATAAGAACATTATTTCAAATAGATTTAGTTTAGTTTGTCCTATTTACTTCAACTTTATGAGACTACTTTTACTTTAATGGCCCTAAAATTATCGTTTTTGTTACAGGAAATGCTGTTGGTGATTGTCGGGTAAGTTTTTAACTATTATTAGTTACAAAATTTAGGAAAAAGTTATTAAAACCTAAGAGTTTTGTGATTTATTAATAGCCGGTGGCAATGGCAGTAACTAAATCACGATAAATTTTATTTTTCTTAGTTTAAATTGTTTCGGAATTGATTTTAATTATTGATACCCCTTAGAACCTTGGACACAACGTTAAATCATAAGAAGTGACGTCATTGTAATGTATGACGCGCCTACTTTCTTTTGATTTAATGTTATGTTATTGGAACAGGGTTCTATGTTGGCTTAACAATTTATTGCTGTTACGGTACATACTTTAATTAAGTATTACAAATATAAAAGTTTATCTTCGTTGAAATCGAAGCTTCCAGAAAATTCCCTTAATTACAATCGCGTACCTTCTAATCTTTGAAATGTTCTCGTCTTCGCAGTTTCCTTTGAAATTTTAATACAGTTTTCTTAAGAATTTTATGTAAACAAAGTTCGAACAAGCCGTCGCGTGGTTACTGACTTTACGAGGGCCTTTTTGAAAATTCAACAGAACTTTTGAATGTTTTGAATTGTTATTTCCAAGTCACCGAGCCAATAATCGTAAGAGCGTACTTTGATATTTATTTACCTTTGATTAGTCTACAAATATGCATAACGATAAGTTTGGTGTTATCTTACCTGCTACATATTTGCCCAACGTGTCTACTACCATATTAAAACCACCTGTGTTTGTTTGCATTAAACATAGTGTGCTTAAATGCATGCGAACACACTAGAACAATAGTATCTTTAAAAGCCAGAGCATTTTAAACATTTTCATCCTCTACAGTATTTAAACATAGCCTTCTGCAAGCTGTTACGCTATTTGATCTTTTTTAGTTCTCTCTATTTTCTACTCCATTGAGCCTGAACTGCACTTGACTAGGAAGTGGATAACACTCTTTCATAAAACTCTAGATTCTAGACATTTTATTTCTAACTTTGTCCATTTCGCTACTTTATTTTCAAGACTAAAGTTTCAAACTGTAGAATCGTCAAACATTATTTCTCTACGATAATATTTTGCATTTCAATACCTACTTTACGCGACTTAATTAGTTAGTTCTGGTCTTAGTTTCTCATGTGTAAGGACTAAATGGGTCATATCAGCATTAAAGAATTAATGTTAAATGGTTTACCGGTATACCGAGAAATAATGAATATTCAAAATTTGAAAATCTTATGTACCTAGCTCAACAATGCAAACTATCTTTATTAGATTTTCTCTAACTTATTTAACCCTCCCCTTTGGTGGTCTAATAAAAACCAGCGTATCAATGCGGCAATTAATTGAACCAGACGTAGTTACCAGTGATTTTGAACCCGACAGCCAAAGGAAGATAAACGGTAGTTTAAGTGGTTAACAAGAAATGTGTTGTGGTGGCTAATGGTAATAGTAACTTAAGGGTTAAAGGCACAGATAATAATATTAGTACAATAGATTGTATTGACGAAGAATGCGAAGAAAGAAGGTAGAAGTTGGAGTTCTTAATATTCGTTAGTTTCAAGACAAATTAGACAAATAAGGTTGAAGATACTTAAATGCTAAAGTTAAAACACGTTAGCACTAGCAATTTCTATGCAAGTGCTTACGTGCAACTTTTAGCATTTCTACTTGAAGAGCTTAAGTTTTTATACGATAAGTAGTTTTTAACTTTTATACAAATCTGAAGCGAAGTTGTGAGAATTTTCAAAACAAATGTTGGTGTTGTGAATTGAAATGTAGCGTGTAATAGGCAGTTTATTTTATTACTAGCTTATTTAGGAAAAAGGATGCATTAAGACGTCGGCCTCGTAAGTTACGGTAAACGAAGCGCGTAACGATGATGTTGACACTGATTTTAACTGAACAAGGTTCTAAGTGTAACATTAACTTTGTTAATCAGTTAATGGCGCCAGTTCAAGTAGATTGATGTAGATTGCGACATCTGCGTTTTTTTTTTGGTTGTTCAAGCAAACTATGTTAGCTTAGTTTTGTTTGAATTATAAAGTTTGCAGAAACAAACTTCTTCATGTTGTGTTTAGTTGATCCAGTGACTATCCAAACAAACGTATTCAATGGTTTTCGTTACACAGGTAATTCTATAATTATAAGCCCACGAAGGAACTTGTCCAACGCTTTCCTTGAAATTATACCCCTGCGGCTACACCTTCCCTATTACCAACACGGCTACGTCCATAATGTATTAGTATCGCGAAATGTATTAATAGGCATAAATCGACATTTTACCCCTGAATGTGAGTCATCGTCGAACTAAGGGGAGGTTGCGGAAGTGGGGTTTTTAGGTTTTATCGCTTGAATTTTTTATTTCACTTTCACGCTTAGGAAAATATTTAGGATTATTACAATTTACAACGTTTAGTTTATAAATTTGCTCCTATTATTTGTTCAGCAAACGATTTGACGGAGACAAATCGCGTAAACCGTATTAATTTGCCAAATCGTCTGAATTACTAATATGTTTGACATCCCTATTGCTTCCTGTTAACTCATTATCCAACCCCAATACAAGAAACTCCCCAAGTTTCACCACTAATTGAATTTAATTACTCTCAGACTGGGGTGGCGTTTGTTTACAACGATGACGTCATCTGCTTGTGCCTATTTCACTCATTTATAGCTCCATACCTGCCGCTTGAATCTCAGCAATGCCTTGCATACTTGTTTCCTCCTTGCAATGCCACGTCGTCCCCTGCTATATTAGATACTACTTTACTCAACATAGGGAGCGTTATTTCAGCGTACATAATAGAAATTGTCTAGTTGCCTTCGTAGAGTTTGTAAGGCGTGACTAAAAAGCTTTTGTTTCTGGTGTCTGTATAAACTTAACGACTATAATGAACTCTTTCACTCTCCACGTTTGCGATGGTGAAGTTTCCCCAACTCCAGACTTTCTTTCTGCCAAAGTTTTGGCGTTAGACTGAACAGCGGTTTCTAACAAGTGTCTAGTTCGGAACTCTATGTTGTGAAGAATTTCAGGCAAGCCGAATATGAAAGTTTCGCATTGTCTTTTTGCTAACGTATTATTTAGATATTTAAAAAAGTTAAGTCACAAGCTTCGAATTGGCGTTTTCGAACCGTACAGACGTAGCAAATGGGGAATCGATTTCCTCAATTACCGTTGCACCTGTACACTTTATTGGCAATATCCCAGTCTTGTAATTTCGATTATTCAAATGCTTTTTATGTACAGAGGGTAGTGAGGGTAGGTCGGGGTCCTTGACAAATAGCCTGCAGGCCAGACGGGGGCTTTATATGAGCGTGGCGTGTCGAAAATGTTGGGGTCGTGAGTTGTAGCTCGGGATACATGTAGATTTTGCCTGTAAAGGGCAACTTTATTGACATTATTATGGAGTGATATTAAACTGGCGCGGCTACTTGAAACGGAACACATGTTTTGTGTGATAATATATCAAATACACCAAGTTTTTCATTGTCCTACAAGCTAAGTTCCGTCTTCAGTCTTCCTAAGTTGTAGCGCTATAAAAGTTCTCCGCCCAACTACCTTCAGTGAATACATTCTTATCAAGCTTGGAGTTGTAAACACTGTTTACGATGTTTGTTCTACCTAGCTAAACAATGCTTAGTAGTCGGTCTGTCGCGACGGCTGTAACCTTCCTGAGTTACTTGTTTCAGCCCTACCTATTTAGACGTAGACGCTTTTTCCATTAACGCGAATCAATCACTCAACAAGTGAAAAAGAACTTTGGAGTTGCGAATTCACAGTTCGTTTTTCCTTGTCATTTACGGTCAATCACGGTGGTTTTGGTGAGCAAGTGAATTTGACCTTTGGTGTGGTGGTGTGAGGGTTGTTTTTGTTTGTTCCCTCGTGTTGTTGGTCGTAATGGAAAATTGCTTTAGGTGCGCCCTGCAGCCCCACGTTTGGGCGCCAGTTATGAGGTGTCTTGGGACAATTTATGTACGTTGGATGTTTGTTAACACTTACTTAGCTAAAGAACTGTTCAATATTGTTGGATATTATTAACAATTTTTTCTGGGTTCTCATTATAAAAAATTGGGCAACAGCATATCGGACCATTCTCAGTGTAGGGTTTTGAAGCCTTGACTAAAAACAAATAATTAACTTGAAAAAGAAAAAAAAGCCCTTTTTTTAATTGGTACTATCTTGGATGAGTTTTAGTAGGTAGAAACACTTAGTCGCCTGCATCTCAAGACCAAAAACCAATCAAGTCTACTTAGGCCCGTATTGATAAACTGATCTCGGTTTAAATGCTACTCTCAAGATACGTCAAAAATTACAGTTTTCTGTGGTTTGACGTTTCCTTTGAATTGTCTTGAGATGAGCATTTAAACCGAGACGAGTTTATTCATACGGCCCTAAGTCGTGTCGTGATAGTTTTCCTTTTAAATCCGTTATCCGTTTATGATATTTTACAGATATTTTGTATATGTAGTTTTGGCTGCAGGGTAACTCTAACGAAAATGGCACTTTTTGAGTTCAATATAATATCTTAAAGATTGATAACGACATACAAATACATACACTTAATGGTTTTTGTTGAATAACTATCCAACAATGTACCTATAACACGGAGTAGTAAAGTGATTACCCCTGCTTTACAGTGCAGGAGGTACCTTAAAATATTGTATTTACATACTTATTTCGTCGGTAACCCGTGTGGTTGCCGGGTTAGGATAGTGCCACTCCATGTCTTCCTGTGGATATCGTAAGAGGCGACTAAGGGAATAAAGGCTTCTAGTACTGTTAGGCGATGGGCTTGCAACCTGTCACTAATACACGAGTAAACATCTTAGCCTTTACAGAATTAATCAATTTAGAGTTGTTGGTATTTCTATAGCTCGGCCTACCCCACTCAGGGAATGAAGGCGTGACGTTATATATATATGTATGTACTTATTTCGTCATTGATCTTAATGCGCGGTGTAAATACATATACGGGTTAAAAATAATGTAACGTAACCGATAGTTTCTGGAAATAAAGTGAGTTTGACATTTATAAAGAGAGGCAGACAGTCGGACATATCTTCACTTCGGTAGTTGGATTTACATGGCCTGGATTGGATACAAAGTCTATTTTATTTTGTCGATAAGACATTCTCAACATTCTCAAGAATGGCACAATACTGTATCTCTATTTGGAAAATCCCACTTCATCTTTATCTTACTCCGATAAAATGGCTTGTTGTTCTGTACTGACGCTTCACAAATCGCCTCAGCAGCCAATTTTATTGTTTAAAGATCTCTTTTATAGCGAGCCGTACCGTACGTTAATTCCCATTTTAGTTCCAGTGTTGTTCCATTGTGTATCGTTAATGCTTAAGTATTTTTTGTTATAATGATCACTTCAAAGACAATCAAGGACGCCACAAATCCTTTCGTCTCGTACAAATATGTCGGGATGTTTACAACGCTTCAACCGTTATTAAAAGCTAAATCAAGTGTAATCATTTCCAATGCTCTTTATTTACTTTGTTTTCGTCGTTTTTTAATGTGTTTATTTCGATTTAAGATAACATACATACATAACATAACGCCTTTATTCCCAGAGTGGGCAGAGCTACAGAAATACCAACAACTTTAAAAAGACATGTTAATAATTCTGTAACCACATTTTGCACAAGTAAGCTAAGATGTATTAGTGACAGGTTACAAGCCCATTGCCTAACAATACTACAAGCCTTTATTCCCTTAGTTGCCTCGTACGACATCCACGGGGAGACATGAAGTGGCACTATTCTAACCCGGAAACCACACGGGACTTAAGATTATTTACTCACTTATCTAACCGACGTGCATGCGTGTGGAAAAAGCGAAAGAGGTTTGTCAGGATCGTAGTAGGAGGAAAGCCGTGGTCTCTGCTTACGAATCTGGGAAACAGGCGTGTTATGCCGTTTCTGTCCCAATGCTGGACAAAAGCCTCCCTCAGGCCTCTCCACAATTCCCTATCCAGTGACTCCAGTGCTTAGTCTTTACAGAACTGATCACTTCGCCCTGCCATAAGTGGATTTACGATTATTCCTCAAAATACTTTTAATAAGGGTTTGTAGTACTTTTAGGCGATGGGCTTGCAACCCGTCACTAATATACTGGTAAACATCTTAGCCTACCTGTGCAAAATGCGGTTACTGCATTATCAAAAAGTCATTTTAGAGTTGTTGGTATTTCTCTAGCTCTGCCTACCCAACTCTGGGAATGAAGGCGTGATGTTATGTATGTACGTATACTTTTTTTAAATATATTTACTCTTATAACATTAGCAATATTTCTGGGTAGACAACAAGCGATCTTATCACCAAATTGCGGTCTTGTCCAGGTTAAAAAAAACATCAGACAAATGTCACGGGAATAATCATAAGACATTACGTTTTGCGTTGAACTTCCCGACATAGCAATTCATAATCCTTATTTCTTGTATCTTAATAATTATATCCATGTAATTGTAAAGATTTTGCTTAGTAAGCTCTAAAACGAGATACTGCCTGGAACTTGTCAGTGGTCAAATGCTGACAGCTTCCAGGTAGCGAACGAGACAGCGATGTATAACGCCTATATACCTTTCATGGACTACGGTTCCAGAGCCTATTATCTGAATTTATCTTTGTTTATTCGAAGCCCGGTGTTCCCATTATTCCATTGGTAAATCTAGATGCTACTGTAGCTATTATCTAAGTAGGTTCTTTAAAAGATGTCGGTGAAGAACTGGTTCAATAATACTTAAACAAAGTAGAACACATCCAGATCCAGGTACCCTTATTATACTATAAATAGTGTTATAATTAACATTAATTAAAATGGCAAACGTGACGTTAACGTCCCTAATGAACATTATCCTGTTTCCTGACTACAACAAACTGACTTGTTGAGCCAGAGGTAGTACAATACTTTGCTGGAGGCCAGTTCAAATCCCGCTAGGGCCAAAATGGCAAATTTTAACTGATCATACAGGTCTTTAAAAGCATGTGGTAATTTATGTAAGCACTGGCTAAGGTCCACGACTTCGTCCGCGTTGACCATCCCACGGAAACTTTATTTTTCAGGATGAAAGGTAGCCTATGTGTTAATTCACGGTATAAGCTTATGTCCATTCCAGATTCCAGGTTCCATTCAAATCCGTTGACCACTCACAAACTTCTAATCACACTACAAGAAAAACTAGTTCGGAATCAATATTGTGTTCCGCCGGTGTTCAAGATTATTTTTATTACTGTTGCGCCAAATAATTTCTGGAAAATGTCACTTAAAATTATGCTTTCTATCGCGCAAAAATGGCTCCCGTTCCTAATAGCTGGAACTATTTCAATGGAAATTGTTGAGCTGGAAATGGCACTTAGTATTTCCCACTGCGACGATCTTTTTCCAATAATTTACCGCAAAGAATAAGCAAGGTTTATCGTTGTATCTTCTCAAAGAATAATAATATGAATTGTTCATCCATACAAATAATTATTTACGATAAGAAATTAGTAATATCCAGATTGTTTTCGATATGAAACCAGTGTCCATTACAAAATAAAAACTGAGGTTTTCCGCGGCCCAGATTTGTCTGTGGGATACGGGAGTGCAAATTCAAATCATTCAAATGTAATGTTTCTGCGCTAGATTCTGTTTTATATCACGAAAACTATCCATAATGTTGGCTTTATGCATAGTTAGTTAATACGATAGGCAACTATTGAAACAAGATGCTTCACTATGAACTGAAAGAGTTTTGATAGCTTTCATCTATTAATATACCTAGATGGAATAGTGCAGCTTGCTAAAAAAGCAAAGCGTCGCAAAAAATGTTGGACTAACTCACGAAGTGTACGGTCATGAAAAAACGACTTTCCTTTCAAACTTAAATGCATCTCTGGCTAGGTTCATTAATGGTGTCCGGCGAACTGGAAACGACTCCTCTTTCCTTTTTGTCGCTGGATTTTTAATATCGCCCTCGCAATTTTCGAAGTGATCAATTTATAATCTTTGTAAAGTTATTGGAACGCTCTTTTTCCCCATCTGTCCTTTTTTATGAAACCGAATGGTATTTTAATTTCTTTCATCTAACCGCCTTACTTATAAACGTAGAATAACCGTGGGGTAGCTTATGCCATGCTTTGTCACTTTCTGCCAGACGCAAATGTCACAATTACAGATAGAGACAAAGCATAAGCTTGCCCACGGTTATTTCACGTTTATAAGTAAGGGAGTTAGTGTTTAAACTAATTATGAAGTTATAGCTGCTAAAGTCTTTGTTATAGGTAGGTTTATTTTATAAACTCTATAAAAACAAACCTATTTTTATTTCCACCGTATGCTACGTTCTGCCCGATGACCCATATGCGGAGTCGGAGACAGTCGGCTTTATATTGATTTTCCTGTCCACGTGTTATTAAAGCTTTTTAATGAACACATTTGTTCTGAAAAGCGGTTGAATATCGTACTAATTGCTCGTTTTTATTTTGAAACAGAACCAGTACGTTGGGAATTAAGTTAATGGTTTGAATGGATTTAAAAAGACTTTGCATGTTGAATTATTATTACAAACAATTTCGACGAAGCAGGGATTTTTATGATAAAGGTTTTTTGCAATGTCGTAGAAATGATTGTCATATGTTAACCAAATCATAGATAAAAAAACATTCTCAGTTTTTTTTATTTTTTATCGCATTCACGTCACTAGCTGTAAAACTATAAAGTCCAATTACACTGACCCCGGGGCCAATTTAATTCAATTGAGATCTGCGTCAACGCACGCACTCCTGTTGGATACTTTACTGACGCGTACTGATTGACTGATTGCACCGTTTACTTTTTATCCAGCTTCGTCAGCTTTGATTGATACATTCGTTGCAATTTCATTGAAATCTGAAGCATCATTTTCATTTTTATTGTCATCGTGTCAAATATATGAAAGCACGACAAGTTTGATGCCTTTTATATCTGATTGTTTATCGTTGATATATTTAATGTCTTTATCTACTTTAGTTTTATAGCTTCTGATCACTATATTCCTACCTTTCGATACTTCTAACAGAGGTTTATGATCTGTAGGTTCTTTATCAGCTTAACTAGCACCGTGTTTTATAGCATCCTTAATTTGAATTTGATGTTTTATGTTATCATTATTTCTCATCAGCATGTTTTTAAATATCGTTTATATTATGTGCTTCTTAATTATTGTCTAGCAGTTTTGCTATTAGTTTAATCACTGACGCAAGTTTATTAATTCTATTACGTATCATATCACTTCGCGTGATATTATCCCCTATTTATAACTCTTTGATGGTCATTAGGTAGCTGGCGTGGACATAAATGTCAACCCTTGTCCGGTCTACAGAAGCTGTGTTTATAAATTATTTAACACATTACAAGAGTCCATGCATATGAGAATTATGAAACTCTATGGGATAACTTTTCGCAAGTTGAAATTGAATAATACCATATACAACATTTAGTAATTATGTCATTATAAAGAACGTTAACAATAACTATTCAATGGAAATAATGGAGACCTCTACTTTTAGAGATCTTCTAAACGGCCCAACCGATTTTCATGAAACCTTTCTTTTAAAAGTAACCGCGACGGAATCGGTTCATCCATTTGGCAGCTACAACGCCATAGACAGACACATCTTAACAGATACATAGATACTCCCCCATTTTTGCGTTGGGGGTTAAAACAATTTAATTTTGATTTATTAATTTTAGTTTGTAGTGATTTTGTTATTCGCTGTCATTAATTATTTCTTCTACTGGAAAAGATCTTTTGGTATACATAAGCTCGCCTTTGTACATACCTGCTATATTATCGTGTTTTTATAATTGTTTAGGTATCTCTTTTGTTTGTAAGTACAGTTAAGTGTTTTTACATACATACCTACGTAAAATTCTTACATTCAGTTTAATATTACCAACTTTGAGTGTTTTACACCAGTAAAGCCTTGTTTAAAGTGCTTTGAATAAATAATCTAAGAAAAAGTTAATTCCGCCAAAAAATATATTTAGTCTGGACGAATGAGGGTAAGGAACAAATAGTTGGACCATAGTTAAGCGTAGTTAACCATATAAACAAAAAAGTGAAAAAAAGTTCCGTTTTGACACGAAAATTATCCCTAAAAATGTATGGCTAATTTTCGTGTCACAACGGAAAAGTTTCATAGAAAATTTAATTGAGTGAGTTAGCGTGGCCAACTTTTTGGTCCTTACCCATGGATCTCGTTTTTGAGTGTTAAACAAAACCCTCGCAAAGTTCTTACAGCATAAAGGCAATACGCGAAATCTACGCACTTATACCGCCTCTTTACCTTTAACTTTCATCCCACTCTTTGTTGACAGAGTGTTATTCTCATAAAAACGGCTCTGTCAAACAGTCGTTCGGGTGAGCGAATACAAGCTAACTCTCTCGACGGGTAAAGCGAGAAAGCTGAGAATACACGCCCTAAAATGTGGTTTTTACGCTCAGACAGGACAACTTCAACTCTCCGGTTAATATCTGGTGCGTCGAGTTAATCATCTACCAGTCGATCGAGTGAGCGAAGTCATAGGAGCTCGCTCACACGTCGGGTAAACCGTTAAACTGAGAAAGCACGCCCTTAAATGCTATTTTTGCGCTCTGACGGGACAACTTCAACTCGCCGGTTAATATCTACTGCGTCGAGTTCAAAACCGATTTGCAGAAGAGAATCACCTACCAGTTAGCGTAGGTTTAAATCACTCGAAACCTATCAAGATTCTGTGATGTAATTGTTTAGCGTGGGCTGGGTCAATAGGTTTTATAAACTGAGACGGTGGGCGGTTACCGCATATGTTACGTGGTTTTGCATTTATCGGTTTGTTTATTTTGACTGTACTCACTTTGTATTTAATCTCCGACTAAGAAATACCGGTGTTTTAAGTTCACCTTCATACCTTTACTTTAAAATTGCTTGCATTTTGACTGCTTACACACACATATATACATAACATGACGCCTTCATTCCCAGAGTGGGGTAGGCATAGCTACAGAAATACCAACAACTCTCAAAATACTTGTTTATAATTCTGTAGCGACATTTTGCACAATCAGGCCAAGAAATTTACTAGTGTATTTATGACAGGTTGCAAGCCCATCGCCTAACAGTACTACAGGCCCTTATTCCCTGCTTATTTACTGCTTTGAATTGTTAAATGCGGTCAGTTGTGACATTTTCCTCTTCGATACTCGTACATAACTACGTACTTTATTAATAGGTCAGTGATATATCTTACAATTAAAACGCAAAAGGTACAGCTGAATTTTTACCTGACTGCCCAAAGGAGGGTTATGTTTTTCGAGTGTATGTTTGTCTATTTCTAAGCTTGGTTTGCAAACGGCTAGACGGATTTTAATATATAAGGTGTCATTCGATTCGTCTGAATTCCCAAAAAAAAATAAGTGTAGATGGAATATTTTTACTTACATTTAAACTCTTGCTACCTACCCAAAAGATAAGAACGTACAATTTTTTTTTAACCCTCTCAGTTTTTGCAGTTTAAACATAAACTTATGGTTTACAGCAAAATTTGGTTTTTGAGTAATTTATATTAATTGTACAAAACTTGGATTAACCTGATTCTAAAAACCTGAATATCATGTTTTGAATTTATAGGGCTTTCATTTAAAAGATACTGGCCCATTTTGTCAGTTTAAAAACACGAACTTTACAGTTGCGACATTTATTGCCCTTTCATAATCACAATAACAATATTGTAAGTACCACACACGAGTGACACAGCCCTTTTTAACTAACACATGCAAAAGTCAAATCAATCAAGTATCAACAGCCTTTTGTTTGTAAATAAACCAGCAATCCCTTTCGTTTCAATAGCGAGTGAAACAGACGGCATTATGCTAACTGACAGTCAATCACCTGTCGATTGGCAGGTCGGCACGCCTCGAGCGCACGCGCAGTCGGTCGGATGTGCGTCCGGAAAGCGGTAAACGGCTCATTACGAGTCAGCTGCCCGTACTGTGCGGACGTGCTGACGTCATTGGAGCATTGGTTTACGATGGATGTTAGATGACCATTTTCGTTTCTGATTTGTGGTTATTTGGCTCACACATTTCTCTTAGCAAGTTATTTTATTGATTACCATTTAATTTAAAAAAAAAATCATTCTTCTATCACTATTTTTTACCGTAAATGTGTTGTTTTACTAGATGTTGCCCGCGACTCTGTCCGCGTAGAAAAATAAAACATAGAGGATGTTACTCTGTGATAATGTAGAATAGTAATGGTGAAAGAATTTTTGAAATCGGCCCCCTAGTTTGAGTTTATTCGTTACATACATACAAATATTTACACTTTTTAATATTATGATACATAGCCTATAGCCTTCCTCGATAAATGGGCTATCTAACACTGAAAGAATTTTCAAATCGGACCATTATTTTGTTGTTGAGATTAGCGCGTTCAAGCAAACAAACAAACTCTTCAGCTTTATAATATATATAGCTTTATTTATTTATGTAGTTTATGTAAGTTTAAGTATGTATATTGATCTATAAATATATATTTCTGTGTTTAGCATATTTATGTAAGTATTTGAATGTAGTTAATTTTATGTTTTTAGTTAGGACTTATTTGTATGAACTGATCCTAAAGAAATTTGTAAACTTGCCTACTCGATGCACAACCTTTCACTTTTCTCAATCCCTCAAGGGTTAGCTGGAAGAGATCCCTTAAAGGGATAAGTTCGCCTTTGTACATTATTTTCTGGTATCTTCATTGTATTTTTTTTTTTCTGTTTTATTTTGTACAATAGTGTTTACATACATACATACATACATACATAATATTAGTATTTATTAATTACATCTTAAGACAAGAAAAAAATAAGTATGTTTTATTTTATTACTACCTTAACTGGCATAATTACTCCCTCAATTCCATTCAGTACCTACCTACGGACCAAAATATATCATATTCATTAATTAATATTATATGATAAAAAACTTAAAACGACTTTGTTGTGCTACTTATTGATAAAATAAGATTAAAGAAAGAGTTTACAAATCAACTTGGTACGATAAAAGTTTAGTGACAAAATAAACTATACGAACAGTGTAAGGCACGGCACGCACTTTCAACCAACAACCCGCTAGGCGAGTCCATTTTGTGTTAAAACGACCTTTGAATTTGTATTTCTCTCTAACTCGCCCTCACACACTCTTGTACCAGTCTAAACGACAATACCCGAAAACAAAATACATTTTAAGACCTCTTACGATATTATAACAGGCCAATCCGAGTTGCTAACAACGAACGCCGTGATGCGGAATGTTACTTATAAATTTATGAATGCAGCAGAAAGTGCTTAGAGACCGACTGAGCTGTACCAGTGCTTCGGATGAATGCACATACAGTTTCGTTACGTGAAAAACATTGTACAATTCTTCAATAATATGTAAAGAACATGAAGGGACGTGGATAAGGCAAGATGGTGTTTGGATGTACATATGTTATCGCTAGCGTATCAAATTCAGTTGATTAGTTTTAAGTATGACACTTTCTCAGTAAGAATAGCAGATCCATCACATTTTAGGACAGCTTTAATTGCCACCATGGTATTTATTAGGCAAGGGTCCCTTGAGTTTTTATTGTGATTATCTTTACAAAAACCTCATGAGTGAATAATATAGAAAATTACAAATTTCAATCTTCACTCTTTTCGTCAGCACTTTTGAAACACTAGACACCAGAACCGCTTGTGTCGTCTCTATCTACAGTCAATTGTGATGATTTCATTTTGATAACCCGATTGCAACCGCAGCGACCGTCGGAAACATCGGATCCATCTCCTGTTTTCCCCTTTTTGCGCCTCTTTCCCTATTTTCCCCCTTCCCCTGTCTCTTAAGTTTCCGGTACACGTCTTATGGTCTATTGTTTCCATTTGATGCGTGAAATTGGACCTCAGGCGATGCCCTTATTTAGTCTTTTTCCCTGTGCATTGGTAAAAATGAGGCAATTTGGATAACAGGCGGAATGAACGGACGCTCGTCAAATTTTGCAAATTGTTGTGGCTTAACAAATTCAATGCCTGTTGTTGTGTTTGGGTAAGTGAAGCCAATAACCAAAGCTTCTGACCCTAGAGTCAATGCACTAGAAGTAAAGTGTTGAAACCTAGTGCTATTACAACTAGTGCCTCATTGTTCTTCATTGATGACCGTAATTTATGCGTTTTAACTTCTTCCTTTAAGTTCCTCATATTACTAACACGGAACTAATTATTACTGGTTCATTCTTGTAGATTACCATTTATGAATTTATTGATCTGATATCTATATCGTTGGTACAATTGGTATCAATCAAATTTTCAATGTTTGAGAATTTTAGCATCTGTATTTTTACATTCTAATCAACAGAAATAAACTTTTCACTATGCTTACTTTTCTGCCTAGAACTCAAGTTTTGAGTGTAATGTGTATGGCGTACTAAATATTTCCTTTTAACGAATTCTATTCCCCATTCCTTCCTATTTTATTCGTTGCCAGTAATCCTACTAAAGTAAAATATAATCTATCCACTAATCCACGGACGTTCTCTTTTATATCCACCATTATAATAGGATTCTTTCCTGCCGGATCGTTTACGAATCATTTGGCAACAACATAGAGATACCGAACAGTTTGCGTAAGGTTTATATCACAAATGGAGGATCATTTTGGAATTATTGCTTTTGTCCAAGGAACTTTATTAGCGGTGATGATATTAGAATCATAAAATAAGTAGGTATTAAGTAAATTTACGGAAGAAACCTTTTTGTTTTGGGTAAGTTGGCGATATGAAAATGTACGATATGAATCTGAAATATGCGAAACTACCTTAATATTTATAGAATGATGAAGGTTCAGGTAATCCAATGTAAAGACCTATTTTATGTCGCACCCGCACACCTGAGCCTTTAATGTTGGGATCCCTACAAAGTAGTGCGACCAACTTGATCTCCAAGGATTTCAAGTTCCTTTTAGTAAATGCTTGGATCAAAAGGCCTTTCTATATGCATCGAGATTGATATTTTAAAAGGACTTAAACTCTTACGAGTATTTTTTGACTTATTCCATTGTTTCATGTTTATATCGATATTCTTTAAGGAAATTTACTTCAAAATTTTCTCCAATCTTCAAAAGACTGCAGTAAATACATCTTTCGTGCGTCAAGCTTCATGTAATTTAATAATCATTTAAGAAACGGAAAATAGCGATCTCTTTATTCTGTATTTATCTTCGGAGAGCGTTGTTACTCCGTGTCCCTTTTCCTGTCGTACGGTTGAAATAACTTCTTAATGTCAACATCAGAAGTGGAATGGTCCATCTGAGGAAGCTGTTCCATATTTATTATGTTAACTTTTGTAACTTATGTTTCTTTAGCACAAAAACCTCTTACACTTTTCAGTATTGTTTTTTTTATTGTGCTATTATGTCACACTGCGGGGTTGCATGCTCCTGCCAGCTTAATTAAATGGTAGGTAAATATAATAAAATAACATAATAAAATAAATACAATTTTTGTGTCATGTTACATGAAATAAATTAATTTGAATTATGTTCGTATCCTATCATCTAAGTATAAAATTTCTTCAAATGTCACTGTTTTATCGATTTGAATACACAAATTACTCTTACACAGAGGTAAACGCGATTTTCTCTAATCTATTTAAATTTCTTTAGAGTTCGTGTAATTAGTTAATTTCTCAGTATTACCAAGTAACTTGTTGGCTTAACCTAATTACTTTTAGACACTTTAAGTTAAGTAATTAAGCTATTACGTCTAATGTAAGTTTGAAATTCTTTTTGAAGCGTTACAATTTTAGGAAACTACAGTTGAACATGAAAGAAAAATACTGACGAATTTTGTATTTACTTTGCTTTATACGTAGACGACTTTTCCTTTTTGTTATTGATTGACATGAAGATCATGGTTTTCGGAAAGTTTTGCTACGATAAAAACAGCAATTAAACAAGTAATTTATATAATTATGTTTCTGAAAGGTGTACTTTACAACACAACCTCTAGTCGATTCAAGTGGAATTTTCTCGCTGCGCTCGTTTCAAAAATTCTTCACTCTAACCTGAAACATTTTATTGCGTACAAAAGTTTTTTTATCCCCACGAGTGCCCAAAGGCCAGGGGAGAGTTTAGAATCCACGAATCCGCGCTAACCGCTCGTCCCCTCAGCTAATTTGAAAAGTTTTCGCATTCCTACTAATTTGTATCAATTGGTGGCATAAACGGATCGTTTCTGTAAATGTAAATAATCATTTTGTCTTGTCTTCCCTGGTAATTGTTGGACGGGATTCGCCGGCTAAAGTTCCAGGAATTGGATGGAGTTTGTTTTGGAAATGGAATAATTTGCAAAATGAGAATGGCATTAGGGCAAAAGCTGGAGTTTTGACTCTATCGCCAAGAACGTAACATCGAGTCAATTTAGAATTAAAATTCAAGAAATGTGTTCATGCACTTAATGCTTGTAAGGATGAGGATCCGTAGGTGAGAATTGTTTCTCTTTTTTAACGCTTTTGTCGCGATTTTAGAGCGTCAGTGTTGTCAACTGTTGTCCTGTACCAGTAAGCTTCTCTAACTTAAGTGCCTTACCCCATGTTGTTACGCTATAGGGAAACATCGTGCGGAAACATACAGAACTGAACACCTGAGTATGTAAGAAGTGTGCATGAACGATCTTAAACGGTCGAATTGTAACCAAAAGTTTATCTATACAGGAGGGCTAGCACATGTTGCCCGCGACTTGTTTGTCGCTAGCATCTCCTTTTCAATCTAGTCTGTTACGATAGAGACGCACTGAGCGACAAGCGAGAAAATACAATTTGTGCTAGCCGTACATAGCTTCTTAGAGAACTTTTTTAGAAATATTCTTACTTCCGTTGTTGTGATGCGTATTTTTTTAATGCCTATTCAGTTCAAAACAGGATCGTATCATTTCATAACCAATGTTTCACAAATGTTTCATTTCACAAACATATCATTTGACAACCCGCGTTTTTTTCCGACACTGTAAATGATTCTGAATTTATTTCAGGGCCATCGTGTAGAACCCCGTAGATTTGGTTAATTTTATAAAAATCCTGAAATATTTGTAGTTACAGAAAAAAAAGCGGGTTGGCAAATTTGTCGGCGAGAAGGCAGAGAACCGTTAAAAACACTATGGAAAGAAATAATTCAGCAGACATTGTTGTAGAGTATTTAATTGCTGCTAATATGTTAGCTAGCTCTGTGATAGCATCACTTCTATTTATGCACAGACAGATCGATTCAGAGGTGTGGCGTGATGACATCATTAATACTGAAACTGGTCTAACATATACTTGCATTATGAGCCATAACAGGCTCTTAATTTTACCCGGCCGCCATTTGTAACATCCGACGACATCAGCGGGGTGCTATACGTATAATTAGAACGTGCGTATAATATATGTGTATCTGTTTGTGGTATCGTAGCTCTCACACGGGTGAACCGACTTTGATTTTGTTTTTTTTTACAAAGGTAATAGAACTGGGGTTGTTCATAGCCATGTTTCATGAGAATTGGTTGGGCCGTTTAGGAGATATGAGCTCTTAAAATAAGGGGCCTAATTATATATGTCGGGTGTTTTTATTACATATTTAACCATTATCACATTTAACTTTAATTCTAGTGATATTTATCTAAACTTCAAGCGTCACTACTTTTTAATGTCCAAAACTACCTGCTAATGGTAGTCTTCATTTTAATGTGTGGCCTCCAAATTCTTGTTTAGTGCCGACTGGGGATCTTTTGTAAGTATTCTTCTCCGTTGTTGTTGTGAGCTCATTTATCTTTAGTGTAACGAGTTTTGCAATGTACGCGTAAAAAGCTAGTTTCCTGATGGTTCTATTTGTCATGTTTTTAAAGGATATTTGACACGATTATCTTTTATATATTTGTTCTAAGTATATTTCGCAGTTGCATACTTTCGATACGCCATGATTACGGGTGAATATTAAATAAGCATTATGATGATTTATATTATATGTTGATTTATTATGTGCAATTAGCAAACCGTCCAGTGAGCTGCTTAGGATTTGACAAGTATGTATGTTTATCTTCTGTTTATTGGATAGATGTCGCTAGCATCTATTAATAGTCGTGTCATCAGTTCACCTAGTGCAGCTAGAAATGGGTGTCTGATTGCAAATATTTACGGCTAGATGGTGATGCTGGCGTTAGCGTGCAGTGCCATCTACTGTTCATTTTTGGAACTACAAAACTCCTATTTAATTTGTAAGCAAGCGTTAGCTAGCCTGAAATTAATCTTGTGAAGCTATTAATTTACGCTTTGCTAATCAAATGTCCATATTGGTCACTGTAGGTGACATTGATGAATTAATTAAGCCCTTTGTATACCGGGTACCGGGGCGGAGTTAAATTAAATTATTTAAATGTTCAGAATTAGCTATACACAAAGTGCTCCGAATTCTGTATCGAGTCCATTTACATATATAGACTCAACTTAGGACTCAACGAAGCACATTTTATATACTCTTTTCAACTTAGAACTTTAATAACTTTCGTCACAAAAACCTTATCTATCTTTAGATACTACTGTTTGCTAAGGATTTGACTGTATCTATCAAAAGTCTCTCTTACTCTAAAACGACTCCAAAATTATCATTGCTTGTTAGCTCGAAATTAAGCCTCAAATCCCACGAATGTTTCCACAGTACAACAAAGTTGACCTATATTGTGATCGCTTGGCAGCATCCAATTGTTTTGGAGCAAAAAAGCAGTAATTAATACCAGTTGGAATAAATCCATTGCACAACCAGACCGCAGCACGAACCTTGTTTCAACTCCGAACGGACCGCAAAACGTGCAACTATATTAAAAACTGAGCCAAGCGCGAGCCGAATCATACCCCAGTTCCGCATTTTTACGTGAGCTGAATTGATGCACCACGGCGTCGGCGACTTTAATGGCATCACCTAAGACCATATTTATTGTGGAATTTGCTACTCGGTGTAAAATAAAGCCCTCGTCTTCTGGTGACTATTTTAGACTGAGTTGCTAGCTAATTCTATTTTATTTCGCTCATTCAGTAAAGGCATGTTTACCTACTGGTAAATTCCAGATTTAACCTTTCAAAGTCCCAAGAAAACCGCTAGCTTTGATACAAATTCGAGATGGAAGTATCTCGAATTCTCTTCAAATTTTCTTAAGAATCAGCAATTTGCATTTCAAGGCAAATATTTTCCTTGAGGCGTACAAATCTCAAAGGGTCACGCTTCCGCATTCGCTGAACGCAATACCATATCGTTCTATCGGGATTTGAGAGGTCGTATTGAATTCAGACCACAGATTTCTACTACAGTGACAGGATCTTAAAGTGAATTTGAAGAATTTAATACATTTACCAGTGGCTTTTGATGCGAATTAAAAGCAATCCCTAAATTAAACTTGAAAAACTCGTTTCGTACAACGTATAAAAGAAAATCATGGTCACGATGCGATTCTTTTGTCAGATGAAATGAAAGCAATTTCATCGGTTGTTCTTGCATATTGGCTATCTTGTGATGGCTATGCGGTTGTTGGCGGCGTTGGTAAAGCTTTGAAATGTATAAAGAGAAAGAGTGATTTAGATTGAAATTCATACAAAGGAGTTATCTTGTTTGCATTGTCCAGTCCATTTGGCGACTATGTAGCATTTGGACATTCGCTTTGTAAAAATGTCAGGAGATTACATCTTATTCACTTTTATGGAGACTTCGGTACATCATTACCACTTTGGACGTAGAAATAATGACGAAAGTTCGTTATTGTTTCCAAAGAAATTACAATGGAAGACTCCTACCCGTATTACATACATGACGCGTATTTTCCTTTGTGTTGGTTTTAAAATTTGCAGCATTGTACCTATTGAATCTCTTGTTTTTCTCTTTGTTAAAGAAAGTACATCCCTCTTCATTATATGGTTTAACTGCAAATACTTACTAGAATTTTCTGTCAAAGAACAAAACGTTTTATACTTAACTCAGGCACCGGCACGCGTCACTTGAAACTTGCCACTTGGCAGGCTTCTAAACTGTTTAGTAGACGGCACGAAATGTATATTTTAAACAAGTTCTGTTGGATACACGCTAATTGTACGAGTGCGTTGGTTATGTAGTTATGTCACGAGTTGTTGACGGACGATATTTCATTTTTAGAGTTCCGTAGTCAAGTCAGTGTCTGTCTGTCCGTCTGTCCGCGGCATTACTCAGAGACCTAGTACTATAGAATTATATGTCGTGTTGGCATAGTTATACATTTAAATTACACCGGAAAAGGTGTAAAATAGTCTTGTCTTGTTTTGGGTAACTTTCATACAAGCAAAGCAAAGGTATTTTTTACAATAATACATCGAGTAAGGTATCATTAGATGGCTGTAATGTTTATAATGTATAATGTTATAATTATTAATTTATTGATTTGGGAGACCGTATTATCTAAGACATAAAACTTTAACCGCCGGTTTCACAATCGACAAGTAAAGCATACCTTTCAGATAAATTTAGCAATTGAAAATTTACAAGGAGAGAGCCGACTTTATATGGCAGATTTTACTCGTGAATTTTGAAACAGGCCCTCAATATAAAATACGGGTGGTTCTACTCGCAAGGGAATTTTCCGCGGCTCACCTTATTTTGTATAGTTTTTGTAGGAAAATTATATTGATTAACGATCGAAACCGTACAACTAAATGGTTTCTAGTATGACACTAAAAATTAGCTCATCCCTTAATATAATATCTTCCAAAAATCGTACTTTAAAGTGCCAAATTCTCAGTCTCCAGGCATGTCTCTCGGACGAAATGAAAGCTTAAAGGCTGCATCATAACTTTATTTTGAGTATGTACGGTATATCTGCACTAAAATAGAAATCTATAATATATGTAATTTCAATCTGTTTGTCGAATTTCACCGTAAATGCGAAACTTATTAAAAAAAAAGTGCATTATATTTTGTCTCTCGGTTTTTACCTCAGTCTCCTGCTACATCAAAACACGTTAAAATCTGTTTGAATTACCGCGTCTAGCGCGTTGCTGTCCGGTCTGAATGAAAGATCGAAGTGAAGTTAGCTAACAACCACTCGCGTCCGTCTTGGCTCGCAGTTGGCTTAGTCGCTACGGCAAGTTGTGTGAGTGAGGTTGTGCTACGGCCAGTCAACTTAACAGTAACCTGGTACGTATTTATTTAAAATCCATTGTTTTCTGCATACTTTTTTTGCATTCATAGGTCGTAAATTCGTTACATTAGAGTACAGAATTGCATAATTTCAATATTAATGTTGCATTAACGTAGTTATTGGCTAAAAACATAAAATAATCTCAGTATCCTGTCCTCAGTCTCCTGGAAACATAATAGCCAGGAGACTGAGGATGAATCAGGAGACTGAGAGTCATTAAGGATCCGCACGAATAGTAATCCAGTTCATCATGATTGATATATTAATTATTAGTACATTTACGTATTATTTGATTAGTTACATATTATTGATCATAGTTATCATAAATTAATAAGCTGGGAATTACCTGAAGCAAAAACTCCGATTTATATATATAATAAAACTTCATTATTTATTGATTAAAAACAATATTTTTTTCTACATTTTCATCTGAAATTAAATAAGTACATTTTTAGATAGAAAATGTAAAATATGTGTAGGCAATGTAAAAAACCGTATATACATTTCATTATATTCTTTTACAGAAAAATGGCAAAATGGCAAAACCAAAAAATATTACTAAGGAAGAAAGATTAGAGAAAAAAAGGATAGCTGAAAGGCTTAGATATCAAAAAATTAAAAATGATCCTACTAAATTAGCGGCTCAAAAAGAAAAAAGTCGGCAAAAATATTTAACTAGAAAAGAAAAGGGCCAAAGAAAATTAGTATCAAATATGTCGGATCGTGAAAAACGTCAAGCCCGCAAAAAATGGAGAAACTATTCCAAAACTCATTATGATAAAAAAACTGCTCTGGAAAAGGCGGCAAGAAAGTTTGTAAGAGAAAACACGCCATCTAGTTGCGATGAAAATGTAAACTCAAATCAGCAGCAGCAAGTCGTAAATGCACAAAATGTGACACCTAGATTAGCACAGGCACGAAAAAGAGCGTTGAGGCAGCGTAAGAAGCGTAACCAAGAACTTCAAAAAAAGAATGATTTTATACGTTCACTAAAAACCAAGTTACAGAAGTATAGAAAAAGATACCACAGGCTGAAGAGAGAACGAAAAGAACAGCTCCCACAGGAACTAACGCCTTGTACCAAGATGAAAAAATTAGCTGAAAACCCAGACACACGAGTCGAAGTTGTTAAAAAAGCTTTGTTTGGTGACACTTTAGAAAAGCAATTATCAGAAAACATTACCAACTTGAGCACAAAGAGTGAGAAACGAGTTGCAAACAAATTGCTTATGGGACGTGTAGTTAAAAAAAGTAAAATTTGGAAATTAAAAAACAAACTCATCACGTACAAAAAGGTGTGGCACTCACAAAAACAAAACAAATTAAACGAAAAAACAAGAAAAACCTTCAAGAATGAGGTACAAAAATTTCTAGAAGATGATCAATACAGCAGATTGTGTGCCGGCAAAAAAGAATTCATCACTAAAAATAAAGTGAGAAAACAGAAACGCTATCAACTCGATACTCTCAGAAACTTGCATAAAGAGTTTTTAAAGTCTGGCAACGTTCTCATCAGTTACTCAATGTTTGCTAGGTTGAGGCCTTTCTGGATAGTGGCTCCAAAAGTAATTGACCGAGATACTTGCATGTGTACTCTACACAGCAACATACAATTAGTTGTCAGTGCTCTAAACACTGCAAAACTTCTGAAAGACACAAGCTACCAAAGTTTATTAACTTCTTTATGCTGCGACAGATATAATGAAAGGTGTTTAGAGAGAATTTGTGAATTATGCTCTGATAAAGCCATTTCATTTAGCGAAGACTTTGACGACACAAAACTGGTTACCTACCAACAGTGGGTTTCTTCAAGAGAAATGATTGTGGACCCTAAGACAAAAAGAGAACGACCTGTAACCAAACAAAAGAAAGAAAATATTGAAACATCAGCTCGAGACCTTAAAGTTAAACTGGAGAACGATTTGGTTAAACTTTTCAAACATGAATTGAATATTGTTCACCAGTATCAATCACTAAAAATGATAAAGCAATCTCTAACTGAAAAGGACGTTGTAGTCCACATGGACTTTTCGGAAAATTACTGCACAAAATATAATGAAGAAATTCAGTCTTTCCATTTTGGGGGCTCCCGGACACAACTCTCGCTTCATACAGTTGTTGTATATTTAAAAGAGTCGACTAGATCATACTGCACAGTGTCTACAAACTTGTCTCATAACGTGAACGCCATCTGGGCCCACCTTAAGCCGGTTTTAGAAGAGTTGCCAGAAAAAGTTGAAAATATACACTTTTTAAGTGATGGGCCTGTCACCCAATACAGAAATAAATATATGTTTTACGTTTTGGCCTGCAAAATTCCAGATTTGTGCCCTGGAATCATAAACTGGACCTGGAATTACACCGAAGCAGGTCATGGAAAAGGAGCACCTGACGGTGTTGGAGCGGTTTGTAAAAGAACAGCAGACAATATAGTGGCCTATGGAGGTAATATAACTAACCTCAACGAGTTTTGTGGAGCTATTCAAACCAGATGCCCCAATATAACACTGTTTGTTGTTAATGATAGTGATATAGATGACATGTCGCGATTGATTTCAGAAGATCAACGAAGTTTGATTCCTTTTACTGGCACATTAAAAGTCCACCAAGTGCAAGGAAATGCTTATTTACCTAAAAGGCTCATAATGAAGTCTCTTAGTTGTTTCTGCGATAATAACGGATGTGAACATTACCGACTGGGTTTACTAAAATACAGCTCAGAATCAAGGAATAGGGTCGATGCTGTCTATGGAAATTTAGACTCGGAACGAACTGAAGCTGATAGTCCCACTACCAGCATTATGGAACGTAGACCTTTTACCGAATCAGGTCGGGTGCAGTCTGGCATATCAGAATTAGATAACCTAAGCACTATGAGTAATCTCTCTCTCAATTTGGAGAATCCGGAAATATTAGCCGATATGCCAGACTTAGAAATTGACCCTACTGATCTCTTCCCAAATGAGACCATTGCTAGTCCAACAAAAGCCGAAAATTCTAAAAAGTTCGTTGATTCCCTAGATGAATCAAAAAAGGGCACACAAAAAAGCAAAATAAATACAGACAAAGACTCTTCACAAGCTGATAAAACAAATAAGATAAAGAAAATTACAACTAAGAAAAAACTCAAAAACAAACCAAACAAAACAGCCGAAAAAGACAAGAAAAAAAAATCGAAAGCTGGAAAAGCGAAGAGGGCAAATGACAAAGAATCGGATGATTGTTGTTGCCTTATCTGTGGTACTTTATATAGTGAAGATACCACGGGAAACGATTGGGTCCAGTGTATTTTATGTCGTCAGTGGGCACAAATTGGTTGCATCAAAAGTGACTCTATCTCATTTACATGTCCAGATTGCTCGTCGGACTCTGACTACAAAGAATACTGTCTTTAGACTGAAGATTGAGATGTTTTTCTTTTTAAAAGGATTGATTTTTGTTTACTTAAATACTAAAAATTTGATTTGAATGTTGCCATTTTGTAGTAGTTTAGAAAACTTGTTATTTTTCATAATTTTATGCAAAGTTCCTAATCTTATAATGATGAGACTGATTAAGTAGTACTTTTAAGTTTTAGATTTTTGAGTTTTTAACTCTGTAGTTGATGTTAATGAATAGTGAGATTACTGTTAAGTTACAAATAATGAAACTATTGAAGACTGATGTAACCTTAAAGGTTTTGTAATAAATGTAAGTTGATTTAATTTTCAATAATTATTTTACAAACTTTGACAATGTTTGTTGTGTAAAAAATACAAAAAAAAACTATTTGATTCATTTTTAAAATTTTCTAATTTTGTAATAAGGATACTAATTTGTGTCATTTTGTGATTACTTGTGAGTCAAGGTCTTACAATAAAAGTGTTCCATGGAAGACACTATTGTTATGCCAGTATTATAATAAACTATTTTTATTAATAAAACATAATTTTATTTCAATATTTACAACGGTTTTAAGTTTTTTTTGTATCAATACTCAGTATCCTGTTCATAGCCTCAGTCTCCTGGGCCCATATTTTTTTTAAATGGTCATAAATTTGGTATATTTAATTTTTTTGACTGGCCCGTTTGAGATCAGTAAAATAACGACCTAAGCTAGACGTCAAGCTACTTTTCTGACCTTAGATGCTAAAAAAATGTTGTGCCATAAATCACTTCATTTTCGTCCCTCCTCAGTAGAACCACCCATACATTAATGCTTGTAGTTTTTTGAGATTTTTGTGTTTGTAGTAACGGCTTCGGAACCCTACACTGAGCTTGAGCTGAAAACACCAATATATCAGCAGCACAGACCTTATTATCATATTGGTTTCTCAGTATAGCACATGAAGCTAGTCCGCGCAAGATGACCAATAAGAATAAATTTCATTCTCCCCACAACATTCTGGCTATCAGCATTAGACCACTTACGGTTTGCATGACGATAAACCATACAATCAGATAACATCTTACACCATTGTGTCTTATCTATTGCATGTTTAGACATACATAAACAAAGCACTAGCATTGTACACCAATGTAAGAACCGCGTGAAGCAAAGGGACTCAATTTTTACGCTGCCCAAATCACAATATTAAGTTGGTTTTCCCTTTGTTACATAAGTATAGCCCGAAGAATAGCGAAACTTAAGTAGCAGTGGGCGGGGCACATTGCTCGCAGGACTGATGGCCGATGGGGCCAGAAAGTTCTCGAATGGCGTCCACGGACCGGGAGACGAGCTGTTGGTAGGCCTCCAACAAGATGGAGCGACGACCTCGTAAGGATCGCGGGATCGCGATGGATGCGGAATGCACAAGACCGGTCTAAGTGGAGAGCCTTGGGGGAGGCCTATGTCCAGCAGTGGACGTCTTTCGGCTGATATGATGATGATGATGATGATGACATAAGTATAAGTCGATTCACAAGACCTGGCACGAATGGATCGAGTGAGTGAATGATGTGAGTGTTCAATCACGATAAAATCTAAATATGACTGGTACAACGCTCTTTGTAGCATTAGATCCGCAGTCAGTTATTAAATCCGTAGTCACAATCCGCAGTAAAATACTGCCAAATTTAGGTAAGTAACGACACTCACGCAGTGACAAGTGACATCTTTCGTTCAATTCATTCGTGCCAGCTCGTGTGCATCGACCTATACCTTAGAAAGCAGACATTTCGACTTCTTAGTTTTTCCTACCTGCCAAGATTAATGCGGTCTCACAGGTACCCACAGACCTCCGATATATTACTAACCGCTAATCAGTTTCCGCCTTCATCCACCTCTGCCCTGCTTAACACAAATGGCAGTATCTCAAACAAGATTCCTGTACAAAATGTGACCTTATTTCCAACAGGATAGGATTCAATCTGCTTTGGCTATTGAATTTGAGATACTGCTTATTGCCTTAGGAGGGAAGACTTAACATGTCTTAAGTATCTTCCCGTCTTGCTATTAGTCCGCGTCCGTCTTCGTTCGTATTTTCTGCTAAGTTCTTTTGGTTCAAATGATGCTCATCAAAATAGCGTGCCCAAGTAAATAGATCTCGCTGCCGCTGTCATTTGCTTTTTTTTTTAAATCCATACTTATTTTGTACATACATACATTGAGCAAAATGTGGTTATAGAAACATCAACAAGTCTTTTTAGAGTTGTTGTTATTTCTGTAGCTCTGCCTACCCCACTCTGGGAATGAAGGCGTGATGTTATGTATGTATGTAAAATATAACTGCATTGGAATCGGACCATCCGTTTAGGAGCTTCGATGCATAGACACTTATAACACCCTTATGTTTGCGGTTTATTAAAAAACAAAAATATATATCGTTTTGTTTAGTTAATGTAAGGTCACCTCATACATAAGTAAGTCTAGGTTATATCGCCTACGTATTTGCTCATTGAGAAATGCCTTGCCAAATATCTGTTGACATCACATTAAAGCCTCCTTTAACGACATTAAACGCCCACCGTTTTATCTTAGGTCACCGTTGTTCAACGCCATAAAGACTGCGTAATCACAGCCCTCTATTTATAAGCGTTTTAATTTTGTCCTCCGGTATCACAAACGGCGACCTTCGCTACTTCAAAGGGTTATCGCTGTGACCAGGCTTTGACGTCACGGGAATTTTATTCTACTTAGTTGGTTATTCTTTGTTTAAAGTTGGAAGAAAGTGTTTCTATATTTCATTGTCATTTGGATATTTTGTATGTATTTAAGTATGTTGAGAAGAAGGCGAACGAGCTCTCAGGCCACCTGATGGTTAGTGGAATCTGGGACCCATAGACATTAGAATTCTCAAGACTATAATCTTAAGACCTCAAATGCGTTGCCAACCCTGAAGACCAAGATAGAATGCTTCTATGCTAGTAATTTCACCGGTTGTCTTATCCCCACACCGGAACACAACAATGCGAACACTGTTGCTTGGCGGGTGGTTAATGGATAAGATGGTGGTAGCGATCCGGACGGACCCTGCACAGGTCAATTCGTGTGAGATTGCCTCTTAATATTTATTTCAAATCAATTTAATTGAAAATTTAATAATATAAAATAATAGTTTTTTATTGATACATATTATTTTTGTTTAATTTATATGCAAATTAGCTTACAGATGGATAAACAAATCGTAATATATCTCATTACTTTTTTATCTCGTCATATGCCATCGTTATATCGTCGAGATGCGCTATGCGTGTTCTCGGTTCGCTTTCTATCCGGGCGATATATGCATCTCCTGTTCTACACGCAGACTGATATTTGCATCTCTGTCATTAAATGTTGTTCGGTTAATAAATCAATACAGCTGGGCGTGTTGGGATGTATCTCACTCCACAGGGAGAGCTGAAATCCCCGAAGGTTACCTGAAATCCAGGGCAGCAAGTATTCCGGACTGCAGTATAAGTTACGATGCAGTTTCGATTACACTTGACTAGTAATATATGAAATACAAGCTTAAAAATAACATTTTATGTACACAATTAATTAGGTTAAATTAATCTTTTTAAGATACGACAAAATACCCCCTGCAAAAATGCATTAAAGAGGTATACTTTTTAAAATTTGAAGTTTAGAAGCAGCTTCTATCTGAATACACGATCACACCCTGTACCACGTTATTTTGCATTAACTAGTATCGCTGCACGGTTGTGACAGCTTTCCAACTAGCACCGTGTCGGCACTGTACTTTGAATTTTTAGAGTAAATGAGTGCCCTGTGCCCAACTGTGTTGCACAATATGAACGGTGTGTAACTAAAGTCTGACGCGGTTCAAGAATTATGAATTCACTATCAATTTAAGTTGATTTGACGACACGTTGGCCTAGTTGGGAGTGACCCTGCCTCTGAAGCCAGCGGTCCTGGGTTCAAATCCCGGTAAGTGCAGATATTTGTGTGATGAGCGCGAATATTTGTTGGAGTCTTGGATATTTTCTATATATTTCTCTATATAAGTATGTTTATCGTTGTCTAGTACCCATAGAAGGTACAAGCCTAGAGCTTAGTGTGGATTATTTAATTTGTGTGAGATTGTTATTTATTTATTGTTTAGGACGTGATTTTAGGTGCAAAGTTGTTCATTAGCTCTCTATTTCCACGGGATTGTGTCTCTCAGCACTGCTGAAAATTGAATTTGTTAATTTGTTTAATAAGGTGACACGTTTATAGTACAATGAATTTTCACGCTAATAATTTTGGCTAGGATTCTTCTGTTGAACATACAAAATATCTAAAACCAGCTTTGGTGCTACATCTTTTTATTTGTTACATCCTACTCTCCCACTAATATTTATAAATGCGAAAGTTGTGTGTGTCTTTCACGCTGCAACGTCTGGACGGATTTGGATGAAATATGGAATGGGGATAGCTGGATTAAGACATAGGTTACTTTTCATTCCGGATTTCGTTTGAGTTGCCGTGGGTATCGAAATGAATGGGGACGAATTTGTGGGCAGAAGATAGTTGCCAAATATAAATAGTCCCTTTCTTCAGATTCAGACATTTTGCTCTTATTATTGAAGACATGGTTAGATTAGAACATACTAAAGACGCTATAGAGTAAATCTAATTAGATTACAAATTATAAGTCAGCGAATTAGCATTGTACTGTCAAATAGGTGTATTTTCCTGAGTTCATTGCAATTCTTCATTTACTCGTATTTTTCGTTGTACTTCCAAGTTTGACCTGTAACATTCCATGCATCGTGTACCCCGTTGCTTTGGTATCAATGCAATGGTACAGGGTGAGTGGGGGATGCCTCGGGGCCTGGATGCCCTGCCCCAGCCTAGTTCCCTGATTCCCAGGCGCCATTCGGTATCCGGACGTTGTCAAGATCTGACGTGTGATATTAGTTTCATTGTGTTCTTAGATTATTTAAATTTTGTAGATTATCGAGTGCTAGGATAGTGCCTTATGAGAGGTAATGGTTTACAATTTTTGTGAATGTTATATGTGCATTTTGGTATTCTTGGTTTCTATGATCTTCAGTGGTTTTCTTTGTTTCGTAGTGCCTTGTTCCTAATATATGTTTCCAGTGTTATATGTTTTGATGTTTGTTGTATCTGACCCTTTCCAAAAGCTTTCGATTTTTAATTTGACAAATCAATTTTTGGACTTTGGGCGAATCACAAAACTGCCGCCATGACGAGGGTTTAACGTGCTGTTCCATCGCATCCAACGGCGAAAAACGATGTTGGCAATGAGATTTTTGATTCCTTTTGATTTCCATGAAATTAACGCCCTAGATTTGTCCTATTTTTAAGGTTGCGCATGCGTATGTCATTCAACCTATGCTTGATACGTCATTCAATGCTGTGCTCCAGAAGTTCCTTTCAAACCTGACACGATTAAAAAGTAGTAGATGTTCTTTTGGGGTGCTTCATCATCTCATCAGCACGATGAGCTTCATGATGGGTATGGGTTTAGTTAAGTTTTTTGGAGTGTGACGGATTTTAGGATGGAAGAAGGGACGGCGGTAGGGGGACTGAAGGGGGGGGGGGGAGGTTTCGCTTCGCAGTGCAGGTGCATCCTACGCGCAAACTCGAAAAATGAGCTGTGCCCGGGGCTTGCTGACTGCGCAGAATAGACAATCAGTCAATTTCTTTGAGTAGTCACGACTTGACGTGACTAACGGAGACAATTGACCAAAAAAAATATATCTCGCAGGTCACCTACGACCTATTTCCTCTAGGATGTAATTAAGAGTACGTTTCGAAGTATAAATTATTGTGCATCTCCCTTTAGTACTTGGTGAGTATTCTTGAAGCTGACTTGATTTTTTTCGGAAAAATGTTTAGGATAGTTCATGTTGAGTTTTAAAATAAACCCACTGTTGTTACGTGGATTGCAAAATTACAAATTATTACTTTCAACGGCGAAAAAAGATTTTGCCAATGGGATAGTTGATTCCTTTTGATTTCCAAGAAATTGTTGCCCTAGATTTGTCCTATTTTTAAGGTTGCGCATGCGTATGCCATTCTAACCTATGCTTGATACGTCATTCAATGCCGTGTTCCAGAAGTTCCTTACAAATCTGACACCATTAGTAGATCTTCTTTTGGGATGCTCCATCATCTCATCAGCACGATGAGCTTCATGATGGGTATGGGTGTAGTTAAGATTTTTGGATTGTGACGGATTTTAGGATGGAAGACGGGGGGGGGGGTAGGGGGACTGAAGGAGGGGGGGTTGCTTCCCAGTGCAGATGCATCTTACGCGCAGACTCCAAATATGAGCTGTGCCCGGGGCTTGCTGACTGCGCAGAACAGACAATCAGTCAATTTCTTTGAGTAGTCACGACTTGACGTGACAAACGGAGACAATTGACCAAAAAAAAAAATATATCTCGCAGGTCGCCTACGACCTATTTCCTCTAGGATGTAATTAAGAGTACGTTTCGAAATATAAATTATTGTGCATCTCCCTTTAGTACTTGGTGAGTATTCTTGAAGCTGACTTGATTTTTTCGGAAAATGTTTAGGATAGTTCATGTTGACTTTTAAAATAAACCCACTGTTGTTACGTGGATTGCAAAATTACAAATTATTACCTTCAACGGCGAAAAAAGATTTTGCCAATGAGATAGTTGATTCCTTTTGATTTCCATGAAATTTTTGCCCTAGATTTGTCCTATTTTTAAGGTTGCGCATGTGTATGCCTTTCTAAAATACGACATTCAATGCCGTGCTCCAGAAGTTCCTTACAAACCTGACACCATTAGTACCTAGTAGTAGATGCTCTTTTGGGGTGCTTCATCATCTCATCAGCATGATGAGCTTCATCATGGGTATGGATATATGGATGGAAGAAGGGACGGAGGAAGGGGGAGTGAAGGGGGGGGGGATCGCTTCACAGTGCAGGTGCATCCTACGCGCAGACTCGAAATATGAGCTGTGTCCGGGGCTTGATGAATGCGCCGAACAGACAATCAGTCAATTTCTTTATGTAGTCACGACTTGACGTGAATCACTTGACTCGTCGGTGCGTATAAACTGCATGCTAGTGTGGGTCTTGACCTTAGTCATATTTTTATCAGCTCCACCGTGTCTAGTTACGATGGTCGAATGAGATTATACGTGTTAATGAGCACGAGTAGGTATTTGTTCTTAAGTCTTGATTGTTTTCTATGTATTAATCATGTTTATAGTTTCTGCTCCCATAGTACAAGCCTAGAGCTTAGTTTGGGACTGAGTCAATTTGTGTGAGGTTGTACTCCGATACTTATTTGATTAGCTATTGCCCGCGATTTCGTCTGCGTTGAACATCTCACGAGAACAGGGTTATTACTTAATTCTCCATTCCAAATCTGCCCTGCTAACATAAAATGCAGTATCTCAGACAAAACTTCTGTAGCAAAATTAACCTTATCACTAACGGTTTAGGATTGAAACTGCTTTGGCCATTAAATCTGAGATACTGCTTATTTGCTTAGGAGGGCAGAAATGTCATCCAAAGGTACAGCGTAGAGGAGTTACAAACATCGGAGTTGATCGCTTTTTTATAAAAATGACGACAATAACGTAACTCCCGCACATACATCTCCTAAACACACCTCTTTCGCCTCTTTGTCATATACTGATAAAGTTAAATGTCCATTCAAAATTAAACCTTTTGTTCGCACGTACGCTCATTGTCCTCCCCTGTTTCCGGACTCTTTTGTTGTTAATACACCGTTCATAAACAATGCTGTATGGTCTGTATTAACGTGAAATGGATGTCACGGTCAAATTTTACGGTTAATTAGTCAGTTTTCATGTTTTTATTGATGCTTGACAAATTTCCGTCTCGTAATGATCAACCTGTATGTTTACACTATAATAATTTTAATATCAATCTGTACTAACAAATAGTTTTCCTTTATTTTAAATGAAGCAACTGATTGAAATAGTTGCAGTTAGTCAAAGAAGAGGTTATATTGACGTATTCAGACGGACTAGCTGTTGCCCGCGACTTTCACGAAGTTATTTATTGGTGTTCCCTCCGGAATTCCACTGTTATATCAAAGGCGGATCTTATATAGTATAAGCGTTTTAAAAATAATGTTTAAAATAAATAAACAACGGGATAATCTGACACAAATTGACCTAGTCTCCAACTAAGCTATGGGTGTAACATCCAAGACTTTGAAACAAAAACTCACGTTCATCACAAAAATATTTGCCCATACCGGGCGTCGAAGCTGGGACCGCTGGCTTCGTAGGCAGGGTCACTACCAACTAGGCTAATGCGTCGTCAAACCAGTAGAGTATTAAATGCTTTGACTACTACATTGCCGAATTGTTTAATTTTCTAGAATAAAAAGAACAATCACTGTTCCCTTGGGATAATAACTAATTAATATTGTCGCTCGGCTACCACATTCCGACATACACACAAACGTCCCCACCTTAAAATTCCGAACATTTTTTTTCCGAATATTATTTTTTCCGAAACCTGTTTTTTTTACGTTAAGGAGAAGGCTCATGAGCACTCAGGCCACCTGATGGTAAGTGGAATCTGAGACCCATAGACATTAGAATTCTCAAGACTATAATCCTAAGACCTCAAATGTGTTGCCAACCCTGAGGACTGAGATGGAATGCCTCTATGCTAGTAATTTCACCGGTTGTCTTATCCCCACACCGGAACACAACAATGCGAACACTGTTGCTTGGCGGGTGGTTAATGGATAAGATGGTGGTAGCGATCCGGACGGACCCTGCACAGGGTCCTGCCACCACTCTGTTATGCTGAACCTGGTTTAGCTTAAATGCATAATTGAGTTACTGTTCATATAGGTTAGGTTTGGTTTGATTTATGAGCAAAACAGTCTTCTATGAAAAATTTGCATTTGGAATTATGAAAATTCGGAAATGGGTAAGGACCAAAAAGTTGGCCACGCTAACTCACTCAATTGAATTTTCTATGAACCTTTTCCGTTGTGACACGAAAATTAGTGGTGGTAGGACCCTGTGCAGGGTCCGTCCGGATCGCTACCACCATCTTATCCATTAGCGACCCGCCAAGCAACAGTGTTCGCATTGTTGTGTTCCGGTGTGGGGATAAGACAACCGGTGAAATTACTAGCATAGAGGCATTCTACCTTAGTCCTCAGGGTTGGCAACACATTTGCAGTCTTAGGATTGCAGTCTTGTGAATGCCAATGTCTATGGGTCACAGTTTCCACTTACCATCAAATTGCACAGGCCAGTGCTCGTTTGTCTTCGCCTTAATATAAAAAAAAAAAAATGCCGTACATTTGTAGGGATAATTTTCGTGTCACAACAGAACTTTTTTTCACTTTTGTTGTTTGTATGGTTAACTACGCTTAACTATGGTCCAACTATTCGTCCCTTACCCAAATGTGATCAATTCGGAGTTATGTAGTGTATCCAATAAAACGATAGTCTTTTATATAAGGCACCTACAGGCAGGTGACGGAGTATTTATAGAACAGTCTACATCAAAGTACCTATATGTTTTGTTTTACCTGTTAGCATTGAAACATTCATGGTAGTTTACAATGCTTTCACACCTTGTCTTGTAGATTAATAAAATGCTGTCCCTCAATTTCAGTTAAATAAACAAATTTTTCATCACAAAAATTTCATTCAATTCGGACAATTTGGTTATCCCAAAGTTTTATAATGTTTTGTTTTATAAGGGTTGTTGAACCATTCCCTGTTATCAGATTATTTTGTTTTTAATTTATCACTTGGCATTATTTGACCTCTAACATAGTACCACTATCGGGTTACTCTCAAAATTCCCTTTTCGCCAAAGGACCATTTCAGCTAGATGACATAAGAGTAAAATACACAGTCAGCAAAGAGTCAATTCAGCTGAATGCCATGAAAGTAGAATACTCAGTCAGCAAAGTGTCAATTTAGCAGGACGTCACAGAATTGAAATGAACAAGTAGCCAAACGGGGGGCCATTTGCAACGTTAAAAGATGGCGGACGTGTGATTTGTTTTAGACTTTAATTTTTGGGTAATTAGGTGTTCAAAGTTCTTTTCTGATAGTGATTTGTACTTTTTATGCCTTTGTGTCGCACAGTGATTGAAGACTTGGACTTATTTCGTGTATCTGGCATCTTTCTTCTCGTTTCAAGTGGACTCGCAGTGGTGCAGAGGTTAAAACTATCTTGACCTCTGACCTACTAATCACCGTACAACGTTGCCCCCAATCTTCCTAGAGAAGATTGGATTGTGTTTTATTGCTATATTGATTTATAATTATATATACTTACTTGACACTGGCGAAATCACTTCACGTGGAAACGCCATATCCCCGCGGTAGTAGCTGTTCAAGTCGCCGCGGGGGCAAAGAAAGAAGAAGTAGCCAAACGTTTGGAAATATAAATAGTCTGTGTGATTAGAATACCTAATTAACTGAAAGTAAAAATAGTTGATTGACATGAACATAGAAGGAATTATTAGCAAAACGTCTGGAAATTAAAATAGTCCATATAATTTGAATATTTCATTCGTCGAAAGCAAAATTAGTTGACTGTCATGACCACAGAACGAGTGCCAGGATTTAAATAATAGATAATAATTGATTGTGTGGAAAGGAGTTTGAAACTACATATCAACAGTTGCCATTTAAAGATCCAGTCGTTTTGCGAACGGGCTATTTGGCGTTGAAATCTATTAAGTAATTAAGACATTTTGAGATACAAACGTTTTGCTACTGGGCCATTCAGCTTTTATGTCTATTAAGTAATAAAGACATTTCTAAGATAAAGACGTTTCGCTATTAGTGTATTTTTAATTGTAACATTCTAAGATCCAGACGTTTTGCTAAAGATACATTTAGCGTTCATGTCTATATAGCAACAAAGACATTATACAATCCAGACGTTTGAGCTATATTGTCATTTGGCGAAAAGGGAATTTTGAGAGTAACCCCCACTATCACCACTACTACCACCACTGTGTCGTAATACCAAAGAAGGTGGCAAACTGCAAAGTAGTCAAAGCATTTCATACTCTATTGGTGACGGCACTAAATTTCAAATGCTTATACTTATGCTAATATCATCACGCGAGCATGTAGACGTTCACCGCTAAATAATGGTCGTCACATAATAGTAGCGATAGAAACACTTTAAATTTTCCTTATACGCCATGTTTTGCTCTTGCACGTCTCGTCTTCTTGACGATCTTTAGTCTGAATATGGTTTTCCTTATTTCAGGAGGCGGAAAAACTGGGATTAAAACAAGTGAAAACTATGAACAAGAAAAAGTTAATTATTAAAAAAAAAACGACGTTACTTACTAGGCATAGGTCAATTCTGACAGGCACGACCATGTAGTTTCTGAATAATGATAAAGCTGTCAGCAGTAAAAAAAACATCGTTTAATGCTATGAACTGCAATATTTATACATATCAATGGTTTCAAAAGGAAGTATGCGCCCCAGTGAGCCGTCATGAACGCCATTTTGGACTTATACCAAAATTGTGGCACGCAATAAAAATAATATAAGTTATAATTACCGATGATATGATATTCCATTTTTCTTTTTAACTTTCGAGTCAATAATTTTAACATGCTTTAACCACACAACCAAGCATTTTTATGACGAGTGAACTAACGTCTCCCGCGAACGACTGAAGCGCGTTTGGCCCCAAACTGATGTTTTAGGCCCCGTTTTTCGCGCCGTTGGCCCTGTCTTTACGCTATAAGTCAATGATAAACATTCAGAAATTTTATAGTTATGCTGTGTCAGGGTTGTCTATTGATCTTCTTAGTACTATGTATTCAAACTTAATTAAAATGAATAGCTAGAATACATTAAATCATTGCCAAACCAGAAACTATCCATATAACAACCGTTACTAAGGCAATAATAAAAGATAAACTAGTTAAAAGTTCAGCCTTTGTGCTTCTTGCGCGTGCGTCTTGAAAGCACCAGGTGCGCGACGCATCTGCGCGTTGTTTACCGATGTACGCTGCCGACAAAAGCAAATAGGCAGTATGTGCATTTAGATTTCATACTCATATACTACCTTTTTCTTTTTAAAGGTACGCACGTGTTCTTATTGTTAAAGTATTTACTTATTCACAGCCAGCGACACGTTTGGTCTTCTTAAAATAAATGTAATTTGTAGCTGGTGGCTCTGAATGATTTAACGTAGCTAGAGCTAGTTGACTCGGGAATTGGTGATGATTCAGTTTTTAACCTATAGTGTTGTGCGGGGCATGCTGGACAAGCATAGGCATTGAAAAGGGGACTATAACTTGATCGGTGGACTCGTCTGGACTGCTAGGACATTGAGCGAAGCGTTGGCGTGAGAGGTCTCAGGCTGCACGATGAAAACCTAACGAGTTCCATGAGCTGTTTTATGCTGCCTAGATCCTGGCAGTGCGTTAATATAAGGTTTGACTGCTCTAACTTATCCTATCTCACCGCCTGGACTAGGCAGTTCGATCGAACCAGCTTGATATAGCTTCGTAAGAACACCTCTACTCATCTTTTACGGACTACGGTTCCTATGAAATTATTTGGAATATACTCGTATGTATTTTAAACGTGTATTGATGGCAACTTTTTGCCTGTTGTGACTCTTGTCGACTAATAGAATGTTCGGCGCAAGTCATAGCTAGCGGTCAGTTGCTAAAACATCTCTTGTTATAAACATGAACTGATTCTTCTGCTACAAAGGGTTGTTTTTTCATTTTATTATCGTGTTTATTAATTCGTTTTGTTGGTCTTTGTTTGATTCGTGGTTATGTTACATCTATGAAGTACCACAACACACGCAGAAATAAACAATAGTACACGACCGCACTTCAGATTTATTTATTGCTTGACAGGCTTATTTTACGAAGTTGTTTTCTTCTGTCACTTTCATTGGTTTTTACTTTTGCTTGGATGTATGATGTGTGTATGAAAAGATTATTGTAAACAAGTATATTTATAATCACGTTCTCGAAAACGGCTCTAACGATTTTGGTGAAAATTGTGAAATAGGCGGTTTCTGTGTCAAAAAAAACGATATGTCAAGTCATCTTCAGGAAAATTCGGGTTCCGCCGAAAAACCATGTTCCGAGATATTTGACATATCTAGACGATAATATCAAATTGTGCTCGGTCGCACCTGTGGTGCTAGAGAAGTTGCATTCGACAATCGTTAGCGATTATGTTTCGATTGAAAGATATATGGAATTGACGTAAGCCACCGAGGTAGTAACGTGGTACTATTTCGGTGGCTTACGTCAATTCCATATATCTTTCAATCGAAACATAATCGCTAACGATTGTCGAATGCAACTGTCTAGCCCTACTGTACTGTTTAATGAAATTAGCTAAACAGTGACGTACAGCGTTTTTAACCTGACAATGGCATGGAACTATTGATTAACAAAATATGATTGGATGGTGTAGTTTTTGTTTCTAACGAATTTTGTCGCGTATTTTTTTCCGCATTGCAAGTGATGTGATGAGTGAACTCGAATTATTTTACATTAATGTTTTAGCTATGCATATGAATTTAGTTTAGTTTTTGATTTATGGTTGATGATAATTGATGACAATAACAGGCTACACTTTTTCAGTATTTCTAGCTCCTTATTACCGCATATGATATTGATGACAATATGTGACAGTGTCCAGTCTTGTCCACATTGTTATGAATATAATGCCGTTCTTAATATCCACATCGCCAAGAAGTGTCAAAGAAAATATAGTTATCAAGATTTTTTAAGGCATATTTATCTGTGTTTATTTTTGTAGTCAACTTTTTCTAGGCAAAATAATAATGGACGGGGCAGACGTATGCCTCAAAAAGCAGAGTGGTATTTACGGTTTATGAATATCCGAAACAAAAGTTGCGGATGCTGTGAACACCAGTTCACTATCCATTAATAGAATAGCAATCATATCTATGTAAGGAAAAGACAAAACATAAGTAAATCACGATCCACCTCAGAAATATACCTGTTTCGCCACATTCAATGAGTACGGCTCATTATTTGCATTGGGAAAACTGAATGTGGTGGATCTTGACGTACTTACGTTTTGTCTCCTGACATACTCGAAGTTTTGATGGCTATTGTTGTAATGGATAGTTAACTAGTGTTCACAGCATCCACGACTTTTGTTTAATTGTTTTCTATTTTTTTTTTGTTTGTTCTGATCGCCGCAAGTGCTTTGATTTTGATGTACAATTTTCTGTGCATGCTACGGAATTTTAGAAACATTTCGTTTTATCCTTTTCAGATGAGCTACCTGTAGTAGCAAGTAAAATTGTTAATATTTTACGTTAGTTATCGTTTTCTTGAAGTAATTCTAATTCTTGACTGATGTGTGATTTGCCGAAATTGAGTTCGCACTTAAGTGATTCTAGTTGGTGTAATTTAACTATCTTTTAGGATTATTGTACTAAATTACAATTTAATTTTCCCGTCTCATGTCGCAGTTCCCATTTATTGGAATATATTATGTATGTTATCTCTGTTATTAATGCTGCCATGCATGTTCCATACTGTTTATATTGGCGATACTGTTCTTTGTTCACCTTGGAGGAATTACCTACCTTTTCCTTCGTTATGGTGCCTGATGAACTCAATGTCAAAGTTCTTTATTCTTCTATTTAGGAATAATGTCATGCACCTATGAATGTCAAAAACCATTACCACCAGTTCGAAAATAAAAACCTTTACCCCGAGATGAACCGGCGTAAGAAATCATATGAATTTACGATATCACAGTATGTTGTCACACCTTTTTTTTACTCATGCAGGATAGATTCACCGCCAAACATCCCTATCCATGATATAATCGTGAACTTTATAATATGCTCGGGAAATTAAGTAATTAGTTAAGCCCCTTAACAGTGTTAATAATTATCACAATTACGCGTTAAGCAATAGTTTTTCCTTGGTTCAGGGTTCCTAAAGCCATAGCTTTATTTGTATTTACGCGTTATATAAAAAATATATATTACCAAGGACGTATATATTGATTGTTTTACGTTGTACATTGACAAAATGATGCTATTTATCTAAAAAATCGCACGGGCATATTTTTTCTTATTATCATGTAATTCGAACGATTCCTTTTTATATGCTTGACTAGTTCAGGGAGTTTTTTCTTATCAAATGACTTTTTTTACATTTAGTAAATCACAACATAAATGTACTTTTGTTTAAGAGTGAGACCTCGTTGCGAATTAAAATTGTATTTAAATTTGAACTTACAACAATCTAAGTGAAATATTATTGTATCTGAATGCCATGTTATAGGTTTCATAATATAGTAAAATAATCAATTAATTAAACAGTGTAGATTAATGACTTATAGTTTCTCGACAAGATTGTATATCAAAATAATTGCCTTTTTTGCTTTCACGTATTTCTGCCGAATACTGTATTAATGGTTGCTTTTAGTGATATTTCCTGTGGTTAGGTACTCACTGACCAATGATAACATAATGTTTCCTTCTAAATGTTCAGGACAACCAATCATCCTCTTGTTATATTGGATTGGTATTGACATTTTGTTAATATACTTACTTGACCTTTTTATTAAAACGTAATTAATTTATAACTTTTGATTAGGGTAGTATTATTAGACTAGTATTATATTGTAGTGTTTGAAATGTTTTACGTGTTATAGGTATACGTAGAGTGGGATTATGAAAGGACGTTTTTAATAAATTGCAAGTGGCTTGTCTAAATTAAAAAAAAATGGATGTAGGTATGGAGATGTGGAAAATTGATCCTGTTTAAATTCTACATTTATCGCTTTTAATAGAATTGTGAATATCTCTTTAATTTTCTCTACATCCAAATACTATATTTATTATATTATTATTATAATTATATTCATTCATTTCCACTATATAACAACTAATATGTGGTTTATCGATTCTTAATCCTAATAATTCAATGGTATTCTAATTATAAGTAGGATTTAGCCCGCAACAGTGACGTGTGGAGCAGTCTATCATGCTGAGAGGGCTATTGGTGCTGGTCTTCATCAGGGATGCGGCCCTGCTGCAAATTGTGACGTGGGAGCAGTGGACCCTGGCTGCGGACAACCTTCAGAGCGTTTTACTTAACCATAAAAGCATTGTCATCATTATTGTGACACGTCTGGCCCTGCCCCCGAAGTCAGCGGTCCTGGGTTCAAATCCCGGTAAGGGCAGATATTTGTGTGATGAGCGCGAATATGATGTACCTGAATCTTGAAAGGTTTCTATGTATTTAAGTATTTATTTCTCTGTGTAAGGTATGGTTATCGTTGTCTAGAGCTTAGTTTGGGACTAGGTCAATTTGTGTGAGATTGTCCCCTGATATTATTATTATAAGTATATTTATTTTAGACACGATAATTTTAAGATTAAGTCACTTTAAGGACACCAGATTAACAGGGCTGCAGTCTAAAGTGTGTCAGGCGGCTTGACCGTCATTATCTGTGAAGAAATGCAGGAGAAGAAAGAGTAACTGTCTCCTCAATCTTCGTCATAATCATTTCCTCGTGGCTGAAGTTCGTGACCACCATAAGTGACATTCTTACATAGAGAACTCTAGGTTGCTCTTTGTTGAGGCTGATGGACTGAAAGTGGTGGTGCCTTTAAGTTCTCCCCACACCTATCGACGCGGAAGCGGAACATCAGCCGAACCGATTGACGTCTTTTCGCTCTTATTGCGTTGACATAAAGAGTTTTTTGATCAGCTAACGCCGATTCCGCGTCGATAGGTGTGGAGAGACCCTTAGTTTCGTACTTTCCATCTGACTGCGCGAGTCCAAAAGAAGATTACTTATATGATTTGTGTATAAAGATCGGATGTTCCACATTAGATCCTAAACTATTCAACTGGTTCAAATATGGAGTTTCATTGTTATAATGATTCGTTAAGAACGTGTATGTCATTTAAGGATGTAAATTATGTAAAATAATGACAAGAATGCCTCATACTGGTTCCCAGTCAGATTTTAGTTTATATTATAACAATTTAATTTGTTTATACAGGCAATATGGGTACATATTGGCTCACATACAATTCTTATTCCTATTTTTTGTATTACTACCGATTTGTATTCATAGTAATCACTCTTCATAGTTTTTTTCCTCATAATTTATTATTCAAAATGATCGCAACTCCTAAAATGATTTTTACTGAAACCGTTCTGATTTTAGGACATTTATAAAACAAACCTGACGTAACCTTATTTACTAGTTGGATATTTTTTATGATGTGAAATGGTATGAGGAACATTTTCGGAGTTGCAATTATATAATATGTAATTTTATATGAACTTTATTTATAGTTCTATGTAATGCTGGATTAAGTATTATCATTGTAATAAGAAATATGGATTAAAAAAAATAATGGCTGTTGAGTTTCTTCGGCGCTTCTTCTCAACAGTATCTAGGCTGAAGCGCTGGTAGATTTTAAAGTGCCCGTGAGGCTAAAGCTAGTCGCATAAAGATAAAGAAAACTTAAATAAACATCTTTATCTTTATCCTATTTTTTATTTCAAATCAACTAATAGTTTCCGTGAATGAAGATATTAATAATTCATTCAACTATTTAATCTGCCTTCCTAAGTCAATAAGTAGTATCTCAAATTCAATAGCCAAAGCAGATTCAATCCTATTTTGCTAATAATAAGGTTGCATTTGCTACAGAAGTTTTGTCTGAGATACTGGAATTTGTGTTAGCAAGGCAGCAATGACAACGGGTTACTTGGTACAGAATTTCCATAGAAAGTGACCCATTTTTATTGCTCCTGAGTATAAATTGAAACCCCCGGCATATTTTAGACCCCTACTTTCAGAGCTGATATCTCTTAAACGGCCTAACCGATTTTAATCAAATCTGGCTAATAACCACCCTAGTTAAACTAGCTTTCTATTAAAAAAATCTAAATCAAAATCGGTTCAACCGTTTAGGAGCTACGATGCTACAGATACACATACAAACTTACCCAACAATGATATTAAAAATAAAATACATATTGTAAAATTTACATTTCATTCAAATTTCATAAGTAGTAAATTTAGAAGAATTATTAACCTTTTCTCGCTTGACGCTCAGTGAGTCTCTATCGTTACCGACTATAGAAAGAGAGATCCGAGCGACAAACAAGTCCTCTGATAAATCCAAATGAATGTCAGGACCGTATGAATGACAATGTGAACATACAAAGATACTGTATGAACATGAAACTTAGATTTCTATTTAATTAACTACCTACTTAACGCCTTAATTGCGCCCCGTTAAAGTAAAAATTCTAGATCAAAATGGAATACAGTCATGGAATCTCAAGTCTCTGATAGGTGATGTTATATTTCAGGAAAATACAATTAAAAATGCATCATAAAATGATGGTAGTAAAGTCTAATTTTAACTTATCATCAGTGCACAAATTTTAACATTATTGTTTAGTAAAAAGAGTTCAATTTTTTTTTGTTGCAAATTATCTCTCTTTTACTTTCTCGTGTGGACACCAAGTCACACTAGAAATGATGACATGGGTTGTCAAGCTGTAGGTATGCGATACACTGTAATTCAAAATTTGAAATTTCATGTACAGCTTATCAGACAACAAGCCCCTCTCCTACTTATATTCTAAATTTGAAATTTCATTTATTAACTTATCTAACAACACTCCCCTCTCCTCGCACCCCTTTAGAGGGTCCATGAATATCGTTAAGTTAGTGGAATCATTGAATCGGCAATATCTTAACAATAGCGAAGCAAATATAAAAATTTGTGCACCTATTAAAAAAATACCCTGTTTATGGCCTGTGCCTTATTAAGGGTTAAGCAAGGTCTTAGGCAATGAATACACAACATTAAGTTGTGTAAATTGTACACAACTTAATTTTTGCATCGCGGTTTAAAACAATTTAAGTGCCATATTCAGAGCCAGGTTCCTCTATTTCAATAATAAATGGAGCCGATATCGTGTCCTTGGTATTGAATGGGAGAAACATGACTGAACTACTAATACTGTCCATTATACGTACAATGTATAACATTACGGCGCTTATACTTACCGTATTAGGGGCTACATCAATCACTACATAGCTGTGCTCACTGACAATGCTATACTATACGTCTAATGGATGAGGAAATTATATGAATTACCGTTATATACCCTTGGCGTACAGCGAGCTCGACGCTAGGTTTATTTTATTTTATTTTTTGGAGAAAAAAACAGATATAGACAATGTACAGAATTCAGATAATATGCTAAAGAGAAATAATAAAAGTCTAAATCCTAATACAATTCTCACTAAGTCATAATAGCGAGAGATGAAGGTAGCGGTTAAGTACAGCTGTTCAATAGTTAATTAATATGTTGCAGAAGAATAATGATACAGATCGGCAGCAGATTAGAGACAGGTTTAATATTTCTTATACATCATACAAAACACATTGATGATTGACGAAACACAGGCAAAATTAGGCACTTAATACAAAAAATATTACAGTATCAACATAAACATAAACGTAAGGACAGAATTGTATAGCACATTTTATTTTTTATTAAGTAAGAGACCGACTTTGTTCCTCAATCGGGTGCGCGAGTTACTGGAACATGTCGACTGAGGAGAGCTATTTATTGTTGACGCAAGCTTGACGCTACGCCAGCACGGTGTGATTTTATTACTTAGAATGCACTGACCTCTAATCTACTAATACAAGTAAACGTTAGTACAAATACCACTATAAATCGTCAGGCAGGGTGAGACAGAAAAACTTATTTAAACTGAACAAGAGTTTATTCTTATTACATTCGTTACAAAACTCGGCAGTTGAATGTGCCTTCAAGTCGAAAAACATGCCTTTTTAAATCTTCCGTAGATGGCAGCACTTAAACACTTAATTATAACACTTAGATCAATAACATGTACAAATTATACAATAAACAGTCACAACATTATTGTAATATCCTATTACTAATGATAAATCATGCACAACTAATCACACTATACAAAACATTAAAGTAAACAATCAAAATAGCGATTTCTTAGTATACAGTGTTGTTCAGTAATTATAGAAATAGTTAACACCACTATTACTGCAAAGTGAATTTAGTGGTGGTAGGACCGCGCATTGTCCTTCCGGATCGCTATCATATCTATTAACCTACCGTCAAGCAGCAATGTTCTACCGACATGTTCGGATTTTTGTGTTCTGGTATGGGACACCGGATGCGTGCTCGTGAGACACACGTATACGTTTGCGTGCCACTGCGTTGTATATTTGACATATGGTATGAGGATTCATACTATACAACGCGAAACGCGAAAGCGCACGTGCGTGTCACGCGCACGCATCCGGTGTGGCCCGGCCTTTAACCAGTGAAACCTTTAACCTACAACCGGTGAATATACTAGCATAGAGGGATGACGACACGTTGGCCTAGTTGGTTGTGACCCTGCCTTCGAAGCTAGGGGTCCTGGGATCAAATCCCGGTAAGGGCAGATATTTGTGTGATGAGCACGAGTTTTTGTTCCTGAGTCTTAGATGTTTTCTATGTATTTAAGTATTTATTACTCTATATAAGTAAGTTTATCGTTCTCTAGTACCCATAGTACGAGCCTAGAGCTTAGCTTGGGACTAGGTCAATTTATGTGACATTGTCCTGTGATCTGTATTTATTCCATTTTAGTCCTCAGGGTAGCCAACGCATTTGAGGTCTTTGGATTGCAGTGCAGGATTATAGTCTTGAGAATTCTAATGTCTATGGGTCTCAGATTTCATTTACCACTAGGTGGCCTGAGTGCTTGTGTGTCTTCTCTTTGCCATAAAAAGTAAATAAGATGTATCGTTACGTTGACGAAATGGTAACATGACACTAGCAATATTGTTTACCGAGCAGAATAGAGCTCCTGGGGACCTATTATGAGCTTATGAAAAAGCTAAGGTTACAGGATGGGGTGGCTATTCATTGTACATTGCGTAGTTTATGTGAAACCCAGTGGCGTATGGGCTCGTGGGCTTTGCATTGTACATCGAATTGTCACAATTCATTGTACATTGCGTAGTTTATGTGAAACCCTAGGAGCTCGTTGCCTTTGCAATGTATGTATGTAAACACGTTATTGTACAAAATAAAACAGAAACAATACAGTGAAGATACAAGAATAATGTATAAAGGCGAACTTATCCCTAACAATGTATAAAGAACTAGTTGTTTTTTTCTTTTTGTATCTCTTACATATTATAGCCATAACCACAGAAGATAAGGAAAGTTAAGGGGCGGTGTAGCTGACGTCATAGTCTTTCATGAGTCTTCGATAGGGCTTGTCTCGTTGCATGGTGTTTCCCGCTAAAATAGCTACAGTGTGGCTCCAGCCCAAGGCTGCATTTCCACCAAAGCTGTTCGAGGTAGCGGAGCGGTGTGCGAGGAAAAAATCCATATCCAATCCATAAATAGGAGAGCTGCGCTCGCACACCGCTCCGCTACCTCGCACAGCTCTGGTGGAAACGAAGCCTAAGAACTCTCTAAATAACTAAATAGACTGGCGAGTACCGCTAAGGCTTTCATCAAAGTAACGAGCGGTTTTAGTCCGACCGCAAAGTTAGAATATGCTGTGTGACAGTACAAAAGACCAATACACTGAAAGGCTGTGGTTGTACATACTAAAAGGTGGTGTTACTTTGGCTGGCTTTGTGCAAGGTTGATTTTTTTAATTTAGAAGGGAAGAAAAGTCAAATTAAATATTTAATTCTTAATAGTTTTGACCTGATATACAGATTAAATTATAAATTAGTAGTTATCAAATAAGATCTCAAATTTGAAAGAGTTTATCTTCAGTCCCCAAATGCTTAGGAATGCGGCCAAGTAATTCCATCCGTCTTCTCCTGGTGGCACCGTCTTCGTCGCCCATGTTGCGCCGATTGCACAGGTCTACAGGATCCAGAATACAGGAATAGATCCAGAATAGATATGGATGCTCTAACAAACAATTACAAAATCGAAACAAGATGGGCTAATTCAATGCTTAATAGATTTCCAGACATACACATAGTCATTTAGTGTGCACAAATTAATATATAGTTGTTTAATCTCACGAAAGCGGGTGGGCCATAGTTGTAGTTGTTACTCGTAATTGACACGCAAACTTAGGCGTCGCTCAGCGACGACAGTTAAGCACTCAAGACAACGTGCACGTGCATCTACACACACAAGTGTGGCCCAACACAAACGGAAACGTTCAAAACTGACAAAAACGCTTTGGTTTGGTAGTAAACAAATTTGTTTCGGAATTCCATATGAATGCGTCGACAGTTATATCGCGTATAGCGATATTAAACTGACTGTAAACACGCAGTAAATCCTCTGAATCAACAAAACAACGCTTGAGCCAAATCACTTGGCCGCAAAATGGTTACCATGAAATTTTGGATCACTTTCACTCGTCATTCGAGACTAAATCGAAAGTAAGGGATGGATGAAACGTAACTTCGAACTTCGATTTTCAAAGTAGGGTCACAGTTGCCGATTGTTCGGTTTTTTAAAGTAGAGATGCAATTTTGATAAAAAAATGAGATTTCGCGCGATCCTCTGGCAATTTTTGCTTAGTGCTTATTGATGTCAAACGATTTTAAGAAAACAACCGGTAATACCATAGTCGTTTTCATTCCCTAAAGGTTACAAAAACGTGTGGAAACGCAATGCTGAAGCTGTAGGTTGCAATTTCTCGCTGTTGTTATGCCCTAAAGCATTCAGTCGATAGATGGCACCCTAGGGAATACCAACGTTTCTGTGAAAGCGCAGTTGCTTTCGGATCTATTCCATATTGATCGTTCCGAAGTTGAGGATCAATGTGGTCTCTATCCCTCAATTATTTTTAGATTACAGACTAAGAGGGATAGGGTATCTAGATATCTTTATAGTAATTTCTTTGATAGCTTGGAAAATAGTTTGGAAAAATTGCGGGCGCCGCTCGAAGTGTAATTGGCAATATGATCCATTTAATTGATGTAATGGTTGCCTCTTGAAAATATTGTAAGTACACATGTCACCACGTATTTCTTGCCAAGCTCTTGGGAGCATGTATGTATGTATGTAAACACTTAATTGTACTAATATAATTACAAAAATATTAAAATTACAGAAATTAAAGTAGTATAAAGGCGATCTTATCCCTTTCAGGGATTTCTTCCAGTTAACCATGTATGTTTTTATTCAAAATAAATCATTGTAAAAACAGGAAAATAACAACCTACAAAGGCGAACTTACCCCTTTAAATCCCTTAAAGGGGGATCCTCTCAGGACCAGGATTACAGGTTTATTGGGTACAGTCAAAAACTTTAATTGTTATGCCACTATGGAACTCTGTCATAATGACAGCGCCAAACCACACCACAGAAAGCTAAAATTAATGATTAACGCTGTCATTATGACAGGGTTCCATAGTGGCATACCAAGTAAAGTCCTTGACAGTATTTGTCCAAATAGTTTGACCTTTGACGACACGCTAGACGAGTTGGAAGTGACTCTGCCTTCGAAGCAAGTGGTCCTGGGTTCAATCCTGGTAAGGGCAAATACTTGTGTGATGAGCTCGAGTATTTGTTCCTGAGTCTTAGATGTTTTCTATGTATTTAAGTATTTATTACTCTATATAAGTAAGTTTATCGTTCTCTAGTACCCATAGTACGAGCCTAGAGCTTAGCTTGGGACTAGGTCAATTTATGTGACATTGTCCTGTGATCTGTATTTATTCCATTTTAGTCCTCAGGGTAGCCAACGCATTTGAGGTCTTTGGATTGCAGTGCAGGATTATAGTCTATATGTTTGTTGATGTTTTCTATGTATTTAAGTATATATTTCTCTATGTAAGTAAGTTTATCATTGTCTAGTACCCATAGCACAAGTTTAGAGCTTAGTTTGGGACTAGTTCAATTTGTGTGACATTGTCCTGTGATTTATTTAATTATTTATTAGTTTTATTACGTACAAAATGATAGCTAGTTAACTACCTAACTTTAAATGGCTGTGTAGTAGAGAGAGGACAATAGAGAGATCTCTCTCCAGGCGGGTGTTGTGCCTGGGGACCGAAGTCCATTTGGATGAAGTTGGAAGTTGTATATAAGTCAACCGACTGAAGAAACTTCGTTAGCGCGATGTAGCCCACTGTCAGATTTAGTTGCACTGTCTGCCGCTGGTGGCGCTGGCGAGTTGTTTGTTACAAGTTGTCACTAGATGTCGCTAGGTCGCCACAGCTGACAAACTAAAATTCACAGAAGTCCACAAGTCAGTTCCGGTGACCGTTGAGTCAGGATCTTGGCATGTGTCATTATGCTTTGAAGTTTGGGCATTGTAGGCAGTAGCGGAAGAAGGATGACAAGTTTTCCTAAAATATTAAGTCATGTCTCTGCTTCCAATAGAAAAAAAACATGTATGGATATTTTTGGGTTTACCCTTGAAATGTCGACACTCATGGTGAATGGTTTACTTCGCCGATTTTCATTTAATTAACAATAATTTCTACGCGTGCAGAAGTTATAATTTGGTGGTCATGGGTCTAGCTAAACCCAACCTAACCTAGGTAACCTATGCTTAGTAGCTTTCGTTGAAATTACATTCGGCGAAACGACACATTCGATGAAATGAGTTTGACATTTCAAGCGGATGCCGATATTTTTGACTTTTTCATCTCAGTTATTTATCTTCCTTTAACATATCCGATCTTTTCGCGTTTACATGACGTAAAGTTTACTACCGGTAAAGCAATAACCCCAACCCAAATAAAGGGGATATACGTTGACGGCTGTGTCTGTCTCTGTGTGTCGCTCGTCTGCAATGACCCACACATTTAACATTAAATTTATCACTGTCCCAAAGTACAACAGTGAGTCGAATACTTCGAGTTGCGACTCTATTAATAAGACGTGAGGACCCAAAGGTGATAAAGGATCGATTATACAGTGAAGTTTGGTATGCCACAAGTGCCGAGTGAAACAGCGCGTACGCAGACGTATTAGGTATGCGAGTAAAAGTGTCTCTGGATGCGTCTTGAGTGACCATGATTTGGAAGAATGGAGTACGTTCAGCCAGCAAATATTTGGAGCACTTTAATGAGCCCTAAGGACTAAAAGTCTGAGAGGTACGCAGCTATCTGTTCGAATAAGATACATGGAAAGTTCTTCTTCTAATAAGTAGCTGCGTCCCTGTCGGCCCGTCAGTCCGACATGGAAAGTTCTTCTTCTAATAAGTAGCTGCGTCCCTGTCGGCCCGTCAGACCGACAGTCGTCTTTTTTGCTGAAAATATAGTGGTCGCCGACTTCAGTTGGACTAACCAATTAGGTGCCGAAAATTTTAAAAGAAGTTTTTTTTGCGTTATTGAAGGCGAATTTTGTTTTTTTTAAACTATTATTTATTTTTTACTGTTTAGTCATCATAATACGCTGTTACGTAGTCCCACTTCTTAGTTGATATGAAAATTTTAGTTATTTCAAGCGCGCCGCTAGCAACGCTGGCGCGGGAAAGTCATACTCGTATTTCAACAAGTAAATATTCTTCGTTGTAGTCGCTCAACTATCTTAGTCGAGATATCTTATCGCCACCCTTGAAATAGGTACTGTTGAGGAGTTCTCGTGGCAATCTGTGGTCTTCATCATCAGTTCCACTGCTCCAAGTTATACTTTCTGAATGCAAATGCTAGAGTTGTTATTAAAAATACTAAACTCACTATATATTTGCCTACAATATTTTCAATACCTCACTGATCCCGTCATCAGATTCAGATTTGGTGGGATGGGACAGGACAGATGGGACCACTCTATCAAACAAAAAAGAATTTTCAAAATCGGTTTACAATACATACAGTGGAACGTAAAACATCCTCCTTTTTTTGAAGTTGGTCGGTTTTCCAATAAATATTTTCTTACAACGGAAAACGTACACACCTAGATTTTCATAATATCTACAACATATTCAAAAATCGTTAAAAGTCGGGTAACATTTAAGGGAAGAAAAACGTTGTCGCATTTTGTATGGAAATTATTTGCTTCACAGTCCTCTTAAGAATGCATATGTCTATGGGTCACAGAACCCACTTACCATCAGGTGGCCTGTGTGCTCGATCGCCTTCACCATCCCTTGGAAAAATGTGTGGTAAAAGTACGAATTTGGAAAAATATTTCCTTTCCACTGCAAGCGTAGTAAGGTAAGTAAACATTATAACAGTTGTGACTCGAGGGGTTTATTCGTGTAATTTGAAACGAAATTCCTCGCATGCTTCAACTGTTGTAGTAATTTAGTTACTGCTATGAAACATAACATGGCCGACCTGAAATATAATTGCTTTGAACGTTTTCACGAGTTTTGTTTTGTAAAACAATAAACAAGCAACGAATATTGTCATTTCATTTGCGCCACGGCAAAATTTCTCGTTTTGTTTTTATTTAATTAACATCAATTAAAAGACTTTGCTCTTTTTTTTGTCTATTATCTTCTATATTTTTATAAAGTAATGTTACTGGATAAATAAGTTAACTTAAAGCGGTGTGCCCTCGGCAGTTTTATTTCGCTCTAAATAACCGATTTACATCAAAGCTATTTGAACAACAATGACATTAAAAACCTGTTAATAATGCCAATAACAATATGCATAAGGTTGCTGCAATGTATGGTTTGACAGTTTATTATTAGATTCGATTCAGCAACGTCGATACAGTCATTGAAGATCGATCAAATTCAGCGGTAACATCCTAAAACTTCCTGTGGATCGAATATATTTTGGTGGCGGTAGGACCTTGTGGAGGGTTAGCTTGGATCACTACCGCCATCTTATCTCTTAACTTACCGCAAAGCAGCAGGCATGAAATTACTGGCATAAAGGCATTCCATCTTAGTCCATTTTCCAGTATTTGCATAGTGAGATTGTAGTTTAAGGATGCACATGTCTGTGGGCCTGTGTGCTCGTTTGCCTTCAACATAACGTAACATCACGCCTTCGTTCCCAGAGTGGGGTAGGCAGAGCTGCTGAAATACCAACAACTCTAAAAAGACGTGTTGATAATTGTGTAACCACATTTTGCACATGCAGGCCAAGAAGTTTACTAGTGTATTACAGGTTGCAAGCCCAGCGACTCACAGTACAGACAGCCCTTATTCCCTTAGTCGCCTCTTACGACATCCTCGGGAAGACATGGAGTGGCACTATTCTGCCTTAATAAAAAACTGTGATCGTCTCTCTTAGTCCAAATTATGGTCACCCTGTAAATAACGGTATTCAAGTAGGATAATACTTTACGTGCAAAGGCTTATGAGGGTTGATGCAATAGACTTACTTTTACTTTTTCTTTCGTACCACGGACGCGAGTTTTGTAGCCGTGGTTCGTTTTTATTACCCCACTACCCAAGAAGGATGTATATAGGTTCCCCTATGGAATCCCTAATCATCATTTGTCTTATGCATCGTTTGTTTGAACTTTCGTTTATCCTTAAGCCATTTTTGCCTCAATTTTGTCCTAACCTAAACTAGCCGCAGGTCTTTTCGAAAAACTGAAAACGTGGTCTGACTCAGCTGAAAACCCGTTAAGGACAAATGGTATTTCGAAAAATCGATTCATTTGAACAACCGTTATTAGGGATTCTGAAGGACACCCATGTACCCATTTTACTATTGTTGGATTTCTATTCACCTAAGGATCGTCATTGGCATAATTATTAGTTCTGATGCTGCAGGGGTGGTCGGTTGGCTTTTCAAACCGTACTTTTTGATAGACTTTTAACGTTAACCAGTGACCACTTTTGAATGTCATTTGGGTACTGTCACATATTAGGAAATTGTGTGGCAAGGAATTTAAGCGAGAGGGGAAAGTTTCAGCAGCAAGTTTTTTAGTTAGGCAGTTGATTATCCTTGATTTCTTTATCATTGTGTGATAGAATAAGCCTTGTACGAGTGTTCGTTTGAATGAGGTCTTAATCTTGATGGACAACAGATAGGTAAAAGTCGAATACCTACGCAATTAAATGACGACGAAACACTACCCTAGTTAGTAGTGACCCTGCCTTCGAAGCTAGCGGTCCTGGAATCAAATCCCGGTAAGGGCAGATATTTTGAGTTGAGCACGAGTACCTATTTGCTCCCGTGTCTTGGATATTTTCTATGTATTTAAGAATGTATTGCTCTGTACGAGTATAAGGTTATCGTTGTCTAGTACCCATATAGTACAAGCCTAGAGCTTAGTTTGGGAGTAGGTCAATTAGTGTGACATTTATTTATATAATGATGTAGAAAGCGGTAGTATAAAAGAATAATAATTATCGTCAAATACAGTACCGACCTTAACTTGACTGTTTGGCGGAGGTTAACTGGTAGAAAATGCTTTAAGATCATAAGCCGGTCATTTGTACAGGGCCTCTATTCAGGTGCGTTAAAACGATATCGTGTTTGACTCGTTTAAGAATCGTTTATGTCACAGTCGCCATTATTGTAAATGACATAAGAGTTATCACAACGTTGACAATACGGAAACAGGTCCAAAACGATATCGTTATTAGGTACCTTGTAGAATTCCAGCCCAGGTCTTATTAATAAGTCCCCGATTCTATTAAAATCCTTGATATACCTATGTAATGTATGGGTCTGCAACAAAAAGATTTTATCAATATAAGAGTACACAAAAAAGTCATATTTTTACAATGGAAATGAGCTCGCGTCACGGGATGCGCTGCTAAAATACTGTAGGCGGACGCAATTAATTTTGTTCATATTTATAATGAGATTGTTTCAAAGTAGATACTTTGAACGCCTTGGTAACAAAATTGACTTCGAGAACTGATGTACAAAATAATCTCGGTGTTCGTTATAACTTCGTAAGCGTTATTGTCTTTTCTCATTAATGTTTTGCGGTACACAGAAGTCTAAATATGAGTACGTATATTATTTATTATGAAAAACATGCTTTCTTCTTACCCCACGGACCTAGGAGGGTAATGCTTTTCGCGCTTATGTCTATGGGAATGTAAGTTATGTCCGTTCTATTGTGACCTGTATCTAATACCTAAATATTATTCGATCATAACTAAAATGATATTTCATGTTGTGCATTAAAAGTTATAGAAGAGCAGAGTATTGTAACTGTAAATCACGAAAAGAAGCAAAACCGGCAAAATTTCGTATACGGACTCTTAACACTCTTAACATGGCGAGTGTCACTGGGTGCTCCCGTGCGAACACTGTTTGTTTAGTAGTGGCTAGAATAAAGGATATAGTGATGGTAGCTACCACCACTAACATCTGTTTAAAATGCCAAAGTATAGGAACAGTATATGTGGAACGAAAGCTTTAGAATGATTTAAAAAACTTGCATTTAATTGTTATAGTTTAGAACAGTTGTTGTCAATGTAATAATTTTACAGGTCATAAAACTTGAATAGTTAAACGGCTTTCAATACTAGCAGTTAACCGACATTGTAATTCCTGATTTGAACTTTAACATTGTATTTTAATCCCTTTTCACACCTATTAAACTGGAAATAAATTTCTTTCGTGCATACAAAAAACGCAAATCTACATTTCAACAGCGAATTCAAATTGAAACTTCTGTTTCTTGTGATAGAGTCGATAATCGAAAACAATCTGGGGCACTTGTGTTATTTTTCCTAGCCAGAGAGAAAAGAGTTTCATTACCAAATTTCGTAATTAATCCGCCATCTTGTAGCTATTAAAAAAACTGGAGCGCCCCAGTAAAAGTACCATCGCCGGGGAAATAATAAATAAGTCAGTTACGATTTAGTAGAGGAGTTTATGGAGAAGTATTTAATAGCCACGGTTAAATACAAAGACGGTATTCCGATGGAGAATGTAGCGATATTTTTAATAGAATTTGAGTAATTTCGTCTTTATAAGACAGTTATTTATTATTTACTAGCTGTTCCCGCGACTCCGTCAAGTATCAGGGAACAATCTTACACAAAATGAGGTAGTCCCCAACTAAGCTTTAGGCTTGTACAATGGGTAATAGACAACGATAAACTTACTGATATAGATAAACTAGCGACCCGCCCTCGGGTTCAAATATTATACATATAAACCTTCCTCTTGAATCGCTCTATCTACTAAAAAAACCGCATCAAAATCTAAATCCTTTCGTAGTTAGATCTAAGCATACATAGGGACACACAGAGGGAAGTGACTTAGTTTTATATTAGGTATGTAGTGATACACAGTTAAATATATACAAAACATCCAAGACTCAGGATCAAATATAAGCCATCACACTAATATCTGTCATTACCAGTTCAACCCAGTATCGCTGGCTTTGCACTTTTGCAGGCAGGGTTACTCCCTACTAGGCTAACGTGTCGTCAAAGATAGTGACACATACATACAAATTGTTAATGAGACTTTTATCAAATTCAATGTCTGTAAGTTAACAGAACTTCATTGAAACTCGGTTGAACTTGAAACTTCAGGCGGGTTTGGAAATTTAATCAGCTGTCATAAATTAGTTTTGTAGGTATCGAATTTAAATAAGTCTGTTGTTAACTTATCTTTGAGTTGTAACAAGTTTGATTTAGCGTTCCTAAGTTTTGATTCTGCGAGAGATTTCGCTTCTGTTATCTCAGTAATTATAGACCTGGAGGATACTGTTGGTATCCCTACCTGACTAACAATAAGTACCAACGGAAAGTATTACAAGAACGTACCTACTATTGAAATGTTGCCCTGCCCAAGGACCGGAAAACCGCTTTATTCGTTAAGCGCTTTCGATTCAAAAGCCTATCACTGGGCTACCCGTACAACGGATAGCCCTATCGACTGTGTTGCCGTATCGATATGGCTACCTTTTCGAATAAGGTTACCGTTTGCATTGCGCTTGTTGTCCGATAGGGTGTTTGCAGCTGGAAGAAACAGCGTATCAATAGGGTTGGGTTAATCCTATTGATTGCTGTCTCTTAGGCCCGCTTGCATCTAAATGTCGCCACGTGCGCCTACCGACCGCTTACCGTTCTATTGTTAAGTTGTGCAATAATAAGTTGTAGGAATTGGGCGCAGAGATTGAAATATCTTGACGTCTATCAAAACCCCTTTAAAAGCGGCAAGCGTATTAAGGGTTTTTGATACCGGTAAGACTGCCTGCGGAAAGCCAAATCTATCGTATCAATGGATAACCCTTTAATTGCGGCTAGCCAACGATACGCTTGCCGCACTGATGGGGTTTTTAAAATCAACCCTATCGAATAACCCGATCAAAAGCGTATTTAACGGAAACCGGTTCCGGTCCCTGGCCCTGCCTAGGTGTGGCATGGGCCTTCTTCAGCGAAGAGTTTTGGTAAAGGTCCTGTTTCCGGCACCATTGTTAGTTTATGAATGATTAACACCATTTTTGTTCAAAACTTTACACAGATGCAGTCCGTTTGAGAGATGGAATGAGAAGCAGGAACGGACTGAATGAATAATCGAATGTGAATGGTTTGCTCCAACACTCTTCATTTCTTTGTTTATTTTACCATGTTTTCAGAGACAAAAAGTGCCATATAGGTTTTGTCTTTATTTAGAACTTGAATTATTTCATACAAATCATTCCGACATTCATACATGACTGAGACACAAATAATAAAAAAAAGAACACGGGACAATGTCACACAAATTGACCTAGTCCCAAACTAATAATAATAATAAATCATAGGACAATGTCGCACAAATTGACCTAGTCCCAAACTTAGCTCTAGGCTTGTAATATGGGTACTAGACAACGATAAACATACTTATATAGAGAAATACATACTTAAATAAATAGAAAACATCCAAGACTCAGAACAAATATTCGCGCTCATCACACAAATATCTGTCCTTACCGGGATTTGAACTCAACTAAGCCAACTAAACTCTAGGCTTGTACTATGGGTACTGGACATCCAAGACTGAGGAACAAATACTCGTGCTCATCACACAAATATCTGCCCTTACCGGGATTTGAACCCGGGACCGCTGGCTTCGGATGCAGGGTCACTCCCAACTAGGCCAACGTGTCGTGTATATCTAAATATTTTTACAAAACTTTATACTAGCATTAAAAAAAAAAACAAAATTAAGCGAAACACAGATTAATCAAACGGAGTTCGATCAAAAATTCACTACTGAATAAAATAGAATGATCTGTTCCATTTCACCGAACTATAAAAACGCGGTTCCTACGTCCCAGAATCGAGGAGGTTAATAGTGTTTACCTAAAAGGGGGGGGGGGGGGGGAGAGGGGGCTCGCCCAATTCTATCCTCACCTGACGGACGCCAGAAGTTTTAAATTGGTTTTTTAGGAACGATATTTGCTCGAATTGTCCAATTACTTGGTTTTTTGATGACACATCGTTGTTGCAAGTTTCGTGTTTGGGATTCATTAGTTTGGTTGGATAGTCTTGTTTATTGTGAAAGTTTTCGGTCTGGATTCCAATTATTCAGTCATTTGCTTTTCTACATAAATCTGTAGTTGACAAAGGTTCTCTAACTACATGACAGTGATAGTTTACAAAGGGGTGGTTTTTGAATAATATGTACTTGTACTGACAATAAATAGTACATTGTGCATCAAGGGAAGTAAGAAGGGGTTAACTAACGGGAGTATAAAAAGCCCGACGCCGTAGGTGTAAATAGTTAAATATCACAATGCAGTTAAATCTGCCGTACAAGTTTTATATACCTACAGTAAAGTTGGTTGGTAGCCAAGTTTTGAATAAAGGAAATAAACCTTGGCTGATTTTACACCTCCTTAGTCTGAAATTATGTACTAGTTGGGTTGTATATTTTAAAAGTAAACCCATAACTCCCTTGGGAGGTAAATAGGCTATAGCTACCATATACGCCTGCGTGTTATAACCCTTTCCGAGCATGTGTGAAGAAAACACTGTTGTTTTGTGGTTACGATTTTGGTGTCGCTGGAAATAGTTGAATACATATAAAATTTTAAAACATCTTCTTAATTAATGACTTTCACTCCTTTTTAACAGGGTGTATTTCGCCAATGTTGACTTTTAGACAATCACCATACAATTAAAGAAATAACTCGATGGATGTCACATGTGAGGACAAATGTCCGGCTAAAGACTACGAGTAGGTACTCTAGTGGAGTAAACAGAAGCAAATGGGGTTAGCTCCACGCGCTTCTGTCGAGACCTTAATAAAATCTAGATGATGTCTTGTCTCCAGGTTAAACGACGTACAGAGGTAGGTACATGCCGAAATTGATTTCTGACCTTGTAGCCACACGTGGTGACGTATTTATTACCCTTCGGAGCAATAGGAGGATCTGGGTTGCCTTAAGAGAACATAATTAAGGTAGATTTGAATCTGATTATTTTAAATTTTTAGTGCCTTTCCAGAATTTCCTTACAAAGGACGATGGGTAAAAATGTCCCCACCCACCAACAGTGATGAAACATGTGCCAGTTTATAGATCTTGGCAATATGATGTATTTTTTCTATGGCGACGATCACCATATGTATGGGGTTTTCTTGAAAAATCATAATCTTATCGTATGGAACTATGGAATTTGTTTGAAAATGAACACGTATGTAGATGATTTGCCTTGCCTGGCCCTTTGTTTTCATTAAAAAAATCCCATTGATTTTGCTACGAAGATAAGTATTTTGTCTTTTATTGGGTCCTAATGAACATATAGACCTGCAGCCCGTTACTGTTGGAGGGGGGGGACGGGGTCCATACAAAATTGCCCATCACCCTTTAAGCCGATATCATCTCCACCGAAATAACCTATTATTAGATAACCTAGCTTTGCTAAAGGCATATGCGAGCTGAACGATGCTCTGGAACTATTTAGAGCAACACGCATCTTCTCGATTAGATGTTGCGTGATTGCACGCCATCTTAATCCTCAAATGAAACAATTAATAGCAAAAAATGATTTTACCAAGACACGAAAAAACTTCTTTATTCTTCCAATCAATATGTACCTACGTTATATAGTTAAAACTATATTTACACTACCCTCTATTTTCATAACTACGTCATACTCGTATCCATATCTCTAGTAACACGATATAAAACTTACAAAAATAAAATGCACAAAATATGATCTTTGATATAGCAGTTGTTGAACTGGTGACGCCCTCTAGCGAGATTCCATTCATATCGCAGCATATCAGCTGATTGATCTGCGTGCACGGCGAACGCTTTATGAGTTGCGCTAGATCTAACATAGATGGCGCTAGTAGTACGTAGATTCGACGCACCTTTAACTGAAATGTAGGAAAATTGATTTGTTTGGGATATTTTTTACCAACACAATGTTTAAAAGTATACGTAGGTAATAACTAATAACGATCTTTATTTGTTTCTCTGGTTCGTTGCCTGACTCAATGCAAAAATGAAAAAAATAGCGTATTTGATACTCATACAAGGTTCTAACTAAGGTTTTCTTTGAAATTCTAAGGATCAAGTTACTAACGTTGGATACGGCAGAAAATTATATTGTTTGTTTGTATGTGGTGTTAACGTACAAATCGTACAATGTAAATGTACATAAGTACTGCTATTGTTTAACTAGACGAAAATATGTTTTCCTCGGTGACACATCGCCGAATAAAAATTCTACGAAACGAAGATGTTAAATATTTATGTATGACGTGTAAATATGCAGCAATTGTGGGGCTATGTATGACTGTTCAGAGGCTGAATAAGATTTTACTGCGATTCCAGAAAATATATTTGAACTTTTGAATCAATATTTACTATGGCATGTCACGTTTGAAAAGTCTGGGGTAAGCATAAAACGTTTATACAACGTGTTTGATGTTAAAATTTAACGAACACAGGATAGAAAAGTAGAAAAACTGTGTATCGATTTTCTTTGTTGGAAACGCATCTGCAATGACATTATGAAAGTTCGAATTCTACTTTAGACCAATTGTATGTATGTAAACGCTTTACTTAACAAAAGAAAAAAAATATAAAAAAAAGATGTATAAAGTCGAACCTATATCCCATTAAGGGATCTCTTACAGCTAACCCTTGAGATATTGAGAAAAGTGAAAGGTTGTGCATCGAGCATTTATATAAAAATAATATGTTAGTGACCGGTTTTAATTGCTATTGACTATAAAAAACCTTGTAGCGATTTTCTTTTTTGGAAATGCATCTGCGATGACAGATAAATAAATAAATAAATATCGCGGGACAATATTACACAAATTGACCTAGGCCCAAACTTAGTTCTCGGCTTGTACTTACTATGGGTACTAGACAACGATAAACTTACTTAGACTCAGGAACAGTGCTCATCACGTCATCACACAAATATCTGCCCTTACCGGGCTTTGGGATTTGGGGTTTCCGTTTTTACATCAGTTTACATTAAATGAATAAATAAATATCAGGGGACAATGTAAAAAAAAAAATGTGCCTTTAGGCATTAAGTCCGCCATTTGTACATTTTACATTTATTTGTATTGTGCAAAGAAGATTAAATAAATAATAATAAATAAATGTCACACAAATTGGCCTAGTCCCAAACTAAGCTCTAGGCTTGTACTATGGGTACTAGATAACAATAAACATACTTATATAGAGAAACACAGATAACATCCAAGACTCAGGAACAAATATTCGTGCTCATCACACAAATATCTGCCCTTACCGGGATTTCAACACAGGACCGCTGGCTTCGGAGGCAGGGTCACACCCAACTAGGCCAACGTGTCGTCATTAGATCATGTTTGTTGCTCTTTATTTCATAATTTTTCAATAGATATTTATCTCTCATTTTCATTACGACTCTTACTTTCAGAGGTGATATCTCTAGGACCTAGCCGATATTCATCAAATGTAGCTTAGAATTAGAACCATACCGATTAAAAAGGTTTTCTTTAAAAAACCGCGTTCTAATCAGCCCATCCACTTAGCAGCTACGATAAATGATACACGGATGCACGCGTTAATCTTATTATAACACTCCAAGAGCTATCCAATAACACCTCACTCGATGTTATAATGTAAAAAACCGGCCAAGTTCCCACGAAGGGTTCCTGTACATCCATTAGACTCTATATAAACTTACACAACGCACAAAAGTCACGTTTGTTGTATGGGAGCCGCCTTTTAATTTTATTTTTATTTTTCAAGTGTATATACAACTAAATATTCTGTGCATATTTCAAGCGTACCTGTTGCCGTTATTAATATCAAGCTAAAAACGACAGCAAAAAAACACGTTTGTTGTTCGGGAGCCCCCCTTAAGAGTGCGCCGAGGCAACGATACGTAATTACGAAAAAAATGCGTTCGTTTGATCGCCTGCTGCATTGTTTTTACTGAAGCTTTAGTTATGCAATTCATATGTAAGATATTTAAGGAATCACTCTATATATCATATACTTTAGAAACACGATTACTTGTACTTCCCTCGATAGAAAAAACATCCAAAGATTCCTCTACATAACAAAATAAACACTTAGTACGGCGTAATTACTTCACGGAAGATCATCAGTTTTGGATTTACAACAAAACTACACGTCTTCTATATATTCTACACTTTAGATTTGAAAATGTGTTTTTATTTTACTAATATGAAGGAAATACCTAAATTCGCACGCGTTTCGTCCATTTTAGCCAGAGCCGTCACGTTTCCCCCATGTCCGCATTAGTCAGGCTTCGGCCGTCGGAGGTGGAGGCTGTGTCGCTTGTTGATTGGTTGCGTTTATCGCGATTTTTGTGATTATTCACTTTATTTTAAACGGGGAACAAACACAACCAAGAAAGGAAGAGAAGGGGTTGGCAAGAGCACAATGCTAAACGCTTGCGTGAAGAAATGAAGTTAGTTAAAATCGTAAACCTACTGATAGTGGAGTAGTTCTAAGAAACCTGATTTGACAGTTGTCAAAATGCCACGCTAAGGGAGGAGAAAATAAATCGGTAGCAACATAGACTGATTTTCGAGATGTATCGATTTGTATTACTAAGACTTTGTAATCGTTTAGTTGTAGTCTTGATGTTTTGGGCCAAAATTGGTTTATTTACACAAGTAATTTTAAACAACACGCGAAGTTCTTTCAATTAGTAGGTAGGTATATAAAAAATACACTTCTATGGTGAATATTTACCAAGATATAAAAATCGTTTAGCTAAAAAAACACATTTACAGGCAAAACAAGCTTCTTAGAACGACCCGAGGTTTTTTTACTGTAATTAATTATATAATATTGTTACTTCTTGGGATGGTTTCAATATTTCTAGAGCAAGACATCTCCAGAAATCTGAATACAAAGAGAATACTCCGTAAGTATACTCAGTACCTAACAACTATATTTCAACAAATGAGTAAAATTGCAAAATTATTCATATTTTTTTATTTATAGGGTTAATGTTCCAGTTGTTGGCACTTCGCTACAAAGCGAAGAGTTAAGGTACCTAATGAACCGGTGAGGTATGCGTAAAAATAGTAAGAGGTGTATAGGAAAACATTTTAATAAATTTAGTATGAATTTTCACATTATCTTTATATTTTTTCAATTTACAGAGTAAATGAATTGGTTGACATCGATTATAAAATTTACCACACAATGGAATTGTAAGTCCCAAATACGAATTATTTTTATAGAATGAGGATTACAAAATTTCATCCAAAAACTAATTCTGTTAATAAATAAATTATAGGTAAATCAAAACGTTCTGTTTTATTACAGGATGCCAATGGACCAAATTTCTTGTCTTTCAGTGGATGGAGAAATAGACAATGACATTGCTTACTCACACAGACAAAATAATGCCGTGAAGTAAAATCCGATATTGATTATTGTTGTTTCTTATGTCCTAATATTTTTTTCTAAAGATACCTGCGTACATTATTCATTACATTATATACATACAAACATTAAGTAGGAACTTCTAAATATGTGATTGATACAGCAGCTTTAAGTTTTTAGTTTTTTAAAACATCAATTTAATTTTATACTTTATAGTGATCAGAATCAGACATTGAAGTTTTTGCGGAAATAATCGTGGATAAACATTCGTACAAACTAAGATCCTTTTTTTTAAAGACGGTTAAAATACCAAAACCTTCTCCTATGTGAAACAAATACTTTTCTGAAAACCGCATTAAAAACGGTTCAGCCAAACGTGAGATAATCGCGGACAAACATACATACATACATACAGGTCAAACTGAGAACTTCCTTTTCTTTGAAGTCAGTTAAAAATAATATCTTGAAGAAAGGGTCCATGACTGGGATTTTTGCCCTACTCAGCCGTTCTTATTACTTTACATTAGGTATTCTATTCAGTTCACTTTATTTTGTGCTTAGAATATTGTCAATAAAGGTAATTAGGTTTTATTACATTTCAATATACAGTCACATTAAATCACGGGGTTGTTGAGCCACCATAGAACTCTGTCCTAATGACAGCGTCAAGACACGCAAAAGAAATTATTTACGTCAAAATTTACCGTCAACTTTCTATGAAAGGGTTCTCCTGGTAACCTTCGGAGAGGGAAGATGGCCGATTGGAAGATGTACGGCTTTTACTTATGATTTATTCTCTTTAGCCGAACAATTTGCCCAATAAATATTATAAATAACTTAACACTAGCTAAATACACCTTAGATGTACAAACGACATTAATTAAAAATTATCTATCTATCTGTGAGTGGGTTCTAGAGTGGCTCAACAATCTCGTGATGTGACTGTACCTCATACAAGTAATTCAATCCTACCTTACCTACCGACAGTAAACAACAAATTTAAAAAAAAATGTAGACTGAAAAAGTTTTAACTTCTTATAGTCAATATTCTAATAAAAGTATTCGGAATCGATTATGTTTTTCGATCGGCGCACGGCTCGTCAGGCGCGGCGCGCGGCCGGCGCATGGCTCCGGCTCGCTCCTTGCTGGTGTGCTATACGCACACATACACAGAGTGCATAAAATACCTAAAGTTAATGAGCGCAAAAAGCTCGGTGCCCCCTTAAATAGAATAGAATAGAATAGAATAGAAAATATTTATTTCGCTTTTTACATAGACAGGTATCTTTACATTGCGTACAATATAATTAAATTTTAAAATCTAAGAAGAAGAAATAACAGTTCAATGTCAGTGCTGCGAAAAAGGTATCCACTCAGCTATGTGTCGTACCTGTGGGAGTACGACGCTGATTTTCTGTGGACCCATGGACTGGTTTAGCTAGACAGCATACATTGCATTCGCTTTTTTCCTTCTAATATAAGTGTTTATTTTATTTCATTTTAACCAATTAATTAGTATTCCGTAAACATTTTAAGCATCTACCTGTTGTCATTATCCCTAAAAACCGGGTTCCGTACACAAATTTTCGGTATTCGGATTTTTTCCCTGACATGTAAGACATTGCTTCTTACTAAATTTCGTGGTTTCGTGGTCAACGGATAGTACCATATAGGTTTTGATTTCCTTGCGAATTTTACAATATGCAGCGTAAATGGTCGTCGTATCTCTTGATTGATTTTTTCAAAGAATTTCAAGGGTCTTGACAGACAGACAGACGGACAACTAAGTGATCCTATAAGGGCTCTTTTTTCCTTTTGAGATTGTTTAGACTTTAGATTTAATCAATTTACTTAATTAATATAATGCGTGACAGTATGTCAATTCACAGTGTATTGTTAATGTCTCCTTCCCCTCCTAGACTGCGTTATTCCCGACAACAACCCCTATAACACTTGACGCAGTGTAGTACGAACTTGGACTCCCCACGTCTGCACTTATAACAAGATTAACAATGCCACCAATTGCATTATACCATTACAACTTAAGTTTGAATCAAGTTTAACTCTAAGTTAGCGTTGTTAAAGTGAAGTTTGCTCCGCGTCAAATGGTAGTAGCCCGTATGGAAAGTAGATAAGCTTTAACTGTAACGATATAGTTGTGATAGTATCTTGTTAATCTTGTTAGTTTAGGTTTACGCCTACTTTTTAACCGCCGACTAGAGAGCCACATTATGATTAACACTACCAGTTCCGCGAACTAAACCTCAGTGACTATACCGCCTATGTTCTTTGGATATATTAAACTTGATCATATTTTGTTGAGACTGTTATACGTGAAAACACGTTTACAAACAAAATCCTCGATAGTTTTATTTTTCACATGTTTTTGGTTGAATCTTCGTAACCTTTAACGATGATATTTGATTACGCCGTCATAAAGGCTAAAACTATCCCTATCTCACGTTCTTCACGCGGAAGCACGTAAAGCCATCCCTTTTTATTCTTGTGTGGGCGTGGCATCATATCTGGCCTCTTAACTGCAAAGACGGAACTAACAGACAAAAAAACATTTCCTATTACTAAGAAGTTAAAAACAAAGATAAATAAAATTACGTTCAAAAATAGAAACGACTGTTGAAAAAAAACCGATTTATGGCAACTCTACGACAGATTAGTTCGCTTTGATTCCCCCTAAGGACACAGTCGTAATACTAGGTAAACCACGTAAGCACTAGAATAAGTGGCGCTTCCCGCTCCCTCCTAGGGGATATCTTTATGTACGTGATCTACACTGATTTATGGCTTTGTATGAAGAGAGCTGGTTGATTTTCACTTGTTTCCGTTTGTATTCTACGTGATCTCAGTTACGAACGTGTGGTGTGTTTTAACCCATTGACAATAAAACGCGTTTAAGTGTAACTGTGTGTCTGTCTGAGGCATCGTAGCTCCCAAACGGATGAACTGATTTGGACGCGGTTTTAATTAAAAGAAAGATAGTTTAATCTGGAAAGTTATCAGCTAGGGTTCATAAAAATCGGTTGGGCCGTTTAAGAGATATCAGGGCCATATAACGTCAGGGCCTCTATTCTACTGGGCAAGACCATAATGCCATTGACAACGCCATTACTGTCAAGTAAATGAGAGCTATCGTAACGTTGACAATACAATAACATATCAAAGGCAATATGGTTTTACCGATTTGAATAGAGGCCCTGTAGATCTACTTAAAATTTTCGGACTCAAGTCACAGTAAATTGATATAATTGGTCCTAGGGTATGTTGGTGACACAATTGTGATGTACGAAACCTGTAGCTGTGTAGACGCTGCTGCTATAATTGTGATGAGAGCGATGATGTAAGGATCTTATAGTCCAGCAGTGGATTTTTTTCGGCTGATGTGATAATGATTAACGAACTGCCGCGTTGAACTTCCATTAACTTCTGTTTGACCGTTAGGCCAGTTCGGAGCAGACCCTTGCAAGTTCTGAACTCCTGTTGATAGGGTGACTGAACACCCTCATCTGAATCATTGTCAAGTTAGAACAGCTTGTTTCCTTCAAGGAGGCTAATACCCAAGAAGGTGGCGTAGTGCAATGATGTAGTCGAAGCATTGTATACTCTATTGGTGACCACATGGAATTTAAAATACGTTCTATTACTATGCAGCTAGCAGCCTTCTTTGGTATTATGACAACACCGTAACGAGAAGCCTTCCATTAACCTTTAACTGTTGACTGCTGTTAATATTGCTACAGATCAAGCACGTGCTATGGCCTATGACAAATTGCTTTGTGTCATTTAATTTCCTGCAGCCGTGAGTTGGAAGGACAAAACGTTGATGGCTTGCTTGCGTAGGGAAATTGTGCGGGCAGAAAATGCCTATCGGCTGTTTTTATTTGATGTTCTGTATTTTTTTATGATTACCTGCTTTAAATACGTAACCTAACCGCCGTCGTACTCAGAGACATTTTGGAGACGTTTTCTTGTTCCTTTTTTCCGTAGTCAAGCTAGGAACCCTTATAGTTTCGCCATGTCCGTCCGTCCGTCCGCAGCCTAGCGCAAAGACTCTTACTATGAGAAAGCTGTTATTTGGCATGGATATGCATATTAGTCATGCCAACAAAATGGTAAAATAAAAAGTAAAAAAAAAATGTACCTACCTTCCCTACACGTAAGATGGAAAGCCTCTATGCTAGTAATTTCACCGGAACACAAAAAAGCGAAAACTTGCTTGGCGGTAGGTTAATAGATAATGTGGTGGTAGCGATCCGGCAACCCCGCACAGGGTCCTACCACCCCTACCTACCTAAACGGATTCACTGAAAATCAGCGTCGACGCACTTCATGCTTTGACACATGCTGGGTTTACTCCTTTTTAAGACCACCCTCAAAACTGTATTACTTACCTACTTTTTTTCTAGTTTTAAGCCAGTTGTAATGTTATTGGGTTGTGGTTCAAATAAATCATCATTCATTCATTCACTCACTAAAACGCTTCTTGTGAGTTCGAGTGTACTTGCCTACTCATATTGTCTCCAATGACAAGGCGATCACGCGATCGCACTCCATAGTAATCGGTAACTGAAGTAATTTCACACTCTGCTGTTTTAATTGTGGAATTATCCAAATGGTTTTTTTCAAGGTAACGCGATGCTAGAAATGCTGGGGCGAGCGATAGACGCCAGCGGTGGCGATAGGCGGCAGCGATTCTTTCAGGTGTTCGTTATGGCAAGAACTATTATTGGGATTCGTTGGGATCATTTTCAGTTGTATACACGACAGGATTAGAAATAACGTTTAATATTTGATTTTACATATAAACACTCAATTAATGTGCAAAATGTGGTTACAGAATTATAAACACGTCTTATCGGAGTTGTTGGTATTTCTGTAACTCAACTACCCCAATCTGGGAATGAAGGCTTGATGATATGTATGTATGTACTCAATTGATCTTATTGCGAACTTTCTAAGTATCTGAACAATGAGAAAAAGTGTAAATAGGTAAGAAATTAATAATAATAAATTGCGCATGACATTATTTTCTTAACAAGATTTCAAATCAACTTATGTGGTAATTAAATCGACCTCTAGATTACCAGTTTACGGAACGGAATTATTTTATATAAAATATAAAATAATTCCATTCGTGAAAGTACAATTTTTGTATGAGTTTGGCGGATTTAGGGCTTTTATATAGTTTCTAAAATTCAAAATTCAAATTCAAATTCAAAATCATTTGCAATGCTCAGATGTTAGACTACGTTTCGTGAGATACTGTTTTTATCAGTTATTATGATAATTGATAATTATTCGTTATAAAATTGAATTGTAATGCACTTCTAGTGTTGAAACATCTATTGGTTCTTAAAATGTTTTGTACAAGATAATGTGATAAAGTTTATGACAGTAAATATTCTCCTTTACCTTGTACCGCCGTTCCACATAAATCACGCAGTCTTCCGGCTATCGCTGGTGAATTATCGAGCAGACACTACGAAACGAACACCTCTGTGAAACATCGCCTTTAATTAGTGGATCTGTCAGTAACGACGGAAACTACGGCAATGCTTAACGCGTTACCGTATATTTTAGTAGAAACACTTTTCAGAATGAATTAGCTTGAAATTGAGTATTCCACTCGATTGATATGTTAATAAGGAGTTCTTTCTTTTCAATGGATTTAACACAAAGATTTTTGTATTTTTGTCTTAGATTTTCGTGAATGCAAAGTATACATCCGACAGAGTTTCTTACAGGGTCTTCTCTGATCGGTCGCGATTTGAACCTGCAGTCAATTTAGGCTAAGTCGCTACTATGACGTTTCAAAAGAGTTTATTATTTGTAAACCTACTTGAATAAAGATTATTCTGATTCTGATTCTGATTCTATAATATATTATTCAATAATCATAAACTTATCATAAAAAATGCGTAAAAAATGATTATTCAAAACGCCAGCTTAACGGAACCATACGGAAGCGATCTTGAAATGTTCGCAGTTAATAAAAAACTCATAAAGTTCATATACGAACAATTATGCAAAGCGTTTAACATTTTCCATAATATAAGTCACGCCATAAACACCTGAGAAAGTTTTCCAGTCTAAATGAGCTAAGATGTTGTACTTAGTGAAATTAAAATAAACGTTTAAAACCACTAAACGATCTTTTTATAGCTTATATAAAGCCAGGGTTCCCGAGAATCGGGTAACTGATTCTGCACAGCATGTGAGCAAACCAGGGATTTTATTCTACTTTACTTTAGCCCATCTTGCTAATCAATCGATGCTTATCACACTGTAGACTTTATGACAGCTGCGACTCTCAATCGATTAAGAGATGGCATGATATGAACAATATGATTACATCGAAGTGGGTGAGCTAATGCAATGTGGAATAGAGACACAGCATTTGAATTTCTCAAGACAAGAGGAAATTAATTTATTTAGTAACACTCTCATTGCCAGCAACCCGCTAGGTGAGTCAGTCAGTGAAATTGTTAATGTGGGTATAGGTAGTTATTACTATCATAAATATCATATAGCCATGTCGCGATTTGTCTTCTTAACGATTTTATTTATTTATTTATTTTCATAATATGAAGGGCCACTTGTAGTATAAAGATAAATCTAGATTAGTTGAGTTTAGTTTAGTTCAAGTTCAGTTTAGTTGAGGGTGGAAAACCTCGGTGCAGGCATTAAAACATTAGTAATTTTTGACAAAACAAAACATTTATACAAATTCTACGCATCGCAGGAGTCATTCTAAAGTCTTCTTTCATACAATACAATAAAATACTTTATTGAACATCACAATTCACTTCCCTAACTGACTGAGTACCTAGCTTTCACTGCCTCAATCGCTGATCCTAGGGACTTGAAAGGACAATAGGAATTTTAGTACTCGCTTAAAAGCAATCATGGTGGTGTCGTTGAATAGGTCAGAAATAGGAACAGCAAATGTAAGTAATCTTTGCACTACATAAAAAAAACCTATTCCATTGATATACAAGTTATGTACATTGCGGCATATACCACATTCCATAAATTTTTGCCCATTGTCGCTTGGAAGTAATATTACTTTATTACCCTGGAACGGATTTTTCGAAAATCCACACCCGACTGGACGAAATAGTAGAAGTAGCAAGAAAATAATTCTATGCGAACGAAATCGTGGGCATCCCCTGGTTAGTTATAAAGGCTATTAATGGTGTTTTACAGAACCCACAATCATAAACAATACGCTAAGAACACTCGATTACTATGGGCTTAAGCGGTTTAGTGACGTAACAATTGGCCTTGGAAATTTCCATTTTCAACCTAAACTTAATTCTATCTGGCAGGCGGAGAAATTATTTGAATTGTACTGTCACGGTCTCTTGAAAATAACAGGATTCATAATGTTTCGAATTAAATGCCGCTTATTCCTCGGCTTTTCTTGTTTTACTTTATACCTTTGGTATATTTTGTTAAAAAACTGAATTATTTGGTTGTGTTAAAAGTAGCTAAATCCGGAGAATTATGCTGTTTTATATTGCTAGTTAATCTCGTAAGATAAAACACAGGTTTAAATAGGACTGTTGATAAACATGACATGACCTTATTCTTAAACACAATGGCCTATGATCAATCACGTAGGGATGATTTAGGCACATTATATTTATACATAAAAACAAATAAAGTTTTTTTTTCATTATGCTTTTCTGGGGCGTTAATGATCTTCTTAAAGATATCAAAGGAATGATCACCTCATAAATAACTATAACATTTTTCTATACTTGAAGACTTTTGTGTTTGATTTAGAAACATTTATTCATTTTGGACAAACATGCTATAACAGATGATTTTTGGGAAACATAACTTATGTATAGAAGATAGCCCTAAAAACTTTTTTTTATAACACATTGAAGATAGCCCTAAAAAGTAATTACGGAGAAGAATAAGAAACATTGATTTAGTTGTAGCAGATGAACTAAAACATAAGTCGGTAAATTACTAAATATGTATTTAAAACTTTAAACTTTATTAGTTTGGTCAAATATAGGTCAGATTCAAAATGCAAAAAACCCAACGCAGTCGCCATTTATCCGAAAGTGGGAAAAAAATCTGAACAATTTCATAATTCACTCCGAATAAGAATGCCAACGTCCTAATCATAACCTGAATGACTCTAGCTCTTACTTGATTAAACCATTATATAACAAAGCAAGCCTACTCCCAGTTTGCGTTAGAAACAGCGGCATAAAACAAAAATACAGGCCCATTTGCACAAAGCAACCAATAAAAGGAAGTATTCCAGTTATTTATGCCGTTGTGTTATCATAGCTCCCATAGTTGTGACTTTATTCGCTCTCCATTGTACGCTTGCAGAGTTTATGAGCGGAATATTTCAGATTCTCATACCGACACAGCAGTTTTCAGGCCCGCTGTAACAAAATGATTTATTTGTTTCAGATGCCAGCTATGTAACCTACGCGCAATCACAAACTGCGAAAACGTGAACTCTCGATATTGAGTTGTGAAATTGCCACGTCACTATATCGGCGCCCGTGAAACAGTTACGTTGATTCGATTTTCGGAAATGTGCGAATGTGATTGGCTTACGCGGTACGCGTTCTCTTGATTAGTGATGTGCTGTGTCGATAGTGGGTATCGGTAGTCGTCAAGATGGCGACGATGGATTTGACGAACGAGGTGGTCCGGTTGAGGGCCGAGCTTGAGAAGGTGTCTACTGAGAGGGACATGCTTCTCTGCGAGGTGTCGAACTTACGAAGAGAGCTAGAAATTATCGAGTTGAAGAACTTGCAGGATGACAGGTGAGTGAATTGTTGCTAATGACGCAGTTGGAATGGAGATAATAACAGTACAGTAGCCATACGAGTTATATACGTATGCCGATGGTTTCCGCACAAACAAAGGGCGCTCGTCTTGTAGGTCCTTTGAAAGGCTCGACAGTTCGTCGGGGGCTTCTCTTTCCACGCTACTTAGTTGGTACAAGTTAAAAGCTGTGTCAGTGGATAGAGTAAAATTTATGATACGTTTATTGAGAAAAAAAAATACTTTACATGCTACATTTATGCACAGGTACATTAAAAAATACTAGAAGTACAGTTAGGTGCAAAACTGAGTCAATATTAGCACCTTAGTAGAATGTCAATAAGTTGATGACAATCAAAGCTATTTACAAATGCTTAATATAGAATAATACTCCTTGAAGTTTGCTACATAACTGCTGAACAAACGGTTTTCTTGTCATTTAAAGTTGTTTAGTAAAATTAAACCAAAAACTGTAAAATTTAAACTTATGTTCTTATACTAGTAATTTGTATTTTCTCTATGGCAACCACAAATAATAAAATTATTCAAAATAGCCATTCCATGTTCTTTGAAATGAGATACCCACTGCTTGAATCAGGGACGTAGTTTTCTAGTTATTGCAGAATTTTAATTCGCGCTCATAGTGAACTAACAACCAGTTTGTATGGCTAATTTGTCTCGGTGCAAAAGTGAACCGTGCGCCGAACTAATGTCGCCAATAACTTCCACCAAAAATATGGCTGATTTCAATAAATTCGTACTCATTTTAAAGAGGCTAAATTTCTGTAATTTTATGAGGGTGCTTATTTGGGGTTGCCATAGAGAGAATTAAAATGTTAGACAAATAAAAAGGGTTAAATTTAACATTTATTACGTTAAAATTACATGAAAACTGTAAATGACAGGTAAATTATTTGGTAGGCGGATTTGTAGCAAATTTCAAGGAGTACTTGTCTGTATTAAGCATTTAAAATTACTTTGAATTATCATGAACTTATTCAAATTCTACTAAGGTGCTAATATTGACTCAATTTTGCACCTAACTGTACAATTATAAAATTAATTTAATTATTCATTAATTAAAATTTATTTAAAATACTTACCTGACAATATAAATTTCAGTTAAAGTAAATTATATCATAAATTAGCTGCTAAAAAAATCTGATAATAAGTTAGAAAAATAAAAAAGGTATGTAAATATTGTATTTATGCTGTTTAATAAAATATTGTTTGATTAAGAGCACAGACATGGTTTTAAAACACTTTTTAAGAAGTTTTAGCTGATAGTAGTAGCGGTAACAGTATTTTTACTATCTTACAACCGAAACAATTTTAATATAGCAGACAAGCGTTTGTAATCCATTGTTAATATTTCATATTGGTGGCGTAATAAAACTATATAATGTACAATGTGCCTTTAATCGCTCTCGCCTCCGCTTATAACCCCGCGCGCGCTTATAACTTGTCCCGCGCACACGCATGCCTATTACTCCCATTGTCGGCGGCTGAGTTTCCGACGTGTCTGACGTCAGAAGGTCCTTCCACTCTTTGAATAGACCCTTAAAATGGTGCTGACTCCATTTTTCCCTTTACTTTTTTCAGCAAAATAAATTTAAGAAACAAGAGGAATGCGATTTCGGAATTGATTTTTGGTCCTATTTAGTGCGGTGAGGAAGAATTTATATCCTACAAATTATTAAATAATATCTGTGACTTATTTCCTAATATATTTTATTGGATATTTTCAAGTGGTTAAAACCCTATTTTATTCCTGAATATGCCAAGATATTTTCGTCCAGTTAACATATTGTACCTAATAAACCTAAAACGAGAATATGTATTAGGTAGATCATAAGTTTAGTGTATTTTTTATTATTTTAAATTATAAATATTATAATGATCAGCTATAGGATCTCTGCCGTTTGACCAAATTATTTTTCGTCAAATGTTTCATTTGGGCAAACGCTTTTATCCAAAATTGTAAATATTTCAAGAGTTTTATAAAACTAACCTTAACCTATAGGGTTCTACACGATGGTCCTGAAATAAATCCCGACATATTTACAGATTCGGAAAAAATGCGTTAGCCCAAATGAAACATTTGACGAAAAATAACTTGGCCAGACCGCAGTACACGTCAGCTATACAGGTTTATTTATTGTTACTTTACGATACTTAAGAAAGGAACTCACGCATTAAAACGTGTTCTAATTTAAAAATTAGTATTAACGTTAAAATTACCCCTCATAATTAAACGTGTAAATTGTCTTGATATCGTTCTAAGAAATAAATTGTACTTTAGAAATCTTATCGTCACCTACTTAAGCAAAAATCCTAAAAATCCAACATAACTCTTCCTTTTCCCTCCCACGCGCCCCGGGACGTTAATTATTTATGAATGTAGTACTTTACATGTAAATTGCTGAAATACGGACCCTGCTTCTCTAAACCAAAAGCTACCATCTCAAATACCAGTGCAAAAACATTCTAAAACCTATCCTGTAGGTGATAAAGCTGTGTGTTATACTGGAATTTTTGAACTTATATCCCCTTCTTGCTGAAGATAGGAATGATTTGGAGAGTCAGTCCTTGAAATCGTACTGATAATGTCACTGATGGGTATTAGAAAGTGTATGTAAGTAGTCGTATGCGGGCACATTTTTAGGGTTCCGTAGTCAAACTAGGAACCCTTATAGTTTCGCCATGTCCGTCCGTCCGTCCGTCCGCAGCCTAGCGCAGAGACTCTTAGTACTAGAAAGCTGTAATTTGGCTTGAATATACATATTAGTCACGCCAACAAAGTGGTACTATAAAATGTAAAAAACACCCATGATGGGGTGTCGTTGGATAGGTCTTTTAAAAATATTGTGGGTTTGTCAAAGAAGTTTTTCGATCAAGGGATCCGTTTATGAAATATTAAGCTTTAAAGTGCTGATTTTTGTTAGAGTCAAGTGTCCAATCATGATTCCAATTTCACACCGAACCGCGCCCCCTTTTTGCCAGTCATATTATTATTAGGAGCTCCCTTCGTTTCGAGATAATTGCATGATATCCGCTGACATATCTCATGATATTAACAAAGTGTAACGTCATCTATTACATGCCATAAGTAGCGGAGATTAGTTTCGGCCTTGATTATGATTAGCGTCGATGATAACCTGGAGATGACTGATAACACATATTAGGACCTGACTTGCAAAACGGACTTGCATATTAATATTGCCATTCTTCTTCGTATGTGATCGTTTGATATCAATCGTGTGTTAGTTTATGAAGCTAATTTTAGGATTCCTATAACTAAGTCACCGCTGTCCGTCTGTCTGTCACCGGGCTATATGTATCTCATGAACCGTAATAGCTAGTGTTGACGCAAGATGTCATCGGCGCGGTCTTACATGTAAACTAAATTTAGGAAAATAAAGCCAAAATCTTACATACTCGTAACCTTAATATTGTACTATAACTAACTAATACTAGATAAATAACAAGATATTGCATATTTAAGTTAGAATCACTTACCTGTAACGCCATCTGTTGTCACATAACGCTTAACTACTTTATAATCAATAAATAGTAGTGTCTATGTGTAAGCGGTACTTGCTAGTGTGCTCGCTGCCCCTATACACGTGTTTTATAGATTTAAAATTGTTAAAAACATTACCTTTTCTCATTTTCCTGCCTATCCGCAACAGCTAGACAATTTATTTTATTCAGTTCTATTGTTTCGTCTAGTATTTGTTTTAAATCAGAATTAACATTCACGTATGCGCGATTCTCGTTTATTCGAGTTTGACACTGAAATCAAGGCGCGCGCAAACTATCTCCATCACACGTTTTTCGCGCGGATGCACGCAAAGCCTCACCATCTCTTTTAAGTCTTGTGTGTGTGACATCATAAATACCACAACCTTCACATGATCTACCAATACCAAGTAACGCTAACAGATAGTTCTTGTTCCACTTTCAGACTCTTTCAAAAACAACTATACCACTATCTTCTACGTCCTGATTCTTTTGAACAATGATGTAATGCTAGCCAAAGCATAACAATCCTAGTCGCCTTCTAATAACGCCCAATCTTCTTTGTAATGATAATTTGGCACCCCGCAGTGCGTCGAATGCAGTAGAAATCGCAACTGCACAGTTTTGGCGGAATCTTCTATTACAATAACTTAAACTTGTTTTCCGATACGGAGACATTGTTACAGTGGTTTGGTGACTTCGGTGACAGCTTGTTATAGGAAAAGTTCGGTGTGGCGCAGAAAAATAAAATTGTCAGTAAGGATTGAATGATTATTTTGTATGATTTTGAGTATATCGATGGTTTGTTACGTTATAAAAATGGGAGTGATTCCGTTTTTCTTTTCCTTCAGCACAGGGGGGTGAATCTCACAACACAGCGCTGCGTCGATCTCAATGGTGAAGTTTTATCTGGCAAGTTTAAGAAGTCCCGTCGGAGCGTACAAAACACATTTTAGCGCGTGCCTTCTCAATTAGGCAGCTTTATACGACACTGAACTCACTCACCTGCCTGCTGCCAAATTGAGAAGGCACGCGCTAAAATGTGTTTTGTACGCTCTGACGGGACTTCTTAAACTTGCCAGATAAAACTTCACCTTTAAGATCGACGCAGCGCTGTGTTCAGAGAATCACCCCCCTAGTCCAATGGACATTGGTTTAATTTATTTCCACAACGAACAAAAAAAGTCTCTTATAAAATATGTGTTGCTTTTTTACGATATTATTTATTTATTTACTTGTGGAATCCAACACATAGCCAATTACGGACTCTCATATAAGCTCCTTTCACATTTTTTGTACTTAAAGGTATTTGAAGTTTGTTTTATAGGGATAATTTACGATGTCGATATTTTACCGTGGTTTAAATTTTTATAAGTATACAAACTTTCTAGTGAATTAAAACTATACTAAGTGTCATTATTCTTTGTCTAATAGTCTCTGGGAAAAGGGCGTGTGACAGGATGGACATTTGGACAAACAACGAGGTGACGGTATTAGATCATTAGTGTTCCGTTTGCCAACCGTGCGCCATTTTTGCATCAATTTGATTAAAAATCATTTTTAAATACTTTGATATGTAGTACTAATTAATTATATAGTTACCTATTTGTATAATCTTAAACCACCTTGCGGGATCCCGCGATTACCGCGGGACTAAGAACTGTCAGTCCCGGGATTGCATTCCCTGCATATGTATCATGACATTTTAGGACTGAGAATTGTAGTTCTTGCGGCCCCAGTGAATGTTTAAATTTATCAGTTAGCGGCCCAGAGTCCTAAAACAACCACATTCACTTAGAACAAAAAACTTCTTAAAATAATGCGTGAAACGGAATTTTACCTTTGAATTTTGCCTGGAATATGTTTTTTTAATATGTTATAGCAACTCAAAGTTCTGGGCTTCAACCATATGTTATAGAATTAGGACACTGGGTCATTATTATTATTAGAAACGTCCTAAAAATAGCCTTATGAGGATACGATACCCTAACATCGATATTTTCTCATCAGCTCATCACTATTCAATGACATACTATCTGGCAACGCTCTCTCAAACCAGACACTGCATTACGGATTCTGGTTTGGATTCCAAGTACTATTGTTACTTATACATCTTTAGATAACTACGAGAACATGCTTCCGTACAAATGGGAAATATAAAGTCAACCTGACATGTTGGCACCTGGCATTTGCAAGTAGTCTACTAGCAAGTCGGTTTCTTTGAGCTTGCCAGGAAGTTAGTGAAGGCACGTGCATAAAACTCATTTAGGTATGTACAACTAGGGTTGTCACACGTCCTGAATGTTCCAAACATATCAGAAAGTTTTTAGGGTTCCGTAGTCAAGCTAGGAACCCTTATGGTTTCACCATGTCAGTCCGTCCGTCCGCAGCCTAGCGCTGAGACTCTTAGTACTAGAAAGCTGTAATTTGGCACGAATATGCATATTAGTCACGCCAACAAAGTGGTACATTAAAAGGTAAAAAAAAAACGTATTGTTAGGATGTTTTTTTTTCTCATCTACTCTATAGTTTGGGGTGTCGTTGGATAGGTCTTTCCAAAATATTACATGGTTGTGCAAACAGTTTCTCGATTAAGTAATCTGTTTATGAAATATTAAGCTTTAAAGGGCTAATTTTTGTTAGCCTCAAGTGTTAAAAAAATCTTAAATTAAAGACTATACAGGGTGGCTCATTCAGATCGGTCAATATGGGAAACTCTGAGACTGTAAGACGTACGAAGATCTGTTCTTAGGAACCATGTCATCGATTCTAATAACAAGAATAACTGTATTCATTCCTTTAAAAAAAAACATGTACTCAGCGCGGGAATCGAACCCGGACGTTTTGAAAAATAAAACTAACACTATTTCTATTTAGATACCGATTGTGTAGATCTTAAGAAGCAAATGTTACTAAATACATGATGTCTTAAATTGTTAAAATTAATTGTTTTCATATCATTTAGTTTATTTTAGTAGGTGTTCGAAATGACTACCATTTTTTCAATACAACATTCAATTAGTTTAGGGTATGAACAGTGCATTTTATTAATTTTAGTCATCATGTTTCCTAGTAACATTTGCAGCTCAAGACGTACACAATCGATAACTAAATAGAAATAGTGTTCGATTTATTTTTCTTAATTTCCGGGTTCGATTCCCGCGATGAGTAGGTATAGGTTTTTTTTAAATGTATGAATGCAGTTATTCTTGTTATTAAAATCGATGACATGGTTCCTAAGAACAGATCTTCGTATGACTTATAGTTTCTGACTTTCCCATACTGACCGATCTAAATGAGCCACCCTGTATACTTAACGAATTTTAAAGGAAAACTATCACGACCATTGGTTCTTGAGATACAGACATCTGCCAAATTGCTTCAGGAAAAAACGCGTCCGGGAAAAAACAACTGTGAAAGCGTTCGGGGAAAAATCCGAATGCAAAACTGCGACTCGCTTTACGATGACGAATAAATAATCATCAACCAACGCTCTCTGATGCTTGGATTGTCGAACATATGCCCTTATACTAAACATCCAAGCGTGCCCGCTTTCTAAGTGCACTACCGAAACTAGCCGCTTTGCATGTCTCACTTCACGGTGACTCCACACCTTTGGTGCTACGAACACCCCCATAGTGTCCATTCTGTATGCAAATCAGAAAGTTTGGCATTGAACAAGCTAATGATTTGCATAGTTATAGTGCTGGCAGAGAAAATGGCTTGTTGCAAAACAAACTTAAACGTTATGTAAGTCGACAATGGTTTTGTTTCAGCTCTGGCTTTTGTTATTGTGTGAGGTTATGTCATCTCCTGCTTCAGGGTGTGCGAAAATCTACGGAATTACTATTGTTAATGCTAATTTTGAAGTTTACATCAATTTCGACTAGGATTGAAACTTAAAAGCTTAAATTCTTAGCAGCGCAGCGGGCGAATAGCTGCATATTCTAGATACTTTAATATCAGGGGACAGGGACAATGTCCCACAAATTGACCTAGTCCCAAACTAAGCTCTAGGCTTGCACTATGGGTACTAGACAACGATAAACATACTTATATAGAGAAATACATAAATACACAAATGGGGCCCCAGAAAGTTATTAACACTATTAAGCAATAAGCTGACCGGGTGGCATTAAATATTATCATTGTAGATAATTAAAGAGTAAAAAGAAAACCAATACAAAAAGTTGATTGTAATAATCCTAAAAAGACCTTAGCCTAGTTGGGAGTGACCCTGCCTCCGAAGCCAGCGGTCCTGGGTTCAAATCCCGGTAAGGGCAGATAATTGTATGATGAGCGCAAATATTTGTTCCAGTGTTCTGGATGTTTTCTACGTATTTATATATGTACCTATCTAATTCTGCCTTGCTAAGACAAACGGCATTATCTCAGACAAAACTTCTGTAGCAAATGCAACTTTATAACTAACGGGAGAAAATTGAGTCTGATTTGGCAATTGGATACTGCCTTTCGGCTTTTGAGGGCAAAATTCTCTGTATAAGTATATTTATCTTTCGTCGTATCGTTTTAATTAGGCTTGGAGCTTAGTTTGGGACTAAGTTAATGTGAGACAGATTATCCCTTGATATTTACTTGTTTATGTAACAGACCCAAGAAAAAGACTTAGAGATCTATTACAAATACAGTATATTAGGTTGTTATTAAAAGGTATATGAAGCACAGAAACGAATAGGTATCTTAATGGGCCCCGAACAAACGTAACGAATCAGTTTTGAGTAATTTCACTATTAGGATCATAAAATTGTATTTAGGCTCTAGTGAACTGTGTCTATATACAGGTCATTGGTTTATTGCATACATTCCTTGCTCATTCGGAGCAATTTTAGGTCATGCAAGCGAAAAACCAACACTGGGAACACCTAGTATGGAGCAACAAACTTTGAGTGATTACCTACCTACTTAAAAAGTTGCGTATGAAAAAACTTCGCTGATTCGTTATGATTCTGATAATGTAAGATACCACTGAAAATCTTGTGAAATAAAACATAAAATTAAGATTTTTTCGTGACATGGAAATAAGAGAAACTTACCAAAATTCAATTTGAACTGATCAATATCTCAGAATATAATCATTTTCGGCCAGGGTACGTATATGACCTAATTTGTTCCAAATGAGCTCTACTATAACCTCGTAATGGGAATGCTGCCGTGATACCAAAGAAGGCGGCTAACTTCATAGTAATAGTCTAATAGTATAAGAATTTTTAATCTAATGTGGTAACGAATAGAGTGCAAAATGATTCAACTACTACATTGCACTTAGCTGCCTTCTTTGGTATGACGGCAGAATGTATGCAATAACCAATAACCCTGTATAAGCAATGGAAATCATAAATCATTGTTGATTGACATTCACTTTACCGCTCCGTATTATTATTAGTGTTGTACTTTCTTATCTTTATTTCTCTTTCTTTTGTGGCGGCAGGACCGTCCGGATCGCTAACACCCGCATCTTTAACCTCCACCATGTAGTAGTGTTCGCATTGTTGTGTTCCGGTGTGGGGATTAGACAACCGGTGAAGTTACTGGCATAGAAGCATTCCACTTATTAGTCCTCAGGGTTGGCAACGCATTTGCGGTTTTAGGATTGCAGTCTTGAGATTGTAATCTTTAGTTCACAGATCCCACTTATCATCATGGTGGCCTGTGTGCTCGTTCGTCTTCTCCATGCTATAAAAATTAGGCATAATTTTTCACTAACAATTTTATCACAGCTTTATTAGAAGTGTTGAAAATTCAAGTACTTATCTAATAACATTATGGTTGCTAACAAACTTTAAATAGCTATAAATCCTAAATGATCAATCAAAATAAAAAATGATGAAAGCTTTCTTTCATTTGCTAAAGATGAGTTTTAAATAGGTACTGATTGAATGATACCGCATTTGTCATCCTTGATTGACTTTTTATTTTCATGTTCCCAATATGGCGCCTGGTTGCGGCCATATTGAATTTTGATTACTGTCACATCTTCAGTGACACTCACCGGATTAAGTCAAATCGATTGACGTAAGAATCACCAAAATCGGATTACGCGTTTATTTTGTACAGCGCCTCAAACGAACAAACGTACATACTTACACATAAATACGCATCACGCCTTCATTTCCCAGAGTGGGGTAGGCAGAGCTACAGAAATACGAACAACTGTAAAAAGACTTGTTGATAAGATAATTCTGTAACCACATTTATAATAGGCTGTGAAATACATTACCCTCCCTTGCGTCGCGCCGTTTGGTAAAAAAATATACTTTCGCTACTATCGCTTTGGCTTTTATGAAACCTGAACTACGTCTGTTTGTCGCTAAAATTTGCATTTACAACTGAAGTGCCTCTCCAATTTCGATGAAATTTTCTCGAGTGACACTGCCATTTACGCGGATGAACCTTGATGAGGTTTGATATTTGTTTTTTAGGCACACGAGCACTCAAGCCACCTGATGATAAGTGGAATCTAAAACCCATAGACATTTGAATACTCAAGACTGCAATCCTAAGACTTCAAATGCGTTGCCAACCTTGAGGGCTAAGGTGGAATGCCTCTATGCTAGTAGTTTCACCGGTTGTCTTAACCCTACACCGGAACACAACAATGCGAACACTGTTGCTTGGCGGTAGGTTAATGGATAAGATGGTGATAGCGATCAGGACGGACCCTGCACAGGGACCAATACTAAAATCCCTTCGCTTTCCCTTATCTTTGTAATCTCTCGTCGGGTACGTTTTTTTTAATAAGGCATGGTTAGCCTTGTCGTGACTACAGAAGCTTGCGGTTCCGGGTATATATAGTATTTGTTGGTCATGGGTTTTTCTATTTATTAGTATGGTTAAAGTTCGAGAGCTTAGTTGGGGACTAGGTCATTTTGTTTGAGAATGTCCACAGGAAAGACGGTTACCTAAATCTGTGTATGACCCACCTAATACGTTAATCAGAACTACCTACCTACTGGTCGATAGTCGAAAAAATACTGCGTTCTATCCCTATGACATTTATTTTTTTGCCATGAGAATTCCACCCTCTGGTGATTACCTGAATAAAGCCCAGTTCAAGGTAGTCCCATTCTTCACCTATTTCCTAACACAACCTTCAGCTTCTTTAATAATTGCAACCACTTGGACCTTAACCTCTCACCGCACGTGACCTCTGGTACTGAAGACTTGATGATTACCATTCACTACCAACATATAAGTATTGCATGTAACTTGTGTAGGGCAGAGGAGTCGTGGGCATGGAATGTGTTACTTTGCACTTTAACTTATTGTTAATATGTCATAGATTGAGACATCAGATATTTAATAGTGACAACATGTTATTGCGGTGGTAGTAGAGTGGATCTTAGTTGGGTAATCAAGTTGATTGATGAGCTTTTAAGGATTGGATCTATGTCTTCGATTTTAGGGTTCCGTATCTAAAAGGGTGCCAGTGGGAGCTTATAAAGATTTTTTCTGTCAAAGAGCTAACCTAACTTTTTCAATAAAGTTAGGTTATTAAACACCACATACAAATACAGCATGAAAAGTAGAATACAAATAAAAACTTATTAAGTGAGTCAATAGACGGTCTTATCGCTAAGTAGCGATCTCTTCCAGACAACCTTACAAAGAAGAGAAGTGTCAAAGCAACAAATAAATTGGTAGGCGGTGCAAACTAAACTAACAAATGGAATATAAAAAAAAGGTTAGGTTAGGTTTGTTTCATAACAATCCCAAAAATTGAAATGTTTTAGAGAAAACATATTTTTTTGGCTGTTATATGTTTTGAACTTTTTTTTTATTATGATACGTACAGTAGAATTATTTTGAGTTTACCACTGACAGATGGATTTTCATTTAATTTTCAGCTTATTTTCATTCTCTCTCTGTCAGTGCTAAAATTACAGTAATCGTTCTGTAACCTAATATAAATTCACGTTCAAATGATCCCCCAACACGACCGCAAAAATATTCCATTCACTGGCATAAATAGACCAAACAAACTGCCCGCCTGTCCGTCATTCGTGACAGTGCCCCGATATCTGACACGCACATTGTCTGCTCAGGAAGAGGATGCTGTTACCGATAGCCTCCCAAGAATTGACGTTTGTTGTTACACGTGGGTTTTACCGTAGCTTATAATTCAATTGTGTTTCTTTTGCCCACTGGGGCTTGTATTTTGTAGGTTTGAATTTTGATCACTGTCACATCTTCAGTGACACTCACCGGATTAAGTCAAATCGATTGACGTAAGAATCACCAAAATCGGATTACGCGTTTATTTTGTACAGCGCCACAAACGAACAAACGTACATACTTACACATAAATACGCATCACGCCTTCATTTCCCAGAGTGGGGTAGGCAGAGCTACAGAAATACGAACAACTGTAAAAAGACTTGTTGATAAGATAATTCTGTAACCACATTTATAATAGGCTGTGAAATACATTACCCTCCCTTGCGTCGCGCCGTTTGGTAAAAAAATATACTTTCGCTACTATCGCTTTGGCTTTTATGAAACCTGAACTACGTCTGTTTGTCGCTAAAATTTGCATTTACAACTGAAGTGCCTCTCCAATTTCGATGAAATTTTCTCGAGTGACACTGCCATTTACGCGGATGAACCTTGATGAGGTTTGATATTTGTTTTTTAAGCACACGAGCACTCAAGCCACCTGATGGTAAGTGAAATCTGAGACCCATAGACATTTGAATTCTCAAGATTATAATCCTAAGACCTCAAATGCGCTGCCAACCCTGAGGACTAAGATGGAATGCCTCTATGCTAATAATTTCACCGGTTGTCTTATCCCCACACCGGAACACAACAATGCAAACACTGTTGTTGTTTACACCGCCTGCCATGAATTTGTGTCCTCAGTTATTTCTCTTACAAGGTTGTCTGGAAGAGATCGCTATTTAGCGGTAAGACCGCCTTTTGTATACCTATGATTTAAATGTACTGTTCCGTGTTCTGTTTTTTTTTTTTTTTTTTGGCGTTCAATAAAGAGTATTTGTATTGTATTGTATTGTATTATAACGAAGTAGGTTTGATCACTGGTCATTGATATTGTCATTCATTTACTCGTAATATTTTTTACGAGACGTTACGCGAAACATAGTTTTTTTCCAAATAATGGAGGAAATCATTAGAGAGCATTCAGAATTCCTACTACAAGGTGACAAGGTAAAATGCACCCATGCATGCAAGTTAATATGAACAAGCACTTGAAGTCCAAAAAGCACATGTATCACAGAATCATTTGATACCTCACCTTTAGAAGATTTAGTTTTAAATTTACCGGAGCTTGAAATAAAGGGCAGTAATTGTTTTTGCACTAAATATTAATTATTCTTGAAATCTAAAAAATATAATGTATTTTCATAAAAATAAAACCATGAACATTGTCACATCACTAGTGTGTTAGAAACTGTCAAGTGCTACCTAAATGCCACGAGTTAGCGATGTGTAAAATTATAACATAACTAAACATCGGCAATTCGTGGCAATTAGGTAGCACCTAGTGATGAGACACGTTTTTCAAGTGTCTCTTCAGATAAGATAAAATAACATAGTAATACCTACCTAAAAATAAGTTGAAATGTCACTTTCATTACTGAGACTGCATCTAAAAGGTAATCAAAAGCTAGAAATAGTATTATCAAAAAATCCAGGATAACTTACAATAAAAAATATTAACAACTTATTACAAAATAAAGAAATCAAAGATAACACCAAGAATACGCTACAACATTACAGATGAATGCTTTATTTACCCACACGTCAGCCGAAGTCGAAAGGTAATTTTCATAAACCGATTTTCTCAAATAGAAGACGTAGGATAACTTCAAAGAAGTTAGAACAAATATAGATGTCTATAACGAATGTCATATATGAACATATATCAAACAATCATCATCATCATCAATGCCACGAGTTGTCGATGTTTAATTATAATAAGTATAATAAATAACACAAATGGTTTAACTTGTTTGGCGATTGTTTTTTGTATACTCGTACCTACCTACCTATACTTACTCAATAGAAAATAACAGTTCGTGCTTTGGGTACTAGTAGTACTGTATAGTAGGTACGTTTTGTGAATGACATCTACTTAAGTTTCACCAATGGTCGGCTGTGTAGTTGTGTAACAACTAATAATGGCGTTTAATGGTCATTAAAGTCTTTGTCGTGTTCGAAAGAAAGCATTTAAAGAAATAAAACCGTTGACATGCTTTGAAATTGGATTAATTTAACATTAGCGACGCTTTGTCTTTGTTTTAGTTCATTTGGGTTTGAATAGGACTTGTGTCCATTGGGAAATTATGTAACAACTTAACTTCTTCATGGTACAGTAAGTGTAATCGAAACACTGTGTCTGGAGTCGCGGGTGCAATCTTGTGAAATTTATCTTTAAATTACTTTTCCTATTTAAATCAGTATGAAAATCATATCCAATTATCAATTATTTTTTTTTTACAAGATTTATTTATCTTATTCTATGGAAGATCTCTGAGACAAGTAATAGAGACTACAATAATACCAACCTTGCAACTTTGTTCAGTAACTTATGTAATAAATCACCTCTTTCATCTGCTTATAGGTATTTATATCTAGTAAGTGTTGAAAGCGCTACTTACCTGTCACAGACTATGCCATATATCTATATGTAATTTGTCTGTTTTTTTTTTTTATTATTATTTTAAATCGACTCGAATGGAATCTGTTATTTTTATATGACTGCCAAAGGAGAATGGTATGTTGTTAACCTGTATATGTATGTAACTATGTATGGTACTTTGTTCCCTCGTAGATGTTGTACAGGCTGGATGGGTGGGCCGCTTTCAACAAGCGAGGTACTTAAATCAAAACAAAAACAGTATGTGGAAATAAACAGACAGGTTACTAACATATAAATAAATGAATATCAGGGGACAATCCCACACAAATTGATCAAGTCCCAAACTAAGCTCTAGGCTTATACTATGGGTACTAGACAACGATAAACATAGTTATATAGAGAAATACATACTTAAATACATAGAAAACATCCAAGACTCACGAACAAAAATTCGCGCTCATCACACAAATATTTGCCGGGATTTGAACCCAGGTCCGCTGGCATCGGAAGCAGAGTCACTCCCAACTAGGCCAACGCGTCGTCTAATATGTATATAGACAGACGACATCTTCAAAACGTGCAATCGGATATTTGAAACTCTTTGTTAGACTTTGTTTAATTCGTATTTTCTTTTGACGTTCTTTCGCTTGCAATTTACGTTTTATTTTCGATCACTTGTTTGCTAAAAACCGACCCGCTAGTCTATACCTGTGTAATATTATCTAAACTAACGGTTCACCGACCCCCATCGCTTCCTCATTAGCTAAAACGATACTTTGAACAGGTGTGTTGAAAGCTGCGGGTCACGAGTGTGTGCATTTTCTAAGCAATGGAGGTAAAACTCTTTAAAAGCTTTTTGCCTGTGCTAACGTACATATGATCTGGCATGGTTAAGGCGTAGCTTGCTTTAAGAAACGATATGGCTTTCTTATATACTTCGTTAACATGTTCATACCTGTGTCTGTCTGAGGCAAACGGATGGACCAATTTGAACGCGGTTTTGTTCAAAAGAAAGCTATTTTAATCTGGAAGGTTCTCAGCTAGGGTTAATGAAAATCTGTTCGGCCGTTTAAGAGAAAGATACGATTAACGTGTGTATCTGTGTATCTGTCCGTGGCATCGTAGCTCCCAAACGGATGGACCCATTCGGACGCGCTTATTTTTCCAAAAAGAAAGCTAGTTGGTCGTCTTTGTATCGGAGGTTTTCATCTATTTAATTGTTTAATACTTGTCCATATACTGTATTCACTTGAAATTTAGCTTGGCTTACTTTCTGATTTTTCGATAATTCGTAGAATAATCGTAACACGAATTTCATTTCCTTATAGATGCAAGGGCTACGTTGTGATAGCCATCACCAGTTCCCTATCTCTGGTCGTTTCTTCATGGCTGAAGATCGTGATTACTGGACTTCCTGAGTTTTCGAAAGAACAATTGTAAAGCAAAGCTTGCTCTTGCCTCTTAATTGTTCAGTCCATATTGTTGCAGATCGGCCAATCCCCAGTTACACTAGGCAAAATTAATTCTGCTAAATTTATGGAATTGAAATACGTGAATGTTCGACTCGCAAAATTGAGACATTGCACATGATGGCAATAAAGGATCAATCCTATTCATATATCGCACCTTCGGTAGAACAAGGGCAGAATATACAATGTGACTAAAGGGGCAATTATGCCCTTGTACACTATGACAAAGGGCACAATGTACAATGCAGCAATGTGACTAAAGGGGCAATTGTGCCCTTGTTCTACCGAAGGTGCGATATGTTGATGTCGGGAGTCTTTTACGTTTCGAAGAGGATGTATTGTATAATTCTCTTAGAATAACACCCTGGTCCTCTGTTCCTTTAGAGGTTAAAAGCCGAGTTTTAAAAGGACAGCTAAAATCCGTCAGATACAGTTCCAAAAGCATGGGAGATACTAGACATATTTAAAAATGTCTATAATGTTTATTCTATTCTACGTAAGCTTTCCCTTAACACCAACTCATCAGTATGCGGCTCTCTCGCGTCCTCAATATATACGGCTGTTCCTTAAACAAATATATTGTGGTATAAAAAAAACATGCACTCGAATATAATTGGGGCACGTGCTGCGTACGCGCTTCCTATGTGCTTGAAAACCGAACAATGCCGATGAGAATCTCAAGAAATAACGTTATTTGTTGAGGAACTTGTGGTGCATTTGTGACTTTATTATTAGAAGGTGACGGTTGATTGTTTGTTGGGAGAAAGTGACAGATATGATATTTTGATTTAGAAGGCGTATTTATTTGCATGGTATATATCAGTTTGAATAAATAAATTGCAAAAGGGTTTCTTGTTGTAGAAAACACTAAAATTGGCGGTGTTGTGTATGTGACTAAGGTCTTAACTATGCTAACTAAAATTGACGCACATTGTCTACACGTGCTTGATATAATTGTCGCACACATATTCAAAAGCAAATCCAAAGCGATTTAAGTGCTGTCATAAACAATACGACTAATTTTACTATCTATTTAATTTATCCGACTGCTCAGAAAAGAAGACTTTGTATGTGATTATATATATGTAATTTATGTTTGTTTATTTATTTCCCTCGTAGAGGCTGACCCTAACGAGGGGTCTGAAAAAATAAGATGACAAACTTTAATATCGTTTTATTTTATCCATCAAATCTCATCGCAACCAAGGGCTTATAACTAGTGATCGGCACGGACAGAGCAAAACTTTATCTTTATCAATATAAATCTAAAGCTGACATAAAGGAGAACTTACAACCAAGAAAAATAATAATAATATTGGCAGATTAGTGTTCAAATTATCTCTATATCAGAGTCTCGGATTTGGTATGAGGAAATTAATATTTTCATGGCTGTAATGTACTGTAATGTAAGTTTTGTTAAAGTTTTGCTCCGTCCGTGCCGATCACTACTTATAACAACTGCATCTGACAATACTAGCAGAGAGATGACAAGGCGTAAATAATTGTGCTGAAAATAGTGTAGTTTTAATTTGAATTAACGATATTTGGATTATGCATAATTCAGCTAACAAAACTCCCGTAAATTTACTACAACTATTTCTTAGCCAGCTTAGCTGTCCTAAGCTAGATATTTGATTTCCAACACCCTTTGACGGCAAAAACGCCAATACCAATATCAACTTACCCTCATAAATTGGAGATGAGGGTTCGCCGTGTTGCACGTACTTAATGGATGCATTAACAACGGCGTTATGTGGAATTTGACCTTCAAAGTTTAACAGTATGTTGACCCTTCTTGAAAACTTAGGGAACTTTCAGTGCCAGGCAGTGGAAATTCATACAACACTGGCCTGATGTTGAGTTGTTAGGTCTTAGAGAAATTTCAGTTGGACAAATTCTACCATAGCAAAATACATGTACATGTGGAAAATCGGCCAAGTTTGATACAAAGAACGACTTCACCGACAAAAGAATTGAATTCTGCCAAGTTCTTTTTTAGTGGTGGTAGGACTCTGTGCAGGGTCCGTCCGGATCGCTACCACCATCTTATCCATTAACCATCCGCCAAGCAACAGTGTTCGCATTGTTGTGTTCCGGTGTGGGGATAAGACAACCGGTGAAATTACTAGCATAGAGGCATTCCATCTTAGTCCTCAGGGTTGGCAGCGCATTTGAGGTCTTAGGATTATAATCTTGAGAATTCAAATGTCTATGGGTCTCAGATTTCACTTACCATCAGGTGGCCTGAGTGCTCGTGTGCCTTCTCCTTAACATAAAAAAATAAAATAAAAAAAATAATGTTAATTTTAGATTTTGGAAAAACTGGCACTGAACCCAACCTTTAAGGAAGGTCAACATGCTATTGAAAGTGAAATAGATTTTAAGTGCAAAATTTCTGAAATTGGTCAAACTGTTTAACTCTAGTTGAATGAATTATATTTTATACTAGCTACCCGTCAGCGGCTTCGCCCCGCTGAAAATTTTCGATTTCCCGGTAGATTTTTATTTTTTTTCCTTCATAAGAATTTTCTCCTGGCGATAACGAACACAACAAAAAAAGAATTAGCGAAATCGATCTAGCCGTTCATGCGCGATGCCGTGATCAAGAGAAATAGGGATTCATTATTATATATATCCTCGTAAGACCTGGTGTCCTATAGAAAGTACATAATCCAGGCAATTCAATTTAAACCTTATTTCAAGGAGTATAAAGTTCATTTTTATTTAAGTGCAAAGGTAATTTAACTTTATTTCCTTGCTGGTAGATTCAAATTCCTACTAACAAAAATCTACCGGATTGTAGTATGGTGGGTCTGAAGAGGTTAAAGATAGTAGAAAAATATCTCTATGATTAGTTATTAGGCATACAAATTTATTGCAGAGCATGCATGCCATGCGTTACTTACATACACAAATTTTAATATTTGCTTCGCTATTGTTAATCAATAACACATGTTGTGTTATTTTTACTCTAGCTTAAAAAAATATTAGAGATATTGCCGATTCAGTGATTCCACTAACTTAACGATATTCATGGACCCTCTAATGCAGGGGTGCGAGGAGAGGGGAGTGTTGTTAAGTAAGTTAATAAATGAAATTTCAAATTTAGAATATCAGTAGGAGAGGGGCTTGTTATCTGATAAGCTGTACATGAAATTTCAAATTCCGAATATTTTGACTAGCTTGACAACCCATGTCATCATTTCTAGTGTGACTTTGTGTCCACACGAGAAAGTAAAAAAATAATTTGAAAGAAAAAAAAAATTGAACTCGTTTTACTGTCGTAATATATTATATTAACGATACAAAATCATATGTTAAAATTTGAGCACTAATAAAAAAAATACCCTGTATATTGTTTCATTTAAAAAGCCGTTTCTTTTTGACTTGACTTACACACTCTCATCTCTGTGTGTCTCAATGTCCTGATTATCCTCATAGCCTTGAAAAGGTTTCCAAATATTTTTTACGAGGGAGCGAGGTATTGGCACTTACTCGGTTGTAAAACACAGTCAAGGGCTTTCCTTCACAGAGGTTTTGGGAATTTTAGCCTTTTTCGACAAGGTGGACTACGGTTTATGGCTGAGAATCGTTTGGTAAGGTCTGAGAATATTTTTTTAGGTTTACTGTTATTAGGAATTGAGTATTGGTGAAACTAAGTTAAGTATTTGTACATTATTCCATAAGTTCCTTTTAATACTTGCTCGCCTATGACAGGGCTGTCTCACTTCTGCCACGAGAGCGTGTATATGCCTACAGCTTACAGCACGCATACTGACACGTGATACCTTGGGTGGAATACTTGAACGATTTCCTTAGCAATGCTTTGTAAGAAGACGATGGTTTATCGTTATTTGGAGCTCGTCTAGATGATAAATATATCATATCATTATACTATACCCCTTTATCGGCCTAGGCACAACCGTACAGGGCCGTAGTGACTTGAGGTAGGTATGCTTTATTTAGTTACTAGCGACCCGCCCTCGCTTCGCTCCGGATTAAAGTATTATACATATAAACCTTCCTCTTCAATCACTCTATCTATTAAAAAAAAACTGCATCAAAATCCGTTGCGTAGTTTTGAAGATTTAAGCATACATAGGGACAGACAGCGGGAAGCGACTTTGTTTTATACTATGTAGTGATTAACGTTCGCCAACATACAGTTATTGGTAAAATCAAAGAACTTATCCAATTATAGGCAAGCAAGCAAGCATGCGATATTAACACCGTTGAATGGGAAACGTTTTAAATTACTAATCCCTTGTCTCTACCGCTGTTGCTGTCTCTGTATCGCTGTCGCTCGTCCAGCACATTTTGTCCGTGACTTGATCCCCTTTTTTATCTACTCGGTAACGATAGTGACGCACTGAGCAACGAGCGAGAAAATGAAACTTGTGCTAAGCGTACAAGGTGGCCGAAAAGCAATATGTATACATGTGTATGTCTGTCATGCTGGCTAGCCTGTACCAATACCTAGTATACGTACAGTACCTTTTCTACTTTCAGCGTAGTGTAGCCAACGCTAGGCAAACTGCTACAAGTCCCAAATTAATTTAATCGGCTAGACTAAGTGCACTTAGCTGGGTTACTTGAGATTCTCTGGCGTTCTGAATGGCTTCGTTACCAGTTTAGCTAAGTTATTGACGCCTCAGATAGTTTCTGCTGAATTTTACCTGATTTTCTTTGCCTTATTATGTTCTTAGCTATATTCCAGGCAGCGAAAGGACTTTTTCTTTTTATTCATCATCGACTGTTTGTTTGTCATTAGGTTTCTTCTTTTACCATTATTACAAGGGCCACATATGCTGCCACGCCTACACAATAATAAAAACGAATGGCTTTATGTACTTCCGCGCGAAAAACGTGGGATGGAGATAGTTTGCGCGCGGCTCGATGACAGCGTCAAATTCAAATAAATGTTGTTTACTTTAAAACCACAACATTTATTAAAAAACTGGTTTACCAGGATTAGGAACTTATTAGTATCTACCTTATTGAATCAAAAATTATCGTTAAAGATCATAGGTCTTACAAAGATTCAACCAAAAACATGCGAACAACGTGTCACGTAAAATAAAACTGTCATATAGGCGCTGCGGCTATTGAGATCGCGGAACATCTATTGACTTTATCATATGTGGCCTGTTAACGTACTCGACTACTAACTAAAGCAATAAAGTAAGATGCTTGTTTTTCGATGTTGACTACACTCATCACACCACAAGAAAACTCAACTTGAATAATGGTATAGGTAATCACAGTATGATTAACAGCTAGCTTTCCAGCATCATATTGCATGATCATAGATCAAACTATACGGAACCGCCCACTAGTTCTGCATTTATCAGTTTAACGTCATAGCATGGCCAGGGCAGCTTATTTACTTGATTTTAGGACGCTCGTTATGCGAGAACTTGGCTTTCTTTTCACAGCTTTAGCGTTTATTATGGCCGTGTTTATCGATGTGGATAACACATGTGTCACTTTCTGACCATCGGGTGAGTGCGAGAGTGACGGATGCTTTATCCACCGTGATAAAGGCGACCTGATGGCGATCGGAAATTAATAAATAACATCGATTGCTGCCCGGTAACTTTAATCACGTTTTCTTATGTATAATGTTCTATAAGGAAAACTTCTGTCGCTTTCTAATTCGCTAAGGTAATAAGAGGAAGCACGCGTTTTAAGCCGACATAAAATTAATGAATTTCTTTGTGACCTTATGTAAGCTTAATCTTTTAAAGGCTTGATGAATATTTAAGTGCCGGTTACCTTTTGGGTTGTCCTTACCTCAAGGAATATCAAAGGCTATATTTAACGTTGGACCTTAAATTTTAATGCTTCAGTGGTAAACTCAAACAGACTCACTGACTATATGTCATGTTTCAAATACAAAGCTGCAGCTGCAAATGCTGACGCTACTCAAGTATTCGAAGTTGAAGCTTGCTTATCTTGAGTTAAATCTTCCTGAGGGCTTATTGTCTAACGCACTCGCAATCACGATCGTTTTCATTTTGAAAATCGAACGCTCGTCTGCATACAATATGAAAACAATTGCTCCATTTTGAAGCCGGTTGCGATTGCGAGTGCGTTAGACAATAGCCCCTCTGGTTTAGACCGTTATAGAACCTAACAGAACCTATTGTTTTTACAAAGTTTTTTTTTTCTCTGTAATCGTATAACCAAACCGATTCGATCGTATCACATAATGAGTAATAATATAAATAATGGTTCTATTTCTGAAACCGTGAACGTATCAGTATTTTTAAAGATAAATAAAGATAAAGATAAGTTTATTGATAGACCAATCACAAGACAAACTAGGCTCCGCCTGTATCTTGGAGCTCTGTTCTTTTGTGTTGTGTTTGTGTATTTGTGTTTAAAAAAAAAATAGTTTATGGGACCCATTAGGTTAGATTACGTTTGGTTTAATTAGGTTTGATAACAATGCCAAAAAGTAAATGGATTCAGAAAAAAAATCATCATATGTTTTTAACTCATAATGTATTTTGAACTTTATATATTGTAATACGTACCCCTGTTATATTTATACTGTTTTATCTTGCTTGTTATATCAAGTGAACAAGCTCCCCTCTCTGGTCTCCAGGTCGTTTAGAAGCATACGCCCACAGTTCATCATCTCGATTGGTTTCGTGTTATAACAATATTAGCGCCATTGTTTATGAGCGTTAAAGAACTTCAAATTAACTTAACTTACTTTAATAAGTGCAAAGTTCCTCTATTATACATATAACAAAATTAGTGATTGAGAAGTTTTATCGCGTAGTGACTGTTAAACCGTTTTCGGACGTAAGTAATAAATTAGATTCTAGTGTTTCGATTTATTACAAAGTTCAAGCTAAAAATCAAGTGCTAACAGACGTATTCAATTTAAACTTTGATACACTCTCAAAGTACGTAATTGAATTGAACTTGAAAGCGATCTGTGTTTGTTATGCAAAACTTAGGTAAACAAAATGGCGTAGGTAGGTAGTCATGTAAAATGTACTCCACATTTCGTTGACGTGAAGTTCGAAATTGACCTAAAGTTGGAATTGTTTATCTTGAATGTGACTTGAACATTCGTTGCCGAGGACTCCGCTAGAGGTTCGCATTTTATGAAATTTGGAGAGGTTGGCAGTGGGAGTGTTAATTAATAATGAGTGTGAAAGTTGGATACAGACTCCCGTTTGTTTGTTCGAGTGATGGTTGCCAATGTCCTTATAAAAGGTGAGTTTTATTTATTCACTTTCTTTATTGAAAATTATTTAAACAATTAGGTGTTCGATTAATAGGAGAGTTTAAACTTGACGTCACGTACGACGACGTGACGTCATAGTCCCACAGACGACGGGAACTAGTGGGTATGAGAGGCTTAACACAGGCAAATCGTTAAAAGCCACACAGAGGCCGTAGCTACGATGCGTTTGCTAACTTGCGTTTCTATTCGTTTTGTGTTTAAACCGATCGCGTCACTGGTAGATCACGTCATACGAAAAGTCACGTGATCTACCAGTGACGAATAGAAACGCTAGTTAGCGAACTCATCTTGGCTAGGCTGGAATTCTACACGGTAATAACGATATTCGTATTTGACTTGTTTCCGTATAGTCAAGTTTTGATTAATCTTTTGTCATTGATAATAATGGCGGCCGCGTTAAAAACGACGCTAAAACAAGTCAAACACGATATCGTTTTAACGCAGTAGAATAGAGGCCCAGCTGTAGATTACGTAAAGTGAGCAATGTCAAGCTTTGCTTGCATTATTTATTAATTACATAATATCTAGATTAAGTGTATTGCGTGAGCTGGAAACTAGATCGCGAGGTCATGTTTATCTTAACAGATGGTTAAATTGAATTATTAGTTATCTGTTATGAAACATTATTAATGGATTGTCGACATTAGGTCACACAGATTGCCACGATAAGATTATATAAGATAGCAAGTGAATGATTATAGCAATTGAATTTAGAGGAAGTCTAATTATAGCCATTGATTACATACATACATGACATCACGCCTTCATTCTCAAGCCTTCACTCTAAAAATACTTTTTGATGATTCTGTAACCACATTTGCACAAACAGGCTAAGATGTTTACCAGTGTATAAGTGACAAGTTGCAAGCCCATCGCCAAACAGTATTCAGGCATTCACCATTGATTGCAACTGTATTGATTTTCCCGCTAAAATGCTAAAGTTCATCTATAAAGTTCAAGTGATGCAAATTTGTCATATAACTTACCCAGATACTACGACTATTGGACTAGCATATAGGCATACCATTTAAATCCGGTGGGTATTCTTGGGATTTCAGTCTTGAGATTGGGTTTGTTTATGGACCTTAGAGCCGACATAGGGCCCCCTGTCTGGCAGTTTGCCGCTTGTGAAGTCACATGAAAGAAAATCATTGTCATTAGAGACGACTTTCTCTGCTGTAAGGACTGGTTAGATTTAAAAAAGGTTACCCGGTCAGTGGAAATATAAAACAAAAAAAAAATTGAAGTATGACGGCTGCATTGTAAGGACATCTGTGGCATATCGAAATTTGCAACCTGAATCATGAAAATGCTAAGCTAACCCTGAGAACAGAAGTGGGATATCAATTGATGTATATTTTTCCAAAAAACTCCAGAACATGTTTTTACAGCCAACTTCCATTTCATGGCTTTAACGTTTAAAACAACAAAATTGCTATCTTTTTCGCGTCTATTGACGCGTTTGCCTAGTTGGTAATGTAGGGACCCTGCCTACGAAGACAGCGGTCGCGGGTTTAATTCCCGATATGGGCAATTAGTTTTAAGAACGCGAGTATTTGTTCCTAAGTTCCGGATATTTTATGTATTTCTCTATACAAGTATGTTTATCGTTGCTATAAGGGTATAAATATATAGACGTTCCCAAGATATCTATACACCTTTATGCCACTGGCAATAAGGTCAAATATATATTTGACGCGATGGCCGTATAGATATTTAATGCCCTTGACTGTACAAGCCTTGTGCTTAGTTTGGGACTAGGTCAATTTATTCACACGTGGAACAAGGAAAAAAAAATCTACGACATTTATACTTAGTAAGGTTAGCTAGTAGACGCAGACGTGTCGAATCCCTAACTCTCTAATAACAAGCTTGAGGTCCAGCAAACTTATGTTAGGTACATATTTTTCTCATTACATCTTTAATCCTTCGTAGCTATGTTCCCACTCCACAAACAGTCAAACTTGTCGGCACAAATCCCCCACTTACTTCACAAGGATTTATATAAGAAGCTTACGAATACAATCCCTTAGCAAAATAAGGAAATAAATAGGGTGAAAAGAAGCGGAAAAAGAGATTGGAAATGCACCGTTTTCGTGTGAATTGCTGTATTAAATAGATAAAGAATTGAATTTTAATGATATTTTAAAATCATCTTTAAAAAAAAGAATGAATACTGAGTTGAAGGCTGATAGGGATGTTTGGAAGAAACACGCTGCGCTGACCCCAAATGATTGGCTGATGATGATGATGTTAAAATAATTTGGATCCGAGTAAGTTAAGTTGGTTTCAAGTAGACAAAACAAGCAAATAAGTCAGATTAGTTGTAAGCTTTGTTTTATTGAATAACAAAGCTTAAGCACCTGCAACTAAAGCAATGCAAATTCAGTGTAATTCCATCATCAAAATTAGTAGAAAAGTAGAGATATTCTTCAAGAAGACATTCTCGTACATAAGTCATTAAGATTTGAAGATTATTCTCTTTTATTTTTATGTTCTATTCTTTGCAGTGATCTCCAATCACCCAAGACCGATCTCGATCTAGTACAATGTGTTGTCCAGTTACGGTAAACGGAGACTGAGTCGGTCGACCGCGGACCGGTGCGGCCTTGCTCGCGCGCATATCGATCTAACACGCTATTTACATGTTTCACCACGATACAGTTAGCGCCATAGATTTACTTATGGTCAGTAAATCAGCCATGATTGCTTGGAAACAGGCTGTTGCGAATCCAGCGAACTTCTGCAACATCACCAGGGCCCGTAGCATGGTCGCCTTTATCGATGTAGATGACATCTGTCACTTTCTGCCGAGTATGTCAGTGCGAGAGTGACAGATGCGTTACCCATGTTTATCTACATCGATAAAGGCGACCATGCTATGGGTTCAGGTCAGGCGCGATGTTGGTCAATCGCTGGTCAATCCTTTTTGAAATAGTGCAACTAAGTACCACCAGTGGGTTTTTGATTTTTTGCATAGGTTAGTTACCACTAAAGCTACCGCCACCGCTACCACCATCTTTCCCTTTAACCTGACGTCAAACAGCAGTGTTCACATTGTTTTTTTCCGGTTCGGGCGTAAGACAACCGGTGAAATAACTAGCATACATCATTTCAAGTCCTCAGGGTAACGCATATGCAGCCTTAATATTGTCATTGTAAGATTAAAAATGTGTATGGGCTTACACTTGGCTGCATAGTTCACCAGGTAACTGTATGCTTTTTGTCTTCTTCCTGCCATGACAAATGAACAGTTTGGATGTATTTTGCAATCACCGAAATGTTCAACGGAGAAATGTTTACAGTAGGCGACAAAGATTATAATGTATTTCATTCCCAGAGTAAGGTAGGCAGAGCTACAGAATTAAAACAATCAGGCTGATGTTTACCAGTGTACAATACAATACAAAACACTTTATTGTCCACCAAACAAAAACATTACACAGAATTTTCACAATTTAGAAGACCCAATGAGTGAGATGGAGTGTAATGTATTGTTTTTGTTTTGTTTTCCTTATTTATAATAATCAGTATCTGGGCGTTTTCAAAAAAAGTTTACATCGTTAAAGACAAAAGTTAAGAAAATTTAACTTTTCCATTTCGTCACGAAAATTAACGTATGTAAATGTATGGCTAATTTTCGAGACGAAACGGAATAAGTAAAATTTTCTTAACGATGTACACTTTTTTTGGAAAACGCCCATCTTTGTGCAAGATACTACATTTATCACAATTTTTTACTATTTTAAAATTGATATAGATTTCATAAGTTAGCATTGCAAACATTTACCAGGTCATTTTCATCAATATAATAATGAATACAAAACTATTTATTTAGGAAACCTCCAATCTTTATTACTTTGCAACATGCTTTTGTAATGCTTTTAACAATTCTGTTTCTCCAGCCACCGATGCACAATAGCTATATTGGTCCACAATTCCACTTAATTATTGTCGATAAGGCGACATTCATCAACCGACCGGTTTCCAAACGACCTTGCTACGTTCACCGCTGACATTACTGATCTGTATACTTCACAATCTGGTGTAATACTGTCACTGTCCAACATTGCACCAACTCCCTTTCACAGAAAGAGACCACGAATCATTATGTCAGGTGATTAATTTATACTTTAATTAAGTTCACCATTTGCTATAGACATATCAAGGATTGCCTTTCTCATTTTCCGGAGTGATTTCAAATTTAACTCGTATTTATTCATTTTGGTTTCTCTTTGATCTCTGCAATATTCCTTATTAACAGGCGTTCTAAGTACCCATCTCATCAAACGTCAAATTAATATCATATTACTCTAAATTACCATCTGAACGTACATCTTCATAAACGATGTGCCATTGACCTTCGTAGCCTACTAAATCACCTTGAATCCCTCCTATTATAAGTGTTCAACAGGTGTTCTATAGTGTTTTGTTTGGAATGACGTATGAGCACCGCCATAATACGTGCACGGTGTGACATTTGGCCCGGTTACAGGTTGTGAGGCTTCGCCGTAACACCGACACAGGATGGACAGATGGGAAGAAACCCGTTTCCTCTAGTTATTAATAAATGAATAACCAGATCAATAGAAGAACTTAAGGGCTTTGAATATTGATGTCCGTTTTCCCCCAATCAATCAACGCGTAGAAACTAACCAGCACGTAGAAAGCATTTCCTTTCGCATCTTTCAGCGGAATCAGCGCTTGATTACAGGTGGGAGCGTTTCAGCTGTCATGTTCTAGGCGCAAGATTCTCGCTTTCTATCAAGGCTGCAAGCGCTTGATGACGACGCATGCGCGAAGCCAGTCGCTCACGGCCTTCCGGACAGGCCGCACGCGTTCTATCCTTTAAAATCCACTTAAACATTTACCGATCTATCACGTCACGGTACTGATTTGGGTGTTGAAGTGTACGCAGTGCAAAAACAAATATTGTGCGATTATTCTTGGTATTAACAAGATTCAGTGTGTGTGGCAAAAACTACAGGATCTTTGTGTTTTTCCTTGACGATCGTCACGCGCGTTGATTCTTTTTTATATCGGTATGCTTTGTAATTATGATTTCAATTATTATTGTTTTGTTGTTAATAACGTTTACCTAAAGTATTTTGATCGCTCATTTTATATCTTTGACATTAAATTAATCCTTGATTGTTGATGACATTTGCACATGAATAAATTACATAGATATAAGAGAAAAAATATTGAAATCTAATCGATATCAATATCATAGCGCAACCTTTCACTTTTTTCAATCTCTCAAGGGTTAGCTGGAAGAGATCCCTCAAGGGATAAGTTCACCTTTGTACTTTCTGTTTTATCTTCACTGTATTGATTTTCTTTATCTTTTTGTACAATAAAGTGATTACATGCATACATATTTGTGTAAGTAGTTTAGTAAAAGTCCAAGAAGTCGTCTCTTAACAAAAGATTGCATCTATTATTAGAACCAGACTTTTGGAGATATATGTGAGACCAAAATCATTTCGCAACTTGGGGGAATCCATTGTTTCTCTTAAACAAACAATGCTCAGAATTTCGCTTATTCCACGTACGTTTACAGTTTAACTATCACGGGCTAATGACGTGATGATGGACCATTGTTTTGATCACGAATGCAGCAAATGCAGCAAATGCAGCTATTGGCCGCGCGACGCCAATCATAACAATTACAATTTGCCACATCTTGCTACAACATCCGTGTAATGGTTAATATTTTGAGACGTTTCTCGAATACCTATTGATAAGGCAGTCTTTTCACACGCCTCTTATCTGTTTACGCTTAATATATCTTAGGGTTTAACGTTATTTAAGCAAGGTGACTTCTACAATTTCAGTTAATCAAGCTTCATTGCATCGATTGGCCGTGGAGAATATGCAAATTTATAATTGCGATTTCCTTTAGGCATAATAATTGACCAGTTAACGAACCAATATGCCTTATAAACGATGTTAGTTTTGTTGCTTCGATATTTTTAGAGTCGAGTGATTTTGCATCTCGGCATAAATTTTCCTCTTAGCGTATTTTCATCGTCGATTACGAAGATTTCGAAGAATTTTATATGACACAATGTTTTGCGGCGTCAGCTTTTTAGCGAATTGGAACTTTGTCAACAAAACTTGCGACTAATTTGCATTATTCTACCCGCTTACTTTTTAAACCTGACCACCTAACGACTTACCTTCGGTTTTTCCGTGTTCGCAAAGTTGAAAGACGTGTTCAGAATACTTTCTGCCTGTTCGCAACCTCCCGTCTTGCGGATGTTGAAATCTCGTACTGTTTCCACTTAAGATACTTTCTCAAGCTATTTCTCATTACGATTTTAAGGTCTTCCTAATAGTTCTTCATAGCAATAACTATTTATTTTGTGTTTTTTGCACCTATCGCTCGCATCTATATTAAAATCTACGGAATTTTTAATGCGCAAGTGTATTGCGATTTCCCCTTTGCAGCTTAAGATGTGATAAAATTCACGTTTCTTTAGGCCACATCTGCTCCCTAACATGTTAGCGTAATGATCGCACTTAGCATCAGACATTGCACCTGTCTTTACCGCCTTTGAAGTACGAGTATTCCTTAATTATCTAAAGGTGCCTGAATATTATGTTAAAGTTATACATTAATTAATTTCTTAACGATGTTTGGTAAGCGGTTGCAAGTTTGAGATTTTGAAAGACACAAAAATCTAGAGATGGAATAATGTCTTTCATAATGAGTTACATTGTTTCATTACAATTTCGTTCCAGGATTCTGAGCAGCAACAACCTAAGTTTTCTTGTTTGTGGACTATGTTACATTATAAGTTTTGGTGCGGCAGTTTTTGATTTTATCGTCGTAAATAATTCCTTATATATTTGGTTCAATTTAATTTCGAATCATGTTTAAAGTGTTTAAACCTAACTTTTTATGCAAAAAATTCATACTTTGGCTTTACATTCTTTCGAATAATTTGTGTCCAATAGAAATGGGAAAGTTGAACCTTTCCGATCCCCTTCGGGTCCCTTCCGGCCTTTCCTCAGTAATGTGTTGTACTATTTTTACTGGCTTTCTATATTCAAACATTAATGTATACAGCACGGGTACCTATAGCCAACAGAGGCCAAAAAAACGTCAGTGTCATCAGTCAGTGACGGAAATGTTTTTGTTGTCTTATGCCTCAGTGGCCACCTTTTGTTATAGTTTGAATCATTTTCTACAAAGGTTTATAATCAAGCGTGCATTAGGAACTCTGTGACGATTCCGTCACAATTATATTTTTTACCTTCTTAAATTTGGTTTCCTGTTAGACTAATTTTATTACAATAACTATCCGTAACATTTTCAAGGAAACCTGAATTCAGACACAACATGCGGTGATCCTGTATGAAGAACTGTTCCTTATCGGAAAATAAAGAAGACATTAAAATGTTATCAATGAACTTTATAAAACTAACAAACAACACAGACAACAATATCTTACGAGACTTCTCAATCTCGCTAGTCGCCTATTGTTTTGTCTCGTGTGAGGTTAAAAGTCTCATTGAATCGTTCTTTCCCAAAATCGCGTAATTTAGAAACGTTTGTTTTTGTAATGAAAAATACTCCCTCATTAATCAGCCTTAGAGTTAATTTCGTCTGTGCCGTTCGCCTCCGCATTAAGGTTGAAAATTACATTATTTTCTGACAATACACTCACTTGTGTCATGTATGTACTGTTGTAAAATTATTTTAAAACCAGTTTATCCTTCTTTAACACGCAGTGCGTCATTTGGTGACGCTCGTGGATTATTAAAAGTTATAGTTCCGACGTTGACATATAGTCACGAAAGTATAAATAAACTATAACTCTTCTGTAGAATTATATATGGTTTTGAACAATACATATAATGTTAGACCACAAAGTTGTATCACCGCAAAATTGTCATCGTGTTATGTTGACCACAAATCGCAATGCTGTTTTGAATTTGTACTGGTTCCAATTAAGTAAAGATGACGTCATTGAAATATTATGTAATTGTCTATCACTAATGAACTGTTGAGGATTGTCATTATGATAGGATTAACTTATAGCTTTTCTAAATAAAGGAATTTATTTAGAAATCTCTACGAAAAAAAGCAAATTAAGCCCGTAGTGTAGTAATTACAAGAGTAACAAATTATCAAGGCTGACGTGGGTCCACAATTGCCAAGAAACTCCCAAGCGAAACGCAGAAAGGGGAAAGTAAATTCCCAAAAGTAATCCGAAACTCTATAAAAGAAACTAATATCCGAGCGGTGTAAATGTACCTCCAATATTTGGATTAATATTTTATTTACCTCCATTCCTATTCACTCTTGGGATTCAATTGGTTTTAGCATGATGTGCTAATAATAGGTAGTTTGCTTAATTTTTCCTTGCTTTAAATTTTGTCTTGGTTTGGACTTAATCTTCTGTTCTTCTGCGCATAAGTTTGGAGAAGTTCATACACTCAATCAAAATTTTATGCTATGTCTATATTAAGTACTTTAAGTTTTCTACTTTCACCTGTATCACTGACCAAGTTATTAACAGAACGTCAATCAATAATGCAGTTCACTTTATCTATACTTTTATCTAACTTGAGAATAAGGTCATCGCGTATCATTTTGATCGACTTAGGTTGTCACGTATTTATCGCATTCTTTGTGATGACGGTGTCAACGTTTTTAAAAGTAGGCTTAGATGTTTTTTATCTTGATGTAAACAGAGATATTTATATGTTCTAAGGCATTATTCGTAGCTCCGCGGAAATAGGTTTGGGTTAAAGTGTTGTCATTTGTAACAGCATTATTTTAGATTAACGGCCATTTGTAATACTGGTATATCATGATAGGATCAAATTATTTAACTATCTTTATCACCTGAGTGATATTAAAATAATGATACCTGGGCGTATTCGTATCTCGACTCGGATAATAATAAAAGCTTTTATATATTTAAACAATTATAAGAAAATCAATTACGTGATGACCTTTAAATAATAGTCTCATGAATTTTATGTTCGAGAACCTTTGTATTCTTGATGTGATCTTATGATGTAAATGGATTTATCATTTACATTGAAATATCAAGAAAGCTCTGCTCTTGCTCAAGCTCTGTGTTATTTTGGTCTAAACTTACCCTAACGGAATGAATATCAAACTAACGAACTATTGTTGTGGCTGGATATATTTCCTGTCCATTTCAACATGGGATAAAATATCCCATAACGAGGTGCTACCAATGTTCCTTTGCTGTACAATTTATGTGATGATGAGTGTTCCGTGAGTTACAAACCTTTAGTTTTCAGTACTTGTGTTTTAAATGCAAAAGTGAGTTTGTTGCTTGGTTCCGACTTAACCAATCTTTTAGAAATGTAATGCAGATATAGTTTACTAGCTGTTACCCGCGACTCGGTCCTGTAGAAGTCGTTTATAGCGTAAGAAAATTGTACCCTATGTCCTATCTCGGGGTTCCAAATTTCATCGAAATCGGTTCAAATTCAGACAAAGTTAGTTTCGTACTTATACATATATATTATAGCGATAAATTACTCCTACGCTGTCAGTGTCACGGTCTAACGCAAGTTTTATTATTGTTCGTCTATGCTATCAGAATGCAGGCAACTATGTAGCCGATGGTAGTCATTAAGTCTGATAACAATTTTACTGGCATTGAAACGGCCGTATCGTTGCGAGATCTTTCCACTTTCTTGACTGTCTTGTTTATTTATGACTCGACTTGCTTTTGTATGGCCACGATTATCGCTGTCGATAGAACATCTGTCACTTTCTGCAAAATATATACCTAAGTGCGAGAGTGACGTATGCTTTATTCACATTATTCTTTCTTAAAAGAGGAGCTACTTGACAGACTAGAGCGTCTACAGAACGTTTGTATCCGGTACGTTTTTGGGCTGAGAAAGTTCGATCACGTGTCGATGTTTCGTACGCAGCTGAAATGGCTTCCTATCCGCCGCCGTAGAGATTTACATGTACTTTCACTCCTTTTCAATGTCCTCTTCCTTCCTTCTTCCCCTCCCTATCTTTCTGAAAGATTCAACTATTTGGCCTGCGGCAGCGGTCATCGCCTGCGTTCCAGCGCCAATCTTTCCCTTGCGGTTCCGTGTAATAAAACACGTTTCTATGCCAAATCCTTCACAGTCCGTGGTGTCCAACTGTGGAATGAACTTCCGTTGTCCTTAAGGCAGTCCCCTTCTGTAGTCTCTCTAAAGAGGAATTTAAAAACTTTGTGGCTGAATGAGTCGTGAAGTCAGGTTCCTATAATGATTAGAGTTCTTATTTATATATTTATGTAGGTATATATGTATATGTATGTATATATGTATATATGTGTGTATTATACATGTACGTTTATATTAGTTTGTGTACTTGCTAATTTGTTTAAAATTAATTTATTTATTTATAAGTATTATCATTTCTTTTTACTTTTTGTGCAAACTTGTATGTGTCCAACCCCATGCATTGTCCTTACTCATTTGCTTCAGGGTTAGCTGGAAGAGATCCCATTTAGGGATAAGTTCGCCTTTGTACATTAATTTTGTATTATAATTGTAATATTTATATTTTTGTGCAATAAAGAGTTTACATACATACATTATTCTGTGGCTATAAACGTGTCTGTAACATTAGGGTCTGAACCTATTCCTTCACCCGAGCGTGGCATCTAGGTGAGATGGTTTTTATCTTATCGTATATCGTTTATCGTCTTTTTCTCGGGAACTGACCAATTTTCTAGATTACCCTACGAACGTCTCCGAGATATACAATATCTGTTTATAATATAAATAAAGATGATTTAGAAATAAACATTCACACTGCGTTAAAATTACCGAAGTATTTCCAAATGAAAGTATACTTCTCGTTAACAACAAAATGTAAGATCAAGCGACTTCCAGTAGTAATGCTGCAGATGTCAACGGCTAGACATGATTTATCGCGGGTTGTACGGTGACTTATGATGCCGGGAATAATATATTACTTATTTAGTTTTATATATTTGTGAAATTCACTAATGCCGTGTTACATCGTTAAACTGAAGTAATTGCTCAATAAAATGGCCATTAAGGAAATATGATGCTTCTATTGCGGAGTAGATTAAATGTAAGATGATCTGTGAAGTTCAAATATAAGAAAAATTAAACACACCACACACAAACAGTTTATTCAAATGAGTGGTAAGATAATTGCCAGTCAAAATAGCTTTTGGTTGTCCTAAGAGGCGACTAAGGGAATAAAGGCTTGTAGTATTGTTAGGCGATGGGCTTGCAACCTGTCACTAATACACTGGTAAACATCTTAGCCTGGTTGTGCAAAATGTGGTTACAGAATTGTAAACAAGTATGTTTTAGAGTGGTTGGTAGTTCTGTAGCTCTGCCTACCCCACTCTGGGAATAAAGTCGTGATGTTATGTATGTGTATTTAATATAGTTTTTATTTTTATACTTCCACATAATCGATCTCTTTCAAATATTTTATTGCTTTTCCCAGAAAATGGCAAGTTTTCATAAATGTGGTTATAAAATTGAATTAACCGCGAAGCTGCTGTGGAGACCCTGTCTCCGGCGGGGTAGATTTTAATGCGTCTCGCGTCAAACTGCCTAATGAAGTAAGTGTTTAAGAGACGCCGTGAGGTGTAAAAACGAAAGTAGATCAGATTCTACATGGTAATATCCAAATTGCTTTTGACTTGTTATCGTATTGTCAACGTTTTGATAGTTCCCTTTTACTTGACAGTAATGGTGGCGGAGTTAAAAACAATAAACGTTAAATCAACATGATTATTAACTTTGCCCAGCAACATTATTGGCTGTTAAATGAATATTAAGAAAATAATATTGTCTACGAAGAAGCAGAGTTAAATAACGAGCAATAAGTGGGATCTTTCACCCATATTTTGCATTCTCGAGAGACCCCAAATGTATTGCCAACCCTGAGGACTAAGATGGAATGCCTCTATGCTGGTAATGTCACTAATATACCTGCAGCTGCTTTATAAATGTTTGATAAATAGTAAGCGTTAATACAATGGCGACCTCCTCTTTCAGAGCTTATATCTCTTAAACGGCCCAACCGATTTTCATGAAACCTAGCCAAAAACCATCCCAATTAAATTACCTATCTTTTAAAAAAAGTCGCTTTTCAATCGGTCCATCCGTTTCGAAGTCACGATGCCACAAACATATACACAGATACAGACGTTAAACTTAAAACACCACTTTTATTGGGGGTTAATGAAAGAACTAACAAACTAGAAACAAGCAAAATTAACACCAAATCTACTGTAACACTCGCCAGTGTCTTTATTAACTCGTGTGGCGCTAATGCACCTTGCGCTGCGGTTATAAGGTCTGAATTAGCACTAATTGCCACCGGATTTGTTGGCGTGCGGTTAACTCCATCTCTATAGGGACATATTTTATTTTATTAACTGGCGAACGTTGCCCTGCCATATGCCAGTTGGGTTTGCCTTTTTCATAAGTTTTTGTGTTAGTTATGATATTCGATTGAGTTATGGGTTATGGCAGTATTTAATAAATTCGTCATCGTTTCTAGGTGAATCAACTTTTAAAGTCCTCCTTTTCTACACACTAATAAAAACTTACTAGAATATGTGAGATTGATAATAGTTTACACATGTTAAAATAAGATAATCAGATTTTTGGATTTCACTATTCATAATCATAAACCAATTCTATAATTTTGTAAAAACATGGTAACGCAGTGGAAAATGCACGCTTTTCATACAAAACCCGGGGACAACGTCGTCCCCTGCGTTACCTGATATATTTGTGTAAATCATAGAAGAATTTTTAAAATTGTCAGCTGGAAAGTAAGTTTAATTGTCTGATTTATTCAATATATTGACCACATCAAAAAATAAAATTGCATTCTACCAAATTAAGGTGACATAGTGAGACATGTCGAAAATTGGGGAGTACCTTAAAAGTTGATTCACCCTTCTGTTTAAGTTGAATGAATAATTTAGAAAATTACGGTCTAACAAAATAAATTTGAGATCCCCCATCGGCTTATAAGGACAGAGTGTTCGCATTTAAAGTATCGCGGGTTGGTAACGCGTTTGCAGTCTTGATTGAAAATGTCTAGGGCTTACCTGTGTGCTCCTTTGCCTTCTCCACACCGTAAAAAACAAACTATGGGAAATATGTCTTAAATTGATATAAACCCATCCACATTTGTACAGGTCATCTATAATAATGCTTTATAACGATATCGCGTTTGACGTGTTTTAGAATCGTTTATGTCACAGTCGCCATTATTGTAAATGATGTAAGAGTTATCAAAACGTTGATAATACGAATACACGATAAATACGATATCGTTATTACCGTGTAGAATCCCAGCCCAGGATAGTAAACCCCAACCAGACCGAAGCGTTAAACGATATCAAATTCCACCTAGATCTCATTTTACTATAATATTGAGAATATTAAATTGAACGCCTCCAAATAACTAAATCCATAAATTAAGGGCACAAGCGATTCCCAAAGGAAAACTTGCTCCGGATAAAGACGTCCCACCTTTCACCCGAAGTCGTGTACTAGTCACTGTCCTAACCAAAATTAGATTTTAATAATTTAAAACAGCTACGGGAGACATTTTCATTTCCTTCCTTTCCATTAAATTTTAAGAAGCATGTGACAACCCAAATGAGTTTTTTATTAAAAACGCTGGAAGATTTCACTCCGTTATTTACTTGACGGCTCTTGAGTATTTTGATTAAAATACATAGATTTGCTTTCGGTTTTAAATAAAACGTTTCTCCTAATAGATTTGCGTGTGTTAAAAATATGTGCTCTGAAGTGAACGATATTTATCGCAGTAATTTTAATATCATTTGAATGTTAAGTGATAATATTGATAATGTAATACGTGACACCGCACCTGCTTCCTTTATCAGGTTAATCAAATTTATTTATTTATTTATTTACTCAATCAATTTGTAATTTACAGAGTAATCCATTTCATTACAAACTTAACCTAAAACTTAACCAGACATTATTTTCTAAAACATCCTTATTTCTAAACCATTCATTCTCTCTCAATCACTCTCTTGCATTCATCAACCACTTTTGCAATGCTTGAGGAGAACACATCGCAGTGTGGCGCCGCACTGAGCATGGTGTTGAGTATGAGAAGTGCCCGCTGCAGCGGAGAGTTCCGGTAGGTTTCGGTGCGCGCGCGCGGCAGCGCCAGCAGTCGCGGCGCGCGCAGCCGACATCGCGCGTCCGGCACAAACAGCCGCACCACCGAGTCAACCAAGTCAACGCAGCCAACTTTATTGTGCATGACACCCAAAGCAAATTTCACTGTTGCCAGCGAACGCCGCATCTCGAGCGAGTCGTAACCTAATTGACCTTGCAAGAATAAGGTCGGGTACAACTGAGGATAGTAGCAGTAGACCTTCTTGTATAAGTTCCTCAGAAATTTATTTTGCACCTTTTCTATCATTAAAGCATATTTTTGTTCATAAGGACTCCATACTTCTGCACTATTCTCTAACACACTGCGAACGAGGGCTGCATAAAGAGAACGAAGGGCTGTAGGTGTGAGAGACCGGGAATTACGTAAGATAAATCCCAATCTCTGAGCACCCTTCTTTGCAACCTGCAGATGTTGCTCGCGGAATGTCATTTGGGAGTCAAACTGAACACCGAGATCGCGCACCAGCGACTGTCGCATTACAGCTTCATCCCCGAGATAATATTGATGATTTAACAGAACTGGCGAACGTGTGAAACTCATCATCTCGCATTTTTTCGAGTTGAAATACAGTTTATTAATTAAACTCCATCTATAAATTGCGTTTAAATCACCCTGTAGAGTCTCGCAATCATTCTCTCGCCTTACTACCCTTACCAACTTCACATCATCGGCAAACAGTAACACGATTGAATCTTGAACGACATCAGGCAAATCATTAATTAAGATGTTAAATAGTAAAGGTCCCAAATTTGAACCTTGGCTTATTCCAGATCGCGTCAGAAAAGACTTCGACTCGTACGGTCCATATTTCACAAACTGTCTTCGACCTCGCAAATAGCTTGAGAACAGCTTGAGGAGTCTTGGAGTGAAACCCATAAGACCCAGTTTCATCAAAAGCACGTCATTGTCCACCCTATCAAATGCTTTTTGAAAATCCAGGTAAATTATATCTATCTGATGCCTTTTGTCCATTTCACGTGACAAGAAGTTGACCAGCGTAACTAAATTTGTGACTACCGATCGCCTAGGTAAGAAGGCGTGCTGCGCAGCCGTGATGTGTGGCATACACTGAGGCAGGATATTAGAATGTAACGCCATTTCGAACACTTTCGCCAGAGAACAAAGAATTGCGACTGGCCTATAATTCTCCACGTTATCCTTCGCTCCGGTTTTAGGGATTGGAGTCACGCGTGATTGTTTCCAGCAACTTGGGTAATCTCCGGTAGCCAAAATGCAGTTAAATATATATATAATTGGTTGAAGTAACGCATCCAAATATGCAAATAGACAATAGTAGCTAAAGATTTAACAATTAATGACAATACTTTGAGATGACTCGGTTGTTTTATGTCATTGTGAAATGTATCACACGTGTTGCGATTAACTGATATGTTTTTTTAAACCACTAACCATGAAGCTACACCTACGACTTTTCTATTTCATCATAAATTTCCTTGACCACTTGCACCCACTCAGTTCATTTACTTAATCGTTCAACCTATGACTTCGATTAGTTACCAATTTTCTAAACACCGTATGTTCTTCCAAAAACCTTTCTTCGTTGCTTATATTACAAAATTTTTCGATTTTGCTCTTAATAATTTCATACGTAGTCATAATAACATTTAAGTTTAACTGTCTGCTATTCGTGTTTGATGCCCTGTCTCACAGGATATCAGATTGCGCGTCACACAATACCCTGCCAACGTGCACGCGACAGCTTTTTGTGCAGTTTGTTGACCGTCGGATTAGTGGCTTGCAACGCGTTTGTGAACCCCACCGTTAACTGCATTTGCATGCCAAGCCAATTTAACTTACCATTACCAATGTTATTACCAGTATTTGTTTACAATTTTACGGCCACTTCTTGATTTTCATTAGCACTTCTAACTTGTTCAGGTGGTTGCTTTTTTATAATATATAAAGTTGTATTGTGCAGATCGATAGAGCTATCATTTAAAGTTTTAATGTAACGAACTTTTCGAATTTGTTCTAAGTCTTACTCAGCATGTTTCTCTGCCAATTAATTTTTTTTACTAATTTTAGACTTCCTCTTTTACGCTTTAATAAATTCCCCGCCCACGCTCTTCAACAAATCCTAGCTAAACTTTGGCAAATTACTTTAGTAAGATAGTTTTAAGAGTGAGTCTCCATTCCTTTTTTTTATTTTTACGTCTTATTACCAAACTGCAGCTTTAACGTTATTTAAGTTATATCCGAGCAACTTTGTCGTAATCGTCTATGTCCCACGCAAATCTTGCGTCTGTTTTGCACCCACTCGAAATACCTTTCAAGCTGGGAAAATATTACCTTTATGCTCTCCAAGTTCGTTGGTTCATGGTATTATCATATAAGTAGTTGGATTTCATTTTAATATTTGCCCTCGTTTGTAGGTTTAAAGTAGGTAAATTAACACCCGTGATTGATTCAGTCCCATTTCATTTTTATTTTTATTGTTTGCTTAGCTAAAAACAAATTGTTTGTGTAAGCTGCGGTTGTTATCGGGAGCTTGTGAAAATATATTCCAAGCATACAAATTACTCTTTGACAACCAATATTGCAACGGAAAAACATCGTAATATTTTCGCAAGTCTTAAAGCGTGAAACTTCTATACTACGTTAAGAGGAATGTGTTTGTTTACCAACACCAACTTGTTATGAAGGGTTATCTCGTCTTTCTTTATTCTAAACCTTATTGCTTCTAAGGAAGGATCAGTTTTGCTGTTTAAGGAAATATAACGCGTTTTGTTCGGATCATTACATTACATAACAATGCTAAATCTTGTTAGCAGTATCTTGTCTTTTGAATTGAGTTTGTGTTTGCTGAATCATACAGATTTAAGAGCTTGAAATACGAAATAACCAAGATGAAGTACCAGTTTGAATTTAGTTTGAGATCAGTGTGTAACCTAACTAAGACGTTATGTAGACTATTTTGGTATCTAAATCACCGCCACGTTGCAATCTGGCTCTAATTAGAAAAGCGGGGAAAGACTGCATATTTTATGTAACAATCCATCCATTACAGGCTATGATAATTTGATCCGTAGAAGGTTTTTTACTTAGTTATGCCATCTGTACGTGAACATGTCATAATTCTGCAAATACCGCCACTTAAACATTATTAAACGGAAAGGGCAATTTCGTAAAACAAACGGACTCTGCTTTTGTACCGTGACCTTTGCCGTCATCTCCAGTGCTGTACCTATCCGTTGCCACGCCGCCCACAGTATCTGTCTGTAGGCGTAACAGCTTTGCTCTCAGAGCTAATATTTCAAGAACGTTCAAAACTTGACATTCTTCGGACATTAGTTCCTAAATTAAAAACCACGTTTGTTTTAAAAATGTTCGGGTCGTCGGACGTCAGAAATTGGCGAAGTAAGATATTTTATGAGCAGAATATTATTACTATTACCAATGAAAGCTTTTTATGACCTTTTCATCAGAATAGATTAAATTAATGATATAGTGATAAAGCTTGATTAAATTAATAAATTTATCAATCACGTATTGTCTAAGTCACAATGATAAATGGATAGCATCCAGGTTTAATTTCAAAACCGAGAGAAACATATTTCACGAAAGTGAGAAGAATGTAAACCGCGTTTCGCTTTCTTTTAATAACTTTCAGTTAATGGTATTAAGTTTCTCTGACGTTATTGCTAAAGTTAAGGAAGATTTATTGAGCCTTGCAACAAGGTAACTGATTTTTATTTGCGAACGTAAATGGCATGCGGAAGGTCAGTAAAGTAATGATGTTGAAAACCTTCTAGTGGTAAAAACGTGACGGATGAGTTCTGAGGATTGGGTGTGCTTAAAAATTATTAGGTATCGTAAGGAAAATAATTTATAAAATCTAGCAGTTAAGACACTTTTGAAAAACTAAACTTTAAACAATATATTACTACGATCGTCTAAAAATATCTCTTGCAAAATATATGTTTAGTGGTGGTAGGACACTGTGCAGGGTCCGTCCGGATCGCTACCACCATCTTATCCATTAACCACCCGCCAAGCAACAGTGTTCGCATTGTTGTGTTCCGGTGTGGGGATAAGACAACCGGTGAAATTACTAGCATAGAGGCATTCCATCTTAGTCCTCAGGGTTGGCAACGCATTTGAGGTCTTAGGATTATAGTCTTGAGAATTCAAATGTCTATGGGTCTCAGTTTCCACTTACCATCAGGTGGCCTGAGTGCTCGTGTGCCTTCTCCTTAACATAAAAAAAAAAAAAAAAAAATGGAATGGAAAAATTTAAGAAACAAAATGTAATCAAAACAATAGTTGCTTCGCTAAAGAAAGAGATCATTTAAAATATCACATCGTTAATCCAGTAGCATATCGAAATCAGAAGCTAACTTTCGTTCCTCTCATTCCAAATAAAATATGTATAAAATCGAAATCGCCACAGTTCGATTTTTTCCAACGCTATCCGATTGATCACGAGTCGCTACGATCGGGTGAAAGTGAGAGCTCTATCAGTCGCCGGCTCTGACGTAACGTAACAAATCGGCCATTGTCCGCTTGCCTGTTAGTTTCAACACTAGCGACTGTCTAATGCCCGTAATGATTGCCATCCAGCCCATTCTTTACACCCTTTCAGCACTGCACGTAATCGCAAGGCTCCGATAACAATACCCTAATTTGTATTCCCAAGATGGCACCGACCGCCTTTAAATGTCTTCCGTCTCCAAAGGACTCTGAACTTTGCGGAAATTTTCGCACACGTACTTGAATGATAAATATATCGTCTAGAATACTAAATTACTCTTAGCGAATTTGGAGTGTGGGAGTCTTATTTGAATAAAATAATTTCCTTAATGATGTAAGATTGGGTATGCAACATACAGAAGAGAGCCTAATTTTATGTGGAAATAATCTAATGTCCATTGAGCTCATATTTGCGTCCACATTGTGCTGCATTTGCTCTGGCGGTATGCAAACGCAATAGTTGCTTGCAATCCGGCCGAGATACAAGTGGGCCAGCTGAATGGTTATTGACCTACAATTTGGATATTTCAATTCCACTTAACAAATTCTTGCACATTAGAAAATGATGGGCTTAAGACGTCTTGATTCGATTGTGAAATAAGTCACTTTCATAAGTTTTAATTAGTTCGGCATCTTGAATAAAACTTTTGCAAGTGATTCTGAAATAAAACTTTAATTTTATACATGTTTATCTTAAAAATCTCGCATCTTCATCGAACCTCTTTACCCTTTACTAGTAACGACATCGCATGGCCGGAGTTCACTGCCGCGACCTCGATGGCGACCTCCAGCCGTCTGATAGGAACCGGTTTCGAACCTCGAGCACAGCCATTTACGATGTTCCAATTGAAAGCTCTTCCTACCACTTACTTATATTGTTTGTTTTGGTCTGCACTTTCGAAAATTTCTTCATTTTATTTATATATGGTTTTATGAGTCGACAAAATATAATTATAATTTGTCGACGTGCAACAAATTATACCATGTTCTTATACAACATCACCAAAACATTTAGAATTATAGTGGGAGCGAAGTCGTAACTAATGAATTATGAGCTGTTTAAAATGTATTTATAACGTAGGTACTGGGTTACCTTAAGATAACGTTATTCTGTTGCTACATCTGGTTAATCTTACAGCTGAATTTTATTTTCAAACGAACGAGCTTGGTTTTGTTAACAACAACTTTGACTTGAATGTTTTCTTTGATCTCATTTTGTTCTGTTCTACGCTTACTCGACTAAAAATATTCATGTTGTTACGTATGCAAATTGCGTTGCTTCGAAAACGAATTATCATATTAGTTAATTCATTGATCAGTTTTTAACCAGCGCTAATGTAGACGAGGAAAGTTTTAAAGTTTGCATACCTAATTAGACACATTATTTTTAAATCCATTATTTTTTCTGTTCTTTCTCTAGATGGCCAGGTGACTAGAACGTTGCATTTAAGGTCAAGGTTTTTATGTTGTAAGTGAAGATAGTTGCAATATTTGCAGAACCAACTAGTACCAAAGAACCATTTTATCTAATAATATGGTTGCGTACACTGGTACGCGAGAACTGAGAACTGTCTCAGGTTTGGAATCAGAATCCGCGCCCTCATTTAAGTACTTACTGATAACAATCACATCACCATAAACAAGATGCTTCCAGAGAAAACATGAGGCTAACGTTTAACCTGGTTTTAAGCTTGTTTTATATATAACATTTAGAATGAAATGTAATATCTACCTTAACCGTGAAACCAGTTGCTTCTTCTGCTAGGATGGTCTAATTTCCAGTTCAACTATTACTTTAACACATTCAGTCAATCTTCAATCTAGTAACGTGATTGTTATCTAGCTGATTCTGATAGTCTGAATTATACATTCATGATTTTGAATAGATTGGTTATTATTGCTAATTGCATTAGCAACCCGGTTTGCTTACAGAATGGACACTGATACCAGGCCAAGGAGTGTCCAATCACACATATTAATATCAGTTACGACACCTCACCTGTATTGTCAATCACACCTATGCTCAACTCGAGGCACGTTTCGTATCAACATAGCACCTTTCGCTGTGCACACGCATAATATGGCGGCGCGTGTGATTCGGGTTAATGGGGCACTATTTCTGCGCTAGTCCTCGAGTACGGACGTGTCCTGATTCTTGGAAAATGTATCCTAGCTTCTCTTACTTAACTGTGAGAATATTGTAATGTTTAATTACTTCAAAAACTAATTCTTTCTTGTTTAATCACGCTTTGTTTGAGTTTGTTGTATGATAACTTTTGTAACTTTTGCTGTATGTTTTTTCTCTAACGTTACCCGTTGGTTAATCTTCATCCGTAAGTGTATTTACTCTCATGATTATTTTATTTAAGTCACTAACTTATAATTATTTTAAAAATGTTTAAACCTTAACGCAATGCAGCAATAACACTTCCTTGACTTTCGAAATTGACCCCCTGTTAATCACTTGCGTCACACAATGAACAATTTACCGATTTACCGAATTTTATATCTTGCTCAATATTTTCAATAGCATACATTTCACACGCATGTTACGTATGCCAATGCTCCATTTGTTCTCATGTAGATGAGACAATAGAAGACTTAGGTCATGTTGCACTTGATTGAGAGTGTCGAAAGGTAATTATAGTCTATATTATCTAATAGTAGAGTAATGTCTTAGGGTAATGATTAGTTGCAGACTCCTACTTTGCAAATGTGGGTAAGTCGTAAAACATTGTGAAAGCCATCGTTGATGTTGGTTTAATAGTTGTTTATCACAAAGTTACACATGTTATGTTTGAAATAGTATTCAGATTTTAAAATTACGACCTTTTTTTTGCTCTTATGTGCAATATTTTTCATTGAAGTATAATAAATCATCGTTCTTGCGCAATGACGCTTTTAGATAGGATACCTGATTACATTTTAATGACTGGTGTGTTTTGGGTGATGGATCGGAGTACCATTATTTGAAAACATGTGCAAATAAATAAAATCTTATTACGGGTAAAGATGACGGTCAATTTTAAACATTTACGTACATACGTATAGACATAAAAACACGCCTTAATTTTCAGAGTGGGGTAGACAGAGTGTTGAATTATATCTATGTAATCAACACCATGTCACCGGTTACTACTAAAGTGACAGGTATAGTTCCTCTGTGGTAAACTCTTGTTTATGTTATCTGTGTAAATTAAAAGTAATAAAGTTAGTTCTTTTTCTGCATCACAACGTGATTGTTTTATTAGAGGTTATGGGCCCAGAATTACCGTTTATTCTCGCGAAAGACTTGCAAGTTTGTGCTGTATAAGTTTACGCAGACTGAGAATACACTGTGCTAGTGAAAATGACTTCGAATTATGTTGTGAGTGTGCCTAAGTTGAAAGGCCGCGAGAACTACCAAGAGTGGGCTTTCGCCGCGGAGAATTTTCTAGTGCTGGAAGGAACTTCGGATAGCATCAAAGTTACAAAACCAGAGGAAGCCGCAGCTGATGCGAAAACCAAGGCAAAACTGATCTTAACAATTGACTCGTCGCTATATGTACATATCAAGGACGTGAAGAGTACAAAGGACTTATGGGAAAAATTGAAACAATTATTTGATGACTCCGGATTTACCAGGAGAATCAGTTTGTTAAGAACCTTAATATCAATCCGCCTTGAAAATTGTATTTCTATGACGACGTACGTAACACAGATCATAGAAACGAGTCAAAAATTAAGTGGTTCGGGATTTATTATCAATGACGAGTGGGTTGGATCGCTACTTTTAGCCGGATTATCTAAAAATATTCGCCGATGATAATGGCGATCGAACATTCTGGCATTCAAATAACGGCAGACGCCATTAAAACCAAGTTGATGGACTTGGAGGAAGACAGTGGCGACGTTAGCGGAGCATTTGCGATATTTCGTAAAAAAAAGAGTGGCAATACCGGCGGAACCAGAGACAATACGTCAAAGTCAAAACAGAAAGTGATAAAATGCTACAAATGTAAACAAACTGGACATTATCGCAATCAATGCACGAATTTCGATAAAGATACATCGTATACCAAGTCTAGTGAACGTAAACAAACCAATGCATTCAATGCTGTGTTTTTAAATGGTAATTTCTCCAAGAATGATTGGTACATTGACTCTGGAGCGAGTGCTCACCTTACCGCGAATGAACATTGGATTGAAAATGTGTCGATCGACCATCCCGTCAAAGAAATAGTTGTTGCAAATAAAGAAAAAGTGCCCGTTAAGTGCTCTGGTGACGTACAAATTACGACATTGACGGATAACTGTGAGTATAATGTAGTTGTCGAAGGGGTTTTATGCGTGCCAAGTTTGACCACAAATCTCATATCAGTGAGTCAACTGATCAGGAAAGGCAACAGAGTACTGTTTACAAATGATGGCTGTCAAATATTTAATAAGGCTAATCAGTTAGTTGCCACAGCTTGCTTAATGAATGGAGTTTACAAGTTGAGAATACCTGAAGGGTTGGTAGCTGCAGTGATGACCTCAAGCGAGGTTTGGCATCGCAGGCTTGGTCATGTCAACAGCAATTATTTAAACAGAATGCAGGATGCCGTGGAAGGTCTCACACTTGACAGAAAGGCAGATATATCAAAGTCGTCATGTGTAGTGTGCTGTGAAGGCAAACAGAGTCGTTTACCATTTCCACAGGTTAGCAACAGAAGTGTTGATCTCCTGCAGATAATACATACAGATGTATGTGGCCCATTCAATAATGTTTCAATTGGTGGTTCCAGATATTTCATATTATTTGTGGATGATTATAGCCGCATGATCTACATTTATTTTATGAAAAACAAAAGTGAAGCTTTTGGCCATTTTCAACACTACAAAGCAGTTGTAGAAAACCAGTTGAACAGGAAAATAAAAGTTTTGCGAAGTGATAATGGGAAGGAGTTTGTCAATAAAGAATTTGATAATTATCTCAGCAAAGCAGGAATAACTCATCAGAAAAGCAATCCATACACACCGGAACAGAACGGTTTAGCTGAACGCTTTAATCGAACTGTGGTAGAGAAGGCCAGATGTTTGTTATTCGACGCTGAATTAGATGAAAACTTTTGGGCTGAAGCAGCCAATACCGCTGTATATTTACAAAACAGGACCATAGCGACAGCTTTAAATGGAAAAACACCTTTTGAGTTATGGACAGGAGCAAAACCAGTTGTAAGCCATTTGAGGATTTTTGGTAGTGTAGTTATGATGCACATACCAAAAGAAAAGAGACTCAAATGGGATAAGAAGGCTGTGAAAGGAGTTCTAGTTGGGTATCCAGAGGATGTGAAAGGGTATCGTGTTTACAATCCAAAAACAAAAGAGATCACAACCAGCCGTGATGTAATTATAATAGAAAGATCTAAACCAATAGAAAGTGCAGTCCAGATTGAGGAAACACAATCACAGAATGATTCCCCTGAAGATTCAGTGGGAGACAGATCAGATGATTTTGAAAGTGCAGAGTTTCATGATGGCGATGAAACTTATCTCCCAGGTGAAGACTCTTCTGATAGCAGTTTTGAAAGTGTTGTGAATGTGGACAGAAAGTGTGGTTCCCGTAGGCAAAGAAAGCAGCCGGACAGGTATGGTTTTTCTAATGTTTGTGTAAATAGTGATAGTGTCAAAGATACTTGTGAACTTTCACTTGAAGAGGCACTGAAAGGACCCGAGAGAGAACAGTGGTTAGAGGCTGTGCGGGAGGAGTTGAAGTGTTTTGATGATAACAATGCGTGGGAACTTACTGAGATCCCTAAAAACAGTACTATAGTTCAATGTAGATGGGTATTGCGTAAGAAGTATGATAGTGAAAATAATGTAAGGTATCGTGCTAGACTTGTAGCCAAAGGTTTCTCGCAGAAACCAGGAATAGATTACACAGAGACTTTTTCTCCTGTTGTTAGACACACGACCCTACGGCTATTGTTTTCATTATCAGTTCAATTAGGTCTCGATGTTACCCACTTGGATGTTAAAACTGCTTTCTTAAATGGTGACCTGGAAGAAACCTTATATATGCAGAAACCAGATTGTTATGATTCTCCAGACAGCTCTAATAAAGTGTTAAAACTTAGGAAGGCCATTTATGGCTTAAAACAGGCATCAAGGGCCTGGAACAAAAAGGTAGATTGTTGTTTACTTGAAAATGGATATATAAAATCGAAGTTAGAACCTTGTATGTATACAAAAACTGTTGAAAAACTTACAACTATTGTGACAGTCTATGTCGATGATTTCTTTATCTTCTCAAATGATAAAGGTGAAAGTAAACATTTAAAGGAAGTGTTGTCAAGTCAATTTAAAATCAAAGATCTAGGACAAGTAAAGCAATGTCTAGGTATGAATGTGAAGTTCAATCAATTGGAAGGATCTGTCACGTTAAATCAAGAAAATTATATTGATTCTTTGTTACAAAGATTTCACATGACAGACTGTAAGACATCTGAGACTCCAATGGAGGCTAAATTAAAATTGAACATGGGTCAAAATGTAAATAAGCAAATTCCTTTTCAACAGCTTGTAGGCAGTTTGATGTATTTGTCTGTCTTAACCAGACCAGATATAACTTACGCTGTGAGTTATATAAGTCAGTTTAATAATTGTTACACAGATGAGCATTGGTGTTATGCAAAGAGAATCTTGAAATATTTGAAAAAGACTAAATCCTTTGGTATCAAATATTGTAAGAATGGAAATTCAGAAATTAAAGGATTTGTCGATGCTGATTGGGCAAATAATACATTAGACAGACATTCATACACTGGTTTTTGTTTCTTGCTGTCAAATGGTATAATATCTTGGGAATGTAGGAAGCAAAAAACTGTGGCACTTTCAAGCTGCGAAGCAGAATATATGGGCATTTCAGAGGCATGTAAAGAAGCTATTTATTTAAGAGCTTTGCAGTTTGAGATTACTAATAAAATGTATACTATAAGCTTGTTCAATGACAATCAGAGTGCACAGAAACTGTCAACAAACCCGGTATTTCACAAGAAATCTAAACATATTGATGTGAAATATCATTTTGCTAGAGAGTGTGTTTCAAATAACATAGTGAAACTTTACTATTTGCCAACAGCTAATATGCCCGCTGATTTGCTTACAAAAGGTTTATGTAAAAAAAAAACATTATGACTTTATGGATCTACTAGGTGTGATGATTGTGTAAATTTGTTTAAGTGTATGTGATTATTAGATATAGTGGGAGTGTTGAATTATATCTATGTAATCAACACCATGTCACCGGTTACTACTAAAGTGACAGGTATAGTTCCTCTGTGGTAAACTCTTGTTTATGTTATCTGTGTAAATTAAAAGTAATAAAGTTAGTTCTTTTTCTGCATCACAACGTGATTGTTTTATTAGACAGAGCTACAGAAATACCAACAATTCCAAAAGACTCGTTGGTAATTCTGTAACCCCATTTTGCACCATCAGACTAAGATGTTTACCAGTGTATCAGTGATAGGTTGCAAGCTCAGCGCCTACTAGAAGGCCTCATTCCCTTAGTCACCTATTACGACATCCACGGGAAGACATGGAGTGTCACTATTCTAACCAGGCAACCACACGGGGCTTTTTTTTATTCAAGATTAATTAATGTGTCTTTATTATTCGCGGATACGGGGCCCCAAAAACTTCAATGGTTGAGCACTATTAAGTTAAGGATTTATTTCCTTATATCTATAGCTAGAACAAGGTATAAGTATAGACCATCTGTTTGTCAAATCTTAGGTCCAGCTACCTCATACGTGACTATTAGCATAATAACTTGCCTTTGAAATTTAAGCATTCGGTTTGAGTTTCCTCTGGTAATATTGGAATTGTTATTAGATGATTAATATGCGTGGCGGCACTGCTTGGTGCGGATAAGGTCGTCTGACTCAGACGGATAAATGCAATTAAAATTATATTATCAAAGTTAGTTGTGATAGGCTTTGGGTGTCCGTTCAGTGGAAGGGTTTGTAATTAGTTGTATAATGTCATTGTATGTCCATGTGGTATACCGATGGTTGTTTAATTGTCAATCCATCAGCCTGTTTCTATCTATTGATTATAGGATTGTTTCTTATCAGATCTTTCTCTTTGGCCGTGCGATTGTAATATTATCTCTTCGCCGCCTAGACTAACTACACTGAATTTCATCTATGTCATCATTATCAATAGCAATCATATGTGGTGTACTGAGCCATTATTAGTAGCTACCTGAGGACTGCACTGTTGTGCCGAAGGTTCGAATTCCGTGATGAGCCGACATTTTGATGACTACGAATATCTGTCTGAACTAGTATTACGGAATTTCTTTCATCATATAGTTTAATTTTTCCCTAGCGGAAGCATAGATTTTTTTTTTTTTTTTTTTTTTTATGTTAAGGAGAAGGCACACGAGTACTCAGGCCACCTGATGGTAAGTGAAATCTGAGACCCATAGACATTTGAATTCTCAAGACTATATAATCCTAAGACCTCAAATGCGTCGCCAACCCTGAGGACTAAGATGGAATGCCTCTATGCTAGTAATTTCACCGGTTGTCTTATCCCCACGCCGGAACACAACAATGCGAACACTGTTGCTTGGCGGGTGGTTAATGGATAAGATGGTGGTAGCGATCCGGACGGACCCTGCACAGGGTCCTCCCACCACTAATCAATGCACCACCTATAATCGAGATCAATGTTAAACTTCCAAAATTTAATAAAACTACAGTCAACAGAAGAATTAAACGGTAACGTTAAATGTGGTAGCGTTTAACGACGGAAACACGACGCATTTACAGTATGAATGCACTTTTCTATCCAATAATTTTCTAAAAGAAAGTCGACTACAGATAGTTTTATTTATTTAATGACACAATAATTACAATAACTACACACGAATGCAATATGGACATATTTAAGTGCAGTCACGTTCACTTCACATCGGCTGCAGCTTAATTGACTGTAAGGAAAACGAAACTTGAAATAAACATTATTGCTAAGCAGCCTACAAATGTTTTTCTGCAATAGTTTGGTTCAGTTCACAGTTGAGAAACACATAAATTTGGTGACCTAATTCTTAAAAATAATTGATATCCCACCCTTGATCGTGAATGTCATAAAGATTCTTAAGCTGAGTCAATTACGAATAAGATAATTTCTAAAAACATTGAAACTAGGAATAAACTTCCCTCCACCCTGTTTCGTCAGTACTATGACGTCCTCATTAAAACGAGGCTTAAATAGAGAATTATCAAATGAACTGTGCCCCTGGCATTGCTAACGTTTATGGACAACGGTGACTGCTTACCATCAAGTGATCTGTCAGCCCGATTACCTTTAATAGCTATGAAACAATGATTACTAATATCCACGACATTATTAATTTATGAATCAGCATCACCGTTGTAAAAACCCTTCTTAACTCCTGGAAGATCCTTGTAGTTGAAAATATGTCTCCGACACTGCACGGATTTTGTTCCGGTTTTCACGATTTATCTCAGCATAAAGCATTTAACATCCGCGGCTCCATATTTCCATGACGCCATTACCTTCGCGTTTTCACTGCGCCAGCGCCGGCTAATATCACGTCGCGTGCCCGTGCGATGCGTGAAGGCGCGACTCGCTCCAATTGCGACTTTCATGTTGATGCCGGGAGAAGACTTGGTAATGACAATGTTTGGTATGGTACTTGACCAGAACATATTGAGTTTAATGTTGAGGAAATTGATTAGGAGCGTTTGAAATTGGAAGCGTGGTGTATGAACATGAACAACAAGCAAGTTAAAATGTAGTGATGACAACTGACTTACAGATGACGCACAGCCTAAACCGCTGAACTTGAAATTGGAGGGAATATTCTTTGGGTTACTCTAATAGCAGAAGTTTAGAGAAAAAATTTAATGAAGCTGCAAGCTATTTAAGGCCAGTTTTGACGACACTTTGGCCTAGTTGGGAGTGACCCTGCCTCCGAAGCCAACGGTCCCGGGTTCAAATCCCGGTAAGGGCAGATGTTTGTGTGATGATCACGAGTATTTGTTCCTGAGTCTTGGATGTTTTCTATTCTATGTATTATTTATCTTGCTCTATCTAAGTAAGTTTATCGTTGTCTAGTAGGTACCCATAGTACAAGCCTAGAGCTTAGTTTGAGACTAGGTCAATTTGTGTGACATTGTAACGTGATATATAATATATTATTAATTCAGAATAATATATTCAAACAAACATATGCAAAACGAACCCAATAATATTATTCAATGTCGATAGTATAACGCTGAATGATATGAGAAATAACATGCTCAGAGGAACAAAGAAAATATGCTTATAAAGGGCGATACGGCAGAAAATGATTATTCCACCGAAAATGCCTCGGGCTTTGGATACAGGTCTGTGGACTTTGACGAATTTCTGCGAGAGCATTATACTTCTAAGGTCTATTTGAAATAAACGCTTAGAAAAATTCTGTTAGATTCGGTAACGGTCGGAGAGTTTTCAGCTTGTGCAATTTCTTTTTAATCAGTTTAAAAATGTACTTTTATTTGCTTTGTTGAATCTAGAAAATATTTACGTACAATTTTGGTATTTAATTATAGGGTTTTATTTTGGTACTTCTTTTTTGCAATCTTGTTAGGCAAACGTACAGAAATACCAAATCTAAAAAGACTTTGGGAATGAAGGCGTGATGTATGGATATGTGATGTTGGTATTTGTTTTATTGCTTGTAACAATTGTACGGGTATACCGCCATGGCTGTCTTAATTCTTTCTTTTGACTGTTTATTCAGTCACAAACCTGTTACAATCTTACTAATATGTATTATAAATGCGAAAGTTTGGATGGATGGATGTTTGTTACTCAATCACGTCAGAACGGCTGATCCGATTTACATGAAATTCGATATGGAGACGACTTCTACGTGGACGGAGTCGCAGGAAAAAGCCAGTGTCGTATAATTTTAATGCACCCACGTTACTCATTAGTCTCTAAGATTAGTGTCTCGGTGGAAAAGTATCATAATTAACGAGCCTGGTTTTCGCAAGTGACGGGTGAATAAAGATATTCTCATGATAAGTTCCGTGCCTTATGACGGGGATGTGGAAAACTTGATTTCAAGGATTTGCCTGACATTGCAGTTTTTAGATGGAATGTCAATATTTTTCCAACTGATACCTTTTTCAACCGATATTAAGTTGGAATGGAAGTACGCTGGTGATTTAGGGAGAGAAATAATTATAGATAAATTACAGAATTCAGTCTTTTTTAGTGTTACGTTTCCGAAGGGTGTCAAACGGGACCCTATTACTAAGCCTACGCTGTCTGTCTGTCCGTATGTCCTAGCTTTAAAGAGCTGTAATTAATTATTGAACTGTTAGATATACCGGATTGTTTTTTTTTTCGGATTATACGGCGGATTTGCTAACAAATAAATAAAGTCATAAAATAAAGTTTTTTTTTAACGATTTTTATTTTTCATGTATTGTAACACCTACCTACTGTGGAGTAGTATGGAACCCTCGGTGTGCTAGTCTGACTCGCATTTGCCTGGTTTTGTTTCAAAGTAGTGGTGACGGTGTATGTATAGATATTGACGTTTAAAACTAAGCAGATTCTAAAGTTTTAAACGTACAAACGATTTGGTGGTGTTTTGTTTTAATTTGTGATTGTGACGTATGTGAAGATTTCAATTAGTTTTATCAAAGTTTAATCTTTCAATAGATAAGATATAAGTAATTACAATTTATCTTCATCATCGATCTGACTCAAGTCCAAATCATACTACTACTTTTGTCTGTCCATCCGTCTGTCACAGTCAATTTGCTTCGTATTTACAGAATCGATTAAGTTAAAATTCGGTACTCATATAAATCTATGTGACCCAAACAAATAATCAATTTTAAATATGGGGGGCAAGTTAGTTAAAAAAGTTTTTAGGTCTTTACTGTACCGTGTGACATATCAAATTGCTTGTTGCTGGCTTGTTGTGAGGAAATCTTAATTTTAAAAACGATCGGATCCCTCTCCAAGCGATTTTAACTTGGATTGGTCCAGTTTTTAGGGTTTCGTAGTCAAACTTACCTTATAGTTTCGCAATGTGTGTCCGTCCGTCCGTCCGTCGTCCGCAGCCTAGCGCAGAGACTCTTAGTAATAGAAAGCTGCAATTTGGCATGAACATACATAATAGTCACGCCGACAAAGTGATACAATAAAATGTAAAAAAAATACATTTTAGTACCTCCCCTACACGTATCTTGGGGATGTATTTTTTATCTCGTCCACCCCATAGTGTGGGGTGTCGTTGGATAGGTCTTCCAAAAATATTGTGGGTTTGTTTAGACAATTTTTCGATCAAGGGATCCGTTTATTAAATATTAAGCTTTAAAGCGCTAATATTTGTAAGAGTCAAATGTCCCCCCACCTATATCCAAAACTACAAATACTAAAAATCTAAAATAAACTGAAATGTGGAACGTGTTCACGAACGAATTTAAAAGGAAAACTATCACGACGAAGTAGACATCATTGGTTCTTGAGATGCAGGCGATTAAAGTGTTTATACCTACTAAAATCATCTAAGACGGCACCAAATGACTTTAAATGGAAAATTAGTTATTACTTACTTATTGATTTTTATGTTTGTAGTTAGTACTTAACAGCTTCGGAACCCTACACTGAGCATGGTCCGACATGCTCTTGCCCTGTTTTTTTTTAACTTCGTATAAGTACGAACTTTAAACCATAGCTTGTTTATCACCTTATCTTTACCACCGCGCTTATTTAATCACAAACAAAAGCCTGTTATCTATTATAAAGCTTATTACAACCATGTTAAGCTCAATTTGCTGTGTAACATCACCTGGTTTCACAGAGCAATCGCCAATCACTCTACGCCAATCTGTTCAAACAAACAACTAGCCCACCGTTGCCAAGGCACATTATACCATAGTATATTTGTGTTAAGGTATCAAATTACTTAATGAGTTGCGGTATAGAATAACATGAGACGATATTGATACGGTGATGAAATTTTGTTGGTAACTTGATTTTGTGGTGTTGATTGACCCGTTATAAGTTATGATCGTTTTCTGTTATGATTTCCTAGTAGTTTGAGACACGGTTGATTATTAAAGTATTGATTAAGACTGATTCTGGGAGATAATAGTCTTCAAAATAAAGAACATTACTGGGCCTCTATTCTACTGCGTTATAACGATATCGCGTTTGACGTGTTTTAGAATCGTTTATGTCACAGCCGCCATTATTGTAAATGACATAAGAGTTATCAAAACGTTGACAATACAGAAACTTGTCAAAGACGATATCGTTATTACCGTGTAGAATCCCAGCCCTGAATTCAAATCGAGGACGTTATAACGTTTGTCTTATTTTAATATAATAAAGCTAGACAATATGCCTATTTGAGAAAGTTAACTGTCAATATGTGTAGAATTTACTTAGAGAAATTACAGCTTGCCTTAACGCTGTAGGTTTGTCTTTCTACGATTGATAAAATAAAAACCTGAATCAGATCTAAGTAAATTAAAGTAGTGTAATTTGTCACAACTCACCTACCTCGATATTCGATTTTAAACCCGCTGAGATATCGACAGAGTCATACGGCCGTACGTATCGTTCACTATTCCGTGCAAATCTATACCCACATCTGGTTTCTGATAGCTAGAAACAGGCTTCTCGAATATTAGAGCTCGCAATCAAATACCAAACTTAATACCAAAGTCGTAAAACTCAAAATTTACTTCTACCCATTAAACTTAGCTACACCGCAAAATGAATTTTATCGCCCAGCTACTCTAAGTCCTGAGTTGATTCTACTCGTAAACGAGCTGGAGTTATGTTCGATTTTAGATTTTGTTGATCAGTGAATTGGGTTTCGTTTGGGTTACTTAAGAGCTGTGGAAGGCGGCGACGTCTCCGATCTCGACGGTATTGTGTTGCCTGATTACATTTTAGTAAATTGCAAGTTCTAGACTTGCAGCGACTAAACACTAAGAGTTCCTGGTCGCTAATGGCACTTGTTTATTTATAAACACGTTAGGTTCCGTATTATATCATGTGTGTCCTTGGGTACAATTGTGACACTTTCATTGCTAATGTATAACATTACCGGCCTCATTTTATAACTACATTCTTATGGTAACGAGCGACGGTTGAGTATCTTGCAATTCATCAGCATTTTTCACCAATAGTGGTTTTCTTTTGGGTATCGTTGGTAGACTCAGATATGTTTAAGTGTCCGTGATACGTACTTGCGGAATAAAATTAACTATTTATGTTCTTCATTTGTATAGAAGACATGTTTAAATGTTTATCTTTGCTAGACGTTTCAGCTTAATTATAACGATCGTGTTCACAAGGATGACGAGAATCATGGCCACGGTCATGGTCGTGGTCTTTAGCGTCATTAACTTTTGTTGTTACTTTTATATGATTATCTGAATTTTGAGGTAACTTATTGCCGATAATAATAAACGAATAACAAGCTCCCGATCATGTGGACTTTATCGCTATTGCTTGTAACTTGAAAATTTTAATACATACGCAATGTGGGTGAAGCCTTGATTAGTCGCGAAGGTCGCCAGCGGACCTTTCTGGTACCTTAGCCTTTCGTATTGGTTAGTTATTAAACGTTGTTTGCTCGAAATTATCGTCAACAGCTCTTTCCAGCTTAAATATTAAATAAACTAGGGTTTTTTGTGTTGAAATATGTATTATACTGTTGTTACTGATCTTTGTTTCAATGTCGAATGTTTTGATTTGTTCTGTGTTTGTTGTTATCGATTTGAAGTATTGGGAACGATGTGGCAATGGTTCGTTTAATTGTTCGATTTTGGTGTTTTCCTGCAATGGTGCTATGGGATACCTTGGAAAGACTAAGAGCGAGTTGGTAAATATACTTAGTAACACGCTTGTATATTTTTAGATGAGTTATTAACAGTTCATTCACTTTGTAACCGTTTTTCAAGCAAATCCTCATAAAAATTGTTTTAAATGAAATACGCCCATTAACTGTAGAGAAGAATCCTGCTTTAATCTCGGCCATTGTATTAGCTGTCAAGCGAAAAACAGCGGCGATTTATAACAAGCTGACATTTGACATGGCTGGGCGCATTCGCGACGACCTTGCGTTCAACACTTCCTCGTTCCAGCTAAGCAGATATTACTACAGTTTTAATTGGTTATTCATTAACTTATTTAGTTAACGTTGTCATGTGAAAATTAATATTTAGTATCTTTTATCTTTTGACGTTTCAATTAAGAACAGATTCTTTCAAATCCGTGAAATCTGTGATCACCTCAAAAGCGTTGACATTCGTTTTGCCATTTGTAACCGACAGTTTTATCGTTGTTTCTTGCTCTCAATGTTCAACTTAATGACCGTCAATAATCGTAATCGCTTCGCCACCGAAATGTATTAATTTGTTTACGTCATTCTCACAATCGGCACGCGATTCCTTGGCGTGACCCATTTGTTTCGTGTGACGTTCATTACTTCTACTACCATCGTTACTCTCTGATTGCTAAATTACTAACCCACCGTTAACGATTCTCATACCTTTGTCGACGTTTATATTACCACCGATAAATCGCATCTCAATACCGTTGCTCATGCACGTTTTATTCGACACCCTGTTTTTATTGGACAACCGAGATTTACCTTTTGACTAACTAGATCGCTTCGGGAAAAACAGGATTTCATAAATTTGGCTTGTGTCAAAGAGCCGATTTTGATGTCGATGTGGGCGTGATGAAATCGAAAGTACGATAAGGCCGATGCCGTATCAAAGGTAAACAAAGTTTGTTTTTAAAAATTACATCTGCGTAATAGTACACCGTGTTGTTAAAAAGCAATCTACTTAAAGGATTGTCGTTGCGAGGGATTTGAGATAATTGCTCAAGACGGAAAAAAGTTGCTTCCAAGAATCTGGTTTTCAGTTAAAAGCTGTTATTTTTACTTTGAAAATCAAAGCTATTTAAAAACTACATAGGCATCTCTCGGTTTCGATTAAGTTAATTTTGGACGCGCTCTCATTTTGTCCGAATTTTACTGAGGATACAAACCAAAAAGTAATTTGGCTTCCCTTTATACAGGGTAGAAATTTACATTTGAATATAGGGATAAAAATCCTCTTGGTTGAAAATTCATTTTTGTTCACGAAGTTTTTATTAATATTCGAATAATAAAATATTGAGAGCGCTAGATAAAGAAGGTTGTGGTTTCAATTCATCCCGGTAACCTCGTCTCCAAACAACCTTCCTGTTGCATTTGTAAGCAAATACCTAGTTTATGAGCCGCAAGATAGAGTGCAAATTAAATTGACGACCCGTAAAAGTAATTCGCCTCATATTACGACCTACAGTTCAAATATACGATCTCTTTTACGAACCGACAGTGGTTTTCCCGTTGGGAAGGATAATTTTAACGTGTGTAATCCTATCCTATCTGTTTATTATGATTCGGCATTTATTGTATGTAAATAAGATTTTATATATATATATATATATATCAGGGGACAATCTCACACAAATTGACCTAGTCCCAAACTAAGCTCTAGGCTTGTACTATGGGTACTAGACAACGATAAACATACTTATATAGAGAAATATATACCTAAATACATAGAAAACATCCAAGACTCAGGAACAAATATTCGCGCTCATCACACAAATATCTGCCCTTACCGGGATTTGAACCCAGAACCGCTGGCATCGGAAGCAGGGTCACTCCCAACTAGGTCACCGTGTCGTCAATTATAATAATAATAATAATATCTCTGGATTTATTACCATTTGGAATATTAATAATTGGCAGAACATAAATCCTAACATTTTATAGACCATTTGACTTTCTCTGTATTTACCGCGTTAATATATTTTTATTGCTTAAGTTAATGAGCTTTAGTTGTAATTTCTTCGGACAGTTGAATTATTGTTTATGTAAATTAATCTTTCATATATTATTACCTAACCAAGTATAGATGTCTCCCAAAATAACACACTCACTTAAAAGATGCATTCACTTGTTGTTTAGCCGGATAACCTAAATTCTGAAATTGGATTATATCGTTGACAGATAAAAGGTCCACCGATTTAAACCTAAATGAACTTTCGCCCTTTTCCTTGTTCTTTTTGATGTTTTTTCGAAGTTCTATCTTCACTACAACGTCGATGTTAAAATGTTTTTTTTCTTCCATTATTAATTCCCTTGGATTTCGTTATATTTTTTTAAATTAAGTACTGACATTTTGATAATCATTGTATCTTATACCTGCTTCAGTGAATTGTTATTCTTTGAAAAAAAAATACATCAAGTTTATCAAGTTTTATTTGATCTTTGCAAGTCAATGTTAATTTTATCTACTAATTCACATCAGTACGGTAATTGTCTTGAAGATCTTTGACTTGTCTGGCGTCTGACGTCATTTGTGAGAAAACTAGAAAGAAAGAAACTAGTTTAACTAAACACAATTGTTAGTTGTAAATTGAAACTTTGTAAGGGTTAACCTCTTTAGTAGCTCGGCACCGGGGTTGTTAACTTAGTTTTACATTGTTTTGTTTTGGTTGGTGGTGTGTTTGGCACCAACTACTTGTAGATGGATACATTTAGCGGTTGTTTATACATTTATTTGTTCATTGTATAATGCTCTTATATAACATTTAACATTATTGTGTTCAAATATGTTGTCCACATCAGATATGATCGCTATTGGTATTGCAAGGTTTACCGTTACGACTGTTTTGGTAATAACTTCATAACACGCCATTACATTCGAAAACTGTATACGGAAAAGTGCAATAAACAACATAACTCCAAACCGCAAATTACCTTCGTCCTTTATCTCTATTAGTAATTGGTATGCTCGTGTCTATTCGACTACGCCTATTAGGTAAGAATGCCGTTACATGAAATTACTCAATACCATTAATAGCTGGTCAGATATTTGGACATTTATATTGATTTTCGTCACGTTAGTAACAACGATTATGGCTGCCGATTCAGACTAACGACAAGGTCGTTAATTTGCTTTTATCGTTCACCGGAATTATAGCAAACCTCAATTAGTGTGCTTGCGTTTTATTCTTAATTAAAGTTTAATCCTATTGTTTGATGTTTTCCTAATGATTACTTAGCATGATTTCATGTGCAAATGTTACTACAGTACTGTTTTATGAGTTCGTATCATTATATATAATAGTTTTATTTCTGAAACCGTAAACTTTTCAGGATTTTTTATAAGGCCGTTGTTTGGAACCTATTAGGTTAAGTTAGGTTTGTTTTGCTTTAATCTTAACAAAATGACGGTTTCAGAAAAACAACTATTATATATTTTGAACTTTATTTATTATGATACGTACCCCTGTTTTATTGGTTACATAATTTCATGATTCCCTTGATTTCCTTGTGATATCACAACAAAATTTCTTAAACTGATTTTTTAACAACCATCTTCCATACTTTTTATAACAGGATACAACAATTTTTGTAACTTAACTGACATTGTCGTGGAATTTTCACCAAAGTGCTTAAATAATATTGTAGAGTAAAGTTACGGAAGACAGTGAAGTGCTATCCAAGCTCATATAAGTTTCAAGTGTTATATACAGTTAATCCAACTAAGACTGATTTCTTAACCAAATGGATGACATTGTCTTAAAGAGACAACTAGTTTAGGATTCTGATCCGAAAGACGTATTCAAAGTGGCGAAGTCGGAGTCTAAAGTAGTGCTAGTGGGAGACAGCGAGGGTGATGGATGCTGCTCCTGCTCTGGCATGAGAATTGGTGATCTTGGAGGAGTTATCATAGAAGCTGCCAAGCTGACGAAGACGTGGTTTTGCCAGAGGCCTGGCTACGGGTAAGTTTTCTCTTTACGTTTGTTAGTATCACGGGGTTGGATTTTCTTATATCGTCATTTCTCTCGTATGGAAAGTCTAGAAAGAGTTTGGCTAGTCTGAATTTGCATTCACTTGCTGTTTTGTAGTCGTTCTTGTTGCAGCTTCATCTATATGTTTTATATCTTTATCTCTTTTTTAATAGTTAATAATTAATAATGGTTACCTAATTTAACGTTGTTATCTCGAAAAGTATTATTTTCTTCTATTATTTATTATTCTATTATTCTAACTTTTATTATTGTCTGAAGACCATTTTTGAATGGTGGTAATGAAACTAAAAACTATGTTCCTAACATAATACACGTGAATCATTTATCTTTGCTTATGTTAATCCACTTCAACAATACTATGGCTATGTAAATAACTGAAGCAGTTCAACAAGTGTAAATGCAATCGGCGATCACGTTGTTCCCAAGGTTAATAACGCATTGACATTTATTGCCAGACGGAACTCGCGCTAAGTGTCACGAGGTAGCGTGGAATTTTTAAAAGTAAAATGTTGAATGGTTTTAATGTCAAACTTACGTTTGACATTAAAACCATACCTGGAAAAAATCTGTCTGTAAAATATTTCAATACTGAAAGTTTCATTTGGCAGTCGTGATAACAATAGGAATAAGGGGAAAGAAAACGTATAGTGAAAATAAGAAAGTCATCATGTAGCAAAATTTAAGGTTACATTACTTCTTTACGTACCGTTGTGCTGTCACAAGTTTAATCCTCGGGAAAGCTGACCAACAGAGAAACTGGGTAATGGGTGGCTCATATGACTCAAGGTACATGATGTTTCTTCTTAACCCTTGCTTATGACTTTTATGCACTATAAAATAAATATTTAAAAAACTAAAAACTGTCTTCAAAAAGGAAAAAATAACTTCTTTTATAGCCTATAGGTAATAAATAGGTCATACATACATACATACTACATACATACATAACATCACGCCTTTATTCCCAGAGTGGGGAAGGCAGAGCTACAGAAATACCATCAACTTTAAACTTGTTGATAATTCTGTAACCACATTTTGCACAGTCAGGCTAAGATGTTTACCAGTGTATTAGTGACAGGTTGCAAGCCCATCGCCTAACAGTACTACAAGCCTTTATTCCCTTAGTCGCCTCTCATTAGAGTGGGGTAGGCAGAGCTACAGAAATACCAACAACTAAAAAAAAGAGTTGTTGGTAATGCTGTAATCACATTTTGCACAAGCAGGCTAAGTTGCTAATAGGTAATTTCCAACTGAATTCGGTTTTTGGTTAAAAATATAGTTGGACGCCGAATTTAGTTGGACTGTCCTATCATTTAAAAAAAAGTTATTTCTTTCTTTTCGAAGACGATTTTTAGTTTTTAAAAACATTTATTTTATTTCATACCTTTTAGTGATCATAGATAATAATACTGTTATGTCGTCCACGTATATTCATTCCTATAATATTTCAGGAGTTCCCTCGATTACTCTAAGATCCCATTGTCAGATCTTGACGTGCTGGGAATGGGATCAACTAAAAAGTATAACAAACTATCAAAAAAAAAACAAATCGGTCCAGCGGTCTTTTTGTAATCGGGGAACATACATAAAAAAATATTTAAAAAATATCATGATGAATTAAGAACCTCCTCCTTTTTTTGAAGTCGGTTAAAAATGGGCTATTTACATTATACAGCTAGTTGGTGGCTTCTTCCCTTCTTCAGAACTAATCTAAGCATTCCAGCAAAAGAACTTGAGTTTTCAGTTTAAACTTATGGTATTAAATCCTTGGACGGCTAGTTTCAAGTTTGATTACATCGCAAACTCTGTTTCATGTCAAATTGCGATGCAACTTGTTTACGGAAAATCTTGGAATCTGTTCCTAGATTCCTAGATCCGCTGTTGAAGAGTGAACTTTAAACCCTTGATTAACTTAGAAGTTATTATAACTTAGAGTTGCCGTGGAATGGAGAAACATCGACATTTTATCCTCGTAAGGCGCAACGGCCTTAATTTAGGACATTTGTCATAGTGACTTTAAACTTTAATTTACTGAAAGATTCTTGTTTGAACTTGCAAAATTTGACGTGAGCCTTGCTTATTGAACATTTCATATTTACTACGTTAGTACAAATAGGTACATAAATTCAAATTCTGATTCAATACAAAAATCACTCTCGAGAAATACACCCAAAATCCGAGATATATCAAGGTACGACAGCAACCGACCTATCTCCGACATAAATCCATCCCAGGAAATCCCCTACTATTTAATGCCTCAACAAATCTAGAACTCAATTTGCAAACGTGTTCTCGACTGATATCCAAACATGAAATCTTCCTGGTTGACCTATTTTTCGGATGTGTTTTGATAAAGTTGCCGCTGAAGGTTTTGGGCAAAGCAACTGGACACTGGCCAAGGCAACCACTGGAGTTTCAAAATGTTATTGTGATGACTCTTGGCTCACATTTGAAAAGTTTTCCGAGGTCTTAACTGAGTTAAGCAATTCGTCATCTGCTGTTTTGCTTCTTGTATGTAGGTTCTTTATTATGCATGATTATAATGCAATTGTTAATGTTCTACATTACAAAATGATAAATGATGATGAAATGTAAAAAGATAATTTGAAATAATTACCATGCTGAATTTATGTATAAGTTTCGACCGTATACGCCACTTTTGAAGCCATAATGAGAGTTTCCGACAGAAGACAGTTGTTCAAGTAAACGTAACATGCTAAGATTAAAAATTCAAACTTACCGTCGCAATGACAATGCGGAAAAAAAGGTCTGCTTTTAGTTTCACATGTTATGGAACTTTGATGATAATAAGAATTTTTCTCTCGCATCTTTATAAAGCAGTAAAGAGCGCAAATAATGAGTGCAACCTAGTTTTTTCAAAACGGGCAATCTCGGTCCCGCGGCGGAGGCTAGGGCTGCGAAAATGTGTTCAGCATAAAACGAGATCAGCGCTCTTAAAAAATCACGAAAAATATGCAGGAAATATTTTTTATGTGTTTTTACGCTGAAGGTTTCGGCTAGCTTACGGTTTAGTTAAGTGATGGTGAAGTAATCGTGTACTTACTGTTTGGAATATCAAAGGCACTTTCTATGCGCTTAATAAATGGTAATTACTTATTTATTCTTTAAAGCTTTCATTTTTTTCAATCCAATGGCTATTTATTTGTAGAGGGATTATTTGTTGTTAGATTTCAACTCAGTAGTGTGTAAGTGTCTCAAGGATCTCCTTGACGCTCGGTTTTATGCTACTAGCATCCATCGTGTTCTCGCAATCTTCATCAGATAACGAATTCGTAATAAATAAAACAATGTATTCATTAGCTAGCCCTAGGTTCAGTTAAATAACGTCTATCTTTTGCTAAAACTGGGTCGGTCCTGCAACGAGCGGAGTGCATTCAAGCGTATTAATCAAGTCGGTGCAGCTGAATGGTGTAACCCCCATCGCCGCGGGGGGATGTCGCGCTCCATTTGACAAATAAACTCCACTTGTGATAAGTGCCCCGAATAGATCCCGCTGAAAATTGTTGCTAGTTCTTTTAACAAAACTCCGTTCTATTTGTGTTTTATCCTTATCTTCATTTTAAAAAATCGTATGTCTCATATTTTTAATAACAAATTTAATGACTTCATCGACATATCTTATGACGTAGGTAGGTACTTCAGGAATTCTTCCTTTGGAAAATTTTGTTCTTTCTATTCCACAAATCTTCTTAATTTATCTATACTTCCGGCCATTAACCAGCCGGTGTTCGTCTCTCATATAGGTCAGTTCCAAAATTGAAAAATGGCCCGTTTGATGAGTGGGTATCCCTTACGGATCGTTTCGCAAGCTCAGCTGGCTCGACGCCAATGGGTTTCGAGTAATTGGCCGGTTTATCGGCAACAATTAAAACTGAGGTGCAATAAACTAACTGATGACGGAATTTTATTAGTTGCGTTGACAATCTGTTGAAGGGTTTATTGAATCAAAATTATTGTAGCATAAAAAGTGTACAAATAGCAGTCTGAATTAGCACACTGAGACTTGGTCGCCGTTTCTAAAAGACTTCTTTAAAGAAAATTTCATGATAACTCTAAGAGTTAAGACTTAAGAGTCTAGTTACCTTGACTGTTATTAAATAATTTTATTGGGGTAATTTTAGTTGACAATCGTTTTATACATTTCCATTTTTTTAAGTTTCAGAAGCAATTAACGCTGCAAGCAAAAGTTAGTTGAACTAACACTCGTATGACTGTGGAAAATAAAGGAATTTTTGAAAGAGCGAGTTGAATTATTCAACTGAATTTCTCCGTGTTTTCCTAATGACGTCAATGCGCAAAAGGGTGCTCGCTTAACGGGCGTGTATGAAAGATAAACGACGCGGCAGGAGAGCCTAAATAATGGATTGATCGCTTACTGTTGCGGTAAAACGAACCGGTGATCTATTCTTATAATGATTTAAAATTTATTCTCAAAGCTTTCCAATTTTAAGTTGTCTTGTAGTATAAAGTCGTTGTGGTGATTTTTGACGCAGCAAAATATTCAGTTATAGACGAGATGTAGGATTTAAATGAACTTAAAATACTGTCTACTAAGAATAATGATGCCCTTGCTGTAAATAACAATGACGCTATAAAATTGACGTTAATTCGCGTGAGAATACTTAATATAGTTGTTACTAAAGAACCCTGTTGTTTACAAGAGATAACTTTTTGTTTTCATTTGCCTCTGTGCAGATAATTTCCAATGACACATTGAACTATCATCTTGTCTAGCCATGAAAGAAAGGTTTCATTCTTTATTAATGTAACAAGTACACGCATGCTTATTGTTGTCTAGTACCCATAGTACAAGCCTAAATCTTAGTTTGGGACTAGGTCAATTTGTGTGAGATTGTCCTCATCTCCCTGATAACTCGATGTTACATACCTATAAATATGTAACTAAGTTCTTCAATTTGGTGACAAAGCCTGTTTTCAAACCGCAACTGAACAATTCCCATGTATTCCTCTGGCTGTATATTGCTATATACTATTAAACAGCGAATAGAATGGGCAAACAGAAATTCATTTCAGAACGTAATCAAACTTGGACCAGTTTCATTTGGGACTAAAATGTTGTTGGTCCAAATGTGTGGCGGTAACTTTTAAATATGTAAAATGTTAACGCTGTGGAATATTGTATTGAAGTACCGAGAGCTTTTATATAATATTTAGGTATTCTGGTTTTTTTTAAACTATAAACAATTTAAAGTGATTTTAAGTTAGTTAAAAAATATGTTCTTAAAAGTTGTTTTTATTTTTTGTTAGAGTTTCCTATAATTTGATTCTTTCTGTCGTTAATGGTTCATGGTAAGTTAAATTTAATGAACATTATGTACATGTTTCATGTTTTTTCTTTTATTTTGTTGTAATGTAGAATACGAACCAAGGAAAAGAGTTTTGTAAACATTTCGCTGTTTAAATATTAATTATCACTTCAAAACTTTCCACTAACGAACCATTGTTGCAGAATCTACAACATATAATATTATTATGAAACACACTTAACTGCTCCGTTGTTTCTGCAGGGCTTAATAGGGTCGTCAAAATGTATGATGTTTTCATTAAATATAATAAGCCTCATTGCAGTTTTGCGTCGTCTTACTGAAGAAAGTCGTTTTTGTTATAAAAGGAAATATAATTTAGAGTAAGGAGCTCCTTAGTTTTCTACTAGGGCTGAAGCATTTTATTGTATTGCCGCTTTAAGGTGCTTTTCCACCTGCGAGGCTAGGCGAGACGAAGCTACGCCAGAACTTTATTTGCATAAAGAATATTCCTACCGAAAATGCTTGAGGACGGAAATCATTTTTTTCGATACAAATTAAACTCTCGTCTCGCATCTAAAATCTCAAAATAAATTAATGTCGGGGGACAATCTTACACAGAATGCCCTAGTCCCAAACTAAGCTCTAGGCTTTACTCGGTACTTGTGATCAAGACAGTGCTAACGCTTTGCACTCTCCATATTGGAACACAATTATGCAAACACTGCTCGGATAGGTAACCGATCCGTGCGGGCCCCGCACAATGTCCTACTACCAATTATTCAAGTAAGTGGTAACCCTGACTGCAGCGTGGGCGTAAAGCCCAATGTGCCGATGCAGTTCTGTTTCCTCCTAGTTGTAATAAGTGTTGTAGAGCCTGTATTTACATAACAAAATACGCTTACTGAACACAACTGAAGTTTGCCGGGAATTTCTACCGAACTACCAAATAAGACAGCTAAGAGCATTGTAATAGTATAAGCATTTTAAATTTAATATGGTTACCAATAGAGCTTAGAATGCTTTGAGTACTACATTGCAGTTAGCTGCCTTCTTTGGTAACACGGCAAATTTAAGATCTTATCCTAAAATCTACGTGGAATTGTAGCAGTTCCAGAATTTATATTGTTTCAGAAAATCTACATGTAAAACTAGTCCCAAACTAGTCCTAGGCTTTTACTATTATAAATGTGAAACTCTTTCTGTTAGTCTGTTCCTTACGCTTTCACGGATAAACCGCTGAACCGATTTAGGTGGAAATTTGGTACGTAGATAGTTTTAGTCCCTGTGAAGGACATAGGGTACTTTTTATGCCGGAAAAATGGACGGTTCCTGAGTAATGCGGACGGAGTCGCCGGCAACAGTTAGTTCTTATTTATAGGTACATACAAAACAACCAAAACTCAAGAACTCACGATCATCACACAGTACAAACCCGGTTCCGCTAACTTCTTAGACAGGGTAACTATTCACTAAGCCAACCGTGTCGTCAACGCCAGAAGGAGACACGGGGAGCGTAAAGTAAGCCATACATTTATATATTGCCCAAACATGCGTAAAAATATGATATGGCTAAGTGTATGAGTTCCCTGTATTACGCCGAAACTTTTTTGCAGAAGATAGTGACGCTGAATTTTTTGTCGTGTAATTTTTCTCCAGCTAAAACGGGAAATATTAGGTGTAATCGAGGTAGAGTAGGATAGGTTGGGTTAGGTTTATTTTATAACTTTTCAAAAAAGTCAAAGGTATCAGTAGAACAATAATGCGTAATTAATCATACATGCGGACGATCGTGATTACTCGTGAATAAGGAGAACGCTAAGTGTATAAAAGTTAGGTTCATATTAAAGATTTGGTGCCAAGAATTCAGATCTCGGTTACAATTTCTATCTAAACACGGGAAGTAATAATGGATTGGTAAGTGCTGTGAAGAGTCGTTGTGGATGGACAAAAAAACACCTGTTGACAGAAAGTGATTCGATGGCAAATCGAATCACGTGTAAAAACTTTGTCATTGACATTGTAATTATTAGTGTGAGAGCGAAACTTGCACTTGCATTGACATATTGTTGCACAGTATTAGTGTATTTATCTACGATTCGATACAGATTTCTAAAGAAACCCACATCTTATCTATCTCCACTTGATGATTATGTCGTCTTTATACAAATAATAGTCATTTTAACAAGCTTTCTAAACTAAACGATACAGTCGTGACTGCTATCTCCGGGTATTTTCTTCCTGCTAACCGGAAAGACACGATTTTCATTGTTTGCCTTGGAGTTGTGGATGTTGAGCGTAGGATTACCATATCTCAGGATTTGTCCTGAAATTTCAGGATTTTTGGACTCTTCTCAGCTTTAGGATTTTAATAAAAAGTTACCCTGCTATGAGTGTGATGTGCGACGCGTGGTGTGAGCAAGTGAGCATTGACCCAAATAAATATTTGTAAAAAAACGAAATTACTAAGTGTTTCCTCTATATCTCAAGAGATTCTTCATTTAAATCAGTTCTTTGAACAGAATTTCGCTCTATTAATCTCTCGTACGGTATTGTCAGCACCTCATCAGCTATTATAACGTGTCCGTACTGTCCGTCGGTCACGGTCCGTCCGCGCCGTGGATGAGTGCCCGTCACTGTCAGGGTACGCTGCGTCCGAGTAGGTAGGTACTGGTGTAATAAGCTGTTGTGATGGCTTTGGTATTTAGTCCTTTCGGTGCGAATACGTCATTCTTGCTAAATACGTGAAATGTATTTTCTGCTGTGGAAACTATGGTACCACACGCGAAGTTAAAAGTGTGATCTTTGTTGACGATTTTTTGATGGTTGGAAATTAAATAATGAATGTCATAGGACAATCTTACATAAATTTGCGAAAACATATGCAATAGGCCGGTTTCATGGGTGCCGAATAACTTTCTACATGCTTATGTAGGTAAATAGTTACTTCAATAAAGAGAGAGTTCTAAGGCTTACCGATGTGTCCAATCAAATGATTGGACTCAATATGACGTATTTTTATAATTATGAAAAAATACTTACGTCATATTGAGTATCTGTATATTGGAATTTAGAAAATTAACTCTCTTCATAAAATCTCTATGTACTTGTGTTTTTTTTAATGATCAATACACGCGACTGTACCTCTAAGATAAACAAAAAGGTTGATCTCTTGACGCGGAAGCAAAAAACGTTTATACAATTGATAGATGACTCGCCAGCATCCTTGCGGTCAGCTCGTTAGTCTTTGATTGGATAATTTCCGTCGCAGTCTCTTGTTCGTTATTATCATCGATGTAAAAACTGGTCATTGTGATGATGGTTTTTCTCTGGTAAGGTCGAGCTCTGTTTGTCTAGTTTTACTTTGTTGGTCAATAGGCAACATGCATATGTTTTAAGCTTACGCTCTCTGGAAAGTGCTATGAAAGAAAAGAATACATAACTGTATTCGCGAAACAATTGTCGTGTTATTTTTTCATAAGATATGAAGCTCTAAAAAGTCATAGTTCAGACCCCCTGCAAAAATACTCCATACAAAATCGACGACTTTTACGAGTAATAAACGGGTCAAAGCTTAGTGTATTGCGTTTAATGTTTTTTTTTTTTACATTTTACCTTAAATCGTATTAATGAAACTCAATTCAGTTTCTCATGCATTTTCCCTGTTGTCGTCTGTGTTATTATTGTTGTTAAGAAAATGTCCTCTAAGAGTCACGTTATGACCGGATTTATCATAATTGTTTTTCGTTGCTTTGTTTTTACTTAACTTTCATTTCTAAATGTATTAGAAATGAAATAACTACCGCTGACAGGAATTATTTTTGAAACAAAGTAAATAATCATCTCACTCATTTGCGACATCTTGATCAGCCTAGTTGGTTGTGTCAATAAATGTAATTTCTTTCTTTCTTTTCTTAGTGATCAGGCCTCGGGCGGGCTCGAGTCACGGTATGGACAAATATTTGAGTTAGCTCGAGTATTCGTTTCTAAGTCTTGGATGTATCTATCCATACTAATATTCTAAATGTGGAATTAACTTTGTCTGTTCGTTATGCTTTCACGGCTAAACCGCTAAATCGATATTAACGAAATTTGGTATTTAGAAAACTTGAATCCCAATAGAGGACATAGGGTACTTTTTTCCCAAATAATAAATAGCAGGGGACAATCTCACACAAATTTACCTAGTCCCAAACTAAGCTCTAGGCTTGTACTAAGGGTACACTAGACAACGACAAACATACTTATATAGAGAAATACATAGAAAACATTCAAGACCCAGGAACAAATACTCGCGCTCATCACACAAATATCTGCCCTTACCGGGATTAGAACCCAGGAGCGCTGGCTTCGGAGGCAGTGTCACTCCCAACTAGGCCACCGTGTCGTCAAAAAATGTAACGATGAACAACTTATATACCTACGCAAATGGAGCCATAGGCAACAGCTAGTTTCCTATATAAGTATGTTTATCGTCGTCTAGTGTCCATATTTCAAGCCTAAAGCTTAGTTTGGGACTAGGTTAATTTGTATGAAATTGGCCTCTTATTTATTTACTTATTCGGTTATGTATTTTATATCCAACGTCAAATTCCTCTAGCATTAACTTTATCTTAATGTTCCCTCGCGCTTTCCTCGCTACTTTCAAAATTATCTCGACGCCGTCTCAACGGTTTCTGCTCTGGCACCGAGTGGTCTTAAGCTGCACCGTCTCCGGAAATAGGTCGAGAAAATACTCCGAACATTCTCTTAAGTTTAATGCTGACAGCGTTTTGGAGTGTTTGGGGTTAATGCTGGTTAGTGCTACAAGTTTTAGACGCTAGGATTTTGTTTTACGGTGCTTTTCAGAGGCAGTGTTTTAAGCAAAACGTGTAAGTGGATGGTTGAAACTAAAGTGGAATATGTACCTAATGTATTTACAATTTCTATGAAATAAATAAAGTTTTATAGTAATGGCAGCCATGGAAACATCATTTATAAATTAAAATATCATTAGGATCTCTAGTGTGGTGTTCAATAATTTATAAAATTTTATACTGCTCATTCATGAAGCATTATTATTTAAAAAAATCTAGCCTAAAGTGTCCCACTGCTGGGCAAAGGCCTCCCTACCATCCTTCCACGCATTCCTTTCCAATATAATAATAATAATAGATAATAGCATAAGAAAAAAAAAACAATGTGTAACTTACAATGACAACCTTTCTAGATCAAAACATCGAGACAGCCTCTGGGAGAGACAAGTTAAATTATTTTCACTCGTGTCTTAATTGTATCCTATAAACTTGACCAGCCTTTCTCTTGTTATAGCAAATAGCTCTGTCCTACTGGTCGGTACCCATATTACAGTAATTTTTACACGCTCTGTTGACCCCATACAGTACGTGAAATTATCATATTAGTACTGTTAAGCGCTTTATGGGCGATCATGATACGGTCACGTGACTACACACAAGAACATTCATCGTAAAGATAATTTAATCAAAACCTCACCTAAAAAAACCTTAAGGGAATATACACAAAGCACTAAAATTGTAACAACACAATAAATTAACCGTGAAAGCACTTACGCCATTGACCTAGAGTATATTATTGCTTGATCCATGCGCCATATTATGCGTGTCCTGATATACTCCTGAAAAATCTACTTAACTAATGACGTCGTTACCTCCTTATCAGATCGCACGCGCAAGAAGAGGACGGTGAATGTGACGGCTTAAATCAGGGAAACCTTTTATTTGTTTGTTTCTTACAAAAGCGCCCCAGATTCCCTTTTGCTGGGCAAACATTTAATTAAGATAATGAAAAAATGCTTAATGTAAAGAATAATGCCGCAGAAATAGGACGCGTTTATGAAATTGTTCATAAAATTTCCATAGTATTCTGGGCATGTTTGAATTCTTGACATGGGGATGAAGACAGGAGTATTCCGGGGTTGCCTGCTGAATTCCTCTGTGAAAAGTTTTGGTATGATACTTTAGATTCCGAATAACCTACCTACTATACCTTGGAATTTACTAAGTGATATAATATGCATTTAACAGTAACAGGGAAAGGGGCACATGTTTAAAATGATTGTTGCTTAATGAATAATTGTTGTCCAGTCTCCCATTAGTGTTTCCAATAAATTTGTCATTGGGTATTTAAAATTGCTTTCCATTTTTCGAATGACGTTAGTGATTACATTATTAATAAAATTATTGGCAATGCTGGTTTTACTATTCACTTGATTGTTGATTTTGTTTAACGAATCCCGTTTGTCGTTTCAAACATCTTTAATTGTTGTTTAATTGATTTAGCCTAAAGCTTGCATACTTGTGTTAAATTATTGGTGCTTTAGTTAAAATAACCATAATATTTATGAACCTTGTCATTCTAAAAGTCATGAATAAAATCGTAGTCATCTATGTTTAATTTGAACAAGTGTTCAACATTTTCTTCATACGAGTACGTTATGACTATCCCAGCTAATAAGTGTTAAATCTTGCAGTAGATAGATAGATAGAGAGATAAACATCTTTATTCATCTCACTCAATACATGGGTTCTTAGGACCCATTAGTTCAGTAGGACTCGAAATCCCTCAACTTATTTACTTGTATAAAGTTATTAAACAGGGTTCCGTAAAATTAAAAAGTACAAAACTTTCAAACAAAATCGACTCTTTACCAAGTGTCCAAGAAGTTGAATGTGGTTGTGATCTAGATTTTTTCTACCCTCATGAAACGGATTTCAATCTCCACTTGAATTTCTGAGTAAAAATTCATTTTAACATGAATTCGTCAAATTATTGAATGCGATGGATTGTTTTGAAAGCCCCATTTGCCTTCGAAATATTTTATTCATGGTTGTAATATAAAATTTTGAAATTGGGCTCTCGTTGAATTTACATGAGCCTTATATTTATGAATTGTTGGCCTAACTTAAATAAATGTGTCACTATAAGGTATTAATTTGAGAGAAGCGACATATAGTGGAGGCCTTTGCAATCCTTTTGCAGGGTTCGTACGGTCCTTTTGTGTTATACTATCATTCCAAGAAGTTCTTTGTTTGTGCGAATAATATCCGATTTTTTTTTCGTCTTATTTCTCTTACATCCACCAAGACTAACAGCACATTCTCTTTGCCCTCAGCTTCTCGCAGAAGGTTGACGAGGAAGAAGGAAGCGGTAGCGTGACTCTGCACCCACCGGACGGGTTCTACTCCCACCAGCACTCCATCCACAGCGGTCACCATGGCCACCACGCTGAGCCCGATCGAGGGTACATGGAGGGCAACCGATACGTCACGGCTGTGCACAGGCCCATGCCTGGTAAGTTCATCTTTGAGTGCCTTTTTTACTTACTTTAAGGTGGGTATTCGGTCCTGAGCCTTTATTCTAAGTCGGTCTACTATCGTAATCGTAAAGAGTTCTCAAGACGTCGATAGTATGATAAAGATATAGAAACAAGATGTGCTGAACCAAAGTAGAATAAAGTCACTGGATGCTATAATAAAGATATATCTTATATATATTCAGCGCCACGAGTAAGTTATACATTAGTAATAAGATTATGCCAAATATTTGCTTGCCTAACTCCAATAGTGAAGAGGAAAACAGAAGAAGAATCATTATTGTTGTGAACAAAATCTTGGTAAGGACAAAACAATTAGGAATTTAATGTAATCGGTCGCCCGTTCTGCCTCTTTATTTTGGCAATTTCACCGTCCTCATCGCGAACATCTGTTTGAATGCTTAAGATACTTCTCAAGAGTCTGTCCCCGAATAGTATTGTTCGCATTCCTCTAGTCTACTATCTACATACACGTTTATTAAACTTGCTCGGACTGACTGACTAACTGACAGAGCGAACAGCCTAAACCGCTGAACCTAAAGACTTGATTGGGATGGAATATTCTTTGAGTGCCCAGGGATGCACTATGAAAAGATTTTTTTAAAATCGACCCCTAACGGGGATAAACAGGTGGAGTAGCGAGATCCTAATTTTACACATACGAAGTCGCGTGTGTCCTCTTTTTCATAAAATCTTGGCCATGAATAAATGTCTATGTGACTAGACACTTGAGATAAGTATGATGTCAAGTATGTAAATGTTGATTTATTCTTACAAGATCTTATATCACGTGGAAACACCACAACTGCGTTTGCAGGAATGCTGTTGGCATTTACGAAAATCTCCATGTTTGATCTACAGTCAAATAAAAGTTAAGCTATTAAATAATTGTTATTCTTGAGCTCGTTCCAATTGCTGAAGTCGAAAATGCTCAATCACATCATTGATTAGCCAGATCGTAAATATCCAATTAATTTTGGTGAAGAAACAAGTACATAAATTAAGGTTTTTTTAAATTACGTTTTAATAAAATGACGAAACATTTCAAAGTAGAATTACAGGTACGAGTCTAATTATTTAATCTAGGTATTTTCTTAATTAATCTGGCCAGGGATTAGCGGATATTGATTCTGAGTGCTGGAAAATAACGATGTGGTATACAGCTTATTTGATATACGGATAATGGTCGATTGTGGTTGCCATTCGGTGTGGCGTGACTTCATTACTGTTAGTGACAGGTTTATTCTCGTTTTGATCAAAGGGAAATACGCATGCGTGCAATTGGTGTTGTTTGTAACTGTCCGCGTATTATCGTCGCCTTTATCGGGGCGGATAGAATGTGAATAAAGCACCCGTTACTCTGGCACTTGCATGCTGGTAAGTGACAGATGTTTTATCGACGTTTATCCTCATCAATAAACGTGACGATAATAGGAAAGTATTGGTGTCTTGGGACGGATAGGGAACTATCTCACACAAATTGACCTAGTCCCAAACATAAGCTCTAGGCTTGTAATACTCGTAGACAACGATAAACATACTTATGTAGGGAAATACATTCTCAAATATGTAGAAAACATCGAAGACTCAGGAACAAATATTTAGACTCATCACACATATACCAACTTACCGGGATTTGAAACTAGGACCGCTAGCTCGCCCGCTAGTGTCGTGTCGTGACGTCGTGCGTGTCGTGTCGTACGTTAATTCCGAAAGCAAACTGAAAGTTCATTGACAATGATATTATACCTTTACTTATTTTCATATAGTGTTGTTCTTAGGAGTAGGATCAATGCAGGCTATTAGATCGTACATCGCTTCGCCAAATTTGCCTTAGCATCGCACCCAATACCTATTTTAGTAACATTATAAATGCAACCCTGTTGAATTAATTATAAGGTGCCTTTTATATTTGGAATTATGCCCTCAAGCAGAAACCTGGGGATTGGGGAGGTTAGAGTGCCTATGCATTTTTAAAAGCTATGTTTTTTTCTCTATTTTTTCTAATTTCCATCCTTATCCGTTCAGTCCTTACATCGTTAAGTGACTTACAAACTTTGCTTTTGTAATACTTGTGTAACGTTTGCGATATATTGTTGTTACAATTTATTGTATTGTTGACAAGTCGATAGCCTCTTGCAAATTGAGAATCATCGATTCAATTGTTCACAACAAGTGCGCCGCGCTTGTTCAAGTGATTTATTAAATAATACCTACCAATAATAACTGCTCTTTATTAAGTTCGATCATTTTTTCAACTGGGTTCATGGGCTTCAAAGCCTACTTACCTTACGGAAAACATCATAAAGATAGAAGTTACAATCATACCTAGTATTGATGTATTCCATCTAAGTCCTCAATGTTCACGCGCTTCAGAGCTCACTTATTACCTATCAGGTGTAAAAGTGGCAAATCTTTATAGACGATATAATGATGATAATAATTATGGTGATGATGATAATAATGATGATGATGTTGATGATGATCATGATGATGATGATGATGATGATAATAATGATGGTGATAATGACGATGAAGGGATGATGTGGATGACCATTAACAAATATTTCCATATCTCTTCTCTTTCCAGCATGCATTTCCTTTTTTAATCCCCGATGCAAAAAGAGAGGCGTTTAACCTGTACATCTGTGTGACTGTGTATTAATCAGGGTGGTTATAAAGGAGGTTTGAGGAAAATAGTTTGGGTCAATTAAAAGTTATCAGCTCTGAAAGAAGTTGCTATAACTTAGGTGATTTTTCAAATTTAGTGATTATTAAATCTTACCTGCTGAGGGATGATGGAATGACGATGCTGAAGATAACCACAAAAATGACGTTTATTATTAATTATTTCCAGCTCTAAACCACTCAAACTCGTCATGCTCGTCGGCGTCAAACGCGTCGACGGGCGCCGGGCTGTGCGCGGGCGCAGCCGAGCCTGCGCCGCCGCTTTACATCGCCGCCCCGCCAGAGGGCTTCGGCCACGCTGTCCACACCAACAGGTATGAACAGAATGAACATGTCATACTGTGTACTTAAAGGCAGCTGTTCCGATGCTCCTTATCATTTAGTTGTTGATTCGGTTATGATGTTCATACTAACAGGTATTAATAGAATGAACACGCTACTGTGTACTTTTAACATAAAGATAGATGTAGTTGCGCTGCTCTTTATTGTTCAGTTGCCTTGGTTACACTGGTCACACCAACAGGTATGAACAAGTACTGCGCCAAAGTACAGAACTGTGATCTAGCACTGCCAATCTTCATGATTAGGGCTTCGGGCGAGGTATGTACACTGTAAATTTAAACTTATAAAAAATCTAGCCGAACCAAACCTGCCGCCCCGCCGAAGGGTTTTGGCCACGCTGTTCACAACAACAGGTAAGAATTCCTCAATTGTCTTCTGACGCCGCTTAATTCCGTAGCAAAGGCTTTAAAAGTCTTTAACTGTCCAAGCCAAGCTGTTTACTTCAACAGATAAAAAGACTAAGCCGTTCTCTTGTTGTTCTTTAGCTGTGCTGGAAGTTCTTTTATTGCTACTCCAGAGCCAGTTTAACAGAGCGCTGTGACTTGGAACACCATCAGTGGTTGTTCCATGCATGCAATATAACATGTGGAAACATAGCAACATTTATAATTTGTACATGTGGGAGTGTAACATTATTCACAATAAACGCCAGAGCCCTTATATTCAACCAAAATGTGGTTGGCCATCATTATAAAACAACGAAGGACTGTGTCAATTCGAATATTTCCATATGACAGGAAGCCGTCAAAAGTGAGACACGTATATTTAACGTACAGCATTTACATGAATTGATTGACACTTTATATTATTATAGAACTTTCCGTCAAGACAATACAATAATGGTTTATATTCTGAAACACAATACGCCTTCCTTCGTATGACATCGCACGGGTGTTTGTTATGTATTAGCTAAATAAAAAAAGACCTTACATGTCGGCTGGCGGTTACATTGTTATTGTCAATGCTTTAATACAAATTTTATGAACACAAGAATCAGAAGAACCTAAACGCCAACCGGTTTAAAGTTCCTTTTAATTTGTGCGACTATGTGGATGATGTAAATGTTGCATAAAAACTTCATACATAGTCCATATCATGAATTTTCAAAACTTACCTAGTTCCTGACTGTGCAAGAGACGTGTATCCATAGCTCTATCTTTTTCACTGACTGGAACTTATTAAGTTAAAACTGTTCATAATACTTCTGTTGTAACTTATTTAAACACACCTTTGACGCTTTTGAAAACGTTTTTAACTACGTCAAGTATTGTAACTAATACATGCTATCGAAGGTCATTGGTTGCTATACGAGTTGAATGGTAGACATTATTTATGACATTGAATATATTGTGGTGGCTGGCTCCTATGTAAATATTATTTCAATTGGTCTCGCTTAATGTACTATTGTTTCTGTATTTTATGTTTAATTCTTCCATAGGCGTGGTACAGACGTGTCTATCATTGGAACGGCAGGGATTAAGCAAAAAGAGACAAGTTTGCCCCAAAAAAGGGGAAAACTTACTAGAGGGTACGTCCGGCCAGACCTCAGGAATGCCTGTCTTGTGAACCCTTTAACTCGCTTAGATGACATAACTATCCTTGTAAACTTCATGTCAAATCAATACAAACATTTTTCAAAGTTATTTAGTTGCATAAAAAATATTTCGATTATAGTTTGGTTTGTAAGGAGTTTCAATACAAATTTAAATTACTAAGGCATGTTGTTAAACTAAAAAAGAACTACTAACAATATACTAATGCAACATTTGTGTTTCTTGTACTAAAAAAATGTTAAAACAATAAAATGTTTGTGTTAAATAATTATTTCAGCATGTTCAAAAACGAATAAACATAATCTCTCTTGAACTTGTCTTCTAGACATTTCTATTAGAAAGTCGACTCAAAATCTTCCAAACTATTAGACAAAGTATTCATATAGAAAATCAACTCATTATTATCTTTCCAAACAGCAATCAAATCACTAAACAAGCTTCCAATCAAACCTCACTACATTAGTACCTTCTACCATACACATCCAAACATCCTCACACCAAACAAATCATGTCTATTCAAAAACGTACATTCCTATAGCCTACATGAACTCTTTACTCTTCCAGCCGTTATGAGATGTCACAAGACCTCCTCGATAAGCAACTAGAGATTTTGGAACGAAGATACGGAGGACTCCGAGCCAGGAGGGCCGCTATAACCATTCAGAGGGCCTTCAGGAGGCGTCAGCTCCTGAAGAAGTTCAGTGCGATCACGGCTATGGCAAAAGCTGCGGATTCCACAAATAGGAGGATGCAAGAAGGGCCTGATCATGTTCAGCTAGTCAATGGTAAGTGTCAGAATCAGAATATTTAAACATGTTTACAAGGTTAGTGTTAGTAATTACAATTTAGTACTTTTTGTCAAATGACATCTCTACGGGACTGGTGTCTTGTAACTTTCCGCCATCTTTGTTTTTTGTAGCCAACAGGTGTTGCTTGGATAAGTTTTTGAAGAAGTGAATTACCATTGTCTTGGGTTCGAAGTCGAACTAATGCTTATTGTTTTTATTTAAGAAACTAGTCACATAATGGTGAGCAAAAACAGTACTATGCTATAAATGAGAAGAAAGGTGATTTTTATTAAATACATCCGGTTACTCCATCATTAAAATCATTGCGGATTCGTTTTAAATGGAATAACTACTGTAAAGATAAATATCTTGCCCTCTGTATAAAAAACTATAAAATTGAAAATAATTTCTGCTTTATGTAACTTGTTTGTCTGTTTGTTTTCAGGTAACGATATCTACGCAAACGCGATGATCCAAAAGAGCCCCGGTGCTGCTGAGAAGGCGCTGGCCCTTGGCAGGCCGATGCGATCTATGTCTCTCCGCGAACGTCACGACATCGACATGAGGTAATTTACCAGTTTACCTTTAATATTACTATAGTTGAAGGACATTTGTGTAGGAACGATGGTCATTCCTCTCTCTTCTTATTCAAGAGCAAGGCGTTACTCGTTTAAGTATTATTCATGCAATGTCCTTCACTTCTCTCTATCCATTCCCATGTCCTTTACCTCCTTATACGATTTGGTGGCAATTTTCCCTTCTGTTTGATTCATGTAGTAACTAATTCTTGATTTACGCCTTCGTTTTCCTTCTATGGTAATCTTTGTAAGTCATGACCTATATGATGTTCTTCCAGTTTACCCCTTTTTTCTATAGTCTTTATTATTTTTCTTTCTTCATTGGTCATTCGTATAGCTTGGCATAAAGAGTAGAGTATGAACTGGCAGCTTGATCCAATTTTAACTAAAAACTGCCGGCTAACGTTGTGGTTGTCACATATGAAGGTTTTAGGTCCACCAGTTACTACTTCTAGCTCCTTTTGCCAATCTTTTAATAATTGTGAATTAACCCACGTTTATTAATGAGGGCATTTGTGATAGCGTGCTTTACCACAAGTTCACTACACTTCAATCTAGCACTGCAGAATGCACACACTAAGAATGGTGAATATCAGTTAACTAAGCTATCTCAAGCATTAGACAAACTTGTGGCCTAAGCAAACCGGTGCCCACTAAGGATATACATAATTGATGTAACCGCTTTAATTCTGTTTACTCTTTTTTCAGCAACCACTTGCAATGCGAGAACCAGAACGAGGTGGAAGCCATGGTGGCGAGGGTTCAGCAGTCGGCCCACCAGATTCACATGATGGCGTCGGAAATGCCGCCGCATCATCGAGGAGATACAGACAGTGGGGTAAGCATATCTAAGGACCTTGTTCATTTTATCATAGCTAAACCTTTTTTTATGTATGATACGCAAGCATTTGACTTTGATCTCACCTGATGGAAAGTGATGATGAAGCCGAAAATGGTTACCTAGATAGTGCCTATTCACTCTCGACTTGAAAAGCTGGAAGAGTATTCCACGAACCTTAGCGGTCCTCATTCGGTCTCGAGATGGTGATGGAGCGTATCGATATTAGAGTGCACTTTTAGTTGCAGGGAGTGCAACCGCTGTTAAAATGTATATATTTTTTTAGTGCAATCGTCATATACATATAAAACACTATCGCGAGGTGCTTAAAATTTGGAAGAAAAATGCTTGGATACTCTATAAAACTGATATCAAGATGCAAATCTTAAGACACGTTAAGTAATACGGCCCGATATTTCGATATGCCTGATGTATAAGCAGCTCAACCACTACCCTCTAATGGTTTCTATTTGTTCTCGTTAGGACTTAATTCCAAAAAAACTTTTCGTTATACACCTTTACTTTCTTAGGTTACACTGTTGTCTGTCCGTCTGTCACTCGGTAACGGAACAGTTATTATTGATTGGTCTAAAGGTCAACAGTTGGCAAAAAGTTTAAAATTTGCTCGCATTACCGAGTGATACAAACAAAACTACTGTTAGTATGCAAATCCTTGCATAATTATACCGGATGCGGAAGTGAAACCGCTTCTCAACTAGTCCCAGTGGTGATGCAAATTAGTTTACATACCGGTTGTTTACTCACATTAGCTTATCATTTACTTTGTTTTAGTTATTTATAAAAATCAGGGGACAATCTAGGGTATAATTGACTTAGTCCAAGAATATACTCCAGGCTTGGACAATGGACAACAAGAAATATAAGAGAAAGAATAAAGAAACAAAATATTTTCACTGCCCAAACAGCTTTACAATCTTAACCCAAAATTACACTCATACGTTTAGCTGTGGATCAGATTCAGCATGAGCTGGCTCCAGCTCCTGCAGAAGACACAGCGCTGGGTTTCAGTTTAACCCTTTTTTGTAAAGTACAACAAAAGGGTCAATCATTTTACTGTTTTTTATACCAAAAGTGCGGCTTAAAAACACGATCACATTATCATGTGTTAAATATACAGTTAAACATGCAAAAACAAATAATTAAGCACAAACTTATGTGTACAGATAGGAAAACAAATACTTGTTAACGAATATTTGTTATAGAGTAATATTTCCCTGGGAATTGATCTAGGGTCCCCTAGATTCGTCCAAAAAGGGACAGTATGGTTTTTATTACATTTGTATGATCTTTCTCTTGGGTCGCAGATTCTCGGGGTATATGCGTGGTACCTCTTATAATAGTTAAGTAAGTACCAGAATTTCAACGCGAAACGACCATTTGGCTGGGTTCCAAGGCACGAACTTAACTCATGTTACAAAGGGATATGATCCGTTATTAATGTAACTGTCTAGATTATCATGTGTACTTTTATACACGTGATCTGTTTATTTATTAAACGCAATAAATTCAAGCTATTTTTGGTAAAAGATATCCAATCAGGGATTATGTGTATTACGGTAATTGCCCCTGAAACGTTATTTCCATAATGTAGTGAAATTACCCATTTCGTTATCATTACTATGATTATCTTTGCACACTCTCTTATCAGTTTTTGACATGACGTCGAGATCAGCAGACGTATCTTAGATAACTTAATTTTTAATTAGATCATTATCAGTCTCAGTGTCTTTAGTAATGGTCTTTCTAAAAACATACACTTTAGTGATTTAAATGAATAAATAGACAAAATTACAAGTGTCTATAAAGTGGCTATTAAAGATGGAACGATATAACACAAAGGTTTTAAAAAGCATAGCGAAAAACAGGGATTGGTTGCAGTTGAAGAAAGTGAGACGCGTTCGAATGTGGTATCGGCGCTCAGGCAAATATAATGTACGTTTACCATCAGTTCTAAATTAGTGAACGATTCATCATCAACAGAAAGACGTCCAGTACGTGCAGATAGGTCTTCGCCAACGATCTCCACGGCGGTCGTCAACATAGAACGTCTAATTGCTTTTCACCGACTGTCCTTTTCCATCGTAGGAAAATTATGTTTTGATATAAATTGTTTTTATAATAAATCTACATTACCATTATATTAATGTTCTCCATCATTTGTGACTGGCGCGTTTACAACAGAGCATTATAGTAATCAATTCTTATTGCTGTCTTTCTCATTACAGGTGTGCAGTTGCTCTGTGAGCGGGTCAGTGACAAACATATCGACGTCCTCGTCGCACAATGAATCTCTCCACAACCACCAGTTGTTAAACAATTCTGGTAAGCACACAAATTATTACGAGTTTCATTCGCCCGACTTTAAGTTATAGGCTACCATTTTTTACCAATAATCATCTTTTATTCGTTTTCAAGCTAATTACAGTAGAATTATTTTGAGTTTACCACTGACAGATGGATTGCTTTCATTTAATTTTCAGCTTTAATCTCATACAAATAATATAGTTATTACTTAATCGGTAAATGTAGGTAACAGTATTCTGACAATTGCTTTATCTGTATGAAATTAAAGTTGAAAATTGAATGAAGGCAAACCCTCTGTCAGTGGTAAACTTACAGTAGTCGTACTGTATGTAATTTAGTAAAAAATACGATGGAATGGTACAGTCGGGTCATACACAGTCTTAAAAACAAAAGTTGTCTCTACTGTGGTCAATACTTATGAGATTGGGTAAATAAATAAATAAATATCACAGGACAAAACTTACTTATATAGAGAAATATATACTTAAATATATAGAAAACATCCAAGACTCAGGAACAAATACTCGTGCTCATCACACAAATATCTGCCCTTACCGGGATTTGAACCCAGGACCCCTAGCTTCGAAGGCAGGGTCACTACCAACTAGGCTAGCGTGTCGTCAAATAAGTTATGTTTTTGTATGATAGGTCTAAAGCAGTCCTGACGGTGTTTTTGCGGGAAAGGACTTAAACAGAAAATTAGGCCTTAAAAACGTTAACTTTCGATGTGTCCACAGGAAAGACGGTAACTTAAATCTGTGTATGACCCAGTCATAAAGTTTCCTAAGTGTGAAGTGGAAGTTGTTTGCGATACATTCAAGAAAGTAACAATAATGCGAGCCGTAGATCAATCACTGTCAGGAATACTTGCGGAGTTTACTGACCTTTATTTAGGCTGAAGTGATGATGTTTAGAGGGCGGAATGCTTGTCTTTCAATCATGAACGGAGGCTAAATGATTCTGGTTGAAGTGGCACTAAGGTAGTCCATAAGATTTTTTGTGTCCCGGTTAATTAAAAACAGTTAACTATTGTGTAGTTCAAAGTTAAATCAATTAACTACACTGCAATGTCGGCAATTCGTTTTAAGTTGTTCGCAGTTTAGTAGGTCTGGATTTTTAATAGGTATTAAGTAGTAGTGTTTATACAATGCTTTGATTCAGATTTTATTACTCAATATCAGGGATCGTTACCGGTATTCTGACTACCGGTTTTAAATGAGGTATTACCGGTTATAATTGACTTTCACTATTTATACCGCTAAAGCTCTGATTAGCGGTATAATGAATACTGGTATTCAAGTTTATTATCGGTTTAGACAATTGACAACAATACCCCTTTTTGATACTTTACCCCTAAAAACCATAACCAGTAATACCTGTCAGTGTCAATATTCTCGTTTATTTTTTATATGTAAATGTTTTCGGTGCTCTTACAAAAAACTTAGACTCGCCTTAGACAAGTCTGAAAATACAGTTCATTAAAGTCTAATTGACATCTCACTTATCAGGTACAATGAATAGCGGTATTTAATACTGTTAATAGTGAATACATAGCGATAAAAACAAAAGCGGAATGACAACAATACCTCGAATTCGAATATAGGTATTATTTTTTAGCGGTAATAATTTGACAATGTAAATACATGTATTAAATAAAACCAGTTTTACAATCCCTGCTCAATATAATGTATCAGTATAAATTGCATGTGCGCCATCGTTCACGATCAAAGTGATCCTTTGGTGACGTCCCGTCACAAATCAACACTAATCATCCTATGTGTTATCTATTTAGATAACATTACTATTTACAATGTCTTCTTATTCATAGAAGCGTAAATGCTTAAAATAATATTGTTATAACTGTGTCTGATTCTCCTATCAGACATTCCGTTTCATATGAAGTCCAACGAGTAAATATTTGCATTTTTTTTACTACTTGGAATTACCATATTTCAGTAGACATTTGTATAAGGAAAAAATAAGTATAGGTACAGATGTAGTAAAAAATCTGTGTTTTCTCGAAAATGTTCGTCCGGGTCGCTACCACCACCTTATCCATTAATCTACTGCCAAGCAGCAGTGTTCGCATTGTTATGTTCCCGTATCCCGTATTGGGATAAGACAAGCTTAGGATCATTCCATCTTAGTCCTCAGGATTGGCAACGCATTTGAACTATGAAGCCTTAGGATTGTAGTCTTGAGAATCCAAATTATGGGCCTTAGATCCCACTTACCATCAGGTGCTATAAAAAAGGACAAAATGTTTTTGACAGGACCCGTGTCTGTAAAGGATAAGACGAGATTCTGAAAGTGTAAACTCTAGCCTGCTGACATTGGATGCCGTAGGGACCTATTTGATAGAAAATAATAGATTATATTTGATAACACGTTGGCCTAGTTGGGAGTGACCCTTCCTCCGAAGCCGGCGGTCCCGGATTCAGATCCCGGTAAGGGCAGATATTTGTGTGATGAGCATGAGTATTTGTTCCTGAGTTTTGGATGATTTCTATGTATTTAAGTATGTATTTCTCTATTTAAGTATGTTTATCGTTGTCTAGTACCCATATTACAAGCCTAGAGCTTAGTTCGGGACTGGGTTAATTTGTGTGACATTGTCCCGTGATATTATAAGAGGAAATCTCTTTCTAGCAGTATGTATTACAAAGAGACTTTCACTTGTATGACAAATTACAAGCTTTTATGAAACGGGCCCCTGAGCTGATTCCCTTTTCCAGGTCCAATATACGGCAACCTGCTGTCCTCCGGTGGTAAGCCGCTGTCTTCGCCCACGGCTCGGCAGCAACAACAGTTGGCGGCGATCCAGGCGGCCAACGCGCGCCGCTTACCGCCTGACGTGCCCAAGCGCACCAGCAGCATCACGCTCAAGTATGTTCTCGCCCATTCTTCCCTGCTAACACAAATGGCAGTATCTCAGACAAAACTCCTGTAGCAAATGCAACCTTATCACCAACAGGATAGGATTGAATCTGCTTTGGCTATTGAATTTGAGATACTGTTTATTGGCTTACGAGGGCAGTCAGCTTCGTCAAATCTTAGAGAATTTACTAAAAGGCGGCGACTTGGTTATATCCTCAGTATTGCTAGTCTATAGACGTTGAATAGGCTTCACGTAACAGCAGTTTTCGTTTTGTACAGACAGAAGGAAAAAAATATTCATAACGATAACGAATGCTGAGTGGCGAAATGGTCCCAACTCAGCTTGAGCTGGCTGTGAAGCCAACGCTGGTAGTAGTGACTGAAACTTAAGTTATGTAAAAAGCATCAGTGTCTTCAAATCAAAGTAGCTTTAATGTTAACTGCGTTTGGAGAATATGAAGTTCTGCAAAGCTTACCTTACCTAACGAAATAAAATATTTTCGTATTGTCTGGTTTATAATATCCAAGCATTTCATTGCGCATTATTGACGTTGGGTTCCTCACGATGATTGACTTTGAAAACTTGCAAAATATCATCTAAAATCCTGGTCTGCATATTCACGAACCTGCGAACTGAAGTTCGTCATCTGATTTTAATTTCACGAGCTTTTTCGAGGTGCCAAATTGAAGGAACCCCCTTCTGCAAATTTTTATTCATAGTTTCATCATATATGTTACTTTTAGTGATTAATCGTTTTGAATCTCTATTCCCAGTGCCGAGAGTCCAGTGTCGCTGCGCCGCGCGGAATGCGGCGGCGCGGTGGTCCGCGGTGGCTCCATGTCATCAGTCCAGTCTTCGTCGTCGTCATCCTCGCAGGAACACCGGCATCATTACCACCAGCCGTACCAGCCTAGAGCTCCGGTAAGTCAGCTGAGACTTTCACCGTGCCTTGAATGAGTGTGTATAATATTATTTGCAGTAGGTATACGAGCTTCGTAATAAACAAAAGACAGCATCTGAGGTAAAGCTTGAGCAAAGGGTTGGAAGCGAATTCTTCAGACTTGTGTATTTATTGAGGTCAGATACGGCACACTGCGCTTTAGAGGCGAAGGTACCAGTATAGTCCATTCGCTTCGATAGTGTCGTCGCCTTTATATCGCGCCGTATTGGTACGTGCCGCCTTTTGCCAAAGGATGCCGCCGCGTAAACAAAGAATGCGAGCGGCGTACCCGCAGTGAATTTTGCAGTTTACGTGGGCTTAAGTTTGTATCGGAGAAAAAACGCTATTATGGTCATGTGTTGCCTTGTGTGTGTGCTATTCCCCAGAACTTACCCTTCATGTAACTTAACGTGACAGTAAATCTGTTTAATTTTGCCCTACCGTTGCTTAACCTTTTAAACGCCACAGTTGGCTACCGTCAACGGAAAATCGTACACTGAGCGCCAGAGACAGCTAGAACCGACATAAATATCGGTGAAATAGCGGCCTACGTGCATTCGCAGAAGATTCAAAATTGAGTATGACGTCAAGATGGATTGGAGTTGCAACTTTTGCACTTTGGCTTTAGCGGGCACCTTTTGACCTCTGTACCTCGTCCTAAATCAGTTTTAGTAGTATTGTATGAGGAGTCTGTGGGCGTGCCGGCAGGAGCCGCACGTGCACGTGCCGGAGCAGCAGTTCCCGCAGCACCAGCGCTCGGCGTCGGGCACGCTGTACGAGGGCGGCTACGGCGTGTGGAAGCGGCAGGACGCGCCGCCCTACTACGACGCGCCGCCCGCCGCCTGCTGCCGCCCGCACGACCACCTGCCGCACCCCGCGCTCAAGGTACCCGCGCCCCCGCGCCCCCGCGCCCCCGCGCCTCCGCGCCCCCCGCGCCCCCGCGCCCCCGCGCCCCCGCGCCCCCGCGCCCCCGCGCCCCCGCGCCCGCAGCTGGCTAGCCTACACCCCGAGACACCAGCTCTGACGATAGGGAGACTATTCTTACCTACGTGGGCGTACGTTACTGATAGAAATGCACAAATAAAATAAAATAAACATCAGGGGACTATCTCACACAAATTGATCTCATTCCAAACTAAACTCTAAGCTTGTATTATGGGTACTAGGCAACGATAAATACATATTTACAGAAATATATAGAAAACATCCAAGACTCGGGAACAAATATTCACGCTCATCACACAAATATCTGCCCTTACAGGGCAGGGTTCAGAGGCAGGCACCGATAATTAAGAGCTAGGCTTGACGTACTTACTTAACCACCACAAACAATTATCCCGTAGTAAGACCTTGATCACACCTGATGAAAAGTTGTGATGAAGCCGAAGATATAGCATTCTTATCTGATCATCATCATCATCAGCTTATATTTATCCACTGCTGGACATATGCTTCCTCTAATGAGCGCCATAGCGCCCTGTTTATAGCTTGCCTTATGCTTAACTAGATAGTGCCTATTTACTTTCAACTTGAAAAGGTTCAAGTTATAGTTTGATACTTACTAGCAAACAAAGCAAAGGTAGCTTTGAATACTTAGATCCCTAAAGTCCTTTCACGTAGGACACCTTAAGATTTATTCGTCAAACTTTCAAAGTTTTCGTAAAGGTGTCCCCTTGTTTTACCGTTGCTAATTTCATAGAACGTATCACTTCATCGAAAACTTTTTTCTGCTGAAGTCGTGTTGTTTTCGGGTTATCTTAAATAATAATATCACTAAAATGACCCTAAACCTAGAAAAGTCTGTCGATGAAATGAATATCTCTTTCTTTGAAATAATTGTCGACAAAACGAGATCGAGTCAATTTTAGCGGTAAACACGTCGCATCGTTGTTGTTTCCTCATAATTAGAGGGTCTAGGGCGCGCGGGTTCATTGTTGAGTGGGCAGTTGTCCAAAGCCTAATATAATCAATTATTTTCAGGTTTCGGAAACGGTTCGCAAGCGCCAATACCGCGTGGGTCTCAACCTGTTCAACAAGAAGCCAGAGCGCGGCATCGCCTACCTCATCGCTCGAGGATTTCTGGAGAACTCCCCGCGCGGCGTGGCCCGGTTCCTCATCACGAGGAAGGGCCTGAGCAAACAGATGATCGGAGAGTATTTGGGGAATCTGCAGAACCAGTTCAACATGGCTGTGTTGGAGTAAGTTACTGTTTTATGTAACTTTAATATGTGATGTTTTATTTATTTAACCTTAATTGCATAAAAATACCAAATTGAGTATAAAACGTGAACTTAATGCCTAGTGCCATTCTCTACCAGTTTGGGCAAATCAGTAATTGTTGTAGGTGGTGCAAGATTTTACGAACGATCGAGAATGCTGCCAACCTTAAGAATGTTCTAGATTTTTGTTTACTTGTTACGTCTCCTCTCTTTGAGTATTTGATGATCTTGATATCAAAGCCGAACATCTTTAGTTACAGAGATGACGCTAAAGATGATAAAGATCATTTCTTAAGATACGGACCTATGCTATAAAGATCATTTTTTAGATGAAGCATTCTGCATTATGCATATTCTTTCTTTTGTTACCTTACTAAATCAGCAATTTTTATGGATTACACACATACATAACGTCGTCTTACTTACTCAAACTCGTATCTGTATATTTTTTTTGCTGTTGGTAAACTTATTGCCTTTAAGTATTACTGAATGTAAATGAAATTACCAACCGCAAAAATAATATGCAGATACGAGTTTGAGTAAGTAAGACGACGATAAGTAACAACACGCCTTCATTCCCAGAGTGGGGTAGGCAGAGCTACAGAAATACCAACAACTCTAAAAAGACTCTTTGAGATGGATTGGTTAAATTAAAACCTGAATTTGAATGCTGAGTCCCAACCCTTTCATCGAAATGTTTAATGTGTTGTTTTAGTTTAGTTGTCATTTGTTCTGGAAATGTGTTGCATTGGGTAAATTGTTCATATTATATTAATTTCTTAGTATTGTAGATCCTCGCGCAAATCTGTAACTCCCCGTTTCTCCCCAGGTGCTTCGTAAACGAGCTAGATCTATCCGGTATGGCGGTAGACGTGGCTCTGCGTCGGTACCAAGCGCACTTCCGTCTGCCAGGCGAGGCGCAGAAGATAGAGCGGCTTGTCGAAGCATTCGCGCGGCGTTACTGCATCTGCAACACGGACTTTGTGCAACGACTGCGGACACAGGATACGGTCAGTAAAGAGACGGGGATTAAGAGGAATGTGACGCAAAAACAAAACCATACAAAATGCGATAACGTTGTTCTCCCCGTAAACGTCGTCCGATTTGTACGATTTTTGAATATTTCCTTTCCAGGGAAATATTTTTTGGTAGAAATACGGAAACGTACCAACAGACCTAGTTTTCATGAGAACAACAAAATATTTAAAAATCGTAGAAAATTTGATTTAGGGGGTGAGAAACGTTATCGCCCAAAGAATAATTTGTATGGATTATTTTTGACAGCTACGCGATTTAAGCATCGCTTCACAATCTTCTTAAGGATTGATTGTAGAAATTAGATACAAATAACAAACAACACCACTGACTGAATAACTGATAGATTGCCGAATATGAATATATTCTATTTTCAATACTGCTCGGAAATATGACTAATGTTGGTCTAGTTTGGGGTCAGAAAACCTCACTTTTATGAAAGGATGTTTGTTTATAAAAAAAAAATTGGCCTATGTAAATAATTAATAAAAAAATGTTTTTTTTTTGTTTGGGAATAAGGGTTTTTAATACTATGAGGCAATGGGCTTGCTACTTGTCACTAATACACTTGTAAACTTCTTGGCCTGATTGTGCAAAATGTGGTTAAAGAATTATAAACACGTTTTTTTAGAGTTGTTGGTATTTCTGCCTACCCAACTCTTGATATGAACGCGTGATGTTATGTAAATATTTTTTTATTTCCTTGCACTAGTTGCAATAGCCTGAAGCCTCGTGTGCCCTTTCCTTACCATTAAAACATATCAAATATGACGTTATAGTGACAAAGCACTTAAGTGTGCAGCTATTTTAACGCCTTGCGTATCGTATATCAGACATCACCGCCTTACGTCGCACGGAATAATTTCTACAAGCTCTCCTCCCCACAGATCTTTGTGCTAGCCTTCGCCATTATCATGCTGAACACGGACCTGCATACTCCCAACCTGAAGCCCGAAGCGCGCATGTCCCTGGACGACTTCGTGCGCAACCTGAGGGGCATCGACGACTGCGGCGACATCGACCGGGACATGCTCGCGGGCATCTACGAGCGGGTCAAGTCCAGCGAGTTCCGGCCGGGCAGCGATCATGTGACACAGGTGAGTTACCATGCCACACAGAAGAAGAAGAAATATATTTATTCACTAGCCATAAGACACACATACGTATTAATAAGAAATTAAACATTAAAGAAAATTAAGGCCACCGGAAAAGTGTGTCGTCACGGCAGTGAAACGGAAAATGCTGAGGTGTCAGACACCTGCAGCGCTCATTTTCAGACAGTGACTCACGGAACGCTGTACAAACATACAATAATTATAATACATGTAAACTACTTATATAATTTTAGCAGTAAAATATATATTAACAAATAAAATAATAAAACGCATACATACAAAAAAAAGGGTAATTTTAAAAGCAACATGCCACATCTACATGCTTGGTGTTCGCCGCAAACACTGCAGGACGCAACTTTATGTTAGGGGTCTCTATCGTGTGACCGAATTGCAAATGCAATAATTTCACTTGCCCGAATTTCATATGACATAATTTTATATGCCATAACGGTAATGTGCCATAATATTCATTTGCCATAAAGGCATTAGCGGTCAAATTCGCACATTTTGTAGTAATGTAGCGAGTACTGAGAAATATTTGTGACAATATTCTAAATCTTGTTTTTAATTACTTATAGTAGAGACAACTTTGACTTCGTTAAACGGGTGCAAAATAACGGTCACTTATACCCATCTTAAAAAAACGAAGTATACGTTATACCCCTCTCTTTCGATTATTCATTTACCGTCATGTATTTATTTCTTGGGTAGACTACTGAGTAATATATATAACCTACTAGCGGCCCGCTAGCGGCTTCGCCCCGTTGCAAATTTCTGACTTTCCCGGAAATTATTCGAATTTCTCTCGCCGTAAAAACCATCCTTGGACTTCAACGAACATTTAAAAAAAAGAATTGGTAAAATTGGTCCAGGCGTTGTTGAGTTATGCGCTTACCAACACATTTTGCGATTCATTTTTATAATTGAATAATATTTAATCCACACTGTCGATTTAGGATAGCCTTACCTATAAGAATGCTTCTATAAATACCTAAAACCGCAGTTTTTTTCAAGTGTTTTGTTTTTTTCTACAGTGCGCGGCTGATATGAAGTAAATCCTGTCACCTGTCATTCCAGTATAAATTATAACCTCAAAACCAAGAATAGGTTACAAATTGTACTACGATGACAGCTGTCACGATTTACTTCTTATCGGCCGGGCACTATATATCCCATTCAAGAATTAAATACCCTTACTGCTTAACATTTTGAATTTTGAAACCTTTTGTCACTAGCCAAAACAATTTGTTCTTGGTTAGCATACTTATCGTACTCGCCTTTTCACAACGTACTGTCAACTGCACTGCCGTGCTAAGCTCAATAGTACTATGTCAAACAAAACTTCTGTAGCAATCACAACCTTATTACTAACATAAGTGGATTGAATTTACTTTGCCAGTTGAATCTGACATACTGTTTATTAGCTGAGGAGGGCAGGGCAACTGTAGTCATTTAAAAAGTCCAAAGGAACTAATGTTTAGTCAAGGAAAACTCTATTTTTCCTTGCTCTTAGTTTTGGCTTTTGAAACTACAGAATTTGTTTTCTTTTTCAGGTGATGAAAGTGCAAGCCACCATAGTGGGCAAGAAGCCTCACCTGGCGTTGCCTCACCGCCGCCTCGTCTGCTACTGCCGCCTCTACGAGATCCCAGACATACACAAGAAAGAGCGGCCGGGAGTTCATCAGAGAGAGGTCAGGTCGAGTTTTGATTTTTCTATTAATTTCAGTCCAAAATAATCTTCAATTTTAATTGAGTGAGTGAGTTCGTTATGGCATTACCAATAAAAATCAATAATTAAAGGGAATAAGGGCTTGTAGTATGTTAGGCGACGGGATGGAACCTGTCACTGATACACTAGTAAACTTCTTGGTTTGGTTGTGTGAAATGTGGTAACAAAATCACAACCAAGTCTTTTTGGAGTTGTTGGTATTTCTATAGCTCTGCCTACCCCACTCTGGGAATGAGGGCATGATGTTGTGTAAGTATATATCAATAATTCAATATCACGGGACAGTCTTATATAAATTAACCTAGTCTCAAACAAAGATCTAGATTTGTACTATGGGTACTAGGCAACGATAAACATACTTATTTATCATAGAGAAATTCATACAGAAACGTTCAAGACTCAGGAATTCTATTTTCTGTAAAAGGAGTAAAAATAAACTAAAAATTTGAATTTGAATTTGCATGCTAATCAAAAATAAACGTTGTAAATATTTAAATCACGATTGTACGTTATTCTACGAGTATTCTTCATTCTTCATGAATACTTGAAGATTGTTAATGGTTTTAAGGATAAGAATAAGTTTATTGAAACAAAACACACGGTTACAGACACAGGCCTTATCCAGTTGATACCAACAAGGCTGAGCCTCAATCTTGAGATCCACATCCTATCATAATTCATTGCTTAATATGCCCATTGTTTCTACCCAGGTTTTCCTGTTCAACGACCTCCTGGTCATCACCAAGATCTTCAGCAAGAAGAAATCCTCAGTGACGTACACGTTCCGCCAGTCGTTCCCTCTCTGCGGCATGGTCGTCAACTTGTTCTCAGTGCCGCGTGAGTATGAACGGGAATATGAACTATATTTACTTGTTTCTTTTCCACTTTGTCTGAGCATTATTTCGGGTTAAATTGAACATGACAATCGAGACCGTTACTACGTTTATAAGTCTCGTAATCTGAAAAATTTTGTTTGTTTATATATTTTTTATAATAATTGAAAGAGGGTAACAATCTTTATTTTTGTCACGTCTAATAAAAGTTAAAATATTAATTTAAATTTCTAATTTCACATTCGAATGGTTCTCTATCTAAACGAACTCTATTTATTTAGAAAATATGCTTGATTTTACTAGTGGAAAAGAAACATATAAAACAAGCGACTAAACTTACTTAAAACGACACTAAGTAATATAACAAACCGCTACCATTGACATCGTTCGCAAAATGAAAATGTTCTTCTTTTTTGCAAGTAAAGGCCAGCATTCTGGTCACAAGTTACGTCGACCAGGCGCTTTTAAAAATTCCCCAAAGGCTCCTAAAGTTTCAACCTCAAAACGCTCAAATTTTTAATTTTGATCAAGTTTTTGATTCCGCCGCGAAACAGCCCTAATACTGAGTCCTGGAAGGTGTGACGGCGCAAGGGTGTGGGACGCACGCAAGTGACATCCCAAACCAACAAACAACTTCCACGGTACAAGAGTCATCCATCAGATGTTTTGAAAAAGCCTGATGGATTACATCACTAAAGCCAGAGTGGCGGGAAAATCCACCAGCACTTCCCGTAGAGTTCGAATCTAATTTGGTTTTCTTCCCTAACAGACTACCCATTCGGCATCCGTCTCTCGCGGCGCGTGGACGGCCGGCGGCTCGCCACGTTCAATGCGCGCAATGAACACGACCGCTGCAAGTTCGCCGAGGACCTGCGTGAGAGCGTGGCTGAGATGGATGACATGGAGAACATGAGGATTGAGGGAGAACTCAACCGTGGCAAGGGGCGGTCCTCTAATAACAACAGGAACGGTGAGTAGTTCTTCAGAGAGGCAGTTGTAAAGGAACGCACATCTATCTTACTTAATGAGTTATCAGTTAGGTAGGTTAGTACGCCAAGAACTCTCGCGAGAGTATCACCAAGATCTATCTATCTGCGCAAACTATTGTTTAACTCCGGTGCGTACACTCTACTATGTTTACACTCTTTCACCTTAGGTTATCGAAATAAGGTAGAAAATTGTTTACATATCATTGTACTTTAAATTCAAAAGGTAAGATAACGCCTGCTGCGTGTTTGTCGAATATTTACTTATGAGAAACGAGGGAGGACTTGGAAAAGAGCGGGCTTTCTAACTTATGATTGGTGAGGGTTCAGTGCAATGGCATTCATTTATGCACAGACTCCGTGTTTTGGGTTAGCGTAACTAAATCAATTTAAAATAACTCTACGTTTTGTAGCTTTAACTGAGTATTTGCTTTCAGTGATGGAGAATCGAGACAGCGGTGTCGCTGATGTGGAGATCGACCATCAACAATGCTTGGATCATGTACATGTCCACGGGTAAATAGTCTTTAATTTATTAAGCGAAATGTCATTTCAGTATGTTTCGGATTTTTGTAATTTAATGAAGTTACTTCCCTTTCATATTTTTTGTTTATTTCAACATCGTAACGATTACTTAGTTTCCTTCGGTCTTAGCCCCTTTTTTAATTGCTACTTGCAAGTGAAAATGCGGCTAAGACTTGGGCCTTTATTCTACTGCGTTATAACGATATCGCGTTTGACGTGTTTTAGAATCGTTTATGACTCAGTCGCCATTATTGTAAATGACATACAATACGGAAGCACGTCAAAGACGATATCGATATTAACTTGTAGAATCCCAGCTCAGCTGTAAGTTATGACATGCATATGTTTTCATTTAGTTTGTGCAAAACAATGAATGTGAAGTATGGATTGATCTGAAAAGAGTTGTACATAGTTAAAGGCTTAAAACAAAATCACGATCGCTTCCTTTGTGTGACGAAAGTTGGTCATACAAACTATATGGGTAGCTTTCGTTACACAAAGGTGCCAAATATTTTTTGTTTTAATTAAGCCCTAAATTATATATAATTTTTTAACACAGTTGCTCAAAAAGTGGTACTTTTCGTAGCTGTATATCGTGCGGAAAGTTGAATATTACGCACTAGTGCCATTTTTTTTAAATATAATTTTGTTTCAACTTCCAAGTCGTGCATCCAAAGAGTTTGCATGTTCAACCACTTTTTGATTACGTCATTTAGCATTGAGACTATACATAGGTAATATAATTGAAAATATTAAAATTAAATACATACATACATACATACACACATAAAATGTATCTAGGTAATATTAAAAAAAAACAGCTCTCATTAAGATGGCTTAATCTGAATTAGTATTACGAATGCTTAGATAGTGCATCTGCGGTAATGCATAAAGGTGAATTTACATTACACCATGCCGAAACCGGGCCTAGCCCAGTACGGCGTAATGTGAATCCACCTTTATGCGTTACCGCTGATTAATAGAGATTATACTTTTGGATTTTTAAATATAGGTAATTAATTAAATTACTGTGACATTTTTTTATTTGGCTCAATGGTTGCCATTTCATAAAGTCTGTGTCAATTAAAAGTAAAATTGTCTCTTGTAATAGTTTTATTTACTGATTTATTTTGTTTCATTGATATTTTTTCGCAAATGTGTTAAAAAACGTCGTTTGATACACGTGCGGAACTGTCATTTTAACTCGTCCCTAGTCTTGTCCCTCGCTTGCAGCTCGGGCCAAGATCCTTCGGGACTCGTCTAAAATAACATACTTTCCGCACTTGTATCAAAATGTACTATTTTGGAACTGTCTTGTATCAAGGTCCGTAGGGTGATCGAACCAGTAATGGACAAGGTCCAATGATGGACACTTGACCCTTATTTTACTAACAATAAAGGTTATTCATTTGTTTTGCAACAATCAATTTATAACCTTATGATCACTGAAATAAGAGTAAAGTGTCCATTATTGGTGCCTGTCAGCTTAAAGTGTCCAACACTGGTGCGATCACCCTATAATGTTGTATGCGAGTCGAGCGTTTGTGTTTGTGTCTTGCAGCGTGGCGGTGCCGCCGCCGCCCGCCTGCCCCGCGCCGGCCGCGCCGCGCGCGCCGCACCCGCCGCCCACCAGCGTCATCAAGCGGAACGTGCTCAGCAACTCGCTCGTCGACATCAACGACCCTGGTCAGCCATTACCCGACTTTATCATTGCTCAACGACATACTACTGGGATTTACTTTTGCGGGTGGTAGGACCTTGTGCAGGGTCCGTCCGGATCGCTACCACCATCTTATCCATTAACCTACCGCCAAACAGCAGTGTTCGCATTCTGTTGTAGAGGCATAGAGGCATTCCATCTTAGTCCTCAGGGTTGGCAACACATTTGCAGTCTTAGGATTGCAGTCTTGTGAATGCGAATGTCTATGGGTCACAGTTTCCACTTACCATCAGGTGGCCTGTGTGCTCGTTTGTCTTCTCAATGACATAAAAAAAAAGCCATTGTATAATCCTGAGAAATGTGTTATACGGAGATAATGCATTATTGTAAATCTGACTCTATACAAAACTAAAAGTTTTTCGGGTCCTGAAGTTTGATGTCTTGCTTCCTGCTAATGGTCAGTGACTTTACATTTTTTTTCTCGTTGATTAAATATATTGTATCTTGTGTCTAAAGTAGGAGTCAGAACGTTAAAAAAGCTAAATGCTAAAATCGCGTAGCTATCAAAAAAATCCATACAAATTTAGCTACGGGCGAAAACATGTCTCGTCCCTATATCAAGTCCGATTTTTACTATTTAAAATATTTTCTTGGAAAAGACAACGTATACACCTAGCTTTTATACAAAAATCGTAAAAATCGGACTATGTACCTAAAAGAGAAAAGCGCTATTTCGTGTAGTCAACCTAACGAAAAATGTGGCCACTTTTTTCTGTTAAGTTACTTACTTATAGTTAAGTTGTTATTAAGTTACTGTTATTATTTTACACCTTTTAAATGAGGGCGCCACTGAACGCCCACTTATACAATTTTATTCATCACCGAAGATTTTTTTTTTTTAAATTAAACATAAAACCACAAGCTTTCACACTTGCAACACAATACAAGTTTTATACGTTTAAATATTAAAACCAACATAGAAATGAATAATGATTTCGTAAAGTGATAAATAAATTGAACTCTAAAAACCTCTAATTTGGGTGAACTGTAATAAAATAAAAACGGTTTTTTATTTATTTATCCTTTAAATACACCCATTATAAACGTCGCACGCCTTTCTGGTTTTAAACTGATATTATTGAAAATTAAGAAAAAGAATGTTCGTTATTTCGTGACCTCTTTCCTAATAGTGTTTCTGCATTTGTAGTTGCCATGGCAGTGGAGCGTCTCCAGCGGCGAGGGTCGGTGGGCTCGCTGGACAGCGGCATGTCGGTGTCCTTCCAGCAGGGCAGCCGCAGCGCGCTGCACGCCACGTCGCCGCGCCACCCGCCCGACCAGCGCTCGCCCGGTCAGTGCCCCGCCCCGCTCAGCGGCGCCCGCACCAAACAACCAACGATACAAGTCTTACACGTGTATCAGTGTGGAACGGTTAGAACGCCTTTTTAGGGTTCATTACCTCAAAAGAAAAATGGAACACTTAAAAATAAAACAAAATAAATATCAGGGGACAATCTCACACAAATTGACCTAGTGGTGGCTTTTAGTGGTGGTAGAACCCTGGGCAGGGTCCGTCCGAATCGCTCCCACCATCTTATCCATTAACCACCCGCCAGGCAACAGTGTTCGCATTGTTGTGTTCCGGTGTGGGGATAAGACAACCGGTGAAATTACTAGCATAGAGGCATTCCATCTTAGTCCTCAGGGTTGGCAACGCATTTGAGGTCTTAGGATTATAGTCTTGAGAATTCAAATGTCTATGGGTCTCAGATTCCACTTAACATCAGGTGGCCTGAGTGCTCGTGTGCCTTCTCCTTATCATAAAAAATAGGCCCAAACTAAGCTTTTGGCTTGTACTATGGGTACTAGACAACGATAAACATACTTATATCGAGGAATACATACTTAAATACACAGAAAACATTCTAGACTCAGGAACAAATATTCGAGCTCATCCATCACACTAAATATCTGCCCTTACCGGAATTTGACTCCAGAACCGCTGGCTTCGGACGCAGGGTCACTCCCAACTAGGCTAACATGTCGTAGGATTACTTTAACCTCTAATATGCTTACGAGCAGATCTGCTTACAAAATTTGGATATATTTTTGTAACTTTTTGAAGCTTATTTTTTCGGACTATTTATATCGTAATCCGAAGAGAACTTGGTATTTTTTTCACCTCCCACTTGTCTGTTAATGTCCGTCCGTCTGTCAAGACCCTTCATCTCAGGAACGCGTGAAGGTATCGAGTTGAAATTAAAACGGTCAGGTCAGGGTCAGGTCTACAGACCCTTGAAGCTGTAAAAAACGTACATTGACACTCTCAAGGGAATCGAAATTTATACGCCACTTCCCATAGACCTAGAATCCTGAAACTTGACAAGAATGAAGGTCTTACAGCACAAGTAAATGAAAGAGTCAGAAAATCGTTAATTTTTTGCTTCATCACAAAAAAAAGGTATCGCAGACTTATTTGCAGTTGGTAAACTAATCGTGACCTATGTCGATAGCAGTTTTTCAACGGCAATGTTAAGTTCGTCCCTCAATACAATTTTACATTCTTATAAGTTTGTCTCGGTGCGCGAGGCCGACTCGCACTTGACTGGCTTTTATTATATTTAAGAAAGCTCGTGAGTGTTGTGATTTAAAATCAAAGAGCATTTATTTGAATTTGACGCTGCAACCAAGGCGCGCAAACTATCTCCGTCTCATGTTCTTCCCGCGGAAGCACATAAAGCCATCCCTTTTGATTTTTGTGTGGGCGTGGCATCATATGTGGCCTTTTAAGGTGAATCCACCAGAGCTGTGCGAGGTAGCGGAGCGGTGTGCGCTTAATAATCCACCAATGGGAGAGCTGCGCTGACCGGGGCTGGGAAAAATAAGTAATCCTGTTGGTGGATTTTTTCCGCTAAGAAAGACTAGTAACACATTTATGAAATGAGCAGGGAATTAAACACGTTTAACAGGACTATCCTTCTAAGGCCCCAGGTCCTACCCATAGTACTTATTATCTTTCGTCATTCAGAGCCAGCTCCTTCGACAGTTGTGTAGTCATAGCGTACCACGGTCCTACCAGTAGGATTTCTACTGGTACGCTATGATTACACAAGTACAATTATTGTACTTGGGTTTCAATGAGTATAAAACAATAGTACTACTGGTAGGACTACGGGCTGTAGTGACTACATGCTGAATTTTTGGTTGGGCCTTAGGTTATAGCCAGTGGCGCTAATAGTGGAAGAGGGAAGGAATATATGACACTGACTGACAACTTTTCACCAACTGCTATTTGGCAATTTTATTAGTTTATTTAACATTTTTTTATTCATTTTTTTTTTCTAGGTCGTCTCTTCAGCGGGATATTCCCCGGCCGAACCCGCAAACTGAGCGCTTCGGGCGTTCCCGACCCCAAATCGGGCCACGTCGGCAAAAGCACCGAGGTCTAAACCAATCGCGTAACAGCGGTAACGTCTCACTTCATTTCGAATTTGGAATCCTTTCCCGATTGGTTGATTTTACATTTCGAATGCATTCCAAATCGGATACGTTAGCGAACGTACAGTTGGGATGAATGTATTTTTTTCTTAGTGCCATCCTTTTTTTTTAAATTGAACATAGTAATATGTTGGTAGATTATGAAGTAACTGGTTTATAAATTATAAACGAGATTTAAGGGTTTCGGTGTATTTACGTGCCAATAATGCACTACTCGAATATACTTTTAATATCTGAGTACAAGGAGTACATGATTTGACAATATTGATACTTTGCAACGACGTACATTACTTTTGGAGCTAGCAGGAACATCTATATATTCTTTAACAATGCTAGCTCGAACTTTAAATAATTACTAATTCATATTACCATATGAAACCACTCGGAGATGGATACGTATACTAATATTTTCATGCAAATATGGGGAAGGAAACTATCAAGCATTGGGTCCATGTTTTTGCATGTAGTGTTGTTTTAAGTGTTGGTAATGTTTGACATTTTACATAATACTGGCCACTTATAAAAAAAACGAAATTAGAATTTGAACTGTTTGACATTTTTAGTAGCCAGTATAATATAAAACTGATTTGAAGAATTGATGTTTAACTGGAAGAATATAGAATGCAAGATACGAGTTTAGTATTAGATTTGACATTTACGAATAATCACATTCACATTTATGATATTTTTCAATACATGTTACCATTCTGAAAGTATTAAGAGGTTACTTCAAGAAAGATTTCGACTTAGCGAACATTATGTCGAAGTTTATTCATTAGAATAATTGTACATACGTTTGGAATAGGCAACGCTATATAGCAGCGTAATTACACAAATAATTTATTTCAGCACAAAAGCAATAAATAATACTTAGAAGCATCACAGTTGACAGAGTTATATTAATAGTTGAAAGAAGTACGAATTTATTAACTATTGTTGATGAATTTTAGCGGTTATAGGTAATTTGAGATTTTTCCTAAATTATAAGAGATTCAGTCCCATTTGTCCGTTTTCGAAAACTCGATTTGCGACTAGTCTATGCATTTTGATCGAGTGTCCATAATAAAGAGTATTTAAAATTATATACCCACTTAGGTAGTTAAGGTACTGGTTCGTTACACTCGTCCGTTCGCCTGATATTCGATTCCATTAGTCTTAAATGGATCGTACAGATATAACGATCGCAGTTGTATGCACGATCTCCAGATTTGACCAACTGACTTAGTGAAATGTAACATTGGAATTCCACTACGTGAGCCTGGTGGATTAATTGTTCTAGGCGTGTGTCACTGACGTCACTTAGTGTGTGTACCGCTGCAGGAGTATGTACACAAATTTTAATACGAAGCAAATTTATACCCACGTATTCGTGGGTAGTGCGTGTGGAATTATTCCTTTGGCCTCCTTAATCCCCAGGTTTTCTCGAAGACAATACCAAATATAAAAGGCACCCTATAGTAATACCGACAAGGTTGCAATTTCAATGTTACTAAAATAGGGTCTTACGACGTTGATATTTCTTTCACACGCCGTAGACTGACGTCGCTTAGCATCCGTCGAGTACTAATCGCGTACGGTGATCGGACGAATGTAATAGTACGATAAAATATGACGCGAATCTTCCAGACGTAGTTTTTTTCTCGACTGTACCCAAAGGCTGCTTTTCAATTTCATACTTGCGAAGGTCGTTGGACCTAATGTTACCTTTTCCTTGGACTTACCATTAGATGTTAACTATCGTATGTAAGTTTCGAAGGTAAATCTACGAAATGGCCGGTTTTATTAAGTAAATACCTATTTATAACTATGTTACATTATTCCTCTGGGTTGCCAGCTTACTTATATCTTAAGATTGATGTCGATGGATTCCATAGCCTTACCAGCAGGCTTGTGTGCTTGTTTGTCTACTCTATGCCAGAGGTAAAAGTTAATTAAAAGTAAATGGTAATTCTCAGTCAAGATTCATAAAAGGCCTTATAGACTAGCAACCTGAGACGATTAGTTTGTTTCTCTTAAGGGTTTGCAAATCTCTTCATAGATTTGAAGGTAAATTAAAAGTCTGTGGGCCCTTTAGACATTTATAACAGGGATATTCCGACAGGTTTGGTCTGGAGACTATCAAGAAAATAAAGTTCAGTTACCTTTTGTTCTTAAATGCCATGTTCAAATTTAAAACGAAATAAAATGAACTTTATGGCCATTTAATTATAGTTTAAACTAAATTGCCTTGATTTTGTACCTCCTTTGGCACACGTGAGTCTCACGAGGTTATGATTTGCAAATTAATGGATGTAGAAGTCATTCTACACATTAACTATATTTTTAATCTAAACCGGCCAATAACCTAGAACGTTGTTTATCTAAAACTTAATCTAGGGCTGCAGTTAGATTGAACAAAGCCTGTTAAATTTTAAATCTATTTTTTTGTTTTTAAATCTAGTTCTACAAAACAAGCGTTTATTATTGCAAGAGACAGATTGGCTTTTCGAAGACATCTTTTTCAAGAAATCGGGCCCCTAATTCACCACCCTAATAAATACTGACACGTGACAAGTGACATTTTCAGTGTACATTGCGCGGCTTATATGAATTCCATTGATGCAGGACTTCTGTCACTTGTCATCTTCAGGATTGAGAAATATGGGTCTGGTGTTTTTATTTTTCCAAAGGTGTCTTTTTAATTTCAACCAATCAGGTATTTTGTTGAAATTTATTGTTCAATCTACACAGCTCTGGAATAAATAAGCTACTGTTGACTTTGTACTGGTTAGTAGGCGTTGTTTCTAATGTTTGATACCATAGATAGGTAAACGTTTGGGTATATCTAATTGAGATATGATAGTCATCTAATTGACATTGGATAATGGTATGAATAATGGAATGGAATGAATTTAAATTTGTTAGGCATATTGGCAAAATCTTAAATTGGTCATATTCACTTACAAGTTCAGCCAAAAAATATCTTTATTGAGTCAAAATCAATAGCAGCCAAACTCGCAGTGCATATTAAAATTCAAATGCAAATTCAAATGGTTTATTGCCTGTCACATTACAAGTATTAAAAGATGGAATTACAAGAAGGTATTCATGTGACGCCCTGCAAGGGCATAGCAACATAAGACACTTGCCTTGCTATTCAATCATAGCTCTGTCCCGTTCACTTGATTCGTGCGCTATTAAACAAGATGGCGCACAACCAGTTGCGAATATTTCAACCAATAACAAGGTTTTTTTTTAAAATGCGATTTGACTAATATTTTTGTTTTTCTACTAAATAAGTACAGATTTACGCAAAAATAGTTCAGTTGTAAAAAATTACTAAATTTATTATAAATTTTTCATAATTTAAATTGTCGGGAGCTAAAAAAAGTAATCAAACATAATATTTTCCATTATTCGAAAATTTCTTTTCACACTTTTCTATGCGAATGTTGTGTTTAGAAAGAGTGAGAGGATAATTTCATATTATAGAAACAAAATGTAATGCATGACAACTGAAAGGAATTGATAAAAAACTGTTTCTTCATTTGATTGTAATCTCGGCTTTTGCTAATAACTAAACACAGGTTTATTAATCATTTTAATGTATTTCTGCACTAAATATAACATCTGTGCACTTACAGGAAAATCTCTTTCAGTACATTTAACTTACTAATGACTTAGTATGTTTTGACTCTCAATAGACGATAAATGATTTTCATGTTAAAATTGTTTATATAAACCTGTTGTTATTAGTGAAAGGTACATGTTATGCTTAAAATTATCATTGTAATATTAAAATTGGTCATTAATACGTAATTATAATGTTTGAAACGAGAACTGTAAGCGTTTTGTGAACGTATTTCAAGCGGAATGCGTTGTTTTCATAAATATGTGATTGATTTTGTAATTTTTGTTGTTTATTTCAAGTATACTTGTAATTGTATCGGCTTCTGTGTGATATTACTTTAAAAGATTTTTAAAGTTGCAGACCTAAAAGAACGTTACTCTAAAACCACTTGAGCACTGAATAAACCTCGAAAAAGTACTTAAATTCTAATGCGGATTAACAAAAACGTGCTTGGTACTCTTAAACCTGCTCGGGTACTAAAAACCTGATTGGGTACTAGAACCCTGATTGGGAACTAAACCAGAAATCAACCATACTCGAAATAAACAACAACGCTCTAGTAGATGAATCAGTTCGCTTTTGTAAATTTCGCTTGAAGCCAAAGATGTATTTTTCTTGTATTCATCTGTATTTGAAATATTAGGGCAAGTATTTTCCCAATTACATCTGTGGCCATTGATTTGCACACAGATTTGAAAGTCTCATTTAAATAGTTTTAAGTTGACTTAGGATCCTTTTTTTTTCTGTAACATAGTCCTTACTAACTTATTTGTAACCTGTATGTATATTGAAGAGTACATAATATATATCCCTTAGTTATAATGTGTTATATATAGTTAGTCCTATTCGATAAGCGTCACTTATTTTTGTTGTATGAATACGTTGTTGAGAGTTGCTGCAACTTGAGTCACTTACAATAGTTTTATTTAAAAATGAAAATGTATTTATTTATTAAATATGAATTAACATTCATGAGTTTGGCGTTTTATTTGATACCTATTTTTTACATTAAAAAAAAAATGAAAATTGATCACGTAAAGTATTGGGTATCAAATGCTTGACAATAGTAAACAATATTTACAATGCTATTATTATTAAATACTATCAAGAAAGTAAAATTTGACAGTCTGTCCGCCTACTGCGGTCATCTAGTTAGGCGGTTGCAGCCGGGTTCTTTACTCTTTTGCGGTCGCCGTTTGCAACATACGGCGGCGACTCTATGTATTTGCCGCTTAAGACTGCGTTTCGACCGTGTGCGAGGATGCGTTGCGGTGGATTTGTTTGTCATGAACCAATAGAAACACTTCATTTACCTATCCTCGCTCAGATTTTGCACATACAAACCAATGAAAGATGTGTTACGACGCGACGTCTGCTATGTATACCTAAAGAGCCCGCTACACATCCTCGTTACACAGCCTCGCACCGCTTCGCAACCTCGCACATCTTTGGTACAATTAGAAATGAGAAAGAAATGCATAATATCTGATATTCTTAAACTTCAAAAATGGTTTATAACTAATGGCTTAGTTCTAAATATATCCAAGACACAAGTAATACACATCAACCTGGGCGGTCGACCTCCTAGACCTCTGTGTGTTAGTATCGATGGAGTCACACTCCCACAAGTTCACGACACGAAATTTCTGGGGGTCACTCTTGACTCTGCTCTAAAGTGGGACGCACACATTGACACTCTGTGTAACTAACTCTCCGGGGCTTGCTTTGCTCTGAGTAGGCTTGCAAAGGTTATACCACAACAACAACTAAGATCAAGCTACTTCTCGTTGTTTCACTCGGTGATGAGCTACGGACTCGAGTTGTGGGCCACAGCAGCGGAATGGCGACGTGTTTTTGTCCTACATAAGCGCGCCGTTCGCATCATTTCTTCCGCCTCACCTGGTACCCCTGCACGAGAACTCTTTAGGACTCAACGAATCCTAACACTACCCTCTCACTACGTGTACGATGTAGCTAAATTCGTTAGGTGTAACATAGATAGTTTTCCTACTAGAACACTGACCCGCACGCGACTAGGATCCACAAATCGCTTACTAATCGCACGCTCCAGACTGACCAAGTCGACCAAAACTATGCACATTTTAGGACCGAAGGTCTACAACAGGCTACCTTCACACATTAAAAACTTAGAAAGCATAGCAGCATTTTGTAATAAGTTAAGGAAATGGCTAATTGACAATTCCTTCTACGACTTTAATGAATTCATAAAATGACCTTTTAATTTCAATTGTGTAATCTATAACTTATTTTGAATACTATCTAAAGTACCTACTACGAGTATAATGCAACTAACTATGACATGTTGTTCACGCCTGACGTTCACATTTAGTTTTAAGTCTTATTATCATGTAAACTAGACTCAATTTGCATTGTATTCTGTCACACCAATCCGAACGCCATAATATCACGACATATCTCAAACAACCAATCACAAACATTTATCTCACATACGTCACACTCCCTCCCATATCAACTTCCCACTTGCATTCATCCTCTCAAACAGAAACGTTGTACTTACTAAGCTTTGTAATTAAAGAAAAATTATAAAAAAAACCAAGTTTCAATCATCTCCTTGTTTCCATCCGGAACAAATTGGCGACCGTGACAGGACCTGCAGCATTATATCGGTTCTGAGATCTCAGTTGCAGAGCCTTTGTTGCCAAGCGCTTCGAGGTCATCGCCGCGGGCACGCCGTGCCGCGCCCACATTCCTGCACCGGGAAGCCGCAACACGCCTACCTCGTGCCTCAGCAGCCGCCTGACCCTACACCTGGAGTATCTTGGTGACGTACCCCGACGGATCACGCCTATCACGCAGCAGTGCCACGCAAAGTGTCGAGAGCCAAGTGCCACGTCAAGTGCCTAGTGCCAGTAGTGCCACGTCTCGTACTAACAATACCTATATCTTCGCCTGCCTGCCCCATTAAGTGAGCCCGTTCCTAAATTCTTCCTAGGTCTTCCAACTTCGATTTGTGCAATTAGTGATTTCAGTTTCTAGAATGTTCTGGTCTGCCTTTTCTACCTAAATACTCCAAAATACTTTTGCTATACGCGAAAATTTTATTCTGTTAATTATTAAAGCGCTTAGGTACTTACTGCAAGACACGGGAAACCTAAGTGTTGAGAAATATGCAAGTCATCCTACATTTTATGCCTATGTTTATGCTTTAAATTGCATTATCGCCTGTGCAACAGTGTTCTTCCTATAACCACTCTAATATTTCATCTATAAACTTAAGTACTATCGCCTATAGAATTTAATTAATTTAAACCTAAATAATTCTTAAGCTTAAGGCAAGCTTAGCTATAGCTTTTATTTTAAAACATCACGTTTCCCACGCTGTTCGTACGTTTCCTTATTTTATTACAATTGATCAGCTGTGCGCATTTGTCACATTCCAGTATTTGACCTACATCTGTGCATTGCCCGGCGCGTGACGTCATCCGCCATTGTTCCCTGCGCCGGCGCTTGTCTACAGAACCGGTCTCGGCCGCAGCAGCTCGGGCGCCTGGTCAGCTGATCTATGAAGTGAGGAGCGTATCGTATGCCAACTTATTTAACTTGTTTACTTACTAATTTTGCTGCGCGTGATTGATTGTCTCGATATTTTCGTCATGTCTTTAGAGCACAAGCAAGACGAGAAGTTAAAGACGCTTACCGCTAAACGAAGTTCGATTAAAGGCCGCTTAACGAAATTCAAAAATTACCTAGATACTATTACATCATTAGAAAGTATTTCTCCCATAGAAGTAAATAAGCTTGAGATGAAGTTATCGAGACTGCGCGCGCTATTTGTTGATTTTGATGAAGTGCAAAACCAAATAGAGGTTTTAAGTGAATCCACCCTCGCTGAAGAAGTGAATGTTCGCGATTACTTCGAACAAGATTTCGATACTTACATTGCAATTGCGCAAAATTTTACTGAAAAATGTTCGCCTATTGAAATCAACCCATTAAGTAACAAAAATAATTCAAGAAACTCTTCTTGTTCTTCACAGTGTCGTCACCATGACGATTGTAATGTTCTCGGCTTTCGATTGCCCGTAATTAAAATCCCTAATTTTGACGGCACATGTTTTAAATGGTTAGAGTTTAAAGAGACATTCATGTCATTGGTTCACGACAATGACAAAATAAAAAATATTCATAAATTTCACTATCTCCATTCATATTTGGAAGGGGAAGCTGCCCGCGTTCTATGTAATTTAGAAGTGACGGACAGCAATTATTCTGAGGCTTGGCAACTTCTTTGCAAACGGTTTGATAATAAGCGTCAATTAATCAACAATCACCTAAAGGCTTTATTTAATATTGAGTCCGTGCGTGAGACTGACAAGTCGCTTCGGTTCATTGTCGACCACATCACAAAGAACTTGCGGGCTCTCCGCACCCTTGGACTGCCTACAGAACAATGGGACGTGCTCATTATTTACATGGTAACAGCCAAACTTGACGGCGGCACCTGCTACAAATGGGAAGAGCATAGGAATATACTGTCGGAGATTCCTACTTTAGTAAATTTTTTCGACTTCCTCAAAAACAGGGCTGATGTTTTAGAGACTGTAAATAGACAGAAGCACGACAAGAACAAACACCTACCGCCACAGCCTGTACCTAGGTCACACAGCAAATCCTTTGCCTTAACTACTAAACAAACGACTCCATTTTCTACAAAGTCGCCCTATGAATGTTTAGTGTGTAAGGCTCACCATCGTATTTACGAATGTACTACCTTTAAAGCAAAACCAGCAGAAGATCGGCGTTCGTTCGGCTTCGACACTTAAACTGTGTGAAAATTGTTTAAGGGTTGGCCATGAGGTTCAGGCCTGTAGACTTCCGGGTTCTTGTCGCCTATGTAAACAAAAACACAACAGTTTACTGCACGTGCCCGATAACAATGAAATGCCTAGTACTAGTACTAATTCATCCCACAATTTGGCTGCCATGACTAGCTCCGACGTCTTATTGTGCACTGCCAAGGTTCAATTAAAAAATCCTAAAAACAATAAAACTCTTATAGTTCGTGCTTTACTTGACAGCGGGAGTCAATCTAGTTTTATTAGCGAACGCGTCAAACAAACCCTAAACTTGACTCCTCAGCCATCGAATGTAAGTATAGTTGGCCTCTCAGATACCCCTCTAACTATAAATTCCAAACGTTGTTTCCTTCATCTTCAGTCGCTTAACGACTCCTTCAATGTCAATATGACTTGTCTAGTCATACCCAAAATTGCTGACAAACTACCTAAAGCTAATGTTGACGTAAGTCGCTACGATTTATCCCAAGTTCAACTTGCGGACCCCAATTTTTACGAAGCCTCCGCCATTGACATGCTTATTGGTGCTGACTTGTTTTGGGACCTGATAGGGTCCAATCAGCGGTCCTTAGGCGACAATAGTCCCTTCCTCCGTAGCTCTAAACTGGGATGGCTAATAGCAGGTCCTCTGCCTATATTATCTAATAAAGTCGCATTTACTCGATCTATTTACAAACCTATTCATTGTAATTTTACATTTAATGAGCCTAACTTACCTACAATACACGAGGAACTTGCGAGATTTTGGGAATTAGAAAATATTCCCCAGTCTTCCCCTTATACTATGGAAGAGAAACTTTGCGAACAGCACTACCTATCTAATACCTACCGACTAAATAACGGTCGTTTTTGCGTAGGCCTCCCACTTCGTGATGAGAAAGATTGCCTAGGCAACTCCTACTCGTTAGCTATAAAACGGTTTTGTAGTCTAGAAGCGCGCTTTAGGAAACAGCCTAACCTAAAAAAGCAGTACTCCGAATTCATACGTGAGTATGCCGAACTCGGTCATCTCGAAGAATCTTCTAATGACCGACCTGCCAATGCCTATTTTCTCCCTCACCATCCTGTAATAAGGGACCAAAGCGAATCGACCAAACTCCGCGTCGTCTTTGACGGCTCGGCGCGAACCACATCTGGGTTTTCCGTCAATGACTTGCAAATGGTGGGGCCTGTAATACAGGACTCTCTGTTTAACATATTAATTCGTTTCCGTCAGCACAAATATATTATTTCTGGGGATATCGAAAAGATGTTTAGGCAGGTTTTAATAAACGAAGCGGATCGCGATTTACAACTTATACTGTGGCGAGACCACGAAAATGAATCTTTTCGTGCTCTAAGGCTGAAGACAGTCACATATGGGTTTTCAAGTGCCAGTTTTCTAACAACTCGATGCATTTGGCAACTTGGCGAGGAGTGCACTGACCCCATGATAAAAACTATTATTAAAAACGACTTTTATTGCGACGACCTATTATCTGGGACCGACTCAGAGGAAGAGCTAAAGTACATTCAGCGTCGGGTGTCGTGTGAACTTGCCAAAGGTTGCTTTCCCCTTAGAAAGTACAGATCTAATGCTCGTAACCTTTTAACTGACTTAGCTTCGCCTGAAGAAGGTAACCTCATAATCAGTAATGCAACCAGCACTTTAGGTATTGGGTGGTCTCCTACTTCTGACAACCTCTTATTCCAAATAGACCATTTACCCAACTCTGTTTTAACTAAGAGGACAATATTGTCCTCTACCTTTAAAATATTTGACCCCCTTGGAGTCCTATCATTATGTACCATAAAACCTAAAATTATGATTCAAACTTTGTGGTGCTTAAAATTGGATTGGGACGAAGAAGTGCCCCAAGACTTGCAAACCAATTGGTTAAAGTTTGCCCAGAATTTAAACGCACTTTCGTCAATACAAGTCCCTAGACGAGTTTTAATTGACAACCCTATTTATGTAGAAATGCATTGCTTTAATGACGCGTCACAAAAGGCCTACGGCTCGTGCATCTACCTTAGATCAAAGGACGCCGAAGGTCATGTGCAGAACCACCTTTTGTGCGCTAAAGCGCGCGTTGCGCCCTTAAAGACTACCACGATACCCCGACTCGAGCTCTGCGCGGCACTGCTGGGGGCTCAGTTAAGCTCCGCCGTAACTAGCGCCTTACGCTGTCATATTGACCGGCATATTTACTGGACCGACTCTAAAGTGGTACTTGGGTGGTTACAGACCACAAACAAAACTCATACGTTCGTAGCCAATCGTGTAGCTGCTATTAGTGAACTCACCGATTCTTCCAACTGGCGTTACGTTCCAACGGCGGAAAACCCAGCAGACCTATGTTCACGAGGTATAGACCCCCATAATGTAGGTAGTGCTAACATATGGTGGCATGGCCCCGCTTACCTACAGAAGCCTGAGACCTTTTGGCCAACTTTGGACTCGCGGGTCTCTGAACTCCCAGAGTTAAAAGCGTTATCCACTTTGCTGGCGGAACCTGCACCTGCGGCAGCAGCTATTGACGTTACCAAATTTTCCAAATTAACTAGAGTGCAAAGAGTATGTGCTAGAGTCCTTAGATTTATAAACAACTGTCAAAACCCACAGAATAAACTAATAGGCCCACTTCAAGTTATAGAACTTCAAAATGCCCTTTACTTACTACTCAAATTCGCTCAAACAGACTCATTTCCATTAGAAACTAAATGTCTAAAAGACAAAAAACCATTACCCATAAAATCTAATCTAAACTCACTCAATCCTTTTGTTGACGATCAAGGCCTCATTCGTGTCGGCGGCAGGATCGACAATTCTAATCACCCTTACGACAAACGGCACCCTATTCTCCTAAAAGGTAATCATAATATGACTAAGCTGATATTTGAGTATGAGCACCAGCGCCTTTTGCACGCGCCACCCCAGCTTTTGCTCGGTTCCATTCGTGACCAATATTGGCCAATAGGTGGTCGTAAATTGGCACGCCACATCTATGATCATTGCGTCAGGTGCCGTCGGTTTAGGGGCAAAGGCATGATTAATATAATGAGCAATCTCCCACCTGAACGAGTGGAAACGGATTTTCCCTTTAATATTGTCACGACTGATTTCGCGGGACCATTTTTAATCACCGACCGTAAGGGTCGGGGATGTAAAATAACGAAATGTTATTTATGCATTTTTATATGTTTTAGGTATAGGTGCATGCATTTAGAAGCAGTTAGCGAGTTGAGTAAAGATGCCTTTATTTTAACTTTAAAGCGATTTATTGCCCGAAGAGGCATGCCCAAAATAATTTATTGCGACAACGGGCGTAACTATGTAGCGGCGGCTAAAGAAATAAAAGATTTTTTCGAGTCAAACAATCACTCTATTTGCGATTACGCAGCTCAGCGAGGAATTGAATTTAGATTTTCCCCGGTATACGCCCCTCACTTCAACGGTCTAGCCGAGGCCGGCGTCAAATCCGCTAAATTTCACATCCGTCGGATATTAGGGCAAACTCACCTAACATTCGAAGAGCTGGCGTCCTTGTTTGCACAAGTCGAAGCTATCCTCAATAGCCGACCCCTTTGCCCTCTGAGCCCCTCACCTAACGATTTCCAACCTCTTACCCCCGCTCACTTCATGATTGGCAGGCCACTGACTTCACTGCCGTCGCCGTGTTTCGAAGACTCCAATACTTTGCGCCTCGACCGGTTCCAGCGCCTTGAAAAAGCCCGTCAGCACTTTTGGAAACGATGGTCACGAGAATACGTCGCTGACTTACAACAACGCACGAAATGGCGCGTTAAGAGCAAAGATTTGCAGTTGGATGACCTTGTACTCATCAAGGACGAAGCCCCACCACTATGTTGGCGCTTGGGACGAGTCAGCAAATTATTTCCTGGATCCGACGGCGTTCCACGCGTTGCAGAGGTCAACACAGCCAACGGGACCTTACGGAGGGCCCTTAATCGACTCTGCCTATTACCTGCCAGCCATTAAGCTGGTTTCAAATTCAAGCTTTCAAGCTAGAGCTCTCAACGGCCGGGAAGATGTTCACGCCTGACGTTCACATTTAGTTTTAAGTCTTATTATCATGTAAACTAGACTCAATTTGCATTGTATTCTGTCACACCAATCCGAACGCCATAATATCACGACATATCTCAAACAACCAATCACAAACATTTATCTCACATACGTCACACTCCCTCCCATATCAACTTCCCACTTGCATTCATCCTCTCAAACAGAAACGTTGTACTTACTTTTTCTGGTTTGTTCACCTTTGACCGAACAGTTTTCGAGGGAATTATGAATAAGCTACACTAGCACTGTTACTGCCTTGGTCAAGGTCACTGATGATATTCGCCACACCACTGAAAATATAATACTCACTGTTCTCGCTTTATTACTGGATGTTAGCAGTGCTTTCAACACTGTTGATTTTGACACCTTACTTGGCATTCTAAAATCTCACAACATTTCTTTCTTAGCCCTATCTTGGCTTCGATCTATCTCTTTGGAAGGGGCCAACGTGTTGAAGCGGATGATGATTTTTCTGTTTGGAATTACATCTCTGCTGGTGTACCTCAAGGAGCTATTCGTTCTCCTCTTCTTTTTTCTTTATTAATGTATGGTATCACTTCTGCTATTCAATCCTCCTACCACCTGTATGCAGATAACCTACAGATCTACACAGTGGCCGGCTTTGTCCATTTTCTTTCTCTGGTTGACCTTGCAGCTATTAGGGACTGGACGATTTCGGGCTGAAGGTCAATGCGGGAAAATCGCAGGCAATTGTGGTTGGCAGCCCCTACTACGTGTCCAAATTGTGTGATATAGTGATGCCTAAAATGTGGTTGTACATTGTTCATTACATAGAAAGCTAATTTCTGCTGTAACTTTACTGTTTTCAGATAATTGTTTGGTAGTCACAGGTCTAACCTAACCTAATCTAACTCATGCTTAAGATGATCTGACAACATTAAGGTTTCAGCAGAAATTAGCTTTCTATGAAATGAAAATTCTGCGAAGTGTGATATTCTATGAAATGAGTTTCTGTAAAATAAGGGGACATCCTGAAATGTATTTTGACGGAACTCCTATCCCATTCCCCACTACAGTAAAAAATAGGGCCCATAATATGACTCTTGGTCAGCTCAAACTGCGGGTGTCAGCCGGCAGCTTTTCGATTCCCTTCATTCTCTTAAACGTATGCAGATTTTTCTATCCCTTCACACTAAAGTGTCTCTTGTAAATTCTCTTCTTCTTCCTCTTCTTGATTACGCTGACGTAGCGTTTCTCGACCTCAAGGTAAAGTCGCTTGACGCTATATATGTATTTTGCTTAAGAGAACACGATCACGTTTCCCACTTCTGCGCTCAGCTTAATTGGTTGCGTATTTTCCATCGCAGAAATGTTCACATCCTGTCGTTGATTTTTAATGTCCTCTTTAATCCCCATTACCTCTCCGCGATTTAGGTTTCTGGCCTCCGGTTTTCAGAGTCGCTTGCGGTCCTCTGTCAACCTAATCCTTGCTTTCCCGTCCAACAAAACCAAAACCTATTTCAATAGGAAACATGCATATTTATTGTCTTACGCTCTCTGGAAAGTGTTATACTCGTAACTGTATACGCGAAATACTTGTCGTGTAATTTTTTCATAAGATATGAAGTCTTTAAAAAGTCATACTTCAGAACCCCTGCAAAAACACTCTATACAAAATTGACGACAGGAATGACATCACAGCTGTAGTTCCATGTATAAAATATAAGGACCTTAACAAGTAATTTCGTAAATTACTATGTTTAAGCCAATATCGTTGAATTAAAATATTACGTTAGTAAAACGAAGATGGCGAAAAAAAAAAACATTAAGAGAAGTTTTAAATTTTAAGGTATCCGTTCATTTTTCATAATTTCATTTGCACTAATTTCGTTTGCCATAGTGGTCACTAGCAATAACCTTCATTTTCCCTAATATCACATACCACAATTTCATTTGCCATAAAGGCGTTTTTTCTGTATTCGTAAACCTGTCAGGTAATTTTAACATGCCATCGTATAGAGCCCAATAGGTTAGGTTAGGTTTGTTTTATTACAATTCTAAATAGTTCACGGTTTCAGAAAAAAATGCCTTTATGGCAAATGAATATTATGGCACATTATGGTTATGGCATATAAAATTATGTCATATGAAATTCGTGCAAGTGAAATTATTGCATATGTAATTCGGTCAAACGATAGAGACCCCTTTTTTTACATGTTTCTCCTAAATCGTATCAATGAAACTCAATTCTGATTTTCATGCATGTTCTCTATTCCTTTTTGGAGCATTCTGTAAGGCTATAATAATAATAAAATAATAATAATAATCACAGGACAATCTCACACAAATTGACCTAGTCCCAAACTAAGCTCTAGGCTTTTACTATGGGTACTAGACAACGATAAACATACTTATATAGAGAAATAAATACTTAAATACATAGAAAACATCCAAGACTCAGGAACAAATACTTGTGCTCATCACACAAATATCTGCCCTTACCGGGATTTGAACCCAGGACACCTAGCTTCGAAGGCAGGGTCACTCCCAACTAGGCTAGCGTGTCGTCAAATCTATGACAAATCCAAAATAATCTAAAATAATCAATAATCAATAATAATAAATAATCTATGTGAAATCTATGTGTGTGTATGGAATCTGTTATCAATCAATATAAGGCAGTCACAATCGGTAGCTTCTTTTAAATATAAATTAAGACAGCAGTCTCGACTCGTCTCCTGATTTGTAAACATCTTTTCTTTATATTTTTCCCAATTATTTATAACTAAGTATTTAATGTGTATTTAGGTATAATTAAATAGGTATTAATGTGCTCCTTATAATTTTCGTGTTTCTTTAGATTTTTTTATTGGTTTCTATTGTATCCTCTCGTCCATATTGTGTACGTATTTGACTATTATTTGTTACATTTAATTTTACTTACTTGCCCAAAGGTATACTGGGAGGGATCCCTTAATAAATCTGTAATTTTAATATTTTTGTAATGTGATTGTTTTAGTACAATAAAATGTTTACGTACATATTTACATCCATAAACAATGCGCAAACGTATTCAAGGGAAAGAGCTGATACGAAATATTTTGTCTAACCTTACCTACACCAAGCAATCTTCTGTTTCCGTAAATCCATTTTCTTATCAAGGTCACGTGAAACCGGCTAGTTTTTAGATTACACCCGAAGTTTCCTTCTCGTAAATCATCCCTCGTGACATTGGGCTGTCGTAAAAACCCTTGAATAAGGGTCCGGGTAGTTCATAAAATATGAACCTTCGGCTAACTGTGTAGTTACTGCCGGGTTAATATTCTTGTTAGATCAGTTCATCTTAGTTTAACAAATGTATTTTAATTTCTCCTGTTTGGAAAGTAAGGATTTTTCATTAGCGGGCTAAAAACTACATTCCTAAGACGGAAAGAACCTAATTTTGAAAAGAGATTTGGTGAAATACACCGTCATTTTTAAATGTTTTCTAGAACATGGAAGAAACTTTGAAAACATGGAAGTTTACTAAACTCGTTTTGAAATTGTCTCAATACACCCATATTTTTTGCAAGGCCTAAAGACAAAGGTCGAGACATACAACTTTATGTTTACTTTCCTCTCTGTAGAAATGAAAACTAGAGTATCTAGTGTAATCGGGTGAAATTATAATTTTTGTTCCCTCCAACTATAATAAGTAGCCTAAACATGTCGGATTTCACTTTCATCCTTCGGCTAACAATCTACTATTAAAATGTGGTCCAATTTGACGACACGCTGGCCTAGTTGGTAGTGACCCTGCCTTCGAAGCTAGCGGTCCTGGGTTCAAATCCCGATAAGGGCAGATATTTGTGTGATGAGCACGATTATTTGTTCCTGAGTCTTGGATGTTTTCTATGTATTTAAGTATATATTTCTCTATATAAGTAAGTTTATTGTTGTCTAGTACCCATAGTACAAGCCTAGAGCTTAGTTTGGGCCTAGGTAAATTTGTGTGACATATTGTCCTGTGATATTTATTTATTTATTTATATATTACCTACATTGGTAAACATTAATAAAATATGATAAAATCACTGCCGAGCATTGTTCTTAACACATCTTCAAGGACTTTTCTTTTCACCTTCAACGTATATATTTTTATAAAACACCTATTTTAGTCTTCAAACATCGACAAAACTACATATTCTAGCATTTTAAATGTACTTAAGGAAGATCAGCGTTCAAGTTCGTACTTCGAAATACATTCTTGAAATAAGTTGTAACTCAAACATTGGATAAGTGCTACTAAACCAGAGAGATACAGATACGACTGAACTAATCCTAAACTAAACTCTAGGCAAGTACTAGGACAACGATTAACATAATTGTATAGAGAAATACATATATACCTACTTAAACACATATAAAACACTCAAGACTCAACAACAAATATTCGCGCTTATCAGAAATATCTACCCTTACCGGGATTTGTACCCGGGACCACTAGCTTCGTAGGCAGGGTCACTACCAACTACGCTAACGCGTCGTCAACATGTAACCACTTTTGGTCCTTATTACAATAGAATAAGGTGATAAAGTGGAAAGAAAACTTATGTAAAAAAAATCTGTTTGGTCGAATCACCATAAAGTAGTCCACAATTTTATTCCTTTTCACAGAATTGAATTATCTTATATTGGTCTTTTGGAAATGTCCAAACCATTGCAAAGTTTTATCAAAATATAGCCTGCCATAGATACAATGAAAACATTGACAACTTTAAATTGAAATTGGAAAAGATGTAGACAAATTACTTGTTTGACACATAACTTTTAATATTCATTAGGCAATGTTTTTATTTAAAATAACGTTTAATTAAGAGTTATTTGATCTTAATATTAATATGAAAGTAGTAATCATAGTGTAACTCATTGCAAAGACCCCCACTTGATCTTTAAAAGTACGTGATTATTTAGTAAAAATGGTTAAGTAATTGGCTTTGGGTATGTTTACATTTTGCCAATTTTCATTGACACAGACATTGATACGTTTATCCTATCCTATACTAGTAAACGAGCAATATTTGTATTATTATTAGGGTTACTACTATTTCGCTGTCTGTCCGTCCGTCCGTCTGTCACCAGGCTGCATCTCAAGAACCGCGATTGCTAGACAGTTGAAATTTTCACAAATTTTGAATTTCTGTTGCCGCTATAACTACATATATTAAAAGAAATATTAGGGGGGATCCATACAACAAACGTGTTTGTTTTGTCGTTTTTTGCTCGATATAAATAACGGCAACAGGTAGACACTTGGAATATTCACAGAATATTTAGTTGTAAATAATTAAATTAATATTTAAGGGGAGAGCCATTAAACAAACGTGACTTTCGCAGTTTTTTGCTCGATCTTCTCGAAAACAGCTCTAACGATTTCGATGAAAATCGCGGAATAGGGTATTTTCGGGTCAAAAAAACGATCTCTCAAGTCATCTTCGGAAACATTCGAGTTCCGCCGAAAAATCGGGTTCCGAGGTATTTAACATATATAGACGACACTATCAAATTGTGATTAAATAGTGTCGACTACATACACCCGAGCAGAGCTCGGTTTGCTGGGGTTCTACAAGGTAATAACGATATCGTCTGCGACGTGTTTCTGTATCGTCAACGTTTTGATAACTCTTATGTCCATTTACAGTAATGGCGACCGAGTGATGCACGATTCTAAAACATGTCAATCGCGATATCGTTATATTATAACGCAGCAGACAAGAGGCCCAGGTTCTGATATTAATATTCACAACAAAACTAGGGTAAATGCCCCTCTAGTTCAATCAAATTCCATCGAACACGAGCCTCTACGCGACGGTGCTCGCATTCTTGAGGCTTCACCCCACCACCCTAAGCTCTGCTTAAACTGTATGTCTGTATGTATAGTGTGGCGTAATAGTAAACGTCATGAGGTTTTCTAGGCGGATTGGAAATGAATGGAGACGACAGTTATTTTAATTTTAATTTTACATTTTATTGATTTGCGAATGAATATTATAACTATTGAAACAATACTTGTTATACATCGTTTTGTAATGTGATAAGATAAAGTTAATATAAGCATTTTTTCTTAAATATTTTTAAACCTAAACAGATTTGATATAAGAGTAGTAGGTAGTCACTCAATAAAATGTTGAGCATACATAGAACCTTGTCATTATGAATGTCATTGTCACTTGGTGCCCAGTTTGAAGTCAATTATGAGAATGCACTAAAGCGCTTAACATTTTCGTTGGGGTACTGTGCTGTACCTACATTAGCTCTTAAAAGATCTTCGGTTTTCTGTTTCTCTTTCACTCGCTTTCATGCACTCGTATGCTAGTTTAGCGGACTTTATCCAAACCCAAAATACTTTTTAAGATCTTTTGCACCTTAGACACAACATTACAAACAATGCTGCACATCTTACATTAAAAATAAATGTTTATAAACCTAGGGGTCTATTCACTTACATACTACCATTTATTGTAATAATAATATGTTTAACTCGGACGCCATTACAGTCTAGTAAATAAGATCTACAATAACGTTCAAAATACGATAACATGTCAAAACCGATATGGATTTACAGTTTAGAATAGAGATACATTATATACCATTCATAAGTAAAAATAAACTCTTACCTCCTTACATATAAACGTGGAATAACCGTGGGGTAGCTTATGCTATGGTTTGTCCTTATCTGTAATTGTGACATTTGCTTTTAACAGAAAGTGACGAAGCATGGCATAAGCTACCCCACTTTTATTCCACGTTTATGAGTAAGGGCGTATAGCTAGGTACATGTTGAAATTAAAACAATTGCACAAAATTATAAACATATATTAAGAAAAGAAATCAATCTAGAAAATCACGTGCCATTTGAGTATCCCCGCAACGAATAAAAAACAACCCCTAAACCAAAGAATCAATAGCAACTCCACAGCATTCCCTATCCCTGGCCGTCCACCGTCGTTCAAAGCCATTTCAGCTTCGACCACGTGACAACACACAGCCATTTTATTCAATTAAAAACTAGAACAACGGCAAATCGCGATCGGAAAGGTAAGTGTTTTACTGAAATTTAATTAGTTTTAATTAAATTACGTTGTTCAGGGTTTACTTAATTAAAGATTTCATTGGTCACTTAAGTGAGAAAGTGCTTTGTCATTTTCCAGTTTTATAACAAATGGGTTTATTAAACCTTGAATAACGATTTTTGCCAACATTTAAACGTTATTGGGGCCAATTAGGATCTGTTCTAAAATAGATAGAAATAAAATGTGTAAATGCAAACTGGATTCAATGAAGTTTGATTTTGGAAACCGTCACGGAGGTTTTTGTCCGGTTTTTACTATTAATTTATTTTATTTACTGATTGTACTCACTTGATAAAGTTAGGTTTAAAGATATTTAAAACTAGAGAACATGGATTCGAATTGGCCCAGTTGTATTAAGTACTAAATACAATATATAACTTAAATTTAAAACTCTTTACAATGCTTTGACCTGTAGTCACTACAATTTATTGGAATTTTCTGACATTGGAAATTAAAATTAGCCATGTACTTGTTCGAAAAACATACTTGTTATTTACTCGCATGCAAGGGTAGACTAGCGTAATTAAATCCTGATATCAAACAATTGCAACGAGTGCAGAGGTCAAAATAAAATGGTACATTGTGAAAATCGGCATTTAACTTGTTACTGTGTTGTAAATATCGCTAAAGTTAAATCTAAACACACATCATGTAAATAAACAGCTTCATAAAAAAGAAGAATATTATACTTCTATAGCACCAGTGAAGATAAAGTGTTTAAATCATGCGCAGACTATACTAGATTCAAACTTGTTCACTTAGAAAGTGTAATCCAAAATCTTTGTTAAAAAACATAAATGTACATATTTCGCTTGTATATTAAGACTATGTACGGTCGACTACAAAGAGATGTATCCGCTTTTTCACTTTATTGCATTGTAATAAGGTCCAAAAAGGAATACATCTGTATTGTAGTACTAGTACAGTAGGTGTATATCGTCACTACTTAGAAAACATATCGCATATGAATTTAAATTGAATCATAAGGAGAATTAAGTTTTAAAATCGCACATCACGAAATATGTAATACGAGGTTTTTCAAATTACTTACGATATGTAGGTAACATAAAAAAATACATACATACATCACGCCTTCATTCCCACAGTGGGGTAGGCAGAGCTACAGAAATACCAACAACTCTAAAAAGACTTGTTGATAATTCATTCCCACAGTGGGGTAGGCAGAGCTACAGAAATACCAACAACTCTAAAAAGACTTGTTGATAATTTCTGCAACCACATTTTGCACAAGTAGGCTAAGATGTTTACCAGTGTATTAGTGACAGGTTGCAAGCCCATCGCCTAACCGTACTACAAGTCCTTATTCCTTTAGTCGCCTCTTACAACATCCACGGGAAGACATGGAGTGGCACTATTCTAACCGTGCAACTACACGGGTCACATAAAAACATTTAAAAATGGTGAAGTAGACAGTTGAGTTGGAACCGCTCAAATTGCCAACAAATGAATTGTGGAATCATTTCACTGAAAACTGTTTTCTGCTGGTATTCTTAACTAGGTTCTTTTACTTAAACACATTTTTTATTACTCCCGTGGTAGGGCTTCTATAAACTGATACATTTTGATCTGAATATAGATGTTACAACGGTAATCCCATTCGAGTTCTTTTATTTTATATTGAAATATTTAGTTAACATCAAAGCACTTTGCACTAGACTTTTTTTATGTTAAGGAGGAGGCACACGAGCACTCAGGCCACCTGAATGTAAGTGGAATCTGAAACCCATAGACATTTGAATCCTAAGACCTCTAATGCGTTGCCAACCCTGAGGACTAAGATGGGATGCCTCTATGCTAGTAGTTATGTTGAAATCTTCTTGAATTTCGTGCTTAAACATATTTTTACGTAACAGGGTGAGTTTGATAACAAGCTATATGGCATACCGGCTTAATTATATGCCAGGACTAGCATACTATTCACAAAGCCAAGATTTCGCTAAGCGCCAGGATACGAATAGCTACGAATAGTTAGCAATACTCTACATACCAAAGTATTCACAATGTTAAGAAGTTACTGAACTAAAATAATGTTTAACACAAACATTACTTTAGTACTTTATTATTATACAAAGTATAGAACAAAGTCGCTCTTCGCGTCTGTTTGCCCGTTTGTCTGTCTGACTGAATATCCGCTAACTCATCCCATTTAGTTCGGTATTTTTTCATAGAAGGTTTTTATGTTTCGTGAAAAATAACCTACCTAATGGTGAAAACCGCATCAAAATCCGATCTGTAGTTTTTGAGATCATCGCGAACATACATACAGACAGATGCGGCGGGGTACTGTGTCGAAAATAATGAATGTAGTCTTTTAAATTAGTAACTTTTTATCTGTCTGTGGCCCAAGGGGGTCGCCAAATTTTTTCAACCTTTAAAGTAGTCGCGTATTCAAAAATATTGAAGAACACTGTTTTACAATTTGTAGTGAAGTCATAAAATTATGAATACAATCAAACAAGCCTCACGAAATTGGATACAAAATAATAATTGCAACTTTAACATCCCGTATTACGTATACTTAGTAAAAACACTGAATTTATAAGGAATATTAAATTTCACTCCATATTTAAACACTTAAAATTATTTTCCCTCCAAATCCGTTATAAACTAACACTAATCACTTTCCTGAACGCAACTTAACCTCCAAATTAAATTTTGGCGCGAACAATGGCGTCCATCCCGCTGCGGCTGGTAAACTGTCACAGGGAACACAAATTATCCTCATTTAGTGATAATTTAATAAACTTAACTAAATTATACGCATTTAATTCAATTTAACTGTAAGCGATGCCCGGTCGGTCACCCCGGTGTTGTGTTTCTTGTTGGAATGTGGAAAACAATACGAATTATAAGCTTAAGTGTGATTTTTATAAGAATATTTTTTCAACTGTAATGGGATTACTTTGTTAGTCCCTACGGTTAAAGACCTTAATTGTTATGCCCCTATGGAACCCTGTCATAATGACAGCGTTAATCATTAATTTTAGCTTTCTTTCATGTGATTTGACGCTGTCATTGTGACAGGATTCCATATTGGCATAAAAATTAAAGTCCTTGACTGTACCTGTTTTTTATAGCGTCGTCGGCGTAGAAGCTAAGGTCGACTTGCAAGGTACCGAGTTTGAACCCCCGCGGTCACCAAGTACCAATGAGTCTTTCTAACTTAAGTACCTATTTTAGCCGATGCTCTTACGGTGAAGGTAAAACATCGTGACGAAACCTACACATTCAAACAGCTGAGTGTGTAAGAGTGTAATTGCTCAAAAGATCCTAATGGGGTCGAAATATACCGAAAGGGCCCATCTATAAATTAAGACCTATGGTTTTCGTAACGTTTTATATCCTAGTATTTAATAGCTAGGGTTAACGAACTATACTAATAGATAAACTAGCTGTTGCCCGCCACTCCGTCCACGTAGAACTCGTTTATCGCTACTTGCGGGAAACAAGTACCCGTTTATTTATTTATTTATTTAATCTAAATTGCACAAAAGAATACACTTATAAAAAAGGCGAACTTAATGCCGTAAGGCATTCTCTACCAGTTGACCTTTGGGCAAAGCAGAGATTGTAGTGATGGTTCAACATAAGGTGTAACTAATACACATACACTTACATATCAATAAGCTATAATAACATAAATACATATATTGCGCTAGTAAAATAATAAATAATAACACAAACATATATAATATAAATGAATAATATATATTAGTATGAGGATAAACAAAAAATAATTCAGATAAAGCAATCATAATATCAAGATGATGACAATAATTCTACCTGCTAAGAAATTCGCGAACTTTCTTTTTAAAGGAATACTTGTTACCTCGGGGTTCAAACTATCTCCATACAAAATTTCATCGATATCGGTTCAGCGGTTTAGCCGTAGAAGCGTAACAGACAGAGTTGCTTTCACATTTATAAGATTATTATGATTATTTGGAAATGAAAATGGTCAAAAAATAGTTTTAAATTTAGCGTCTTAAAACACTTGTTCATAAAATTAAAACAACAGTAATAAACTTCAGTTCAAAATCAATCCACTACCTTAAAAAAAACATCCAAAAATTAAAAATAAAATAGCAATATATAATGTTTAAAAAAAACCTAAATCCCGAATTTGAATTCACGACAAAAATAAAAAAGTAGCTCATTCATTCGTAACTCATTTATTCGATCATAACGGAAATGATATATCATGATGTGCATTAAAACTTATAGATAAGCAGTAGGTATTTAAACTGTAAAATTAAGAAAATAAGCTAAACCGGCAAAATTTCGTGTACGGCCTCTTAAGACCCGGTGTGCTATAGAAAGTACATAATCCAGGCAATTCAATTTAAACTTTATGTCAAGTCTTATAAAGTTCATTTTTTTTGTTTCAAAATTGAAAATGGCATTTAAGTGCAAAGGTAATTGAACTTTATTTCCTTGCTGGTAAATTCAAATTCTCACTCAAAAAAATCTACCGGATTTTAGTATGGTGGGCCTCAAGAGGTTAAACCTAGCTCATCTAAAGTTAATAAGTTGGTACTTGGCGGTGACATTGCCTACGAAGCTAGCGGTCCGGTGTTTAGTGATTGACATTAATTCAATATTTTTTTATTTATTTCTTTTTGTCTCATGAGTCTTGGATATTGTCTTTGAATTTAAGTATAAATAAATAAAAAATAAATATCATAGGACAATGTCACACAAATTGACGTAGTCCCAAACTAAGCTCTAGGCTTGTACTTTGGGTACTAGACAACGATAAACATACTTATATAGAGAAAAACTCCAAGACTCGGGAACAAATATCCGCACTCATCACACAAATATCTGCCCTTACCGGGATTTGAACCCAGAACCGCTGGCTTTGGAGGCAGTGTCACTCCCAACTAGGCCGTGTCGTCAAAGTAAGCATCCAAAATTGAGGATAGATTTGAACCCAAAGTATCCAAATCTATCGTTTTGATGTTACGAACGAGCATAAAAAGACCGCGCCTCGATAGTGGAGAAATGCCGCCGCGCCCGCACTCTAGAGTTGGTTTCACCCCTAACTAACACGTAACACGACAATTATGATGATAAGCAAATATTATGTATAAATATTGTAATATATGTTACTGTACCATCAAACGGCAACTTTAATTGTTGAGTCACCTTAACAGCGTTAAGTTACGAGAAAGATCCTGCGATAAATTAATCACTGGTTTTTTATCGATATGGTTCTATAGGTTCCCGTGTGGTTGCCGGGTTAGAATAGTGCCACTCCATGTCTTCCCGTGGATTTCGTAAGAAGTGACTCAGGGAATAAAGGCTTGTAGTTGACGACACGCTAGCCTAGTTGGTAGTGACTCTGCCTTCGAAGCTAGTGGTCCTGGTTTCAAATCCCGGTAAGGGCAAATATTTGTGTGATGAGCACGAGTATTTGTTCCTGAGTCTTGGATGTTTTCTATGTATTTAAGTATATATTTCTCTATGTAAGTAAGTTTATCGTTGTCTAGTGCCTAGAGCTTAGTTTGGGACTAGTTCAATTTGTGTGACATTGTCCTGTGTTTTTTATTTTATTTATTTATTTATTTGTAGTACTGTTAGGCGATGGGCTTGCAAACTGTCACTAATACACTGGTAAACCTCTTAGCCTGATTGTGCAAAATGTGTTTTTTTATGTTAACGAGAAGGCACACGAGCACTCTGGCCACCTGATGATAAGTGGAATCTGAGACCCATAGACATGAATTCTCAAGACTATAATCCTAAGACCTCTAATGCGTTGCCAACCCTGAGGACTAAGATGGAATGCCTCTATGCTAGTAATTTCACCGGTTGTCTTATCCCCACACCGGAACACAACAATGCGAACACTATTGCTTGGCGGGTGGTTAAAGGATAAGATGGTGGTAGCGATCCGGACGGTTACAGAATTATCAACAAGTTTAGAGTTCTTGGTATTTCTGTAGCTCTGCCTACCCCACTCTGGGAATGAAGGAGTGACGTGTGTGGGGTTATGTATGTATGTGGTTCTACAGGTACCTATAGTAGCTCGGAAAAAGTTGTTGGTACGAGAAATACAGTATGTTTCATATGCGTCCATGCTAATATTATAAATGCAAAAGTACCTCTGCCTGTCTGTTGTCTGTGTGTTACGCTTTCACGGATAAACCGCTGGACCGAACTAGATAACATTTACTATGAAGGTAGTTTGAGTCCCGGGGAAGGACATAAGGTTCTTTTTAACCTGAAAAAATTTGATGGTTCCTGAGGAAATTGTGAGAACGACTTCTAGACAGAGTCGCGGGTAACAGCTAGTCGTCTTATAAGTCTGCTTTACCCGCTTGTTCCTAATCATTCCCGTTGAAAAATCCCTTTTTAGGGTTCCGGAGCCGAATGGCAAAAACGGGACCCTTATAATTTCGTCATGTCCGTCTGTCCGTCTGTATGTCACAGCCATTTTACTCAGAGCCTATTGGTACTATATAAATTAAATTTGGAGGATAGATGTATTCTATGAACCGCTATACAATGATGTAGTAAAATTGAAAAAAATATATATTTAGGTGTGGCACTCCATACATGTAACTAGGGGACGAAAAAAAAATGGGGTATTTTTAGATAGGGCTTCCAAAATAATACAGAGGTTTTTAAGTGACTTTTTTACGTAAGTGAACAGTTGGCGAGATATACGCTTCTAAAGTCGTAATAATTCTGTCCGGGTGGGTAGCTTTTGAACTGTTAAATAGAACATTCTAATAAAAATTACAGTAGTAGAACATACGACGACATTGACGACACGCTAGCCTCGTTGGTAGTGAACCTGCCTTCGAAGCTAGGGGTCCTGGGTTCAAATCGTAATAATTCTGTCCGGGTGGGTAGCTTTTGAACTGTTAAATAGAACATTCTAATAAAAATTACAGTAGTAGAACATACGACGACATTGACGACACGCTAGCCTCGTTGGTAGTGACCCTGCCTTCGAAGCTAGGGGTCCTGGGTTCAAATCCCGGTAAGGGCAGATATTTGTGTGATGAGCACAAGTATTTGTTCCTGAGTCTTGGATGTTTTCTATGTATTTAAGTATATATTTCTCTGTATAAGTATGTTTATCGTTGTCTAGTACCCATAGTACAAGCCTAGAGCTTAGTTTGGGACTAGGTCAATTTGTGTGACATTGTCCTGTGATAAATAAAATAATCACAGGAAATTATTATTATTATTATTATACGAAATACTTCCAACCAAAATTGTTTTGAACACAATACGCTGTGTAGTTTTTAAGATTTTAATAAAAAAAATAAATGAATTTCAACCATGTACGTTCATCCCAGCTACGGAACCCATCACTGTGCGTGGTCCGACATGCACTTGGCCGGTTTTCTTAGTACACAGGGAATATACCTACTCCAATTTTTTAATTTAAAATATATATATATATATCTACTACTAATATTTATGTTGTATCGATTGTGGCTAAAAAAAAAAAATGTATTCTCTATTAGGTCATTTTGTGCTTATACCCATCTATTATATAATTGTGATGTGACTGTTTGTAACCTGAATAAATAAATAATATCAAGCTTTTCCTTTAAGCTAGTTAACCCGTCACGATAAATATGTAAAGATTAATCATTTTTAGCATCAAGATGGAGGAGTCACTAGATGGCCGTGAGGGCGGCGCGAGCGCAACCGGATTCGACTCGGCGGCCATTTTGAATGATGACGTCTCTCCAACCACCAGTTTCTGTTACAGCATACCCAATTTATTCAACGGGTAATGTATGACTATACAAAAGTGATGCGCCCATACACGAGGGGGTCAGCTAATATTTCTTCTTCCACTCTCCTCTATCCGCTGTTAACTCTACTCTCACACCTTTCATTAAGTTCTATGTTCATCGCTACTTATTAACGATTGTAGCTACACCAGTACACTATCGCTACTTACTGTTAAGTGGCAGAATACGAGTATATTTACGCGTAACAACTAATATCTGAGGCGGTACTTTAATTCGTTAAGACCTGACATGAACGGTCCTGGGTTCAAATCCCGGTAAGGGCAGATATTTGAGGGATGAGCGCGAATGTTTGTTCCTGAGTTTTGGATGTTTTCTACGTATTTAAGTATGTATTTTACTATATCGTTGCTTAGTTACCATAGTACAAGCCTAAAGCTTAGTTTGGGACTAGCCGCTAGGGCACTTCTATACGTTAAAAATCTACCAGCGCTTCCTAAGAGGGGACCACTGCTGAAAAGAAATGTCGCAAGAAACTCGACAGTCAGTCATTTTTTAATATTGCTTTAATATGGCTCAACCTAGCATTATATAAAAAAATGAATATAAAATAAACATCTAATGCAGCAAGAAAACGTGTCGAAACTTATACTTACCAATGACGGTGCAAGACAACATTAAATAAAGTTTCGATACGTTCTCCTATCGAACACGTGTCCCCTAGACAAGATACAATGGTAACAAGATTTTATGACTAAGCCATTACTACTACTAGAAAACCACCATCGTCATCACTTAAACACCTTTAAAGTATAATGCTACGGCAGCAAAATGCTGTACTATCTATTTTGCTAATGTTTTGCAAGAAATTGGCAAGACATCCCAAGGGTCAAACTCTTGGTTTTCGAGACGCCATGTTGATTTTCGGACGCTCTTGTTTGCGCTACCAAGCAAGGAAATCTGAACATGGTTCTACACTATTCTACAGAAACTCATTTCATAAAATGTATCCCTCCGCAGAATTTTCATTTCATAGAAAGCAGTTTTCTGCTGTAACCTTACTGTATTCAGATTATTTTTTGGTGGTCACAGGTCTAACCTAACCTAACCTACGTAACTCATGCTTAAGATAGTCTGAAAACATTAAGGTTTCAGCAGAAATTAGCTTTCTATGAAGTGAAAATTCTGCGAAGTGATACATTCTATAAAATGAGTTTCTGTAAATCAAGGGGATGCCCTTTTAACATGCTACCTATTGAATTTTCCAGGTTAGGCCCAGGCTCCGTGCTCTGCGAACGACCCGATACGGACGCTACGGAACCCTACACCAGCACGGAACCCTCAGAGGTCGCCTTAGAGCAGCAGTTCGACGATGATGAGGATTATTCACCGAAATCAAGTAATTAAAAATAATTATCATCTTCTTTCTTGAGTAGTTGGGGGAAATGCTAAGAGTATCATGATATAGATAGATAGATACGATATTCATGTGTAATTGCCGGGTTAGAATAGTGCCACTCCATGTCTTCCCGTGGATGTCGTAAGAGGCGACGGCGATGGCCTTGCAACCTGTAATTAATACACTAGTAAACTTCTTAGCCTGTTTGTGTTTATGCAAAATTATCAAGAAGTTTTTTTAGAGTTGTTGGTATTTCTGTAGCTCTAGTCTGCCTACCACACTATGGGAATAAGGCGTTATATTATGTATGTATGAAAGTAAAGTTCCAATTAGTACACACAAACTTATAATGGACTCTGGCCGTATACCGCTGATTCTCACCTGCCGTCGAACGAAAAATGTTTGTGATACGATAAATTAATAAGTCCTAGGCTTGTTCTATAGGTACTAGATAAATATCCCATCGATATCATGCATTTTTTAATCATCTATACATCAACTAATTGGTTTTTTTTTGTTGTTGAGATAGCTCTTCTTCACTTGACAATATTGGAAGCCGACATAAAACAGTACAGATAGGTAGATGCAGATAGAGTTGACTAAGGCCCCAGTTCGGTTAGTAACAACTTCCAAAATAACGAACCAATTACAATATTAATAATACGGTTTCACGCCCAACGAGCAAGCGACGCGCCCCGCTGTCACCCGTCGAGTTATACGGTACAATCACTCGTCACCTTTTTCTTTTCCTTCCAGATTCCAAGGGAGACGTGCCGAAACGTAAACAACGAAGATATAGGTGAGATAATTCCTGTTACATTCATGTATTAAAAATGAATATAACGTACACATTATATTGATGTAGATTGGCATAATGTAATATTTATTACAAAGTAAAGGTAGATTCTTAAAACCTTAAGATCTCTTTATCATAACATAAGAATGATTAGTAAACACACACACACACACACACACACACACACACACATACACACACGATACACTGGTAAACATCTTAGCCTACTTGTGCGAAATGTGCTTACAGAATTATTAACTGGTCTTTTTAGAGTTCTCTCTGGCAATACAGGCGTGATGTTATGTATGTATGTGTATATGATTAGTGACAACCAAAATACGATTACATACCGAAAATCATTGAACATAATCTAAAATATTCAGAGAATGATGGAGGAATATAGCATAATTATCATAATTTTGTTGTTATTTGGACATTAATGCCCAGAAGGACAAATTACACAGAAGTTAAAGCTCCGTCGACTCTGTTAAAAAATAATATTTTGTCTATCTATGAAGCTTTCTAGTTTTGTAGCGGTTCATAGGTTTTCATATATGATTATTTTTTATTTAGGTTTTATAATATTATAGATAGTAAGATAATTATCAAATTCCATATAATATTAATTTTGAATTTTATACATGTAAGAGATTTGAAACCATAGAATATGATAGTTATATAAGGTGGAGTTTAGAACAGATGAATGATTATAGTCTGTGATTTTATATCATATGAAATTATATTATGTGAGTGTAGAGCAAATAATTTTAGGTCAAACAATATAGACCCATACATACTTGCATACATTAAGTCGCGCCTGTTTCCCAGAGGGGTAGGCAGAGACCACTTCTTTCCACCTGCTACGATCCTGCCAAATCTCATTCGCTTCTTCCACATTCATAAGATTCAGCCCTTTTCTAGTATTTCTCCAATTTGATTAAAAAAGTACGCCTAGGGCGGCCTTTTCCGACCCTTCCACTAAATATAGACCCAGGTATTAAATACAAACCCCCTTTCAGAAAATTGAATGGGTTAAGCGTCTGCCTTACCCCGACTCCATTCCACTTTCCATCGGCTGAAAGTGGAGTGGTGGTCGAGTGAATCATATTACATAAACGTTTTTAATATAATAATAATAATTGTTTTTATTTCAGAATTAATTCTATATATGTTAGTAACAATGAGGCTTAAAACTATGTTAGGTGGCGTTACAAAGATTACATACTAATCAGTTAGACGCCCTGTGCAAATTATCCCAATGACGTAGGAAGGGTCCGTCTAGGCGCGCCGCCACAATCTGGAGGAGGCTGTTAAAGCACCATGTTTTTCAGGACAACATTTTCAAACATTCAGCTCGAGCAGTTGGAAGCAGCATTCCACAAAACCCACTATCCTGACGTGTTCTTCAGGGAGGAGCTGGCCATGAGGATAGACCTCACGGAAGCAAGAGTTCAGGTCAGAGAAACAATATTTACTATTTCATACTGCGTCATTGCGGTTAATTCAAAGATTCTCCTATTGTAGCCCGAAAATGTTTAACCATTTTTTTCACTACTACTTTATAGTAGTATTACCACCACTACAGTTGCTACTAGGTCTATTAATCATAAGGAATAATCGTTATTGTTTTAGCTACATTACAGCATTTATGTTTAATACAAGTAAACACAAGAGTGTATAATTTTAGATCTAGTAATCAATTAGGACATACCGGTTTAGCTGCCATGAAATTAGGGCTAGTGAAAATTACGTCAAACGGTATGCCTAATGAAATTAGCTTTTATGATATTCGGTCTAGAGATGGTGAACCTTATTGAAATCCTACCAGGACCTAATTTTAAGTTTCTTGTGAGACCCGTCGTCCACAGAAGCTACATAATCAAGACAATTTAACTTAAGCTTAATTTAATTTAAATGAGCACAAAGTAAATTTTTAGTAGTGTCAAAATTGGTAATGGCATTTAATGGCAATTTATATTGAACTTTATTTACTTCCAGGTAGATTCAAATTTCCATTCTCTAAAATCACCCTGTAAGTTAAATAAGCTTGTAAAAACAAAGTGGAGCTCTATCGGACACTATTTGATACTTTTTTTACTTTTTCATACCTTTTTTGTGTTTTTATGGTATCACATTCCAATAAAATTACATTCTGTAAGAAATATTATTTATTTAATTATTTTATTTTTGAAATTACAGGTATGGTTTCAAAACCGTCGAGCAAAGTGGCGCAAGCAGCAGAAAACTGGGTGCGAGCCGTACCCTCGCAGCAGGTCACCGGAGCAGCGGTCACCATCAGCTCTAGCGTTAGAGATGAGAGACTTCATTACCATTCCTGGTAAGAGTGATATTATGTGGACTATTAAGGAGAATGACTTAGGTACTGGTTTAATTTTTGGGGTATTTTTGATTATCCTAGAACCAACAGGTTAGGTTGGTGCTACTTTTGTGACTTTACTATAACCTCCCACACCCACCATATTACAATCAGGGAGAGTTATGTAACAGGGAATTTGAATATGACAACAAGGGAATACAGTTCAATTACCTTTGCCCTTAAATGCCATCTTTAACTTTGAAACAAATAAAAATGAACTTTATTGTCACTGAAATAAAGCTCAAACAAAATTGCTTTTATTATGTACGTTCTACGAGTATAGCACATTAGGTCTCAAGACGACAAGTTAAATAATTTCTAATAACCCTGCACTCTTTTCCGATGTGTATTCTCAAGTAGCTACTTTATTATAACCCAACCTGATACTTTAATACATACATACATACATAACGTCACGCGTTCATTCCCAGAGTGGGGTAGGCAGAGCTACAGAAATACCAACAACTCTAAACAGACTTGTTGATAATTCTGTGACCACATTTTGCACAATCAGGCCAAGAAGTTTACTAGTGTATTAGTGACAGGTTGCAAGCCCATCGCCTAACAATACTACAAGCCCTTATTCCCTGAGTCCCCCTGAGTTGCCCTTATTTGTGATACTTTAATATAGTAATATAATAGGGTACGTAATATTTACGTCACCCGCGTCTTCACCAAGTGATGCCAATGGAAGACAAACGCTGTTTCCACAGTGAGCAGTGAGAGTGATGTTACATACCTACATAACATCGCGCCTTCATTCCCAGAGTGGGGTAGGCAGAGCTACAGAAATACCAACAACTCTAAAAAGACTTTTTGATAATTCTGTAACCGTATTTTGCACAAGTAGCCCAAGGTGTTTACCAGTGTATTATTGATGTTATATTTTAAAATGTTGACTTTTTGATTTTGACTGAACAGAAACTTAATTTTATTCCAGTATCTTCACCACAAATGATAAACATGGCCGAGGCAACGCAGAGTAACTACTCAAAATCGAAGCAAGTAATGCCAGCGATTCATATATCCGCCCTCCCAACCCGACAGAACTCACAAATGGAGCTTCCCTCTTTCTCCATCCCTCTTCAGTACAACCTTGGAACCTTCAAGAAGATAGAAGAAGTACAATTTGATATAGAAACGCCGGAAAACGAACAATGGGACAGTCGAATGATGCCAAATTTTAATCTGATGAATTTGAAACCTTTAATAGAAAATCGTGAAAACATTGATATGTCTGAATTGAAATACGAAGTTAAAAATGAAGGTAACAAGAGGGTTTTTAATGAAATACCTATTCAAGCTAGTATTGAGGCAGAAGACATTTTGGGTAAAGAAGCGGTAAATGAAGGTCAAACGATAACAGCTGATTTTGAAATGGCAAGATATGAGAATTTTCAAAATGATAATGAAAAAAGGTATAGAGATGGTAGTTTTGAAGGTTCTAGTATGGAAGATGGTAGAGGTGACTTTATATGTGATAGTGATTTTCTTTGTAAGACTAGTTATGAAAAAGTAGAGGAGAAAAGAAACGAATTTGAGGAATGCCATCTATTGGATGGTGATAGTAGTGTTGGCATAAATAATTTTGAAACTAATATGTAAAATGTTTCATATTTTTTATACAGTGTGTAAATGGTATACGGGCGTTTATTAAAACTGGACATAGATTAAGACTCTACTAATCATTAACAGAAAGAATTATTTTGATTACGCTAACGTATACACCGTTATTAATTTTTGAACATACTATCGACCCGCAATGTACATCGAAGTCCATCTGTCAGGTAAGTACGTAATGGTTTACTTGTGAAAATGTGTATTTCGGCTTAAGTAGCCTCAGCTTTAATAATACTTAACTTTTAAACGTCATTAATTGAGTTTTTAATTCATTGCATTTTTCGTTATACATTGCGTGTTAAATTATTTTGTATGGTTATTTTTTTTAATTTAATTTTAACAAAAGCTGCCTAAATGTGCTCAGTAGGAGTTGTACTAACCACAGTTAAAAGGAACGCCCGTATACCATTTACACACTGTATAATGCTACAAGAAATTATCAATTGTGATACAAGCTTAATTATTATGAATCAAGATTTGTTCTAGGAAGCACGTAGTGGCAAGTGCCTTAATTAATACAAATGGTTTTTTTTTCGATAATTGCTACCATTAATACCATTAATTCATAATAATTCAATACTCGTGTACATAACCTTAACATAACTTTATGCAAATTACTTTTCACTAGAAAATATTTTAAGCTCATAAACGAAAAGTTTTTCATCCATAACATAACGCAATAACTCTTAGTGTTTTTATGGGGTTTCTATCATTTCATCAAAACGCCTTTCATTGAATGTATCGTTTTATCGAATTTCATTTCATCAAACGCTATTTTGCGCTGAAACCGTAATGTTTTCAGGGTATCATAAACATGTAACTTATTATTATTATTTTTATTTCATTTTTTATGTTAAGGAGAAGGCACCCGAGCACTCAGGCCACCTGATGGTAAGTGGAATCTGAGACCCCTAGACATGTGAATTCTCCTAAGACCTCAAATGCGTTGCCAACCCTGAGGACTAAGATGGAATGTCTCTATGCTAGTAATTTCACCGGTTGTCTCATCCCCACACCGGAACACAATAAACCTAACCCAACCTACGTAATTAATGTTTAAGATATCCTGAAAACATTATGGTTTCAGCAGAAAATAGCGTTCGATGAAATTAAATTCGATGAAATAATGCATTCGATGAAGTGAAGTTCGATGAAGTGATTAGTTACCGTTTTTATGACTATAACAAGTATTGCAGACAGACATCATACACGCACTGTTAATTTGTTATTTGATATCCTTTCTAACTAAATGATTTTCTTTCTTTATTTTTCTCTGAACTTTATTATGTTTAAATATACTTAACAGACAAAAAGTTAAAACGTGGTCCGACTCAAGTTTCTTATGTTCCCTTTAATAACCAATAAATTTATTGACAATATTTACTGTACTTTTAGTTAACAGTGTTTTGTGTATTTTAATAATGAAAACATAATCATCTAATTCATTGGATTAAGGCCCTTTGATGATTTCTCGTTTATGTAGGATAGTTTTATTTAAATCTATAATTAAACATTGTCTATGGCGTCATCTGTGCTTAATTAAATTGTCCCTTACACAAACTGCCGCAAATTTTGGAACAAAACTCAATATTTATTTTTATGACTTTCATGGCAATCTGTCTTGTTGTTCTATATGTTTATTCAAATTGAACCTTTTCGCCAAATAAAAACAATTTGAGATAAAATAAATAAAGGTTGGTGCTGAGAAGGACATAAAAATATTAGTCACAATTAAACTAATAAAAATTTTAAAAAAAAACATCTAACGACACAAAGTATTTCGTAACCATCCCGTGTGTGGCTAGAGATATCAATAAGGAAACATAGAAAGAGAGGATAAAGGAACAAACTGACATAGAAAATATTAGGCAGATTTTCTGCATTAAAAATATAAGTGAAAGCTTTTACTGATCTTAAATTTGCTCGTTATTCTGAGACTTCCTTTGTTGTGTTCCGGGATAAGACATCCGGTGAAATTACTAGCATAGAGGCATTCCATCTTCGTCCTCAGTGTTGGCAACGCATTTGAGGTCTTAGGATTATAGTCTTGACAATCCAAATGTCTATGGGTCTCAGATTCCACTTACCATCAGGTGGCCTGAGTGCTCGTGTGCCATCTCCTTAAAAAAAAAAAGAAAACTTTCTGTTAAATAAACATTTTCACGAAAAGGTGACAACAATTAATTTAAGGTGAGGTATCGTTCACTATAAACGCAAAGTGTGAAACAAATCGGGAGGACATTAAAAGGCAGTTTGCCCTTAATAATGAGCTTAAGAGCAGTCATTACTGCGGTGAGAACGCCTCTCCGACTGCCCACGCACCGCCGAGCTATTTGTTGATGTGAAAAGACTTTCACTGGACAATAAACCAAGGATTACAGGTTAATTAACTGTGACTTATAATGGAGATAAATAATAAAATAAATACAAACTAGTGTGGCTCGTTACGATTATAAACAAAACGAACACTAAACGGTTTACTCATTATTTAGGTAACGGTGATAAAACGAGTACACTCCCTGAGGAATCGTGATTAGGGAATGCAAATAACCGGTTTTAACCGGTTATTTGCACTACTAACACTGAGTAACTCGGGGACGAATACTAAAGTGACGTAGCAAAATATTTTTGCGACAAAAAACATCAAATATTACTCGTACTGCCAAGATCAGGATTAATAGGTAAATATTATTTTTTCTCTTTACACTTTTAAATATAAAGAATAACCCGTTGTATTTTTTATTTTGAATTATTTTTCGTAGTAAACAATCTATTTTTTTAGATTCATCCTTAGTAACGATTGCCGTATAGATAAAAAAAAACCACTTTAAATTACTAAAGTCTTTCAACGACCATTGTGGTCAACGGGACATTCTTCAAATATTTAAAATGGCAACGCATTTGTGGTCTTGGGATTATAGTCTTGAGAATTCAAATGTCTACGGGTCTCAGATTCCACTTACCATCAGGTGGCCTGAGTGCTCGTGTGCCCTCGCCTTAACATAAAAAAAAAACTAAAATCCGTTTTATTTTTATTTATTTTTATTTAAATTTATTTTTATTTTAGGTAATATTTGTATTTTATGATATGTTATGATGTACATTTGTTGTGTTGAAATAAAATTGTTTAAATTGAAAAAAAAAAAACCGTTTTCAGAACGTTGAACGAAATAGTGATTTATTCACCTTTTATAAGACTATGACTGAGTGACACTGGACTTTTTGACATGGACTATTTTTTTATCTTAAGATTAGCAGAGATTTTTAATAAATAAAAATGTATATCGACATTTTATTTATCGATTTCAAATCGTGATATCACACGTATGATTATAAGTCAGAAACATGTCAGGACGTTACCTGACTAATATATGAGGAAACCGTTTAGTGTTCGTTTTTTTTTATTTTTATTTTTTTTAATTTATTTATGAAACAAACAGTCACGTACAAAAGTAATATCATAAACTTATTATAACTAACAGACCTATAGTTCCATTTACTCAAATAAAATACATTAATTATAAAATGAAACAGGGTAGGTGTTACGAATAGTTTTTCTCATTCACGCGGTAAGTAAGTACACTCGTAATAGGCTACTTGCCTCATATTAAATTTGGCTTAATAAATTGATATTTTCTGTAGAATTACACTTAAGAAACCAATATTTATCGATTTCAGATATTAAAAGTGTAAGATGGCTACGTATTTTTTATTTAAAATTGTTCATTTTCATTTTTTATTTTGAACTCTGAAAACGCTGTCGGACTTGTTGTGACGTCATAGGACTCTAAGCAAACTTCATGTCGGTTCTTATACGAGTGAAATTCGCAATGGTATATTCTGTAAGTATTCTGTGCTGTGACATGACATTGACATTTATGACATGACTCATGGACTTTTGAGGTTGTGTTATGATCGTAGTCGTTTTAACATTAGTAAAAACCTAATCTGTGTATTATTGTTACTGCTTTCTAGTTTTATTGATAAGAGCAATCATGGATGTTTGATTCGTGAATGCAGATAGCACAAACTTACCAAGAATCGACACATTGATGCTCGGTAATTTTTTTGCCTTGAATCCAGATTTCTGCTCTGCCGAGCTTATTATTATTGAAGATAAAAGTTTCTGTAGAAACTGAATAACTTATTAAGTAAATACTAACATCAAAGTGATCTTCGCAAAAAAACAAAAATTGTTTCAGTCGATAAAGTCAGGATCCTTTTTAGCAAGTTTTAGCCATGTATTTCGCATATTTATTTCACTGGGCATTCTAATCCATAATTTCCCTGGGGTCGTAATTGATGTGTTCTTGCATTCTCGGAATATACAATAACGTTAATTACTATATTTTCCATGTAAACTGGTGGAAACCATGGTTTTTATTAATAAAAGTATCGAGGTTTCGAAAATGATAAATTGTTTATCTATATGTCAAATGCTCTCGTCAAATGTCCTATGTTTGTTTTCGGCCCGTATGACGTCACAGCACAGATAATCTATAGACTAATATGGCTGTAAGCGTTTTCGCCTGTTAACGAAAACTAAACTTTTAAAATAAAGTTTTGCGGTTTTGTAGGCCCTAAAAAAATATGGGAATATTTTTTTTCATCTAATCGGACAATAATTAATAACTTGAGACCTACTTTAAAACAGAGTCAACTAGCCTATTATATAAACAAAATAGAAAAATAAAATAATCTTTCGTAGAACATAAAGTTACAGAAAATTTAAGTAAATTAGTAAAAACAAGAAAAAACAAAGACATCAGGAGAAGAGCGAACTCCTAAGAGCACTGCTGTATTTACCAATTGATAAAGAGAATATATCTAAATCTACGAAATTTATATTGTAATCGTGACAGGCTCGCCTAAAGAAAGTATTTCTTGCAAAATTTGAGCGGCAAAAACTTATATGGAAAGTTAAGGGGTGACGTACGGGGATGCAGCGGGGTATTTTAAGGGATAAATTTCCAAGAAGAACGGGAGAATTAATATAATTATTTATTAGCTTAAAAAGAAATACTTGGTCTAAAATATACACGGCGTTTTGCTAGAGGGGCTAAACCATGACGTTTATTGCTATTAATGTTACTGATTAAACCTTGACGGAAATTTAGCGACTTTAATAATCAAGAGACAATGTTAGACATATTGATCTAGTCCCAAACCAACTCTAAGCTTATAATTATGGGTACAAAACAACGATAAACATACTTTTACAGAGTAAACATAGAAAACATCCAAGACACAAAAAAAAACTCGCGATCATCACACAAATATTTGCCCTTACGTAAAATCAAACCAGGGGGTTATTATGATATAGTTTTGCAGTTCTGTTTACGCTCAGAAAAATGGACAGAGCTATATAACTATTAAAGCTCTGTCCTTTTCTCTGAACGTAAACAGAACTGCATAGTTATGTCATAATAACCCCCCAGGACCGTGTCTTTCATAGGCAGGGTCACTACCAAACCAATTGGATTAAACGTCGTCCAAAAAATCGAACACATTGAAATATTTTCATTTTGTTTATTTATTTAAAGTTCACCAACAATTGTTATTGTACATTCAAGTAGTCTAAGATGTTTACTAGTTGTATTAGTGACAGGTTGCAAGCCCATCGCCTAACAGTACTACAAGCCCGTATTCCCTTAGTCGCCTCTTACGACATCCACGGGAAGACATGGACTGGCAGTATTCTAACCCGGCAACCACGCGGGGTTCCCATTTTTACCCTTTGGGTACGGAACCCTAAAAACGATATTGCCGTGTAGAGTCTTAGCTTTGCATAAAAAAATAATATATAAAAGTGGTTTATTCAGTAAGTAGGCCGCATGGGCACTTTTACACGTCAAAATTCTACTAGCGCTTCAAAGAGACCACTGCTGAGAAGAAGCGCCGCAAGAAACTCAACAGTCAGTCATTTTTATACGTAGCTTAATCAACGAACGATTTTTTTGCTAACTATGGACATCCTAAAGTCAATCAATCGATAGATATATTATTATTATGATAAGCCGTCGCTTTCCTAGTTAATCAAATACCAGTTAATTCAGATCTCCGATTTCAAACAACCGCTATAACTCTAGATCTCTACATAATTTGGTTTACATAATTAAGATATGTCGTCTACGTAAAACCCACTCAGAACTAAACATTAGAAATTAAAAAAACTATATAAACACGACGAACAACTTAAATTGCCTAGGCAATTATTAGGTTTGCGTAAACCAAGGTTCTTATTTTGTGGTGAAAAATGAAGTGTATTTAAAAACTAATACACTTCATTTTTCACCTGATGACAAGATGGAGACAAGCCTGCATCTGACAGATGTTTTATATGGTGCTCAAGTCATGGATTTCATATCGTTTGTTATGTGTTGGCGATATGGTTGGATGCTTATTCATGCTCTCATGATGTTATTATGGGCAGCTGTACTTTATTTGATTTAATGTGTATAATTATGTATAATATTAACTTTCCTTTTGTCTTTGCAGTTCGCTAACACAATGAGCGAGCATGAATAGCCATGAAAAGGGAGAGGAAAGTGAGATGCAGGCTTGTCTCCATGGGAACATTACGTCTGGTCGTATGATGAGAATTCCACTTTGCCTGTAAGGTGTGGAAGAAACTCTGTATGGGTTTCACCTCACATAACGCCTGACAGATGTTTTATATGGTGCTCAAGTCATGGATTTCATATCGTTTGTTATGTGTTGGCGATATGGTTGGATGCTTATTCATGCTCTCATGATGTTATTATGGGCAGCTGTACTTTATTTGATTTAATGTGTATAATTATGTTTTTATTTCATGCGCATTTGCTGAGTTGGAAAATACTGATGTAAGAAGTCTGACGGCTGCTGTTAGCAGAAGGAACACTGGCATGCAATCCTGCCTTTGATGTGGAAGGCACAGGAAGTCCGATGTCTGGACTGCACCATGCCCGTCCCTTCTGTAGAGCCGTATCATTGAGATTTTGTTTCAAACTATTATGTCTTGTCTTTTAATAGGCGCCAGCTCTTCGATAGCTTGGATGCTTGGCCCCGTATAATTGTTTGTTTTCAGATGTCTTTAATGGTGTTTATTAATTTCATGTACTGATGCTGAGTTAAGCTGCCATCTGGCGACGCTTACGTTCGCAAACTGTACTACTGATATATGGTTTTTTTTAATTTAATGACATGTAATTAAATATCTTAGCACAGCTGTAGTTAGTAATAAAAATTTTTTTTAGTAGATATTGATAGGAGATAACGATTGATGATCTTTCAGAGCATGAATTCTTATCACGACTTAAATAGGTAGGTAAAACTAATATTCCTTCAGAATATTAGTTTAGTTGTCATGCCAAAGTGACATGACATATCTGATGTCATCTCACTTAGAAATAGTGCCTGTGGCACCACAGACAGTAACTCTCTGTCTGATGAGAGGGGATGTCTTTGGTTCCGCAAGTAAAGGCGACTGTATGCGCCAAACCCTAAGGCGTTAAATCATAGACACGGGTCTATTTGTTTTTTAATGTCGATACCAACCTCCTTGGTACGATGTTTAATGCTTTTGTAATTTTATGCTGGCAACGTATAAAGGGAATTGGTTCTTTCTTGTTGACCAGGCACCTTCAGTGTTTGGGCTGTCAAGCATGTTTGACAGTAGATATGTAAGGTTAACCATGGATCGCGTCTTTTATTTTTGGCAGGGTTTTTGAAGAGTCGAAGTTTGCTATGGCAAGTAGCGCAGACGATGCCGATGACGCATGGTACGTCACTAACACAAGTTATGGCATCAGATGCGGTATTGTCACAGGAAATTATCCTGTAGAGCAGGACGATCCCCCTTAATGTATTGTTCCCTCCTTAGGTAGTCATTAGGGTCTCGTATAGGATAGCATAGGTAGGGACCTTGCTTCCAGAGGGGCGAGGGATGTAATGAAAGAAGGATGTAGCAGTACATACTCCTTTCATTGTTTTCTTTTTTCTATTTTGTTATGTCGAAATGTCTCGAAATCTTTTGAATAAAAAAGATTTCGAAATATGGAATGCCCGCCGGTGGTTTTCAGGGGGACGCTCCAGAGTCTCCAACGGACCGCGTTGGCATTCACATGTGAATTAATGTATATTTAAACGTTAAAATAAATGAAAGAATATATTAACACTGCAAGACGTACACTTTTATTCTACGTAGCTTAGTTAAAAGTGCGTAAAGTATTACGCTTAGGAATAGGCGCCTACCAGGCTTACAGTATAAACACTTTAACCGCCTGTATCTCAAGAACCAATGATGTGTACTTAGTCGTGATAGTTTTCCTTATAAATTCGTTAATTATGTGCTTTAAATAAACTTTTCTCAGATTTTTAGTATTTGTAGTTTTGGCTAAATAAAAATTAGCGCCTTAAAGGTTATTTCATAAATAGATTAATTAATCGAAAAAATGATTTCACAAACCCGTAATATTTTTGAAAGATTTATCTAACGACACCGCACACTATAAAGTAGACGAGAAAAAAAAAATACATCCCCACGTTACATGTACGGGAGGTACCGTATTTATTTATTTTTTACTACGAGTCTGCGCTAGGCTGCGAACGGACGGTTCCTAGTTTGACTACGGAACCCTAAAAACGATATCGTTCTCGTAAAGCATCTTGTCTAGAGCCACTAGTTATTAAGATAAGTAGGACTAAGAATTTGAGCAAATTTATTAAAAATTGCATACTTTAAAACATGAAACACAATACGTATTTACACTAAATAACATTCTGCGTTCTTAAAGTCAAGTGTCGCGTGTCGACGCAGACGTGTCGTGCGCTCGTGGACGTAATGATATGGACATTAGACCACTCGCGTTTGAGGACGTTTACTTGTCCTTTACTTGGAATAAAGCGTATGTTCTAGATTTGAAGTAATAAAGCACGAACTTAATGTTTCAGCTCTAAATTCACTTATTTCACTACACTATAGGCGGTACATAATTGCGCGTGACTTTGTCCACGTAGAAGTCGTTCATCGCTATTCCCTCAGGAACCGTCCAATTTTTCGGGATAAAAAGTACTCTATGTCCTTCCTCGGGACTTACACTATCTCCATACTAAATTGCATCTAAATCGGTTCAGCGGTTTAGTCGTGGAAGCGTAACAAAGAGACATAGAGAGTTACTTTCACATTCATAATATTACTAGCGACCCGCCAGCGGCTTCACCCGCTGCTTTTTTTTTCTTTCATGTCGCTTAGGGGTATGTAAAATAGATAGTAGCCGATTCTAAAAAAAATACTTAGAAAAGGAGCACTTTAAATTTTAAGATACCAAGGACTCATTTCGAATGTTTTAAATAAAAAAAATTTTAAAAAAAAATCTTGTATTGGCCAATTAAATTGATATTTAATATACATATATATACGAAATAGCAAATAAATCTAGTTCACCATAGGCAACACTATTTTCTAATAATGGCGACATGACATGTGAGGTGAGTCACCTTCATATCGTCGTCTTACTTACTCAAACTCATATCTGCATATTTTGTTTGCCGTTGGTAAACTTATTGCCTCTAAGTATTTCTGAACGAAAATGAAATTACCAACCGCAAAAAAAATATGCAGATATGAGTTTGAGTAAGTAAGACGACGATATGCTACTTATATCCCGGCACTGAGTGAAAAACTCGTTTCTACTATACCTGAGCATTTCTCAAAATGCCACTTTGAGTGACATCCCCAGATAAAAAAAAATGGCAGGTCATTTTGTGTTACCGATATTCATACGTTTTTGGTAACGCAAAAGGAACTTTACATAAAAATATTTTGGGACACATTAGAATATAATTTAATTATGGCATAGTGTGATGTTCTCTACCTACCTTCACTGAAAATACACTTAGAAGCAATGAAAACGGGTCATTTACTTTGAGAATTCTGTACTAAGTGACCCGCCTTACTGCTCTTGACTATAAGGGTGCAAGGAAATTAAGTGTGGAAATTTCAAGATCTCTAATTAATATACGGAGGGTCACTATAAAACAATATGCAAGTTTTATGCAATTATTTTTTCTCATAAAAATAAACAAGAAACTTAAAATCACTTTATTCAAAAACTTAGGTGAAATTACCACCTTGCTTTTCAATATAATAATGACGCTTCAGTCGAACGAACTACAGCGTGATTTATTGTTGATCCTTCGGATGTTAATTAGAGACCCTGAAAATATCTGCACTTAATTTTCATGCACCCTATATAGTCAAGAGCAGTAAAATGGGTCACTGAGTACATTATTTCCATAGAAAGTGACCCGTTTTCATTGATCTTGAATATAATATCAAATGCTATATGGTTTTAACGAACAGAAAAGAGGCTCAGGCCAATGACTTTGAATGTTTATACCTATCATTTATTTAAATGAGTTCTTACCCAGACTGGAAAAAGATCAAAAAGACTAAAAGACTAAAATTGAAAAAAGACTACAAAAAAAACAGCGTATTTCATATTTCGTGATATACGATTTTAAACTTAAACATGAAGAGAAATAAGTTTAAAATGGTACATCATGAAATATGAGGCACGAGGTTTTTTCAAAGTAGTGACGAAATTAATGTTTTAACAGCCATTTTCTAACAAGTCACGTTAGCTTACTTAGAGTCTGTTGCGTGGCTGAGATTTAAAATGTAGATTATTAGTATTGTGACGAAATAAAAAAAACCGTGATCAGTAAACTCAGACTTAGTTTGTTAATGCTATGAATTAAAAATGAAAACGGGACAGTCTCACACATACCGAGCTAGTCCCAAACTAAGCTCTAAGCTTGTATTATGAGTACTAGACAACGATAAACATACTTAAATAAATAAAAATATACTTAAATAAAATATAAACCATCTAAGACTCTAAACAAACACATAAATACAACACAGCTGCATCATTAAAGACACAGATGGCCAGATGTATCTCCTCTTAAAACGGGAAAAATCTTCAAATCTCGATTCATGTGATGGGCGAACTATTAACCTACAAGTTTTTACGGAACCCTCGGTGCGCGAGTTCAACTAGGCAGGTTTCTTTATTACTAAGTGCCTATTATCTTAATCAAATACTTTCCAGCCACCTTACCATTACTGAAAAGTTCCATCTCATTGAAAGGCAAGAGATCTTGTCTTATGAGTTACGTTACGTTACGTTACGTTACGTTACGTTAGTTGAGTTAAGAGATTTACGTTATTTTAAAACATTATATATTGAATACCCCCGTGTGGTTGCCGGGTTAGAATAGTGTCACTCCATGTCTTCCCGTGGATGTCGTAAGAGGCGACTAAGGGAATAAGGGCTTGTAGTACTGTTAGGCGATGGGCTTGCAACCTGTCACTAATACACTAGTAAATCTCTTAGCCTGTTAGTGCAAAATGTGGTTACAGAAATATCAGTAAGTCTTTAGAGTTGTTGGTATTTCTGAAGTTCTGCCTACCCCACTCTGGGAATGAAGGCGTGATGTTATGTATGTATATATTGCATTTTTTTATATTTCGGATGTTTTTTTAAGGTCAAAAATCAAAATCAAAATCAAAATGTTTATTCAGTAAACAGGCCATCAAAGCGCTCTTTTACACGTCGGTAATATGAAGTGAATTTAGTAGATCAAAGGAAGGTAATGGATTGATTTTGAACTGAACTTAATTACTGTTGTTTTATTTTATGAACGAGTTTCAAATAGTCGAAATCAAAGAACTATATTTTGCCCATTTTCAATAAAACTTTACCAAGTTAGTATTATTTTTAAACCTTTTTTTTTTTGAAAGCGGTAAAAAGTAATTCATATTTTTTTTTGACCTCTTTTGCAGCAATAAATTGTAATTTTTTCATAACTTTTAGACGTCAAAATGGTTCGTGTATATGCGATATTCTAAAGCTAACTCAGCAAAATTCACAAAATAAAATAATGAAAACAAAAAAGTAGCTCATACATTCGTTGAAAATCGAAATTATCTTTCGTGTTGCGCGTTGAAATTTGTAGAAGTAAAGTATTTCAACTGCAAAGTCATGTCTGTAAAATCGCGAAAATCAGCGAAATCGTCAAAATCTCGTGTAATCGTTTTATCTAGACACGTAACGTACCTATCACAAGTCGTCTATAATGTGTTCAGAACCCGTTGGCAATTACCAGCATTACAACATTTGACGACACGTTGGCCTAGTTGGGAGTGACCCTGCCTCCGAAGCCAGCGGTCCTGGGTTCAAATCCCGGTAAGAGCAGGTATTAGTGTGATGAGCGCGAATACTTATTCCTGAGTCTTGAATGTTTTCTGTATATTTAAGCATGTATTTCTCTATATAAGTAAGTTTATCGTTGTTCAAAAGAGTTTATTATTTGTAAACCTACTTGAATAAAGATTATTCTGATTCTGATTCTGATTCTGTCTAGTACCCATAGTACAAGCCTAGAGCTTAGTTTGGGACTAGGTCAATTTGTGTGACATTGTCCCCTGATATTTATTTATTTATTTATTTATTTAACACACGTCAACACAACAAACATAATCAAACATTTTGAAAGAAAAAATAAAAAGGTAAAGAAATAGATAGAACATGGAGATATTTATTTGTACTTATACAAGTAGCGAAATTAGAAACGTTGCGCTGTAGTATGAGGTCAAAAAGGACTCGGCTCAGCATGTGCTGCAGCTGGAGCCACAGCGCTGGTGTTCAGCTGCACCCGGGTTTACCTACTTCGTAACTGAACGCGAACTCCGTTTACACAAACATGGCCTCTATTTTACTGCGTTGTAACGATATCGTATTTGACGTGCTTTAGAATCGTTCATGTCTCGGTCGCCATTATTGTAAATGACATAAGAGTTAAAATGTTGACAATACGGAAACACGTCAAATACGATATCGTTATAACGCAGTAGAATAGAGGCCCTGATCAGTTACATAAACTACATCCTTGGTCAAAGGTGTGGAGCATCCCGTGTTATCCTTTGCAACGTATCAATAAAGTATTAAATTTCAATTAAAAAAATACACAAGGACGTAAAATATAAAAGTTTGTAGTAGAGAGGACAATAGAGAGATCTCTCTCCAGGCGGGTCTTATGCCTGGGGACCGAAGTCCATTTGGATGAAGTTGGAAGTTGTATATAAGTCAACCGACTGAAGAAACTTCGTTAGCGCGATGTAGCGCACTGTCAGATTTAGTTGCGCTGTCTGCCGCTGGTGGCGCTGGCGAGTTGTTTGTTACAAGTTGTCACTAGATGTCGCTAGGTCGCCACACCAGCCCCCCTTTGAGACCGGAGGTTGATTGTGATGGATGACGTGCAGTCTGTGCGTTGAAAATGCCGCTTGCAAGTGCCAGTAGTAGTAGATGTCTCCAGTAGAGCTCAGAGCCGCGTTGGCGAGCGTAGCAGGAGAAGAGGAGTGGAGTGGAGAGTACACAGTGAGTCGTGTATCTGCTCCGTGAAGTACTCGTAGTAGGACGCAGTGAGTCGCGTTGCTGATTGAGAGTATTGTGCACACTGTAGACACCAGGCATGGAGATATATCAGAATGCTAGTGGTGCACAGTGTGGTTTGTCTGGCTTGCTGTGAGACTGCGTCATAGTGCTTGAAGGTCGTCAGGTTGCGTAAATGTCCATTGTCGTGGGTCACCAATGTAAGTAGAGAGGACAGTAGAGAGATCTCTCTCCAGGCGGGTGTTATGCCTGGGGACCGAAGTCCATTTGGATGAAGTTGGAAGTTGTATATAAGTCAACCGACTGAAGAAACTTCGTTAGCGTGATGTAGCGCACTGTCAGATTTAGTTGCGCTGTCTGCCGCTGGTGGCGCTGGCGAGTTGTTTGTTACAAGTTGTCACTAGATGTCGCTAGGTCGCCACAAGTTTTTGAACATGTGCAAATCATTAGTAGATTATCGTTTCGAAGTAGCTGTTTGTGTGTCAAAACTTTAGGTAGAAAACGTTTGAGATTAAATCTTTAAATTAAATTTTTCACGGCATTTTTTTCCGCTAGTTGTACAACTTTCTATAAATACCTAATAAAAGATATAAATTCACCTTTTAAAGTTTGACTTTTATAAGAAAAAAGTATGGGTGCTGAACTCCTTAGGCCAAGTCTGTCCTATTTGTCGATCTATTGGGTGGTCAGAAGTCTAACCTAACTTAACCTCTCGTAATTGATGTTTAAGACATCCTAAAAATATCATCGATGAAATGTTACAATAGATGTAATAAAATTCAATAAAATAATGATGATTATTACCTTGTGGTTACCGGGTTAGAATAGTGCCACTCCGTGTCTTCCCGTGGATGTCGTAAGAGGCGACTAAGTGAATAAGGGCTTGTAATACTGTTAGGGGATGGGCTTGCAACTTGTTAATACTTGTTAAACATCTCATCCTGATTGTACAAAATGTGAGAACACAATTATTAAAAGTCGTTTTAGAGTTCGTATTTTGTTGTTGTAAGTCGAAAGATTTTTACTGGGGCAACGGAATTTCGGTCAACTCAATAGCCCTCGCCGCAGATATTATCGAGTTCACACGGGGCGCTATAAATAGGCAATTAAGTAAGTATTGACTTTTCTATATTAGTTCGCGTGAAAGAGGTCGCGCCGTCTGGCCAAGCTCTCGTAACGGAGGTTGTACTATGATGTGCGCTTTGATTTGGTCTGATCTGATTTATGGTTCTTAACCCACACAAACAAGTTTAATAGTAATAAGTTTAACGCATGTGATGTGTATACGGGCATATCCAGACGTAGTTAACGACTATACAAATAATGTGAGCAAGAGGTCATAGGATATCCACTATATCTCAAGAACCAAGTAAGCCTTAGTCGTAATAATTGCCACTTGTAGTAGTAGTACTTGTTGCGTAGTGGTGGTAGGACGGTGTGCAGGGTCCGTCCGGATCGCTACCACCATCTTATCCATTAACCATCCGCCAAGCAACAGTGTTCGCATTGTTGTGTTCCGGTGTGGGGGTAAGACAACCGGTGAAATTACTAGCATAGAGGCATTCCATCTTAGTCCTCAGGGTTGGCAGCACATTTGAGGTCTTAGGATTATAGTCTTGAGAATTCAAATGTCTATGGGTCTCAGATTCCACTTACCGTCAGGTGGCCTGAGAGCTCGTGTGCCTTCTCTAAAACATAAAAAAAAAAGATATTTTGTTTGAAACTTTTATTATTGAAGCGTAGTTAATTTTTTAAAGTTTGTCTTAGGAGCAATGTAACGCGTGCAACTTCCTATTACAAAACGAATTTACGAAGTGTGAGAGCGTTCATCAGTCGTCAATGTATTGCCTGTATCCAAGTGCAAGGTCAACATGTGGAAAATAGGTACCTATCTCCGAGTGAACCGCCAAGATTAACAAGCAGGTTTAATTTAAAACGGAATAAATTAATGATCTTTATTTTTGACTTTTATACGGGATGTAAAAAACGTCGAACCGTAATTTATGACATGACGTGTATGTGCTTTTGATTGGCGTGATGTGTGATACATTGCTTGCTGAATTAATTAGTAGGCAAAAATAAAATACGACTAATGTTGGTGTTACACAAGATTTAAATTAATTGGGGTGTATATTTAACTTTTTTTCATTTATTTATTTAATAAAATTATAGTTCTGTTTCTTAAATTGTCAATGCTGTATACTAGCTAAGTAAGCACATTATATGTAAAATATGTTTTTGTTAGGTTTTTATTTTAATGTCTCATTATAAGGTCTGATTATAAGTATTTGTTTAATAGTAGGTAATTACAATTTCATTTATTTATTAGTTTGTGGAACGTTCCGTCCGACTGTCGCACTCGGTGCTGGCTGAAATCAGCGCTGCAGGTGCCTAGCACCTCAGCATCATGCTGAGCCAGTATCCGGTTCACTGCCACGAAGACACACCTAACTACCACTTTGTCTTTTACTTTACTGTTTTAACTTTTTATTTTTTTTTATGTTAAGGAGAAGGCACACGAGCACTCAGGCCACCTGATGGTTAGTGGAATCTGAGACCCATAGACATTTGAATTCTCAAGACTATAATCCTAAGACCTCAAAATGCGATGCCAACCCTGAGGACTAAGATGGAATGCCTCTATGCTAATAATTACACCGGTTGTCTTATCCCCACACCGGAACACAACAACGCAAACACTGTTGCTTTGCGGGTGGTTAATGGATAAGATGGTGGTAGCGATCCAGACGGACCCTGCACAGGGTCCTACCACCGCTAAACCGCCGTTTAGTGAATAAATGTTTTTATTTCTTTCTTTTCTATATTAACTGTTGTTAAAATATATGCCCGTATGAAATTTAAACGCTGTATGTCTTTCTCAGGGAACCCTCACGTAGTCGTTAACATTACAATGATCGGGGAAAACGGTGCAAAACTTTAACAAAACTTACATTACAGCCATGAATATATTAATATCCTACGAGTAATACCGAACCCGCAGAATTATCAACAAGTCTGTTTAGAGTTGTTGGTATTTCTGTAGCTCTGCCTACCCCACTCTGGGAATGAAGGCGTGATGTTATGTATGTATGTACCAAACCCGCGGCTCTGATATAGATCTAAATTAAACATTAATCTGCCTTTAATATTCTTATTATTCTTGGTTGTAAGTTCTCCTTTATGTCAGCCTTACAAGTTTTGTTAAAGTTTTGCACCGTTTTCCCTGATCACTGATTATAATCTACTTCTATAGGTATGAAACATGATAACGGATAGTTGTAGACGCCACAGGCTCCGAAGATAGCTTACACTCTATTAGATAATACCCACCGGAATCGATTTTAACTCCGCCAAGCGGGAACACATAATTCCGAGGAGTCACATATCCGAAGCGGCCGAAATACCGAATTTTCATAATTTCAAACATGTTTGTTCTATTGATGACTTTATTTTTTAACCCACGTCAATAAAAAAAAAAGTTATAAGTTGAATATGTGATTCTATGTATCTATTTGTTTGACTGTGTGGTTTGTTCGATGATTTTCACAAAAGCATTCTTTCATAATCGTCACTTTTCTTAATCACACTTCTTCATGTAGCGTTATTCAATATTTCCGTTAATTTTATTCGCGTAAATTACCAGTAGATTATTTTATTAGTCGGATTTATATATCCAAAAGTCTAATTTGACAGAGTCGACGGAGCTCCGCACTGCGGTGCTCCTATTTCTGGGTTGTTTTGGCCTGATATAAAACGTTTAATTTAATTTCAATCATTTCAAATTACAGTGAAGGTAAAAAAAATGTCAAAGGCGAACTTATTCTTTTAAGGGATCACGTCCAACTAACCCTTGAGATATTGAGAAAAGTGAAAGGTTGCGATTTTCACAATTACTTACTTCAATCGGAATGGTTCCTAGCTAGGTTTTTTTAAAATCAATTTAGCTATTTGAGAGATAGTTCTGAAAGGGGCTGCCATTATTTTGGGTTTTTTTATTTATTAAATAGCTATTTACTATTAAGGTATGTTGTCTGATACGTACACACAATACATAATAGTCAAAAATCGTAACCAAATTTAATTCCATTATCATTAATTTGTCGTTGATCTTACTGAGATCGGTAACGATTTTGAGTTTTGAATCAAAAAAGCCCGTTCTTAAAGTTTTTTTTTATAAAATCACCGTCATCCGTTAATGTCCCGACGTATTAAATGTCTATTTTTCTTTAAAATATCAACCAAAAACAACGCTGAAACATAATGTATGATGAAATGAAGCAGAATTTCGGTTGAGGTAATATTCGACTATTTTCATTACTTTAAAACATAACTATAGTTGAGTGTTATAAAAACCATTATGAAACCAACAATTGTAACATAATCGAAATCGGACATCGGTGCACACATTCGAAATTCATTTTACGCGCCGCCGGCGGCCCGAAACAAATAATCGATCCTATGAATTAATAATTAGGTTGAGAATCGTTTGGCTGCTTTTGATTTGTACGACCCATTTGGCCGTAGTACCGGCGTGCATTCGCTTTTCCGGCACACAGTCTTATCGTTGAAAAATCATTTTTACAACCAAGCGAAAACCAACCTAGTATCAACGCCTCACGGTTTCTATTCTAATGGGGTTGTTTTTGGATTTGTGTCGTTTTGTAGTTGACGTACATGGCATAGCTGAGGGGTGAGAGGGGTATGCGGGGGGTTGGAGAGGAGTATTGGGGTAGCTAAAGCCTTTCCAGGTCTACTACATTAGTAGCGGCGGGTCCGTCGTGGCGAACGCACGCATGGCGTGCCATATACTATCCGAGCGGCTTTCGACTATTTTAAACCATAATTTTGCTATAATATCGTTGTATTAACATGTCTATTTGGTTTTTTACTTGTGTTTTTGAGTGGTGTGAGTGTGTGATGGTTTAAATCTGGGGATCGTGGCGGCCAGCGTTCACTAGGTGAATGTATGACCCACTTGTATAGTACTACTAAATACCTGATAATTCCTAAACATAACACAGTAGTAAGGCTAAAAGGCGTTGATAGTTAGGAATATTAAATATGCTTCACTCAGTATTATTTAAAGTTCCAATGATACAATTTAATTTGAGTCTTAGTTTTTTTATATAAATATAGGCGTAAAAAGCGCGGGAATCATTCAGGCTAAATCCTCATTCAAATTCATAAACTTATAAAATGGTAATTGTTATTAAGGATTTTAATTGAGTTCGCGAACAACAAATTACCATGAATATTCTTGGCTGTTTTGCGTATATAACTTAAACCGATTATGTGATTATGTTTTGGGAAAGAATGTTAACATTATGAATACCTAACCGTTGTATAATTTGGTATCATCACGTATTATAATTAGCATTTAATGTAATATTTCAATGTAGTTAACATGTACTTTCACACATTAATTAGGTAGGATTATATATGTTATGCACGTACGTTATACTCATTGAAATTAAAATAATATTTGGACTACTTACATTATTTAATAACGTTAGGCTCTATTTTTTAAATATAATAATTATGTTACAAATTATTCAAGCCTAGTAACTGCCTAAGTAGTCTTTGCAGATAACACATTACAAACTACGTAATCTATTTAAAAAAATATCTGTTTTCAGTTGCTAATTGAATAGTTAAAATAATTAGAAATATAATATTAAAATATTCTCTCAAAAAATAAAATTTCGAGGTAACTTTATGCGCCGGAAAAACGTGAAATCCCGAGAGGATGCCAACAAAAATATTTCCAGCGACAGGTTGGCTTAACAATATTATTTAAAGCGGAAAATCTAAAATAAATCAGCCTGTATAAGTCTCGTGGCTGGGCAGGGGCTTGACTTTATCAAAAATGACATTAGTACAGAGATTATTATGTCGTATATCTAAATGATACATTTTTAACAACTACCTTTTGCCTGTGGTTCCGTATACTCATACGGAACCACAGGCAAAAGGTAGTTGTAAAGGTAGGAGTAATTTATATCACGAAAAAATAGAAAAAAAAACTATCATACGACTTCTACTCAGAAGTCGTATGATAGTTTTTTTTCTATTTTTTCGTGATATTAATTACTCCTAAGTCCATCAATAGGCTTATATCTAGACTACATTTTACGTCAATCGGTGAAGGCGTTCACCTGTAAAGACGAAACAAACAGACACACGTTTACATGTTTAATCGTAACGATTTTTTTTACAGTTTAGTGGTTTAGCTACAAATACAAATTTCTAGCAAAACAGGGTAAATTGTTCTTAAAAAATAATTAAAATAATTACATAAACCATAAATGACTTTTTACAATCATTGGCGCGCTTCACTCGAACTTACCTCTACCCGGACTCGAACCCGCAACCCTTGAGGGTGATAACAAATACGCGCGAAAACTGAAACACTTGAACACTGTACTCTCATGGGTCTACGAGCTCGTAGCAATTGCTACAGCGTAGCGCGTAGCGATTACGCTCTTTAGGGAAGTAATTTGAACTATTTAAGTCAAATTCCCCTTATTAGAGTATCGCTGGGGTGAATAAAAAATAAAAGGGGTAATTCTATAAAAGGGGGTAAAAGGGAAAGGTAAGTAGGGTTGTATAATGATGCGTATTAACGATTTGTTTTGAAGTATTATTCGTAGAAATCTTTTATAGGAGTTTTAACATGGACCTTTATTATACTTTATATTATACCTTTTAGCAGTTATAGCATTTGCTAGAAATATTTAAATGTCATTTAACGTTGTTCCCAAAGGAACCCGCAAGCAGTAGAGTAGTGCGGTGCTCGGATTCTTGTGTTTCGGTTGGGGATAACACAACCGACATTACTAGCATAGAGGCACTCCATCTTAGATATCAAGATTAGCAAAGCATTTACAGTCTTTGGATTGTGGTACTTGAAAATTTTAAATGTAAGAAAATACACTTGCCAATAAAAAATCCTAAACGATCCCGGTAAAAATGGATGACATTGTGCATGATTTTTTAAGACCTAATAATAACTTAATTTATCTTTATTTTGTCCAGTGTGGTTGCCGGGTTAGAATAGTGCCACTCCATGTCTTCCCGTGGATGTCGTAAGAGGCGACTAAGGGAATGGCTTGTGGTACTGTTAGGCGATGGGCTTGCAACCTGTCACTAATACACTAGTAAACTTCTTGGCCTAATTGTGCAAAATGTGGTTACAGAATAAACAAGTCTTTTAGAGTTGCTGGTTGTTCTGTAGCTCTGCCTACTCCACTCTGGGATAGACGGCGTGATTTTATGTATCATTAATTATTATTTTACTTATTTAGTTTTATTTAATCATAATAAAAGCGGGAAAAACATTACGATAAATGGCTTATTCACGCGCAGAGTTTATATTTGAAATTCTAGATGGCAAAATCAATATGGCGGCTAAATACATTATGCATAAAGCTGTCAATTACCAGTTGCATCCCAGCTGGCTGTCTGCTTTTAGCCCGGGTTTCCATTTCTGAGAATTAAATTTAAATACAAGTATACACATTTAATTGGTTCTCATGTCGTTTAGTTGTGGTAGGACCCTGTCATTCATTTTGTCCAGTATGGTTGCCGGGTTAGAATAATGCCACCCTATGTCTTCCCGTGGACGTCATAAGAGGCGACTAAGGGAATGAGGGCTTGTAGTACTGTTAGGCGACGGGCTTGCAATCTGTCACTAATACACTAGTAAATTTCTTGGCCTGATTGTGCAAGATGTGGTCAAGTCTTTTTAGAGTTGTTGGTATTTCTGTAGTTCTGCCTACCCCACTCTGGGAATGAAGGCGTGATGTTCTGTATTTAAATTCTGTTTCTGATTCTGTGTACACACACTCCACGTCCCCGTCCGCCATGACTCAACGGCCGAACCCCATATGTTAATGCTCTTTCATTGGCCGTTTTATTTGCACAAATCGATGCCACAGGCCACTGCGTGCAGAAGCCATATTTTATTTGTACCCGGTTACGATGTAATCATGAGAAATGCTTTATTGATTCCGATGGCCTTGCTGCTTTAAGCTGTTTGAGATTGTGGGTTATTTTCGAAGTGTTCTATAGTTAGTTCGTTTATTTGACTTTTTTATTTATTTGTTTTACTTATAACAAAAGAAAGTAATGAACGACAGCGTAATTGGTAAAACATTCGGGTTCCGAATCTGTCAAATACTACAAATACAAAAACTAATGTTCTATTTACAGTTATTTGGTGGCGTCTTAGATGCTTTTTTTAGAAGGTAAACATTATAACTTTTGTCAAACTGTATCCACTATATCTCAAGAACCAAGTAAGCCTTAGTCGTAATAATTGCCACTTTAAAGCTTAAAACAGATATCTAAATCGAAAAAATGTTTTTACAAACCCGTAATATGTTTGAAAGCCCTATCCAACTAACCCACTTTAGGTGTAGGGGAGGTAACCAAAAATAAAATTTCACCACTTTATCGGCGTAACTAATATGTATATACCAGATAACAGCTTTCTAGTACTAAAAGTCTCTGCGCTAGGCTGCGGACGGACGGACATGGCGAAACTATAAGGGTTCCTAGTTTGACTACGAAACCCCAAAAAAAGGAACGGATCTACCTAATACTAAAACTAACTAAATCAAATTAAATTACTAAACTAACTGGTAAATAATGTGAACTAAATCACTATCACTGCTGAGGGTGATTTGGAGGCTAGCAGCATTGCCTCCTTGAACAACAAAGTTTACTTATTACTAGCAATGAGGCATTCTATCTTATTCCTCAGGGTTTGCAACGCATTTGAGGTCTGACGATTATTGTCTTGAGAATTCAAATGTCTATGGGTCTCAGATTCCACTTACCATCAGGTGGCCTGAGTGCTCATGCGCCTTCTCCTTAACATAAAAAAAACTGGGAAAAAAATATATGTGTATTTAGGATCAAGTTTTATATTAACGAGTACAGTCAGAGCTTAAGATGTCGATCTCGCTTAATAGCCCATAGCTCGTTCCATGTGTGACGAAATACGTATTTATAGCCAAGCATGGTGTCCGTGGAAACGACCTTTGTTCGACCTTGACACGTGTTAGCCAAGCTTTTCATGCATTTGAAATAGCTTTTATTGGAAGTGAGCTTTTGGTTTATAAGTTAGCTTTGTGGCACGTGATTTGTGCTTTAGTTTAATATTATGAAAGACCCCGTGTGGTTGCGGAGTTAGAATAGTGCCACTCCATGTCTCGTGGATGTCGTAAGAGGCGACTAAGGGTAAAAGGGCTTGTAGTACTGATTGGCGATGGGCTAGCAACCTGTCATTAGTTAGTAAACTTCTTGGTCTGTGCAAAAGGTGGTTACAGAATTATAAACAAATCTTTATAGAGTTGGTGATATTTCTGTAGCTCTACCTACCCCACTCTGGGAATGAAGACGTGATGTACTCGTATGTATGTATAAAAGAATTTGTGGTACCTTTTTAAGTTTCAGTTATTTTTAACGATAAGTGGGTAAGGACCAAAAAGTTGGCCACGCTAACTCACTCAATTAGATTTTGTATGAGTCCGTTGTGACACGAAAATTAGCCATCCATTTGTAGGGATAATTTTCGTGTCACAACAGAACTTTTTTCACTTTTGTTGTTTGTATGGTTAACTACGCTTAACTATGGTCCAACTAATTGGTCCTTACCCAAGTAGCTGTTGCCTGAGACTCAGTTTGCGTGGAAGTCGTTTATTGTCCCTTTGGAAATGATCTATTTTTCGGGATAAACAGTATTTTTTTCTTTTTCGGGATCAAGCTACCTTCATACTTACAAAAGATACAAGATACAAAATATACTGCATAATAAACAGCCGTATCTTTTGATTGCGTTGACTTAAGCTGGGTCTACATATCATTTCGTCGTATCGTGTCTCCATCGCTGGTCACTCGCTGTTGCCTGTAACTCCGTTTGCGTGGAAGTCGTCTATCGCTATTCCCTCGGGAACTGTTCTATTTCGGGAAAAAAGTAATCTATATCCTTTCCCGGGATTCAAGCTATATTCATTCTGACCAAAATAAATAAATGCTTATATTATCTTATCTTATTTCATCGCAATCAAACAAATAAATATTATTTTTTACAGTAATGGCGGCCGAGATAATTTTTTTTTACTATAACACACCAAAAGCAATATTGTTTTATAAAATCGAACAGAGGCCCTTAAAGTAAGAGTTGCGTTAGTACCATCATGATAGTCTTTCTTTACACACACACACACACACACACATACACACACACACACACACACACACACACACATACGCACTCAATACTTTCATAATGCTTTTGTATTGTTAAATAATAATAAAAAATCCTTAATTTTTAGTTTCCTCTAATACCAAATTAACTTAGTTGACATAATTATATAAAGCATAGTCTAATCGTACTTAATACATTTTGTATTTTATTTAATTATTCATTTGAAGTGGTTCCTCGGTAAAATGTAAACAACTCACAGGGTCCCAAGATACAGGCTCAGCCCAGTTTGGGGTCCACGGGATATCGTACCTTCTTTATAAACATACATCGTTATCGCGGGAGCTAATACGATTGACAGTACTCAAAGATTATGACAAATAGCCAATAACAGAAGCGACACTCGCATAGTGACGCGTCTTTATAGGAAAGGTGGGACTAGGTGCCTTAAAAAGACAAAGTTGATAATTTTAAATACTGAGTATCGTCATCCTCAATTTAAAAAGTAAAAAACAAGTTTTAAAACCTTTTATGAATCATCTAGTATCAATGTCATTAAGCTAAGCAGTGCCATCTACAGCATCAGGATTTAAAGATCGAAGGTATCGTAATTCTGCATGGTCACGGGGTCTCAATACGTGTATGTTAAATCGATTGCAAGATTCGAAGCTAACAGCCACTAACAAACAAATATACGCGGTGAAGCTAAATGAAAATGTTGAAAACAAAAGGCACATTGCTGGCTTATTATGGAAATTTGTTTGACCAACTATGTCTATCCAGAGAAAACGTCGTGTAAGATACGAAGAACTTCTTAGAGGTTTAGAATGTGTAGGCATAATATTCCTTTTTTACTAAACAAGCAATCTGTTATATGTGTTGTATAACAGGGGTGGAATTCTACAAAGTAATAACGATATCGTTTTTGACCTGTTTCCGTATTGTCAACGTTTTGATAACTCTTATGTCATTTACAATAATGGCGACTGTGACATAAACGATTCTTAAACGTGTCAAATACGATATCGTTTTAACGCACCTGAATAGAGGCCCTGATTTGTTTTTGCTCCCGTTCCTTTTCTTTCATAAATTTACTATATTATTATCTTATTCATATTTCTTATCCCAACACCAGAACACAGTACGAACACTGCTTGGCGTTTCAAAGATATTAAATAGAAGTTGCTATGCACAGCGCGATTATCTTAGCACTGGATCTGTCTTAGTTAAGACAACTTGCAAAACTTGGGGTAAAACTACATTTTTACTATTCAAAGAATATCTTTAAGAAATCTCGAACATGCAAATATCCGTGGCCCTTGGAGTCGCTCGTTTGTCAGCTCCATTTCATTAAAAACCGGCCAAGTGCGAGTTGAACCTGCGCACCGAGGGTTCCGTTAACACTTGTAGGTTTGAAATCTTTTTTTTTGTGACTTTACTTGTGAATTGCTTCTTGCCAAATTTCATTATTCTAGGGCAATGGGAAATTATTAAAATTTTGATTCATTGCATGAAACAGCCGTCTCTTTTGATTGCGTTTACTTAAGCTAGGTCCACATTTGTATCATTTCGTCGTTTCGTATCTCCGTCGCGTTGCACAACGATCAAGATCGCAAGTGTGAACGCAAAAATCGCGTCGTATCTGTTCGCTCGGGATCGAAGCTGACACGTGTTTATTTTATTCCCCGCACACTCCCGATCGGCTACGCGTATCAAGATCGGTAAGTATGGACTGAAGTATCACGATACGAAGTTATGATTAGATACGCGATACGCAGTGATCGCTCTCAAGTTGGTTTTCCCGAACATCAAAGAAGATACGGGAAGCATCCACACTTAATGGTACGGCATACGCTGCTACGCTACGGTTAGTATACGCACTTTTTCCCGCGACAATTTAGTGATACGGTGTGCCCAAAGTGAGCATCCATACTTATGATATGCGAGCTCGATACGCGTGATCGTGATCGGCACATTGATACAAATGTGGAACCAGCTTTAGGAGTTCAATGTCACAGCTCCAAGGGATTACAGACTTGAGTATTGGATATTAATTTCAACTTGATAACTCCACGCATTCCTGAGAAAAATGGCTTTGACCGACATACAGAGATTGTAAGCCCTAAAAAACAGGTTCGTTATTCTTTGTTCTTTATTTCTAATACAATCATCGAACTTGGCGTCTATTACAACTATGTCAAACACAAATTAAAACTCGTTTCATCGACTAGCCCGTGGTGAATTAAATATGTGCACATCACTATTCGCTGCCCTCTGGAAGGAAGTTTTGATGTCTTAACAAATTCTATCACAGAACCGTTAAAGCAGAAGGTTCACATAAGATATAGTCGTGGTAGGACCTTTTGAAAGCAGCAGGCATTTTATTATTATTTATTTTTTATGTTTTGGAGAAGGGCGAACGAGCACACGAATCTTAAGTAGAAGTGTACGCACCCGTTTCTATTTCGACCTCTTCTACCATCTCAATCCCAAACAGGGCTGGGATTCTACGAGGTAATAACGATATCGTTTTTGACCTGTTTCCGTATTGTCAACGTTTTGATAACTCTTATGTCATTTACAATAATGGCGACTGCGACATAAACGATTCTTAAACGTGTCAAACACGATATCGTTTTAACGCACCTGAATAGAGGCCCAGGCCTGCCTTACCTAGTGCTATAGTTTACGATAACACCGTCTAGACAGGTGCAGTTTTCTTTTATCGCCACTGTACTTGTCAGTAAACGAGGCCGCTTGCTATGATTGTAGGAAAAGTTATGTCGCTGTCTCTATTATTAACACTTTAGCCACTAGTAGTGGGGGTCAACGACTTATATAAAAAAACCTGGCAAGAGCATGTCGGACCATGCTCAGTGTAGGGTTCGGAAGCCGTTAAGTACTACAAACATAAAAATCAACAAGTAATAACTAAATTTTCTATAGACGTGGCAAATTTTTTTAAAATTGAATGTAAGCGCATATAGAGAGTTAAGGAAAACTATAACGACTAAGACATCAATTCATTGGTTCTTGAGATACAGGCGATTAGTGTTTATACCTACTAAAATCATCTAAGACGGCACCAATTGACTTTAAATAGAAAATTAGTTATTACTTGTTGATTTTTATGTTTGTAGTACTTAACGGCTTCGGAACCATACACTGAGCATGGTCCGACATGCTCTTGTCCGGTTTTTAAGAGTCCTTAAGATTGTAGAACATTATGTCTAGACAACCTACTGTCTGTAAATACTCTGTGGCACACCAGTTCTTCATTAATTACTGAACTTGCTAAGAAAACACCCAGGGTCCCTATCTTTCGGTAATGATGGACGTTTCGAACTAATTTGAGGGCACAAAGTAATAGACTGGCTTGTCTTATTGATTGACTATTTATTATTCAGACTATTTATTGGAAGGTAAGTTTTGATTTTAGTTTGGACAGGTGAGTGAGTCCAAAGAAGGTATCAGTGTTTTTGAATACTGGCATAATCTTACACAAGTTGACCGTCTCTAAAGAGACGTATTAATAAACTCAGGCTAAGATGCACGTCTCAAGATATGTCGAAGTATGTATGTATGTATGTATGTAAATACTTTATTGTACAAAAGAAAACCAAAACAATACAATGAATAATAATAAAAAGATGTACAAAGGCGAACTTCCTTTAAGTGATCTCTTCCAGCTAACCCTTGAGAGATTGAGAAAAGTGAAAGTTTAAGTAAATCTCAATCCATGGAAAACTGTAATTTTTGACGTATCTTGATACAAATGTGGAACCAGCTTTAGGAGTTCAATGTCACATCTCCAAGGGATTACAGACTTGAGTATTTGATATTAATTTCAACTTGACATCTCCGCGCATTCCTGAGAAAAATGGCTTTGACCGACATACAGAGATTGTAAGCCCTAAAAAACAGGTTCGTTATTAGAGTCGAGATCAGTTCATTATTATGAACTTTGGGTACTAAATACAAATAGGTCAATAGTTATGGTTTACTTTCTCAAGATGGAAATCCTAAGAATATTTAGGCATTTGTGTCAAAAAATACTAAAGTACGATAGTAAATCCGTCGGTTTGTAGGTAGTGCCACATCATCACGATGCGGCATCGTTTACTGCGTTCTATTTCTTTAAATATCCACTTGGACGTACTTTTCTGTTTCTAAAGAATTTCTCGAGCAAACGAATAAATGTTCACACTAAAACATGTATGTTCTTTTGGTTGATCTTGGCTTAGCAATAAATTCTACCGCAGCCATAAACATATCCACTAATCGAATCTCCTATATCGACTTTACTATCACTCGAAACTTACACCTTATCTTCAGCGCACTAGGTTCCTTTTCCAAGCACAGTAAAGTTAAGATACGAGCTTGCGGTTGTACCGATATCTATATCGATGCAAGATCGCTGTAGAATCGTTTATTCGAATAGCCCGACGATTGGGTAACGAAAGTAATCGAGTTGTATAGCTGAAGGCGATTTAGGGTTATTTTCCCATGAAGTGTTGCGTTAAAAGTTACAGGGAGTAGTTAAAGGGTTAATGAGGGAAGCGGAGGAATGTGAGCCTTATTGATTTTGGACGTTTAGTGTTGGGCTTGCAGTAATCGATACTTTCTATGTATTTAAGTATATATTATGGCTTGTAAAAACATAGAAAATATCCAAGCCAAACAAATATGGCTCACCATACAAATATATGCCCTTACCGGGATTTGAACCCAGGACAACTGGCATCGGAGGCAGGGTCACTCCCAATTAGGCCAACGTGTCGTCAAGATAACAAGATTAAATCCCTTGTGGACGGATACGTAACTAGGCATACGAGGGGTTAAGTAGCTTCTCTTGTAACTACCAAACTGTATATTACAATGTTGAAGTCGATTAAAATCGATTGATCGAGTCGATTAAAATGAAGCCTTCTTATTGTCGGATGAACAATTAAGTTTCTGTAGTTTTAATGACAAAATAATGGTAATCGAGCTAATATGATGATGATCGTGAGGCGGCTGTTTGTCGAGTTTTTACTCCTTCGGTTGGCAGTTTTTAGGGTTTCTTACTCAAACTAGGAACCCTTATAGTTTCGCCATGCCCGTCCGTCCGTCCGCAGCCTAGCGCAGAGACTCTTAGTACTAGAAAGCTGTAATTTGGCATGAATATGCATATTAGTCACGTCAACAAAGAAGTACAATAAAATGCAAAAAAAAAAAAAGTTTAGTGTGCCTCCCCTACACGTAACGTGGGAATGTATTTTTTTTTCTCGTTTACCCAATAGTGTGAGGTGTCGTTGGATAAGTCTTTCAAAAATATTTTGCGGCAGTTTTTCGATGAAGTAATCCGTTTATGAAATATTAAACTTTAAAGCCACCCTACAGCCAAAACTACGAATACTAAAAATATGAAAACCATGTTAAATGAAAGCACATACAACGAATTTATAAGGAAAACTATCACGACTAAGTAGACATCATTGGTTCTTGAGATGCAGGCTGTTAAAGTGTTTATACCTACTAAAATCATCTAAGATGGCACCAAACGACTTTAAATAGAAAATTAGTTATTACTTGTTGATTTTTATGTTTGTAGTAAGTACTTAACGGCTTCGGAATTCTACACTGAGCATGGTCCGACATGCTGTTGCCCGGTTTTTTTAATAGTGAGTTAGTTATTATCAGTGATAAAAGTACAGTCGGCAACAACATAAGAGTTATATCGACGGTTAACCACCAATACCTCGTAACTGAAATTTTTGGTCAAACGACTTTTTTTCGCAATTCGTGATGGATCCTAACATTTCATAACCTACGTTTCGAAAAAAGATTCATTTCACATATGACTACCTGCGTTTTTTTTTCGGATCTGTAAATAATTCTGGATTTATTTCAGGATCATCATGTAGAGCATCATGCATCATGTGGACCTATAGGTTAGGTTAGTTTTATAAAAATCCAGAAATATTTGGCATTAGCCAAAGATTTGTCGTCGAAAAGGCAGAGAACCATTCGCGACAAAATACCATCTAACGCACACAATAGATATATCTCCTATGTTTAATGACGTATTTTTGTGGTGTTTTTTTTATCCTGGCAATACCTGATCGAACTTAAAGTTAAGTTAGAGTAGTTAACTTTTTGTGTCTACTGGGCTAGGATTCTACACGGTAATAACGATATCGTCTTTGACGTGTTTCCGTATTGCCAACGTTTTGATAACGATTCTATAACACGTTAAACGCGATATCGTTATAACGCTGTAGAATAGAGGCCCTGTAAAGTTTTTGAGATAGCAGGGATTGGCGGTTAACCGTCGATATGTGTTTTGTTTAAATAAATTTATTGTATTCTTCTATTTTTGTATAATATTTTTTTTTTTTTTTTTTTTATGGCATCGAGAAGGCAAAAGAGCACACAGGCCACCTGATGGTAAGTGGAAACTGTGACCCATACACACTCGCATTCACAAGACTGCAAATGCGTTGCCAACCCTGAGGACTAAGATGGAATGCCTCTATGCTAGTTATTTCACCGGCTGTCTTATCCCCAAACCGGAACACAACAATGCGAACACTGCTGTTTGGCGGTAGGTTAATGGATAAGATGGTGGTAGCGATCCGGACGGACCCTGCACAAGGTCCTACCACCCGCAAATAATAAAATAATAGTCATATTTAAATATTTTGTTAATCAATTTTAACTAGCAATTTAATGTGGGGGTGTATATATATGTCTGTCTACACGGTTCCACACACAAACCGACGTATGTACCCATACACGACACGTTGGCCTAGTTGGGAGTGACCCTGCCTCCGTAGCCAGCGGTCCTGGGTTCAAACCCCGGTAAGGGCCGATATTTGTGTGATGAGTGCGAATATCTGTTCCTGAGTCTTGGATGTTTTCTATGTATTTATATGTATTTCTCTATATAAGTATGTTTATCGTTGCCTTGTACCCATAGTACTACAAGCCTAAAGTTTAGTTTGGGACTAGGTCAATTTGTGTGAGAAATTATTTATATGAAATTTGGTGTGTATAAATGAGGCGCGAAAAATAACTTTTGCGTAAACGGATTCGCGGGCAGCTAGTAAAAAACCATTCCTAGCGGAGTAAGAGAAAATAAAATCAAAGTTTTATAGTGTCGATTAATCAAAATAAAAACATATTGAAATACATATGTATTTTTTTACTTAATTAATATCAGACCAAAGACAGTCGGTTTGCGAATGCTGCTATAATAATAATATTATATGCATTTTTATCAAACTAATTGAGGTGGCCAAATAATTTAATTAATTAGTAAACTCAATTTAATGAAGCATGCATTTTTGATACACAACGTATTACAAAAATGCCTAAATAAAACATTTGTCAAAGCCAAAAGTTATCCCAAGAGTAGTCAGCTGTCATGTCAGTCATTGACTGGCAGGGTTACTGCTAGGGTTGACATAATTTTTGTAAAAGCCTTTGAAAAATAATGTCTTTTCCTTGTTTATTTTTGTTACGTTATTATATTTCAATGCAAATTCCAATTTAAGCATACATGCACACAATTTAAATATATGATGGACGCATTAACACAAAACTCAGAAAATCAATGAATAAAGGGATTATCTCAGACGAATTGACCAAGTTCCAAACTAAGATTTAGACTTGAACAATACAAGGTGACTTCAAATTGGTAATACAAAACACTTGATTGTGGCTTAGTTAATGCCACACAGTATAATACATTAACCCCTTTGTTAAAATTAACTGTATTTAATTAATGCTCATTTTCGAACAAAACAAATAATTAAAGTCCGAAAGTGTGGTTACACTACATTTACAATACAATCTTATTTTCTTTGATAAGTGACAATTACTAATCAAAACACATTTTCTTCATAAATTGTGACAGGTGACGGATAACCAAAGAGGAAAGTGTTCATTTGAAATTCTTTAAACTTCTTTGTTAATTATTATGGTAGGATAACCATGTTAAGCCAACAAAAATGGGATAATTTAAAAATTAAAAAAAAAATATTTCTGATTATTTTAAAAGTATGAGACTTAATTGAGGGGCTAAGTTTAGGGGAAATGTGTGTAAAATATTGATTTTGTATTACCAATTTGAAGTCACCCTGTATACGTACAGAGTTGTGGATTTAAAACACTATAGCTACGGAACCTTATCATAAGCATGGCCCAACGCTCTCGACCGTATTTATTTACATGTTATTTGCTCACCCAACTTGCTAAAGCTTTTAATCCTCTCATAAAGTCCTCGTGTCAATCGTTCCATCCATCCCTCGCTACATTCGGCTCCTCCCAACTTGAGGAACATTAAACAAATTGAATTCCTAATACGCTATTTAACTTTTTGCCGAAAAAGCTCTACGCGTAATACTTTTGTTCAAAACTTCTCCTATTTATACGAAATTTGATTAAAATGGGGAAAAATAATGGACTTTTTCCGTCTCTTACCTCGCTTTGGTTATTAACGAATATTTCTTCGGTGTGATAATTGTGTTCGGCTCCGAGAATCGGTTTTGGCAGTTTCGGTTCTCGGTTTCATGTTTTGGAAATTTCTAGTTGTATTCCAGCTATTTATTTAGTTTTTTTTTGACTTTTTACGCGTAGAATTCGTTCCCCGCTATTCCCCTTATTTCTTCCCTTGAAGCATCGATTTTCCAAAAATCCTTAAATAGTCCAACCCAGGGAATATTCCGTCCAAAAAGTGGTCAGGTCAAGCGATAAAGGCTGTACATTCAGTTAGGGTACTGTCAATCAGTCTCGGGGTACTTTAAAATCTACAGTTTTATCGTGGTCCAGTACCCATAGTATCCTAAAGCTCAGTTTGTGGACCAGTTAAATTTGATTAGGATGGTCACTGATTACATTTGGTGGAAAACTCGTGATACACAGAGTAAACTCATCAACTCATTAGTGGTGGTAGAACCCTGTGTAGGGTCCGTCCGGATCGCTACCACCATCTTAACCAATAACCACCCGCCAAGCAACAGTGTTCGCATTGTTGTGTTCCGGTGTGGGGATAAGACAACCGGTGAAATTACTAGCATAGAGGCATTCCATCTTAGTCCTCAGGGTTGGCAACGCATTTGAGGTCTTAGGATTATAGTCTTGAGAATTCAAATGTCTATGGGTCTCAGATTCCATTTACCATCAGGTGGCCTGAGTGCTCGTGTGCCTTCTCCTGAACATATAGAAAAAAACATTTTCTTAAGATCCTAAAATGTTTATAATTCTTATTGGTCGTAACGATAAAACCTTTCAAGATGAACTAACCCCAATAGTGCGGTACGTTTCATGTCGATACCGAATTACAGGTGATGTGGGAATGCTCAACACATTGGCTTGGGACAAGGAAGATTAATGGTTATCGTGTATTTATCGATTCGCTATTAGATAGAGCAAATAGATTAATAGCTATCGCAGAAATAGCCTATCGCTATTCCCTCGGAACCTAAATACAAAACAAAACCAAGACAAATCGCCGTCTCTGGACTTTTAAAATTGATTGAATTTATCTGATCTATATTTTATTACACTTGCATATGGTGTATTTATTAGAGAATCGTTTGTAGGCTGGAAAATAACAGAGTTCTATTCTTATAATTATTTTATTCTGTACACAAAATAGTTGTAAATAAAAAGTTAAAGGCAATATGTTTCTAATAAAATCCCAGGCCCCTCTAATCGTTCTCGTATTGTCAACGTTTTGATATCTCTTATTAACTTTAAAGCAATACGATTACATTTCAAAAGCAATTTGGTTTTATGTAGTGGAATAGAGGCCCTGATATTTTATGTAAAACATTGGCTACTCTTTGGCGCAATGATTCCAGAATGCAAATTCGATCCTTTTAAACTAACAAGATCAAAGCGTTTCAAATGCTACTGAAATTATTACCATATCAGAGAGCGTAACTTATACTTGGCTAAAATTCAAGTTTCTCTTTTTTATTTAGAGTGCTCTAAATCTCGTACAGAAGGAAAATATGCAGGGTTAGGTAGATAGCTTTGCTTTGATTTAGGTTGCTGCAGACTCGGAAGATGACCTATTTTTTTGGGGAACTCTGGGATCAAAGAAAGCCTATCGTGCTCCAGCTATTCAATTATAATTGTGTAAAATATGATCAGCTAGTGCGTTTAAAGGTTAAAGAAGAAAATATTAAGCACTTATTGTGTTTAATACTTTAATTAGCTGTAATGAAAATGGTAGTTTGTGCAAATCACACTACCGTAGCATAAACTGACAAGAAATATAGGTAATTAAATAAGTAAAACAGGAAGCAAGTTTAGTGGTGGTAGGACCCTGTGCAGGGTCCGTCCGGATCGCTACCACCATCTTATCCATTAACCACCCGCCAAGCAACAGTGTTCGCATTGTTGTGTTCCGGTGTGGGGATGAGACCATCTTAGTCCTCAGGGTTGGCAACGCATTTGAGGTCCTAGGATTATAGTCTTGAGATTTCAAATGTCTTTGGGTCTCAGATTCCACTTACCATCAGGTCTGAGTGCTCATGTGCCTTCTCCTTAACATTAAAAAAAAAGTCTTGAAAAACCCAATTGCCTCTGTAGAATACGGATGACCCCTGCAACATTAGAATTGATGAGATTGGAACTTCAATTTAGAGAACAACGTCTTTGTTTGATACTTCAGCAAGATATTCTCTTGAACGATTTCTTTAACCCCGAGTTTTATACGGGGAGTAACCCTAGCGTTACAAAGTGACAATAAATAAATGTAATATGGATATTATGACACTCCTATAATGATAAAAAATAGTGTCACATAAAAGAAAAATACGCGGCATTACCACACAGTATAGGTATATATTGTTCTGCGACAATAGGCTCATGTCATGCCTCAGTACATACAAGGTGTGTCTGACCATGGGGCTTTAAATGTAGGTATCGATTCTACTCCTCAAATGCTACATCTTTTGTTCTACGACTTAGAAAATAACTTAATTTACAGTAAGTTATAGGTGATCAAACTTTCAAACTTTACTAGTAAAATCAGTGAATTAATTTAATTTTAATGAAAAAAAAAACCTTGTTTTTTTAAAGTCGTAGAACAAAAGGAATTCTTTTTGAGGAGTAGAATTGATCCCTACATTTAAAGCCCCATGGTCAAACACACCTTGTATATAAATGCTGCAAGCTGGGTCAGCTACACAGCGCTATTTTTCAGAGTGCGCCCAGCTCTCGGTTACATTTTAGCGAATTACAAGGGAAACATTACTACATTACTCTACGTGGTATTTAATAAAGTCGATACCTAGCATTTCAGTAACCATCTACAGGATCTATATTGGTCTCAATAAAACCATATTGCTTTGAACATGTTATCGAATTATCTATGTTATGTACAGTAATAGCGGCCAACTTAAAAACCACTCGATAACATGTCAAAACTAAAATGATTTTACCGAGTGAATAAAGTTTTACTTTAGCAGCATACATAACATACGTCATGCATAATTATAGTAAATTTACCCTTCAAACATTACCCTAGTTCGTGGGAAGTTTTAACTTACATACATACATACATAACATCACGCCTTAATTCCCGGAGTGGGGTAGGCAGAGCTACAGAAATACCAACAAATCTAAAAAGACTTGTTGATAATTCTGTAACCACATTATGCAGAAGTAGGCTAAGATGTTTACAGTTTAACTTACAAGACAACTAAAAGGTTAGAATAAGTTCATCAACACGATCACAGCCTTTTGAATATATTTTTCGGACAAAAAGGCGACTTATTTAAGGGCACAGAAGTTTATGGAAAGTCCCAATCGCTATTAGTCATTTTGGTGACAGGTGAGGGCTGGCCCGGTTTCATTTTTAGTTCCGTGATCAATCGGTCATGAAAGGAGAATGAATGAACTGTTTGGTTATTTTTACGCGTTCCGATTTCATTTTTATTTCGATTTTAGTCCAACTCAAATAAATATGTTAATACTTACTTGTTCTTACTTTATTTTGTTTAGCCATTTCATTAGTGACATCATATTTTGCATTGAAAAGTTCCATGTAATTTTGCGATGGCGTTCCACAAGGACCGATCCTAGGATCTACTTTATTAATCCACCTCTTTGCAATAACCTATACAGGTATATAAACTATTTATAAAACTATACAAAATCGCGTTTCAATGTCAATTATGTATGTGTAAGCGAACGAAACATATCAAAAGAAACAAGGTATAAACTAAAACTGTGATGTGAAGCACCGATGCCAGACCGCGATGTTACCGAAGCGGAGAGGAAAGAGACGGGTGCACAGATGTTGAGGATGTGGGTGGTGATGGTGATGGTGGTGGGGATGGCTGCGCAGGCGGCGGCCAGCGAGTTCCCGGAGAGGGAGTGCTGCGATCCAGTGTACCCACCAAACACGGCCACCACTGCAGCAGCACCTGTCACCGTACCTGTGAGCAGCAAAGCAGCATCAGGTAAGTCACTGTTTTAACACCTACCAAAAAAGAGAGGTTAAGTAAGTTAGAATAGTGCCACTTCATGTTTTCCTGTGGATGTCGTAAGATGCGACTAAGGGAATAAGGGCTGGTAGTACTTTAGGTGAAGGGCTTGCAACCTGTCAATACACTAGTAAACTTCCCGGTCTGATTGTACAAAAAGTGGTTACAGAATTATAAACCAGTCTTTTTAGAGTTGTTGGTATTTCTGTAGCTCTGCCTACCCCACTCTGGGAATAAAGGGGTGATTATATTTGTATGTGTACTTTATTCCTAATTTATTTTTATATTATTAATAACTATTTAAAAGACAAAGCTTCCCTATTTAACGGCGATAGTTTATCAAAGCTTAAATCTCTGAAGCGAACTAACTGACTTTCATCAAACCTGGTTAAGAACATAGTAATAAATAAAGTTATCTTATTTTTATCTTATCTTATAGTGATTGAACTAGCTACAGTCAGACAGATACATAGACAACCCATCCATTAACCACCCGCCAAGCAGCAGTGTTCGCATTGTTGTGTTCCGGCGTGGGGATAAGACAACCGGTGAAATTACTAGCATACAGGCATTCCATCTTAGTCCTCAGGGTTGGCACATTTGAGGTCTTACGATTATAGTCTTGAGAATTCAAATGTCTATGGGTCTCAGATTCCACTTACCATCAGGTGGCCTAAGTACTCGTGTGCCTTCTCCTTAACATAAAAAAAGACAGTTATACTCGTAACATAACACAGATATAACATATAACATATCTCTTTTATTGTCGATGGTTCAAGAGTACAAACAAAACAAACTTCAATGTTTACGAAACAACCTTACCTCGCATATATCTCCAGAAAATCTTTCAGCTCCGTCGACCAAATGAAGCAGGCCGATTGATACAAAAGACGCCGTAAACCGTTTAATATATTTCCCCTATTGTTACTTTAGGGAAAACCACAACAAACAAAAATACGCATCTTTCCTGATCCTTTGAGTAAATATTGTGGGAATCTTTGAAGTTGGGCACAAGTATGGGTTGTGGGTGGGGGGGGATTTTGTTTTTGGCAAACTAGCCAACTGTCAGTTAACGGCCACGGGACGACCACGATACGATTAGTGGTAGCGCTAGACAAGTTGCATTCTCAACGGAACGAAATATCAAATACTTTAAAGATTTCAAAGATTAACATGGTGGTAGCCTGCACTAAACGTGGAATTTCTGTCGTGTTATAAAACAGGTATCTTAAAAAGATAAATTTTATTGTGGCTGTCCAAATCAAAAGGGTCTAAATGGCAGCAAAAATATGTTTATTTTCAGATTCCTTGGATACATAGGTTGTTGAACAAAACACTTATAAATAGAACTTAAACAACTACATACATTATCAGGATCGTATGACATAAAGCTCGGTGTATTGGTGGAGAATATCCGAATCCTCCATGCTATCATTTCCAGGATGCTGTTTGTGCTCCCTCTCATTCGCATCACCACAGAGACCGTCTTCTTCTTCTCCAGCATAAAAATCCTCTACGCTAGCTTCGGCAAACATCCCAAAAGCGCTGCAGAATCGAGGAAGCCCAAACAGCCTCCTGAAAATGTTATTGTATTGGATTCGCAGGGTATTGAAGGGCTTCAGCCTGAAACTAGCCCACAGGCCGCAAAGACAACTTCACTTGAGCACTGCAACGCGTGAACGCCAGCATCCCTCTTCTGACCGACAGCGCCCCTCGCCCTTATTAGATTCCATTTTAAATTCGAGTTCGAATCGAATCTCACAATTAACCATTTTCTGTAAGAATTTGTAATGTAATCGTACCCAATTTGATGCTTGTATGTTTTAACTATAGGGTACTGTTTCTTTTATGGGTACCGTCTTTACTCATACTCATTTATTGATAATACTAAAAAATATTACACGTTTAATTCAATTATCTTCATTTAATTTAATGAAATTTATATTTTTTCATTCCTTAGTGCTTAAATAAGTATAATAATTCTATAGAAAATAATTAAAGAAATAAAAATTAAATGACAATAATTTGATAATTTCAACTGTTTCTTCGTCAGCTGGGCCTCTATCCAGTGGTGCTAGACAAGTTGCATTCGACAATCAACTCGAATGCAACTTGTCTAGCACCACTGGTGCGTTAAAACGATATCGTGTTTGACACGTTTAAGAATCGTTTATGTTATAGTCGCCATTACTGTAAATGACATAAGAGTTATCAAAACGTTGACAATACGGAAACAGGTCAAAAACGATATTGTTATTACCTTGTAGAATTCCAGCCCAGCTTTCGTGTTTTAACATTTACACTCAACTCGTGAAATTCAGAAACTTCGTAAAAGGCATTTTGTAAAAGGCATTTCTTAAATGAATTATTTGACTTTATTTTTTTAGTAAATTCGCTATAATATACATTCTGAATTTAAAAGAACCACTATCTATTACGGTTCATAAGACAAGTTAGGATGGACAGACAGACAGACAGCGAGGCATATTAATAGGGTCTCGTTGGGCTCCCTTCGGGCAAGGAACCCTAAAAACCAAGGTATCTATAGTTTTTAATACGGATTTAGCTTATGAATTTTACACACACACGACACGTTGGCCTAGTTGGGAGTGACCCTCCCTCCGAAGCCGGCTGTCCCGGGTTCAAATCACGGTAAGGGCAGATATTTGTGTAATGAGCACGAGTATTTGTTCCTGAGTCTTTATGTATTTATTTCTCTATCTAAGTAGGTTTATCGTTGTCTAGTACCCATAATACAAGCCTAGAGCTTAGTTTGGGACTAGGTCCATTTGTGTGACATTGTCCCGGGCTATTTATATCATTACATTTTCATTTATTAATTAATTACACGAGTAAAACTATTTGTTTACAAACACGTCGTCTAGTCGTTAGTCGTTACCCAATCGTATACTATAAATATATTCCCAGTACGCGAAACCCGTCAATCCTTTAGATTGTTTCGAAATAACCCACGTGGGCGTGGACCCCAGGCCCGACAACTCCATTTGTAGCCGAGTTCACAAGAAAAATAGAGATCTAGGCCTTGATTACAATATATTTCATTCATTCAGAGGTAAAATTAGAATTTACTCGCATAGCGAAGTTTCACGCTCGAGGTGAATTGGCGTAAGAAATTGGAGGAATAATTTAAGATTTGAACATAATTGGTTAATTATATGAATGGAAACGTAATTTGAATATTCATGTAAGCGAATAAAGGGTGAATCAACTTAGGTTTACGTAGGTGGTAGTGAAATCTACGAAGCTGGCGGTCCCAGGTTCTCTTTCAGGTAAGGGTAAACATATGTGTGATAAGCACGAGTTGTTCCAGAGTATTGCACATGTATACATACATATCCTATACATGGATACATATCCTATGTAGGTATTTCTCTGTGTATGTTTGCCGTTATCTATAATTACACCTAGGTTCCCTTATGCCATTGTAAAATCCTAGACCCTATTTTGGGACTGAAACATAAGACAGAACGTGCGTGCCAAGTTAAGAATTGCTGCCCAAGATGTAGGCTAGGTATAATACAACCGAATGTGTATTATAGAGCTGAATGTGTAAACGAAGTTTGTTAATATACTTGCGTTTTTGGGGATCTATAGAAAAGTGGAATAATATCGATATCGTTTAATTATAGATATCGACACGTTGGCCTAGTTGGGAGTGACCCTGCCTCCGAAGCCAGCGGTCCCGGGTTCAAATCCCGGTAAGGGCAGATATTTGTGTGATGAGCACGAGTATTTCCTGAGTCTTGGATGTTTTCTATGTATTTAAGTATTTATTTCTCTATCTAAGTATGTTTATCGTTGTCTAGTACCCATAATACAAGCCTACAGCTTAGTATGGGACTAGTTCAATTTGTGTGACATTGTCCCGTAATATTTATTTATTTATTTTGATATAATTTTACTAACGAAACGAAGTACGATTACTGTAAGTTTACCAGTGACAGCGAGTTTGCCTTCGTTTAATTTTCAACTTTAATTTCAAAGAAATAAAGCAACTTTCAGAATACTGTTACCCACGTCGACCGATTTGGTAATAAGTACTTTAGTAGCATGAAATTAAAGCTGAAAATTATATGAACGCAATCCATCTGTCAGTGACGACTTCAAAATAATTCTACTGTACAGGGCTGGAATTCTACACGATAATAATGATATCGTCTTTGACCTGTTTCCGCATTGTCAACGTTTTGATAACTCTTATGTCATTTACAATAATGGTGACTGTCACATAAACGATTCTAACACACGTCAAACGCGATATCGTTATAACGCAGTAGAATAGGGGCCCAGGCTAACATACTTACATAACAATTTAAAGCATAATATTAACAAAACGAATAATTAATGATTACTAACTAAATATATATCTGATTAATATAAAATAATGTAAAAGCCCATATTATTATCGTTTCATTTGAAAACACAACAAACACTTGTACTGTTATGTAAATATAAAACACGTGTCGTGTGTATTGTAGCAAATGTGGTTACAGAATTCTTACAAGCCTTTTTGAGGTTGTTGGTATTTCTGTAGCTCTGCCTGAAGGCGTGATGTTATGTATGTATGTATGTATGTATTGTATCATTACATACATATCACTTGATCGATTGTATAATTTCATCGAACGCTATTTTCTGCTGGAATCATAATGTTTTCAGGGTATCTTAAGCAATAATTACGTAGGTTAGGTTAGGTTAAATAGGTTACATATACATGTTTCAGATACCTTGAAAACATTATGATATCAGCAGAAGATAGCGATTCAATGAAATGAAATTCGATGAAATGATACATTCGATGAAAGGTATTTCGATGAAATGGTAGACACCCACGCCTATGAAATAATGAAAAGGGATGGCTTTATGTTCTCACGCGCGAAGAACGTGAGATGGCGATAGTTTGGCCTTGGTGGCAGCGTCAAATTCAAATAATTGCTGTTTTCAAAACACACCATTTGATAAACAACTGGTTTACCAAAATTGAGATGTTATAAATAGTCAACTATTAATTTAAAAGTCATCGTTGAAGGTCGCTAGGTTTCGAAGATTCAACCAAAAACCATGCTAAAAAGATGTCATGTAAAATCAAAACATCATCAAATTTAATATCCAAATGATAAAAATGTTTATTCACTCAACTAGATTCACAATTTGTTAGTACTTTCTTATGACTAAGTTAGTATATATGTATATTTAGCTAGCGACAAAGTATTCTTAGTTAAGTGTTGCATCATTCAGCACTCATTTCTTACGGCTATGGTCTTCAGGAGACTGTTTGATCTGCCACGTATTCTGCTCAATAACGAAGCCATCCTTTTCCTCAACACAGCTGTGGGCCGAGCACGCTGCCACGGGACTTAGTGTCAAATGACGTCAAACGGGAACCAGTATCAAATGTTGTTATGAAATTATTGAAATGATAGGATTAAGTTGTTTGGTGATAAAAAGACTCAATCAATCCGTGTGGTTGCCGGGTTAGAATAGTGCCACTCAATGTCTTCTCGTGGATGTCGTAAGAGGCGACTCAGGGAATAAGGGCTTGTAGTATTGTTAGGCGATGGGCTTGCAACCTGTCACTAATACACTAGTAAACTTCCTGGCGTGATTGTGCAAAATGTGGTTACAGAATTATCAACTAGTCTTTTTATAGTTGTTGGTGTTTCTGTAGCTCTGCCTACCCCACTCTCGGAATGAAGGCGTGATGTTATGTATGTATGTAGGACTCAATCACATAAAACACACTTTAATTTTAAACCTTAGTTCTTTATACGTTGGAATATGGAATAGACGAATTAGGGTCACGAACCTATGTCAAACATTGTCTCGTGGCAGCGTGCTCGGGCCACTGCAAGGCTGTCCACTCGCGCTTCGGGAAACATGCCGGAGCTTATGGTAATTGAGATGAAGGTAGTGGAACACTAATGGCTCGTGGCGCGCGTGTCGGGCTCGCTGCGCGTCGTGCTCAACACCAAGCTGTGGCCCGACATGGTGGCCGAGCGCGCCGGCGCCAAGAGCCTGCGCATCCCCGCCGCCGAGCCGCAACACCAAGTCAAGCTGTTTCAACAAATTTATCAAATGTGGCCGTTTAAAACAAACATGAACAATTTTACCAGCAAGCTGAAAAGTAGTTTAATATCTTGATTGTTTTTAAAGTAAGGCTCTGTCAAGACCGCACGCTCTCCCACCCGAATGTTTGTAGCAACAATGAAGAAACCAGAATGCATTTTGCCTGGAAGTTAAATTTCTGAGTGTATAGTTCAAAGTAATTATGGAGACGTACAGTCAGCCCGAGATTACGCGGTAATTTCGTTAATCGCTAATTCGTAACTCAAAAATTAACTTCGTTTAACGTTAAAGCGACAAGGTACCTGTTACCACATCAAACTCTTTTTCGACAATCTATAAACGGTAAATATTTTTTTTTATTTTGGCCTTTGTTATTTTGGTGCCATTGCCATCACATGTTTTTTTTTAAATACAACACCTAGCCTATGTTACTCGCGATAATTTCATAATTCCAATGATATGTATGTATGTAAACACTGTATAGTACAAAATAAAACAGAATCAATACAATGAAGATACAAGAAAATAATGTACAAAGGCGAACTTATCCCTTTCAGGGATCTCTTCCAGCTAACCCTTGAGAGATTGAGAGAGGTGAAAGGTTGTGCATCGAGTAGGCGAGTTTACAAATTTCTTTAGGATTAGAGCACACAAATAAGTCCTAAGTATAAAAATAAAATTAACTACACTCAAATACGTACATAAATATGCTAGACACAGAAATTTATAAATCAATATACATACTTAAACTTACATAAACTACATTTATGCAAAGGACAGTTGATACAATATTTAATTTTAGGAGCTAGGGTCGAGCCAAAAATTTCATCAATTTGCCTTTTAAAGAATGAACTGATAGTGATTGCCTGGAGCCGGCCGGTAGCCGATTCCACAACCTGACAGAGTGCACCGAAAAGTATTTAGAATAGGAATTCGATTTGTGAGACGGGAAAGCGAGAGTTAAATTGGCCATTAAGAACCGGTGGCCATAAAGCTAAACCTCTCTGAAAGGTAGAAGGGAGAACGAGTATTAAAAAGAGTGTTAAAGCAACGACACAATGTGAACATTTCGGCGAAAACGAATGGGTAGCCAGTTCAGCTGTGCACGGAAGTTGGAGACATGACCATATTAACGAAGACCAAAAATATATCGTATATCCTACACGCCTGGGTTTACATTAAATCCTGAACACATTAAACTCCTTTTTTGGGCAGTTATGTAATAAATAAATATCAGGGGACAATCTCACACAAATTGACCTAGTCCCAAACTAAGCTCTAGGCTTGTACTATGGGTACTAGACAACGATAAACATACTTATATAGAGAAATACATACTTAAATAGATACACAGAAAACATCCAAGACTCAGGAGCAATATTTGCGCTCATCACACAAATATCTGCCCTTACCGGGATTTGAACCCAGGACCACTGGCTTCGGAGGCAGGGTCACTCCCAACTAGGCCACCGTGTCGTCAAAGATAAGATTACAAAGTTATTCGATGATATGTGAAATGTAATTGTAAGACGAAATGTATAAAGTTCATGACTACTAATGTGAAAAATAGTCAAACTACTGTAACTATTAAAAATGACAAACTAGACCTAGTTAATGATACAGTGTTTCTTGGTATAACGTTAGACTCCAAGCTCCAATGGGGTCCTCATCTTGCTGGATTGGCGGGTAGACTCAGTTCTGCAGTTTTTGCAGTTAATAAGATTCGGCAATTAATAGACTTAGATACCGCTCGATTAGTTTATTTTAGTTACTTCCATAGTATTATGTCATATGGTATTTTACTGTGGGGTAGTGCTGCTGATGTAAATAGCATCTTTGTTCTGCAGAAGAGGGCTATTCGTGCTGTCTACAAGATGGGCCAGAGAGACTCGCTTAGAGATAAGTTTAAAAAAATTAACATATTGACCATGCACAGTCAATACATTTATGAAAACATTATGTATGTTCATAAAAACATCGCTAAATTTAGAAAGAACTGTGACATATATAATGTTAATACCAGAAATAAATATAAGCTCGCAGTGCCCTTCACGCGGCTCCATAAAATAAAAAACTCTTTTATGGGTAATTGTATTAGGTTCTATAATAAGCTCCCAAGTAATGTTACTGAACTATCAGTAAATAAATTTAAGAGTTACGTTAAGCGTAAACTAATTTCTAAAGCATATTATAGTATTAAAGACTATATTAATGATAACAATGCTTGGGACTGAATTGCTTGTAATAAAATGTTTAGTCCTTACGACAAAAGGTTGCGAACGTCGAAAAAAAAGACATCCGACAGAGTTTCTTACAGGTTCTTCTCTGATCGGTCGCGATTTGAACCTGCAGTCAATTTAGGCTAAGTCGCTACTATGACGTTTCAAAAGAGTTTATTATTTGTAAACCTACTTGAATAAAGATTATTCTGATTCTGATTCTGATTCTGTATTCATGCCGCCACACTAAACATGTCGCAGAAAGCCAAAGATTTAGGTACTCTTTGGCCGAACAATTTGTCCTCGCATGTTAGTATATACATGCATGGACTTATTTCTCTAATAAGTCCATGGGAGTGTCTTTAAATAACTTGACATCGGCGAAATCCACAGAGTGAAGCTATTAATTAAAAATAAGCATTAAATAATCTACAGATAACACCATATTACGTAATGTAAGACGCAAACTTTTAGATGCTCCCACATTTGCGGCCGACTGTACACGAGTGGCAAGTCACCGCGCAAGTTGGAGTGTGAGACGATGTCAGCACGTAATTAATGTTGTAGACTGTACAAGTTTCAGGGTTGTCGAATAGTTGGCTCGTTAATATAGTATTACGAGGTTTTTGTTCCGTGTTTACGGTCTGAGGAAGTTTGCTATGAACTATTCAAACTCAAAGTCATTTATAGTGGTGGGATCTTATGCAGGGCCGTCCGGATCGCTACCACCATCTTATTTGCAGCATTCGCATTGTTGTGTGCATTGCAGTGGGTTAGCGTGCCTCGGAGGGGCCTTGTATCAAAATTAATTGGGGGCCCAAATGAAGGGCAGGGCGGTGTAGTTTACACTGCCTGCTATGTATTTGTGTCCTCATTTATTTCCCTTACAAGGTTGTCTGAAAGAGATCGCTATTTAGCGGTAAGACCGCCTGTTGTATACCTATGATTTAAATGTACGGTTCCGTGTTCTGTTTCTATTTTTTATATTATGGTGTTCAATTAAGAGTATTTGTATTGTATTGTATTGTAAGGGCAAAGATTTCTCACAACACACACGTTAGGGCCCCTGTAGCCCGGGGGCTCCGAATCATTGATATGGCTGATACGACGGTAACTAGGCCCCTGAGTAGAGGCATTCCAACTTGTTTCTCAGGGTCGGCAACGTATTTGGAGTCATGAGAATTCAAATGTCTATGGGTTTCAGATCAGGTGGCCTGGGTTTGCCATTTGCCAGGATTCTCTACTTGTTGGTAGGTTACACCTGATAGGATGTAATCTTTAAATCTTCTTCAAATTGTGATTTAATAGTGACGTCTACATACACCCGAGTGGGGCTCGGTGGGGTAAGTACTTTAACGGCTATAGTAATACATACTCTGTGAAAATTTCAAGTGTCTATTACGATTCATGAGATATAGCCGGCTGGCAGACAGACGGAGGCTAAGTGACAGGTCTCGTTGGCACCCTTTAGATACAGAAACCTAAAAAACCGGGCAAGAGCATGTCGGACCATGCTCAGTGTAGGGTTCCTAAGCTGTTAAGTACTTATTACAATCATAAAATCAACAATTAATAACTAATTTTCTATTTAAAGTCATTTGGTGCCGTCTCAGATGATTTTAGTAGGTATAAACAAAAAAAAACAAAAAATGAGTAACAATTGCGAAAATCTAAGACAATATCAGGTATAAACACTTTGGTTGCCTGTATCTCAAGAACCAATGATGTCTACTAAGTAGTGATAGATTTCCTTTTAAATTCGTTATTTGCGCTAAGTTTTAATAAGTTTTTTCCAGATTTTTAGTATTTCTATGTTCTGTGTGGGGGGGGGGGTGACGGGGGAACAATACTTGACTCTAACAAAAATAAGCGCTTATAAAAAACATAATATTTCATAAACGGATACCTGGATCAAATGTTTTTACGTCCCACACTATGGGGTACACTAAATTTTTTTTATTAATGATTTAATTTTTTTACTTTGTTGGCGTGACTTATATACATATATATGGGTTCCTAATTTGACAACAAAACCCTAAAAAGGTGATTCCGTTAGGATAAATTGTACTGTTGCATCGTTTGAACCCATATTTCTAGGCAAACACTGCTGTTTAAATATAACCTTTATTCGTAGACGGCTGAATATTGATTAGAAAATAATTGCAAACTGCGTTTTCCCGGGCCACAAATGGCTATTCAAAATGGCCGGTCATTCCACGAACACATTCGCGGTAAACGGCGAGTTTGGGGTCATAGTGACAGCGTTTTATGTTCTTGGAACTTCACGCGCGCCCTGGCGCTCAATCTTATAGAAGCTCTATTGAAAGAAAGAAATAAAAAGCACTTATAAACCAAGGATAAATGGGTTCTCTGCCTTTTCGCCGACAAATCTTTGACAAATGCATCGTTTCGCAACCTATTAATTTGCCAACCAGCTTATTTTTACTGTAACTACAAATATTTCAGGATGTTTATAAAACTAACCTAACCTAACCTTATAAAGTTCTACACGATAGTCCTGAAATAAATCCAGAATTATTTAGCTTCGGAAAAAAAACGCGGGTTGTCAAATGATGTTTGTGATATGAATCATTTGTGAAACGTTGGTTATGAAGTTATGATCCCGGATAAATGACAAAGGTGATCCTCCTACTGACAGAAAAATAATAAAACTAATTGAGGTGCTATAGATCCCACTGAAATGGATCGCAGTCAGCATAAAGCTGGGTCCACATTTGTATCATCTTGGACATCACGATCATGCGAATCGTATCGAGCACGCGTACCCTAAGTATGGACGCTCACTTTGAGTACACCGTATCACTAGCATCATTTCGTGAAAAAATACGTCTATTGTAGCCGTAGCAGCATATTATATCCTAACGCCGTATTCCTTTAGATGATCGGGGAAAAATCACCTTGAAGCCACATCAACCACGTTAAACAATCGTGACGCTGACGGTACACACCCACAGCATCGAGGATTCGACAAAGGCTTGATGTGTTAGTGATGATCTTCGCTCTCAGGAACTTATGATGGATCACCCACGTGTAGATTTCTTATTAGATTTACTTATCAGTCGAATAATTCAGCTATTGAGCCTGCTGTAATTTAAAAAATGGCAATGCTGGTAAAAAGATCGCTGTCATATGCGCGCTATGGATACGCGTGCTCGATAATGAATGAAAATGAAAGGACCATGGGCAGAAATGTCCCCCCCCACGAACAGAAATGAAACATGTCTCATTTAATAGATCTCAGCAACATTATGTATTTTTACTATGGAGACGATCACCAGATGTATGGGGTTTTCTTGGAAAACCATAATCGTATCGTATGGAATTTGTTTGAAAATGAACACATATTATATGGATGATTTGCCTTATTTGGCCCTTGTTTTCATTAAAAAAATCCCATTGATTTTGCTACTAAAATAAGTATTTTGTCTTTTTTTGGGTCCTTATAAACATATAGACATGCATCCCGTTACTGTTGGTGGGGGGGGACAGTGCCCATACAAATTTGCCCATTGTCCTTTATGAATAATAATAATAATTGTTGATACGCATGATCGTGATCACCACAATATTGACCCATCTTTCGGTGGTATCTATATTGATAAACGCGACCATAATAGGCCCGCTGGGCGTCTTTTCTACTGGATTTAAATGGTCTAACGTTAAGAGGCCGTATACGAAATTTTGCCAGTTTTGCTTATTTTCGTGATTTTACAGTTTAAATACTGCTTTTCTATAAGTTTTAATGCACATCATGATATATCATTTCAGTTATGATCGAATAAATGAGTTACGAATGAATGGGCTACTTTTTTATCTTTGTCTCGGGATATAGGTTATTTTAAAAAATTATATATTGCTACTTAATTTTTAATTTATGGATGTGTTTTTAAGGTAATGGATTGATTTTGAACTGAAGTTTATTACTGTTCTTTTAATTTTATGAACGAGTGTTTTAAAAAAGCCGAAATTTAAAACTATTTTTTGTCCATTTTTTATAAAAAATTACCAAGTTCATAATTTTTTTACACAAAAAAAATATATAAAGGTGGTAAAAAGTAATTCATGCTTTTTTTTGACTACTTTTACAGCAATCAATTGCTATTTTTTTATATCAAGACGTCAAAACGATTCGTGAATATGCGATATTCTTAACCTCTTACAGCAAAACTCACGAAACAGTCGCCGGTTTCAGGTGGATTAATCAAAATTAAATAATAAAAACAAAAATGTATTTCATACATTCGTTGAAAAACGAAATTATCTTTCGTGTTGCGCATTAAAATTTGTAAAAGTAAAGTATTTCAACAGTAAAATCACGTCTGTAAAATCACGAAAATCAGCGAAATCGGCAAAATTTCGTGTACGGCCTCTTAAAACGCCTTTGACGTGTTTCAGTATTGTTTTTTAACTTGGCCGCCATTACTGTTAAGAAAGTAATAGCTATCAAGACGTCGACAATATGGAAACACGCCCTAAGCAATATGGCTTTACCGAATTGAATACAATCTCTGCTAGCGTTTTACAATCGCGTGCCGCCCGCACTGGCGCCCCGCAGTTATCGGCGCGGCCATCGGCTTTTGTTTATGAACGCAAACACTGCAGTAACCCACGGTTAAACTAAGGCTCAGCTACATCAGGATAAGAAAAACTTGGCTCATGTACTATCGTGTCTAATAATAGTGTCGCAGTCGATAATCTATTGTTGCCCGCCCGTGTGGTTGCCGGGTTAGAATAGTGCCACTCCATGTCTTCCCGTAGATGTCGTAAGAGGCGACTAAGGGAATGAGGGCTTCTAGTACTGTTAGGCGATGGGCTTGCAACCTGTCACTAATACACTGGTGAACATCTTTGCCTTTTTGTGCAAAATGTGGTTACAGAATTGCCAACAACTCTGCCTACCCCACTCTGGGAATGAAGGCGTGATAATATGTATGTATGTATGCATTCCAAACCTCTAAGAACTTCTTCATATCTTGCACGACGTTTTTTCTGGAAAAGGCATAGTTGGTCAACGAAACTATTATAATGAGCGAGCAATGTGCTCAGTTTTTTAAACGGTTTTATTTAGCTTCTCCGCGTATATTTGTTTGGTTGTGGCTGTTTAGCTTAATGACATTGATACTAGATGATTCATTCAAAGGCTTTAAAACCCGTAATTGATGATGATATCCCTAAAAGGGCACTCAAGAGGCACCATGTGTCTTTGAGCAAAGTGTGGAATACCATTAAGGAATAACTATTAAAAAACCTTCAACCGGAATAAGGAGGGAATTACGCGATATATTTTGTATATTGTTCTTTTTACTAAAAAAATAGTTTCAACTTTTATTTTTGAAGGCACCTAGTCACGCCTTTCCTTTAGAGACGCGCCACTAAGCGAGTGTCACTTCTGTTATTGGGTATTTGTCATAATCTTAGAGTACTGTCAAATCGTAGTTGCTCCCGCGATAACGATGCATGTTTATCATATCAAATCCAAAAGGTGGGCCCGGTCGTAGATTAAATCGCTACACAAATTGATTTTAAACTTAGTCATTTTTCGTTAGTGAGCTGCAAAAATTGCCCCCGTGGGCTTAGTACGGGTATAAATTACAATTGAAATATCATCCTTAATTCGCATCATGTCCATGATATTTCGATTGTAATGTAGGTAATTACACTACACGATTATACCGGGTGTGGCCTGTAATAGGAGCAATAAATTGAGGGATGGTTTCCACACCACAAACGTTTAACACACACACATCACACATCACACACATCGTCACAGTTAATCTACAACTATTGGAAATAACTTATTGTTAACTTAATATTAAAGAATTTAGATTTTCCAAGCAAGTAATGTATTGCGAAAACTACTTACGAAGTTTGTGGGCTGACAGTAGATGTCAACTAGATTTGGATGAAGTTCATTGAAAATCCTATTTAGTTTATTCGAAAAAATCCCAAATAATAATTTACATATTTTTTTAAAGTTGTAGAACAAATGTTGCTAAGTTTATAGAGTAGAAACGATTCCTCAATTTATCGCTCCAGTTACTGGCCACACCCGGTATAAACTCATTGAAGGACAAAAATATTAAATGATAAGTGAGGTACCGAAATTGAATACCGGTATTTTTGTATGAAAATATTACCGGTATTCAAGCCCTGTCGATAACTTATTTACCGTATTGTGTCTAGGTCAGGGATTGTAAAACCGGTTTTATTTAATACCTGTATTTACATTGTCAAATTATTACCGCTAAAATATAATACCTATATTCGAATTAGAGGTATTATTGTCATTCCGCTTTTGTTTTTATAGCTATGTATTCACTATTAACAGTATTAAATACCTGTATTCAATACCGCTATTCATTGTACCTGATAAGTGAGATGTCAATTAGACTTTAATGAACTGTAATTTCAGACTTGTCTAAGGCGAGTCTAAGTTTTTTGTAAGAGCACCGACAACATTGACATATAAAAATAAACGAGAATATTGACACTGACAGGTATTACTGGTTATGGTTTTTAGGGGTAAAGTATCAAAAAGGGGTATTGTTGTCAATTGTCTAAACCGATAATAAACTTGAATACCGGTATTCATTATACCGTTAATCAGAGCTTTAGCGGTATAAATAGTGAAAGTCAATTATAACCGGTAATACCTCATTTAAAACCGGTAGTCAGAATACCGGTAACGATCCCTGGTCTAGGTTATCTTATAGTCTAATATCCCAGTATACAACGATCTTCACCGAACTGGATCATGGATGAAAAGTATTCTATATCAAATATCAAATTAAATATAATAAAAATATAATGCAAGTGGGTTAACTAAATAAAACTATACTAATAACTACCCGCTTTCAGACCAGCGGGGCAAACACGCCGTACAGGGAACTAGTGACAAATACGTCAAACGGGAACTAGTGTCAAAAAGTACCTAGTTATCATAATGAATTAAAATTACAGCCACCCGTGGCTTACATTTTTTAGTAATAAAAAAACTCAAATCACACAAAACACTTTTATTTATTTTTACATTGGAGTATGAGTATGAAAAAGTTGGATCATAGGCTAGGGAAAAGATGGATTAAAGTCCTAAGCCTATGTCAACATCTTGTCCCGTTGAAGTAAGTTAGGTCCACTCTGATATTTCTTAAATGTAGTCTTTTCCTGCTGATTGTAAAAAGAAAATAAAAATAAAGTAGCCGTATTTTATTAATAACATTTACACTTAATACAAACCGCAACCAACCACCAAACAGCCAAACAGCAGTGTTCGCATTGTTGTGTTCCGGTTTGGGGATAAGACAGCCGGTGAAATAACTAGCATAGAGGCATTCCATCTTAGTCCTCAGGGTTGGCAAAGCATTTGCAGTCTTAAGATTGCAGTCTTGTGAATGCGAATGTCTATGGGTCACAGTCTCCACTTACCATCAGGTGGCCTGTGTGCTCGTTTGCCTTCTTAATGCCATAAAAAAAAAAAAAAAAAAAAAAACTTTAAATCTATACCCTTCGGCCAGACGGTTAAAAAACAAATATAAAGTGTGAATATCGACAAAAAGTGGAAACAAAATGTCGATAGCACGCGGTGTCAATATCGTCGATATCGCTCTCTCGCAAAGAATTCGATACAAAAAGGCAGTTTAAAATGTGTTGCAATTTTATTAACTCTTTGAAAACCGATACGAGTATATTTGTAATCACTAGATAAATATTGCACTTGCTTTTTGCACTCAAATAATCGCTTTAAGTACACAAACATTTATGTTGAAACTTCTCTTTAAATTTACATGCATACGATAACTTTAGTATTCGAACGTCAGCCCTGATTGTCCCCCCACTTTACTTTATGGGAGTATATATTAAATTTATGCAAGACGAAATAGCAAGTTGACATTTTCATAACAAGTATACTTTACGTGGTAAGCAATTTCAAATCCTAAGTTGCCCAAACATGGTTGATATTTGACAGTGAAATTTTCGTGTTGTGGCTTTATACTTCTAAAATATTCGAGTCTAGACACTATAAATTATGTAAATGATAAGTCTTAAAGAAAAGATGATTTTAATGTAAATTTTTCGTTCGAAATTCAAAGTTTTTCGACGCAAAGTGTTTGAACGCTGAGTATCTTTGGGAGAGGAAAGTTATCAAAATGGATCCAAAAGTTTTCTGTAAAATATTTGTAGAATTTTGTTTGAAACGGCTACTTTGGTGAATAGCGAATAGGTATTTAGTTAAAGAGTATCTTAGATGCCTTATCTTAAAAGAAAATGAGACTTTGATAAAATTAAATTCTTGCTGTAGACGAAATTTTACACAGTCATACATTATAATTAAGTAAAAGTCAAAGAGTTTATTTGCAGAATTGCGGTACATAGTAGGTAGTAATATTACAGAACAAAGGAGAACAGCACAATCGCCATAAAACAGATGCAAAATACAATTTTCTATTTGTATCTAAGATTTACATTATCTTCATTATACTCAAATATACCTGTCTATCATTCTATTATTTCATCATTCACAATTTTACAATATTTTTAAAAGAATTACATACATAATTGAAATTAAATTGAAATTTTACAAATTTGTCACGTCATTTCTAACAGCATCAGCTATAATATATATCAGGAAGTTATAAACTCATTAATAGTGTAAAAAAATCTCTTTAAGCTAGATTTGAAATTTTACTAAAAATAGTTTATAACACCCTCAATTTCGAAGGCATATTATTATATTTTTTTCCTGGCATATTAAAACAATTTCTATTATATAGTGCTGAATTTGAAATGGGCACTTTAACACGAAGCAAGTCTCTCCTACGTAAAATTGGATTCTGAACCGGTTTAGCAAACAACTTCGGGTTACTTTTTACAAACTTTGCAGTAAATTTTTGCATGTCACTTTTAAATTAATTTAAAGATGTAAGCTCTATTCATAGTGATTGATATGTATGCTGTTGGTGTGCCTGTTATAAATAAATGAAATAAATAAAAAATAAAAACTTTACAAACATTAATAGTAACGTACCTAATTAAAAGCCATATTTTCACTGTAGTACATACGTTTAGCTATTTGATGTTTTCAAACATTGCGCAACCGCTCACTGGCTAACACACAAGGCTAACTGGAAGAGATCCCTTAAAGAGCTAAGTTCGCCTTTGTACAAACCTTTGGTGTTCCTGTTTATTATTGTTGTTTGTTATTTTCCTGTATGTTCAATAAAATATTTAACATACTTATACACACGATTATGTATTCAATTATGAATCTTTTCGGTAAAGACCAATCGATTTTTATAGTATTAACGAGTATTTGCGGGAGGTATCCCTTTATGCAAAGCAGCAGTTATCACACTGTTGTGTTTTAATGTGTCGGATTACTCTAGATCTTACTTTGTTTGACAATTGACGCTCTAAATTATTTCAAATTTCACTGCATGGATTACATGATTTCACCGAACGCTATTTTCTGCTGAAACCATGATGTTTTCAGGATATCTTAAACATTTATTACGTAGCTTAGGTTCAGTTATACTTGTCACTTTCAAAAAATAACTGGCTAAGTGCGAGTCATACTTGCTCACGAAGGGTTCCGTACCAATATCTATACAACATCAGACACTATATTATTACCTTTGTTAGGGTTCCGTAGTCAAACTAGGAACCCTTATAGTTTCGCCATGTTTGTACATCCGCAGCCTAGCTCAGAGGCTCTTAGTACTAGAAAGCTGTAAATTGGCATGAATATACATATAAGACACGACAACAAAGTGGTAAATAAAATGTTGAAAAAAAAAATTTTAAGATCAAGAAAACGACGGCAGATATACATCATCTGTGAAAATTTCAACTGTCTTTCTATCACGGTTCATGAGATACAGCCTGGTGACGGACGGACAGACAGACAAATAGACGGTGGAGGCAAGAACAGATTTTTAATGAAATAAGAATTCTGCGTAATGATTTGTTGAAATATGTTTCGGTACAATAATAGATACCCACAATTTATTTATAGCAGCACTTAGTTTAATCTAATATATCAATTCTCGTGTCACAGTGTTAGTTACCATACTCCTCCAAAACGGCTCGACCGATTTTTATGAAATTTTATGTGCATATTCAGTTGGTCTGAGAATCGGCTACTGTCTATTTTTCATACCCCCAAGTGACATGAAAGAAACAAAAAAAAAATTGCAGCTGACAAAGCCGCTGGCGGGTCGCTAGTCTAATATATAAAATTCTCGTGTCACGGTGTACGTTATTGAACTCCGCCGAAACGGCTGGACTGATTTTAATAAAATTTTGTGTGTATATCGGGTAGGTCTGAGAATCGGCCAACATCTATTTTTCATACCCCAAAGTGACATAAAAAAATTGCAGCGGGCGAAGCCGCTGGCGGGTCGCTAGTTTACTATAGTATACGCCTCCTATTATGTCTTTTTAATTATATAAAAGGAAAAAAAAAACTTCCCGTATACTGTTAATAGCCTAAGAGATGCTCTGTTATCGAGTTAATGAGTTGCGAAGAACGTCGACGTTAAAAAAAGTTAAAAGTTATAAATAACTCTTACATCCCTTAACTATGTACAGTCACCATTAATATGTATGTGTAACTTTATTGTTCTTATACAATTACATTACAAAAATATTAAAATTACAGTTTGTTAAGGGATCTCTCCCAGTTAACATTTGGGTAGGAAAAAACAAATGTAGTAAACAGTAAATAAATACTAAAGTACCAAAAATAGACGAGAGGAAAAAATAGAAACTAATTACTATTTACTAATACACTAGTAAACTTCTTGGCCTGATTGTACAAAATGTGGTTACAGAATTATCAGCAAGTCTTTTTAGAATTGTTGGTATTTCTATAGCTCTGCCTACCCCGCTCTGGGAATGAAGGCTGTTATGTGTGTATGTATGTATTTTTTCCAAAGCATCACATAAAGATAAATTAATAAATATATACACCCGTAGATATACATACACAATAATTAGAAAAACTCAGAAAAATAAATGTTTAATCTATCGATTGTGATTGACAAATGTCAGATAGTGAGTATAGTCTTCGAAAAAAAAACTGACACACTAATAGTAGGGGTATGTCAGTTCAAGTCAGGTAGTACAATACTAATAGGCAACCGCCTATTTGATAGTGACCCAGCGTGCAGAGCTAGCGGTTTAGGGTTTGATTCCCGGTAAGAGAAAATGTTTCTGTGATAAGCAAGTGTACCTGAGTCTTGAATGTTTTTAATGTATTTTAGTATTTATTAATTTATCCTCGTAAGACCCGGTGTCCTATAGAAAGTACATAATCCAGGCAATTCAATTTAAATCTGATCTCAAGGAACATAAAGCTCATTTTTATTCGTTGAAAAATTGAAAATGTCATTTGGGTAAGGACCAAATTTTTGTCATCGTTGCACAACGGAAATCACACTGGAATGTGTCACACCGGAAAAAAAGTCGCACAATAAAACACAATAAAGGAAAGTGTACAAGGTTTGAAGATGGCAGTCAAAATGAAAATAATATTTTTAATCATGTGATTTTTTATTACGAAAATAATGATATTCTTCTATAAAAAAACTTAAACAATTAAGAAATATATTTATTTCTTTTCTTAGCTTTAGTTCTTTCCGAATTTTTCTTTTTAATTTCTTCAAATTCATCAGACCAGCTCCATGGTACCATATTATTGCATTGTCACCGAAGTTACAATGCAACACACCAAACCACCAAATTTCAGCTCAATCAGACACCCGGAAGTGAATCAAATTCAACCTGTAAGATTTGACCCACATGATACACAAACACGGTAAGCTAAATAAATGATTGTAATAAAAAAAAATACTGCCCAATTGAGAACGTCCTCCTTTTTTGGAAGTCGGTTAATAATAAGTGTCCTTGCCTTTACAAATTTCCGTTGTAGCACGTCGCACAACTTTGTGTCATTCGTCGCACAAAGGAACGAAAATTGTTCACTACATAACCTAACAAGCGTCGCAGCTCATTAAATATAACTACAATGTCGGCTACTTCTAGATAAGTTTAACATTTAATATATAATAGTTCGTATTTACCTTTCGTTGTCACAAAATTTGGTCAAAAAAACACCTTTTTTCCACTTTAAACACACAAAATTTTGATGACGCACACTGCCGAAACTAACAAATGCTCGACTGACAGCCAAAATAAAATGGCGGTCCTATCCACATTTTGATTGCCAGCTAGAAGCCAAAATTGCCATACTAACAAAATAAAAAGCGGGTGTTTTGCGTTGTAGGTTTGGAAATTATGACGTCGCACAACCACTGTGTCACTACGGAAATATTTTTTGTGACATCGTTTGTTTTCAAAGTTAAAGCAAAAAATAGCGATGCTTTGAAATTTAAAGTATAATATCATTTGTGTTGTTTATTGGAGACTTTATTAAAGTTAAACTGCAAACGCTAGCAATTCAGAAAAAAAAGAAACAAATATGTATGTCCAGAAAGTTGGAGGTGCGACATCCTTAGTTTATATGGGGTACAGAAAAATAATAAAGTTTGTTAATTAGTTACGGAAAAAGTAAGCATGGTAATCAATTAAATAATTGAGTAATATATTTTTAATAGGTCAATATTTTATTTGTGACTTTCAAAAACCGTTTTCGAATGTTTGAATTCGAAATATTCAGTCACCAATAAGGTGGACAACACTTAACATCTGGACCGGCCCAAAAATTTGGTCCTTACCCATTTAAGTGCAAAGTTAATTGAACTTTATTTCCTTGCTGGTGGATTCAAATTCCTACTAACAAAAATCTACCGGATTGTAGTATGGTGGGCCGTATGGTGGGCCTCAAGAGGTTATATAAGTTTGTTTATCGCCGTCTAGTACTTTGGGAGTAGGTCAGTTTGTGTGAGATTGTCATCTGATTATTATTCGGTATGTTGTAATTTCTATGTTAATTAAAATATTATCGGTGGTGACTGTACGCCTTATTCAAACGACTTTATCTTTCAGGGTATCTATTCTATTAACACCTTGTTGCTTTTGACTTGTTATTGTATTGTCAACAACGAAAGCTCTTAGTTTAAAACAATACATGTCTAAAGCAATATAGTTTAAATCAGTGCAATAGAACCCTTGGGACAAAACTGAACTTGATAGAAATTCAAAAGCATTCAAACTTTAACAATTCATAACACCTTCACCTGGCTGAATAAAAACTTTCACCAATAAATAGTAAAAAAAAGTTTAACGAGTTCACAAAACTTATCTATAACGTCATAACTTAACTTGAAACGCTAATTTAATTATAAACTTAAGCGGTTTTATATAAGGTTTAATTTGAAGTAATGTTTAGTATTGACTTGTTATTATTTGTGATGGGGCTGTCAAGTTTTCGTGGGGTGGGTGATACTCGTGCAGACACGCGACGTTACGGGGCACAGTGTATTATTTGACCTTAGAAGCGGCCACCCTCATTTTATCGGATTATTAAATAGGTCTCGTTAACACAGACCTAAGAGTAAAACTCTCATCGCTCGTTGACCCATAGTTTTTGAAATATAAAGAAAATTAAGAAAAATCCATAGAAACCAGAAAAACAAATTATCTCTTCTGTACGTACATATTATTCATCAAACTTAGTGCAGACTGAAAGGGTTACCGTAAAGGTATCTTAGGAACAAAAAAAAATGCTAAAAAACTTTCAAAATTTTGAGTTACAAACGAATTTTACCATTTTGGATATATTTTTTTTTCTAAGGCATCTTTCCGTATTAGCATTTTATTTTAATGCAAAATGATTAATAATATTAATATATGTTCCCACAAAAAAAATCAGATGCTACAACAGCAGGACTTAGGAAATATGATTTTTGAAATTTTTTGATTAGGGTTGTCAACTCAATGATGCGATTTCTAAACTCCACTCTTGCGTGACCTGTTAATGACAGTTTGATGTAAAAATGGTTCACCTAGTTTATAAATTTAAAATAATAAGTTAAATTATTTTTTCTTCGAAGAAGGTTATTGTGTGGTATTGGGAAGGGGTCCGCCCTCGTGAGGCAATTGCTAGAACCCAATACCTATACACAATAACTGGAGAAGCGGGGGTGAGGTGTCATGGAGCCGGCAAAGACCCATGGCACTGCTTTGCCTCAGCAGGCACTGACCCGTCCTGCTGGGGGATGTCCTTCTGGGCCCCGACCAGAGGACTTAATGCAAGGGGGGCATGAGGGCGCCAACCCTCACGCTGGTCAGCGAGTGGCATATGGACTAAACGACGACTCTAGCACTACCACGGCTACGATTAACCTCACGAGACTGGATATGTTGAATATATTTTTGGAAAAGGCAAACTCATATGGACCTAAAAACAGGCCTTTGCATATTGACATCGAAGAGCGGACAGATATTGTATTTAATGCATTATATCCCAATGGTGTACCTCTCGATATTAATATACATAGGTCATATTTTAAGGAGACTATTACAAAATTTTTGAGTAACTGTGAAAAACGTCATAATGAGTGCAAAAGAAACTTTCAATACGATACTGTTTTTGATATCAAAGGGCCAAGCATAGAAATACAAAACCCACTTTCTATTCAAGAACAAGTTCTTCAACAGCAGGAACAGATTCAGGGATCTTCAACCACTATGAAACAAGAAAAATCTTCTTCTGATATCCCATCAACTTCATCTGATATCCCATCAACATCCACTCTACTTTCTATTCAAGAACCTGAATTTTCCACTACTATGAAACAAGAAAAATCTTTTACTGATTTCCCATTAACATCCACTGATAAGCCATTAACTTCATCTGCCTACGATGCGCAAAGTGATCGTCAAAAGAGACGGGCCCGTAAAAAATTAGGAGAAATTCTGCAAGACGAACCACCCTCCAAAATAGTTAAAGTTCTTTCTAAGGTGGTTGTAAATGAAAAAACTGGAGAAAAACTGGACAAAAGTTCTGCTCAGAATTTAGAGTTTGTCGTTAACGAATTTCTAAAGACCCCAACACGTTCTAAAAAAGTTGCAACCAGTTTACAGTCGAAACACGAACCTAAACCCTATACCCCTGAAGAAGCTTTGTCTTTAATGATAGATCGGAAGTTAACTGTCGACGATTATATATATATATGCAAAAGGATTTAAAAGAACGAGGCTTTCCAGCTTATCCTCCATATTATAAAGTGCAGGAAGCAAAAAAAATGTGCTACCCAGAAGAAGACATCATCGTTACTGATAGAGAAGCAAGTGTGTTATTTCAAAGCTTGCTACTGCATACATACCGTCGAATCATTCAATATTGTGATGATACTATCTCTGAATATTGTAGACAAAAACAAAAAGACACGGTTTACTGCACCTTGGAAGGGTCGTGGGGGTTCGACGGAACTACAGGGCAGTCTATTTACAAACAAAAGTTTTCAGATGGAGATGATACTGAAAATTGTTTGTTTGCCACTACATATATTCCGTTATGTTTGAAAACTGACGATGGTTTTGTGTTGTGGGCTAATCCTAGCCCACAATCCTTTCGATTTTGCCGTCCGTTGAGGATACAGTATAGAGCGGAAACAAAAGAACTTATTCTCAAAGAGAAAATGCAGGTTGAAAATGAAATAGAACATTTAACGGCACTTTTTATGGAAACTTCAGTTGGTAATACTATTATTGCAGAATGTAAAGTAAATTTAACTGTTATTGATGGTAAGATATTTAACATAATCACAGGAACAAATTCTCAGTTGCGTTGTCCTTGTTGTGGTGCCACTGCATCACAATTTAACGACCTGGATAATGTAATTAATAAACCTGTGAATCCTGAAACCTTAAGATACGGTTTAAGCCCTTTACATGCATGGATACGGATTTTCGAGTTCCTCTTACACTTGGGATATAAAAATGATCCAGGTGTTTTAAAGTGGAGAGTGACTAAAAAGTCATCGGAAGCCAGAATTGTAGAAGAAAGAAAAACGAAAAAAGCGAAGACGACATCACACTTAAAACAGACGAAATTTTACTATTATCGGATAGCGAAGACAACGCATAAGATAATTTCCAACATAATAGTAAACCCATTCCGGACGTATGTTATATATTTTGGAAAAGATTTATTTTTCAAATCATTTCTGTTATAAATATCGATACCTTAAATTTCAATTCGCGTATAGCACAAAATGACATTTTTGAGTTGTCGATGCCACCTTGTTCAGTTTTTTTTCTCTATCGATCAGTATTCTCAGAATTTTATAATCTCAAAAAAAAAGTACCATACGCGGACAATTTTTTTTTGGTACAAGTTACTTTTGCCAAAAAACCAGGGCTTTAAAGAACATAATTATGCTGTGAGAAATTTTCAATGGATGTAAACAACTATTAGCCAAAACAATATTTAAAGTAAGAAGCTGTTAATTACAAATGGCTTTGCACCCAAGTGTAAAAAGACAAAAATATAGTTTGTGCTTTACGTGGTATCATAACTTAAAACTTCTTAATTTAAGTGCTTTACACTGATAAAGTTGAGTTGTGGATTGTTGTTATTGTTTGATACGAAGCGGGCGGACGACGACGGCTATCACTTTCTTACTCACCTGTCATATCAATGAATAAGTGAGAAACAATTACATCTAGGTATTATGCGCGACCCGCGCGCTTCTTGTTTACGTTTTGTGGCCGCTGCCGGCCTCATACCGGCGCTAGCGTTGTAAGTGAATCGTTGTGGTCAAATAACACTTGATTGGTAATGTGAGTGAGAGTTCGTACCTACCAAACGTCTTACGAAACTTAGTGAAGTATTCATGGTATAATGAAAAGAAACGATTTAGAAAAAAATAGTGCAAATAAAATCATAGATTCGCTGGTGGCTCCAAAAAGAAAACTTGAGGCAATTCTAAACCACCGCAGATCAACGAAGTAAGTACCTATCAAATGAGAACTATAAATTAGAGAATTCAGTTATTCTTTGATTATTTTTCTACTGGATTCAGTAAATTAGTTATGCCTACTAAGTAATATAAAATGAACGATTAAGTATGTCGTATACCCCTATATGGTAGGAACACCTAATGTATAAAGGAATAAAAGTGTGTGTTGTGCTATACAGCTACATTGTGTTTGAACTTCATATTAAAAGTATATTATACACTTTGGCAAACACTGTAAAGTAAACTTTACGATCCTATGTAAGTAATATTTACAGATCCAAAGTTTTAAGCACGACGCCAGATAAACTTGTATTGTTTTGTCCGCTGTCCAACCATTGTCTTCAACTTTCATTACCTATAAAATATTAATAAAAACAAGATCTCCAGATATAATTTAGTAAATAACTTGTGATAGTTAATTTAAAAATAATAAATTTGTTGAATTAAGAAGGTAATAAAACCTCAATACTAAAAGTGCGCAAGAGCGTTGAATAAAATTTGTGAGGAAAATTATTATCTATAATACTTATTTTTCTCTGTTACTCTGTAATGGTAACAAGTACCTACAAAATCTTCAATTTGCTATAGTTTGGAATTAAAAATCAAACAAATGGGAAATAATACTTACCAAAGTAAATTTCATTTATTGTATTACAGTATACACCTTTAGTATTATGAATTTTATATCAATGTGGTGCTATACACCTAAGCCTACGTTACAAAATGCGTTATACACCCTAATGAGGTATTATGATTTTACAGAACTATACCACCGCGAAATTACTCTGAAATAAATAGATTACCATCTGACAGTGATATAGAGAGGTACGCAATCATACATTTGTCGTATATTACCATTATTATCAATCAAACTACACCTATTAAAAATGTTTTAATTTTTGTATTACAATTTTGTGCTATACAACCTTATTAGTATTAACTTCGTATCAAAGTTGTGCTATACGCCTAAACCAACGTAATGCAACGCGTTTTACGTCCACAAAAGGTATTATGATTTACCAGAAGTAGACTACCATCAAATGGCTTGGAAATAAGTCAGTTAATAGCTGACAGTAATATAAACATGTACTGTTATCATGCATTTGTTAAAAAATAAAATTATTGCTGAACAATCGCAAAATTAAATGTAAAGGTTGGATTAATTGTAAGTTGTAATCTCATGATTAAAAGCCGGAACTAACCAAACTGATGCTATGTTTAATCATACCTGACGTTACTTTAAATGTTACTAAGTGTAAAATGAGGTTGTAAAAAATATTTAATTATTCTCTTAAAAATTTCAGATGCAAGCCTATACAATATAATAAAATTGGGACCTATCTTCTATGTGGGTTGGACAAATTGGTTTTTAGTAATGCCATACAGTAGATTTTTTACTTTATTCTCTTATTTGCAGTAATTGTGTTATTTGATTTCATTTCAGCATGACGCTTGCGGAGAATAACCTAGTTATCGACGATTTGACATGTAATACTTCTAATAAAAAGGAGCAGGTTACACAAAAAGGAAAAGAAAGAAGAAAAGGAAAAAAAATACTAACCATAAAGAGGCAACAGGAGACCCATCATCTAACTTATACGGACGGCAAGCTGAAACAACTCTACAGCAGCGAGAGATTACCAATATCCTTACAAAAATAAAAAGACCTTATGCAGCTGTGTGAGAATGGGACAAAACCACGGCGGTTTCATAACGAATTACCAAAGTCTACCTTACATATCGGAGGCAATAGACACTTTAGCTGAAACTAACGAAGACGAAGACTGACCTGATACATAATCAGAATGACTAGATACTGACAAAAATGATGATTGACAGGTTTAAAATTAATAAATATATTATTATGCTGGGAAAAATTTAGATCTTTTGTTTATTTACCTGAGAGATCATTTCGCTTTGTTTTAGCCCATCTTGCTTCAATATGGTAATAGGACTTACTTTCATGTCATCATAACTGTATGTGTGAAAAATAACAATCGTAACGTCAACAATCCCCCCTGGCCAAGTGGCAGACGATTGATAGCGTTTCTATTAGTTTTGTCCCAAGTTAAATCGCGTTATTGGTAGACCATATGCCGCGATTGGTTTAAAAACGAAACGAGTAGAAATGTTACCGGAGCGTTCGACACTTGGCTAGAGCCATCATTACGAGATCGAAAAATGATGGGCATTTATAATAATGTACAATAGAGATCATGTTTCTTTCTTACAATGAATAGATGTGCAATCCAAAATTGTAGCACTTTTCTTTTATTTATAAGTATAAATAAATAGGTCTCTTTGGCCTAGGTTCTTTAAATATTTATAAGATTAATGTTTAATTTCACAAACGTTCATAAATAATTAAGTAAAGGGACATTAGCGATGATAACTTTCGTGCAACTCAATAATTGCAAATTAAAGCTATCGTTTATAGTAATGAATTAACAAATAATTAAACAACTGTTTAAAGATTTCATCTACCGTTTACTAATTTAACACTCGTCGGGCAATTTTCTTTACTTTAAATGTCTGTTTAATTGGATCGTGAGACCGCACTTTCTTCTTTGTTTTTGTAAATAAATATGAGAATTTTAATTATATTTAAACTTTGGTATAAAACAAGGAAAATTTATTCTAATGATAGGTTAAAAAACCTATGCTCAATCTTAGTGCCATACTGTAAAACAAAAATAAATAAAAGTTATGGGTAAAATCGACGACCGTAATCTAAATTGACGTAACGGACAAATGGCTACTTTTCAGGAGAGCCAAAAAACAGTATTTTTTTCCTTTTAAAATTCATAGTTTTGTTGTTTGTTTACGTATCATGTAACTAAAAATAGCCAATTACTTACTTTTTTCCACTCTTTAACTACAAATAACTCAATTTATCATACAACGGTTAGTTACTGAGATAGCATGTCCCTTACGTCATAAAATAAATTCATAATGTCCAATACCACCCTTCTCCAACAGTTGACTTTAGAGTAAATTTGATGTATCTACAAATAAATTTAAAGAAATGAAATTAAAGTGATCGTAACTCCATTGAAAGTAATCAATGACAGGGTGTAAAAGGTACATGGGAAATTATCTTAGGTGAAATAATAAACGAAAACATAAAATGTAATTGTTATTTATTAGGATAATTAAGAGATCAATCATGGAAGTATAGACATATTTATCCAGAGCTCAGAATCGCAATTATTTAGTGGTATTTGAGTGTTTACAGGACTTTCATTATTTGAATCTTATTTTTTCTGTTACTACCAGCAATATACGAGGTTCGTAATTAAAGTAAAGTGTTCTGAAGAACATATACTTAGTTTTATAATTATATTTCATCGATACATCACTACATACGCCATTATGAGCTCTCATTAATATGTCGATAGCTAGACTAGTAACAAGTATTAAAATAAAACAAAATACACGATTCGGTGTAAAAACGATTAGAGATATAAAATAAAAACATAAACAATTTTAATTCGACAGTATCAATTAGAACCTAGGTACTAATAGTAGTACCTACAATTAGCAATAGGCCAAATCCTATCTTAATTTTCATCACTGCTCTCATTATCATCGTCAGTTTCAGCTAGAGTAGCTGTTATCATTTCAGAGTGAGGCGAAGTTAAATATTCGTTATGAACACGCTTTGGGATAGTACCTAGAAGGAATTGGTATTTAATATATTTAGAAACGTGATAAAGTATTTTGGTCCTCATAGCATTTCTAAAGACTTGCAAAATAACATACCTACATAAGTAGACACAAACACGGTAATTGCATGTACTTAGCCGACAATTTGATATTTTATTAAATAAAATACTTACTGCAATAACTTATCTCGATCCCGCAGTAATTTATTGCGTCGAGCTAAGAGTGATTCAATACTGTTTATATTCATCGTTATCTCAGTTGCCTTCCTTATTATTAAGTACTTGAAACATGCGTGAAGACGAGTGCTCGTGCAAAACAGAACTGAGCAAGCAGCGGCAGCACTCAATCCAGTGTAGCCAGGTGTAATTTGAAAAATGAATAGTTTTTTATCAGTCGAAAATACCTTTGAATAAACGATTAATAATCTGGATTTTTTCTTGTACGTATACAATACAATACAATACAAATACTCTTTATTGAACACCTAAAATAAAAAAATAAAAACAGAACATGGAACAGTACATTTAAATCATAGGTATACAACAGGCGGTCTTACCGCTAAATAGCGATCTCTTCCAGACAACCTTGTAAGAGAAATAACTGAGGACACAAATTAATGGCAAGGGGTGTAAACTAATTCGTTTAGAACTCAAACTAAATAACTACAAGAAACAATTAAATTATTTCAATTTTGAAATTAGAACTATTTATAAATATACTAAATATAAATACATAAAGTAAATAATTGAATAAATACATACTAAATACATATAATTATACATCTCTATAATATATACATACATACATCCTCCAAAAACAGCCAAACAATGACAACAGACGAAGCATGAGATATAACAAAGAAAAAAAGTAAGGAAGATAATAGAAAAACTACGGAAGTGACAGAAAATGATCCTTTAGCTTGAAACGTATGTATGTATGTAAAAGCTTTATTGGAAAACTAACAATTGAATTATAGTGCGCTCATTAAAATTATTTTATTTTATTTCAATTGAAAAAAATATAGTTATCACGTGTCGTGTACATTGTAAATACTTTATACTCTGTTTGCACAAATAACTAACCCTTGGAATATTATTTTTAATGCATTTATAGGCATATTTTCAATCGATGTCCAAGTCTCAAAAATCAATAGATGGTCAAGAAAATTCAGTAGATTTCGTAACAATCAGATGAACCGGTCACACTGTCAACCACAACCAGCAGCGACATGCTCTTTCTAAAATGTTTTTTGTCGCGTACATACAACGAGGTGATAGTGAGATCTCTTTCACCCTCAAGCAACTTTAAGTGCGTGAGAGTGATTTAGCTATATTAACGAACACTGGGTATGTCATCTAACGAAAGAGATAACGCTAACATTTTAATGTAAGGGACGGTAGTTTTATGATTGTAGTTGTGAAAAAATGTCGTATATACTCTTAGCAAATATTTGATACACTTACAAATTACCGTAAGGGTCACTGTTGCCTTACATTTGTGAAAGCAAAACTGCGTATCGTACAATTGCTTACAGAATAGTCTTTTACGACGCAGCAGGTAAATTTAGAAAATGATAGTTACGTCTAATTGTGATAGAATCAATTTTATTTTTGTAGATAATTTTGAGAACGTTAAATGATGTATCGTACCTTTACTTATTTAATGGCGCCTTACAGCGTTAGGTAAATTGCGAGATGAAGGTTACACCAAGAATAAATTGCAGTTTTTTTAATTGCTGTAGTTACGTCGTATTTTTTTGAAATACGGAGTCAAAGTAACTTTTTTTTAAGGCTGTAAGGGGCATGTTTTTTAAGGCTATCGAGACGTCACCTATACCAATCGATAGAGGAAAAAAAACTGAATAGAACTGCATTCATAACTCATTTTCGCCATTTTGTCCCTTACATCAATTTAGATTACGGTCGTCGAAATGAGACTTGTTATTATATTTTTTATTATTTTTAATATCAAATACATTTCATAAATTATGAATTTATTGATAGTGAAAATATATATAAAAATAAGATACTATTCAACAATATATTTGGTGCGTGTATCGCGGGTTGGCCCCAAGCGCCAGCGCAATAACTCAGAGAAAATTGCAGTTTGGCAGCGGCCCATCGCTGTAGCCTTCGTCCGAAGAGTTAAACGGGATGAATTCTTAAATCAAGCGAAGGTGCGCCGTAACATGAAGAGCGGAGACATCGTCGAGCATGGTTCTAACAAGAAGATCTACTTTAATGAGCGCCTCACTAGCACAAACCGGCGCTTATTTCGTAGCGCCAGACTCGTCGCAAAGGAACGTGGATACAAATACTGCTGGATTCGAAATGGCAACATTCTCGTCAGGAAGCATGACGCACGAAACGGAAGTCCAGCGATCCTCATCCGCTCTGATGATGACCTCAACAGGCTGCCCATCTGCGCGGCGCAAACTGTGCCTGCACCGGACCAACCAGTGGCAGGTGAGCCTACGGGTGACGACCTTGAGATGCAGTCAACATCCGCGGCCCGCGTTGGGGCCGACGCTTTATATTAGCACCTCTTTCATTATTTTTTGTTTTAATATTTTTCAAACGCTATTGTGCTATATTACACATACATACTGTCACTCGTACACACAAATCCCACTGACACACAATTACATACACATTTTTTATTATAATTATAATAATAGCTATGCGTTGCAGCGTAATACTCAGTCTAGATATGCATTCTCAGTCGCGTTTTTAACAAATGTTTTTAGATATCATCTTTTTCGTATGAGCATGGCCACCGTCTCATGTAAAATTTTATATATAATATGCCACCCTGTCATTATTTTCCCATGGGTAACTTAGAACTATTAGAAGTTATTGATAAAACATATGAATTGAAATGCCATACTATCTCTTTTCCTGAAAACTGTTCACAAATCATATCTAAGTATAATCTAAAAATATTAAGCTTAAATATTAGGAGTATAAGCAAAAATTTTGACAATTTTCTAGTAATAAAAAAAAGGTTAGAAATTAATTTTGATGTGATCGTATTCAGTGAGTGCTGGATAAATGAGAGTTCTGCTATTCATCAACTACAGGGTTATACTTCTTTTCGATCAAATAAATTTATTAATAAATGTGGTGGAGTAGTTGGTTACGTTAATAAAAAGTGGTCTCCAATATTCACAGAGATTGAAGTGGATGAAGCAAACTGCATTATCATTCAGGTTCCAAACTTCTTCACAGTCATAGGTGTATATAGGTCTCCCAGCTTTCGTAACCTCGATGCTTTTACTCAATCACTTGACTCTGTACTTAAAACTTACGAAAGAAGTCCCTGTCTTGTTATGACCGGTGATTTAAATATTGATATATTGAGTACAGGGCAGACAAACGCCCAAAACTCAGACTACTTGTGTCTAATGGCGGAACACGGACTTCTTTCAAGTATAAATACCGCAACACACCTTAAATCTTGCCTTGATCACATGTTTATACCAGCACAATCTACCGCAGAGTCTATTGTCTGCGCCTCGGATTTAACGGATCATGACCTAACCATGGTGGGTATCTCTCTTAATTTGCCTAAGCCAGTTAAACCAGGACGCTCAAAAACTGTGATCGATTTTGATTCTTTAAGACTTGAATTAAAATCTATTCACTGGGCCCCAACTTTATGTGATTCTGGTATGGACGCGAGCGTAGAGTTTTTTTCCACTTCGGTTGCAAATGCCTTGTCTAAATGTTCTAAAGTGGTAACAGTCAGTCGTTCCAAAGTTATTCTGCGGCCCTGGATGACGCCTGGCTTAATTAGATGCTCGAAACATAGGGATAAATTACATCTTGATGCTCGTAAAGACTCCAATAATGCCATGAAACAGCTGATTTATACTCGATACAGAAATTTCTACATTTCCCTAATAAGGAAATTAAAGATAGAGCATGACAGAAATGTACTCACACAAACTAAAAATGTCCCTAAAAAACTTTGGAGTGCAATAAACCGTATAACTCACAAATCCCCCAAGTTTTCGGTATCCGAAAACTTAGTAATTTCTGGGCGTTCTGCTACCGAGTCCCTTGATATCTGCAATTCTTACTTCACGAATGTGGGTACTGAGCTGGCGAACTCCATTCTCTCAAGGTTGAATGAAAGTCAGGAATCATTGGCTCGAAGGGTGTGCAATGTGCCAACCTTGGACTCCTTTTACATAGAACCCACGGACGAGAAAGAGATCCTTGGTATTATTAATGTCCTCGACTCGGACAGCGCTCCTGGCTATGATGGTATAAGCAATAGAATTCTAAAAGAAGTTGGTGAAATCATAGCAAACCCGCTCGCTGCCATCTTTAACCAGAGCATGTCGTCTGGATCATTTCCCCAGGCTTGGAAGACCGCCACATTGATTCCCATTCACAAAAGCGGCCCTTCAAATGTCCCTAATAATTTCCGTCCTATTTCTCTTCTAGGAGTTTTCTCCAAGCTTCTAGAACGCATAATGAATAAACGTCTGGTAAAATACCTAGAACAAAACAAACTCCTTTCAGACCGCCAATTTGGTTTCCGCCAAGGTAAGTCCACTGAAGAAGCGGTTACTTTGTTGACTGATACCGTTGTGGATCACCTAGATGGAGGCCGGTGCTGTATCGGCGTCTTTCTTGATTTAGCAAAGGCGTTTGATACAGTATCGATCCCTATACTCCTCAAGAAGTTGGAAAACTTGGGCATTCGTGGTTTGGCACTAGACTGGTTTTCGAGCTATCTCACAAATAGAAGTCAACGTGTTAAAGTCGGTGACAATTATAGTAGCCTAAAACCGGTATCTTTCGGCGTACCACAGGGAAGTATTTTGGGTCCCACACTTTTTACCGCTTATATTAACGACATTATGTCCCTCGAACTCTGTAATGGCGAGATGCTGTGTTACGCTGATGACACCGCACTAGTGTTTCACGGCCGCTCATGGCAGGCTGCACAAATAGCGTCGGAAACGGGTATAAAAAGGATTGCGTCTTGGATGGAACAAAACCTCTTGACTTTGAATGCAGCCAAGACGCAGTTCCTTTGTTTTCACAAAACTGCAGCATCTTGTCCTCCTGAATTCATGTGTGGCCTAAAAATACATGCCTCAAACTGTGGAACTTACCTAGATCTCCCCCAAATTTGTTCTTGCGACTGTATCACCAGGGTTTCAGTTGTTAGGTACCTTGGCGTTACATTGGATGAAAACCTCAATTTTAAAAAGCATATAGCGATAACAGCGGCAAGAGTAAGGAAATTAATCTATACAATGAAATTCTTAAAAGAAGTCGCGAATGAACAACTATTAAAATCGGTGTATCTAGCGCTCTGTCAACCTGTACTCGATTATTGCATCCTTGCCTGGGGAGGGTGTTCAAAATCTACCCTGATAACCCTGGAAAGAGCTCAAAGAGCGGTATTAAAGGTGTCGTTACGGAAACCGCGGCGGTACCCCACTGAAAGCTTGTTTGGAGAGGCAGGAGTTTTTAGTGTCCGCAGATTATTCTTAATGCGAGCTACTGTTTATATGCACAGAAAGATTATTAATTCGCCATTGTACCCTGACATGCTAAGGAAACGTATTTTTAAGGCATCTGTACCCACTGCTCGCTCTGCGTTCGCTAGGCGTTTTAAATCATTTATTTTCCCACATGTATACAATGCGATACTTGAAAAGTGTAATTTGAAAACCTGCTGTCTTGCAAAAGCTAAAAATATAATCCGACACTTTCTTATGTCTTTATCATACAATGACTCCGAGAAAATGTTGTGTTAGCATCGTAGGGCTGCTCCTGTAAGTGTATAACGCACGCATGCACTCACACCGCACACACACACACACACACACACGCACACACACACACACACACACACACACACACACACACACACACACACACATACACACACACAGCGATTTCCTTTGATGTTAAGTATTATTTTGGTGAAACTTCTTCAGTACTTTTGTTTTTTTCTTTATTCTCAAGCCGACTTGTTTAAGGGTAATTCGTGTCAGTCATGATTCCCACGATACAGGCTCTGCCTAGTGTGGGGGTCGCCGATTAATTGTTAAACCTTGTTATTTCTTTATATGGCAATAAAACATTTTTACTTTTACTTTTTACTTTTATATCAGTAATTTTTCATACAATATTCTCGTTTTTATACGTCATTTACGACAAAAATAAGCAAAATACGATAACAAAAAGAGTTTTACGCCCTATTGTCTAGTTTTTTACCAAAATATGATAGGACGTATAAAGCGTTTTTGCTGTGGTTAAGGGCGTATAAGACATGCCATTTTGGGAACTAGGAGGTTTTATCTAACATAGGCCATTTAAATAAAAAGAACTCGTGGTTTTAAGAAAATTTGATTCAGACAGGAAAAACATATTTCCTAAAACAAAAAAGTTATGATTTTTTTAAATTTGGAAAAATAGTTTTTTGGCTCTCCTGAAAAATAGGCTTTTGTGCTTTACGCGAATTGAAATTAAAGGTATCGATATGATCAGATTATACCTATAAAAAAACTATTTTTGTTTTAATTAACCCAATTTTTTTAAAGTATGTTTTAGTGACAACCCTATTTCCATAGAAATCAGAAAAAAACTTAGAAATGCAATATCTCAGAGGTCCTGCTAGTTAAAAATCTCGTTTGAACTTTAATATGTGGCTACATTTTGTACTTACATTTTAAAAGGAAATAAAAATGCTAATACAGCGTAATTATTTAAATATTTAAATATTTCCGATAATTGAAAAATATTTTTTTTCTTGCTTTTTTCAAGAGTCGGTAACTTGCATTTTTTTTTAATGTGTCGTTTTTGACTAGCTATTGATCGGTAAAATTTAACGGACTGATAAATTAAGTTTTTGGGAGATACAAGGAAATTTTGTTTTCATGAATGACCTTGAAAAATTAGAAAAACTATTGTATTTTCGAAACTAAGCAAAATAACTACATGGGTGTTTTTTATAATGATGTATTAGAGTTTGAACCTTTATATTAAACAATAAAACAAGCATGGCCGCATCTGAGGTCAAATAATACACTGTGCGGGGATTCATTAGGTTTGGCACAGAAGAGAACGGCATGGACGATTTTTTTTCCACACGGTCATTATAACATAAGCCACTATTGAAACCCCAGTTGGTTTATGTAATACTAGCGACCCGCCCTCGCTTCGCTCCGGATTAAAGTATTATACATATAGACCTTCCTCTTCAATCACTCTATCTATTAAAAAAAACCGCATCAAAATCAGTTGCGTAGTTTTAAAGATTTAAGCATACATAGGGATATAGGGACAGAAAAAGCGACTTTGTTTTATACTATGTAGTGAAACACAATGGGGAGATCACGCGCAGCCCGCTATATTGATCATTCCTCATTAGAAAATCAAAATCAAAATGTTTATTCAGTGGTTCTCTGCTTTTTCGGCGACAAATCTTAGACAAATGCATGGTTCCGCCACTTATTCATTTGCCAACCCACTTTTTTCTGTAGGTAAATACTTATACAAAGTGTTACAAAATAATCCGTAAAAAATAAATTACAAAAATAGTGTCAACCCTTATTAAATAACGTCAGTTCAGTATCGTAGGTATACAGTATACTAGGGTTGACACTACTTTCGTAATTTCTTTTTTACGGATTATTTTGTAACACGTTGTTGTAGGATAACCTAACCTAACCTATAGTCCACGATGGTCCTGAAATAAATCCAGAATTATAAGCAGTTGCGGAAAAAAAAAAGGTTGTCAAATGATATGTTTGTGAAATGAATCATTTGTGAAACTTTGGTTATGAAATGAAATGAAATCATCCCTTATTCAGTAAATAGGCCACCATAGGGCTCTTTTAAGTGTAGGGGCAGTGGTCCAACTGCTCTGTTCAAGTAATCAAAATTAGCATCAATTCGGCTCGACGGACTTCCTTTTTTTGGGTGGTTTAGCCCTCCGGGCCTGCTGAAGAAAACGTGAGGTAGGTTTAGGTTATGTCAGTTCTTCAGCAGGCCCGAAGGGCTAAACCACCCAGAAAAAGGAGCTTCGTCGAGCCTGATAATTAGATATTCAAATTGAAATTATTGATCAGTTGGACACAGCAGTTAGACCACTGCCCCACAAGGCTCTTTTACACGTCGGTAATATGAAGTGAATCTACGAGCGCTTCGGCCAAGACCATCATTGCGGAGAAGAAGCGCCCAAAAAACTCTAGAGGGTACCGAGGGGTTAAAACTTGCGGCCCGTCCCTGCTTTGTCCGTGTTGAATCATATACTCCAAGACCAAGTTTTTGGGATAAAAAGTATTTTATTTTCTTCCTCGGGTCTTAAGCTATTTTCATACCAAATTTCATCGAAATTGGTTCAGTGGTTTAGCTGTAAAAGCGCTGCAAACAGACAGATAGACAAAGTCACATATCTATAATCTTATAATATCCATATTATTTTTGTAAATGTGAAAGTAACTCTGTATGTATATCTGTTTCTTACGCTTTCACTGATGAAAAGCTGAACCGATTTAAACGAAATTTGGTATGGAGATATTTTAAGTCATGAAGATGGATACAGGGTAGTTTTTATCCCGAAAAAATGGACGGTCCCAGAGAGAACAGCGATGAACGAGTTCTACGTGGACGGAGTCTCGGGAAACAGCTAGTATATTAGTTACAGATAACAGATACACACTGGGGAGTAAAAAAAAAGTAGCATGCTGCAACGGGACAAGATTTTTACATAGGATAGCGACTTTAATCCGCCTATTGCACACTCCAACGTAAGAATAAAGTGTCAAGGTTTAAACTAAAAGTGTGATTTGTGTGACTTGAGTCCTTTTATTTCTAAGCAACTCTAACCCCGGGTGGCTGTTATTTTAATAATTTCATTATAGTAGCAACTTTTTGTTTGACGTTTGACGTATTTGACACTAGTTCCCGTTTGACGTATTTGACACTATTTCCCGTTAGACGTATTTGACACTAGTTCCCGTTTGACGTATTTGACACTAATTCCTATTTTGACGTATTTGACACTAATTCCCGTTTGACGTATTTGACACTAGTTCCCGGTACGGCGTGTTAGCCCCAGTGTGAGCTCTGTTGCTGAAACAACTATCACAAAACAAATACGTATAGTTTATATCGTTTTTCGCAGTATTTTGTATATTTGAAAATAATATTGTTTATGGCAATATTTCAATGTTGGCGAAAAATATTGGAGAGTCAATTGGTTTTAAGGACCGTATCGTTAATTATGGAAACAAGTTTGAATTGCTCTAAAAAAAAAGTTACAATATTTTGTCTTTTCTGTCATATGTCAATCTGTTAAGCATACAGTCAAGTGTTAAAACTTACTATAAAAAATTGTATAATTCGTATACATTGCAAGATGAAGGGTCTCTCAGAGAAAAAACGACATACAATTGTGACCAAATACTGTAAAGAATTAGGTATAACTATGAGAAAGATTGCTTCATAAGAAGGGGGTAGCCTGAAAGCTGTTTACAATACGATAAAAACGTTTAGTATGAATAATAATTTAAAAGATTTACCTGGCCGAGGTAGAAAACGAGGCCCTTCATGTCCTAGTTTGGACAAAAAGATATGCGAATATTTTTCTCAAAAAAAGAGATATCGATTCGGGATTTTGCGAAAAAATGTCGTACTTCTATTGCAATGGTTCAGCGTGCCAAGGAACGTAACTTGCTTGTAACGTATAAAAAGCAAAAACAGCCTAAACGCAGCAAAACCCAGGAGTCTTCTGTCAAAACTCGGGCTCGGAAATTGTACGACCAAATTTTAACTAAAAATTAACAATGTATTATAATGGACGATGAAACCAAGTCAAACTTGACTATAAAACCCTACCCGGACCGCAGTTTTACACCGTAATAAAAGGTACGAAGGTGTCTAAAGACGACAAATCCATTTTTTGCGAGAAATTTGGGAAAAAAGTGATGGTTTGGCAAGCTATTTGTTAATGCGGCATTAAAACGTCTCCGTTTTTCGTAACGGGAAACTTAAATTCGGATGTGTTCAAGAAGGAATGCCTTCAAAAACGGGTACTACCACTCATTCGAAAGCACAGGAGTCGTACATTATTCTGGCCTGATTTAGCTGCGTGTCACTATGCTCGCCATGTGTTGAACTGGTATCGAGAGAATAATGTCGAATTTGTCGCGAAATCATTAAATCCCCCGAATTGCCCTGAGATCAGGCCCATCGAGAAATTTTGGGTTCTGATGAAGGCACAGCTACGAAAACAAGCTAAACCAACAGATAATATGGACTAATTAAAAAAAGACTGGATCCGTACCCACAAAACTTTCAAAACAGTCGATGTCCAAGGGCTAATGAAGAGCATCAAAAGCAAAGTGAGGAAACTGGCAAAGGGGATCAATAAATAACTAAAAGTAGTTTTTATGGTTCACTTTGAAGATCTAAGAATCGCGTAGTTTAAGTTTTTTTTTTGTAATAAAAAGTATTTATACAGATTACACCATTTTATTTGTTTCCATAATTAACGATACGGTCCTTACTCGTATTAATTAAATTTTGTCTGTTGTTGCATATTATGAAAAAGCTAAATTGGATTCTGTTGATATTCCGTATATTTTAATTTGAAGTACGTTCTGCTTTTGTGACATTCTAAAATATATTAGACTAGGGACATATTCCAATGTATTTTGTATTTCCTTTTTTATTCTTGTACAATTAAAGAATATAGAATTATTCAGACTAATATGTCTTCCCGTGGATGTCGTAAGAGGCGACTAAGGGAATAAGGGCTTGTAGTACTGTTAGGAGATGGGCTTGCAACCTGTCACTAATACACTGGTAAACATCTTAGCCTGTTTGTGCAAAATGTCGTTACAGAATTTTATTATAAACCAGTCTTTTTGGAGTTGTTTGTATTTCTGTAGCTCTGCCTTCCCCACTCTGGGAATGACGGCGTGATGTTATGTATGTATGTATGTAAGTGCAATTATGTCGGTTTTGGTCCGTTTAATAGTATAAGATCAGTCTTATAGCTACTTATAGCCACCATTTAGTGCTTTGTCATTTTAACGCCATGTTTGTGCAAAATGTCGTTACAGAATTTTATTATAAACCAGTCTTTTTGGAGTTGTTTGTATTTCTGTAGCTCTGCCTTCCCCACTCTGGGAATGACGGCGTGATGTTATGTATGTATGTATGTAAGTGCAATTATGTCGGTTTTGGTCCGTTTCATAGTATAAGATCAGTCTTATAGCTACTTATAGCCACCATTTAGTGCTTTGTCATTTTAACGCCATGTTTGATCTACTTCACTAATCTGTCAAAGGTGTTAAAACGACGAGGTACAGTGCGGAGCTACTTATGTATGGCCGATTTGTTTTTTTGTTTTTTTTTAAATATTACTAACGTCCTTTTTCCTCGAGAACTATCTAATGTTGTCGTCTATCCGTGAGCCAAATTTTATCAAAATTTGTTAAGCCCTGTATGATTGATTGACAATCTTTTAAACCAGGTAATACTAGTAGTATAATTTCTAGGAAGTACATAATCAATGCAATTTATTATAGCTTCCTAAGGCCACTCGTACAAAACAATGAGCATAATATGTTCATTAGAATATTATAGACCTTTTGCAAAGGAAATAAAATAGACTTTCCTTTGGTTTTACGATGGACAATCAAACTAGAAAATTGACTATTGTATTTATTATAGGTTAATATTCCATCGGCAAATTTCGTTGAATGGTGGGTTTTAGGAGGTACTATTTTTAATGACCATAAAGTTCATTTTTATTTGTTTCAAATTTGAAATTGGCATTTAAGAGGATTATGAAGCGATGCTTAAATTGCGTAGCTGTCAAAAATAATCCATACAAATTTAGCTCCTGGCGATAACGTTTCTCACCCCCTAAATCTAATCCGATTTCCACGATTTTTGAGTATGTTGTAGATATTATGAAAAACTAGGTCTGAACGTTTCCGATTATTTTTCCCAATAAATATTTTCTTGGAGAGGAAAACATACGTACCTAGTGTTCATAAGAACTACAACATATCCAAAAATCATTTTGTATGGAAGTTTACTGCTTCACAGTCCTTTTAAGAACAAAGGTAAATGAACTTTATTTCGTTACTGGTAGATTCAAATTCCTATTTACAAAAATCTCCGACTGTAGTATGATGGGTCTCACGAGGATTTCATCATAACCATTTATAATACACATTAAATATATACCCGCGACATAGTGGTGACTCCTTCTATGAAAGCTGATATCTCTGAAACGGCTAAAACGATTATTGTAAAAACCGGGCAAGAACATGTCGGACCATGCTTAGTGTAGGGTTCCGAAACTGTTGATTACTTGCTACAAACATAAAATTAACAAGTAATGACTAATTTTCTATTTGAAGTCATTTGGTGCCGTCTTACATGATTTTAGTAGGTTTTTTTTTTATTTTATTTTTTTATGTTAAGGAGAAGGCACTCGAGCACTCAGCCCACCTGATAGTAAGTGGAATCTGAGACCCATAGACATTTGAATTCTCAAGACTATAATCCTAAGACCTCAAATGCGGTGCCAACCCTGAGGACTACAATGGAATGCCTCTATGCTAGTAATTTCACCGGTTGTCTTATCCCCACACCGGAACACAACAATGCGAACGCTGTTGCTTGGCGGGTGGTTAATGGATAAGATGGTGGTAGCGATCCGGACGGACCCTGCACAGGGTCCTACCACCACTAAACACAAACACAAACACTAAAAACAAAGGTATAAACACTTTCATCGCCTGTATCTCAAGTTGCAATGATGTGTATTTAGTCGTCATGGTTTTCCTTTAAAATTCGTTATATATATGCGCTTTCATTTAAGATTTTTTTCTGATTTTTAGTTTTGTAATTTTGGCTGTAGTGGGGGGGGGGGGCACTTGACTCTAACAAAAATTAGCGCTTTAAAGCTAAAATTTTTTTTTTGGTGTTCAATTAAGAGTATTTGTATTGTATTGTATTGAATATTTCATAAACGGATCCCTTGATCGAAAAATTGTTTCCACAAACGTACACACAATATTTTTGAAAGACCTATCCAATGACACCCAACACTATGGGGTAGACGAGAAAAAAATACATCCTCAGGTTACGTGTAGGGGAGGTAAGTACCCTATTTTTTTTTTTTTACATTTTGTACCACTTTGTTGGCGTGACTAATGACAACGTGATTCATGCTAAATGACAACTTTCTAGTACTAAGAGTCTCTGCTAGGCTGCGGACGGACGGATGGACGAACGGACGGACGTAGCGAAACTATAAGGGTTCCTAGTTTGACTACGGAACCCTAAAAAGTAGCTTACAGCCATCCCGATTAAACTAGCTTTCTTCAAAAAAATCACATCTAAATCGGTCCGTCTGTTTAGGAGCTATTATGATACCACAGATACACAGTTGAGGGTTAAAAACAGTCAGCCTTATGAACATAATCTTCAATTTCAATCCGTTTAACAATTCGGTGCCATTCTCGTCTTTTCCATAACGGACGTAGCCAATATAAAGTGTCTGTTAAGTGTGCCTTACAAAGGGTTTTAGTCCGTCGTCGAAGTAATCCCGGACATTTATCAAAGGCTTAGCGAGGTTCGATGTTTTCGCCCAGATAATAGGTAAGACTGGTTGAATTCTACGAGATTTTGAGATCGCTATCATGTTATACTTTAACCTACCTCCATTTAACAGTTCATAAATTGCACACTTTCTGCCCCTTGGAACAATGTACTATTAAAGAAAGGCAGTGACTTGACTGTGACTGCATTTATATCAGGGAAAAATCTTACACAAATTGGCCTAGTCCCAAACTAAGCTCTAGGCTTGTACTATGTGTATTAGACAACGAAAACCATTCTTATATAGAGAAATATATACTCAAATACATAGACAACATCCAAGACTAAGGAACAAATATTCGCGCTCATCACACAAATATCTGCCCTTACCAGGATTTGAACCCAGGACCGCTGGCTTCAGAGGCAGGGTCACTCCAAACTAGGCCAACGTGTCGTCATTACTGCCTTCTATGGACGTCGGTGATCATCAGCTACCATCATTTTATTCTTCTACCTTCCACCAGGCAATATTGTTGTGGTCCGATGTGATAAGAAAACTGGTGAAATTATTTGAGGTATTCCATCCTTAGTCCTCAGGTTTGGCAATGCAATTGTTGTCTTAGGATGGCAATCTTTCGTTTGCAGCTTTCGACTGCAAATGTCATATGTCAGGTGACCTCTGTTCTCCTTTGCCTTCTCCATGTCATAAAAAAAATAGGGATCTGTCAAAAAATGGGACAAGCTTTTGTAACCGACTGTTCTTTGTTTTTCTTGCAAAGTAATTTACTGCTAATGAAGACCAAATTAATGAGTCCCAACGTGGTGGGTCTACGTTCCGACTTCATCATCAGATCAGCTCTTAGATACCATAATATACCATTGTCAACGGGTTTGAATTTCAGCCCATTCAATTAACTGGAACTGGTTCAAAATTTACTTGCAAGATTTCCCCTCCATATGACTTATCCATAAATCGTGTACGTTCTCCCGTTTGCAACAATGTACTTTTTATTACTTACCTACTTCAAAAGTATTGGTTTTAAGAAGATACGACTCCAAGTTAGCAACGCAACTTTTAATTCCAATACAATTGATAAGCACTGGAAATTTTCAACAAACTTTCGGGCAGAAGTTGGCTTTTATCATGTTGTTCGAGATAAAATACTAGAAGACAGTGAACAAGATAATAATACTTTGAAGTTTTCTCTTGTGTGATCAGAAAGAGAAGTCATAATAGGAAATTTTAGAGATAAACTTTTGCTTTGATCGGATCAAACTTTATTGGCAAACTACAAAAAATACTTACTTGAATCTCCCTATTTCAGTAAAATATAATGTTATATTTACGTAAAATTTTCATTTAAAACATTCTGATTTATCTAAATATTTAACAAAAAAATAGTTATGGGTATCTACTGTTGGCATCATACCTACTTTCATTTTCACTTTTATTCGTTCAGTTTGCGGGCCTGTTATTTTCGTTTTATTCAGCATATTTTACTGAACTGTGGTTGCCGGGTTGTCGTAAGAGGTAACTAAGGGAATGAGGGCTTCTAGTACTGTTAGGCGACGGGCTTGCAACCTGTAACTAACACACTAAACTTCTTAGCCTGTTTGTGCAAAATGTGGTTACAGAATTACCAACAACTCTTTTTGTAGTTGTTGATATTTCTGTAGCTCTGCCTACCCCACTCTGGGATTGAAGGCGTGAAAGTATTCTTTTATATATATGTATATAACTTAACGTGGCTTCACTACTTTTCGGGTTCTGGCAGAAACCCAGTGCTGTGGTTTACCACAGTTTTATGCTGAGCCAGCGCCTACGCACACGGAAATACGAACGCCGGCAGGGTGTTCCAAATCTTGGCTGTGCGCATTATGCAAGTAGATTCGAAGCGCTTGGTTCTGATCTTAGGCACAGCAACTAAGTGTGGTTGGTACCCCGCAGTCCGTCTAGAGTTCCTGTTCACACTCTCCGAAATACAGCCTGTACAACACGCACAGGCACGCGACCCTACGCCTATGATCCAGGCTTTGTAGCTTATTTTTATCCAGCCTTTTATCGCCCACAAGCCTCCTTGCTCTACGCTCAAACGAGATCTATTTATTTATCTATCTATCTATAAGCCCGGATTTTGGCGCTCACTACTACCAAAGCAACGGCAATAGTTCTAGTAGAAATGTTTTTCAAAAGTCTCACGCAATTCAAAAATGGAATGAAACGATTTTTTTTGTAAAATGTTTGTATAGTTTTCAATTAAATCGTGCTATTCATTTAAAGAAACAAATATTCTAATTAATAAAGACATCTCAGCTTACTTGTGCAAAATGTGGTTACAGAATTATTAACATGTCTTTTTGGAGTTGTTGGTATTTCTGTAGCTCTGCCTACCCCGCTCTGGAAATGAAGGCGTGATGTTATGTATGTATGTATAAAGACATTCAATCTAATAAAACTGATATAGCAACTGATATATAAAAAAAATGAAGTCTAAAGATAAAATGTTACTTAAGAAGACTGAGAAGAAAAAAAAACACACAAAATGCTATAATGTTTTTCTCCCCTTAAATGTTGTCCGATTTTTCGATTTTTGAATAAGTCATAGATATTATGAAAATCTAGGTCTGTATGTTTTCTTTTTCAAAAAAATATTACAAGAAAGAAAAAAAATGAAAGAAAAACAAAAACGGAAACGTACAGAAAAAGTTTTTTATAGTATCTACAACACATTAAAAAAACGCGGATACCGGATTATATTTAGGGAGCTAAATTTGTATGAATTATTTTTGACAGCTACGATTTAAGCATCGCTTCACAATCCTCTTAACATTTAGACTAAAGTAATTACATAATTTATCTGTATATTTACCATTTCTTTATAATTGAGTACGTCGTTCCACGGCAATTATTGATTTAAAAAGTCACCAGACTAAAGATGCTAAATAGTAAATGAGTTTTTATTTGTTATTTTTTTTGAACTTGACACGCATTTGGAGCTATCCCCATGTGCCTCTATTTAGATCACTAGATTAAATACTTTTTACCAGAACAATCGTCCCCGTGTGTGATATCCATGGACTTAATTATTTAATACCCCGTGTGGTTGCCGGGTTAGAGTAGTGCCACTCCATGTCTTCCCGTGGATGTCGTAAAAGGCCACTAAGGGCTTATAGTACTGTTAGGCGACGGGCTTGCAACCTGTCACTAATACACTGGTAAACAACTTAGCCTACTTGTGCAAAATGTGGTTACAGAATTATCAACAATTCTTTTTAGAGTTGTTGGTATTTCTGTAGCTCTGCGTACCCCACTCTGGGAATGAAGGTTCATGGTGATTGTTTAAAACTCGTCTTTAGCAGAATACACAAAAAAAGAAGTGAAAATCATATAATAATGAGTTTTTAATTTGTTCGTTAATCGTTAAGGTATTCGTAAAGAGGCCAATTCATTATTTTTAATCAAGTTCATCTGAAAGTCAAAGAGGTGAAAAATGCCACGTTTTATTGTAGCAAGTCATGACATGTGGTGAAAGCAGTACAATTAACATACAGCACCAACAAACGAAATGTTATGGAAAATATTTAAAAACTCTCTTTATGTATATGTTTTTTTTTTTTTTATGTTAAGGAGAAGGCACACGAGCACTCAGGCCACCTGATGGTAAGTGGAATCTGAGACCCATACACATTTGAATTCTCAAGACTATAATCCTAAGACCTCAAATGCGTTGCCAACCCTGAGGACTAAGATGGAATGCCTCTATGCTAGTAATTTCACCGGTTGTCTTATCCCCACGCCGGAACACAATAATGCGAACACTGTTGCTTGGCGGGTGGTTAATGGATAAGATGGTGGTAGCGATCCGGACGGACCCTGCACAGGGTCCTACCACCACTAAATATGTGTATGTGTGGTGTGAAACTGACTGATAGAGTAAGAAATGACAAGAGCAGAGAGAAATGTGGACTGAAAGAAGATGCAGTGACTAAGATTGAAAAGGGCATGCTTCGATGGTTTGGTAATTTGGAAAGTATGCGTGAAAGAAGATTGAGAGATATATAGTGCGAAAGTGAATAGAAGGGTCGGAAGGGGCCGCCCTAGGCTTACTTTTTGGAATCAAATCGGAGAAATTCTGCAAAAGGGCCGAATCCTAAGTACCCGAAATCGACGTGCATGTATGACTCGATGTATGAATGTGGAAGAAGCGAAAGAGATTTGTCAGGATCGTAGCAGGTGGAAAGATGTGGGCTCTGCCTACTCCTCTGGCGTGATTTTATGTATGTATGTATTTAAAAACAACTTCGTCTGATTCGTTTGATCGTTATTTCTGTAGGACCATGGAAATAGTATTTGATACGCAAAACTGCAAAATTGATATTTGCTGCAAATTCTAGTATTAAATCCTTCGAAATACTGCGACAAAGTTGTAAAATAAAATAATAATTTGGTACCTCCCAGTCAAGCAACCAAGACAATTACATTGTGACATTGAATGAGATATCATTAGATAGCTCTATTTAACTCGAGTTACGTGTCCCCCCCATCCTCTACCCTACAGCCAAAACTACACGTAATGAAAATCTTAAAAATATCTTAAATGAAGGCAACGCGATGAGCTAATAAAAAAACATATGATGAATAGTTGTCAAAATGTATGAACTAACAGTCGATTAACATTGATTAAATTTAACATCGTATGGTGAGATTGGTACCTATTTATTTCTTAAGGTACAGGAGGTAATGATACCTAGTTAAAATCATCAAACAAAACTAAATAACTTGCATGGTTTAATATGCTCTTGCCCAGTTGTTGTTCAATGTTAATTATATTGCTTTTCTGATTGTAGAATAAACGGTTTACGTACAAAAAAAAAAACGATCTTTTTTGTTTGTCATCTCTCAGCCATCACATTTTAAGAAGCGAAGTGAAACCTTGCACAGACGGACTAGGGAAAATATTATGAACCTTTTATATAAACCTCCAACCCACAAGTGCATAAAATAAATGTTTCTAATATGTGTATTGCCATATTTAACAAACTACCCATAATCCTGAAAACTTTAGAAGGTAACGATTTAAAGCGCTCGCTCTAAAAATGGCTTCTCGACAAATGTTTTATAGTGTTAAGATGTACCTCGAGCATGATAGGAATTAAGTTGACATTTTATTTTAATTTTATAATTAGGTTTTATATATTTTAACATACATACATAACATCACGCCTTTAATCCCAGAGTGGGGTAGGCAGAGCTACAGAAACACCAACAACTCTAAAACAGCTTGTTAATAATTCTGTAACCACATTTTGCACAATCAGGCCAAGAAGTTTACTAGTGTATTAGTGACAGGTTGCAAGCCCATCGCCTAACAGTACTACAAGCCCTTATTCCCTTAGTCGCCTCTTACGACATCCACGGGAAGACATGGAGTGGCACTATTCTAACCCGGCAACCACACGGGCTATATCTTTTTACTGTATCATTTTTGACTTTATAAATTCATAAACATTTTGCACGCCTGCATTCAGGCGTGATAGACTGTACCCAAACCATGTAACACCTTTATGACTGTATTCCATCAAAAAAACGCATTTTGATTATGTTGTTAACGGAACATCCATACTAATATTAAAAAGGAATTAACTCTGTCTGTCTGTACATATGTTACGCTTTCACGCTTGTTACGATTTAGATAAAATTTTCTATGCAGATAGTTTTAGTCCCGGGGAACGACATACTTTTTACCCCGAATAAATTGAGGGTTCCTGAGGGAATAGTTATAAACGACTTCTACGCGAACGGAGTCGCAAGAAACAACTAGTAACTCCGTGCTCGGATGATTGGTATGTACTTTATACTACAAACCAATTCAACTATGCACCCCTTTATGTAATAACTGGTTCTCTATCGTTTGACCGAATTTCAAATGCTATAATTTCTTTTGCCCGAATTTTATATGACATAATTTTATATGCCATAACGATCATGTGTCATAATACTCATTTGCCATAAATTCATTTTTTCTGAAACCGTGAGCTATTAAGAATTGTAATAAAACAAACCTAACGGGCTCTATACGGGCATGTAAAAATGACATGAAAGGTTTACGATTTCAGAAAAAAAATCTTTATACCAAATTTAATTATGGCATGTGATATTAGGAAAAATGAAGGTTATGGCAAATGAAATTATGAAACATGAAGGGATACGACTACTATTTCTCGAAAAACCACATATAAAAGCCATTTGACATTTTTAGATCCTCTTGCAGAGAGATTCTGCCTGTCAACCTCCGTCTACCCCGAGGGCGGCAAATTAGCTGGGGGACGAAAAAAGGCGAAGGGCAGTCTACTATTAAATTGAAAGAGGTTTGAAAAGGCATGTGTGGTGCAGTATAATGGGATTTTTGGAACTATTTGTCATTGAAATGACCTTTTTAGGGTTCCGTAGTCTTAAAAATCCTTATAGTGACCCTGCCTCCGTAGCCAGCGGTCCTGTGTTCAAATCCCGGTAAGGGCAGATATTTGTGTGATGAGCGTGTATTTTTTCCTGAGTCTTGGATGTTTTTTATTTATTTAAGTATGTATTTCTCTATATAAGTATGTTTATCGTTGTCTAGTACCCATAGTACAAGCCTAGAGCTTAATTTGGGTTAGGTCAATTTGTGTAAGATTGTCCCCTGATATTTATTTATTTATTATTTTATGTTAATTAAAATCTTAGAAAATGTAGGGTTTTTTTTCATCCTATGGTGTGGGGCGTTGGATAGGTCTTTTTAAATTATTGCAGGTTTGTGAAATCTATTTTTCGATTAAGAGATCCGTTTGTGAAATATTAAGTTTTAAAGGTCTAATTTTTGTTAGACTCAAGTGTCCCCACACCAGGGACCGGAAAACCCCTTCATTTGATTAACCCTATCGATAGGGTAAGCCTATCATTTGGCTACCCAATCGATGTGGTTACCCTATGATTGTGTTACCTTAACGTTAAGGGAACCCCTTTGAACTAGTTAACCACTTCCATAGAGCTTACCAATTTCATTAGGGTTTCGGTAGTTTAATATTGAAGCGCTTAGCATTAACTGGGTTTTACCCCATTGATCGCCTCTCTCTTTTTTGCGCATTTGGGCGATTTCTGTCTAGCCTGACGTTACTTGCCTACTTTATTTAAGTTCGTGTCGGGACGCGATTGAGATGATAATGTTGTTTAATAATTCTTAGTTCATGTTCCCGCCGGAATAATAAAGACGTTTGGCTGCGTGACGGATGGCTGCTTGTGCAAGTACCTACTGCGAAAAGTGCAAGCTATTTTATTATTATAAGTGTACGCGAGAGCTGGTTGACTTTTAAATAATAAATTTTGTTTGATTTGAAAGTATTTTTAACATGGAAACGTACCAGGACGATTCTCAAGAAGAACTAAAAAAATATATCAAGCAAGCTTTAAAACGTAAATACCTATTTGATGTCTTGTTAATTTGAACGTTAGGTAAATAATTACATTTTTGATCATTTCCGTCCGTCCGCAGCCTAGCTCAGAGACTCTTAGTACTGGAAAGCTGTAATTTGGCATGAATATACATATTAGTCACGTCAGCAAAGTGGTGAAAGAAAATCTTAAAAGAATTTTTTTTTTGGTGTACTTACCTCCCCTACACGTAACGTGGGGATGATTTTTTATTTTTCGTCTACCCTATAGTGTGGCATGTTGTTGGGTAGGTCTTTCAAAAATATTGTGGGTTTGTGAAAACAGTTTTTCGATTAAGGGATCTGTTTATGAAATTTTAAGCTTTAATGCGCTAATTTTTGTTAGAGTCAAGTGTCGCCCCCCCCCCGCCCCTACAGCCAAAACTACAAATAATAAAAATCTGAAAAAAATCGTGAATGAAAGCGCATATAACGAATTTTTAAGGAAAACTATCACCACTAAGTAGACATGATTGGTTCTTGAGATACAGGCGACTAAAGTGCCGTGCCGTTGGTGCCGTCTTAGCTAATTTTCGTAGGTATAAACCTACGAAAATTAGCTAAGACGGCACCAAATAACTTTAAATAGTAAAATAGTTCATACTTGTTGTTTTTAGAGATAGTTTTAGGTGTTTGTAGTATTTATAAGCGGCGTCGGAACCCTACCTGAGCTTGGTCCGACATGCTCTTGCCCGGTTTTTTTAAAACATTGGTTTAATAATGGACTGCTTACGCTGAAATGATTTACGCTGTATAAATATATAAGTAAATAAGTACCTACCTAAATAATTTTGATCTCAACAATAATTTCATTAAATAATTAACCTTCTACATTACAATATAATTTTGATCACAGCTAGTTTCATTTAATAATAATTAACCTTATATATAACAATAGGTAAACTGTAAAAATATGAAAAATAAATAAATCATTTTGATCATCAACAGTCTCATTAAACAATTGACCTTATATTGAACAATTAGTACATAATTACACTAAAAATATGTACTTAACTATAAACCAGTCTCCTATAACATCCGCCCACCTATAACATCGTAATTTGCCTGCGCAAAGCAAGCTTTCTAACTGACGAAACTTTTTAACTGACGATTTTATTTAAAAAATATCTAATATTTCAGATGGAACTAAGAACTTAGCTAACTACGTAGGTAGTATACAATTTATTTAATCGACCCTGATCACTAATTTCTGAAAGAGTCATTCCATATGAAAACGTCTGAAGGGTTGTGCTGGCTAATTTTAAATTTTCTTGAAAAAAATCAGGAATGTATTTTGGGGCACGAAATAACTACATCCATGGGATTTTTATTTTTCAGATTTTTTTTTTACGATTTGCACTCATTGGAAGTTTGATAAGGTGTCATATTCTTACTTCTATAAACTAGGTTCAAACTCTGCTTAGAAACTTTTGCTAACAATTATGTTTATTTTAAATTGTAGCTTACTAACCACCGTTTCCACAATGATTAATAATATCTAATGAGTATGCTCCAGAACTGGGTTCCGGGACACTGAACATTTGTATAAATATGTTAATTTTCGGAGTTTTCAGACTACAATTCTGACTTTCCTATTAGACCGAAGACTTAGCTTTTTGTCTGGTTGTTAGAACATGACATTTTAAACAACTGATGTCAATTTAAAGTTCTCAAAATGTATTTTAGGTATAGATAAAACATATCGAAATTTCGAAAAAATCAAAACATGGCCACTTTGGCTGCTGAAAAATGTAGGTTTCAGTGTGAATAAAATTTTGAATTTATCATCAAATGATAGATCATAAACTTAAATTTACATGGCATCTATATTTTATACCGATTTTTTTGCTAGGTAAGAAGTTATGATTTTTTTTTACCTTAAATATTTGCACAACAATATTAATATAAAAATTCAAGATGAAGTGCAATCATTTCATTGGACGAATGATCAGGCTACTTTGCACCCATTCGTGATGTATTTAAAAAAAACCGGTGTAACTCAATGCAAAACATTTTGCGTTATCAGTGATCAATTATTAATAATAATAATAATAATAACTTCTTTATTTAACACACAAGTTGTAACGTAATTACCAGGGGTCCCCGCACTAGGCTTGGCCTGTATCGCGGGGTACCAATTACAATAATATCACTTAAGATCACATTATTAAAAACTACATAGACCTTAGAGAACTACAAACTAAAGAAAATAGGAGTAATAGGGGCCTTCGAACAAGACCACCTACGTTAAAATCTCTTCTGTTTCCTCATAATTCAAACGATGGAGAAAATTAAAAATAAGTTGTTTTGTCTTGAGTAAAGTTTGGCCTTTCAAGCTACAATGAAGTAAAACAGCGTTGTATATAGAAATGCTTAAGTGATCTCCGAAACGTTTACCAAAAGTTGAATAAACTCTGGGCACTGGTAGCTTAAAAACCCGTTTTTTTATTAGGGTGTTGTAGTTGGGGATGGATGGGGCAAGTTTATGTGTAAGCAAGCACATTTTGTACAGAAAGAGTTGTCGAACGGTTAAAACATTTGCCTCGGCGTATAAGGATGCTGTAGGGTACCTGAATGGTTTTTTATATATCACTTTTAATACTGATCTTTGAGCTCTCTCTAAGACTATCATGGATGACTTTGCTGCGCTACCCCAAACCGATATGCCGTAGGTAATTATCGACTGGCACAGTGCGGTGTAAACTAACGTGAGTAAAGGTTTGTCGGCAGAATGCCGTATTTTCTTAAAAATTGCGATTGTCTTTCTAATTTTTGAGGACAGTTTCTGAATATGGGTTTTAAAGTTTAGGTTTTCGTCCACGAATAGACCTAGGTATTTAACAACATCAGTACGTTGTATGAAGTCACAGTTACAGCTACCTGATGGGAAATCTTTACAGGCGTGAATTTGTAAAGTGTTACTGCAGGTTGGTTTAGATGAGGCGGTTTTATGAAAATAGATAAATTGACACACAACACGATAGCATTTTATGCTGGACTGGAACTTTTTTGCAACTGCACATGGGAAAAGCCCGTGTGATGGTGCAGGAGGAACCATCAGAAGAATAATCCGAAAAGCTAGTTTACAAAGAACAGTGGAAAGTCACATATTAACCCCTCAAGCAATGTTCGACTTTTGTACGGAGCGGATACCTGGCATTACATTCTTTTTCGTGCCAAAAGCAGATGTCGAAGCTTCAGAATCGAGGTTAACGATTAAAAGTACTAGATCATATCATCATTTCGAACGTCTGTCGTCCGACACCTTAAAAGCTCGTAAATATTCAACTGCACAATCTTTTGAAGTTGTGAAAGTCAGGAGGCAGGTCTGCAAACGTAAAAGTTAAATATTTTTTCTTATTATAGTGATGATTTTCATATAATTAAGAAATAAATAATATTTAGGTGTAGTTTTATTAAGTATCTGAGTTTTGCATATTTTAAGATTTGCAAAAAATCATAACTTCTTACCTAGCAAAAAAACCGCTTAACATCTAGTTACTGTGTAAATTTGAGAATATGTTCTATCATTTGGTGGTAAATTCAAATTTTTATTTACACTGAAACTTGGACTTTTCAGCTACCAAAATGGACACGTTTCGATTTTTTCAAAATTTCAATGCATGTTTTTTATACCATATAATACAATTTGATATCTAAAATGGATGTGAGTAGTAATAATTGAAGTGTTCTTGAAGCTGTGATATAAATATGATTCCCAGGTCTAATACAAAAGTCAGTAATCCAAGCCGAAAATCACGAAAATGAGTAAATTAATGTCATTTTTAGTGACACAGTATTTTATGCTATCAAAGTATTTGGATGAAAAGTTATAAAGCAATCGAATACTGTGTTTATTGGGAGTGTTATATAAATTAACACCATTTCTATACGTAACTTCTTAACAAAGTTTCAGCATAATTTGTGAGAGTAGAAAAATGACATCATTTTGTACTTTGGACGGGTGCTGATAGAAAGATAAGTATTTAAAAAAATTAACGACAACGGTTTTTGTGCTTAAATGCCTCACGGTACATCCTCATTTTTTTTATTGAAATCTGTGACCACGCCGGCAACAAAAATAATTCGTTTCAGCCGTTTTCATATGGAATGACTCGAAAGTATGCAAACACTTTACGCCAAAATCCACCAAAGTCAGTTGAACCTACAGCCTTAAAAAAAAACAAGTTCAAAGCAAATCCCAAACAAAACAATGTACATTTTGTGGGAACGATAATTAGGTTTACTATTGTTTGACGTAGCGAACAGTGCGACTCTAAGACAAAGCCTCGGCCGCCTTCGGCACATTTCGGCTGGCTCACCTCGCCGTCTCGCATGCGCTACTCACCTGCCGCCGCTACCCATTCAATTGTTAGGTAGTGCAATAATAAGTCGAAACACTTGCGCATAGAGATTAAAAAAGCTTGAAACCGTTCGATTAAGTTTAAAAAGGGTAACAGATGATAGGGTATTGGGAATGGGTTAGCGCTTAGTCGAATTAATTGTATCGCTTGGTTGCCCTTTCATTGGACTATGTCAACGATAGGCTTAGCTCATCCTTGGGGTTTGTAAAAACAAGTCTATCAAATACCCTATCGAAAACCCCTTTAATGCTAAGCGGTTCCGGTCCCTGCCCCACACTAGAGCCAAAACTACAAATACTAAAAATCTAAAAGTAACTTAACATATTTAAAAGGAAAACTATCATGACTAAGTAGACATCAATGGTTCTTGAGATACAGGCGATAGTACAGAAAGCCCCTAAACTAAACAGCATCAATTTACTTTAAATAGAAAATTAGTTCACACTTGTTGTTTTCTGGGATAGTTTTTGTGTTTGTAGTACGTAATGGCTTCGGGAACCACCACTGAGCATGGTCCGATATGCTCTTGCCCGGTTTTAAATAGGACTTTTGATATAAATATTAAGAAGTATGGATTGGGCTTGAAAGAACTTAAGTTCATTCAAGGCTTTTCTAAAATAAAAATAAAATATCAGGGGACAATGTCGCACAAATTGACCTAGTCCTAAACTAAGCTCTAGGCTTGTACTATGGGTACTAGACTACGATAAACATACTTAAATACATATAAACCATCCGAGACTCGGGAACAAACATTCGCGCTCATCACACAAAAATCTGCCCTTACCAGGATTTGAACCCAGGACCGCGGGCTTCGGAGGCAGGTTCACTCCCAACTAGGCCAACGTGTCAATGTTTTATTACCGTATCGTTTTGATCTCGGCCATAACTGTCAAGTAAATAAGAGCTATAACATCGACAAAACGATCCCACCAAAAACATTTTCATGTAAAATGTTGCTAGGACGAGACCATATGCTCCCACTGTCAAAAAGTTATCAGAACTCATGTAGAACTAAGCTTCTAACTCTACTCACCCTAACTTTACGAGCACTAACTTCACAAACTGTGTACCTTCGTCAATATATGTGGCTTGGCCGTTCTAGGATAACGCGTCGTCGAAACCTGCTTAACCTATCCTGTTCTTACACTTCTCTGCAGCCCTAACCACCGGTAGCTGCCCCGCTGCCGGCGGCACCAATAGATTAGGTTTTTTAAAATATTTTTTTTTATATCAGTATAATTATTTTACTTTTATATTTGATTATTCATTGTAAAAATATCTAATCTACAGATAAATAAAGAAATATAAAAAAAAAAAAAACAGGACAATGTCACACAAATTGACCTAGTCCCAAACTAAGCTCTAATGCCAATCCATGTCTTCCCGTGGATGTCGTAAGAGGCGACTAAGGGAATAAGGGCTTGTATTACTATTAGGCGATGAGCTCACTGAGTCACTAGTAAACTTCATGGCCTGATTGTGCAAAATGTGGAAAAATAATTATTTCTAAAGTTGTTGGTATTTCTGTCGCTCTGCCTACCCCACTCTGTCAATAAAGGCGTATGCCTGTGTAAAAAAATCTCCAGTATATGATTTAATTTTGTTGCATTTCCGTTAAAAACATACAATATTAACTCGAAGGGGTCATGGCAACCCTAGACCCCTGGACATGGGTGGATCCATAAAATTTGTATGAAGACGTGTAATCTACCAACTTTCCCGTGAAATAATAATTACTTCACACTTTGCGGGTCCGTTTTGGCCTTTGGTACAGTAACTTGTTTTATCTCACTAGGGCGGTATACAACGCATTAATCAACTGAGCAGTAAGGTTGAAATTACTGTAAACCTTCATGATACAAAGGGATGAAGTAAGTTTCTGTGGAGTTTTGGCCGCAACTAATTTATTTTCCTAATTAGAAATTGACAAAAGTTTTATCTAAGAGGAATCTAAATCTAAGAGGAGGAGGAACTTGCGACACACAAATATGTTTTTTTTTTTGTGATTTTGAGTATCTATTGTATTTAATACATAGAATAAGAACTAAAGGCATAGAAGGAGCCTTAAAACGAAAGCGTCAGATCTATACCTCTCTCGAAACCTTCAATAATATGAGTGTTTTATTTTAAAAAACCACCATGGACCCTGCCCAGTATAGGATTCCGAAGCCGTTAAGTACTAAAAACATAAAAATCAAGAAGTAATAACCAATTTTCTATTAGAATTCATTTGATGCCGTCTTAGATGCTTGTAGTTGGTATAAACACTTTAATCGCTTGTATCTCAAGAACCAATGATGTATGTCTACTTAGTAGTGATAGTTTTCCTTTAAAATTAATTTAAAATTATTTTTTTGCTTAGATGGCGGGACACATGACTCTAACAAAAATTAGCTCTTTTAAGCTTAATATTTCATAAACGGAACCCTGAATCAAAAAATTGTTTCCTCAAACCCGTAATATTTTTAGACGGGAAAAAAATACATCCCCACGTTACGTGTAGGGGAGGAACACTAAAAAAAAAACAAAATTTTATTTTACTACTATGTATATTCATGCTAAATTATAGTTCTCTAGTACTAAGAGTATCAGAACTAGGCTGCGGATGCACGGACGGACATAGCGAAGCTATAAGGGTACCTAGTTTGACTACGGAACCCTAAAAAGGAAAGAGTATAGAGTCCAGTTCTTGCTAAAACTAACCGTACACACCAAGTGTTGTCACCATCATATCTTCAAGGTCATAGATTAGCCTATACAATATCTACACACATAAACGTAGTTTATATATGCAACAGTGTATGACCACGATATTTAAACTTATACAAACTGTCACTTTTTGGCACACTGAATCCTAAGACTGAGCATATCAGCTATCTGTATGTTGCCTTTTATTTTATCGCTTAACTTTAGCCTTGAAATACGGTGTCGTTGCGTAAACAAAAGAATGGGTCATACGAATTACGTGGAGTAAATTTTGACGGACCGTAATTACGCACCGTTAAGCTCCGGTGTGGTCGCAGCCTTAATTGACGTTTAAACTTATCAATAATCCATAATAATATTATAAATGTGAAAGTATCTCTGTCTGTCTGTCTGTTTGTTACTCATACATACATACATAGCACCACGCCTTCATTCCCAGAGTAAGGTCTAAACTTGTTGATAATTCTGTAACCACATTTTGCACAATCAGGCCAAGAAGTTTACTAGTGTATTAGTGACAGGTTGCAAGCCCATCGCCTAAAAATACTACAAGCCCTTATTCCCGTAGTCGCCTCTTACGACATCCATGGGAAGACATGGAGTGGCACTATTCTAACCCGGCAACCACACGAGGTCTGTTACTCTTTCACGGATAAACCGCTGTTCAGATTTATGTGAATTTTGGTGTGGAGATAGTTTGGATTCCGCGGAAGGACATACTAAATTGGACGGTTCCTGGATAATAGCGATAAACAACTTCTATGTGGACGGAGTCGCGGGAAACGGCCAGTAATCTACTTTAATATCACAAATCCGAAAGTGTGTTTGTTTGTTACGCTTTCACGGATAAACTGCTGAACCGATTTAGATGAAATTCGGTATGCAGATAGTTTAAGTTCCCAGGAAGGTCATAGGGTACTTTTTATCTTGGAAAACTTGTCAGTTACTGAGTGTAACGCGATGAATGACGCGAACAAGAGCTAGAAAATTCGACACGGTGTTGACCATGAACCAGAAAACTTTATTTTCTGCCCACTGAACGCGTATAAATTACGTCTCTTACGCAGCATAGAGTATTCAAGGAGGTTCCGAGACAATAAAGTTCACACAGTCAATAAAGCGGGACTTTCTATGTACGTGTCTGGACGAAGTCGGCTAGGGATGGGGTAAAGAGAATGGACGAATACATTTTCGGCGATGATAATTTTGAGCCGAAATCTTGATTGAAAGTCATTATAATGGAAAACGTAGTTTAAATTAATTAAATTACAGAATTTTTAATTTTTACTAATTTTTGATTAAACTACAACGGATTTTGGCTGTGAAATAAAAAAATAAAAATAGGTACGTGTATATATTGAAACTTTTTTGTATAAGTATGTATTTCTCTTGATACATATATTTTTCGTTGTCTAGTAACCCTGTTTCAAGCCTAAAGCTTAAATTTCTCTCAATGGAGGATGTCTTCCTTAAGATTACATACATACATAACACGCCTTCATTCTCAGAGTGGGGTAGGCAGAGCTACAGAAATACCAATAACTCTAAAAATACTTGTTGATAATACAATTCTGTAACCACATTTTGCACAAACAGGCTAAGATGTTGACCAGTGTATTAGTGACAGGTTGCAAGCCCATCGCCTAACAGTACTACAAGCCCTTATTCCCTTAGTCGTCTCCTACGACATCCACGAAAAGACATGGAGTGGCACTATTTTAACCCGGCAACCACACGGGGCAGGTCTTTAGTATACTTAAAAGCGTTCAAAAAGAAAGAAAGAAATACAGAATCATAAACTAGTGCCAGTACTGGTTTTGCAGGGCAGAGCTGGTCTTCCGCAGGCCAGAGCTGGTCGTCGATAAAGGACCAATGTTCGACACTGACTCTTATTCAGAGAAGATAAGAGGTATTAATTTGTTTTTTAACAATCAATTTATAACCCTATGATTTTTTAATTAAAAGCTTCTCTGCCCTGCTAAGCCAAATAGCAGTATGTCAAATAAGTCTCCTGTAGCAATCAAAACCTTATTACTAACAAGAGAAGATTGAATCTACTTTGGCAATTGAATCTGACATACTGTGTTTTAGCTTAGGAGGGCAGTTCTGTCCATGATTGGTGTATGTCATCTAAAAGTGTCGAACATTGCTCCCGTTACGTTACCACTGCAGGCCACACAACAGGTAAAACCCAAAAACTTAATTTAAATCAAAACAAAAAATGTAGCATAGATTTTTATTCTTTCAATTTTATTCACCACAACTGACGTAGCTATGTATTCTTATTATTTTTAGAGTTCCGAACCCAAACGTAAAAGACGGGACTCTTTTACTAAGACTCCACTGTTCGTCTGTTTGTCTGTCTGTCACTGTCTCATGAACCGTGTTAGCTAAACAGTTGAAATTTTCACAGCTGGTGTTTTTTTGTTGTTTTTTCTCGATATTAATAACGGCAACAGGTAGACGCTTAAAATATCCAAATTGAATTTAGTTGTTTATTCACTTTAAGAATAAATAATTAAATTAAAATTAAATTAATGTTTAACGCGGGCTCCCATACGACAAACGTGTTTTTTGCCGTTTTCTCCTCGATCTTCATACAGGCACCGTGGTCGCATAGATAATGGTACGGAACCCTTCGTGCGCGAGTCCGACTCGCACTTGGCCGGTTTTTAATTTCGTCTATCTCTGCACTCCCTACGCGTCCAAGGTTCGTGTGAATAATAGATGTCCCTCAGGGCCGCTCGACGCCGTAATCGTCAGTCTCCGTTCCTATTTGTTGCCCAACTCAAACAAATACCTGCTTTACTGTTTCAACATTAAATAGTTTTGTTTGTTGGACGCTTGATAAGCTGTTTTAAATGAAGAAGTTGATATACAGGGTAATATTTTTATCAGTGCACAAATTTTAGCATATGATTTTGTATCATACATACCTACATACCCTCACGCCTTCATTCCCAGAGTGGGGTAGGCAGAGCTACAGAATTACCAGCAACTCTAAAAACTTGTTGATAATTCTGTAACTACATTTTGCACAAACAGGCTAAGATGTTGACCAGTGTAATTAGTGACAGGTGGCAAACCCATCGCCTAAAAATACTAGAAGCCTTAGATTATAGATTTTGTATCGTTGATATAATATATTACAACAATAAAACGAGTTAAAAAAAAAAAATTTTTGTTGCATATTATCGCTCTTTTACCTTCTCGTGTGGACACAATGTCACACTAGAAATGATGACATGAGTTGTCAAGCTGTAGGTAATGCGATACACTGTATTGTTATTCGAAATTTGATATTTCATGTACAGCTTATCAGACAACAAGCCCCTCTCCTACTGATATTCTTTTTTTGAAATTTCATTTATTAACTTACTCAACAACACTCCCCTCTCCTCACACCCCGGCATTAAAGGGTCCATGAATATCGTTAAGTTAGTGGAATCATTGAATCGGCAATATCTCTAATATTTTTTTAAGCTAGAGTAAAACTAACATATGTGTTATTGATTAACAATAGCGAAGCAAATATTAAAATTAGTGCACCTATTAAAAAATTACCCTGTATAATCAAATTGTGGTTGTTCTGGGAACAGAATTTGAATTATTAGTGATTTTAGTGTTAAATTAGTACTATAAAAGTACTAGTTAGTGTCTCCACAGCGATTATTCACAACTTTACATTAAACATGCAAAAAACTTTGAAACAGTTGAATCTCATAACCTTTATTAAAGGGCAAGAGCTTTATACCTAAATAATGTTTTTACATACATAACATCACGCCTTCATTCATAGAGTGGGGTAGGCAGAGCTACAGAAATACCAACAACTCTAAAAATACTTGTTAATAATTCTGTGACCACTTTTTGCACAAACAGGCCAAGATGTTTACCAGTGTAGTGACAGGTTGCAAGTCCATCGCCTAACAGTACTAGAAGATCTACAAGCCTTTATTTCCTATCTCCTCTTTGCTATAAAAACAAAAATATTATCAAAATACGGCTTTAAAGATCTCTCTCAAGTTCAATGTCTCAAATATCGCCTATCCCTGTCCTTCTATCGCCAAAAACCGCGACAAACTGATAATGAAGCGGTAATTTGTCACCATTGCGTGCCGCCGGCAGTTACCCTACCTGAAAAGATAGAAATAGAAGAGTTCTTTCAATTATAAGGAAGGTTAATTGTAGAGGTGAGACGTATTTACTGGAATAGGTTTTTGGAACAGGTCTTATAATGTACTCGTCGCGTACGCGTTTCCACACGGCCGCATTTAGCGTACGAGTATTTAGAAGTACGGCAACTTTCAACGTCCAATCGGGCGCGCAATTCGCTTTAGGCGCCCACGCAGGTCTGGATCAAGTGTCTGTACTCAAGACAGACGCATAATGGCCCGTTTTACTCATTGAATCGCATATTGGTAAGTACCCGTGGCGCTAGTCTTTGGCACTAGTATTTTTGTAGACGCGTACTTGGAAGACTCAGTACGCTATTTTGCCTAGTACGTCTCACCTCTAGTTAATTAGCCAGGGATTAGGTATTGAGTTGGAGATGTATTTGCAAGCCGATAAGACGAGGGTGTGACTGAAATTTGGAGTTTTGGCGGTCTTTCTACGGTAATATGTGGCTTGCAACAATAGACGTCTTGCAACATACCATCGCGCACACTGTTAACTGTCCATCGGGGACCTTATGATTTTTGAAATAAGGTCCTCCGATGTACAGTGTTGCCGTTTTTACGAAGGAAAAGTAGGACAACTATAGCTTCCAGGCATAAATTTCCCTAATCAATACCCAAACCTTCTTCTAAATTTTCAAAATATGTCCCATGTCGTGCAACATTTTTTCAACATTAGAAATATCGAAACCTTTAGGGCGAAAATTCGATCCCACTATTGAACTAATTGTCGTGAAATGTCGATCGTTTACCAGCCATTTTAATGATCTTAATGTCATATCGTTGGTGACAACTGTAATAGAAATACAATTTTTACCAACTTGAATTACCGACAAAAGTTTCAAAGAAATGTATCATTTCATTGAATTCGCCTGGTGATTCAATTCTTGAACCCTTCGCTTGCTGGGGATACAAAATCAACACTCGCAGCAAAAACAAACTTTCCTCTCTTGTTGCACTATTGTGTGTTTGACTATGACGTTACAATTTACAACCTTTAGTACAACTACCGCGTTATAAAGGACGACAACAACACGACGACACGCTAGCCTAGTTGGGAGTGACCCTGCCTTCGAAGCTAGGGGTCCTGGGTTCAAATCCCGGTAAGGGCAAATATTTGTGTGATGAGCACGAGTATTTGTTCCTGAGTCTTGGATGTTTTCTATATATTTAAGTATATATTTCTCTATATAAGTAAGTTTATCGTTGTCTAGTACCCATAGCACAAGCCTATTTAGGGCTTAATTTGGGACTAGGTCAATTTGTGTGACATTGTCCCGTGATATTATTATTATTATTATTATTATTAAAGGAATGTGCAGCTTTGTTTATGACGTTCAAGTTTATGAATAGAAACCATAGTGTAAGTAACAGTTATGTTAAGAAAATACAGTGTGTTAATGGTATACGGGCGTTCCTTTTAACTGTGGTTAGTACAACCCCTACTGAGCACATTTAGGCAGCTTTAGTTAAAATTAAATAAAAAAAAAGTAACCATACAAAATAATTTAACACGCAATGTATAACGAAAAATGCAATGAATTAAAAACGCAATTAATGACGTTTCCAAGTTAAGTATTATTAAAGCTGAAATACACATTTTCACAAGTAAACCATTACGTACTTACCTGACAGATGGACTTCGATGTACATTGCGGGTCGATAGTATGTTCAAAAATTAATAACGGTGTATACGTTAGCGTAATCAAAATAATTCTTTCTGTTAATGATTAGTAGAGTCTTAATCTATGTCCAGTTTTAATAAACGCCCGTATACCATTTACACACTGTATATACATAACATCTCGCCTTCATTCCGAGTGGGGTAGGCAGAGCTACAGAAATACAAACAACTCTAAAAAGACATGTTAATAATTCTGTAACCACATTTTGTAAGTAGGCTGAGATATTGACTAGTGTATTAGTGATGTTAAGAAAATAGATGCAAGTAAATATACAGTTATGTTCACTTATATTACGAATTTTGTTTATCTTGGAGTCACGATAGAAAGACTAGTTATGAACAAAGATTATTATGATAAAACTTTAGATGCAACTCGAAGCGATTGTTCATAATTTGCTATGGACAGAACGGGATGGAAATCCAAAGGAAAAGCCGCACCCGAGTTATTCACGTTTATACACACCGATAAACGTGACTATAGGGATCCTAATCATTTTGTGACCAACGTTTCACAAATTATTCATTTTACAGACGTATCATTTGACAACCCGCTTTTATTTTCCCTAACTGTAAATAAATTTGGATTTTTTTCAACCCTATCGCGTAACCCTATAGGTTAGGTTAGTTTTCATAAACATCCTGAAATATTGGTAGTTACAGAAAAACCACCACCACCATCCACCACCATCCAAGCAACAGTGTTCGCATTGTTGTGTTCCGGTGTGGGGATAAGACAACCGGTGAAATTACTAGCATAGAGGCATTCCATCTTAGTCCTCAGGGTTGGCGACGCATTTGAGGTCTTAGGATTATAGTCTTGAGAATTCAAATGTCTATGGGTCTCAGATTCCACTTACCATCAGGTGGCCTAGGTGACATAGGTAGTCCCGTGTTTAAAATAAGCTGTAGTCGACAGTATCATAAATATTTATTTAAATTTCTAGGTCAAGATAATATTGACTATTCCAGTTGTGTCCTTCGAACAAAAATGACCTTTATTGAACACCTTAGAAAATAACTATTGCATATGTATGTTTGATATTTGGGATCCCCTTGAGTCACTGACACTCATTTCATCGAATATGTCGTTTCAATGAATTTCATTTCATCGAACGCTATTTTCTGCTGAAACCATGATGTTTTCAGGATATCTTAAACATTAATTACGTAGGTTGGGTTAGGTTAGGTTACGTTAACAAACTAACTCGTGCGTCTTATAAAATGTCTTTCGAGAAAATGGAAATTCTTCGTTGAAAGGTACTTCGATAAAATAATAGGTACACTAGAGGCATTAGCCAAGATGCGTTCGTCAAATAGCATTTCTATTCGTTTGATTTTTAAACCAATCTACCAGTGACGCGATTGGTTTAAAAACAAAACGAATAGAAACGCTAATTAGCGAACGCATCTTGGCTAAGGCCTCAGGACGGATATTAGATTTCAACACGAAAAATTTAATAGCGATAAGTCTTCTACGCGAATGGAAGCGACAATATAGGCTCCAGTTGATTTCAAACCTTTTTCTGGAAAGTTCTATAGTTAAAAGCGAAATGACTTAAGTACAGAGAAACATCAAAAGCCTCTAAAACATAAAACACGTTCAATCATCATTTACAACTCGAAAAATCCTCCCTAAAATACAAAGATTTAATTTTAAAACTCCAAACTCTGTTATAACGATAATAATGACGAAATAAATCAACTGTGCAGAAAAGTGGCAGGCAATTGCGAAGAAACTCCCGCCATGTTGGTTTGAGGTCGGCCACCAGTGAGATTAGATCCCTCGCTAGCCTTGATGCTACCCCTCCGCGGGGTATCTGTGTTGGCGCTGCGAGGGGGGCATGAGTTCAGTTTTACCTGGTGTTATATTTGTGGCCTATCTCCTCAGTCAAGGTTTGAGCTCCTGTGACGTTTGTGGATCCACTCCTTTATTCGTTATTCCTGGCCTAGTACTCTCATTTTTTAAGGAAAGTAAATGACTTCGAGGCGTGAGACATTTAAAGATGCCGCGGCGGTTTGCTATTGTAATTTTGGCTGTACATGGCTATAGCTTCAGTCGTACGTCTTAAAATGTGTAAGCATGTTTATTATACGTGTGTATGTGTGTGTGTATGTAGGCACTTTATTGTACAAAATAAATACAAACTAATGCTTTTAAGTGACCTCTTCCAGCCAACCCTTGTGAAAAGAAAAGTGAAATGAAATGAAAAAATATTTATTGCTGCAGGACATAATTTATTATTATAGGTTATATAAATGGCTTCCTATTCGTCAACGTCGCAAAACTAGATTTCTTTGTTTCCTTTGTAATATTTTGTACGATCCACAGTCCCCCGAGTACTTAAAACATCTTTTTAAATTTCTGGGTTCCACTCACAATCGTCAGCTACGATCCACTGACAATCTCACGCTCTCTATCCCTATTCACCGAACTGGTTTTATGTCCACCTCTTTCGTCCTTCAAGCAGCACGACTTTGGAACGACCTTCCCCTTAAAATCAAGCAAGCTCCTAACAAGTATTCCTTTAAAAAGAAAGTTCGCGAATTTCTTAGCAGGTAGAATTGTCATCATCTTGATATTATGATTGCTTTATCTGAATTAATTTTTGTTGATCCTCTTATTATTATATATTATATATGTATTTATGTTATTATAGCTTATTGATATGTAAGTGTATGTATATTAGTTACACCTTATGTTGCACCGTCACTACAATCTCTGCTTTGCCCAAAGGTTAACTGGTAGAGAATGCCTTACGGCATTAAGTTCGCCTTTTGTATACTAAGTGTATTCTTTTGTGCAATAAAGATTAAATAAATAAATAAATAAATATAACGCACAGAAAATTTTACTGCAGCAAAAGGAGCAGTCTTGCAGGACTGCTACTCAGCGCTGTTTTTCAGTTTTCTCCTTTTTGTACCGAATACTTAAAGGTTACGCATCAAATAGGTAAGACAAGTGTACACGTTTATTTAGGAAAAGCATATAAAATCATTTGTAGCACATCGATACTAATATTATAAATGTCATAGTATCTTATCATTCGTATCAGCCGTATCATTTTGAGTCGTTTACTCTTAATGAAATGATTATCGCATGCAAACGGATAAAAAGAAAGGAGTCGAAAGATATCAACGACATGTCAGCGCGTATTATAGATTGCTTGCCACCGGCCGTTATTTCACTGTTACTTTTGCTGTTAAATAACTGCATGCATACGGGAATTTATCCCGATGTATTGAAACATATTAAAGTTCAACCCATTTATAAGAGGAAAGGTGAAATGCACTTACCGAAAAATTATAGACCTATATCATTAATACCTATAATATCAAAAATCTTCGAACGCTTAATTAGTGATAGAATAATGAAACATATCATGTCAAATAATCTTTTAAATCGCCAGCAATTTGCGTACCAGCCGGGTCGGTCAACCTCTGACGCGGCGCGCGAAGTGGTGGTGCGCGTGACGAAGCACCTGGAGGGCGGGCGGCAGGTTGCAGCGGTATTCTGCGACCTATCGCGCGCCTTCGAGATGATCGACCATTCGCTCCTCCTCGCAAAGCTCTCATGCTACGGCTTTACAGGCAGTTTCCACAAGGCCATTGCGTCGTTCCTGGGAAATCGAAAACAGCGCACCTATGTCTTCAATACGGGGTCGGATCTGGAACCGATTGGTGACTGCGCCGTCCCCCAAGGATCTGTTATGGGAAATAACCTGTTTTTGATTTTAGTAAATGACATCACGACTGCCTGTAACGAGCCGGAGTATGTGATCTTCGCCGACGACACGTGCATCATAGTCCATGCTGATGACGTGAAGGCCTTGAAGTCGAAGCTAAGCCTAGTCATGGAACATATGTCTCGGTGGTTCTCTGCCAATGGCATGCTACTAAATGTGAAAACATTATACATTTTAGTTTAAAAAAGAAATATAATTCACTAAACATAACCGCCAATAACACCATCGTACCTCAGGTAGACTCAGTTAGGTACTTGGGCTTCGTAATCGATTCGGGGCTGACATGGTCGTCACACATCGACTATGTATGCGACAAACTGTCTGCAGCGTGCTATGCACTGTCTAGACTCGCACCCACCTTATCTCCCAGCAACTTGAGGAAAGCATACTTCGGTTACTTTCACTCAATTTTAATTCAAGGGGCAGATCTATGGGCAATGTCTGCTAATCGCGACAGGGTATTCAAAATTCAAAAGCGAGCTTTGCGCATCATTGACCGAAAACCGGTAGACCATCCCGCGAAAGACATATTTAGACATCATAAAATCCTTACTTTACCAAGTGTATACATACTAACTGCTTGTTCATACATACGAACCTATCTACATAACTATAAAACATATGGGCAATCTACACAAAGGCCTACGCGAAGGAGGCACCTACTGGTGCCCCCGCGCCGCCGGCGCCTGGCTAAGGCTCGCGCAGCACTCAGCGTTGCCGGGGTACATATTTATAACTGTGTTCCTGAACACATAAAAACACAAGACAATGATGCCTCATTTACAAAAAAACTGAAGGCACTCCTTATTGGCTTTGCGTGCTACAGCGTGAATGAGTTTCTGCAATGTGATCATTGATCCAAACACAGTCCAAAAACTGTAAATAATAATAATAATGATTATATACATATTTTCTAAATTTAATGTAATGTATTTTTGTATTTGACATGTGAATGAAATGTACATTTATCAATAAATTAATCTGAATCTTAATCTGTATGTTGGTAATGCTTTTATGGTTGATCTGCTGAACCTATTTTGACATAAATTAGTATGATGATAGCTTGAATCCTAATGTCATCTGCCTCCTCTCACTTCCACAGCGAATATCCACAATTTTACATTAAACATGCAGAAAACTTTGCAACGGTTGAATCTCATTAAAGCTTCTATTATAGGGCAAGAGCTTTATACCTAAAGAGTTTATACACACATAACATCACTCCATCATTCCCAGAGCGGGATAGGCAGATAAAAGATAATAGTTGTTTATTCAGTAAGTAAGCCGCGCGGGCACTTTTACACGTCAAAATTCTACCAGCGCTTCCCAAGAGGAGACCACTGCTGAGATATAGCGCCACAAGAAACTCAATGATCAGTCATCAAAAAAAATAAAAAATATATATCATGCGTAGTTAAGCAGGAAAGGGTGTCGAAACTTCTAATAAACACAAGAGCGTATAAATAAAATAATAATAATATTTATACCTACCCATGACAGTGCAAAAAAAAAAGAAAAAAAAATACAGCTACAAAAATACCAACACCTCTAAAAAGACTCGTTTATAATTCTGTGACCATATTTTGCACAATCGGGCTAATATGTTTTACCAGTGTATTAGTGACAGGTTTCAAGCCCATCGCCTAACAGTACTTTATTCCCTTAGTCGCCTCGTACGACATCCACGGGAAGACATGGGCCCTAGCCAAGATGCAAAGGCTCCTAACGTTTTTCTTTTCTATCGCTCAAAATGTATGGGATGACATTCTCGTGCGTTTCGATAAACCACGTGGTCAACTGTCATCCCATACATTTTGAACGATAGAAAAGAAAAACGTTAGGAGCGTTTGCATCTTGGCTAGGGCCATAGGCATGTGGTGGTGTGAGTGGCATTATTCTAACCCGGCAACCACATGGTTAAATGACATTGGAATTGGATAGCAATCGATACTGAGGCTCGCCGGGAAAAATCGATGGCGGTTCTAGGTTCTAGGTTTTAAGGTCATTACCGTAACAAGACAGGGCAAAACGTTTTATGTTTCAGTCTCATAAATTCTAATTTATGTGGTTATCGTTTTTGATGTAACGTTTTTTGCGACTGTTTTTGTAGTGATGGTATTTACGGTATACGTAATCTGTTTTGTTTTGATAAATTACTAAGCTAACGACGCAAATAGCCTAGTTGGTAGTGAGAGTAGGTATTGACCTTGCCTACGAAGCTAGCGATGCCGGGTTCGATTCCCGTTCAGGGCAAATATTACTGTTTTTTTTTTAGTCTTTGTTGTTTTCTATGTATATAAATACTAGATGTTTTCCGCGGCTCCGTCCACGTAGAAGTTGTTTATCGCTATTCTCTGAGGAACTGTCCAATTTTTCGGAATAAAAAGTACCCTACGTATATTCTTCCCCGGGACTCAAACTACCTCCATACCAAATTTCATTCGAAATGTGTTCAGCGGTTTATTCGTGAAAGCGTAACAAACAGACAGACAGAGTTACTTTCACATTTATTGTTAGAATCGTTTTATTTCTCATACATAAGTATATTCATCGTTGCCTAGTAGGTACCCATAGTACTAAGCCTAAAGCTTAGTTTGGGACTAGGTCAATTTGTGTGAGATTTTCCCCGATATTTTTTTACGGCATTAAAGTGTATGCAACAAAACAAATGAGCACCACGTAGTATTTTCTACACAAAAATAAAATCACTGTATAACTGTATGAAACTAATAAATATTTTTTGTTGTAACCTTCATGTTTAGCTAGCTTACCCTTTCAACTCGTCGGTGTTTGTCAATAGGGCTTAGGGCGTCGATAGCGATGGTAAGTAGGTATTACGGTAACCCGATTGCAGCGATTACGGGTTGTAGTGGGATTGGGTTATTTGACTATTTTGAATGTACAAAAAGGGTAACTCTATTTATGAAATGAATTTAATTTTAAGTTCTTACCTATATATAATTGATTGTTCTTTTTAACGACTACGCGTTGGCCTAGTTGGTAGTGACCCTGCCTACGGAGCTAGCAGTCCCGGGTTCAAATCCCGGTAAGGGCAGATATTTGTGAGATGAGCACGAGTCTTGGATGTTTTCTATGTATTTAAGTATTTCTCTATATAAGTAAGTTTATCATTGTCTAGTACTTAAAGTAAAAGCCTAGAGCTTAGTTTGGGACTAAGTCAATTTGTGTAACATTGTCCTAAGATATTTATTTATATTATGACTTTATTTAGTTTTTTCTGGTTTTAATTACTTTATGTATGTACGTATAATTATATTGTAGAATAATAAAATCAATTAATAGTTAAAACATTTTTCCAGATTTAAGGGAACAGGGCCGATATTCTACAAGTTAAAAACGATATCGCTTTTGAAGCGTTTCCGTATTGTCAACGTTTTGATAACTCTTATGTCATTTACAATAATGGCGACTGTGACATAAACGATTTTTAAACGTGTCAAACACGATATCGTTTTAACGCACCTGAATAGAGGCCCAGATGGTCATTTTATTGCACCTACTTACCGATTTCTGTTTTACTTTAAGATGACTGGTAGAGAATGCTTGTAGCATTAAGTCCGCCTTTTGTACAGTCACGAGATTAAATTTGGTACCCACCTTAGATCCAAAGTCAATCTGACACTACAAAAAGCTAGAGTTCACTAAAAGTTACAAATGACTGACATCTCTGATGACATTGACGACTTCAAGCATATTTTTCTTGAAATGGATCACAAATTAGTAGTAGTTATTTAGTAGTAGTAGGTATTTAGTTTGAGTTCTAAACGAATTAGTTTACACCCCCTGCCATGAATTTGTGTCCTCAGTTATTTCTCTTACAAGGTTGTCTGGAAGAGATCGCTATTTAGCGGTAAGACCGCCTGTTGTATACCTATGATTTAAATGTACTGTTCCATGTTCTGTTTTTATTTTTTATTTTTGGTGTTCAATAATAGTTATTTATGTGGCTGGTATGAGAGGCATTAAAGCACGAGTGTGGTTTTATGAAACGAGCCGAAGGCGAGTTTCATAATAAGATCACACGAGTGTTTTAATGCCTAATTATGCGTACAGTCGCATACATAACTTTATCTACATACATATCGTAAATTTTCTACAATATGTACAATCCGGCAAACATTTTCAAGTAACTTTATTTTCTGGTCTACGCACTATTCGAGAGTTCGAAACAAATGAGTGCGGTGCGGTGCAGGTGGGGGGCGGGCGCGCGGGTGCTGCAGGTTTGCTGGATTGTTCTAAGAAGATGTTCGAAATTTGAACGTGATTAAAGTTTCGGCTACCTGCACTTTAATTTAAACATTATGATGCAACCACAGATACATGTTTAGTAATGTATGTCATTTGCTTATCGTTTCTGAACATATTATAGGGAAGTTATACCATGGATGTAGATAAAGAGTATTTGTATTGTATTGTAAATTAACGCTCGTGACCTACACTATTTTAATCTTGTGCAATAAACATACCTGCGCCTCTATTCTACTGCGTTATAACGATATCAATTTCGACATGTTTTAGAATCGTTTATGACTTAGTCGCCATTATTGTAAATGACATAAGAGTTATCAAAACGTTGACAATAGGGAAACAGGTCAAAGACGATATCGTTCTTACCGTGTGGATTCCCAGCCCTTGGATAACTCGGGACAAGTTCTAGGGATTTGATATCGATAAAAAAGATGTCGATGTAATTAAATACTGGTTATGACACCATGAAAAAAGTAAACAGCCTTATAAAAGGTGAGGAAATTTCAATAACCAACATAAGTGAGAAATTGGCTTTGAGCCATTATAAATATTTAAAGAATGCCCCGTTGACCACCGTGGTCGTTGATCGGTCGTTTAGCAGTTTAAAGTGGATATTTTCATCCAGACGGCAATCATTAATACCATCGTATATGAAAAAAATATTGAATGTATACCATGAAAACTGTTTTAAAATAAACATATAAATAGGTACACGTTTTAATTTGTTTCTTCTTTATTTTAAAATGAGGAGCAAATAAGTAATATTCATTTATGTCGCATAACATTTAGATTTTGGCAGTAACATCGATATATTTTTTGTCGATAATCTATTTTGATACATCACTTTCGTATAAATGCCCCGAGATATCCCAGGTATGGCAATGAAGTATTTAAATAAAATTATTTTTAGTTCTAAAAATAAATGGTAATATTACATATTTGTATCAGCTAAAAGACGTTAAACGCTAGATCAAGATGTATGTATGTATTCTACACGCTTTGTTGTACAAAAAGAAAAACAAAATCAATACAGTGAAGAAAAAACAGAAAGAACAAAGGTGAACTTATCCCTTTAAGGGATCTCTTCCAGCTAACCCTTGAGAGATTGAGAAGAGTGAAAGGTTGCGCTTCTAGTAGGAGTGTACAAATTTATTTAGATGATTCTGTTAACTTCTCAATTCGTAGATTTACGAAAGTATATTAGGTTGTTTCCGTTTCACGTGACCTGCACAAGTACCTATAGTAAAATGGTTTATTAATTAACTAGGTTAGTAGTAAACAAAGTATATATGTCACTCGCTCAATCAATTCTAATTTATTGCATTCCTGTATGGGGTGGTTTAACTAAACCAAATGCCTGGAACTAGAAAGATGTCAAAGACATTTGCTAAAGACAATGTACTTTAAACCATATAAATTCCCTACTGAAGAATTATATTCGTGCTGTGGCAATCTTTCGGTCAGAAAACTTTATGTTATGCATGTTATTTTAAAAACGCATAAGTCATTAATATACAAACCCGAATCCCAAAACGGACGCAGAAAACGAAATGTTGTACCTTTATTTAAAACAAAGACAGTCACTGCAAAAAGACAATTCGCCCCTCAGTCCTCAATTCTGTATAATATTGTTAATAAAGAAATAAATATCTATCACCTTACTCATTATGAATGCAAAAATAAAATTTCCGATTGGTTGAAAACAAAAAGTTATAGCGAAGTCGAGAATCTATTAAAAAACATTATCTAAATATCATCTGATTTTAACACAGCAGTGTAAAAGTAAATTTTAAACAAAATAATTTAAAAACAGCATAAGCAGATAAACATACACACACACACAGACACGCGCGCACACACACACACACACACACACACACACACACACACACACACACACACACACACACACACGCTCACACACATATATATACACATACACTCACTCACTCACACAGTTGAACAATAGATGTAAGTCATAGGCTAAGTATGTATTTAAATTGCAAACCTGAATTTGTCTTCAAATTTTGATGATTTTGCACATTGTAATCTTGTATTTTTCTTTTTTTTATATTTTTTCCGTCTTTTCTTTTTATTTTTAATTATTTTTGTACTGAGTACTTACTAATTACCCATAAGGAAGAGCGGCTGCCTCTTAGCACAGGTATATTCTATACTTAAAAAGAGGTAGCCAACTACTGTAATTACAATGTACTTATGGAAACTCAATAAATGATTTTGATTTTGATTTTTTGATTAGTAATTATGGGTCATACACACTCTTTAAAACAAAAGTTGTCTCTCCTGTGGTCAATAGTTCAGAGCTTGTGCGTATATAAGTTATGTTTTTATATGATAGGTCTAGCAGTCCTGACGGTGTTTTTGCGGGAATGGGCTTAGCCAGAAAATTAGGCCTTAACAACGTTAACTTTCGGTGTGTCCACAGGAAAGACGGTAACCTAAATATGTGTATGACCCTTATATATTTAGTGATATCACTAACGGACAAATACACTTAGAACTTGAAGCTGAAGGGATTTTGAACTCTGACAAGCAGTCTGCGCACGTTCATGCTAATGCGTCTAGCACAACTCTTACCGGTAAGACAGTTACAAGGTAAATATAACGTTGTACCTATGTAGAAAGGTTAAGCGCTACGTGAAAATGAATACTTTGTCCGTCTTTAGAAGTTTGTTTTAGGGTTCCGCAGACAAACTAAAAACCCTTACACGACGACACGCTAGCCTAGTTGGTTGTGACCCTGCCTTCGAAGCTAGGGGTCCTGGGATCCAATTCCGGTAAGGGCAGATATTTGTGTGATGAACACGAGTATTTATTCCTGAGTCTTGGATGTATTCAAAATAAGTTTATCGTTGTCTAGTACCCATAGTACAAGCCTAGAGCTTAGTTTGGGACTAGGTCAATTTGTGTGACTTTGTCCCCTGATATTTCTCTATTTATTTTTACTTTCACCATGTCCGTCGGTCCGTCCGGCCATCCGTCCGTCCACAGCGTACCTCAGAGACTCTTTATACTTAAAAGGTGTTATTTGGCATGAGTATACATATTAGTCACGCCGACAAGTACTAAAATAAAATGTTGAAAAAACCAAAACAAACCATTTTCACTTTAGGATACTACACGTAAAGTGGGAATGGTTTTTGTTTTCTCGTGGACCCCATGGTTTGGGGTGGAGTCGGATAGGTCTTTCAAAAATATTACGGGTTTGTGACAGTCGTATTAATCTTTACAGTGCAATTTTTTCTTAGAGTTAAGGAGTCCATTTTGTTCTGTCTTTTTGCCGACAAATCTTTGACAAAGGCATCGTCCCGCAACCTATTTATTTGCCAACCCCCTTTTTTTGTAACTAACCTAACCTAACCTAACCTAATCTAACCCGTAGGGTTCTACACGATGGTCCTGAAATAAAATCTGAAACTTTTACAGTATCGAAAAAAATGCAGTTTGCCAAATGATATGTTTGTGAAATGAATCAGTTTGTGAAACGTTTTTTGTTGAAACATTAGTGAACCCGGTTCATGAGATACAGCCTGGTGACAGACGGACATACGGACGGACAGACGGACGGACATGCGTATACTCATGAACCGTGATAGCTAGACAGTTGAAATTTTCACAGATACTAAAAACAGAATAAAAATAATATTTGAAGGGGGCTCCCATACAATAAACGTGTTTTTTTGCCGTTTTTATAGATACGAAACCCTTGGAGTCCGACTCGCACTTGGCCAGTTTTTTTTTTGTAACAGCTATCATATCAGCTATATATTTGCTTTTAAGAAAAAATATCGGAAATAAAAAATGAATACACAACAATGTTAATATTGAATACAGCATTGTAATGTACAAAATTATGAATCGAAATTTTCTGAATAGTCTGTTTTGAACTCAGATACCTACCTACGTAGTACATGAACAACAAAAGTTTAATAATTCGGAAGAGTGATGAGTCGAACTATAAATGGGTAGTAGGAGATAATTTCAGAAAAACTATTTTATGTGAGCCAATATGGACATATACAACGTGTTACAAAATAATCCGTAAAAAAAGAAATTACAAAAGTAGTGTCAACCCTTATTAAATAACGTCAGTTCAGTATCTTAGGTATACAGTATACTAGGGTTGACACTACTTTCGTGATTTCTTTTTTACGGATTATTTTGTAACACGTTGTATATTTAATACGATAACGGGCCCAGGGGAGCATTCCGTCCTTTAGCTTATACTGACCTTGCCATTGAACTTGTGACCTTACCCTTGAAAAATTTTACGTCTATTTCGTAACCGCTTTTACATATTTCATATACTTGTAACGTTGCGGTTTTATCCACTCCATATAGTAGAGTCGATAAATCAGGGAACGTATTATGGTATCAAGAGATGTATTTGTTAGGGAGGTCGCACGTTGTTATAGGCTTAGCGTTTATGGTTTTTAAGTGTGTATCATAATGTAAATGTAAAAAAGGGTTTTTTAGGGTTCCGGAGCCGAATGGCAAAAACGGAACCCTTATAATTTTGTCATGTCCGTCTGTCCGTCTGTATGTCACAGCCATTTTACTCAGAGCCTATTGGCACTAAGTATATAAATGAAATTTGGAGGATAGATGTATTCTATGAACCGCTATATAATGATGTAGTAAAATTGAAAAAAAAAAATACATTTAGAGGTGGCACTCCATAAATGATACAGAGGTTTTTAAGTGACTTTTTTACGTAAGTGAACAGTTGGCGAGATATACGCTTCTAAAGTCGTAAAAATTCTGTCCGGGTGGGTAGCTTTTGAACTGTTAAATAGAACATTCTAATAAAAATTACAGTAGTAGAACATACGAAATGCTTCCAACCAAAATTGTTTGAACACGATACGCTGTGTAGTTTTTGAGATTTTAATTAAAAAAAAAATGAATTTCAACCATGAACGTTCATCCCAGCTACGGAACCCTTCACTGTGCGTGGTCCGACATTTTAATTGGCCGGTTTTTTTTATGATAAGGAGAAGGCACACGAGCATTCAGGCCACATGATGGTAAGTGGAATCTGAGACCGATAAACATTTGAATTCTCAACACTATAATCCTAAGACCTCAAATACATTGCCAACCCTGAGGACTTAGATGGAAATGCCTCTATGCTAGTAATTTAACCGGTTGTCTTATCCCCACACCAGAACACAACACTGCGAACACTGTTGCTGGGCGGGTGGTTAATGGCTATGATGGTGATAGCGATCCGGGCGGACCCTGCATAGGGTCCTACCACCACTAAGAAGGTTTATTGTTATGTCGTTACAAATTTTATAGAACGTATAGTACTTTCACTTCGTCAACTGGGTTTCCTAGGTACAGGCGTTATTCTCTGAATAGAACCACGTAATTAGCGTACCAGGCTTCTACCAGGAGGTTAAGAAGTGGTATTTTGAAAAATAAGTTTTCTCTTAGTCTAGGGTTGAAAATGGTGACCCAAATTTGCGCCATTGGTAGAAGTGGTGTTATCCTTTAACCTACCACCAAGCAGCAGAGTTCACTTTATTGTGTTCCATGTGGTGATGCGACAACCGGTAAAAGAACTAGCATAGAGGTATATCATCTTAAATAAATAAATAAAAATGAACTTTATATTCCAAACATACCTTAATAACTAGTTAGGATATTAACAGAGTATTGACAGAAAGGTTCAGTGTAGAATAATCAGTGGTCCTCACACTAGGACATGCCTGTGACGTGAGAACCGGTTAGAGCTTTACTAAATAGAATTGTACATCTGATGCGTGAACAGATTACATTTATGAGCGCATATTACAGGTTGGTAAAATAGCCAAATAAAGTAAAATGAGAAACAAAGTAATTATTATCTATGGAACATGTGGAACAAGAAGCCCAATCCTTTAAGAGCACGAGTGTTTGTGTGTACGTGCGCGTGTGTGTGTGTGTGTGTGTGTGTGTGTGTGTGTGTATTTTTGTGTATGTGTGTGCGCGTGTGTGCATGTATCTGTGCGAGCGCATCTGTTGACTGTTTACTGTCAAGACTGGGGTTTCAGAAGATCTTCTGTTTCCTGATACGACAAAGTGAGCAGCCATTTTTTTATTTTTACTTGCATTTGTCTTGTAGTCAGATCTAGAATACTGCAGTGCTTTACTATTCTGTTGTAAATATAAGGGTGCAAGAATTTTTGGAAGCGACGTGCAAATTGCGTTCTGACCACATGTTGCGGAACTCTGAAAACCCTTCTGGTTTGAGGTATATTATACTTCGGAGATGTTATTGCTGTTCTATGCACGATAATGGATGCACGGAAAACAAAAAGTTTGCGGACGGTAAGTACCTTTGCCTCTGCGTACAATTGCTCCGTAGGGTATTGAAATGGTCTTAGGATTAGCAACGCATTTGCAGTTTTAAGATCGCAGTCCTGAGATTGAAAATGTCAATGGGTCTCAAATCCCACTTATCATTAAGCTCCATGACATAAAAAAATACCTATCTGTATAAACGCTCGCGTACGCTAATGTGGCAGTACCTTTAGGGTTACCACACTTTATTTATATTCCAGATTATTGTCGAATCATGAACGGGAGGGTTGGGAGGTAATTGCCTAATTTGTGGGGGTTTAATAATGTATTTATGTTATAGGTTACTGTAAGTAGTTTATAGCAGGGACCGGCCCGCTATCCCATTCAAGGAGTTTCGAATGGGTTTTTATTAGGGTTTTACTTAGAAAAGCCTTATCGCTTAAAAGCCGTTCGATTTGCTTTTAAAACCCGTGATCCCATTCAATGGGTTTCGAATGGGTTTTATAAGTCTTTACTTAGGAAAGCCGTTTGACATGTTTTTTAAAGCGCTATGTATAAGGGTTATCAGTGCTTTAGCTGTTAAGGTTTTCCTTATAGTGAATGGTTAGTTTTAGTCATATATTTCGTTCCAAGAGGTTATTCTTTTAGTGGGGTATTCTATTGATAGGTTAATCTTTTAAAGGCTTTTATAGGTGAATGGGTGGGAAATGGGTTAACCGAGAGCTTGTAAACTGTTAAGAAGTAACTGTTACTTATACTACTTCTAGGTAATTGCGGTAAAACGCTTGTTAGTTACGTACGTCTGTCTGTCTATCCCCAGGCTGTATCTCGTGAACCGTGATAGCTAGACAGTTGAAATTTTCACAGATGATGTATTTCTGTTGCAACTATAACAACAAATACTAAAAACAGAATAAAGTTGTTTCTAAAGTTGGGTTCCCATACAACAAACGTTATTTATGGTCGTTTTTTGTTCGACATTTTTAACGGCTACAGGTAGATGCTTGAAACATACACAGAATATTTACTTGTATATTCACTTCAAAAATAAATAATGAAATTAAAATAAAATAAATTAAGGGGGGTTCCATACATAACAATAAATTAAGGGGGTTTTAGTGTCTTATGTTGTATAGTTTATGTCATGGAACCGTTTGTACGCGAGTCCGACTCGCACTTGGCCTGTTTTTTGTTCCTACTTAAAACTTGGTACACAGACAGACCTAGGGCACTTATCTCGGAAAATCAGAGTTCCCGAGGGAATAGCGATAAATGAAATCTACGCGGTAAATTAGTTGTATTAAAACAATTTCCTTTTCAATTCGTCGATAAAGTATTAAACGGGTAAATAAGGTAGAGTTGGGTATTAGGCTGCTTCGTCAAAGAAACCTAAAGTTGAAAATACGGGCACTAAATAGCTTCTGCTTGTATTTATGGCATGAAAAAGGCAAATGAGCACACATGCCACCTGCTGGTGACGTGACCATTTGCGTTCTCAAGACTACAATCTTAAGACTGCAATCTTAAGACACCAAATGCGTTGCCAAGAGGACTATGATGGAATGGTGATAGTGCGGGACGGACCCTGCTCAAGGTCCTACTACAACGATAAATTGAAATAAATTAATAAATATCACGGGACAATGTCACACAAATTGACCTAGACCCAAACTAAGCTCTAGGCTTGCACTATGGGTACTAGACAACGATAAACATACTCATATAGAGAAATACATAGAAAACATCCAAGACTCAATATTCGCGCTCATCACACAAATATCTGCCCTAACCGGGTTTTGAACCCAGGACCGCTGGCTTCAGAGGCAGGTCACTCCTAACTAGGCCAACGTGTCGTCAAAACTACAATTTGTCAACCAATTGAAAAGCGAGCCGAGTTAGGTTCATCTATCGAATAACTCTCTCTTTGTTTAATTTCATTAAATACTTGTATAATAAATCGACAAATTTACTGAACACAAACACACACAAAACCCTCTACACAAAATGTTGTTATATTATTTTTTAATGTTAAGGAGAAGGCACACGAGCACTCAGGCCACCTGATGGTAAGTGGAATCTGACACCCATATACATTTGAATTCTCAAGACTATAATCCTACGACCTCAAATGCGTTGCCAACCCTGAGGACTAAGATGGAATGCCTCTATGCTAGTAATTTCACCGATTGTCTTATCCCCACACCGGACGAAACACTGTTGCTTGGCGGGTGGTTAATGGATAAGATGGTAGTAGCGATCCGGACGGACCCTGCACAGGGTCCTACCACCACTACGTAAGTGTTAATTATGTAAGTTTAAGTACTTATTTTGACGTTCAAATATTTATCTCTGTATTTTATTGTTTACTAGCTACCTGTCAGCGGCTTCACCCGCTGCAAAATTTAGACTTTTCCAGTGGATTTTACATTTTTTTCTTTCATAAGAACCTCTTTCTGACGATAAAGAAAACAACAAAAAAAATATTAGCTAAATCGGTCCAGCCGTGCATGCGTGATGCCGTGACCAAGGTAAATAGGGATGCATTTTTATATAATTATAGATTTTTAATTTACATTACTCAATGCATATTCCACTTTTCCCAACCTATCAAGGGTTAGCTGAACCCCTTAAAGGGATAAGTTTGCCTACATTTTTTACATTCATTTTACATTTTGTACAGTTTTTTTTTTGTACAATATTTACATACATAAATACTAAACAAAACCGCCTTCCCCCAACCCTGGTAAAAGCCAAACCTCCATCAGTCTACCCAAAAAACTGACCCGTTTAAGTTAACCCCAGGGCATTAAAGTGACCCAAGTAATGGGCTTGCGACAAACAACATAAACCCGACGTAATTATGGTATGATCGATACCCACACGGCGTCGTCTGGTCTGGTGGTAGACTAACGCAGAAAGTGCATTTGGGCGTTAAAAGCGACAGGTTTTTGGGTAGAATAACATAGGGCATTTACCTATGTATTTTTACCGGGTCTAATTCGTTAGGCCAAAATATTTTTGGTCAAATTGGTGAGACGACACGGTGGCCTAGTTGGGAGTGACCCTGCCTCTGAAGCCAGCGGTCCTGGGTTCAAATCCCGGTAAGGGCAGATATTTTCTGTGATGAGCGCGAATATTTATTCCTGAGTCTTGGATGTTTTCTATGTATGTGTTTCTCTATTTAAGTATGTTTATCGCTGTCTAGTACCCATAGTTCAAGGCCAAGCCTAGAGCTTAGTTTGGGACTAGGTCAATTTGTGTGAGATTGTCCCCTGATATTTATTATTTATTATTATTTAAATATTTAATTTCCCAAAGTTTTCATTTGCAAGCCCGCTTTTTGTTTTCAGGATTTTATAAAAGCTAACCTTACGTAATCTATAGGATTCTACACGATGGTACTAAAACAAATTCTGAAAAATTTAATTAACATTAGTTTGGCAAATGAAAAATTTGGGAAATGATACATTTGACCAGGGTTGGCGATGCATTTGTGGTCTTAGGATTGTTTTCTTTAGAATGCAAATGTCTACGGATCACAGATCCCACTTACCATCAGCTGGCCTGTGTAGTTGCCGGCAAACTTCTTGAACTTAGAGTTTGGTAGAACTGTGAAAAGTCAAGGTCATATGTTCAAGAAGTTTGCATGCCGGCAACTGTATGCTCGTTTGCCTTACCCATGCTATTAAAAACCTTATAATTTAGCTTATTTGAAGCAAAGTGTTCGCTAAAAAATATAGCATAAACACATTGATACTCGTAGGTTCGATAAAATATAGGTACTCGTATATATAATTTTAGCAATTCATAGAAAAAGTAAAGACACAATGTGAAACAGGAGCGTTTTTTTATGGAAACATACCTTTGATTTTTGTTTTATCTATGCGATTAGGTAGGTTTCCTTTCTAAATCAAAGAAATTTTCCTTTATGGATAACATAGAAAATCTTTATAAAGTTTAAGTTAAGTTTAGTTTATAGATTTCATAAAAAAAAAACAAATGAACTTTGCATTAAATGTCAAAATTAAAAGAAGGAAAAACTAAACAAATCATTTCACCACTAAGGATAGTTCATAATTTTTAAAACTTAAACTTAATTAAAACAAAATAACAACAGTCAAAAGGCCCGTGTGGTTGCCGGGTTGGAATAGTGCCACTCCATGTCTTCCCGTGGATGTCGTAAGAGGCGACTAAGGGAATAAGGGCTTGTAGTATTGTTAGGCAATGGGCTTGCAACCTATCACTAATACACTAGTAAACTTCTTGGCCTGATTGTGCAAAATGTGGTTACAGAATTATCAACAAGTCTTTTTAGAGTTGTTGGTATTTCTGTAGCTCTGCCTACCCCACTCTGAGAATGAAGGCGTGATGATATGTATGTATGTAACAACAGTCAAAATTAGCAGACTATAAAGCAATTGCCAAAACTATACGGCTACTCTCCCCCAATATAGAGGGTTTCAATGTCTATTTGTGTGTCTGTCTCTATATCATCCATCACCGTGGGGGTTTAATTTACGGAAATGGTTTTGTTATTGAAATTTAAGTGTCTTATATCTTCGGGATTATATTTATCTTCAACAAAAACAGTTTTTAGTTAAATACAAAGTTAAAATCAAGTTAACAGGTATAGAAAAAGAAAAAATAAAATAAAATAAGAATATGAATAATGCAGATTTCTTTATCTATAAATATATACACATATGTATTTATCAATCACTATGACACAAAGTATCATAAAATAATTGAAGGGAATGACGTGTCTTATACGAAACAATAGTAAATTAGATTGTATTATTACCATAACTGGGATATCTCGGGGCAAAATATACAATCGACAAAAAAATATGTCGATGTTACTGCCATAATCATTTTTAAATAAAAAAGAAACAAATTAAGACGTGTACCTATTTATATGATTATTTTAAAATAGTTTTCATGATATACATTCAATATTTTTTTCATATTCGATGGTATTAATTTATTTATTTTATTTATTTGTTTGTTTATTAACCAACTTATATTAACAGTCATGCCATACATATAAGTTATAGGTTACCATAATATAGACGAAACATAACACAAAATAAAATTAAAAAATAGTTACATTAATACTATAAAAATTTAATTTATTAATGATTAATGATTGCTGTCTAGATGAAAATATCCACTTTAAACTGCTTATCGTTCTATTAACGACCACAGTGGTCAACGGGGCATTCTTTAAATATTTATAATGACTCAAAGCCAATTTCTCATTAATGTTGGTTATTTAAATTTCCTCACCTTCTATAAGACTGTTTACTTTTTTCATAGTGTCATAACCAGTATTCAATTACATCGACATCTTTTTATCGATATCAAATCCCTAGAACTTGCCCTGAGTTATCCCAGGTATTATTATTACTATGGGGACGTGTCGAAAGAACGCTGCATATTGCTTCGGGACAGGGAATCTGTTAACATGAGTTAAGTTGGTATTTATACTAACTAGACTCCAATATAAAGCTATTGGTGCTCAATATGTCAAGTATCGGATATAGTCGTCTTCTCAATAGTAGGTATTGTCCGTAACTTTTCAACACTGAACCAAATAAACTACACTTTTATTACTTCAAAACAAAGGCATTCATACTCTTAACCTGTCTAAGCAAAAACAACACATCTGATACAAAAACCCTATTGCATAACCAACCTTATTGCCAACCCTGAAGGGTTTACTACGCTTTAGCGGTTAATTGCAGTTATACCTTTATTACTGACGTGGACACTTCACATCGACTTATGCCACAAAGACCAGCCTTCAATGAACCATTTCCATACAAGTACACTCGAATGGATGTCGGTAACGGTCTCTCTTACCCAATTGGTTACGGGTTAGAGCGAGAAGGCTCTAGTTTTGTCTGCAGCTCGTTAATGACATCGATTTTTCTTCGGGAATTTGCTGACGCGTTCGCACTATTTGAGTTCTTTTTAAGATTGTCGTTGTTTGTATTATTACTATAGCCATAAAAGCTACGTGCATTTTGTAGTAAGAGTCTACTTAGACTGGACAAATGAACGTTGTTAATAGTTAACCAATTATGTTAGATCTTTAGCCTACTGTTTTATCAAAGTCCGGCAGTGCACTTGCGAATCCTCTGGTGATGCGGGTGTTTAAGGGTCATGCACCGAGGGTTCCGTATTTAGTTCATAACAAAATGAGTATTTTAGAAAATCTAATTCTACGTCAATAAAGTACAATTATTACTGCTTCAAAAAAATACTTTTTTTATGAACTTTATTTTCTTGTAATACAAATAAAAGTACAGATTTTTCTAATTTTTACCCGACTACGGCGAAGTAAAAAGGAGGGTTATGATTAAGACCGGTATGTATGTACGTACACTTATCATAATTTAAAAAATGGGGTATCGTTGGAAGTGTTTTGATGGTCCTCTGGTTATAGGCTATACGACGTCACATTAAATTGAATATAACGCCCTCTAGAGGAGATAAAGTTATGAAATATTTAAAAAAAAAACATGCCGTTAAAGGGCATCATTAGCACATTTCAAATACATATAGTCATATATATAGCTGCCTATTGGAGTCCTATCCTTAAAATTACATTGACGATCTTTTTTTGGCTTTAATTTGAGATTATTCGGATTATAGGAATTACACATTGTACTCGTTTTAAATTTCATTAAAAAAAACTTCATGTTATTTAAATATAAAAAGTTCAAAAACTAAAATCCAACTACTAAAAAAACGCTCTAAAAACTATAAAACAAGAAAATATTCTCATCTGAAATTTATTAAGTACTTTTTATTCAATACACTCGGCGTCAAAAATATCGCCCCTCCGCGAAAATCAGATTCAAGCTAATCTAGACCTTAGCGAAATTATGTTACATAATTAATATTAGTATCAATTAAAAGCACGTTTAATGTTTTTTAAATTAATAATGTTTAATTTAAACAAAACGTAATGGCTTGTGAATCAGAGCGTTTCGAAAAAAAAGTGCACAAATACTCGTTTGAAGGGTCGCGAGTTGTGCCCTTTTCCAGGGGTATAAAATGCCTGTACAAGGTCAAATGTCAATCATTCACTATCCAGACGTCGAAGAGAACACATCTAAGGAAATCAAGCAAGAAAACAACCCTCGAACATGGAGACCACCGCTGCTGAATCAGCTCAAGTGGTTGCACTACTGCAAGCAGGAGTTCGGCAGTGTGATGTCGCTCGGCAACTCAATTTAAGCCGTCATGCTGTCCGCCGAGTATTTCAGCGGTTTCAGGAGACTGGGGGCTACATCAGAAGACGTGGGGCTGGTCGGCGACGCTGCACATCCGAAAGAGATGATCGCTTCATCGTGACATCATCTCTACGCAATCGCTTCGCTAGTGCTGTTGAGGTGCAACAACACCTCAGAGAAGCTCGGACAAGATCAGTTAGCATCTCTACGGTTAGAAGAAGACTGCGAGAGAAGGATATCGTGGCTCACAGGGCTGCTACAGGCCCAATGTTGACCGCACAGCATCGCAGAGATCGCTTGCAATTTGCCCGCGACCACGTCGATTGGACGTTTGAGCAATGGAGGCAGGTTCTCTTTACCGATGAGACTAGAGTCTGTCTTTATTGCAACGACAGGCGGGCCAGAGTCTACAGAAGGTCGGGCGAACGATTTGCTCAAGCCTGTATTGAAGAGACAGTGGGCTACGGAGGCGGCTCTTGCATGTTCTGGGCGGGCATGTCTATAGACGGCAAAACCGACCTTGTGTGCGTCTCCAGCACTGGAGGCACTCGCGGCCAAGGGTCCCTGAATGCTCGCCGATACATTGCCGAGATCCTGGAAGAGCATGTGATGCCATATGCGGGTTACGTCGGCTCTGGGTTCACATTAATGCACGACAACGCTCGCTCCCACACTGCATTAATTGTTCGGGATTATCTGGAGGAGGTCGGGATTCCCGTTTTGCCGTGGCCAGCCAGGAGTCCTGACTTAAACCCGATTGAACACCTTTGGGACGAGCTGAAGCGACGGGTTCGGTCACGAGATGCCGCCCCTACCACCCTGCAAGATCTTCAGGACGCAGTCATCGAAGAATGGGGCAACATTCCACAAGAGGACATCGTAAAGTTGTTGCGATCAATGAAAGACCGTTTAGAGGCAGTGATAAGGGCAAGGGGGGGTAACACTAGGTTTTAAGTTAATTTTAGGCACTTTTTGTAAAATTTTGTTATCCATTTATTGTTGTAGATTTAAACTTGAATAAACATTTTTCAACTGTTCGCAATGTCATTTTCTTTAATTTTTGACCCCAAGGAAAAATCCTTTTTTTTTTTAATTTTCCTAAAAAAACACTTTATTACCTTTCAAATGATACCTAACTATCATATTGTTGTCCTTGATCAAATAGGGTTTAAAGTCGGTTGTAATTATTTTCCGAGGAGGGGCGATATTTTTGACGCCGAGTGTATTTATTGGTCCATAAACTTCGGATATAAGGAGGGAAAGGTCGTTTTTTGAAAATTTTTGCCTATAAATCAAAAAGTTCGTAAGTACTTAACGGAATTACACCCCGTTAGCTAGATCAAATTAATTAAACTTTTAACTCCCCATTCAAATAGCAAAAGCAGCAATAGCAGATTTGATAGAAGAAATAGTTTCAGAGAAAAACCTCTGTGACAGACGGACAGACAGACACCAAAGTCTCACTAGAAGGGTTCCTTTTCTACCATCTTACACCAGAAGGTAGCTGACCTTTTAAATCTAAAACAGTCCCAAGAATAACATCAATTTACTTGCATAACCTCATGAACTTTACCGCCCTCATTAAAAAACAAAGTAATATAAAGGTCAATTTAATGTAACAATAAACTTAAAGGTCATTTTAAAATAAAGTTATCACAGTCCAAAATCGCATTAAGTTGTAATAAAATTATGTTTATGACGCGAATAAAAAGTAAATTGGATGTTCTTTTATGCATTTGAGATGTTGAATTATTTATAAAAGTTAGAGGTGATACCATGAAGGTTATAAAATAGTTTATTAAAATGTTGCAACTGGTAACATTACTAAAAGTGGCATGAGAGTAGAGATCAACCTAATATACAGTATCTCAAATCACTAATGGAACCCTTATAGTTTCATCATATATTACTACAAACATGAAAATCATAGTTTTGGCTGTAGGTGGGGGGGGGGGGCACACATTTGACTCTAACAAAAATTTGCCTCCGCTACACGTAACGTGGGGATGCATTTTTTTTTCTCGTCTACCCTATAGTGTGGGGTATCGTTGGATAGCTCTTTCAAAAATATTATGGGTTTGTGAAACAGTTTTTCGATTAAGTAATGCGTTTATGAAATATTAAGATTTAAAGCGCAAATTTTTGTTAGACTCAAGTGTCCAACCTACAGCCAAAACTGCAAATACTAAAAATCTGAAAAAAAACTTAAATGAAAAGGCAACCAATTTTAAAGGAACTATCACAACTAAGTAGACATCATTGGTTCTTGAGATACAGGCGATTAAAGTGTTTATACCTACTAAAATCATCTAAGACGGTACCAATTGACTTTAAATAGAAAAGTAGTTATTACTTGCTCATTTTTATGTTTGTAGTACTTAACGGCTTCGGAACCCTACACTGAGCATGGTCCGACATGCTCTTGCCCGGTTTTTTATTTTTATATCCGTTCCTTGATTTATGTGGTATTCAATAAAGAGTTTTGTACTTGTATTATAATTTGTGTTAATTTAATGAAAAATTACTAATGAAATAAAGCAGTTTTGTGTTAACCTCGCCATACTACAAAGAGAGACATTTATGTGACTAGGAATTTGAATCTACGACCAAGAAAATAAAGTTCAATTTCGTTTGCTCTAAAACGCCAAATTCAATTTTAAAACAAATAAAAATGAACTTTACGCTCATTAAAATATAGTTTCAATTAAATTGCCTTTATTATATACCTCCTATAGCACACTGGAGCATCCTATAGCACGAGGTTAAATTATTACTGTAAATAAATAATTAGCTACATTTCAATATATTACATAAATTGTGTTTACTAAAGCTCTAATATGAGACTCAATTATGTATATTTTTAAAGCAAGGAAAAGGCAAATGAGAACACAGGCCACCTGATGGTAAGTGGGAACTAAGACCCATAGGCATTTCAAGTCTCAAGACTACAATCTCAAGACTGTAATCCTAAGACTGCGAATGCAGTGCTAACCCTAAAAGGCTAAGATGGATACATATATCTAAAGCTAGTCACCGAATTCACTAAGCTCCCAGAAAGCTCCATAAACAAGCTCATGCTTTTATCCTGGCATTACAAACTTTAAACTACACCTCATACAACTTACAAAACTTACGACCTTTCAAACTTAAAACTTGCCAGTTTGCGGAGCTTAACAGTTTCAGTGCCATAGTAGTTGAATTTTATGTTAAAATGACACGATCAGGCGTCCTTGGCATTGTTGTAAAAGCTCCGAATGCAAAGGCGTAAAAGCTCAAAGCATTAGGCCGTTGGCGGTCGAAAGGGTAATCTGGGGCTAATTTGATAGGAAGAGACAAACGAGCGGACATTAGACGCGGTGTAGGGCATAAGCGGCAGCGATTTAAGTTAAATTTTCAAATTAAAATTGTTTACTGCATGGCTGACGGATGACGTTATAGATACTTCGTACGCGTATAAATTAGTTCCCGAGGGAATAGCGATATGAAAGGTACCCTATGTGTTAATCCAAGGTATAAGCAGATTGCATTCCAAATTTCACCAAAATCCGTCCAGTAGTTTTTGCGTGAAAGAGTGACAGACATCCATACTTACAAACTTTCGCGTTTATAATTATAGGCTGCACGCGCACTTTTACACGTCAAAAGTCTACCAGCGCTTCCTAATCCTCTTATCTCCTCGATCACTGTTGATAAAAAAAACGCCGCAAGGAACATAGTAAGATATGTTAAATACCAGGTGTGGCCTGTAATAGGAGCAATAAATTGAGGGATCGTTTCCACTATTATTATATAATCAAAATTACTTTTGATACTCTTTCTTCTCATTCACTCATCAGTATATCACGCATTCTGTCACTTTCATACACTTGCGTTCCATTCCACCTTACACTGCGTATGATAAAATATCAAACCACGTCCTTACTTACTGATCTTGATACGCGTATCCGATCGCGAGTGTGTATTTAACAAACGCGTAGCAACATGGATCGCAGGCGATCAGAGGCGCGTAGGATGATGGCGATATTTTTGCTTCCATGATACGCGTCGGTACTACGCGACGGAGATACTATACGACAAAATGTAAATGGACCCTTCTCTTCTCCGCTGCCGCCTGTCCCGTGCCCCGTGCTAGGCCGGCACGCCCCGCGCGTCACCGACGCGTGTGTCGTTCCGTCGCGCCGTGCTTGGCCTTCGCGTTGTTACAGTGTCTATAAAACCCATTAGCCATTCTATGACGGCTTTCGGATTGACTAACGACGTGGCAACTCATTGTTTAAATAATGTTTTTATTGTCTATTGTGTTTTTTTTTTGCGATTCGAAAATAAGCCTCTTCGTTTTTATAACAGAAAATAAACTAGGGACAATCTCACCCAAACTAAGCTCTATAGTCTTCTTTAGGTTCATGGGAACGATAAACTAGCTCATCTTAATAAAACATGAATAAAAAAAAATACGCGTTGATCACATACATATTTGCCCATACCGGGAATCAAACCTAAAACCGCAAGCTTCGTAGGCAGGGTCATACTTTATAAAATACTCCTCGTACCTATTAAATACCCATCGTTCAAACAAATGAGTTACATTTATAATGTGGTTGGCATACGAATATACATTTTAAGTAACGATAGTTTTCAGTAGGTACTATTAATGATTTTGGTATAATACTATAACAATTACCCTGATAATAGTGATAATTTAGCGTAACTCATTTCTAAAATTTCCTCGAGCAGCAATGTAATGCAAAATTTCATTTGAAATTTCTGAGCAGCCGACTTACATTGCGTGCCGAATCAATTTAAATAAAAAAAGTGATTATTTTTATCAAAAAATATTGTAAATTATTTTCACTAGGACTTATAGTATCAGCCGTTAAAATATGTTTTCGTATGGGAGACACACACTGAATAATAGATAAAAGAAAATACATTAACTTTGTAAATACCAATATTCTTTTCCAAATATTAACCTACTATTTGTTGTTTCAGGAACATTTCACGAGAAAGGAGGTGAGTTATCATAACCTTTCTAAATGTGTAGGAAGTTATTAATTATTATGACTGTAGGCGTATAACGCGAGTCTATTGATTTAGTATAATGTTAAAATAATAGAATTAGAGGTGGAATGTTTTATGTTTAAATGTCACATTGTTATCGGTTACAGATATAAGTTTAATATTTTAGAAAGCATTAACTAATTAAAGTGTTTTTTTTCTTTCCGCAACCTTTACGGAGTATTATATTTTAGGGAGTGATTTTAGACAAGGGACAAGGAGAGACAACATGATCTAAAGAAAAAGTAAGAAAGAAAGAGAGAAAAAGTTTATTTAGCGACAGTATAATTGAATAAAAAACAACCATGATTACACAAAACGGGTCAAGTGAGAGTTGGATTCCCATACGAAGGGTACCATTCATAGTATACATATTTATTATTATTTTTGGTTTCTTTTTTGTTACTGCACACCCACGATTTTGTTAACGTAAAAGTAAATTAAAGTATTTTTTTTATTAATTTCTTAGACAGTTTACATTACAAGATATTTTAGGTTACAGTGATCTTACCAGATAATTGAAGTGATTGTTAGGTTAAGAGTATCAATGGAGCTCGCACCAGGTCGAGCCTGTGTCGTCAGCCCCGGTTGTGGTTACCAAAAACCGGCCAAGTGCGTGTCGGACCACGCACAGTGAAGGGTTCCGTAGCTGGGATGAACGTTCATGGTTGAAATTCATTTTTTTTTTATTAAAATCTCATAAACTACACAGCGTATCGTGTTCAAAACAATTTTGGTTGGAAGTATTTCGTATGTTCTACTACTGTAATTTATATTAGAATGTTCTATTTAACAGTTCAAAAGCTACCCACCCGGACAGAATTTTTACGACTTTGCGTATATCTCGTCAACTGTTCACTTACGTAAAAAGGTCACTTATAAACCTCTCTATCATTTTGGAAGCCCTATTTAAAAACACCCCACACGCTGATGTACCTCAAAAAAAAATATTTTTTTCCCCTAGTTACATGTATGGAGTGCCACCCCTAAATATTTTTTTTTTCAATTTTACTACATCGTTGTATAGCGGTTCATAGAATACATCTATCCTCCAAATTTCATTTATATAGTGCCAATAGGCTCTGAGTAAAATGGCTGTGACATACAGACGGACAGACGGACAGACGGACATGACGAAATTATAAGGGTTCCGTTTTTGCCATTCGGCTCCGGAACCCTAAAAATGGTTAACAGCAGGTATAGCGTCAATAGATTACATAATGTATTGTAACAATATCTGCGAGGTTTAAATAACTAGGAAAAAAAACCGGAAAATGAATGCAATAAGTTAAAACGGAGAGTAAAAAGTAAAATTTAAATAAAAGAAAATTAACTTTAAACCCTTAAGGGGATAAAATTCCAAAAATCCAAACGTGCCAAATTTGGAATCTCTAGAGCCAGTGGTTTGGCCTGCGCGTTAATATGCAGTAAACGACTTTGCAAAAATAAGTACAGTCAGCAACAAAATCTTGTCCCAAAAGTGTTTTTTTCGACAGAAACTTTTTTAACTTAGTTTTAATAGGTGGAGATTATTCCAACACTTAATTGCCTAATTCTGCAAACTTACACAGGACTCTGCTTTAATTAACGCTCCCACTCAGATCAGACTCATTAATAAGCAGATGATAATTGTACAAAAATACTTAGCTCGTTTCGAAAGTGAAATGCCAAGTGAATAAATACACAGACAAACTCACAATAATTTGCTTGTCAACAAAGCCAATAGGCTCTTTGTTATCCAAAATATCACATTTCAAAGGTCATTAAGCCGTAAACAAGGAGATCGCCCGGATTTCGAATACTCGAATTATTGGCGATCACACGATTTCTTTGACAAATAACAATCGGATTTATTCAGAGCTTTAAATCGAATCATAAATATATTTAGAGAGTTTTAACGATGCTGTTGGAATTTGTATTGAATATCGATTTGAATTTTACTTTAGGCTACGTCCACACTGACACTCCTTACTTAACGTATAAGGCCTAGCGTGTCACCTTGCAAACAACGAAGTGACAGAAACGTACTACCCTGTGCAGGGTCCGTCCGGATCGCTACCACCATCTTATCCATTAATCTACCGCCAAGCAGCATTCGCATTATTGTGTTCCGGTGTGGGGCTAGGACAACCGGTGAAATTACTAGCATAGAGCTCGTAGTCCTCAGGGTCGGCAATGCATTTGAGGTCTTAGGATTATAGTCTTGAGAATTCAAATGTTTATGGGTCTCAGATTCCACCTACCATCGAGTGGCCCGAGTGCTTGTGTGCCTTCTCCTTAACATAAAAAACATGAAAACGCCAACCCTGGCTGACCAGCCTAGCGTGTCACCTACGCGACTAGGCGCAAGGTGACATGCTAGGCTCTAGGCTTTATACGTTAAGCAAGGCGTGTCAGTGTGAACGTAGCCTAAATGACTAGCCTAGCGTGTCATCTAGGTGACTAGGTGCAAGGTGACAAGCCTAGCATGTCACCTAGGTAAATATAGGTGCAAATGCAAGGTAATTAGGCCCTAAGCAAGCCGCCTGTAAGTACAGACGTAGCCATAGAGAGGAGAATGAATACATTAGTAAGGTCCGTCTGTATTATAATAATAATAAATAAATATTAGGGGACTCAAACTGACTCCTGAATTGGTTGAAGACACTAACTTTGCGGGACGTTGTGTCCCTTTACATGTTTTACTTGAGAGACTTGTTTTGGGTTACTGTGTGGTAATTTCCTTGTACAATCGCAAATCCCACTGTCTCGATAACTCGCAGTCTTCTGAGATCCGAGATCCATAGTAGTTTAAACCTCAAGACAGCAATCTTAAGACTCCAATTGCATTGCCAACCGAGGACTAAGATTGGTAATAGTTTGAAAGATAAGATGGTGGTAGCGACCAGGGTAGACCTCACATAAAGTCCTTACCACATCACAGTAGGTACCAGTTTATTCCGGCATTTAAACCTCGTGAGACCGGGTGTGCTATAAGCGGTACAAAATAAAGGCAATTTAGTTAAGACTTTATTTCAGTGGCTATAAAGTTCATTTTCATTTGTTTCAAAGTTGAAAATAGCATTTATGACCAAAGGTAATTGAACTTTAATTCCTTGCTGTTAGCTTCAAATTCGTGCTTACATAAATTTCAATGTTTGTAGTATGGTGGGTTCCACAAGGTTAAAGACCGGTAAGCCGGCAACACATCTGCAATTCCTCTCCCTGTGTATAGGCGGCGGTAATCACTTTTCATTAGGTAGGTGACAGGTGAAAAATAACGGAACGTAACAAAAATCAGCAGAATCACTGGTGTTTTGCGGCAAATAAGTCGCTTTTTAACCCCGACGCAAAAAAGAGCTGTATAAGTTTAACGTGTAAGTGTGTATGTGTGTGTGTGTGTGTGTGTGTGTGTGTGTGTGTGTGTCTGTCTGACTGTGGCACCGTAGCTATTATAAATGGATGAACCGATTTGAGGTTGGAGTGGTTCTTAGACATGTTTTATAAAAATCGGTTCAGCCGTTTTTGAGATATTGAGCTTTTAGGGGGTAAAAAGCCCCCAAAATAACGGCGACACCTACTTTCAGAGCTAATAACTCTTAAACGGTTCAACCAATTTTCATGAAATCTTGCTAAGAACCCTCCAGGGCCTCAATTCAGGTGCGTTAAAACGATGTCGTGTTTGACACGTTTAAGAATCGTTTGTGTCACAGCCGCCATTATTGTAAATGACATAAGAGTTATCAAAACGTTGACAATACGGAAACAGGTCAAAAACGATATCGTTATTACCTTGTAGAATTCCAGACCTGATTAATGTAGCTTTAATTTAAAAAGACCTGCGTGCAAATCCGTTCATCCGTTCGGGAGTTACGATGCCACAAACAGACACTCGGATGGAGAAGTTTAAAAAGCGTGAAATAAAAAAAAAAATTAGAAATTTAATAAACCCCCGACTAAATAGTCTGTAGAAAAACCTCTAAAAAGTAAAAAATAGGGGGTTTTTTAAATTTCTAAATTATTTTTTTGTGTAAGTAAGTTGCTTCTGGAGGGCTAGCACAAGTCGGATCTCCTTTTCTATCTAGCTGTGTTGACATAGACGCACTGAGTGACAATTGAGAAAATGCAACTTGTGCTAAGCGTACAAGTTAGTACTAAAATCGGCAAGATAGTTCTTTGTGTAAATCTATACTAACAATATAAATGTGAAAGTAGCTCTGTCTGTTTGTTACACGTTCATGGGTAATCCGTTGAACCGATATAGATGAAATTTAATGTGGAGATTATTTGAGATCCGGAGAAGGAATAGGAACTTTTAATCCCAATAAATGTGACCTGTTCCTGTTCCTAAGGGAATAGTGTTAAATGACTTCTAAGTGGACGGAGTCGCGGGAAACAGCTAGTAAATTATAATCTTAGCACGCTAGATAATAACATGTAGTAAACTCGACGGTTGTTTGTCTCTAGATTTTCGCGGTTAATATATTTCTTGGAGTCGGTGGTTTGGCGTGGTACAACTTATAAGCTTTGGCGTATTTAACCCCCACGCAAACAAGGCGGTTAAAGGTACAGTCTGTGTATCTGTCTATGACGTGATAGCTCCTTAAATCCCGGTCGGACCGATGTTTTTTTAATAGAAAGCTATTTATAAATAGAATATTGGTCTGCTTCCACACGTCCTTGACACCCTTACTTACTTACATAACATCACGCAAATTCGCCAAGTGGGGTAAGCAGAGCTATAGAAATGCCAACAACTCTAAAAATACTTGTTCATTATCTCTAACCACATTTTGCACAAACAGGCTAAGATATTATTTACAAGTGTATTAGTGACGGGTTGCAAGCCCATCGCCTAACAGTACAAGCCCTCATTCCCTTAGTCCCCCATGTTGCCCGTGTGGTTGCCGGGTTAGAATAGTGCCACTCCATGTCTTCCCGTGGATGTCGTAAGAGTGGTTTTTTAAGTTTGGTGAAAATTGGTTTGGCCGTTTAAGTTGTTTTATAATTGACCCTCTGCCAGACTTGACGACACGTTGGCCTAGTTGGTAGTGACCCTACCTACGAAGCTAGCGGTCCCAGGTTCAAATCCCGGTAGGGGCAGATATTTTTATGATGCGCACGAGTATTTATTCTTGAGTCATGGATGTTTTCTATGTATTTAAGTATATAAATAAATAAATAAGTTTATCGTTGTCTAGTACCCATTGTACAAGCCTAGAGCTTATTTTGGGACTAGGTCGATTGGTGTGATACTGTGATATATATAATATTTTTTTTGTGGAACTTCTTCTCCAATGATGGTTTTGTCCAAAGCGCTTGTAGATTCACTCCATGTTACCGACGTATAACAAATTGTTAGAATTTGTTATTTTTTAATTTTATCAGCTCTGAAAAGGTCACAATAATGTCGAGGTTTTTTTTATTTATTATACGATATAAGTAAATTAATAATATTGGCCTTGGGTTCTTATTGAGTAATCGTGCGTAGTGTTTCACGATTATTGGAACCCACTGGCAGCTTGTACCTTCTACCACACCATCCTATTAGGTCTGCCCACGATTCCCCGGGCCGTCGCCCGCAGCGCCCAAACAAGGCAATACATATTGCGATCTGTCTTCTACACGCGGACGCTGTTCTTATTGTCGGTCCATCACGGAAAGGACCGATGAGGTACAATTGAAATAAGGCTAGGTTTTACCATGAGAGGAGCGGGGAGTAAACAAATACAAACTAAATTCGTAATGCAATGTACATAAATTGGAAAAGGTGTTCCAGGCGGAAAATTGGTTGGGCCATTTAAGATATAGCTCTGAAAGATTTGATCGATTATATCTGGGGCTTTTATTTATTTAATACATACATACACGGAAACACAGATAGAGAGAGATCCCTTAAAGGGAGAAGTTCGCCTTTGTACACTCCTACCTATTTCGTAAATATCGTATTTATTATTTTGTGGGTTATACAATAAAGTGTTAACATACATACGTACACCTGTTATACTAATAACACCCTTTTTTTGTCGGGTTAAAAAAATATGTCATTATGATTATTCACTAAGGTATCAATTTAAACTGGCAAATATTTTAACGAAACAAAACGAACCAATTTATCACATGGATCAAGTTTAGTTACTTAGCTTTTCAATATTTTATAAACTAAATCATTACTTTGATTTCATGTGTCATATGGGCTATGGTTAACAATTATGTTAGCAAAATTTATTTGGTATTGGCGGAAACTAAAACTTAAGGTTTTCAACTGATATTTTTTTTTAATATTTAGTGTAATAAAGACTATTAATCATACGATTTTATAAATAAACACAATTAATAAAAAAACAAGGTTACGTGTCAAACAGTACTTGGCCTCCCGAGTCCCCAGGTTTTTGCTTGAGGACATAATGCCAAATGTAAAAGGCACCCTATAGTAAAATCAATAAGGTTGCAATTATAAAGTTAGGTTAATTATTTATATATTTACCCATTTTACATCTGTACTCAGTTCATCATTCCATCATACGCTATTAGATTTGACAGAAGCGCGTGGAGCTAACCCCATGTGTTTCTGTTTAGTGTTGAAAAGGAAATACTCTTTTACCGAGCAATTAGGTTCCCTTACCAAATATCTTTTAGAGAAATCAGACACAGAAAACTTGTTGACATAACACATACACACATACAGTTACGCGCAGTAAATTCACAGACACACACCCTCACACTTACCCGCACACACACACACATACACACACGCCCACACGCACACATATAAAACATGAAATAGCAAGAATGTAAAAGCTCCTCGTTTAAATAGGTTTAAGTGCGTTTTTAAATGTGATTTCGAATAAAACTGCGTCCTGTCACTGAAGGATCTTACCTTAGGATGCAGGATCGAGCTATATCCACTGAAATGTTATATATACAATAAACTTTTTACTTTTCCATTTTCACTTTATTTTGAAATTATCCTCGCGTGTGATATTCATGGACTTTATTTTCCTAATATGTGCATGGGAGTCTATAAATAACTCTACATTGGCTAAAAAAGTCATACACAGATTTAGGTAACCGTCTTTCCTGTGAACACGCCGGAAGTTAACGTTTTTAAGGCCTAATATTCTGGCTAAGCCCGTTCCCTCATAAACGGCGTCAGGACTGCTTTAGACCTATCATATATAACAAAACTTATATGCACTCAAGCTTTTAACTATTGACCACGGGAAAGACAACTTTTTTTTAAAGTGTGTATGACCCAAATAAACCCAAGACAACCGGTGAAATTACTAGCATAGAGGCATTCCATCTTAGTCCTCAGGGTTGGCAACGCATTTGAGGTCCTAGGATTATAGTCTTGAGAATTCAAATGTCTATGGGTCTCAGATTCCACTTACCATCAGGTGGCCTGAGTGCTCGGGTGCCTTCTCCTTAACATAAAAAAAAAAAAAAAAACACCTTAATAGGAGTGAAATGTTACAATGAGAATTTGAATTTGAATTTATACGCTTTGACAGATTCGTAGAAACACTGCCAGAGCTGTTGTAGCGTTTTCTAGGAAACGATAATAGAACACTGAGGAAAAGACGGGAAAAATACAGCATTGTTATTCTTTGAAATAATTGACAGCCGAGCTCGATGATATACTGGTTGACCCGTCAGCGTGTGAACATTACCCGCTCGGAGGTCTCTTAATCTTGGTTATGAGCCTTAACGTAGTGACAGTAAATTATAACAGTAACAAGAATCAATTATTTGGACCCTCGTTGACGTGAAACTTTTTCGAAGGTGGGAAGATGAAATAAAAGCAACAAAAATTAAGCGGCTGTAACACTGAGCTGAGATTATTATTTTTATGTTAAAGTAGATGGCACACGAGCACTCAGGCCACTTGATGGTCAGTGGAATCCGAGATCCATAGACATTTGAATTTGACTTTCGTCTCCTTAAGACCTCAAATGCATTGCTAACCCTGAGGACCAAGATGGCATGCCTCTATGCTAGTAATTTCACCGGTTGTCTTATCCCCACACCGGAACACGCATTTCGAACACTGTCGTCGTCTTCACATTACTCTTTGACAATGACAAGTGACAGGTGACAATTCGACATACATTACAAAGTTAACACGCTGATACATCGGTGGGTTGCATATAGGCTGCGCGATGTACACAGAAATGTCACCTGTCACATGTCATTGTCGGTATGGTGAAATAGGGGCAGCTGTTGCGTCTGTCGTTCGTCATTACCGTGTTCTTTACACTGTTGCGGTCGCCGCAACACAAATACAAATAAAAAACAAACACAAAGATAAAAACAATACACAAAGTTTTGTAAACTTTTGTGCACAAGGATCTTATATACCGGGTGTTGCCTGTAATAGGAGCAATAAATTGAGGGATTGTTTCCACACCACAAACGTAACAACATTTATTCTACAACTTTTGGAAATAACTTATTGTTAACTAAATATTAATGAATTTAGATTTTCTAAGCAAGCAATGTATTCCGAAAACTACGAAGTTGCTAGCCTGACAGTAGATTCTGATGCCAACTAGACCACAACTAGACTATTGGATGGAGTACACTGAAAATACTATGTAATTTTTTCAAAAATATCCCATATAATAATTTACATATTTTTTTAAAGTTGTAGAACAAATGTTGTTACGTTTATAGAGTAGAAGCGCTAAGAATAGTGACCTTGAATGACGTCGCTTAAGTTTGTTGTCCTTTTCTTTTCATCCTAAAGAAAGGGACAAAAAACGTCACATATGTTTTTGTCTACTTCATTTTATCGTAAAGAAAGGGACAAAAAACATAAGCGACGTCATTCAAGGTCGCTTTTATTGGCTCCAAGGCGCTGCTCGCTGTGCAATCTACAGTGTCATATATAAGCTTCTTGTATGTGCGTAATACGCACGTAGTATTGTTTATTTTGCTGTAGTAATTTGTCATACTATTTGGTCACAGAATATATAAATAATACGTATAGTGATGTAGTCGTTCGGGGCGCATACCACGCAGTAGTTGCGTCGCCTGCCGAGGCGATACGTAGTCGAATTTTGTACTCTGCGTAGGCTGCGTAGGCGCCGATCGTCCAATTACTTTTATTGTGCTTTCTAATAAACTAAAGTATTGTCTTAAAATCAAAGCGCGATAGACAATATGATAGAGAATACGACATAACTAAAAAGAATTGAACTATTAATGAGTAACTAAACAGAAAAAAATTACCACCTTTTTTCGTTAAGTTGCACGAAGGTTTAACGTTATTAAACTGTGTCATGTATCCTATATATTTCATTATCATTTGTACAACAGGGCTGGGATTCTACACGGTAATAACGATATTGTATTTGACGTGTTTCCGTATTGTCAACGTTTTGATAACTTATGTCATTTACAATAATGGCGACAGTAACATAAACGATTCTAAAACACGTCAAACACGATATCGTTATAACGCAGTAGAATAGAGGCCCAGAGTCAAAGTAATAAGGGCGTCACTGGACGCTCGGCGCCCCCTTAATTTATTTAATGTTGGTATCGTTTTTAAATTTAAGTGCTTGCAGTATTGTACATTTTGGTCGCATCGTATGAAGCCACTTAATAATATACAATGTTTAATTTAGTACCTAGAATCACTGCAGCTTGCTGCATCACATCGCTGAGGGGTGTCCTTTATAGCGTAACTTGCATGTTCTATTCTTTCGTCACAATTTATATTGTCACATATGTTACATACATATAGGCAGAGCTATAAAAATACCAACAACTCTAAAAAGACTTGTCGATAATTCTGTAACCACATTTTGCACAATCAGGTTAAGATGTTTACCAGTGTATTATTGACAGATTGCAAGCCCATCGCCTAACAAGCCTAGTCACCTCTTACATATGTTTGCACTGAATTAATTAAATACTTACTTACTTACTAATTGCCGCTAAATATTTAGAGGAAAAAGACGAAGCCCTTTTCTAGAGTTAAGTAAAGAGACGAAGATGTCGATGTCGACTCATTTCAATCAATGTATACTTATCGACGACACCCGCGACTTCGTATGCGTTGGATTATTTTCCCATTACTCCCCTAAGGGGTTAGAGTAGGGGAATAAAGGGAAAATAGTTCAAGGAATATTCCCTCCAAATTAAAAAGTTACTTTGTCTCACGCCGGCAGCAAAATCGAATTTTGCTCACTATCTTTAAACAGCAAAATCTGCCTTTTGAGGTGCTGGCTGAGAAGAAAATAGATTTAAATTAAAGAAACCTTTGCAACTAGAAGATGCCAGCGATTTCATACACGTAGCACAATTTTCCCGATATTTTCTCATTTCCCCCTGTCAGGGGTTAAATTTCAACCATTAGTGCAACTCTACATTATTATGGAGTACGTTATTTAGTTTTTTATCAATTTGCTGAGTTGTCTAACAGTCAGTAAAAGACTACACTTGTGTAAAAGTAATGAGTGCGAGACTTTTGATTCTATGTATATCTAAGATGGTTTCTATGTCATGTCATACAAGTATTTATTTGTTTATAAGTATGTCTAATGTAGTCTTGTACATATAGTACATAGTACTGTTACAAGTGGGTATGGTTAGGTAGATTAGAATCAAGTTCAAGGCCAAGGCCGTTGATATTGTAATACAAGGCCGCAATGAGTAGAACCTTCCATTATCGAACTATCGAGAACGTCCCCGACGGGTCAAGGCCCATCGGTCATTCGAGAAGGCATTTCTAAACTTTCGGCGATTGGGGGTATAAAAGGCGAGGCGCGCGTGCGGCGTTTCATTCCTTACTTGGAGAGCGAACAGTGCGAACGAGTGAACTGAGCCATCATCTAATTTAATTTTGCGATAATTGTTTGTACGGATGAAGTGAGTGTGTTAATAAAGTCTAGCTCTTAATTATCGGTGTGTTCGTGCATTTCTATCAGTTACCTACCCCCACGTACGTAACAATATTTTACTTTTATTTGTAACCAGCTTCTGTCCGCGAAGTTCCACGGGAACAGTGATTTATTTCAAAGCAATGAAAACGGGTCACTTTCTATGGACATTTCGTACAAAGTGGCCCGTTTTCATTATTCAAGATTAAAATGCCTATGAGCTATTGAAGATTATAATCTATTTCTGTGCCAAATTTCATCTAGATCCGTTCAGCCGTTATGGCGTGATTGAGTAACAAACTTCCATCCATACAAACTTTTGCATTAATAAATAAAAACATTCTGACGACCTCAAAGTAAAGGTATTTGAGATTCCGTCGACCTCAAAATAATGATACTTGATGCTGTATAAAAAAAGAAAAAGATGTTTATTCAGTGTGTAGGCCGCACGGGGATTTGGACGCGTCAAAATTCCACCAGCGCTTCCCAAGAGGAGACCACTGCTGAGAAGAAACGCCGCAAGAAACTCAGCAGTCAGTAATGTTTGAAATATTTCTCATGACAATGATACTACTTAACCCAGCATTATATAAAACATACATACATACATACATAACATCACGCCTTCATTCCCAGAGTGGGGTAAGCAGAGCTACAGAAATACCAACAACTCTAAAGACTTACTGATATTTCTGTAACCACATTTTGCACTAACAGGATAAGAGGTTTACTAGTGTATTAGTGACAGGTTGCAAGCCCATCGCCTAACAGTACTACAAGCCCTCATTCCCTTAGTCGCCTCTTACGACATCCACGGGAAGACATGGAGTGACACTATTCTAACCCGGCAACCACACATTTTATATAAAACAATGATCTTAAAACTGCTCAACTACAGCAGGACAACGTGTAAATACTCAGAATGAACACAAATGCAAATAAAAATCATATCTATACTTACCAATGACGGTGCAAGACAATCACATGAAAGAAAAGCAATACTTATGTTGTAGTAATAGTAAATTGAGAAACTAATAATTTAAAAGTATTCGAAATCTTAATCAAGCCTAAACCTTTTGGACTAGGTCTATTCGAAATATGTATGAAATCGTTCCCTGATTAATTCTTCAAACATAAATGGGTTAGCAAATCTCGTGATTTCTTATTTTCAATACCAACAGCAACCCAGATTCCTCATTATAACAAGCAAAGCCAAGACACTGTAAGTATTCCACTTCCAAGAAGGAATAATTGTTATTCTACGTAAATTAGCCTCAAAGGGAAGTTTCAAAGGACTGGCTTAACCACATAATTAAGAATTAGGCTTTTTCCTGTATAATAATGCTGACGTTCATTTGTTTCGAGTAAAAAGTTGGGAGCTTTGGCAAAAAATTATGTATTTTTTTATAACACACTATACTGATATAGGCTTTTTCACCGACTGTATTTTGAACGCTACCACAATCTCATCAATCAACTACCCGCCAAGCAACAGTGTTCGCATTGTTGTGTTCCGGTGTGGGGATAAGACAACCGGTGAAATTACTAGCATAGAAGCATTCCATCTTGGTCCTCAGGGTGGGCAATGCATTTGAGGTCTTAGGATTATAGTCTTGAGAATTAAAATGTCTATGGGTCTCAAATTCCACTTACCATCAGGTGGCCTGAGTGCTCGTGTGCCTTCTTCTTAACATAAAAAACATGCTTATAGAGACACCGATATCAAATATCCTATCATAAAATTTTCTCTTAGACACCAAATTGTATTGTCATTACTCATGGCCGACCTATGTCTGTTCCTGATAGTCAAACCACGGATGATAGACATTAGACATTATAAATGCGAAAGTATCGCTATCTGTCTGTCTGTTACTTCCCGCTTAAACTGCTGAAACGATATAGATGAAATTAGGTATGAAGATAGCTTGAGTCCTAGGGAAGGACATAGGATACTATTTTTAAATGTAACCCGAGCGAATAGTGACAAACAACTACGTTGACGAAGTCGCGGAAAACAAATACTCACTCCCATCTGTACACAATGAACGGTTACCCTACTAAAGCTACACTGCAGTACAGAAAAAGCTACACTGAATATAAACATTCATCCAAATTGCCGTCAGCAACAAGATTTAAATCGACACAAACGCGAGAAACATCGACAAATAAAAAGGTATAGCAGCACTGTTGCGGAACAAGATTACAGAGCACCCTCCGGCGTATGTATTTCTATGTTTGTCGTGTTCTCAGCATTGTGACCCGGAGTGCATTTGTGCTGCAACTGTAAGGGATGGGCGATGTCGACTTTTTATCGATGTTTTCGATGTTTTTATTTTGCTCTACACTAAAAATGTAATTTAAAGTAATGGAAATGTAAAGCATCAACTATTTCTAAATGTGTATGTTGTATATTCTTCATTGTACAAGAATAAAAAAGAAATACAAAACACAGGTAACATGAAAAAGTAAGGCCAAGTTGTTGAACAAGAATTAAAATGCCACTAACTATCTACTTAAATTCGTGTTAGTTATGTTTTAAGTTCCATTTGTATACTGTTTCAAACGCATAAAGCATAAAGTTAACAATACATACTTGAATAAATATTTAGGTGTTTTAAAAAGACGGAAACCATTTCAAACCAAAAAAACTACAGCAACTGAATGAATTTTGCTAATTTAAACGAGTCACTAGCCAAATAATGAAATAAAAAAAGTATCGATATGCAATCCCGAGCATGTCCCATCTCTACCAGAAGTGAAGAGTGCTCGGGGTCGCGGCCTATGCACGTTTAATTTGTCTCACCAGCGCTGGATTGTCTCATAGACGTACACTACTAGTGTTGTGCTGACATCTACCGTGTTTCGTAAGGATAAAGGTTTTTTCGTGCGAAAGGAGTTTATTAGGCGACGTGTAGGGCAATTCTCTATCCATATTAACTTAGTGCAAGTTTATATTTTTTTGCAGTGGTTCAAAATCGATATTACCATCATGGATATATTTTATTAAAAACTAAAATTCAGGTAGACGCACTAATTAAGGAAATGTTAAATTTAACTAATTTATTTGTTATTTTCGTTTTTGGTTAAAAAAAATACCATATTATTTGGTTAACGCACTAATTTAACTAAAAGTAAAGACGTCTTTGTTTTTTTGTTGTAATGGTAGCATTCCTCACCTCTCTCTCTGTGGCAATCTTTAGTCAATCCTTCTGAAAAACGTCCTGCGTCCAATTCACCCCGCCATCTCCGTCTTGGTGTGGAAATCAAGGGAGGATGCCTTTGCCCAGCAGTGGAACACTTTATTAGGCTAATTAATTAATACACTTGTAAACTTAAACTTCTTGTGCAAAATGTGGCTATAGAATCATAAACAAGTATTTTTAGAGTTGTTGGAATTTTTGTAGCTCTGCCTACCCCTCTCTGGGATGTAATTAATTTATTAATTAAGGGAAGCATTTCAAAAAAGGAGGAGTTCTAATTTTCGGCTGTATGTATGTTCACGGATTTCTCCGTTTTTGGACCGATTTTGAAATTTATTTTTATGTTTCATAGGGTGTACTTCCTAGGTAGTTCTGTCACCAAATCGGTATCTGATGAGAGGATCAGTGAGGAATTGAGGGTACTGGTCAAATATAGTAGAAAAATGAAATGTAGTAGTGGGTAGTGGTGGTAGGACCCTGTGCAGGGTCCGTCCGGATCGCTACCACCATCTTAACTATTAACCATCCGCCAAGCAACAGTGTTCGCATTATTGTGTTCCGGTGTGGGGATAAGACAACCGGTGAAATTACTAGCATAGAGGCATTCCATCTTAGTCCTCAGGGTTGGCAGCGCTTTTGAGGTCTTAGGATTATAATCTTGAGAATTCAAATGTCTATGGGTCTCAGATTCCACTTACCGTCAGGTGGCCTGAGTGCTTGTGTGCCTTCACCTTAACATAAAATATAAAATAAAATAAAAATTTGACACTGCTTTCAAGGGGCGTGCAAACTATCGCTATTTCACGTCCTTTGTGCCAAAGCACAAAACCCATCTTTTTATTCATCTGTGGGCGTAACATCGTATACAGCCTCATCAATTCATTAGCTTTTTCTTGCTTCGCACAATCGTTAAACATGCTTATCTAAAGTAATTCCATACATACATAACATCACGCCTTCATTCCCAGAGTTAGGCAGAGCTACAGAAATACCAACAACTCTAAAAAGACTGGTTGGTAATTGTGTAATCACATTTTGCACAAACAGGCTAAGATTGCAACCTGTCACTAATACACTGATAAACATCTTAGCCTTCTTGTGCAAGATGTGATGTGGTCACAGAATGAACAAGTCTTTTTAGAGTTATTGGTATTTCTGTAGCTCTGCCTACCCCACTCTGAGAATGATGGCGTAATGTTATGTATGTATGTAGTAAGATATTTACAAGTGTATTAGTGACAGGTTGCAAGCCCATCGCCTAACAGTACTACAAGCCCTTATTCCCTTAGTCGTTTCTTACGACATCCACGAGAAGACATGGAGTGGCACTATTCTAACCCGGCAACCACACGGTATTCGAAGTGATTTACAGTCGTTATTGCTAATTTGATAGTTAAATCAGTTCGCGTGGATTGCCTGCGGAACCCTATATCATTGTCAAGTCAAAAGCTCCGATATTTTTCCACGAAAACTGAGCATCCATCATGAACCCGTCCCGCATTTTGTAGATTGGTGCAAGCAACAAGGTTCTACAGTAATTCAAAGGTAAATAAGAAAGAAACAAGAAGAAAAACTTGCCAAGTGCGAGTTGGACTCGCGCACGTAGGGTGCGGCAAAAAAAACACATTTGTTTTATGGGAGCCCCCTTAAATATTAATTTAATTCTGTTTTTATTATTTGTTGTTATAGTTGCAACAGAAATACGTCATCTGTGAAAATTTCAACTGTCTAGCTGTCACGGTTCATGAGATACAGCCTATAGAAGGACGGACGGACAGACGGAGAGCGGAGTCTTAGGGTTCACGTTACCCTTTGGGTACGGAGCCCTAAAAAAGACGAAATAAAAAGAATGACGGACTGTTGAGTTTGTTGCGGCGTTCCTTCTCAGCAGTGGTCTTCTCTTGGGAACCGCTGGTAGAATTTCGACGTGTAAAAGTGCCCGTGCGCCGTGTTACTGAATAAACAACTTAATACTTTTGATTATAAAAATATCACATAGTAATATTAACGCGAGGAGTACCCGCTTATGTAAATGGCAAATGGGCATTTTTCAAAGAAATTGTACCTAAATTGTACACGTGAGGAACGAAAATTAACTATTTAAATGGACGACTAAATTTCGTTAAACACACGTAAAAGTTACCGGAACTTAATTTCAGTCCTTAATTAGGTACAATTTCATTGAAATATATTCAAATAACAAAAAGCAACTCTATCGGAAAAGTGTGGACGGAATGGCGGTCAAAATTTATAATGAACTTCCTGTACTGTACACACCGCCTACCACGCCTATGTAACTTCCACACTAAGATACGGAATCATGTTCTGGGGAAATTTCACTGACCGAGAATTGGTGTTCAAGGCTCAGAAAAAGTGCATTAGGTCTGTTTGTAGCCTAAAACCAACAGAATCATGTAAACCGTATTTTATAAAATTAAAAACATTAACTCTGCCCTCTTTATATATATGTGAGACAGTTATGTATGTAAAATGTAACTTACACCTGTTCCCTGTTTTTTAAAGTATACGCCAGCAATATAAAATTAACTTTAGGCCATTAAAAACGGCCTTACTTTCTAAGAGTGTATTTGGAATGGCACCAAAGATTTATAATAAGTTACCGGAATATATTAGAAGATCTGACATGCCGGAATTAAAAAAACTCTTATTGGATTTTTTAACAGACAGTGCGTTTTATTCCGTACTAGAGTATTTTATTTTATTTTATTTTTTTCATTTTATTTTATTTATTTGGGGCATCAACAGCGATACATGTTATAGAAACCAAACATATGATACAAAACAGTAAGCCAATAAAAGATGTCCACAAAAATACAGTTATGTGAATACAACATAAGCAACAATATTAACAACTTAAAAATATGAGCAAAAAGAAAGAGAACAACTTAACACAAGAATAATGTTCGTTAGCTCCGAGAGTGCGTGTGTGTGTAAGTGTGTTTGTGTGTATGTATGTGTGTGTGTGTGTGTGTGTGTGTGTGTGTGTGTGTGTGTGTGTGTGCATGTATGCATAAGTGTGTGTCTATTCACCTAAAGATTCCCCATAACAAGAGTGACACGTTTCTTAGGCGCAGCCTTACTACAGTCAAACAGGTCCACGTTATGAAATTTCTTATTATAATCTCTAAGAATACGAATAAGCGGCGAATTCTGAGCATATTATTTCGTTTGCGTTAAAGAGAGGCTAAAAGTGGTTCGTTCAGAGTGCCGAGTTCGATGTACAGGAACGTAAAACTTTTTTTCTGAAAGTAGTGTTGGGCTGTCAATTCGTCCAGACAAGATATCATGCAATACTGATATGTCAATTAAGCGACGACGGTCTTCTAGGCTTAACACATGATGCCGGCGACACATTAACTCATATGTAGCGTCCCATTTGTTGACACGAAAATTCAAGTATCGTAAAAACTTGTTTTGCACTTTTTCAATTCTATTCATGTATGTGAGGTACTGAGGAGACCAAACACAGCTGCCGTACTCCAGTAAGCTACGCACGTATGCAAAGTAAACGCTCTTTATACAGCTTGCATCAGTAAATTCTTTACAAACCCGGAAGACGAAGCCCAAATTCTTGCAAGCTCGATTAACAATATCGTCTACGTGCTGTTCAAAAGTCAATTTTGCGTCAAGCATTACTCCTAGATTACGAACAGAATTAACACGTTGAACAGGCAGGCCGCTAATGGTATACTGATGTCTAATCGGGCTAGGACTACGAGTAAAAGATATTTGAACGCATATTTTAATTTGTAATAATAGCGTGTAGAAATACTAATATAATGTACCTACCTACCTAAGTAATGCATGTTGCATGCTATCCCTCACAATTTTGTATGGCTACTGGCCAGACATAGTTATACTACCTACCAATTATAACTATTTTGTACCATTTCTCACCTATGTTTTACAAATAAATAAATTTGATTTGATTTGATTTGTATATGTATGTAAGTATGTTTATCCTTGTCTAGTATCCATAGTACAAGCCTATTGAGTAGTTGAGTAATTCAATTTGAGTGAGATTATATGTATGTAATGCATTGAAACACTTTATTGTACAAATGAAAAACCAAAACAATACACTGACTAAAAATAAAAAGATGTACAAAGGCGAACTTATCCCTTTAAGGGATCTCTTCCAGCTAACCCTTGAGAGATTGAGAAAAGTGAAAGGTTGTACATCGAGTAAACAGGTGTACAAAATTTAGAGCACCCAAAAAACAAAAACTAACCAAAAAGACCATAAAAAAAGAACCATAGAAATAAAACAAAACTAATACATTTAAATACCTACATAAATAGATAGAATGATGTGTAATTATACATCAATAAACATACTCATACTCATACTCATACTCATTTATTTATAATATTATAAAATATTACATGTCAAAATAATTACAAAACTTTGGTATTACATGTCATAGTTAGTTGCATTATACTCGTAGTAGGTACTTTAGATAGTATTCAAAATAAGTTATAGATTACACTATTATTATTTGTTATTTATTATACTTAAACTTACATAGAGGGACGGACGGAGAGTGGTGGTAGGACCCTGTGCAGGGTCCGTCCGGATCGCTACCACCATCTTATCCATTAACCACCCGCTAAGCAACAGTGTTCGCATTGTTGTGTTCCGGTGTGGGGATAAGACAACCGGTGAAATTACTAGAGACATTCCATCTTAGTCCTCAGGGTTGGCAAAGCATTTGAAGTCTTGGGATTATAGTCTTGACAATTCAAATGTCTATGGGTCTCAGATTCCACTTACCATCAGGTGGCCTGAGTGCTCGTGTGCCTTCTCCTTTGGAACATTTGGATAGTTGATACAATATTTAGGAAATAGAGTCAAGCCAGAACTTGTTCCCCCTTGATTGTCCCTTGATATTGATTATTTAATTGTCCCTGAACGCTATTAGGTTTTTTACAAACGAGCGGTATTTTGCCAACTGTAGAGGCTACTGCATCCGTCACCACCTGACTGTAGACACAATCACGTGTGCTACGAGTTGGTGGCTGCCGCTGATAGGTGGCGACGGCAATAAACCGCTCGTCTATAAGAACCTTAGACGCGTGAAGGTGATTCTCTTAACACAGCGCTGCGTCGAACGCAAAGGTGAAAGTTTATCCGGCAATTTTAAGTAGTCCCGTCGGAGCGTATAAATACATTTTAGCGCGTGCCTTCTCAATTAGGCAGCAGAGTCTACTTTAAATAAAAAACTCCATCCTCGTGCCTTTCATGTTGATCTTTCAGTTAATTTGATACGATTTTAAATGTTATGGTTACAGTCGAATATTTTTCGATAGACCGACTGTACTTGTTAACCCCTGACGCAAATCGGGTTTTATAAATTTGATGTGTAAGTGTGTCTGACTGTGGCACTGTAGCTCTTAAAAGGATGAACCAATTTGGACGCGGATTTATTTTAATGAAAGCAGGTTTTCTAGCGGTCGTTCTTGGACATGTTTTAACAAAATCGGTTAGGCCGTTTTTGAGATATTGAGCTTTTACAGGGTAACAAGCCCCCAATATAACGGTGATACCTACTGAGAGCTGATATCTCTTAAATGGCCCAACCAATTTTCATGAAATCTTTCTAAGAACCATTCCGATTAATGTAGCTTTATTAAAAAAAACATTGCATCCAAATCCGTTCATCCGTTTGGGAGCTACGATACCACAAATAGACAACCAGATGGAGAAGTTTAAAAAGCGTGAAATAAAAATTAAATTAAAAATATAAGAAACCCGACTTTAATATCAAGTTAAATACGAGCTTAAATATTTGGCATGCTTATGAAGATATTCAATTCCAAACGAGAATACTTTATTATCTTAAATTAGAAAAAAAAACATTGTAATGTTGCTAGTTGTATGCGATTGTTGTGTTGAAATTGTGTTTCCTTCAAAACTTTCCTAGACTGTAAGTAAATGGTTTTTTTAATGAACTGTTTCAAACGAGTCCATAAATACATACAAATGTTCTAACTATATATAATTTTTCTAGAAAATTCGACAATTTCGTAGAAAACACCAAATATGAGTAAATGCGATTTTAGCCGTAAGCAAAGTCTAGTTGTAACTTATTTAAGGTAAAGACACCAGTACTCGACAAAGGACCAATGTTCGACACTGACTCTTATTCAAAGAAGATAAGAGTTATTAATTTGTTTGTGTGTAATGAATAACTCTTGTCTTCTTTGAATAAGAGTCAGTGTCGAACATTGGTCCTTTGTCGAGTACTGGTGACTTTACCTTATATTTTTCTTAAAATCTTCTTTGTAATTTTCTGCTCATTCATAAAAAAATAATATGTAAAAATGGACGAACCATTAGTCCTCAGCTTTTCCAAAGGCTGCACTTAACGAACTTTTTAATAAGAAAGCTTACGCTCTAAGCTCCGTTAAGTTAAAAGCACCATTAGAATAAGTCGGTGTTCAATTCTAGGTCTCAGATTAAAGCCTATTGCAAATGGAAATTCAAATAAATGGGGGGAAAGAGTAAAAAGGTGGAATAGAAGTCAGACATGTGGCTTTTATCTCATACTAGAGGTCGCGTAGAATTAGTTTCCCGCTCCTATTAACGCCTTAGGGGATGAATTTGAAAAAAAAACCCCTCTTAGTGCACCCCTAGGGTATCCAAGGAATATTCCCTGCTTTTAAGTACCTGGGTGTAGCGGTCTTATTTCCCCATATAAACTTTGGACCCCCGTTTCACCCCTTTAGGGGAAGAATTTCCAAAAATCCTTTTAGTGCACCTTTGGACCTCATTAGGGACCTAAAATATCAGTCAGTCAGTCGGATAGTTTCTTTATTTAGGTATATAAGTAACGAGCGCGGACAAATGAAGATTTGGGGTGCGTATTTTTGTCGTTTTTGGAATCCTATGTTCGGCAGTTCGAAGTAATTTCTCATATCATTTTACATCATAATGATCACTCTTCATAAAATTGAAACTCACAATCATCAGAATTCATAATATCACTGACAAACACCTTGTTTATACTTATCGAATGCCTTGTTCTCTTTGGTCGTTACGCGGTATTTCTGTATCACCGACGATAGGGTACTTTACACCCGCGATAAACGACTTCTTCGCAAACGAAGTCGCAGGGAAAAGATAGTAGGTAACACTCATACCTTTTTAAAAAAAATACACTACAAGAGGGTATATACATTTATAGAATTAAACAGATTTGATTCTTACTTCATAAGTAGATGAATAATAGATATTTATCACCTTACAATTACGATTAAAATAGTAAGTATGCCTATTCACAAAATGCTTTAGTAGCGTACTTTCTGGCACATCGTCACCATACAATTTATTTTATTTTGAGGCATGGTTTCTTATTGTTACATTTAATTGTCAATTCGATGAATAAAACGAAACTTTGAGGCTTCTTGTATTTTTTGTGTTCAAATTTCAATCCATATTACTAAAGTGTATTACATTAAGTCAAAGATAAATGATAAAAGTTGTTTATTCAGTAAGGGCCCACTTACTGAATAAACAACACTTTTACACGTCAAAATTCTACTAGCGCTTCCCAAGAGTAGACCACAGCTAAGAAGAAGCGCCGCAAGAAACTCAACAGTCATCATTTTTTAAATCAATATTGCTTATGACAATGATAAACTTAACCTAGCATTATACAGGGTATTTTTTTATCAGTGCACAAATTTTAACATATGATTTTTTATCGTTAACGAGTTTTTTCTCTCTTTTACCTTCTTGTGTGGACACAAAGTCACACTAGAAATGATGACATGGGTTGTCAAGCTGTAGGTATGCGATACCCTGTATTGATATTCGAAATTTGAAATTTCATGTACAGCTCATCAGACAACAAGCCTCTCTCCTACTGATATTCTGAAAATGAAAAAAATAAAATGAAATGAAAAATGAAAATATCAGCCATATCTCTAATATTTTTTAAGCTAGAGTAAAAATAACACAACATGTGTAATTGATTAACAATAGCGAAGCAAATATTAAAATTTGTGCACCTATTAAAAATAACCCTGTATAAATCAATTAATAAAAAAATAAACTATAAATATATCATGCGTAGTTAAACAGGAAAAAAAGTCATCATCCTTATTCCCTCAGATCACAGATTAACTGCGCTGGCGATGCAAATTCGGCTATTTTCATTCGAGTCGCCATTCTAATTAGCAGACGACATCTTGTGACGTCACCGAAACGATTCCGGGGTAATCTGCGGGAATCCCGGTAAAATCGACATCTTATGCCTCTGTACGTGACGGGAATTAAAAAAAGGTCCGCAATATATACGGGTGGCAAGTTGGGGGTTGTTGGTGATCGGTTTCGTATTTGATTGTGGTTTTTATAGCTATTGTTTCCGACTTTGCGTGAAATAAAACAGAACTTTTTTTTTGACGACACCCTTGCCTGGTTGGGAGTGACCCTGCCTCCGAAGCCAGCGGTCCTGGGTTCAAATCCTGGTAAGGGCAGATACTTATTTGTGTGATGACCGCGAATATTTGCTCCTGAGTCTTGGATGTTTTCTATATATTTCATAAGGTAAAAACCATATTAACATTTTTTTAGCTAAACGTGTTAAATAAACAACACTTAATGTTATTACTTTTACCTTTTATATAAACGAACTTTCAAAAATGGTCAAACTCCCATGCCAACTTTCCCCCTCTAATCACCCGTTTATTGGGTTGTTTTCTTCCAAAGCTTAAAATGGTTAATTTTATTCTTAATAATTACGATACCAAATTCTATGAACTTAACTTAAAAAAAAACATTCTCATAAAAATCTCTTTTTTTTTACCCCCTTAAGGGTTGATTTCAAAAACACTACAACCTTTGTTTTTAAATAGTCTACATACAAACTTTTAAGAACTTAACTTGAATGATGATAAAACTACGATAAATACTTACAACCCCTTTTTACCCTCTTAGGGGTTGATTTTATCTAAACATATAAAAGAAGAAACTGACTCACTGACTGACATATCAACGCTCAGCCCTAACCGCTGGGTCTAGAGATTCCAAATTTGACACGTTCCTTATGAGGTCTAGGGGCAAACTAAGAAAGGAGTTTTGGAAATTAATCCCTTAAGGGGTAAATGAAGAGATTAGCGGGAAACTAAATATTTCTACGCGTACGAAGTGGCGGGCGTCTTCTAGTTTAATATAATCGCTATATGCTTTATTAAATAAAAAACAACTGTAATGTTTTTAAATGGACCTACGTCTAACCATTGTAATTCTTGAATTCCCAAAACAAGCACCAGCCTACTAAATTTTAATGTAAACAGTGTATATAGAATTTCCAAGAAGATTTCAGACGAAAGTTCCAATAGAAAATTAGGAGATTCCTATTTCTAATGGCTCGAGAAAGCTTGTTTGGTTCAAGTTTACACAATTTCAAGGAAATCCGAGATTCAGAGCTCTGAGAAACTACTTAAAGTACACTGGCGAGAGAATAATGTTTTACTTTGGAAATAATATTAAAACAGCGGTGTTGTATTAAACGTTGCGGTTTTATAAGATAAGGAATGATTTATATAGAGAAAGTTTGAAATTAGCACCAATAATAGAACAGTTGAGGAGAAACAGATAAGCGTGGTATGGACTTATAATGAAGAGGGACAAAGGAAACATAAATAGAAGTGAAGAGTATGAATGTGGATAAATATAAGGGTAAGGAGCGTCTGAAATTGTGCGAAGCATAACATATACTACATACATACATACATAACATCACGCCTTCATTCCCAGAGTGGGGTAGGCAGAGCTACAGAAATACCAACCACTCTAAAAAGACTTGTAATAATTCTGTAACCACATTTTGTACAATCAGGCCAAGAAGTTTACTAGTGTATTAGTGACAGGTTGCAAGCCCATCGCCTAACAATATTACAAGCCCTTATTCCCTGAGTCGCCTCTTACGACATCCACGGGAAGACATGGAGTGGCACTATTCTAACCCGGCAACTACACGGGCTATGACATATACTACTTGTGTAATATTATTATGAAAGGTGTGAGAGCATAGTTACGAGTAACAGCGGATAGACAAGAGTGGTAGAATGGAACATATTGTGCCAACCCCAATGTGGGACAAGGACAGGAAGATAAAGATGTTATTTTTAATATTTTTTTCATAACTTCAAATCTCTGATTCACTATCAGAATTTTGGAAAGCTTTCAAAGTAAATAAAAGTATTTATAACCAGATGTCCAAAACGATGTAAAACTGAATATTTAGTATTTTATTTGGACCCCTTAGGGGAGAGTGAAACTCAATTTTGTTACAATTAAGTTTTGCTATTTGCAGGAGGAAAAGGTTAACGCTCATATCATTTTACCTATTTACTAGTAATGTTTCATTGTCTGGTATTTATTACTATTAATGTTATAATGTGTTTTTGTTTGTTCTGTATTCACTGTTCATCGCTTTAACCAATCGAAGTGAAATTTGGTTCGGAGATAGTTACTATCTCGAAACGGACGTAGGGTACTTTAATTCCGTAATTTTAGACAGTTCTAGAGGTAAAAGCAATAAAGATAAAGCTTTAGCAGTTCATTATACAGCCTCAGGGGCTGTAGACAAGATGAACTAACTCGTTACTTCAATACAAATCTCTGTTCTATTCTTTTAGTTATTTCTGACAACATTTTTGATTATGTTTGTTGTGTTGCGGTGAGTTTTTAAAACAGAACACAATATGGCAAAAATGTTCGGTAGTTTTATAAAGATTTAGTGTTTTTTTGTATATCTTTGCAAAAGTAAACAGGAAGTCATTTCGGAGGAAAACCAAAAAGAACTACAAATTGATGTCGTTTTGATTCTCCTCCGAAATTAATAACTCTTAAATTTTGCAATAATTTTCAAAAAAACCCAATATGTTATCTTATTCCATAAAACTTCCGGACATTTTTTCATATTGTGTTTGTATCCGTGTGGTTGCCGGGTTAGAATAGTGCCACTCCATGTCTTCTCGTGGATGTCGTAAGAGGCGACTAAGGGAATAAGGGCTTGTAGTACTGTAAGGCGATGGGCTTCCAATCTGTCACTAATACACTGGGAAACATCTTAGCCTGATTGTGCAAAATGTGGTTAAAGAATTATCAATACTTTTTTTTTAGAGTTGTTAGTAATTTTGTACCTCTGCCTACCCCACTCTTTGAATGAAGGCGTGACATTATGTATGTATGAAAACACATTAATAAAATTAAGGAAAATATCAGAAAATCGCGCATCAACACCGCTGAGCCCTTTAAGATAAACATTTTAATTCCACACTCCCTCCAACTACGCACTTAAGAAAATCTATACCCACTTGAAAATCACCGGGAGAAAAGTTGGCCATTGTGCACGCGGCTTACAAACGAATCTCCTTGTTAAAAGGTCTATAATATAAACGCAAGGACGCGGCAGCTAATTCCACGAGGACTATTTCAGGATTGTTCGCACGCGGATCTATAGTGCTGGATATGATCAGAGATGGGGATTAATCTATTACTTTTTTAATCAACTAATTAATCGATTAAACAATCAATCATCACAAAATTAATCATGATTAATTAAATCAGTATTAAATCAATCGACGGAGATTCGAATAACGATTGATCAATCGTCATTTTAATCGACTAATTATTACGATTAAATCTCGTTTAAGAATTGGATAACAAACGATACAAAAATTCAAAGTGTTACAAATGTTACAAAAGAATAAAATACTGATGTTTAGATACAATGAGCGTTTGAAAAACTAAGCACTATATTCCCATTCCTTAAGCTGTAGCAATCTGTCAACGTAACTCGACACTTAGACTTACATAATAAACTTATTTATTCCTAATATTAATCGATAGAAGATTAATCTAATTAATTAATCCAATAAACATTCAGTCGCTGGTAATTAATCGACGATTATTTATTTATTTATTTTATTTTTGCCCCAATGTGGTTGTCGGGTTAGAATAGTGTCACTCCATGTCTTCCTGTGGATGTCGTAAGAGGCGACTAAGGGAATAAGGGCTTGTAGTACTGTTAGGCGATGGGCTTGCAACCTGTCACTAATACACTGGTAAACATCTTAGCCTACTTGTGCAAAATGTGGTTTCAGAATTATCAACGAGTCTTTTTAGAGTAGTTGGTAATTCTGTAGCTCTGCCTGCCCCACTCTGGGAATGAAGGCGTGATGCTATGTATGTATATATGTTATTTTATTTATTTATTTTAATTTTTAATTTAATCGTGACTAAATTAATTTAAACTATTTCGACTAAGATAAGTCAATCGTCATTTCTAATCTTTAATCGCGATTAAGTAGGTTAATCTTAATCGTTAATCGTTAGTCGATTATATTTTGCCCATCACTGGATATGATCCCTATCACGAGCGTACCTCTTTTTTCAGAAACTAGCTGTTCCCGCGACTTCATCCACGTAAAGGTGGAACCGGAACATTTTTCGGAGTAAAAAGTACCCTTAGTTCTTCTCCAAGACTTAAACTATCTCCATACTAAAATTTTATCTAAATCGGTTCAGCGGTTTATCCGTACACAAACAGACTCACACACACAAACACACACACACACACACACACACACACACACACACACAGTCGTGTTTAATTTTCAATGCGTAAGTTTTAATAATTACAAGTTTGTATAATGTTGTTATGATTATATGCTACTTGAATATGGGAGAGGACACTGAATTTTGTAACACAGGTTTATCCAACCTAGCTCAGAAATCAGGAACTTCAATTCAATTCGTACAAACAACATTAACACTATCTTATCTTAACTTATCCGTGAAAGCGTAACAAATAGACGGACAGATATACAGAGTTACTATTGCATTTATAATATTATTATGAATATTAAATAGATAAAAATTCGTGGCATAGACAAAGACATTAATGGCAAGAACACAATATTCGGACAGTTGATAGTGTTGTGGTATCTGCTTATGATTCATCTATATTAGTTTAACACTCAGGATCATTTGAAACGGGTCACTTTCTAAAGAAATTATGTGGTAAGTAACCCGTTGTCATTGCTCTTGACTGTATTAAATCATAAGAAACAGACACACGACACGATATGACCTGGTTGGTAGTAACACTGCCTACGAAGCTAGCGGTCCCTGGTTCTAATCCCGGTAAGGGCAGATATTTGTGTGATGAGCACGAGTATTTGTTTCTGAGTCTTGGATGTTTTCTATGTATTTAAGTACATACATATTTCTCTATATAAGTAAGTTTATTGTTGTCTAGAACCCACAGTACAAGCCTAGAGCTTAGTTTGGGACTAGGATAATTTGTGTGAGATTATCCTGTGATATTTAAATATTGAATAATGTTAAGTTATTCTAGTAACCACGCTTGCCTCATCCAGCATCTCTAACTCCCATAAATACATTCCTGTTCGCATTCCCGTCATGCCCGCGTGGATTATTAGACGTATCGTGCTAAGCCCGCTTTTTATACCAGACGGGGCTAGCATGCGCGATGGTTATGGTATGAAAGCCATTATTTTATACATAAAGGGTGCGCAATCTAAATTGGTCAGTATAGGACATTTGGAAACTAATAGTAGTTTATATAACTAATGGGTCAATCAATTTTCTTTGTAGCTCGTTGCCATGGTGACGTCTCCTGAGTCACTCTTTAAAACCACGATTTTAAAGTATATAAATCCAGCAAACATCGGCTTTTGTGGCAATTACAAGCCCATTCTTTTATGGGTTTTCTTCCAAGCGTATATTATAACCATTTTTCGAAGGAACTCTATCACTGTTGTCTCCTGGCTTACGGGACAGAATAACAACAACGAAAAGTTGATCCACTCTAATACATAATGAGGGGACTTTTAGTAGTGGTAGAACCCTGTGCAGGGTCCGTCCGGATTGCCACCACCATCTTATAAATTAACCAACCCGGCAAGCAACAGTGTTCGCATTGTGTTCAGGTGTGGGATAAGACAATCGGTGAAATTACTAGCTTAGAGGCATTCCATCTTAGTCCATAGACATTATGAATTCTCAAGACTACAATCTGAAAACTTCTAGGATATCGAATGCGTTGCCAACCCTGATGACTGAGATGGAATGCTAGTTATTTCACCAGTTGTCTCATCCCACACCGGTACACAACAATGCGAACACGCTGCTTGGCGGTTGGTTATAATGGATAAGATAGTGGTATCGGATGGTGGTGGTGGATGACTTATTATACAGGGTATTTTTTTTATCAGTGCACAAATTTTAACATACCATTTTGTATCGTTAATATAATATATTACGTCAGTATGAGCAGTGTTTTTTTTTATTAACTTACTTAACAACGCTCCAACATGAATATCGTTAAGTTAGTGGAATCATTGAATCGGCAATATCTCTAATATTTTTTAAGCTAGAGTAAAAGTAACACAACATGTATTGTGTTATTGATTAACAATAGCGAAGCAAATATACAATTTTGTGCACCTATTAAAAAATACCCTGTATAGTACTGCTTAATATATATATATATATATATATATACACATACATACATAACATCACGCCTTAATTCCTAGAGTGGGGTAGGCAGAGCTACAGAAATACCAACAAATCTAAAAAGACTTGTTGATAATTCTGTAACAACATTTTGCAGAAGTAGGCTAAGATGTTTGCCAGTGTATTAGTGACAGGTTGCAAGCCCATCGCCTAACAGCACTACGAGCCCTTATTCCCTGAGTCGCCTCTTACGACATCCACGGGAAGACATGGAGTGGCACTACTCTAACCCGGCAACCACACGGGCTAATAATAATATATATCATTTCTTTCCAGTTTTGAAACTATATCTCATTAGCACATACGAGCACAACCGAGTTCTCGTCGCATGTTTGTTCAAGAACTTATAAACTTCTTACAATGTTTAACGAGCGACGCGCAAACGGAATAAGTTCCGGCGCACACTGGCGACTGGGGAGTATTCCAGTAATTTAGCCTAAAACATGTTTTACGTGCACTTTGCCTTAACTTAGGTAATAAAAAGTGCTAACCTAGAAATAGTGTTGTCGGCTTGTAAGTTTCAAAAATGAAAGTTTTTCTTCTTTTTGCAATTTTTTGAAGGTTATCAAAGTGAATTTATCGTTTAATTAGCGATCTCTTTCACAAAACCTTACAAACGCGGAGTAGGATGTTACAATGACTACTTTGCCTAACTGCTTTGTCTATAAAACCTGCTATTAAATACAGAATAATGTGTATTTTTGAATATGAATATGCTCTGTACGGCTACCACAAGTTGTATTTTCTCGCTTGTCGCTCATTGCGTCTCTATCGTTACTGTGGGGCTAGACAAGTCGCATTCGACAATCGGTAGCGATTATGTTTCGATAGACAAATGTATGGGGTTGACGTAAGGCATCGAGATAATAACGTGGTACTATCTCGGTTCATTACGTCAATCCCATACATTTGTCTATCGAAACAATCGCTAACGATTGTCGAATGCAACTGGTCTAGCCCCACAGACTAGATAGAAAGGGAGATCCGAGCGAGAAACAAGTCGCGGACCACTTGAGTTACCCTTTCTGGCGGGACAAAACGTAAGTTTAAAAGACTGCGAAGCAAAAAAAGTCCATACAAAATGCGATAACGTTTTTCTCCCTTTAAACGTTGTCCGATTTGTACGATTTTTAATATGTTGTAGATGTTATGAAAAACTTGGCCTCTACGTTTTCTTATCGAAGAATTTTTTTACTGAAAAATAATAAATTAAATAAAAAACGAAAACGTACTGACCTAGTTTTTTATAATGGGTGGATCAACTTTTCGTTGTTGTTATTCTGTCCCGTAAGCCAGGAGACAACAGTGATAGAGTTCCTTAGAAAAATGGTTATAATATACACTCTTGGAAGAAAACCCATAAAAGAATGGGCTTGTAATTGCCACAAAAGCCAATGTTTGCTGGATTTATATACTTTAAAATCGTGGTTTTAAAGAGTGACCCAGGAGACGTCACCATGGCAACGAGCTACAAAGAAAAGTTGATTGACCCTAATAACTATAGCATATTCAAAAATCGTGGAAATTGGACTTGATTTAGGGGGTGAGAAACATTATCGCCCGGAGCTAAATTTGTATGGGATTTTTTTGACAGCTACACGTTTTAAGCATCGCTTCACAATCCTCTTAAATGCTAATAATTCGTTGATTAAAGGTTTTTGTTTTAACTTTTTGTGCCTTGCTGTGTTTAGTGAATGAATGTACTTTTCTTTTCTTTTGTCAACGTTACGTTAGCTCTAATTTACTTGACATTAATGGCGGCCAAGTTAACAATACGAGGCAGAATAAAGCGCAAGCTTACTTATAAATGGCACAACTAAGTATTAACTGCCCCACGCCCTAACGTTTTAAAAAAATAACACAAAGTTAATGGCTATAACTAAAACAAAACTTAATTGATTTCTTTGTGTAACGAGAGTTATCCATGTATTTTTTATGACTAACTTTTGTTACACAAAGGACGCGATTGTGATTGTTTTTATAAAGACGTTAACTATGTATTTTTTTTGAAAACGACCCATAGGCACGTATGATTCACGTACCTCCTGCTTTAGCCGAGCTGCATCGTCGTCGAGACGACCAAATTAAATACGCATGCGATGGAATTAGGTTAACAAAGTTTTAACGGGACAATTCAACTGGTCACATTTGATAAAGTATGTATGTATGTATGTATGTAAACTCTTTATTGCACAAAGAAAAAATAACAATAACAAGAAATTTCGTACATAAACTTATGATTAACATGTACAATGGCGAACTTATTCCTTTAAGGGATCTCTTCCAGTTAACCCGACCATGAACGAGCAAACTGTACGAGGATAGGCAAGACAACAAAGATGTGCACAAGTAACTAATATTAACAACATTACAGCTACATATAAAAATACCGGGTGTTGCCTGTAACAGGAGCAATAAATTGAGGGATCGTTTCCACACCACAAACGTAACAACATTTATTCTACAACTTTTGAAAATAACTTGTTGTTTACTAAATATGAATGAATTTAGGTTTTCCAAGCCAGCAATGTATTGCGAAAACTACGAAGTTTGTAGGCTGACAGTAGATGTCAACTAGACTATTGGATGGAGTACATGGAAAATGCTATTTAGTTGTAGAACAAATGTTGCTACGTTTGTACAGTAGAAACGATCCCTCAATTTATTGCTCCTATTACAGGCAACACCCGGTATACATATATAACATATATATGTATGTAAATATACTTAAATTTAAATAAATACATGGATATCCAATTATGACTACAACTTAAAATGTGAAACATTACTGACTAGTTTGACTAGAATAAACTAACCAGCAAACACTACTCATCCAACCACAACTTTTTCAACTTCCCTTTAAGCGAAACCACTGACTGAGACTGCCTGAAGTCCAGTGTAGCCCATTCCATATTTTGACAGCGTGCACCGTGAAAGATTTAGAAAAGTGTGTCTTATTGGGGTGGTAAAGTCGGTCGCTCCACGATCTGATCTCAATGACCGTAACGCCTGTGTGTCTGTTCTTTGAATATATCAAACTTGATCACATTTCCTTGAGACTGTTAAACGTGACAACACGATTAGAAACAAAAAACTCTGAAGTTTTATTTTTTATCAAATTATTCCGTGTGGTTCCCGGGTTGGAATAGTGCCACTCCGTGTCTTCCCGTGGATGTCTTAGGAGGCGACTAAGGGAATAAGGGCTTGTAGTTCTGTTAGACGATGGGCTTGCAACCTGTCACTAATTACACTTATAAACATCTTGGCCTGATTGTGCAAAATGTGGTTACAGAATTATAAAGAAGTCTTTTTAGAGTTGTTGGTATTTCTGTAACTCTGCCTACCCCACTCTGGGAATGACGACGTGACTCTTCGTATGACGTGATCTACCAGTGACGCAATTGGTTAAAAATAAATCGATTAGAAAGGCTAGTTAGCGTACGCATCTTGGCTAAAAGCTCAGGTGGGTCATACACAGATATAGGTTACCGTCTTTCCTATGGACACACCGAAAATGTTAACGTTAAGGCCTAATTTTCTGACTAAGCCCATTCCCGCAAAAACGCCATCAGGACTACTTTAGGCCTATCATATAAAAACATAACTCAAATGCACACAAGCTATTTAACTATTGACCACAGGACAGACAGCTTTTGTTTTAAGAGTGTGTATGACCCAGGTGTACTTTTAAAAGATTCCTAATAATACAGGGTATTTTTTTAATAGGTGCACAAATATAATATTTGCTTCGCTATTGTTAATCAATAACATATGTTGTGTTATTTTTACTCTAGCTTAAAAAATATTAGAGAAATATCTCAATAGCCGATTCGATGATTCCACTAACTTACGATATTCATGGATCCTCTAATGCAGGGGTGCGAGGAGAGGGGAGTGTTGTTAAGTAAGTTAATAAATGAAATTTCAAATTTAGTATATCAGTAGGAGAGGGGCTTGTTGTCTGATAAGCTGTACATGAAATTTCAAATTTCGAATATCAATACAGTGTATCGCATACCTACAGCTGGACAACCCATGTCATCATTTCTAGTGTGACTTTGTGTCCACACGAGAAGGTAAAAGAGAGATAAATTGCAACAAAAAAATTTTTTTGACTCGTTTTACTGTCGTAGTATATTATATTAACGATACAAAATCATATGTTAAAATTTGTGCACTGATAAAAAAATTACCCTGTATAGCGATTTCGCGCGTCTTAGGCCCGTATTAATAAACAGATCTCGATTTTAACGCCGTCTCAAGATACGTCAGAAATGACAGTTTTCTATGGTTTGACGTTTACTTTGACGTATCTTGAGATGGGCATTTAAATTGGGACGAGTTTATTAATACGGGCCTTAATTCTAACCTAACCCACAACGTTATCTTGACCTGTTTCACGTCACAAGATACCTAGCCTACCTAGATCCCGTTACGTGGTCTTTCCAAGAACCCTGCGTGCATGATAGGATCCGTGATTGCGGGTCTCAGGCTGCGTTTAACCTAGATTCATTTATCAGATCGAACCCAAGTCGTTATTCCTTGACGACAACTACGTTAATTTCGAAGAAAACCGATATTTAAAGAGCTCAGAACTTGTAGCGGTTGTTCGATAGTAAATGAAAAACGGGAGGTCAAGTTATATTGGTAGGTTGGCAAAGTAACCAGATTGGGTTGGTCTACGGTTTCGAATTGTTGCCGTGAGTCTGTGGTTCTGTTAAAATGGTTGCGTTGTTCGATGGTGTGATTTAGAATAACGGTTGGATTTAATTGAATAAGGCTTACTATTAATAAAGAAGTGAAGTAAGGCTTTGTAAAGATAAAGTTTGATTTATGCTGTTACTAGAGACCGACCTCGCTTTGCTTCTTTTTATGTGATTTTTCTGTAACACCCGTGAATAAACCAGAACGTATCAGACATAAAAACCTTCCGTGAAAAAATATCTAACTGATGATGAAAACTGCATCTGCACAACTGCATTGAGTGGTTTAGGAGTTAGGGGATATACAGACAGACAGACGCAGAAAGCGACTTTGTTAAATACATGTTAAGAAGAAGATAATTAAAAACACAAAATAAAAATGACAAAGGGATTAGTCGAAGCTTTTTAATAAAATAAAGTAACTGTGTGAGTGTTACATGGAGTAAAAACAAACTATGGTAAGTAGCATAATTGAAATAATTGTTTTTTACAGTTATTAAAGGCAAATCAGGGTAACTAAACGAAAGTCAACGTCGCATTCCGTAATAATTATTTTTGGTCACCTTAGTACAAAAAAAAGAGAAAACTTAAATTCAACATCTCACCTCGGGCCTATTCCATTTTTGCCCAAAGGCTGAGTCTAAAGCGGTTCAGAGAAGACAGCTGCGAGTGTCTTAGGCTCGATGCCTCATGTGAGTCATGTGAGTTCGATGGAGAAGTTCGATTTGTTTTAATTTATTTTTATTAGTAGTTAAGTAAATATTTGTAAACTTTTGATTTTGACTACACTTTTCCACATCAACGGTTATACACATTTTCGGCTTACGCGTTCAAAATCGGACCACGTACGCCGCACATTTATATCTTGTACATGTACTTGCAGAACAACAACAAATCTTGCAAGTTTGTCGGCGACAACTCCCAACTTCGCCGACAAACATCGTCCTCGGGGATCAGGCGCAAATGAATTAATATGTTTGGGATATCTTTAGTGTTATATGTAGGGTACAATCAGTAGCTCAAGTTAAGAAGATACTGTCAAATGAAATGCTTTCATGACTTCAAAAGGAAAAGAAAACGTCAAAGTATTCAGAACGTTAAATATTACGTAACAGATAATTTATCTGCTGCATAGTGTCAACTTAAGACGCATGTTGTCACTTTCAACCTCAGCGAGTTAGTGAGTAATGGCACTTTACTTGGCGTTAGATATTCGCGTATTTGGAATATTTGACAGACAGTGGGAATTTACTGTCAAAACGAGCCCTGCGAGCATTAGCATGCATCCCTACATAGGGTCCGGGACTCTAATTCGTCTATTCCATATTCCAACGTAAGTATAAAGAACTAAGGTTTAATATTATAAGTGTGTTTTGTGTGATTTGATTCCTTTTATTACTAAGCCACTTAATCCTCCAGTGGCAGTCATTTTAATAATTTCATAATAATATTTGACACTAGTTCCCGTTTGACGTCATTTGACACTACTCGTAAGTCCCGTGGCAGCGTGCTCGGCCCGCTGATGGAGTCTCTGTTCGTCATTACTTTACACAGTTTAATATACTTGGAATTTGAGCCGGCCGCTGGTTTGGGATGCCACTTGCGCCGTCACACCTTCCCGGAACAAGTATGAGGGCTGGTTTCGCGACGGAGACAGCGGAGACCTACAAAAGGCACAGATACAGTCAACTTGATCGAAGTTACTTATTTGAGCCTTTTGGTGTCGAAATCACCGTGGGGGCGAGGAACACACCGTATTTTTTAAAATCTTTCTAAGCGCCTGGTCGACGCAACTCGTGACCAAAATGCTGGCCTTTACTTGGCACACAGATTAAGCATTGCCATTCAACGTGGAAATGCTGCCAGCATCTTGGGAACGATGCCCTCTGGTAGCGGTCTATTAGATTAGTATAGTTTTAAATAAGTTTGTAAGTTCGTTCGTTAGTTTTTATTGTTTTATTTGTCTTGTTAAATAAGTATTATAATTATGCTTCGATGAAATATAATGCGTAACATATTATTAATTTATAAAGTAAATTAAAAGCGAAGTCCTCGCTTGCTTTGATGATTTCCACGTTACATCGAGGTATTGTTTTATCTATATTATGCGAATAAGTCCCGATTAATAGTTTTATTACACACACACCCACACACGCATACACACACGGGAACTCTGCATGCCATACGTTTTTTTTTTTATGTTAAGCAGAAGGCACAGATGGTAAGTGGAATCTGAGACCCATAGACATTTGAATTCTCAAGACTATAATCCTAAGACCTCAAATGCGTTGCCAACCCTGAGGACTAAGATGGAATGCCTCTATGCTAGTAATTTCACCGGTTGTCTTGTCCCCACACCGGAACACAACAATGCGAACACTGTTGCTTGGCGGGTGGTTAATGGATAAGATGGTGGTAGCGATCCGGACGGACCCTGCACCTACCACCACTAACCAAAGTATGTCGCTATTCCCTCGTAAGTGTCAATTTTTTCTGGATAAAAGTAGCCTTTGTGCCAGATTAATAACTATCTATATCTGTGCTAAATATCATCCAGATCGGTTCAGCCGTTCTGGCGTGATTGAGTAAATAATTTTATTGTGTAATCGAACTGTGAACCGTCTCACCGGGTTCAAGACGCAGGCTCTGCCTAGTTTGGGTCCCGGTCCCATTACACACTCTTAAAAACAAAAGTTGTCTCTCCTGTGGTCAATAGTTAAAAACTTGTGTGCATATAAGTTATGTTTTTATATGATAGGTCTAAAGCAGTCCGGACGACGTTTTTGCAGCAATGGGATTATCCAGAAAATTAGGCCTTAAAAACGATAACTTGCGGTGTGTCCACAGAAAAGACGGTAACCTAAATCTGTGTATGACCCTCCCACCGAAAATTCATGACTTGTAAATTTTAACACACGTATTCGTTGTCTTTTGACAAAATTAATGCAAATACGCGAGGCCACGCCATTTTCGGTTTTTTAACGCGCATCAAAAGAGCCAAATACGCAGTAAAACTTATCTCTAGCCCTAGTGCAAAAATTGAAGTCGACGTATTTTTTTTTTATTTTTTTTTCAATTTAGGAGAAGGCACACGAGCGCTCAGGCCACCTGATGGCAAGTGGAATCTGAGACCAGTAGACATTTGAATTCTCAAGACTATGATCTTAAGAACCGTACAACTACACAACTATAGTCCTAGCCTGCAACAATGGTCCAATTTTCGTCCTTACATTATCCTCAAAATATGATAGCTATACGGTTAGACTTTAAAGCAAATTATTTTAGGCCAAACAAATAATGATATACCCAGAAATAATAGCAGTGAGCTATCATATTTTAAGGATTATGTAAGGATGAAAATTGGACCATTGTTGCAGGCTAGGACTATAGTTGTGTAGTTTTACGGAACTCAAATGCGTTGCCAACCCTGAGGACTAAGATGGAATGCCTCTATGCTAGTAATTTCACCGGTTGTCTTATCCCCTCACCGGAACACAACAATGCGAACACTGTTGCTAGCACAAATATTTGCTCATACCGGGATTTGAACCCAGGACCGCTAGCTTCGTCAGGGTCACTACCAACTAGGCTAACTGCTGCTTCGCCAAAGCTATTCTTGAAGTGGGCCTCACGGAACCCTAGGGCTCCGTTTTAGGCCTTTGGAAGTACTCAAAAGAACTAAAGAATAATGCTATGTACAATATTTTTTGACGACACGTTGGCCTAGTTGCGAGTGACCCTACCGCCGAAGCCAGCGGTCCCGGGTTCAAATCCCGGTAAGGGCAGATATTTGTGTGATGAACGCGAATATTTGTTCCTGAGTCTTGGAAGTTTTCTATGTGTTTAAGTATGTATTTCTCTATATAAGTATGTTTATCGTTGTCTAGTACCCATAGTACAAACCTAGAGCTTAGTTTCGGACTAGGTCAATTTTTGTGAGATTGTCCCCTATTTTATTTGTTTTTTTTTTCTCGGGAATCTGCGGTTTTCTATAGTTTTTCTGGTTATAAAGTCATTGTTATCATAATTATTTATAGTCCTACTTTTTACATCGCTGAAACAGTTAACTTTTCAGAATTTCTTAAATATATAACGTGTGGACAAGGTTATGTAAGGTAAGGTTTGATTGATAAAAATGTTATAACTTGCGATAATTATGACTTAAGACACATACATAATGTCACACCTTCATTCCCAGAGTGGGGTAGGCAGAGCTACAGAACTACCAATAACTCTAAAAAAACTTGTTGATAAATTCTGTGACCACATAAAACACATTATGCCTAAAAATAATTATAACAAACAATATAGACCCATTTTCCTCATTTGTATTAAAACAAAAAAAAAACCACTCCATAAAATATTTGGTATTTCAAAAATCCCTCACTAAAAAAGTTCAAGAACTGCCTCAAAGAATTATATCATGCCGTATTCGTTTAATTCAAAACTAAAGCACTTTCCGTACGTACCCTTACCATGAGTTGCAATCACCCTAGTCGTTGGCGAGTCGAATGCTCTGTCCCTCAAAGTATTGTAATAGAGTGAGAGGGGGGATCCCTTTGACTACCATACATTTATTGTTTCGATTATTGAAAGTCAGATTTTTTACCCATATTATTTATAAGTATTCATAACTAACGGAAGTAATATTTTTTTTTAGGTCATAACGCTTTATAATCCAAACGTTAATTATTCATAATGTAAAAGATTGTAATATACAAAAGGCATAACTTAAAACCCTATGACATTCAAAGGCATATAATATAATCAGTCAGAAATATTTAGGGACATATTTTTTATAGTATCGATAATTTCATTTTTTTTAAATCATTAAAAGGCATCACTTAGTGGAAGCGGAGAGCGAGGGGCTCCGCCTAATCAAAAAACTCCTACTCTAGACGATAAATTTAGATCAATAGGTTAGGTTAGGTTAGTATTGCGTAAAGGCCGAAGGCCTTAACTACCCGGAAATAGGAGCTCCGCATCGCGGAGCTCCGTCGACCCTATCACATCATGCATGTCTATATTTTGTTTAAACATAGAAACAATAGTATTTATGGACTTGGTACGAATTGTTTTATAGGTCTGTAATTGTCGCCCTTAAAAACGTTAGTTACTACAAGTTGTATGTGTTGTACTTTTATGATTACCAAATTTACCGAATAACATTTATTACAAGTACTATCCAACCACCTTAGCTTTACCTATCTTTACCTTTGATATTTTAAAGTTTAATTATGATGACATAAATTGGTATGACTCTGAATTTTATGACTTCCAACAAATATGACCCACAATAATTAACATACCGATATCTTCAAAATTATGACTTTTAACATAACATAACATCACGCCTTCATTTCAGAGTGGGTTAGGCAGAGTTATAGAAATACCAACGACACTAAAACGACTTGTTGATAATTATGTAACCACTTTTTGCATAATCTGGCTAAGATGATTACTAGTGTATTAGTGACAGGTTGCAAGCCCATCGCTTAACAGTACTACAAGCCCTTATTCCCTTAGTCGCCTCCTACGACATCCACGAGAAGACATGGAGTGGCACTATTCTAACCCGGCAACCACACGGGCTAACAATAATCGAAACTTCAACTTCATGGGAGTCAATAGGGACCCGTGAAAGGGACATAGCATTAGACTCGCTTGCGAGTATCGTTACTGTAACTCATAGTAAAGATCCAGTTCGTCACGCGACGAAAGTATGTCACCGTCCTAAATACGTCACGTTAGCCAGCACGTTCTAATATTGGGTGTGAGGCTTATTGGGCAGTTTTGATTGGATGTAATTGTTAAGATTGTGGAAAATGGCGGTGGTTGGGAAATGGAATGGTGTTGTTTGAGGATTTAGTTTTTAGGGTACCGCGCTTTTGTTATTGCCATAGAGTAAAACGGCGTGAATATAGACTAAGGGCTGAGTTGGCCTAGTTGGGAGTGACCCTGCCTCCGAAGCTAGGTCTAAATCCCGGTAAGGGAAGATATTTGTGTGATGAGCGCTTGTATTTTTTTTTTTTTTATTTTTTTTTATGTTAAGGAGAAGGCACACGAGTACTCAGGCCACCTGATGGTAAGTGGAATCTGAGACCCATAGACATTTGAATTCTCAAGACTATAATCCTAAGACCTCAAATGCGTCGCCAACCCTGAGGACTAAGATAGAATGCCTCTATGCTAGCAATTTCACCGGTTGTCTTATCCCCACGCCGGAACACAACAATGCGAACACTGTTGCTTGGCGGGTGGTTAATGGATAAGATGGTGGTAGCGATCCGGACGGACCCTGCATAGGGTCCTCCCACCACTAAACAATCCTAATTCCATTTAATCCTGAGTCTTCGATGTTTTCTATGTATTTAAGTATGTATTTCTCTATTTAAGTTTATCGATGTCTAGTACCCACAGTACAAGCCTAGAGTTTAATTTGGGACTAGATCAATTTGTGTGAGATTGTTTCCTGATATAAACCATGGTATGTTACAAATAAGAACAAGAATTGAATGAAAATAACGTAACGTCCTATTGGAAATTATTTCAGTCTTATAATTAGTAACATATGCTTCTTGTAGGTTGTGTCCCTATTCACCCCGTTTAACGGCAACACGAGAACTGTATTCTGAACGGTTCTGTATTAGAATAATAGAAGCAGAATTGAAAATAGCATTTTTCTGAAAAGGTGTTCTAATAAAATCATGTTTAGCATAGCATATGTAGAGGTTGTCGTGAAAGCAAACATTACTTTTTGAATATTTTTTTACTTAGACAACAAAAACAACCCCCTCATAATCATAATCAGTGTTTTTTTACTGAACTGTACAGTGTCTGGGTATTAACTGTAAGGATATAGATTTTTCTTTTACAAAATAAATTTCACATAATGCAATATACTTACCAGGAATCTGGATGTGCAGTGCAGAATATTTCAAGAAGTTTGGAACGCTTGTCAAATATAATATACTAAAAATATTCGCGAATAAATTTCGAGAGAAGTAACTGAGAATTCCTAAATGCGAGAAGTTTCTAGTCGGTATAATGCTGGGATCGAACCAATTTGATCTGAAGATATTTTTGTCATGTATAAACACAGGCGTTTACCATTTAATTGTCGATTGTTACGTTTTAATATCTAGCAATTATTTCAAAGGCAGTTAACTTGAAATTTCCGGTAGTTTCATAACAGTTATTTGTAGTTTATAATATTGTGTACATTTTAACTTAGGTGGTGTTTTTGTAGGCCCCTAATACTCCTATTTTCTTTAGTTTTCTGATATTAGATCTCAACCATGTATGTAAAAGCTATATACAATGAATGTCTTTAATAATAACTCTTAAGTGATTAATCGTAATTGGTTCCGCACGATACAAGCCAAGGCTTGCGTGGGGACCAGTGGTTGTGTAATAATTTGTGTGCAAAATAAAGAATTTTATATTATGTTTATTTATTTAAAACATTAATGAAGTCGATTACTTTGTATTAAGTATCTTAATTTGTTCTTTTATGTTAAGGAGAAGGAACACGAGCACTCAAGCCACCAGCCGGGGATTAAGTTACTTAGTAATACAAGGACTCAAATCACACAAAACACGCTTTTATTTTAAACCTTAGTTCTTTATACTTACGTTGGAATATGGAATAGACGAATTATAGTCCCGACCCTATGTCAAAAATTATCCCGTGGCAGCGTGATCGGCCCACAGTGGGGTTTGTGATCCTAAGTATATTGAAACCGTACTCCCAAAAATCCTAGTTCTGCCTCATGGCTTTTTAAAAAAGATGTCATTAAATTTCTTTGAGATTAGCAACGCTTTGGTGACGGCGTTGCAAATGTCCACAGCGGTGACCACTTCCCATGAAGTGGGCCATCCGCCTGTTTGCCCGTCGATGGCAACGAAAAAAACGGAATTGTAACTTAAAATCTATATAAAAATAAATTCCTATTTCCCTTGGTTACGGCATCACGCGAGAACGGGTGCATGGTTGTCAGGAGAAGGTTCTAATGAAAGAATAATTATGATTTTAGTGGTGGTAGCACCCTGTGCAGAGTCCGTCCGGATCGCTACCACCATCTTATCCATTAACCGCCAAGCAACAGTGTTCGCATTTTTGTTTTCCGGTGTGTTGATAAGACAACCGGTGAAAACACTAGCATAGAGGCATTCCATCGTAGTCCTCAGGGTTGGCAACGCATTAGAGGTCTTAGGATTATAGTCTTGAGAACTCAAATGTCTATGGGTCTCAGATTCCACTTACCATCAGGTGGCCTGAGTGCTCGTGTGCCTTCTCCTTAACGTAAAAAAAACAGCAACACTCTTAACTGTACATCGGTGGATCTTATTACAAAAGGCATAAGGTCTACCGATGGACAGGTAACATTGTGGGCGATGATGGTACGTTGAAAGATACATACAGCGAAACGTATAACCTCCCCCTTTTTTGAAGTCGGTTAAAAACTAGGAATCCCTGTCATAGAAATAATTGAAACGTTTTGCTTTGACGCTAAAGGAACAAACAAATCGGTGATACTTCAATACCGCGTATGTAATAAATCCAGTAAGTTGCAAAATTTACCTTACTGACTTACTTGCTAAGGTGTATTTTACACCTGATCTTCTTTGTTAGTTACGCGGTATTGAAATATCACCGACGAAATGAAAACATTACGAGGAGCATGAAGCGAATAAAGCAGAAAGCAGCGCTTGCATGTCAACTGTTCGTGTCGACGGCGCGTCGTTTACAGCGCCACAGTGCTTGAAATACAGTAGGCACATTTGGAAATACGAGTCATTTCTGGCCTGGTTCGGGGTCAGAAAATATAACTTTTATGGCAGACCGTTTTCATACAAAATTTAAATATTCTAAGCCTATTTTATACTAATTACATAGATAAATAATTAAAATTTTGTTTTATTTCCTTGCAGTAGTTGAGACAGCATTGTTTTTGCCTGGGAAGAAAGTGCAATTTATGGACTCGTACTGTATACATTCGCACCTTCGGTAGAACAAGGGCACAATGTACAATGTGACTAAAGGGGAAATTGTGCCCTTGTCCGGTAGAACAAAGGCACAATGTACAATGTGACTAAAGGGGAAATTGTGCCCTTGTCCGGTAGAACAAAGGCACAATGTACAATGTGACTAAAGGGGAAATTGTGCCCTTGTCCGGTAGAACAAAGGCACAATGTACAATTGTGACTAAAGGGGAAATTGTGCCCTTGTCCGGTAGAACAAAGGCACAATGTACAATGTTACTAAAGGGGAAATTGTGCCTTTGTCCGGTAGAACAAACGCACAATGTACAATGTGACTAAAGGGGAAATTATGCCCTAGTCCTACCGAAGGTGCGATATGACTCGTCCATAGATCGCGTACTTTCTACCCTCGGCAACAATGTTCTTGAGTGACAACACAACACTTTGTTATAATTATTAAATGAATATTATGATTTCAAAAATGAAGCATTGTAAAATTCTACAATAGAGGACATGCATAAAAATCAGAGTTGAGTTTCATTAATACGATTCAGGAGAAAATGTAAAAAAGCACATAAAACGCATTACACAAATTTTATATAGAATCAAAACTTGTTAAAATTTTAAAACTTCTTTTAATGTTTAGATTGTTTTTTTCGGCATCCTCATTTTATATATGTAATATTTTAATTTAACGATATTGGCTTAAACATAGTAATTTACGAAACAAATTCAATTTTCTTTATAAGTTCCTTATATTTTAAACATGGAACAACAGCTGTGACGTCATTCCTCTCGTCGATTTTGTATAGTGTTTTTGCAGGGGGTCTGAGCTATGACTTTTTAAAAGTATATCTTATGAAAAATTACCAGACAATTATTTCACGAATACAATTTCCTCTCTTTCATAGCACTTTCCAGAGAGCGTAAGACAAAAAGTGTATGTTCCCTATTTACTCAGTATGTCTATTAAAATGCCTTGTTACTCAAAAATCGTAAAAAGAGTTTTTTGTAACAGTAGCCTACAGAATTGACAGGTACTTAATTCACTGACACGATCTCGGTTAAGTCGGTTTTAACGATGTTTTCAACTCATTAAATGTAGGTCGAAAAGTGACAGCAAATTAACGACGTCATGCAGGGACTCTATTCTAATGCGTTATAACGGTATCGCGTTTCACGTGTTTTAGAATCGTTTAAGTCACAGTCGCCATTATTGTAAATGACATTATCAAAACGTTGACAATACGGAAACACGTCAAAGACGATATCGTTATTACCGTGTAGAACTCGGCCCAGGTCGTGTGTATTGTAACACACGACTAATATGAACTGAATAACATACTAATATTAAAATTTTATTACCCAAGTATTTTACAAATGGATTAAATTGTTTTATTTATTTATTTAATCTTTATTGCACAAAAAAGAATACACTTAATATGCAAAAGGCGAACTTAATGCCGTAAGGCATTCTCTACCAGTTAACCTTTAGGCAAAGCAGAGATTGTAGTGGCGGTGCAACATAGATTCTGACTTAACTATATACTATATACTTACATAAACATATACACTTACATAATATCAATATGCTACATAAATATAAATACATGAAATACACTAATAAATAAATACATACATAATATGTATATACATATAAGCAAAAAAACAAAACAGATAAAGCAATCAGAAAACCAAGATGATGTCAATTCTACCTGCAAAGAAATTCGCGAACTTTCTTTTTAAAGGCAAACTTGTTCGGAGCTTTCTTCATTTTAAGGGGAAGGTCGTTCCAAAGTCGTGCTGCCTGAAGGGCGAAGGAGTTGGACATGAAACCTGTGCGGTGAGGAGGGATGGAAAGTGTGAGGTTTTCAGTGGATCGTAGCTGACGGATGTGGGTAGAACCCAGAAATTTAAAAAGAGATTTTAAGTATTCAGGAGATTGCGGATCGTACAGAATATTATAAAGGAAACAGAGTAATCTACTTTTGCGACGTTGGCGAATAGGAAGCCATCCAAGTTGAGAGCGGAAGGAAGAAAAAAAAACGAAAACGGAAGCGGTTTTCTATCTATTTCAGATAGATAAGGTTCCTTTGGCTCAAAAGTTAACGACCGCAGACAACAAAGAATTTGGAGAAGAGATTGGGAGTCTGTTCATTCACCCAAATAAACTTCAATTAATAAAAAACGATCATGTGCGACTTGGACTCGCGCACTGAGGGTTCCGTACAGACTTATAAGAATGTAGAATTGTATTGAGGGACAAACTTCACTTTGCCATTGAAAAACTGTCTCCATACATCGAAATAGGTCCGGATTAGTTTACCATCTGCAAATAAGTTTGCAATCACATTTTTTTTGGTCTATGGGAAGTACCCTATAAACTCTGATTCCCTTAAGAGTGTCAGAATATAGGTTATTTGCAATAACTCATCACTTCATCGAATTTCATTTCATCGAATGCTATTTTCTGCTGAAACCATAATGTTTTCAGGGTATATTAAAACATCATTAATTACGTAGGTTAGGTTAGATTAGATGTTTAAGATACCCTGAAAACATTACGGTTTCATCAGAAAATAGCGTTCGATGAAATTAAATTCAATGAAATGATACATTCGATGAAAGGTGTTTCGATGAAATGATAGATACCCGTTATTCGCGGCATAAATGGCCGTATCTTTTTTACGTTAACTTAAAAGTCTTCAAGGGACTGTATACCTCAGTATATGGGTTCAATTTCAATACGATGCCTTTACGCGTTCTTGATATATAGGGTCTTGACAGACAGACAGACGCACGGACAGACGGAGGACAACAAAGTGATCCTATAAGGGTTCCGTTTATTTTTTCGAGGTACGGAAGCCTATAGAAGTTGTTTGTGGCTAAGCCGGTACTTAGGTAAGGTTGGTGACAGCAAAAAAAATCTGAGGTGAAATTTAATTTAAAGAGGAATGGAAAGAAAAATGATACGGTGGATACCGTATGCCAAAGATGTTTTGGCGGTAGGTACACTAATGTACAGTCACCGTCATTAATAAGTGATGATTTCTGTACCTTGTCGCTTCAAATCGTTTGATAATTTTCAACGATATTTTAAACACGACGTTAAAGTGACAAGGATCATAAATGATAACTTATTTATGCCGGTGACTGTACACATCTGATGTTAAATGATGATGAAGTCTAGGATGAAGCTCACTCGTTCAGTAGAAGCCTACACTCTTAATTCGAAGGCATCCAAATTATATTCCTCAGGAAATATAGACGAAGGAAGCGAATCCTGCTAACTAACGTAACGGCACCGGTACTCGACAAACGACCAATGTTCAACACTCGATTCTTATTCAAATAGAATAAGGGTTATTCATTTGTTTTACGACAATTTATAACCTTTTGCTCTGTTAATTTATAGTCTGTCAGCTAAAAGTGTCGAACACTGGTGCCGTTACTTTAATTGTATAAGAAAGCGTCCTGCTGTAATTGTCTCTACATTGTCCCCTTTGTAATGAATTAATTAGTATAACAGTTTACCCCCGGCTACGCACTCGACGCGCACTACGATGCTAATTGACGACCACCTTGAATCCCGGGATTATGTACTACCCTTACCTTGAGCGTTGTTAGATCATTTTAACAACAAGCCTTATTTCATAATCATTAATTTTCTGCCCGTGTGGTTGCCGGGTTAGAATAGTGCCACTCCATGTCTTCCCGTGGATGTCGTGAGAGGCGACTAAGGGAATAAAGGCTTGTAGTACTGTTAGGCGATGGGCTTGCAACCTGTCACTAATACACTGGTAAACATCTTAGCCTGACTATGCAAAATGTGGTTATAGAATTGAGAAGTTTAGAGTTGTTGCAATATTCTGTTGCTCTGCCTACCCCGCTCTGGGAATAAAGGCGTGACGTTATGTATGTTTGTATGTATATTAATTTTCTAAATCGCCGAAGGATAGAAAATACCAAGTTCTAGTCTTCGGATTATAATAAAGTCCGAAAACATTGGCTTAAAAAAACAAAGTGATATACAAGTTTTGATGAACACAGATCTATGTCAAGACAGACAATTAATCTATCGCCAAGCAGCGTTCGCAGTGTTGTGTTCCGGTGTGGGGATAAGACAATCGATGAAATTACTAACGTAGAGGCATTCCATCTGAGTTTGGACACTCAGATGGAATGCCTCTTCAAGATTGCATTCTTAAAATTGAAATCTTGAAAATGCAAATGGGTAAGGACTAAAAAGTTGGCCTCGCTAACTCACTCAATTAAATTTTCTATGAAACTTTTCCGTTGTGACACGAAAGTTAGCCATACATTTGTAGGGATAATTTTCGTGCCGCAACGGAACTTTTTTGACTATTGTTGTTTGTATGGTTAACTACGCTTAACTATGTTCCAACTATTTGGTCTTTACCTAAATGTCTATGGGTTTTAGATCCCACGTACGATCAGGTGGCCTGTGTTCTAGATTTACTTCTACTTGCCATTTTTTAAATAGCCTTAATTAGTGTCTCACTGCTGGAATCAAATCCTCTACAACTTTTGAACCAAACATTTTTAGGGTTCCGTAGTCAATCTAGGAACCCTTATAGTTTCGCCATGTCCGTCTGTCCATCCGCAGCCTAGCGCAGAGACTCTATTAGTCACGCCAACAAACTGGTATAGTAAATTTTAAACATTTAGGGTATATCCCCTACACTTACGTGTATGTATGTGTGAGGATGTATTATTTTTTACAAAATTATTACGTGATTGTGAAAACGATTTTTCGATTAAGTAATCCGTTTATGGAAAAATGCCTATTTTCCATTGCCCTGCTTGTAACTTCTTCTTAAATCACGCCTGTTTCCCAGAGGGGTAGGCAGAGACCACTTCTTTCCACCTGCTACGATCCTGACAAATCTCTTTCGCTTCTTCCACATTCATACATCGAGTCATGCTTGCACGTTGGTTTCGGGTACTTAGGATTCGGCCCTTTGCAGAATTTCTCCGATTTGATTTGAAAAAGTATGCCTTATGCTTCTGATGGTTGATATATCGCACCTTCGGTAGAACAAGGGCATAATTGCCCCTTTAGTCACATTGTATATTTTGCCCTTGTTCTACCGAAGGTGCGATATATCCCATTAATCATTAACATACGAATCAGCGTGACTTTTTTTATGGCATTGAGAAGACAAACGAGCACACAGGCCACCTGATAGTAAGTGGAAACTGTGACCCATAGACATTCGCATTCGCGTTGCCAACCCTGAGGACTAAGATGGCCTCTATGCTAGTTGTTTCACCGGTGGTCTTATCCCCAAATCGGAACACAACATTGCGGACACTGCTGTTTGGCGGTAGGTTATTTTTTATTCAATAAATGAAGAGGCTCTTCTACCTCTATCGAAGAAATAAACAAAGATTGACCCAGTGTTCGTGAAATGCGAGCGTCTGCCGCAAGTTACTGGGTAATTAGTAGGCATGACAGCAACTGGGTCGAGTCGAGAGTGATTAGGAAACGTTATTCGGAGACTTGATTATACTTCTATTTATTCTAATAGGCAATGCGTTGTATTGACCTAAATTAGAAATAAGCTGCCAAGTGCGAGTCGGACTCGCCCATGAAGGGTTGCGTAGCAGCAAGACGATTTATAACATACATACATACATACATAACATCACGCCTTCATTTCCAGAGTGGGGTAGGCAGAGCTACAGAAATACCAACAACTCTAAAAAAAAAACTTGTTGATAATTCTGTAACCACATTTTGCAGAATCAGGCTAAGATAAACGATTAAAAAAATATATAATAAATAATATTAAATTAATAATTAATAATAATTATTATTATTATTATTATTTTTTATAATTATTATTATTTTTAACGTATTAACGTATTAAAAAAAACAGTTACTAGATCTCGTTCAAACCAATTTTCGGTGGAAGTTTGCATGGTAATGTACATAATATATTTTTTTTAGTTTTACATTCTCCTATTTTAGAAGTTACAGGGGCACACATTTTACCACTTTGGAAGTGTCTCTCGATATATTAGAAACTTCAATATAATTTTTGAAGACCTATCCATAGATGCCCCACATGTATGGGTTTGATGTAAAAAAAATATTGAGTGTCAGTTCTAAGTATGGGAAACCCCCAAAATATATTGTTTTTTTTTATATTTTTGTGTGAACGTGAAGTGAATAAATAATTAAATTAATATTTAAGAGGGCTCCTATACAACAAACTTGATTTTTTGCCGTTTTTTTGCTCGATCTTAATACAGACACCGTGGTTGTTTAGATACTGGTACGGAACCCTTCGTGCGCGAGTCCGACTCGCACTTGGCCGGTTTTTTTAGGGTTTCTTAATCAACAAGGAACCTTTATAGTTTCGCCATGCCCGTCTGTCCATCTGTATGTCAGTTAAAGAGTTATACACTTAAGTTACGCCGACAAAGGTGTAAAATAACATGTAAACAAAACCTTCTCTGGTATCTCCCATACAAGTAAGGCAAAGGTTTTTAAGCGAGTGCTGTTTAGAGATATATTAAAGGATAAAAAGGTGGTAGTAGTAGTATTGAGAGGAACCCTGCCCAAGGTCCTACCACCACTAAACATAATTAAATAAATAAACCTCGGAGGACAATCTCACACAAATTGACCTAGCAGTCCCAAAGTAAGCTCTAGGCTTGTACTATAGGTACTAAACAATGATAAACATACTAACATACACATTCATACATAACATCACGCCTTCATTCCCAGAGTAGGGTAGTCAGAGCTACAGAAATGCCAACAACTTGTTATTAAAAGTCGCAAACAACCTTTTTTTTTTGGTTACCCAGGAGAAATCCGTTATGGATCCCTCTCATCCCGGGAGAAGCTGAGAGGGTATGTCCGACTCGCACGGACTAAAACTCCTGGGATGTTCCACCGCTCGTTTTTAGGCGAGGATTCGGGAACGCTTCCGCAGGCATCCGCTTCCCCGCCAACGCTGCCCTCACGGGCCCGCCGTTAGGTAGTAGGGTATACACCCTACACCCACTCCACTGCAGGCAACCCAGAACACGTGGGAAGCCTTCCAGCACAGGACCTCTAAATGCGGACGATGGAGCTCCCGACCCATCGCCCGCAGGTCCACACAAGCGACCTCCACGGGCCGGCCGACAGCCCCATTTAGGCCGGCCCCGGGTACCTCTTAGCTTCACCGTGGGTGACCAGTCCACAGTTACTAAGCCCTCCCGCCACAACAAGGCGGGTACCCGCCGGGGGGAAGTCGCAAACAACCTAACTTAACCAAGCAACAGTGTTCGCGTTGTTGTGTTCCGGTGTGGGGATAAGACAACCGGTGAAATTACTAGCATAGAGGCATTCCATCTTAGTCCTCAGGGTTGGCAGCGCATTTGAGGTCTTAGGATCATAGAGAATTCAAATGTCACATTCCACTTACCATCAGGTGGCCTGAGTGTTCGTGTCTCTCCTTAACATAAAAAACCTAACTTATTTTAAAAGTTTAACTGGTCTTCTCACGCTAGGCTTGACCGCCATCTTGTTCAACGGCACTGTACCAAAGCATTCCGGGGCTTTTCCAAGTATGCAGCGACCAAGATCTGGAACGACCTTGCTCCGCCAATACCGCTACAAATAGACATAGATCATACATACATAAAACTCACGCCTTCATTCCCAGAGTGGGGTAGGCAGAGCTACAGAATTACCAACAAAGACTTGTTGATAATTCTGTAACCACATTTTGCACAATCAGGGTAAGATGTTTACCAGTGTATTAGTGACAGGTTGCAAGCCCATCGCCTAACAGTACTACAAGCGCTTATTCCCTTAGTCGTCTCTTACGACATCCACATAAACATACTTAGACAAATATTCATGTGTTCATCACATAAATATTTTTCCTGACCGGGAATCGAACCTGGGACCGCTAGCTTCGTAGGCAGGGTCACAAGCAACTAGGCTAGGGCTAACTGAACTTATTTATTGTACTTAAATAATTAACCAATATATAAGTAACGTGATCGTTGAGTTAGTGGTTCAACTGTCACCTCAAAACCCGTAAAAATGTTTCAGGATTTCAGTACCGAAGGCTCAATAATGGGTATATTTCAAATCGTAATTAGTTCATTTGGCACTGAAGTTAGTAGTCACGAAACTAGGAATCGTGCAAATTAAATTATAAGTATGTTTTTAACACTTCCTAAGTGCAAAGGATTGCGTGTTGATACTTTGGTGCAAGTTAGAAGAGTCGATGCTAGTTTGTTTTAGGGTTCCGTGCCCTATGGGTGCCAAAAATTATACACTCCTATGTTGACTGTCCGTCGCTTCTTTCCCTTATAAGTTTTAGAACTAAATTCAATGCCCGTAATCCCTCACCTAAAATATTTATCCTTCAAGTTTATAATAATAACACATCCTACTATAACCCTATAACCCGGATGTGCCGATTGTATAATGATACCGTGGCTGAGCATTCTTCTTTGGATATTTTTAATAGTAAATTACCCACGTTTAAAAAACAAATTTGCCACATATTTTGTACTTAGTTATTAGAATATTAGATAATTGTGAAAACTGTAAAACTAACATAGTTTTAGCTAACTTTGCATAAGATACCTAACTAACACCACTAACCACCAAACATTTAGATACACTTTAATCATTTTGTGCACACATAGTCTAGAGTTATAGTCTAGATCCTTACATTTTCGTCATGATGTTTGCGTTGCTTATGATGATTGTAACTTGTTTTGTGAGCCATGAATAAATAAATAAATAAATAAATGGGACCCTATTACTAAAGCTTCGCTGTTTGTCCTTCTGAGACAATGACTCTTAGATCTCTCTCCGAAGTTGAAACCTATAAATATCTTGGTATGTCACAGTCTTTGGGTATTGTGGTCAGCGATATCAAGCAATGATGAAGGAGCGTTTCTTTTGCCGCTTGACAAAAGTTCTTAACAGTCTTTTGTCGGGTGGTAATAAGGTGCGCGACTTCCACGGCTGGGTGATGCCGCTGCTCACATACTCCTTTGGCATACTAAGGTGGACTCAGACTGAGCTGGACGCCCTGGATAGAAAGGTCCGTCTACTGTTTAAATCACATCGCATGTTGCACCCACGCTCGTCTGTTATGAGATTATACATCCCGCGGAAGTGCGGAGGTCGTGGCATTTTAAATGCTAAAAATCTCCACAACCGCGAGATGTGCAATCTCAGGGACTATTTCCTTGCCAATGAGTGTGGAATGCATCGTGATGTGGTTGCAATAGACAGGAGCCTTACGCCTCTCTCCTTGGCAAACGAGAACTGGCGCAGACCAGCGGTGTTAAGCACTGAGGACCGCAAGAACGTATGGAAGAGAAAGGAGCTGCACGAACGCTTCTACCGGGCCCTGGCAGGGCCTGACGTAGACCTGTTAGCATCCGTGAACTGGCTACGGTAAACAGAGAAATAAATAATTAAATAATTATAGAAAACATCCGAGACACAGGAACAAATATTCGCACTCATCACATAAATATCTGCCCTTACCCTGCCTTCGAAGCTAGGGGGTCCTGGGTTCAAATCCCGGTAAGGACAGATATTTGTGCGATAAGCACGAGTACTTAACCTAGAGTTTACTTTGGGACTAGGTCAATTTGTGTGACATTTAATGTGGAAGAAGCGAAAGAGATTTGTCAGGATCGTAGCAGGTGGAAAGAAGTGGTCTCTGCCTACCCCTCTGGGAAACAGGCGTGATTTTATGTATGTATCTATGTATATAGTCGTTGACAGCTCCATACTACATAATATTAAATATGTATCCAAATATGTACGGCACTGGCGCGATGGGGCCCGCTCTGACGAAGGACCGGCCGCAACGTATGATTCATGTTAATAATTAATATACAGACAGACTTTATAATGAGCCATCTTTACGACACGTTGGCCTAGTTGGGAGTGACCCTGCCTCCAAAGCCGGCGGTCCCGGGTTCAAACCCCGGTAAGGGCAGATATTTGTGTGATGAGCACGAGTATTTGTTCCTGAGTCTTGGTTGTTTCTATGTATTTAAGTATTTATTTCTCTATCTAAGTATATTTATTATTGTCTAGTATGTACAAGCCAAGAGGTTACTTTGGGATTAAGTCAATTTGTGTGAGATGGTCCTGTGATATTTATTATTTATTTATTAAAGTATATTAGAGTATATTGCAGTTATAAGTATATTTTGGATGTTTTAACAAAGTTTATTATGGATTTAAGTGATATTGCCTTTGTCAGTTTATCATATTGTTTTCAACTCGGCCGTCATTATGCCATTGACAATACGAAAACATGGTAAAACAATATTGTTTTTGACGTGTAAAATCTCAGCCTATGCAATTTTTAACGTTATTTGAAATGTCGATTAAACCTTTAAAAACAGAATGAAAAGTCAATTTTCATTATTTAAAGTGTTGCTAAGTTTCAGTATCCACTTCTCCTACTTGTCCTTTGAAGCCTTAATATTAGCCTTAATATGTCAGATTATGTAAAATTACAATAAACATTTAAAGTATTAAAATATATTTTACATGAACGGGACAAGTAAACATATTTGATATAACAAGATGTACATTTTTTTTTAAACTCATACTGTGGCTCATATTTAATGTGCAATTTAAGTCGTCAAACCGATTCGCCTATAATTTAAAATTCTACTGAAACGCGAGATTACACCATTTAAAACGTCAAACTTACAAGAACTGTCAATTAACGTCTTAATTCAGTCAAAATGTCAAATGTCACCCTCAATCAATGTACATTACAAAGTTATACAATTTCAATGGTAATTTTAATCCGGTGTTGCCATGCCACACCAAAAGTTGCCTCATCAAAAAATAAGAAGTGAAATATTAGAAAAATCCGCCAATTAAGGAAGAAGAAAATTTGTTGGCAAACTTCAGAATATCAATGTTTGCGTCCCTCGTTAGTGTACCGTTAATGAAATAAGATAACTTTTCTCCCTTGGGAGACAAGGCTCTTTTTTATTTACGAATGAAATATAGCTGCGGGATATCGATGGTTAGGGGTATTTAGACTAGCTGGTTGACTACACGGTTACGATTACGGTCTCTGTCAGGTTGTGGAATCGGCTTCCAGCCGGTATTAGGCAATCACAATCGGTAGATTCCCTGAAAGGCAAATTAAAAATTTCTGGCTTGACTCTATTTCCTAAATATTGTATCAACTATCCAAATGTTGAAATATACATATATGTAGTTTATGTAAGTTTTAGTATGTCCATTGATGTATAATTACATATCTTTCTATATATTTATGTAAGTATTTGAATGTATTAGTTTTGTTTTTTTTTCTATGGTTCTTTTTTTTAATGGTATTTTTGGTTAGTTTTTGTTTTTTGGGTGCTCTAAATAAATTTGTACACCTGTTTACTCGATGCACAATCTTTCACTTTTATAAATTTCTCAAGGGTTAGCTGGAAGAGACCCCTTAAAGGGATAAGTTCGCCTTTGTACATCTTTTTATTTTTATTCATTGTATTGTTATGTTTTTTTTTTTGTACAATAAAGTGTTTACATACATATATACATACAATTCAACGCCGATACGATATTTTAGCTACAGCATGATTCCAAGTATTCAAGAGGCCACATATCGTAAAAACTGCGTATCTCTTATTTCGTGATGTACGATTTCAAACTTAAACGAGAAGCGAATTAAGTTTGAAATCGTACACCACGAAACATGAGTTACGAGGTTTTTTCAAAGTGGCGACGATATGCTAAAATAAAGTCTGTATTATTCGGTCATCTGGATCTCAAGAAACATAAGACCAATGTGTATATACTTTAGATTTTCCCTTGAAACTACAATTTTAACACGATAAAAATTGAAACATTGATAGTTTTATTTTTCAAACATGACACCTTTTTTAACGATGCTCAACGATGATTTTCGACCTAATATTTAGTTGAGTACTTTTAACTTCTTAACTTTATTTCAGACAAAGTCAATAACGTGTTACTAACATAGTTTTACTTAAATCTGGAGTTAGTATTAGTTACATAGGTTTTATATAAAGCAGTAATTATTTATTCACTCGCTCTAAAATGACTCATAATAAGCCATGTGCAGACGGACTAAAGTGATGCATTTAATCCTTAGGGACTAAAGAGACACTTTAAATCCTAGGGACTAAAGTACTTTTTCTTTTTAATTTCCTTATAAAAAGCCTTGGAAAACCAGAAATAGCCAGATACATGTTGCCATTTGATGATGTTGCCGCTTCAGTCTTCGTTCCGGAAATATAGTCTATTGACCATTTGTAATGTTCTAACCCCAAAAATAATCTTGTTGCTGTCTCGGTCTGTATTACAGCGACGGGTTGGGAGTAAAAACGATAGCGATTTTTTTTAGGTGTTTTGTTAAAACTATCAAGGTAACGACACCAGTACTCGACAAAGGACCAATGTTTGACACTGACTCTTATTCAGAGAAGATAAGAGTTACTCACTTGTTTTACAACAATCAATTTATAACCCTATGATTTTGAATTAAAAGCTTCTGTCTATGATTGGTGCATGTCAGCTAAAAGTGTCGAAAACTGGTGTTGACCTTACGCTGTTATTACAAAAATCTTAAAAACGCTTGCGCTGTTTAAAATGACATTTTTTATGCATTGACATTTACTAAACGAATTGTCAACAGTTGTTTCAGTTTTTGTAGTAACAACATTATAATTTAAGATATATTTTCTCGCAATCGAAATAAAAAGCAGAGTGTTTAACTCGAGGCTCAAAAGACATAATGACACTCGAAGTTCATCCACCGTCGCTTTGCTCGGCTGGATAAATATCTCGTGTCATAATGGCTTACTTTAGTCCCTTATTGAACAATCTACTGTAATTTGAACTTCTTGGCCTAAAACTTATATAAGTAAGTTTATCATTGTCTAGTACCCATAGTACTAGCCTAGAGCTTTGTTTGGGACATGTTTTTGTGATATTTATTATAATAATAATAATCAGATATGTCCTTAAGTTTATAAAGCTAAGGAATAAATTTCATTAAGCTCCAACTGAGGCCTTGCACCTCTCTAAGGACTTATTTTGTCACTCGACGTTGCCCGCGACTCTGTCCGCATAGAAAAATAAAACATAGCCTATGTTATTAAGTGGTAAGATAATATAGCATTGTACTGGAAAAAGATTTTTTAAATTTGGGCCCCTGTTTTCATTTTATCCAAAAAAAAATTAATTACTAGCATAGAGTCTTGAGAATTCATTGTCTATGGATCTCAGATTCGACTTACCATCAGGTGGCCTGAGTGCTCGTGTGCCTTCTCCTTGTAAAAAAAAATCATCTCTTTATACTATTATTATAAATTTAGATTAAGTCAAAATTGAACGCTTTCGCATTTAAAACTTTAATCAAACGAGTTATGGTTTATTTTAGAATAGAGTTTTGTTTTGAGTTGTGGCATTACTGGCGTTATAGTTTTACTATTTAACGAAGTTCGCCTGTTTATTGTAATTTCAACCTTATTACTCATCATCATCATCATCATATCAGCCGAAAGACGTCCACTGCTGGACATAGGCCTCCCCCAAGGCTCTCCACTTAGACCGGTCTTGTGCCTTCCGCATCCATCGCGATCCCGCCATCCTTACGAGGTCGTCGCTCCATCTCGTTGGAGGCCTACCAACAGCTCGTCTCCCGGTCCGTGGACGCCATTCGAGAACTTTCTGGCCCCATCGGCCATCAGTTCTGCGAGCAATGTGACCCGCCCACTGCCACTTAAGTTTCGCTATTCTTCGGGCTATGTCGGTAACCTTAGTCCTACTGCGGATATCATCATTTTTGATTCTATCCCGCAGAGAAACCCCGAGCATAGCTCTCTCCATAGCCCTCTGAGTGACTCTGAGCTTTCTTATGAGGCCCATCGTTAGCGCCCACGTCTCAGATCCGTAAGTCATCACCGGCAACACACACTGGTCAAAGACTTTTGACTTCAAACACTGCGGTAATTTGGACGAAAAGACACTGCGAAGCTTCCCGAACGCTGCCCAGCCGAGTCGGATTCGACGAGTGACCTCTTTCTCGAAGTTGGACCTACCTAACTGGACCGTTTGTCCCAGGTATACATAGTCGTCAACAACTTCGAGTGCAGAGCCTCCGACAATCACGGGAGTTGGCACAACATGGACATTAGACATGACTTTCGTCTTGTCCATGTTCATTTTCAGGCCAACTTGGTCGGAAACTCTGCTGAGGTCAGCGAGCATAGCACTGAGGTCCTCCATGGTTTCAGCCATGACTACGATATCGTCGGCAAATCGAAGGTGAGTGATGTACTCGCCATTAATGTTGATGCCTCGTCCTTTCCAGTCCAGAACCTTAAAAGCATCCTCCAATGCAGCGGTGAACAGCTTCGGAGATATCACATCCCCTTGTCTGACTCCTCGCTGCAGAGGAATAGGCTTTGTGCTCTGGTCCTGTAGTCGGACGGACATAGTGGCGTTTTCGTACAGACACTTCAACACTTCGATATATCGGTAGTCAACTTGGCACCGCTGGAGAGACTGCAGCACAGCCCAGGTCTCGATCGAATCGAAGGCTTTCTCGTAGTCCACAAATGCAAGGCAAAGAGGGAGGTTATACTCTTCAGTCTTCTGTATAACCTGCCGCAACGCATGTATGTGGTCTACGGTACTATAGCCTTTTCGGAAGCCGGCTTGTTCGGGAGGCTGGAAGTCGTCAAACCTGCGCGCGAGACGATTCGTGATGACTCTCGAAAACAGCTTGTAAACATGGCTCAGAAGTGAGATGGGTCTGTAATTCTTCAGCAAGGTGTTATCACCTTTTTTGAAGAAGAGCACCACCACACTTCTGTTCCAAGCTTTTGGCGTTCTCCCTTCGTGGAGGACGGAACTAAACAGCGTCTGAAGGCCTTTAAGAACTGGTTTACCACCCGCCTTCAGGAGTTCGGCTGTAATTCCATCATCACCTGGGGCCTTGCCATTCTTAAGCTGTTTGAGAGCCATACTAATCTCGTACAGGCTGACGTCTGGAATATCGTCGGTATAGTGCCGGGTTAGTCTAGCCCTCGGGTCTTTAGCTAGATTTTCAACGGGTGTTCGGGTTGTCGTGTAAAGTTGCCCATAAAACCTCTCGATTTCCCCCAGTACCTCAGGCCTGGATGAAACGATCCTGCCGTCCTCGGTCTTCAGCTTCATCAATTGGCTTTGGCCAACAGACAAATCTCTGGTAAAAACCTTAGAGCCCCTGTTACGCTCAATAGCCTCTTCAATACTTTTAGTATTAAATCGGCGTATATCGCGTTTCAGAGACTTTGATATCTGTCTGTTGAGCTGCCGATAGCGACAAGCATCACCAGAGGACTGCAAAACCATCTCGCGCCTAACCTCCATGAGCCTAAGGGTGGAGTCCGAGAGCTTCTTGGTTCTGGCACGGCGGGTCTTAAAGTACTTAGACCCAACCGCATGGACAGCTTCCACAAACCCGTCGTTGAAATCGTCCACGTCGCTTCCTAGGCATTCGAAACGGTTTTGGAGTTCGAGCTGGAAGCTCTCGGGGTTTTGGAGCTGGGCGGGTGCCGGGCGGAGCGTAGACTTCATCAGTCGAGACCTTTCAAGCTTGAACTGGATATTCAATGAGCCTCGTACCATACGGTGATCACTCCCGGTTTTAACCGCACTGATCACGGAGACATCATTGAATATGTGCTTCTTCGTCGACATGATAAAGTCTATCTCGTTCCTCGTTACACCATCAGGGCTCATCCAGGTCCACTTCCTATGCTCACGTTTTCTGAAGAAGGAGTTCATCATATAGAGTCCCTCCTTCTCCATAAAACTGGCCAGTAGGTGACCCCGGTGATTCCTACGCCCCACTCCAAATTTCCCCACTCTCAGCTCTTCACCGTCTCGTTTGCCCAGCTTTGCGTTGAAGTCCCCCATAACAACCGTGAAGTGAGTTCTGGAGCTATGCATGGCTCTGGAAATATCCTCATACACAGCCTCCACCTCATCGTCGGAGTGCCTCGAGGTCGGAGCGTATACCTGTATGACCTTCAACGAATAACGTTGAGTCATTCTTAGTACAAGGCACGCTACCCTGCTCGACACACTCTCGATCTTCACCACGTTGTTTACGAGGGACTTGTGGACGATAAACCCGACACCTCCCTGGGACTGTTGGTCGCCCTCCCGGAAATAGAGCAGGTTCCCGGACTTCAGGGTTACCTTATTACTAAAGAGATTGAATCGTTGACAATGAGCAAATGTGAGCGGCGTATTTATACAGGTTGTAAATTTATTTTTGTTAGTGTTATAATATTTTTTTGGTTGCAATGATATACATATAACGATGATGACATAAAATTAACTTTTTGGTGCCAATTTAAATCTATTGCTAAAGGCTTTACTGAAATTTACTGTAAAGCAGTAGATTTGATATTGCAATGCGAAATAAATTATTTAAGTCCGTTTTTTTTATTGTTTTCTTATAAACAATTCTGAAATTTGTAATAGTAATTAACTATACCGATGTAGATGTCGTAAGAGGCGACTAAAGGATTAAGGGCTTGTAGTACTGTTAGGCGATGGGCGTGCAACCTGTCACTAATACACTGGTAAACATCTTAGCCTGATTGTGCAAAATGTGGTTACAGCATTACCAACAAGTCTTTTTTGAATTGTTGGTATTTCTGTAGCTCTGCCTACCCCACTCTGGGAATGAAGGCGTGATGTTATGTATATATGTAACTGACTCATGACCAGCTTTACTCACCGACACACGCCGCTGTGTGCGTTTAGTGACTGTGTGCGTCCTCCGGGATAAATATTCGAGGCACACGGACGCACGCCGATGTGTGTGTCAGATATCCGTCACCGGATAAATATCTCAGCTGTGGCGCGCCGCTGCAGATGTTGGGACCCGTTCACAGAGTATTTTTTTGAATTTCGAACGCGTTCTTTTTTGTTTTATTTTTACGATTTTGACGTTGGTTTGTCTAAAGTGGTAAAACAGCGTTTAACTGTTATTTTGTTATTGGAATACAGTTAATGATGAAGTTTCCAATCTAAAATCAGCGACCATATTGAGAAAAATGACCATTTCTCACTAAAAAATAAAAGATATAAAACAAAATTTGTGTATTCATTAAGTAGCACGGGCACTTTTACACGTCAAAATTCTACCAGAGCCCAAGAGACCGCTGCTGAGAAGAAACGCCGCAAGAATGGTCCAATGATAAATTAATGGTGGTGGTGGGTGGTGGATGGTGGTTTCATATTATCCTGACATTTTAAGTAATAATGCTTCATAAAATAAAAATAAATTACAGTCAAAAAACATGTTACAACCCCCCCTCGTTGTACCATTTTTTTTATTTAATAATAAATATTTGATTAATATAAAATATTTTATAGATGGAATAAAAAAATATCCGTTATTGTTATTGGTACCTTTATATTATAAAATAATTTTATCAAAATACCTGGTACCTTAATAAAACCACAGAAAAATTTGTGTTTTATTTTTCAAACGAGTTCATAGCGCACCAGTAGCCGCGGCTTAACAATGTACGCATACGGCAGTGCCTACTGCGCATGCCCGAGTCTCACTCATTCCGGACTATTTGTTTTGTCGTTACACTATCAAAAAGCTTTGGAATGCTCGCAAAGTAGCATCTTCCTTCCCTAATTGCCGGTATCTGAAGTGCTCCTAGCCACTCCCAAGTGTTTGTTACTATCTGTGCGTGTGGAATTCAAATTCAAATTAAGAAAGCTGCGAATCAATCAAGCTGTCAAGTGTTCGCGCCAATAGTTGACGTTTGACGTGAACGTTCCAATTTTAAAACTGTTCGGTGTTTTATCGTGGACATTAATTTTTGTTTTGCA